>CM047425.1:94499041-96899041 GCA_026168455.1 Theocolax elegans
ATATTCTACAGAACGATGGCCATTTGGAACAATCCTAATAGCCATCCACTGTTCGCGGAGAGCAATGCACGGTACCATGCTCTTGCCGTCACAAAAATGAGGCGGTTACTCTTCGCTGTAGCAGCAACCACCATCTTTTCGGTCATCGCCTGGACGTCAATCACTTTCATGGACGAGTCCGTCAAGAGGACCATCGACCCGGAAACTAATGAGACGACCGTTATTCCTGTAAGTAAATAAATTGTTTACTCAATATTTACTACAGAGTAATTTATCGTTCAATTTCTATGTGCATTACACTTCATTAAGGTTCCATTGAATTTAAACAGTTTTTATATAGTATTAATTACAACGCATAGTACTATAATAAAACAAATATAGTCTACTTTTTATATTTATGCTTTTTTATTACAGAAACATACTGTAAAGTAAGATTATTTCTCCTTTGTTTAAGTTAAACATGCAATGTTTACAAAGATTAACAAAAATATAAAATAATTCAAGTAGATATATTTATATGAACTACATAGACAATAAATCAAAACTATAAAAAATATTTAACGTTAACAATTACATTTATTCCAAATGATTAACTATGAATAATTATATAAATTATAGAATATTTAGATTATTTTACAATTATTATTATTATTTATTTAATATTGATGTTAAAGTGTCTAATACAATAAGTCCTACCAAATAATGTTAGGTTGTACATATTTTCAAAATACAACTAATGCATTACGTTCCATTAGTTTAATCGTAAAATACAATGATAATTAAACAATCTAAATATGCAGCTCATGTAATTAAATATGGTAATATTACTTAGTTGTAGCTTATCTACACCCTTTTAAAGGTTTAATAATTATTTATCGTTTATTATCATAAAAACAATAAATATGTACATATCAATATAATCTAACGTGAAGTAATGTTTATTAAATATTACTATATTTTATAGTGGCCTAGAGATATTCTACAATTATTCACATATTATAGTTAACTATTCATATTATTATAGTAAATTTTAATACAATTTACAAAAGTAATTAGTATATAAATATTACAGATTATGATAATCAAATCATATCTTATTATACAAATATAGTAATTTTTAATAAATCATTTTTTTCAGTGTGTACATTCTTGATAATAATTAAGAGTAATTCATCAGAATTATGTAATGGAAAATAAATGTGATTAAAAAGGTTAATAAATAAGTAGTATTTGAATAGGTAACTAATGAATTTGTGTATAAATTTTGACTCCCTTAGATACCAAGACTGATGATACGCACGTTCTACCCATGGAACGCGATGAACGGTGCGGGGCACATCTTCTCGTTCATTTACCAATTCTATTTTTTATTCATCGCCATGTCGGTTTCAAACTCCCTGGACGTACTGTTCTGCTCATGGCTGCTATTTGCCTGCGAACAGCTTCAACATCTCAAGGCAATCATGAAGCCATTGATGGAGCTCAGCGCCACTCTCGACACTGTCGTACCCAACAGCGGGGAGCTTTTCAAGGTATACCGCGTTACCCATTCAATTTCACACGTCAAATAGTCATTTTCACGTATTACACGTATGCATTATTTTCTTACTTTTCACTCTTAGTTTTAATCATATATTTAACGCAAATATCTTTTGTTCGCCTTGGATAAATATAATATATTCATCGAACTAATAATAAATACTTTGTTATATAGTTAATACACTTGTCAAACATTTTTCATGAAAATTTTCAATACTGTCTCGTTTACTCGACCTCTTCTTAAATTATTTATGATTTAATTATATTATCGTTATTATTATACTAAATAACTAATAATGGTTTTAAAAGTATAATCTTCTTGTACACGTTTTTTTTTTATTTGAGTAACGTAGAGAACAAGGCATTTATTACAAGTAAATAACAATTTTCCCAAGAAATATGAACAAAAACATGGGTTAATGAGGACCTACATCTATTATTACTTGTAATTAGCATATTATTGATCGGGGAAACAACCATTAAGTAAAATAGTTCATAACGAAATATCTGTAGTGGCATAATGAGTTCGTACTAAGTTTGTAATCAGGTTATCGTGAAACGGGTTAACATTAATCTACAAGACAATATCTTGTTTTATTTTCATTCTTTATCAACGAAAAAGAGAACAAATTGAAAATTTATTTATAGTAATTACATTTAGTGTATGAAATGATACAAATAATTCATACGTATATGTGTAAATATATATAGTTGACAAAAATTAAACTTAAACTAATATGCGTGCAAACTTTTGTAATGAATCCGGGGAACTTTGGCGCTTCGTTACACTAAATAATTGAATGAGACTCTACCTTGGAAAATTGATAATGCGAGTACAGCTTAGGTATTTACGATTCAGTAAAGTTTAAACGAATGGGAAAAGAAAAATCTATTAATTTAACGTGATAATAATAACTAATTGATTATTTAAATGGAATATTATTTCAGAAATTCTTCAATTCAATTCTATTTTTTTTTATAATTAAAGTGAAGAACGTAGCTTAATTGATTTCGGCTTATACATTACCATAATCTCGAATTAAGCAGTCGAAGAATATTAATTTGATGTTTTATCAGACCTACTTTCTCCAATGAAAATGTAAAAGTCAAGTGAAGGTTGTTGAGAAAATATTGAAAAAACGTGCAAAAGAATAAAAGTTTAAAACAATCTCAATAAAGGTTTTAAAAATTATATTATTAGAAGATTCGACAATGTTAATTAATAATTAATTATGAATCAACTTAACTACTACTCAAAATAAGCAGTAATGCAGTAATTGACGTTGTTGGTTGCAGGCTGGAAGTGCCGATCATTTACGTGAATCACAAGGCATCCAACCCAGCGGCAATGGCGACAACGTACTAGACGTCGATCTTCGTGGCATATACAGCAATCGACAAGATTTCACTGCAACGTTTAGACCTACCGCAGGAACAACGTTCAACGGTGGTGTTGGACCTAATGGTTTGACCAAAAAGCAAGAGATGCTTGTGAGAAGCGCCATCAAATACTGGGTTGAGAGGCATAAGCACGTCGTCAGGTTAGTCAATTGCCACTTAGTGCTTTTCGATATATTCTATATATAATTTGCAAGAGAAATATATGTATATCCCATTGCCTTAATTAATTTTCCGACATATATACCTTACTAGTTGGTTCAACATTATTATAAATGTTTAGTTTATAATTTTGTGCATGTATTACGACACATGCATTTAAAATTTAAATCATCAAAGTTAAATTGTTGATTATTTAATAAATAGAAGTAAATAGAATTAGGAACTTCGATAAAAGTATACATACACACACCGAGATAACGGAATACTTTTCCTATCGCATTGGTTTATTATTTATATTACTAATAATTTGTTAAAACGATATTTCTTCGATATTAATTTATAGTTGTCAGTCGTTAAGAAATTAATTCATTTTATGTTTTCAACCTCCAAAACTATATGATAATCATACAATGCTTTATCAATTTTCAATATAGTTAAGAAATATCATTTATCGTAAATATTTATTTTTCTTAGTGCATATTCTATCAATTATAACTTATGTTCTATGTGAGTCAATTAATTTTACATGTAGATGTTGTTGGCTTGATTTTATCACTCGGTGTTTATTGATTGTTGAAAATTTCGAGTCTTGGGAGAAAAGAAATTTGTACATGATTCATATATAACAAAAAATTTGCGTCATGAATGCATTTATTTAACTTTTCCATATTAATAATGAGGAAGTGGAGACTTAAATCGACTTGCGAAGAAATTTTTAGTATACAAATTACAGTGTTTATATTAGAAGGTATATTATAATCCAAAGAAAAATACGCATAGCGAGTTAGTTGGATATAAGGCTAGCCGCGCATCCCATAATTGCGAGCGAACCCCTTGATTTCCTTTTTTCTTATGTTTTTCCAATTTCTTTTTGTAATCCAAGTTGTACTATTTTATTTATAAATATAATCTATTATATAGTCTGAAGAGGGTGGCATTGAATACCGAAACGTTACAAAAGGAAAAAATGTATTAAAGTTTTTACTTTAACTTTCCTTTTCTTCTTTGACTCGGGAAGTTCGATAAATTTCCAACAATCAATATCAATTTATATACATCATAATTTGTAAACGTTTATAAAAATTCTCTGTTTTTAACTTTTTATTATTTTACCAAAACAAAATAATAAAATACAAATAAAAAGTAGTTTAGAAAAGAGGGTAAATTAAAAAATCATAAAAGGATTCACGCAAATTCAGTGATGTAAGTCATACTTATTTCTATTAGGAGCATATGCGGCGGCTACCATAAATCAAAAATTGAAAAATAGCTGAGATATATTCAAATTTTTTGACTGGCAGATTTCCTCCCAAGTGGAGGCATAAATTACGTGAGCGCGTTTACTGAAAAGTAGAGCGCGAGGGTCGGTAGCTCGTGTTATATGCGCATCTAAAATAATCATGAATTCTCGTACTGTCAGTAACACTCTGACCAAAGGCGAGAGATGTGAAGCGTGTGCTGGAAAGCCTTCTGGGGTACTATATGGTGCTCGAGGATATATTTTAATTCGATCGCTCACTTGCCTTGGATTTCACAATGAATAATATTTCATTATTTTGATATATTGTCGTCCGCATTAAAACGTTAAATTTAATTAAAAGCTCTGTTAAATCATTTCAATTCATTCGTTTTCAAACCAGACTGAAATTCAATTTCATTAAATTCGCGCCGTTTGTAGTTTCGACAAATATTTTCAGAGAAATTCGTATTATATATAAAGATAATTGATAGTTACTTAATTAACACTGTTTAGTTAAAAGTACCTTTTACGAGAATAACGTAAATTATTTAATATCGTTTTTTAATATATTTTATAATGATACTCGAATATTTGTTTCTCGTATATATAGATTGAACAAAAATGGCTGTACTAATTACACGTCTTATGTATTACAGTATCTAATTAACTATACACCTGAAAAGAGTAGAATATTTCTACGATGCATTTTGCTATGTCCAAATTAATGATTTACACATTGAAGCCACTGTCATTGTAATAAAATATTAATTCGTACAAACTCATAAAGTACCTGTACGTATGTACTTAACAATAAATATCATCAGATTTAAGTGAATCTAAAAGGCTAACGCCGACATTCAATTTTTAAATATTTAATTGAATTATAATATGTAGAAGGACGGTGTAGGTAACTCTTAAACTTCGTAAATGTGGTGAATTTCAATGAGAAACCACTGAGTAAACGGCCTGTCTACAATGTCGATGCATATTGAGCTTAACGCGTGGCTTTTGTTGTACTTGGTTATACTTGCCAAAGACCGTGTCCTCAAAAGCGAGGCCACAGGTTTCGAGGGTTGTTTTAATCTAACTTCCGTCAAGTATAACATTAACAATCATACGTATACTCTGGCTATTCTCGATTATTTATTTACTCTAAGTTCATAAGGAAGAGAAAACTGTAATTGATGGTCTGGTAACGTTTTAGAACTCTATAATATTCATTAGCATAATTACCACTATCGGACAATCCTTCCCCATATTTACGTCAAGTTAATTATTGTTATGTAAAAAAAGTAAGGAAATAATATGTTTTTTTTTCTCAAATTCTTAGAGATTTACGTTATAAACTTATGTTTGGCATAATTTTATCTGATTAATTTGTTATTCATTTCATCAAGCTTCAATTGAAACAAGTTCAAAATTTATTTTTAATAATGTAGGTTACCAAGGTTTTTATGCTTAACGATACAACGAATATGTTATTTTTCTTACATGTAAAACCTGATAAATAATTAAATTTATGTAATTAATAGTTTTTGAAATCTCTAGAAAATCCAATAAATAATGAACATTTTAGTATATTATGACACTGTTGCGGAAGATGGTTTTCTGTCTTGCTCGAGGTTCTTCGCACGAGCAAAGCGCGGAGTAAGAACATCGGGCAAGTTATAAAAACGCCTCCCACAATAGTCTCATAAGATACTTTATAGGATGACGACCTCAAAATTTAAAATGAAATTGGTATTTGGATGTCAGCGTGCTGTAAAATAATTAAAGATTAATTGACACTTTTTACTTTCATTAAATTAAATTGGTATATAAATTCAGTGTAACTTAAACATAAAAATATTATAGTTAAATGATTATTATCAAACTTCTAAACTAAATATATATTATTGATTAAAACCTGTGTATATTTTAATTAAACAAATCCGTAGTAAATTTAATTAATCATTATATAAAATATGCAGCTGACAATCTTGTTACTCAAAGTAAATTTCGTAGGTCATTCTTCGATTTTCAGCAATTTTGATATAATATCAATAATATCAGAAATTCCAATGCGTATAAAAAATCTAATCAATGCACGCATTGCTTTTCAAAAGTACTTAAATTTGATACCAGAGTTTAAGTAACGATTAGCATAAAAATTGTTTAACGACATAATTTAGATCAACGACAACTACGCTAGTGAAAGAAAGGGTAGGTAAATTTTCCATATATACAGGATACGCGAAATATCTCGAGGCACAAAGCACAATAGTGCGCTATTTTCCATTGGAAAATTCGCGTCGCTAACTGTACATATACATATAGGTAAAACGAAGGGCGCGCGTGAGATAGATAACTCATGCGAGGGTAAAAGAGGGAGAGTTATATGGAAAAGAAAGCCGCTCTTGAAGATAATAGTCGCATTTAGATCGATCGCAACCAAAGAATGTGTATAGCGTATACAGGCGTCTCTTTATTGCGGGAAATATCGAGACTCGAGGCCGAAGTCCCTCTCTCTTTCTCTCTCTCTCTCTCCCTCTCTGACAGACCTAAGAGGGAAACCTACTACTACTACTACTATTACACCTGGTCACGTGCAAGTATACGTATACATATAATATTACATATATATCTATATGTGCCCCTCAAAATAATTTATGCCCCCACCTCTGGCGGTTTTTTTCTTTTCATTCGATTCCCTCTTCGAGTGAATTTCCCGCGCTTGTTATTGTTTGATGCTATATGGGAAGAAATCTATATAGTTAGACTCGGTGATGGATTGGATATCGAAAATGCGAAAACACTTGGATGATAGAGAGGGTATAGCGATCGAGCTCTTCGGATATGTCTGAGAGAAACTATTTATCATTTCTTCATTACGCGATTGTCAAATATATAGTCTTAGGATTTCTGTATTAATTCTCTATTAATGACATGTGGATTTGAACATATTACTTCTTAGTCAGTTTCTCCAAACAAGGGATGACAATAATGTTTTTGCATTTAAATTCTGCATGCTTGTGGTTTGGAATTTCATCTACAAAATCGACTGTTTATAACCAGTAATTTATCAATAATTATATGTAATTGATATCAACGTTAAGTTAAAATTCACGCATTTATATAATGTATTTATAACGGTTGAGATCCCCCATTTTGATGAAAAATAATATATCACAAAATAATGGTATTTACATACGAGTTTGGACAAATACATATGGAATAAATACAAAACAAAATATAAGTACTTCAACATTAAAGATAAATCAATATATTATAGTTATATAGATCAAAATAGGTAGAATTAAATAATATGCAGTAATAATATATTCAAAGATGAGAAAACTTATAGATACATATATATAGACAAACAGAAAATATACAATGTATGGTAACGTATAGTAAGTTTGTAAATCGATAAAGAAAATATAAGAAGTATCATATGATACAATAATATATATTTAATTGTAAGTCATGTTTATTAAGTTGGATGGTTAATAGTACACAACGTATGCAATTATAATTAAAAATTTAAAATGAAAATACAGGAAGAATGTTATGCACGTGTTTATTCTTTACATTACATGAATTAGGAAACTTACTATTAAATTTTTTTTCTACATGAATAAATCATAAATGAAAAAACAGCTTTTGCAAACTACAATCACGTATATAAGAATAATTCAAGGTCCAAAAAGATTGATCTTATTTTTATATCGCTACAAAAGTTGAAATTGTTTTATATGTTAAGATTTGATAATGTATAAAAAATTTCTAAATATATATATAGATCGAGTTTTATCACTTTGAAATAGACGTATAAGAAATGCATTTCAAGAGTAATATTAAAAAGACGCATAAACAGGAAATAAAAGTAAAAACTATATACGCGTTTATGGATATTTGTTCTTTACGTATATATTCATTTTTTGCAGACTTTTTTTCTATATTTCCCTAGTACTTGCTTATCGTATGAAGAAATGTAATTCCTTTGAACCGACAATATTAATAAAATAAAATATATTTTGAAATGAGCTACTCAAATCTATGCACGAATTTTCAATAAATATAATTCATTTAATAATAAATAAATGTGTTTTACTAAATATTCTTATTCCATACATTAAATTATTCATTTCTAATAGTTATAAATATGATGTTTAAAAATGGTAAACATTTTCGCCTATATTCTTAAAAGTATCAAATGAAACAAGCCAGGGGTATACTCGAGACTAAAAATAATGTAGACGTGATGCGTATATAAATCCTTTCTGTTCACACCCATTTTTTGATGTATAAACCATTCACGCTAACTTACAGTAACGTTAAATAATAAATAAACATCACGAAACAAAGGTAAAAAATAGAAATTCAATAAAAATCCAAGCTTCCATTAAAACTCTATTTACAATTAAATAACGATTATCGTGAAATGATCCGTTATTGTTGTGTAAGTACATTTGATGCACGTCATCAAAAAAAAAGGAAAGAAATCTAATAACTAGACACGTAAATCTAATAACCCAGTTTACATCGCCCCCATAACTTTAATATATAATAAAAGCTTGAAATTTTTCTCCTTGGTTAAATCGTACGGCAGTGGTATAATACGTGAAAGCAGCAGCGCCCGATAACAGCTTCGCGCAAGAGAAGTCCGAGGATTCTCACGCTTCTGAAGTATTCATCCGACGCGCGATATTGACCGCAAGCTCTCTCCCTCCCACTCTTTCTCGCTCTCTCTCTCTCTCCTCCCCCTCCCCCTCCTTCCATCACTCTTCCACTTTAACGCAACTGGTGTGTGCGTGTGTCGAGACTTTTTTCTTTCTCTCTCGGTTCTATACGTTTACTTCCCGACCAGCTATCCTCGACTCTCGTTCGTTCAAATATTCACGTGGCTTTAGACGCAACGCGTGTATAACGTAAACCGCTTTTTAAAGAGCCGCGCTCTACGATGATGGAATTAAGGACCGCGTTGAGAGCTTTTTTATGGGTTCGCTCTTTTATTTTAGTTGATGGACTTTTTTTTTCTCTTTCGAGTGAATTAACAGTAAAGGAACGGCGAGTTGGTAAAACCGAGTTTTTACATACATCCGGTAAAAGAAAACGATCATATTTTATATAGCTTGGTGAATGTGCTGTTTATTGCACGCGTCGGGTCATTGATTTAATGAACATCTGGGTACCGATCGTTCCGTGTTTTACGTTGTCTATGTTGTGTTAGAACCAGCAGGTGAGATTCAATCGTTCGGATAAAAATACTTTGATTTACTGCTAGGTCCGATCTTTATATAAAAAAATTATTTGACAATATGTTATTTATTCAACGTAAACGATTAGATTTTTACCTATTTATTTAAGTCTGTACACGTATATATGATTGTAATATTTTATTTAAACCGACTATGTATCGATGTAACCGAAACAGTGATGAGGTTCACGTTTAGTCAGACTCGTATACACATATAACGCGAAATAATCAAATATCAGTTCGTGCCAGATATTTTTCAAATATTTTGTAACATTAATGCAGACATTAAATTTCATTACTCTAATAAAAATTGAAAATAACTAAGTTATATTTAAACATTTACCAGTAATAGTGTCAAGTGAAACGCTTCGATTTAGTTTGAAAATAATTTTTACTTTAAAATTAAAGCTCTCTACTGAATAACAAGATTTCTTTTAAATTTTGTTTACTAGGAGATATATATTTCCCAACGGGAATCGCGTTCATGGAAAAGCGCATGACCGCAGCTAACAGCTGTATTTCTTCTTGCTAACGATCGGCCATATCTATGGACACATTAATATTCCCCGTTTCCATTATTTTACGACATTTTGACGTCGTTCCACGTTTATTTTATGTCATGTTTATTAATCGAAAATTGAATACGTATTCGTGTAAATCAAAAAGTTGTAAATTAATTAGAATATTTCGATTTTATATTATTACTGGTGACAAAACTTTACATTTGATGTAAAGATGCATTTACATTGTAAAAGAATTTTTCATAATTAATCTTCGCGTTTCAACCTCTTTAACGACTTTATCCTTTGAAACGCTGCAGAAAACATAATAAAACAAATAATGAATTAATATATTTTATAAATTACAAATCAGATAACGAGAAAAATGTATGTATTGACATACTTTGTTCAATAATATATTTCTTCTTCTTCATAGCAGTGAAATTCTTAGAATAAACATTTCTCGTATAAATAGCAATCTAAATAAAATATCATTTGTTTTGTCAATAAAGCGCTTAAATATTATGTAATAAGTTTCCAGTTCTTGTGTACTCAGCATACATGTACACGTTTACATTCAATCATTTATATTTACTTCTATCTCAGTTTTCTATACGTATGTTTTCTTTTCCTTCTATCAATTGTACGCAGGAATACAAAAAATGTACGAACTTGACTATAATACTTAGTTATTCATTATTTACATAACTTAGGTAGATAAATAGATAGAAAAATGAATATTATTTTATTTTAAATTTTATTTAACAACAAGCGCAAACTTTTCTCTACAATGTTTTAACTAATATTATATATAATATATACATATAATATACGAAATCCATTGTTGTTGAAATTAAGCGGTTTTGGTAATATCAAAGTTTCTACGAAACACTCCGGAATGTTGAAGTCTATTTATTAAATTCGGTCATATGTGACCTTTGAATATGTAAGTTATTCGAGGAGGAAGTTTGCGTAAAGCAAACCGTAGTTTTCATCGTCTGTGTATACTTTGGTGCGAAATGCACTTGAACTTCATGATTGCTAATCCTGGACGGTCGAATTCGGCGCTTTAAATTCGATACTAAAACTATAGAAGGCTCGTAGCACAGATTTGAATATAGCTCTACTATGTATACATGTACTTCTATTTTCATTCGTGTTTTAATTGCCTCTTTCTTTAGTTGTGTCATTTTATCAGAATTGCGCGCGTGCGAGTGTATATGTGTATGTGTGTATGTGTGTGTATATATATTATAATTAATACATAAAAAATTGACTTTAGAAACTAAATTACGTATGCTAGGCTAAACTTTGATCAAAAGTTTATATTTTATATAACGAAGGAACGATTATACCACCAGATAATTTTAGAGTAATTTTTAAAAAGTACACTGTACACCATTGGTCTTTCGAAGCAACTCGAACTCTCTCAAACGCATAAATAAGTATATAACATATGGTATACAATGTAATAATAACTCACGTAAGGAATGTTCAATGAAAGTTTAAATCTATGTGTTTAGAAGAACACACTAGAACTACATAAAATAAATCGTTGGTTTTGGCCAAATTCTTCTAAACAATGTAAAAAAATTATCATAATCTAAAATATTATATAGACAAATATGCATATGTGCAACATACAGAATCAGTTTATATCGAATATTAGTAACAGATTCAAAATTAATAAATGATGTATTATATATATATATGTACATAGACACACAAAGGTATGAAATAAAGCAATATTTCAAGATAACACGGAAATTTGAGATAAGCCGGAAGAAAACGGCAACGTTATTAAGATGTATCCTAGTCACTTAACCCTCTGGCTGTAACAACCGCAATAAAAGCCCGATTCGAAGTCGAACGAGACCTCTAGACGGCCACCCCGGCAATCAATCGCGGCGGATTCGTGTACTTATACTTATATAGAGAGGAGAGAGAGAGAGAGAGAGAGAGAGAGAGCGAGGAAGGAGGTGTTACGGGGAAAGGAAAGGGTGGGGGTGGGGGTGAGGTATCGCGACTCACTTCAACCCCTCGTAAACCGACTCATCCACCCCCGTAGTTGTTCACCTCTATATACACGTGTGCATTTCCCGGTTTTCTCATTATTATAGGCTCTACACCGTGTTTCTCCTTCAAATGTTGCGCGTTACCTATCGATTGACCAACGTCGCTCTGCATGAGTTATATACGTAGGGCCTAAAGTTCGACTATTTCGTTTGAATAATGCATCATATTTCCGTGGTAATTGCTTGCTAATTCCGTACCGCGGGTTTGTCAACTTAATTTTAATTCCTGTTCGTTAGCGTTTCAATGGAGAATACCTTTACTATTATTTCCTCTAATCTATATACATATTCATATACACACACACAAATATGTGACAGTGCAAGAATTATATTGTACTTAACACATGCGATATTGGCTTTTTTACGTGGTTTGCAAAGGGGTAATGTGCTTAACTATTATGAGTATAAATGGTTATGGTATGATGCGGGAAACTGGCCAATATATGTGTATGACAATCGCTTTATCGATAATGAAATCTTAATAAATCGTTACCAGAATGTACAAAATATGGAATTGGATAGTATAAAAGTTGAAATGACCAGTGAATAACGGTATTGCGTTTATAAATTAACGCTAACTTGGTGGAAAGAAGCCTTACATTTCAAGTGTTGCTTTTCATCGTGCAACCTTGTGACGTAGCTTTCTTAATGTGTAGTGTACATTACTTACGATTATAATTGTAATTGTAAGGCGAAACACATTATCAAATAAACTCGAAAGAAAATGCTCATTATTGCGTGACTCATAATAAAACAAATTACTAACATCGTATTGATGACCTATATGAAGTGTCAATAAAACCTAGTAATTAACTGTTATCGATCGATGAATATACAAGAAATATTATATACGAAATAAATAAATTATGTATATCAACCAACTGGTAGGTAGGAAAGATGTTGGCAAATCTTCAAATCGATAACTATATACCCTAGCTCGTACATAAAAAAGATAAATATATAAAGGTTTACGTTATTTTATTTTATATTTATTTATACTTACATAATGCATCATTTTTCTATTTTCACACTACATCATTTTTTAATGTGGATTGACTTAAATAATAATTAGTGTATTGTTAATTACTCTAAAAATTAGCATTAAAACAATGAACAATAGAAGAAAAAAAAAGACTAATGTACATTTTTTACGGTTTTTTTCAGGTTGGTAACCTCAGTAGGTGATGCTTATGGTGTTGCGCTTTTACTCCACATGTTAACGACTACTATTACATTGACACTGCTTGCCTACCAAGCCACCAAGGTAAATACTTATATTCGGTTTTTGAGGTAAAATTACGTTGAACATAGTCATACACGTACATGTGTGAATTTCATAATGAATGTTTAGGTAAACGGAGTGAACGTGTACGTCGCAACTGTAGTCGGTTATTTACTCTACACTCTCGGCCAAGTATTCTTGTTCTGCATATTTGGTAACCGACTTATTGAAGAGGTACGTTCTCAAACACATATATAGTTTTAGTTTTTAAATTCATTTACAATTGATATTTTATTTTAAAACTAATGGTATTATCATATCTGATGCAGAGCTCATCGGTTATGGAAGCCGCATATTCCTGCCACTGGTACGACGGATCCGAAGAAGCGAAGACATTTGTACAAATTGTGTGTCAGCAATGTCAAAAAGCTATGTCTATATCAGGAGCCAAGTTCTTTACAGTATCTCTCGATTTGTTTGCCTCGGTAAGATTTTTTGAAAATTGCTTACTTTTCTATGCGAAATTTGAGTATGTATTAAAATAAATTTGTATTCAATTCGTATTTTACTAAAAAAACATTAAATGTCCAAATATTTTACACGAATGAATCGGCGTTTATCAAAAAAAAGTGCACTTTAAATAATACATGAATAGATGAAATCGTAATATATTGAAATATTAAAGCGCGCACCTAGTCGCGTAGAAAGAAAAACAATTCCTGACGAAACTCTCGAGAGTAAATTTGATTTAGTCTAAAATTAATGAAATTAACTCTCGCAGGTTCTTGGTGCCGTGGTGACGTACTTCATGGTGTTGGTACAACTGAAGTAAATCGTAGGCTACGAGGTACATCTGCAACATCAGTTTTACAATTCGCAATGGGCCTGTACCATCCGAAACACGAACTTTCCGTGCAATCTTTGGGAGAAGGGAAAACCCCTACGAATTCGCCGAGCGAAAGTAAAGCTCGAACTTCGTTATTTGGAGATTGCGCGTAGCCAGAGGAAAGCCACTCCACTCTGCTCTTCTCTTTTTCTCCCTCTCTCTTTCTCTGTTTCTCGCTCTAGCCCTCCGTATATATACACACCTCTTTCGGCGTGTTCTGCATGATCATTCCAAAGGATAGATTTGGTGAAACACCGATAAACCTGTTTTCTCCATCCTTTTATCTCTGAAACTCGGAAAATTCCTGTTATACCTGATCGAAACATTTATCAAAAGAAGAAAAAATGAACCAAAGAGAGTACCAATGTATGTAATGTAATACGCAAGCTGGTTTCTTATAGAAACGTTTTTTTTTATTTACAGCACAATATCGAGCTAAAAGACAGTTCCTCGTTTAACAATAATTCTTTTATTTAGATAAAGAGGGTTCGAGAGTTTTTACATTCCTACTGAAATAATTTTATTGATAGAGAGCAATACTATTCTTATAATTACCTGTAAGAAATAAATATCGAACAATCGATAGGAAAAAAATATGATAGAAAATCATATGACACTAATGTTTTAAGATGCATTTCAAATTTATTTTTATAATATATATTAATATTTACGATATTTATACACAAATTATTTAAAATCACGACTTTAATTTTTCTCACAATGTTGAAGTGTATACGTTGCGAATGAACTGTTGCACTTTCATTTATTTCTCTTTTGAATGTAATTTTAAAAGAAACTTTTAAAAGTAGTAAAAAGGAATCATTGACTTTTCATTATATTTTGATGTTAAAAAATAAACTTTTGCCCTCTATTGGTAAAAGAACATTTGAGATAATGTTAAACTCTCCTCCGTCTTACGTATTTCCAAAGATCTTGCAGTCATTATTTATTACTTAGTATGATGTTCTAATACTTTGTTGCAAATCTCGTGAATTATTAACACGGAATTTATGATTTTGTTCTTTGTTTTAAGTAGCTGGTAGGTATACATACTAATTATTTATTATTTTTTACGTTTCAAATTATATTTATGAGTTTGAAATAATATGCAAAAGCTGCAGGGGAAATAATACGCTAAACATAAATCAATACATATACTTAAATGTATAAGTAACTTTTTAACTGTACATTAAATAAATATAATTTATAAATAATTTATGAATGTTAATTGTTGACAATACAACTTAATGAAAGAAATAATAATCAAGAGATACATATCAATAATTTTAATGGATCAAATTTCACAATTTTAAAACAAAAAGATAAGTTATAAAAATGAAAAAAAAGATAGCAGTTAAGTCTTTTCTAAGTCTTTTTACTAAATAAGTATGGGCAGACCAACAAAAATAAAATATAACATTTTTAATTGCTTTATAAACATGATAATTTTTAAGTGCCTTTTCCTTTGCTAAATATATAATAATGAAATATTTATTTTAAAAAACGGTATAAAATGCATAAATATATTGTAAATACAACGTTCAATATTTTTGGTGGCCTGTCTTTAACTTTTAGGCATATATAAATACATATATATATATATATATATATTTGTTTAAAACAAATAGTTTTATATACATAACATATTTGCATCTTTGACTATTTGGTTTTGTGAAAGAGCAACTTATCAGAGCTAGTCAATCAAAACGAGAAGAGAACATAAATATTTATCTTATAATTATTTTAGTCTGTATATGAAATAAACTACGCAACCTGTACATGTATAATACAATACCATTCGAATCATTATATTGTAAAAAAAAAATTATTAAAATATTCGTATAACGATGAAAGAAAAATTAATAAATGTAGCTACTTGCGTTAATACAAAATATCTGTGATCACACCCAGTACGGAGATTTCTTTGCAAGATTTCTTTACCATAACGTTTGAACTCACACTTTCTTTTCATTACTTTCAGAAACTTTGATTAAGATCTAAAGCGATTGTGTTGGTTGAGGAATGTTTTTTTCTGTGAAGCGTGTAATGAAAAAACGTATTTTATAGCGTCGAATGGTGTTGCAAGATTTTCACAGTTTTCTTCTAACTTTTTTTTTTAATATAACATATATCGTTTTTTTTTAATTAACAAGATAAGAAGAAATGTTTACCCGCGTGGGTCTTATAGATAATTTCGGACTTAATAAAAACTTAATAATGCAATAATATCTAACATAATCAATGTAATGGTTTGTTTGATTCATAACCTGCATATTTCAATAATATATGAAAACAATTTCACTGTAAAATTCTGTAAAACTGTATTATATTTCTTTAATAAAATACCACAAAATACAATTCTTTTGTTTCACTTAATTTTATTAGCATTTTACTTCTTGCGGCACGTCTACTCAACGTCGAGATGAAATTTGCATATCATAAGGTAATAAAATAGTAAAGTTAAATAAATTATCTCGCTTAAAAGTCTTTTAAAAGAAATATATCAATGTGGGACAACTTTAAAATACATTTAACGTTATAGTTAATTCACAAATGCATTTATATAATAATCATGAAGTAAAAGTTGGTACTATAATAAATGCCGAAAACTATGCAATGTTTTCTTCAAGTTCCTGCATTGCAAAAGTATATAAATAATAAATATAATGTAAAACATAATGTAAAGTCCTATCAGTTCAATTTTATCCAAATAACTTTTGAAATATGCGTGATCTTAAACGACCTACGCATTTAAAAGAAAAATCTTTACTCGGCTAGAGGAAAAAAGAGATTCCTGTTCGCCCAAGGAAGATTTCAGACACATCCAAATCCAGGAAGTTTTCTAATAAAACTTGGCAACCAAAGGAGAAAAAGTAAGATGAAAAACAGGATGGCGAAAGTCGAACGAGGGGAAAAACAGTTGACTTTCGTATAAGACTCTGACACCTTTCAGATCTTTGAAAAATATTGACTTCCTGTTACATATAGCTACAGTAAAGGGAATTAAATAATAAAATACAAAATAGATAATATATACAATTATTACAAGTAATTACAAAATAGAAATAAATAATAGAAAAACGATTGTTAATAATTAAATATTTTATTATTATTTACTAACAATTTGGAATAATACATATATTGCGTAAAATAATCCACAAATTATGAATATATAAACTCTAAAGAGTAAAAGATAGACGCTACTATAGAAAGTATAAATTTTTACGTGGGTGGTTTTATTCCTTATACTTGGATGAGGAAAGGTGAGAGATTTAGTAACAATGAGTCGAGTAAAGTGTAGTCAATTTATTAAATGGTAATAACGTGATGATGGGGGGTTATATATACTCGTTAATGTGTCAACGTTAGACGTCATCTAAGATAACTTCGGACCATCTTATTACGTTGCGTACATTCATGTGCGTACGTGACAATCTCAACAACTTTACACTTTACTCTTTACACTTTACGAAGCAAGTAAAATATGAGTATCACACTTTAGAAAAATCAAGAATTTCGAAGCAGTCTTTAATTGTATAGTTGATGCATTTTATATTTTTTAAAATAAATCAATTGTATAATTGATATCCTTCAATGCTGAAAGAAAAAATGAAACTTTGTTCATCTTAAAATGTTAAATGGTTATTTCATCAAACGCGTAAAATGTATACAAGTTATTTATAATCTCAAAACATAAAAAGACTATAACGTTGATTAAAACATGTCCGCGTAAAAATATAAACTATTGTCACGATATTACAGGGCAATATGTAATTGTTATTGCAAACATATTGCCAATACATCGTCGCATCAATAACAATATATTGGCAATATTTTGATATTACAACGCCAAACCTCATCCGCCTGAATGTTCGCCATATATTTTCAATAGTTATTATCTAACCATTTGTAAACTATTACCAATATGTTGACAATAGCTCATAAATTATTAATTTGTTATTATAGTCGTAAGTAAGTTTTAATATTGTATGTAAACTTAGCAGAAACAAAGAAAATTAAAGAAAAAGAAAATTTATTAGCTCTGAGAATTAAACCTTCAATTTTTAAAGCTGGACGTTTATTCTACCATTAAGCCATTTTACTATTTTGCTAATTTCAAATTTTATAGAACAGTAGAACACACGATTAAAAATTTTTATATAATCCAATTTTTATAAATTCAATAATTTATATATATATGGGTGGTTCTCTGTGACATCAAAGATGAAAAAAATGAATATTGCTATAACTGTGGGAATATGTTTCAGTGGTGTTCAGTAGTTCTCCTGAATTTTTTCAGATTTTTTCGGGACCATTATTTTAAGTTACACTGAGAAATTCTTGGGGCATCTTCTGTACTTATGTGAAGGACAAATATAGTACATTATCTTTAGTACAGCAGCTCTCCTAGTTTTGGGAGCTTTGCTATCCTAAATTACGAAAAAGTGTTTTATTTTGCGACTACAGCGCCACTTTTGAACGGTTCTTATACCATTTTAGGGTATCAGCCGTCCTAAACATAGTACGAATGCACGAATAATGTAGTTGGACATCGGGTGTCCCAAGAATTTTTCAGTGTACAGAGAGTCAAAGTTGACATTTTAGCACTTTTTTGCATTATATGCCCATTTTCATGAATTTGTAGCTCCCAGGGGATGCATTTTTCACTATAAACATATATATGATTTTTTTTGTAAAATTTTTTGAACTTGTCATTAAAAATACTTCTTAAGTCATAAATGTATGCTGTCACACCCTTGTAAGTCATTTAAATCTTAAATAGTGAAAATCAGCAGTTCTGCTCTGGACTCTGTAAACTAAATACTGTCTAAAATATGTATTTTTATAGTCAAAAACTGCCTATAAATTTTTAGAGTGGGTTTAAACCATTATGACCACTTTTGATCAATCTGGGAGAAATGTCCCAAATATTAAAATAAATGTATATTTATCGCCTATAACGATGAATCTGTCAACACGATCATTACAAAAAAATTCATGCAGGTACCTTGAAGAGGTGAAAAAGCATCTACACCTTCTTCAGTATCGAGCTAATCTTCTGTAAGCCGTTAAATGTAAATCTATTATAATACAATTATAAAAAATTAATATTTAAACATTTATAAAGCTGGATTTTTAGTTCAACAACCACTATAAGAATTATGATACTAACCTGAAGGATTACTATAAAAGTATCAACATTATTATTATTATTATTATTTAGCAACACATTATTTCAATTTCACAAATCATATTATCATATTAATCATATTAATCATATTAATCATATTAATCATTATAATCTCAGATCCCATTTATTGAGATATTTTTTGTACAAAATACGTATCTTCAGTTATCATTGTAATATTCAATAAATTAATAATTTATGAGCTATGGTCAACAATAAATTGGCATTAGTTAACGAAGGTCAGATAGTAACTATTACCAACATCTGGCGAACATTCAGAGGAGGTTTATATATTGCCAACATATTGTTATTGGTGCGACAATGTATTGACAATTTTTTGCAATAACAATTGCTCATTGTCCTGCAATATCATAGCAGTAGTTTATATTTTTACACAGGCATCTATATAATAAACAGTTTCAAATGTATAAAAAGTACTTTATACTTTTCAAAATTATTATGTTAATTTTTTAAACTTTGTAGTAAAGTATATTTTGTAATTCCATTATACAATTTCTAACGTCAATTTTTACATTTTAACGAGATACTAAAATACAATTATTATATTTATTATAGTGAGTAACTATAAATGTAGAAAGTATAGTTTCACTATTATAATAGTATTAACCTAATTTATAAATATTTATGATAAATTTTATCATTTCTCATTTATTGTTATTAAAATTTAAATGTAATTCACTTATAATAATTCAATATAATTATTTAAGATAAATTTGGAATGGATTTGCAGATGGTAACACGATTACTAACCCACTTAAAAATTAATATTCACCGCCAACTATATTTGATATACAAAATATATTTCATATATAAAACTAACTGTAATTTGTAACAATAAATTTATCCGTGAATGAATAAACACTCTTGAAACTGACACGCACGATACACGTTGAATTGTCAGTTCAATGAAAAATCCACACGTTGTATCAAGTATTTCATATTATCTGAACAGGTAGCCATTATAACAGAATAGAATTGTATAGCTTCTCAGTTCATAGCGCAATTATATTTATTACAATATTAATTGATATTACTCTTGTTATTTACACAAATAATTAAATAATTTCTGAAGTCAAGTACACAAATGTATTTAAATAATCTTTGTAATTTTGAACATTTTTATTTTGATTATTCCTTAAATAATCATCGTTGCATTGTTAAATTGGTCGGTTGAATGAATATTTTTACTTTTCTTAAAATACCCAATTCAATCTCATATATCTCTGAATAAGTAACTAAAATGATTAAAGATTCATCGAGGAACCCAGAGACCCGTACTATATATAAACTGATGAACTAGAGGTGAAACTAGAAAAAAGTCGTATAGGAACGAGGAGGAAGCTAGTTTCTAGATAAAAAATGTGAGATGCCTTAAACTCGATCTTGTGATCGATGCTCCATAAAGCTCCCGGCACGTTTAAATTCCGAAACGTTGGCTCGCCCGCAAGGTCTGAGTCGACGCATGCGCGATCGCGGTTCCCGAAGGGGAGCTTCGATCGCTACTCGTCCCTCCCTCCGAGGTGAACACGGGGAGGCTTAACCTCGTGCTCTCCAACATACACGTCCACGGAATCTACATGACGACCCGGGACGAGGACGACGAGGAGGAAGCGATTCCTCCACCATCGAAATGACTCGTCGATTCCGTTATCCAGTGAGTTTTGTTATTTCACTCCCTCATTCGCCGGCGTGAGTGAACTCAGGGGGCTGTGTGCGTACACCTCCGTTGTTGTTATTGTTGTTGTTGAGGGTTCCATTGATATTGATGTTACAACCCGAAGATTATAACCAAGACAATATTCGATATCGTACAAGAGTAAAGCAATAAATTCAACAAGAGTGCCACGAGTTACGATTAATATACATGTACAAATATCAACCATCTTTATAATGCCAAGATATTGTAAAACCAAGTCGAAAATGAGGCTGCATCCATAGATGGAGCCAAGAGGAAATGTATAGTTTAAAACGTGCTAGGGTTACGATTTTATACCAAATGCGGAGCTTCCTCCTTGCCGGGGCGACAACTCCGGCCAACCAGTCACCATAGGGACGAAAACTGCGAGCGGCAGGAGGAGGAAAAGCCTCCCGCCGCAAAGACAATACCGTGAGTAACAATAAGATTTTACGTACACATTTACATTTGGGATCATCGACCTTTTTTTATCGCTACCCCACGAGATTATAAATGTCAGACCTTCTCTTACGTTAGGATACTGTTGTTACGCAATCCTTCTAGCTGAAACATCGCTTCATGACGATTTCTCGTAATTACTCGAATATCTGTTTTGAATACGGCCAGACTGGTTATTTATTATTTTTTATATCTACAACTAATTATTTTTAAATTAAACGATTTTATAATTGTTTCTAACTCAAGTGAAATGTGCATTTGGGATTAAGCATTTATTTTAAACATAGTTAAATTAACATTTACGATTAATAGACACTATATTTTTAATACAATTATTGCTTTAACTAATGAAGTATTTAAATTAATTCTATAAGTATTTTATTCATAATATTATTATGTTATAATGCGAGATAATGATATTTTAATGTATTACGTAACAAATAATCGTACGTTTAAAAATGCTTATTCACTGTTTATACGTTTCATCTGATAGTTATACTAATTTACTTATATGACACACCCGTCAATATATCATAAATAAATGAGTCTCATAGACAATTAATATTTATTTTGTTGTGTAACCTCGAATACCATTCATCGTGCAGTAAACGTAAATAGTCAAGCACAATACGAGGTATAAGCTAAAATATTATATATATGTACATCTACATGTATGTACGTACTCATTGATAATTTTATTCAAAGCGTTTGAAAAAATGATAATATAAATGTGGACGTTATTAAGGAAATATTGAATATCTAAATTTATATTTATATATATATATACTGAAATATACGTACATTTTGCTAAAAATAATTGATACACAGACGATACTGATTAATAATTTGAAGAATATTAGTAAATTTACGTTGTAATAATTCTTATTTTATTAATTAAAATTATTTGTGAAAAAAACTAAACTTATCATAAAACAGCCCTTACTTGAAATAATAATAAATACTTTTCATATTCTGCAAGACGCTGGTTGCCGGGGTAATCGCAATTAGCTCCGACCAAGTGAAATTGATATTACAGTGTCTAATTAAAATTATAATAATTCATCTTGTTAAGCAAAATTGAATCCTCATTTTCTAATGTAAATTTTAATTATGCGAATAAATTCGAATTATTTTCGTATTGGTTAAGACATTGTTCGTGTCAATCTATACCTATAAAAATTTTAAAATTAAATTAAAAAGAAACTGAAAATTATAATGTACTTTCTTAGTAAATGCATGAATGGTAATAATTTAATACATAAAATTTAGTATAACGTCAATTATCGTTTGAATAATAATCATTTGAATTTTAGTAATTATACCTGCAGAAAATTGAATTTAAAATTTAAACATCAACTCTGACAATACTAAATTGCAAAGCTACCAGATAATACCTTAACTACATAATAACTACGCATAAATCACATTAGTTCTTACACAATTCTCTGATTTAATACTCTAACGTGTTAAATATTACGAAATTACGTTATTCAAATGCAAAAATTGTTAATTTAAAGCAGTATGACAAATTATTAACAGCATCTAGTACACTCTATTAATGTTAAATAAAATAAATGCCATACTTAATAGTATTTTAAACCAAGTTCCACCCCCTCTCTCACTCTCACGCAAAGCTTCTAATTTAAACATCAGAAATTACATGTACTCAAATATCAATCCCAACTAGTAATTTCCATGAAGTTGTGGGACATACATAGACTAGAATCAACCCTTGCCAAGTCCCGTTCATCTTTAACTACAAGGCAAATTAGTCCGATATAATGCTAAGCTATTAAGCAATTATTGAAATCGTCAATCGTCTGTAATTAAACACTTACGTTTTAAAACGTTAAATAATTGCATCAAAAAATAAATAATTTTAAAAGGTTTATCTTTTCCCATCTCCATATTTTAATTGTATATATTTTATACTTGTAAAAATTCATATGGAATAAAATAAAATAAAATAATTTTATATACATACAATAATTAAAAGCATTTACATTTACATAAAACCAATATTTATTTTCACAATTGCTTGATGCGGATGAAGTTATTCAAATAAACAGGCATATATTAATTGTTATTATACCTGAAGGACCATTTATTAATAATGTCTATATAGAATTAATTTCTGTTTAGGAAATGAGAATATCTAGAATAATTTATAATAGCTTATATTGGAAATCATAATTTGGCATACATATATTATTATACAAAATTGCTAGTTAATTAATAAATCACTTAAATATGATATTCTGAGGATACATAAGTTTCGTTTAAATATATTAGTTTATATTTTAATATGTTTAATATTGTTTTAGCGATTTAATCAACACTAGTTGCACACTGCTTACTTCAATTTACAGTACTTTTATACGTATATTTTGCGACCAATGTACTAATACATTTTTAGTAATTTAGGTATTATGGTTCTATTTTTATTTCTTTTTTAATACACTCTGTATAACGACAAGATTTTGTAAACGTAATTTCATAAATACTGTGATTACTACTAGGGTATAATTATTTCAAAATTAAATATTTAAAAGTAAACTATGTGTAAATATAATGAATCATATATTTTAAAGTTTACAATTATTTTTTTAAAATACAATGTTACATTTAACTAATCATTTATCACAAAGTTTTTATTTGAATGTTTACTATTTATGTTTTAATGTATATCGACAATACCTATTTTATTAATAATATATGTTAGTTTTAAAATAATAAAACACGATTGATTGATATAGTTGAAATATTTCGGCAGACGTTGAATGTTTCCTCATTTTTATCCTAAATATGTATTGGAAAATAAGATCATTACGTTCAATACCAATTAATTCGTTCAGTCAATTCACCTTTAAGTTTTGTAATCTTCCGAATGACGAAAAACTGCAATGTTTAAGCATCAGATTAGCGAAACTAGTAGTTTAGGTCAGTTTACAGTCTGACCACCAATTTCAAATCAACAAGTCAATATGACAGAGTCAAGGATATTTTTAAATGCAAAAGTTATTTCTTTCAATAAATGTGATCCATTCATCATTAATATAATGCGAACGATCAAGGATCTCGAAAATTGAAGCTGGATCTCGAAATTTTGTGATTATGTCGATCTCAATGGGCGAATTTACTGATCATCTAGTGTTTAATATATTTAGTAAGATTTATTTCGAGATTATATTTAAATAATAGATAAATGAATTATCGAAACCAATTTCTAAACACTGAGATTTTAACAATTATTGTACATCAAATCTATTTATCTTCTTTTGAGACCAATATATTGGGAGATTGTAGTAGGGCATTGGAATGTCGTGTTTACACTCAATTGCTAGATTTCATAAATGCACATGATGTATCACATCTGTCCGGCGTGATGAATTACTCTCTATACTTCGTGATGTGTGCACAGTTGTGAATTGATGAAAACTATGGGGTGAGTGGTCTACAATAGATGACCGAAGCACAATGGCTAGTTGTATTTATTTCGTTCTCTTATAGTTATTACGCGAATATACACAAAATAGATATGGTTTCGATAGAATGATCCGTAAATCATCATCCAATTCAAAATTTCAATTCACGTAATATTTCCTGATAGCCATCAAATTCTAGTAGTAATTTATCAGTGCATTCGCTATCAAATATACACTGCGCTTCCTGGTCTATAATCAGAATATTTTATTTGCTATTGACAAAATTTAAAATTTCTATAAACATCTTGTAGAAAAAAGTCCATTAATAATT
The DNA here is from genome assembly GCA_026168455.1 of Theocolax elegans. Classification (NCBI taxonomy): domain Eukaryota; kingdom Metazoa; phylum Arthropoda; class Insecta; order Hymenoptera; family Cerocephalidae; genus Theocolax; species Theocolax elegans. Next base: position 94,524,402 of record CM047425.1, read on the forward strand.
ATGATTATGATTATTATTAATTTGATTTTACTGATTTAGAGATTTTTTAAAACATTGATTATATTTTTCTATGTTTCAATATCGTAATAGAATAAAACCTTCAGCCTAAAATGTGTTGCACAAGCCTCGGTTATAGAAATATTCTCTTTGGAGATTACGTAACAGTACACCCGTTTAAGCTTAATTTGCCTTCTATCACCAGCATACGGTAGTATATTCCTTGGATTATAAACTGAAATCTAGTAAAATTTAATGCTCCATTTCATTTGACCATCAAAACTCTACGCGTAACTAAAATTAATTTTGCACTAATGACACTGACTAATGGCTTCAATTAAACTATATACAGTTACAAGAAATAAATAAGTTTTTATATTTTTATTTTTTTTTCACTTTAATTACAAATATTATAATTTATACGACATAAAAATTATTGCTTGCTATATAAACTAGCGGAAGTAATTTTTAACAAAATTTTAAGCGATAAATATAAAAGAGCTTTTATTAAAGATTGCATTATTAGGTAAAGTAGGTAAATTAATATGTCGATAGACAAGATTACAGGAAGGAAAGTCGTGTACGAAATAAAGAGATAAGATCGTTGATGATCGAGCGATGCTCGTTTATTACCTACCTTGTTAAGATTTAAACAGTTCATTAAATATCAAAGAGCATCCTTTTTAGACACATAAACACTAATTTTTATACGTAAAAGTCTACTTGAATATTATAATTTTAGTGTATAGGGGTTTAATCTCTTTTAATTACCAAACTATATGATGTTGCCTCTGTAACGTTATCAATTAAATCATGTGTAAAATCTTTTACAACATTAAAATTGCAACTATATCAATTCCAACATTCTCCAAAACTACTTCAAAGACTAACATTTTATTCGCCAGCGATTTGAATGATAGAAATTAGAAATAAAAAATGATTGACCGAGTGTTTAATTTATTATTAACCGATATTTCTGATTCATTATTTTGAACTATAAAATTGAATAACTACGGATATAATTAACAATGTGTAACGTTAGTTAAGGGATTAAGCCACCTTAAATTAGATCAATGTACGAGACCAGAATTTCGTATTTTAGTCGTAGAAAACACCTCTCAATGGCTGATCGAAAGGCATGTCCCGAAGGGTTGGTTTTCTTCCGGTAAGTAAGATATAGTGACTTTTAACTCTTTCAGAGAGGAAATACGGCCAACCTCTAAAAAGGTTGATTGTGTTTTCTTCAACAGAAAGGTGAAATTCGTTTCTTTTGTGTGTTACTTTTTACTGTCACTTTAAGAAACATTCTGTACAGTATGTCGTTAAATCCAAGAGTACCGCACTGAAAAAGGTGACAGTTATAAAAATTCAATAAATATATTACAACTACACGAAATACATGAAAAAATTTAATTTCTATGATAAATGTAGCTCTATTAATTATTATGTTTACAGTTAACGTAATTACAGGCATAAATGTTATTAATCTACCGGGACTAAGCCTCCCTGCATTCCTATATACTCTAAAATGCACAATTGGAAAATATTTTGTAATTTTTAAACAATAATTCGTCCATTCGAACCTTTAATGTAGAAGTCAATTAAGAAGAAACGTGCTTTTTGTGTAGAAAATATGTTCTGTTTTTTATTAGAAAAAAACCTTCAATTAAATACGTAATCAATATACATTTAATCATAAAAGATCGCTCGCATAAAAACTTTAAAAATTATTTTAATACCACTATATATTATTTTTTAACTATACAATACATTTTTGTATCTAAAAAAGTAATTATGTATGTATATAGCTAATATAATGTTTTTAAACAAAATTCAAATTGGTAGAAATTACTTCGTTTAAAGAAGTAACATAAGAAAGGAATATGAATTTGAAAAAGTAAAGATTGGAACGAATACAATCTCAAGATTGAGAAAGCAAAGTAACTGTAAAAAGGGAACGAAAGTATATGGCACACAATAGTCGAAAAGTTTTGAACAAAAGGAGCGATGAAGTCAGTATCGACTACGACGACATCATCGATATTTTTGCAGGATAAAGTTTACAAAGGATTAAAGTGAAAAAAACTAAAACTTAATTTTTTTATAATTATAAAAATAAACTACATTTATTTTATCTTTTAAAGTACCTCTATTCGATACAGTAAATAATAATTAAATAATCAATACATAATTTGCAATATGTAACAAACCAAAGGAATTAAATTTATATGTACATGTAATCTTCTTATGCAAATATATAAATAAGTGTTTATAATGAAATATAATAATATTAAAAATTTAAATTAACGAGAAATTCAATTTGCAGAAATGCATGTTTGTAACTATTTATAACGGTAAGTAACTGCACAATGTTTGTCTTTATTATAACGTAATTTTCCGTATATCTTATTATAATAAGTATAATAATAATAATCATTTCGCAGAATAACTAACGTAACTGATTTAAAACAAACTTGTGGAAATAAAATATTAAACTCGAAAGCTTCAATTTTTCGAAATCATCGCGTTATATTAAAATCAATCATACATTATGAAAATCGGAAAAATAGAGTTAAATCGTACAAGACAAAGCTTTCGACCAAAATCGGAATTCTTTCGACAACGTGTCACATTTCTTTTTCAAAAAAAAGGTCGAACGTTACTACGAGTGACAAAATAAAAAGGTAGACACGGGAGTACTATAGAAGCTTTTGAATAATTGGTGCAAGCCCTTCGACAAGCTTTCATGCATCGATAACCTGAAAAGTTGCCTGAGCTTGCAGACGGCAAACTTTGAATGCATTAAACGTGCAGTTTTGCAGTTTTCCACGCTCGACTACACAGGGAGAGAGAGAGAGAGAGATGGTAGAGGGGTAGAGAGATAGGAGGGAGAGAGAAAGAGAGAGAGAGAGATGAGGACAGCGGCGCGAAACCTGAACAATGGACGTGTATCGCGGACTTCGTGCCGATCGGTGACTCCGTCGACGCTTCGACCATTGTTTCAGGCTCTGGTCGTCACTAAAGTCGGAAAAGGGGGAGAAATATCTGGACGCTTCTGCCTTAATTTCCGGATTGTACCGAGCCAACGCGCTCGTTATACGCGGCGTTTCGCCCTGTGATTGCTTTTGTACGGTCATCGAGCGCTTACACAGACTCTGTACTCCCTGTAGGTCGATGTTGCTGGCGAACGCGAGTTTCGATTCCATCTCGCTGGACCTTACAGATTCTAGCTACTCGCTATTAGTGTTCCGTGCATTTGATCGGTACACTTTCTTAATTATAGACCAAAGCGGAACGATGTATACGCGCAACTACGTCTATTTTGAAGGTATCAGGTCACGTTTCGGGATTTTTTGTATAATAATTTCGCTTTATGTAAAAGATAAAAAACTATACAATAAATTTTTGTATTACTTTTCCGTTGTTTACATTGTACACCGCAGTCGATAAATAGACGTTATACAAGCTGCATATGTACGTAAAAAAAGAAAAAGCAATTCCTGACCCACATCAGAATTGTTTCCCTTCCAAAATATTAATTAATCATGTATAATTTCTTCCTCTATTGTATTCATATGCTTCCGCTATTTAAAGATCATCATCGTCTCTGTCATTGTTCCTCGTCATTATAATCTTAATAGTCGTCGACATCCAACTACAGTTAAAGTTTCACAAATTTTAACATATAATAATATATTCTTATAATATGCAGCTATACTTCTATATATTTGATAGTAATCTTTTTATACATATTTTATGCATTTTCAAAGTATTTAAACTATACATTTACCGTTATTAACCTTCTGTAAAATTGAATCATCGATATAGTCAAAAAACTAAATGCTCTAGATTTCACCGTTAACATTCAATTGCATTTGCTAATAATACCAGCTAGAATTTTCAGTTTTTTTTTCACCAATATCACAGTCATTAAATACCAATGTTTCGTTAAAAATTAAAAAAAAAATTATATATATTTTTAGTAACACGCACATCAAACGAACGATAGTTCGTTATTTGTGAACCAATTTTCATTTTTCCTTTTCACGTAGTAAAACTCGAGATCAATCCTTCGATTTTGTTCAACAGTGCCCTAGTTATATTTCTAGACTAGCTTTCACATGACAGCTTCTGTTGTCGCGAGTTGCAATTTAATTCAATCATGTAATTGTGTAATTCAGAATATGCTACGGCATTAAATACTTAATTTATTTTAAAATAAGTTATAGATAAACTATTTTATAGCCACAAAATATTGATAATTACTAAATTGTTTTGGAAACAAATATTATAAAGTAAATGTAAATTAATATTATTGTTCGTATTTAAATACTGATATAAAAGAGCAAAAATGAGTGATAAATCCGTGAGAAAACCATGGTAAATGTAAGAGCCATTTGACAAAGAATAAGATGAGGGTACAGAAGAAAAGAGAGAAAGAGACCGAAATAGAGACTGATGTGAAAGAAGAAATGAATGTATGAAAATGTTAGTATGTCTCTAGGTACCTTACAGAAAAAAGATGTAAGCTATTTATTAAAATTAATGATAAAGTTACAATAATTTAAATGTACCCTATGCGTAATTAACAAAATACTTATTTACATTTATTTTAAATTATTTGTAAATAAATTATAAGTCATGAATATTATAAATATTATTAGTAGTGAAAACATGAACAAAGTAAATGTACACAATTGTCGACTATACGTAAACGATGACAATTTTTCAGTAATCTGATGAACAATAAAAAAACTGATAATTTCGATTTTCTAAAAATAATAAACTCTTACAAGAAAGAAAATATAGCCAATAAGAAACGTGATTCAAAGAAATGTTTCTTTTTCGATACAGAATAATCGTATTAAAGCACGTTTCTCATTGGTGCCAATACGTTCACCCTTATTTTGTACAGTTTATAGAAGAATTTCGTTTAATAGCGATATTATTCTTATCGTCAGGTGGACTAACTGTAATTAACATAATATCAAAATAAGATATATTTTGTTCACTGAATGTTTGAAAATAATAAGAAATCTAATTAGAAATTAATTTAATTTAAATTATTGAAAGGAAAGTATTTTAAAGAAACACATGTAACGTACATTCAAACAAGATAAAAATTTGATAGCTTATAAATTGTATAGTCTTTAAATCTTATTAGTGTTTTAAATCTACATCAATTCTCTTGCAACAGATGTAGCCGAAGCTTCTTCTTGTAACTTTAAGAAATATATAGTACTCACTTTCATATTCAAAGAGAGTTTGTTCCACACTTTAAAAACCTCTAAGAAAAATTACTTTATCCCCTATACTTAGCCTACGAAAAGGTTTGTTGATTTCGCTTTTTACCTTTCATTTCAGTATTTTAGCAACTCGTTTTATTACAAAGGCATATACTCAAACAACTTTCAAAAATTCATCTTATGAGAACTGCTTACCATTCAACCAAAAATAAATTTTTTTCTTACCTAAGTGCATATAACTTATTTTCCACGTGCATAAGAAGTTGATACGGTGAATTTTGATGCTGCAAATCGAAGCAGTACTGCCAATGATTTCATGAAGTTACGCCGTGAAGCAAATCCTTGCTACTAATTCATACAGTTAAGATAGAGGGCACAAAGTACTTACAGGTTAAATGCTCGATTTCCTCTCGCTGCATAATAAAATTATTTAATATTATACTAGCTAAAATCCTCACTCGCTCACGCTCGCTCGCTGAAAAATCATTATCTAATAGATAATATTAAATTAAACTAAAAAATACTTTATTATTTAACTACATTCAATTATTATTTATTAAATTGTACCCATATAGATTTATTATCATATGTATAATAATTAATGAATTTATTATTATTACACGATGAATTAAAATGATAATATTAAAAAAATAGAAATTATCTATAAAAATAATAATTTTTGTATGAAATAGAGTTTAATTATTATTGCAATAGCACTTTTCATGAAGGAATTATTATTGATTTTTTATTGTCTTGTGATATGTATACATCCTTTGCAAATAATTTATTTATTTATTTAGCAGTACTTATTAATTTGTGTGTTATTGGTAATTTGGTAATAGCACTTTTTATACACTTAGTAAAATATTATAAACTATATTACAAAAAATCTATATAAAATAATCTATATTAAAAATTACTATATTGTATAGGAAAAGTGTGACATCTCAGCAATATAATAATTTTTGCTATGTTATATAGTAAAATTTAGATATACTATCTTTTAATATCCAATATCGTAATTTTTGATATTCAATATAGTAATTTTTATTATATAAGTCAGCAAATTTTATTATTCAATCTGGTATTTTTTAAATGCGAATGTAAGGAAGTAAAAATGAATTATATTTTGTCTTTAATTAATTCGAAATAGAATGTATATATTGGGGGAATTCCATTTGTCAATTAAGTACTACAGAAGCATTTAATATTTGGAGATTTAATTATATACTATTCTTACGCAGTTGATCGCAATTTTTATTCACTCGCATATATTTATTCACTACACTTATTAGTCACTAACTTAAATATTGTTTCAATCGCTATCATTGAAATACGCTGAACGGAAGATACATTTTCGCATAATAACTAAATATCTTGTTGTTTCTTATATACTAGTTGACACATTTTTGAGCATTTGCGAGAAGAACTGGAAAAATAGAAAATTTTATACACGCCACCTATTGGACGAATGGAGTAATTAGAATATAGCGTTAAATTTTTAATAGCCTTAAATTAAAAAGTCGTCTCAAAACAATTGAATACTGAAAAAGAAATGAACGTATACGCGTATATAAAATATTTCTACAAAACATATTATACAAATTTTAATATATGTAGTATATATATTTCACTATACATATATGATGTAAGAACTTTTGTTATTTTGATATTAAAATTTGCTATTTACGTAAGAGTAATTATAACGTTACATATTAAATATTGTAAAACTTTATTTTATAAATTTTATAAAATAACAAAATATAGTATAAAAATTTTAATAATTTTTGTCTATATATATAACTAATTTATATAAAAACTCAACCAAATAATTAAATATTGATCATACATATATAATTATAATCTATTTATATATTAGGTAGTTTATGATATTATGTATTATGGTACTTAAAGTATTTATGGTATTTATGTTATTTATATTATTTTATTACTATTTATTATTATTTTTATTATTATCTACTGGAACGCACATTACGAAATTAAAAAAAATCATTTCTTTCTGAAGATGATTTCCAGGTCCCTAATGTTACCTCCAGATCATCGCGGCATCATCTACTGTAACGCACATTACGAAATTAAAAAAAGAATTAATTTCTTCCTGTAGATGATGTCCAGGTCCCTTATGTTACCTCCAGATCATCGCAACATCATCTATTGGAACGCACATTACGAAATTTAAAAAAAAATTAATTTCTTCCTGTAGATGATATTCAGGTCTCTTATGTTGCCTCTAGATCATCGCGACATCATCTACTGGAACAAACATTACGAAATTAAAAAAAAAATATTCCCTTCCTGTTGATGATATCCAGTCCTTCATGTTACCTTTAGTTATAACTGATCGATATAAGCAAATAAATAATCGAGATAAATAATCGAGGTTTTTTTATAAAAAAATTAAGCATTATTTCTAATTAATCCGTGTGGTTTCGCGATACTTTCATTAAAAAAAATTCATTTTTTCGAAAATTCAAGAGAGATAAGAAGAGTTAAAAAATAAAAAGTCTGCCTGTACGGACATACGAACGTACGCTCAGACTTAAACTTTTAAACCATTAAAAAATTACTTAAATACCTATAAAAAATTCAAACACTAAGTCAAATTATTCCTTTGGGTGCCGCGATCATAGTGAATTAAAAAAAATTAATACTTATAACTATTTAAAATATATAACATAATTTATACTTAAATCGTCATTTAGACAGTATAAAATTTTAATATAATGTGGATGGATGTGGATGTGGATAATATCATTTAATATCTACTTAATGAACTGTATTTTTCTGAATTTCTGAGAATTGATCTACTACGTACATCCTACATTCTAGTAACGTTGTTAATATCTCTTAGTTTATTAACAAAATTATCATAAATTTATAATAATACTATATATATTGGAAGGTCCATTACGAAATTAAAAAAAATCATTTCTTTCTGGAGATGATTTCCAGGTCCCTAATGTTACCTCAAGGTTACCGGGCAACATTTACTGAAAGGCCTATTACGGAATCAAAAAAAAATATTTTCTTCTTGTAGTAGATATCCAGGTCACTAATGTTACCTCCAGGTCATCGGGACATAATCTACTGGAAGGTTCATTATAAAAATAAAAAAACAATTTTCTTCCTGTAGATGATGTCCAGGTCCCTAATGTTACCTCCAGGTTAACGGGATAACATCTACTGGAAAGCCTATTACGAAACCAAAAAAAAATTTTTCCTGAAGATGATATCCAGGTCACTAATGTTACCTCCAGGTTAACGAGGCAACATTTACTGAAAGGTCTATTACGGAATCAAAAAAAAATATTTTCTGCCTGTAGTGGATGTCCAGGTCCATAATGTTACCTACAGGTCATCGGGACATCATCTACTGGAAGGTTCATTATAAAAATAAAAAAAAATTTTCTTCCTGTAGATGATGTCCAGGTCCCTAATGTTACCTCCAGGTTAACGGGATAACATCTACTGGAAAGCCTATTACGAAACCAAAAAAAAAATTTTTCCTAGATAGTAGATGATGTTCAGGTCCCTTATGTTACCTCTAGATCATCGCGGCATCATCTACTGGAACGCACATTACAAAATTTAAAAAAAATTTTCTTCCTGTAGAAAATGTCCAGGTCCCTACTGTTACCTCCAGGTCGACGGGGCATAATCTACTGGCAGGCATATTACGAAATCAAAAAAAAAAATTTTTCTTCCTGTAGGAGATATGTAGGTCAGTAATGTTACCTCCAGGTCAACAGGGCATCTTCTACTGAAAGACCTATTACGAAATAAAAAAAAAATTTTTCTTCCTGTAGATGACGTGCAGGTCACTAATTTTACCTCCAGGTCATCGGGGCAACATCTACTGGAAGGCATATTACGAAATTAAAAAACAAAATTTTTCTTCCAGTAGAAGATTTCTAGGTCCCTACTGTTACCTCCAGGTCGACGGGGCATCATCTACTGGAGCCCATATTACGAAATTAAAAAAAAATATTCCCTTCCTGTTGATGATGTCCAGTCCTTAATGTTAACTTCAGTTGTAACTGATCGAGATAAACAAATAAATAATCATTTTAAACAATCGAGGTTAAACCATTTAAAAAAGTAATTAATCACCTATAAAAAAGTTAAACACTATTACTAATTAATCCGTGTGATTCCGCGATCACTTTCATTAAATAAAATTCATTTTTTCGAAAATCCAAGAGAGATATAAGAAGGGTTAAAAAATAAAAAGTCTGCCTGTACGGACGTACGGACGTACGTACGTACGCTCAGAATTAAACTTTAAAACCATTAAAAAATTAATTAAATACCTATAAAAAAGTCAAACACTATGTCTAATTATTCCTTTGGGTGCCGCGATCCTATTGAATAAAAAAAAATTAATTTTTACAAACTATTTAAAAAAATATAACATAATTTATACTTAAATCGTCATTTTGACAGTATAAAATTTTAATATAATGTGGATATGTATGATCAATATTTAATTATTTGGTTGATTTTTTTTAAATATATATACTACATATATTAAAATTTGTATAAGATGTATTGTAGAAATATTTTATATACGCGTATACGTTCATTTCTTTTTCAGTATTCAATTGTTTTGAGACGACTTTTTAATTTAAGGCTATTCTAATTATTTCGTTCGTCCAATAGGTGGCGTGTATAAAATTTGCTATTTTTCCTGTTCTTCTCGCAAATGCTCAAAAATGTGTATTATGCGAAAATGTATTTTCTGTTCAGCGTATTTCAATGATAGCGATTGAAACAATATTTAAGTAAGTGACTAATAAGTGTAATGAATAAATATATGCGAGTGAATAAAAATTGCGATCAACTGCGTAAGAATAGTATATAATTAAATCTCCAAATATTAAATGCTTCTGTAGTACTTAATTGACAAATGGAATTCCCCCAATATATACATTCTATTTCGAATTAATTAAAAACAAAATATAATTCATTTTTACTTCCTTACATTCGCATTTAAAAAATACCAGATTGAATAATAAAATTTGCTGACTTATATAATAAAAATTACTATATTGAATATCAAAAATTACGATATTGGATATTAAAAGATAGTATATCTAAATTTTACTATATAACATAGCAAAAATTATTATATTGCTGAGATGTCACACTTTTCCTATACAATATAGTAATTTTTAATATAGATTATTTTATATAGATTTTTTGTAATATAGTTTATAATATTTTACTAAGTGTATAAAAAGTGCTATTACCAAATTACCAATAACACACAAATTAATAAGTACTGCTAAATAAATAAATAAATTATTTGCAAAGGATGTATACATATCACATGACAATAAAAATCAATAATAATTCCTTTATGAAAATTGCTATTGCAATAATAATTTAACTCTATTTCATACAAAAGTAATTATTTTTATATTTTTATAGATAATTTCTATTTTTTTAATATTATCATTTTAATTCATCGTATAATAATAATAAACATTAATTATTATACATATGATAATAATTCTATATGGGTACATTTTAATAAATAATAATTGAATGTAGTTAAATAATAAAATATTTTTTAGGTTCATTTAATATTATCTATTATAAAATAATTTTTCATCGAGCGATCGTGAGCGAGGGAGGATTTTTGCTAGGTCATTCCGGTCATCGCAGCATCATCTACTTGATAGCTTATATAAAATTAAAAAAAAATTAATTTCTTCCTGTAGATGATGTCCAGGTCCTTACTGTTACCCCCACGTCGACGGGGCATCATCTACTGGAAGGCATATTACGAAACCAAAAAAAAAAAAATTTTTCTTCCTGTAAAAGATGTCCAGGTCGGTAATGTTACCTCCAGGTCATTGGGGCAACATTTAGAGAAAGACTTATTACGGAATAAAAAAAAAAATTTTCTTCCTGTAGAAGATGGCCAGGTCGGTAATGTTACCTCCAGGTTATCGGGGAAATATCTACAGAAAGACCTATTACGTAAAAAAAAAATTTTCTTCCTGTAGAAGATGTCTAGGTCCCTACTGTTACCTCCAGGTCGACGGGGCATCATCTACTGGAAGGCATATTACGAAATAAAAAAAAAACTTTTTCTTCCTGTAGAAGATGTCCAGGTCGATAATGTTACCTCCAGGTCATCGGGGAAATATCTACTGAAAGACCTATTACGTAAAAAAAAAAAAATTTTTTCTTCCTGTAGAAGATGTCTAGGTCCCTACTGTTACCTCCAGGTCGACGGGGCATCATCTACTGGAACCCATATTTCGAAATTAAAAAAAAAATATTCCCTTATATTTTAAATATTCCCATATATTTGTTGATGATGTCCAGTCCTTAATGTTATCTTCAGTTAAAACTAATCGACTATAAAAAATTAAAAAAAGTAAATAAAAAAGTAATTAAACACCCATAAAAAAGTTAAACACTATTTCTAATTAATCCGTGTGGTTCCGCGATCACTTTCATTAAAAAAAAATTCATTTTTTCGAAAATCCAAGAGAGTTATAAGAAGAGTTAAAAAATAAAAAGCCGCCTGTACGGATGTACGGACGTACGGACGTATGGACGTACGAACGTACGGACGTACGCTCGGACTTAAACTTTAAAACCAATAAAAAATTAATTAAATACCTATAAAAAAAAGTCAAACACTATGTCTAATTATTCCTTTGGGTGCCGCGATCATATTGAATTAAAAAAAATAAATTTTACAAACTATTTAAAAAAATATAACATAATTTATACTTAAATCGTCATTTTGACAGTATAAAATTTTAATATAATGTGGATGATGAGAATGATTGACTTACAAATTTCTTAATTATATTATTAAAATTGATAAAATTGATCATTTGATTATTGTTTTTACATAGTTACTCATTTAAAATTAATATCGTATATTACAATATTGTAAATTGCAATAAGATCATTATATAATTACATTAAAGAGCTATATCAATTTATTTAAACTTTTAGTTAAATATTCATTACTACAGCTAAAAGCTAAGTTACTAAAATTTATGTGAACATCACTTTGCACTCAATATTTTTGAAATATACTAAATTATCTTCTAGCCTAAGAACCGAGAAGTATCAGGATAAACTTGTTTGACTATCTTCATAATTCTATGTCAAAGTGTATATCTAAGCATTCTACTAGAATATGCAAATTTAAATGCAAAATATATAATATTAATTTCTGAATTATAATAAATTAAATGAGACACTACATTTTACAGTATTGTTGAATGAAATTTACAACGATGAAATTTATAAAAACATTGTAAAATATTTGTGTTTTTTTTCCGCAGACCAAACAATTAATTATTAATAAATAAATTATTTAACAATGCTTTATTGTCCGATGTGAACCATTCATAAGCAAACGTTATCTTGTACGTTTTTTATATACGATGTAACAGATTTGATTAATTTCATCGTTAAATAAAAGAAGAATTCTTACAAGTATAATAGATGGTTCCCGTCCTTTACACGTACACCTAAAACGATTATCTCTCTTCACTCGGTTGAAAGCCAACGTAGCTAAGAAAAATGAAGTTAAAAACAGAAAATAGCTTCAGTATCCATCATAACACTTTGGGTATACCATGTATTGAAGTTTTCATTGACTTAAGATACTTTAATAAATTTTTTAGTATATGTTATTAAGATTAATTTTCTTGGAAAATTGTTGGTATCTCGATGTATTAAAACTGCAGCTTAGAAAAATGGAACTCTTTATTTTAAAATTTATATATACTCATTTCTGAAGATAAATTAAATTTGTACTGCGTTCTCAGTTTAATTCGGTGAAGCTTTATAAATGGAAAATAATTTTTCTACTTTGAAATAATTAAAAAAAAAAGAATAGCAACACCTAAATATTATTAAAAAGTAATTAAGATTAAATTGTTTAAGGTCTTTACGTTTTATATAGCATCATCTATTTACAACATTTATAACATATTGCCTACTGAGAATAATTATTAAATACGTTTTAAAAAAATTATTTAATATTTTATACATATATGTATACGCCATATTGAATCAATAAAATAAAATTTGACTACATAGTATTTCATTCCTCGAATCAGAAAGTAACGCAATGAATTTCAGATCTATACGTATACTGAAAATACAGTTCTTCGTTAAAAAGTTTATACATAGAGAATAGTGTAGAGTAAGTTACATAAACAAGGTTGGGACTCCGATATAAGTTTATTCACTCGTATAGCAGTACTCTGAAATGCAATCTCAAAAGATTGTGTATATTTGGATCCACTGTATGGAAAACGCGCTTGTGCATTTTTTTTTATATAAAGTCCCACGTATGACTTTTGCAACGATAAAAATACTCTTTTCCGAGATGTTTAAAACCTATTTCGCGCTTTTACGATGTATAAATTATTGACGTACGCATTACGCATTATTTTTAACAAGCAGATAAACGCGAATTGTAATTTGATAATTGCACTTTAAGTATCAACAGAATTTTTTATTTATTATTCCTTGCCGTATAAAATTGAAATGACGTTCTTGGATCATGAACTAGAACATAAAAGTCAGCGATAATCTGTTAATAAACAGTAGTACATAACATTATTAATACAGTAGTAATATAACATTATTAATAACTATACAAAGAATTGTAATTTTTTTGTAAATAATATTATACAAAAAAGTTATTTTAATTGAAAACAAATGTTATATTATTATCATTTTTGGAATCTGTTTGAGATATATCATTTGAATCATAATGTGCCCTGATTTTGAATGCACGTATAGAATACATAAATGGTCTCAAAATAAACGAATATATTATAAATTACGTATATCGATGTCTACTTATGATTCAAATTATCATAAATATTTTTAAAACAATAATTAATATTGCGAATGCATACATATGCTTACATATATACAATAATTAAAATTTAATAATATAGCTATTAATTTATATTAAAATTATATCCCGTTTGATTTTTACAAAGTAGACTAAATAAATATTTAACGAAGGAGAATAAAAAAATTAATTATAAACATTATATCTAAACAACATTAAGTATAAATAAATATATTAATTAATATTTTTATCGGTCTTACAGTCAATTATATGGGCAGTTAGATTGCCTTTACTTATAATCACCCCCGAAGAATCTATAAAAATAATAAAAATAAAAAATAAAAAATAAAAACACTAACTGAAAATAAAAACAAATTATTAATAAATAATCAGTCCCTGATGAGGAGCAGCAGCGAGCTCGAAACGTCGGACAGCATATTTGGGGTTAGTAGATTTTTGGTGCAGGGGGGCAGTCAGATTGCTTTATTAATAATTTGTTTTTATTTTCAGTTAGTGTTTTTATTTTTTATTTTTATTATTTTTAAAGATTCTTCGGGGGTGATTATAAGTAAAGGCAATCTAACTGCCCATATAATTGACTGTAAGACCGATAAAAATATTAATTAATTTAGTTATACTACAGTCGACATAAGTAATATTTTATTAATATAAATAAATATCTTAATGCAAAAGTTTTAATTATTATTCCATTCCATTACACGTATAAGCTTATTGTTTTATGTAAAGATTACTTAATCCGATATTCGACTTGATCATGCAATCAGGCAAGACTGCTATTCGTAATCTGGTATTATTAAACTGCATTTCAATTTTATCCTCGTCTCGCATGTAAAGTACCTCCGATTGATAATTAATAAAGTAAATAGCAAAATTAATATTCAATCGTAAATTATGTCCCATTCTGTAAAGTATTTTACATTTACACTAAATGTTCATCTGCATATAATGTACAGGATTGATTCGTCGTACCGGAAATCGGTGATTTCCAATTTCAAAGTACACGGGATAAATGTGTTCGCAAGAGAGAGAGAGAGAGAGAGAGAGAGAAGTTAAACCATAGGTGTACGTATATATCAAACTATAATGCACGCCATGCCGGAAAAGTCAAGTGCTTTTGGGTAAAGTCCGTGAAAGGCCTTAGAGTAGCGCACAGGGTCGAATAGTCAGTTGACTGCGTGCGTGCGTTTGAGATCACGTCCCGTGATTTTGACAATGACGACAAATGCCGCTTCCTGTTTCGTGTGCCCAAGTGACCACGGCTTCAATCCCGATGAACGAGAGCCACCATCTCCAAACGCCTGTACAATATTGTTGCTCCAGAGTGAATTGTATCATTCCAGTTTAGAACAACACGTGTTCCAATAACCGTTTCGCTCCCTTTTTCTCTTTTTCCTCTTTTCATTTCTCTCCCTTAATTCCAATTTTAACTTTGCTCTTCCTTACGACTTTCTTTTTTTCTATCTTAAACGTAATTTGATTCGATTCGATGTTATCCGATTAAATTATCCGACTCAAGAATTTTTGTACGTTAATGTACTTTTATACGATGTAGAGAAAAATTTATATAGAATTAGTATTTGCACAACGGCGTTACGTAATCAACTTTACTGGTATATCGACTTAACTGAAATTGTTTCTAATTATATTATATTTGTCTCTTAAATCGCAGCTGTGCAACGTATTACTTTTTTTTTTTAATTATTCACAATACAATATTGAATATTAGTAAATATATATTAATGTTATATAGCGGGAGTTTAATTGACAAACGTGCACTAAATAATTTTATCCAGATATCTTTTATAGAAATAAAATTTCCTATTGTTTGCAGTCTATATATACGTTCAGTGATTGCGTAAGTATATTTGGCTTTTATCCGTTTGTTTATCAACTGTAATGCAATTTTGATATCCTAGTCTACGATAACATTAACATACGCAATGCGATTCATGTCGGTGGACTTATAATTAAAAATATTAGCACAATCTTCGGAACAATAATTAACATTAAAATTATTTGTTTTATCATAAAAATTAATCAGAATTTTGTTTTGTAATATACACTTGTAAAATATATGGTTTAAATAATTTCACGAAACCCAAGCATTATTACCAGTTATAAAAATACCATTTTGACATTCCGTTGCGGCTACCTTTCGTGCTATAAATTGTATGGAAATATAATACAAATGTATATATATATACGGAGCAAAGACGTATACTCAGTACTCGAAAAAATTAAGTTAATTCGAGTATAGCTAAAATTCTAAACTACAATCGTGAAAAGTTAATATTTACGTACAGAATAGATCTAATGTTTAAAGTTTACTTTCTATATATGACTTTGCTATGACTAATAATTTTATCTGGTATAAATTATTCAAGTGTAGTATTAATTTAAATAAACCCTAACTAACTTTATAATCAATTAAATTTCACCAATTTATTTTTATCAAACTGTACTCTCTATATTATATTATTTAGAATAAAATATTTTATTTAAACCCCTTACTTATATAGACTCGATAAACAATATTTATTTACGGTTTTATTAAATTTAACGATTAGCCTAGTAAATAATTTCATTATGTAATACGCAATTTTTAACATACGAAACTTACGTATATCAACTGATTACAAACTAGTGCAATTCTCTTAACCGCTCTTATTGCATCTACGATCGTTAATATACACGGAAATGCTAAGTAGCTGAACTCATGCGATGTAATGTACGAGACTATTGCATGGCACGATTAACTGTATTGGCCTTTATAACAGTAATTTCTTTTGATCATTGTGAAAGCTTTTCAATATCATTTAAGGCTAAAGGATACTGAAGTTTTAACTTAAAACGACTAAAATATCGATTTTATTGAACAATATTTTTGGAAACATGTTTTACACAAATAAAATGCGTATATATCAAAATATTCTCTCTTTCAATTTAATTATTTCTAATTATTATCTTTTCATTGACTTATACAATTTATTCTTTTATACATAACTTATTTGCAATTAGTTGATTTTTTTCTCTAGAATTTTTACAAGCATTTATTTATTTTTTGCATATATCTAATATAATTTTTATACAAGTTGCATTAAACTTATTTTGTATTTTTCTGTACTCTGTGGCCTTAATAAATTTCGGCCTTAAATGTATTCACTTTTTAAGGAGAATAATAGCATTTCTTAACATGATATGGTCAGGATATCATATTAAAGTACTCTTGTTGAAAATAATAAAAAAGTTTTAAGTAAGTAAAAAACGTAAGTAAATTCCAAATTAAAAAGTAAAAGTTGCGGTATTATGCGATTATCGTTAATATAATAAATATACAAACTTCGGGGTCGCAAAATAAATGTATGCATTTACTTAAGGTGTACCTAAAAGATCATATTACTTTTTAAATTGTTATAATTGTATAGCTTATCTTTTAAGAAAAAAAGTTACGTAGATAAAAGGACCGCTTTAATTGAAATAAAATTCTACACCAAGAAGTCGATAATAACGGGTTTTAAAATACTTAAAGTTTCAACATTACTTCTTACACTAAAGTATAACATTACCGATAAAGTGAAACAAAATTTAAGTTAATTTGATCGATATCGCGGATTACTACTGAGCGATATCCATCAACCTATATATGTGTGTGTGTTACCTTAAAAGAAGAGTGATAAACTATTTGGTTTTACGAGAAGTCTACAGAAAAAAATTCACGAAACCTAAAATTCGTCGCAAGAAAAAGTTCTATCTTGGCAAGAAGGTACCATACTGCCTAAACTAAGAAAAAGAAATAGAGAAAGAGGGAGAGAGTGGATACGTGTGGGTGTGGGTGTGTGTATGTTCGAGAGAGAAAAAGAGAAAGAAAGAAAAAGAAAAAAAAGAAAAAGACGGTATATAGCAGCAAGCAGTTAATTAACGTCGTTTGTAAAACTCGATCCGGCGAGCGCGTGAAATGACGCGTCTCGCGCACTTGTACGGAGAAACTTATTTTCTCTCTTTCTCTTTCTTGCACTCCCATAAAAAAAAAAAGAAAACTCGGAGACACGGCGTTCGTTCGCCTCCCTACTACACCTACCCCTCCGCGTAATCCAATAGAAGCGGGTGAAACGCGCGCGCGCGAGCACGGGCGAGAGAGGGAGCAACATCCTCCCTCGTATAGTAGGAGGGGAAGAAAGAGAGAGAGAGCGAGATTCTCTCGAGTGGTGCCAACCACGGACAACTCGCGCGCGTTCTCATACTACTGAGAGGGTCAGTCGACCCGCGAAATTTCGGCGCGAAGGTCGTTCGCGCGGATACCGGAGATTCCGTAGATTATAATAATGTGTCCAGCCGTTACTTGCGCGTGATCTTTTCCTTTTTTCTTCGATATCAATTTGTGTGATTTTGAGGATTGTTTCTTTTTCATTTTGACTCAAGTTTCAAAAGACTAGGGAGAGTTTTGACTCCGCTGTCACGATGCGGGAAATTAAATAAAATGGTATTTATTTCTTATTCGGTGTCATTGATTTTTATATCTTTTATTTATCGGATTGATTGAAGAAAACAGTGTTTTTTTAATATTCTTTTTATAGATACGAATCCACTGCTATTTATATTATAGTATTTTAGACTTATTTGTGATACGAATTTTTGTGTGAATAATAAATTGATATCAAATAAATAGTGTTTATACTTAAAATTTTTATTATATTTTTACAGTTATTAATGTTAACTTTCAATTCATATTTAATACATACAAAAATAAATAATAAAATATCTAATCAATGTGCACTATCAATGCAACTCTTCCGGTTGAATCTGGTTAATATAAGAAAAATGAGATCGTGTATCTATCGGGGGAAAAGTGCAATATTTTCTTAATTTAATAATCCAATTAATTCATTAAACATTGAATGGTTAAGAACCTACATAGTTTTTAATTTTATTGAAATAGAATGATCACATATCAACAAATCTATACGTACATCTTTCATTTAATAGTGAATACAAATTTTAATGGATAAATAATCTACTTTGAATGAATGAAAATATTACAGTTTAAAAATGCAGAAAATAAAAACGTAATTGTTATCAAAATTCTAATTAAATACTATTATTTTTAATTTAAAAAAAGTAAATAAAAGTTCAACACGTGCGCTTGAAATTATAATTTTAATATTATATTATATTACGTAAGTCCAACACTGAAATTATTGTTGGAAATGTAAAAATTATAATTTTAAACGAAATTTAGAAATCGCGGAAATGAAATAAATGAGACTAGCTTATTTTTACAATTATAAGCTCTCGTTATTTTAAGATGTAAACATTTTTTTAATAAATGACATATATATCGTGGGAATCCTTCAATTGAATAATCCAAAGAAAAATGAAACGTACGCACATTTGACACATTATTTTCTTAAATAACATTCAAGTAGAAATATAAGAGATGTCGCGACATTATGATTGAACAAAAAAACTGTTCCTAATAACTTGTTTCGTACATGTAACGCATATAAGGTAGATACATAAACAAACCAATATACTTGTATACCAGTATACATAGCCCTTTCTCTACTGGTTTTAGTAGAAAACGGAAAAGGGAAAAACAAAACTATCCATTTTACAAGTTGCAAAAACTTTTCTCCAAAAGTACGTGGAACACTACTTATCGTATTAACGAACAAAGCTATATAGGCAAACTCGATCTGATACAATACAAACAAATAAGTCGGATGAAAAAAAAGAAAAAAAGGTACTATGGAACATCCATGTCAAAGATTTTTTTTCTATTTACACCTCGGAGATATTGACTTTCCAGTACGCCACCGAAACTTTTTTCGCGAGGTTATGCAAATTCGTAGCGACTGTAAAAGATCAATAGAAAAGTCGAGGTGAAAAAATAAAAAATGCAAATACATAACCTCGATCGGTATATATAGGATCGAAAAAGTAAAAAGATAAAATCTAAACGCGAAAAAAGTAATGGTTATATCACGCGCTTGATATCGGCTGGAGTTTCACGGTACCGGTAGTTTGTTAATAGTACAAAATCCGCCGTCTGGGATAGCGGGATACACGTTGCACCCAGGGACTGTCCGTTCCTTGGGTCCTTCTCGTTCGTCGCCCGAGCCAATGAAATATTGAATGGACACTGGATGGACGACCACCTTGCTGAGAAGACTGACACATTTCCGCGCACGCTGGTCGCCAGTAAAACTCTCCTGGGTAACGTTTCTTTGGCTGAGATTAATGTTGGGGGTATATATATATATACATACCCACACACACACACACACACGCATACGCAGACATATTCGGGCGTATACATGCAGTATATATACTATACGTCTATATACGTATGTAGACCACCTCCTTATTTTCGTTACTTTTTTACTCGACTTTTGTGCAGCTGAATTTTCATCGTACTCTCGGTTTATGTATTCCGTTAGCGAAGAAACCTGCTTTCTCTTAGTTGAGTAAATAGGGCAGTTTTCCCTGTGAACGTGAGAATGCTTATTAGCAGTCGTTGCATTGCGTGTACAATTTTGATACGGACAGAAGAGGGTAATATAGCGATGTTTTTCCTGGTATTGCTTCTAGTTTACATAAAATCTGCAGAGGGGCTAATTGCACGTGTTGCATACTGATTTTGGTACGTTGGGACACGTTTTTACGATACGAAATGGATTCTCTCTCTCTCCCTCTCTCTCCCTTTCTCTCTATTTTCATAATTTACTTGGTGAATGCGCGCACTTTGTTGGTGTACCTCTTTTGTCTGACTGGCTTTTTCTACAAAACGCAATAAGACTACGTTGCTTTTTTTTGTGTGTAATTGTTGACTCATAGAATTTGTGATTCAGGTTATCGATTTTTCATTAGCATCTGGAAAGTTTTATACATTTTTGTCACGTTATGCAAATTGCAT
This sequence comes from Theocolax elegans, assembly GCA_026168455.1. Taxonomy (NCBI): domain Eukaryota; kingdom Metazoa; phylum Arthropoda; class Insecta; order Hymenoptera; family Cerocephalidae; genus Theocolax; species Theocolax elegans. The sequence continues at coordinate 94,545,448 of CM047425.1, forward strand.
ACAACTAGCTGGAAAGCTTCTTTTATAAACGTTATAACTATGTTGCAACGAAATCAAAGATTATTTAAATAATTAAAATACATTAATTTGCGATAGACGTTAAAAGCATGTTTTAAAAGTTAACAGGATTAATTTATTTTTGTTCATCAAAAATTAATATTTAGATTAGAATCAAACAAATTTTGTTTAAAATAGTGTTTTGTTCCAAATGACAGTATTGACATCTTAAATAAACATATTTAAGTTAAAAATATAACGATTTTTTTGATACTTTGAATTTTATGTAAAGGTAAATAAAATGCGTAACATTATCTCTTGTCATTTGATGAATAAACGAATCAGTACGAATTATAATTTTTGTTGTTGCAGTATTATTTGCATACAGTGAAAATAAGTAAACTCTCTTTGAAAGTACAAAAATTAGTTATCGATATTGCAGAGACGCATATTTAAACATCACCCTGTATAAATAAATAGAGGTTGTATCTTTTGGTATGAGTTTAAAGTTACCTACTATATTGGTATTAACGAACAAAATATATAATCTTTGATTTAAAATTTTATAAATTTTCAAAAAATGAAGAAAAATTTTTCAGCGATAAAAAATTTCACATACTATACATGTCACTAGCAAAAATAAAAAAATATTTAGTTAACTTTAAAATTACAACCTTTTTATTATAAAACCTACTTATAAATTTGAATTAAAACTAAATTTTCTTACGACGTTTTTATTACATTTTTAATAATTTGAAAAAATACGAAGTTTTATATAAAAAAACACAATATATTCCGATAATTTAACAAAATTATATGAATTACAATGATTGCACTGATTACGGTTTCGTGATAAATTTAACGTTAACATAACCCATCAGATTTTGGTTCATAATATGAAGGTAATCTATATTCTTCAATAGAGCGGAATTTCGTTACTATCCTATCTCGAGGTTCTTGAACCGAGACTTCCTTCGTCAAGAAAATAATGGACCTCGGTATTAGCCAATGACAGAAGAGTGTTCGCAGCTCGTACCTTAGTCTCCCTTGACTGGGCTAAATGAACTGGTGCGCGGGAAATATGAACAAGAAAATATCGGAATTCTACAATACAAAAAATACAGTTCTTGTATGTACATCACAAATATTCGATAGTCTGGTTTCCACACTATTGATCGTTAAAATTAGTAAAACACGGAAATTTTTCAATTGTTCTAACACGAAATTTAATAAAAAAAATATATGAACGTGTAAATATGGTGAAATTCATTATCATACTATTTTTATTCGGTTAAATTTAAACAATAAAGTATATACAATAATCAAGTTAATGATTATAAATTGACAGATTAGTTAATTGCAATATTTAACAAAATGAATATACATATATAACATTTCGTTGTCGCATAGTTAAAAGTCGAGGATTACATACACAAAATTCGGTGTTTTTACAGTAAAAAGTAATTAATGGCCATTGCGCTTTGGACAATTGTCAATCAGGATGAAAAATATCTGACCAAAAATACTGGGGTTTATACAGAGTATATGGGAAATACCGAAAAGAGGATTCATTTTTCGCTTCACAACATTTTGACGAACATTCGATTTCACCCTTGCTACGAAACGCGTTCATTTTTCATTTCTGATTAAAAGCCTTACACAAAAAGTACGTCCACATTCAAATGAGCAATAAAATCGTATTCACCGCGTATTTTTAAGTTTTTACAGTACGCTAATGATAGAATTGCAAACTTTTTTGTTTATAAAAGAAAATAATTTTTTTTTATATACTCTTTCATCACCGTCTTTTTTATATTTTTTTTTACTTTATGGATTTATAGGTCGCATATACGAAGTTTCATTACAATGTGTTTCATTTTAAAACGAGTACAAATCACGGAAGTTATTAAGTAAATTGGTTCCATTGTCACGTTGCATTGTAGAAAGTTTTAGATTGTAATGTCGCTATACGGTTTGTGGCCGTCAGGGGCTACCACTCTAACAATGTTAAAAGCATGAAAAGAGTAAAAGCCTCTACTAAACAAATCTATTTGCTGTTAGCTATAATTGGAAATATTTTATGTATATTAACTTTCTTAAGTGATTTGATATAACAACATTGTGCTATCATCAATTTGTTGACTTTTCTCTGTTTTGTTTTCAATTATCTTATATTATATTAATTTTATAAGAGATTTATATTACTTAATATTTTAATATTTTAATATTATAGTAGTACATAAATCCTAGTATTATCAAATTATAACATACTAGGTAGAATTATTTAATTTATTTATATAAATTATAATACAAAAAAAAATTGAGTATTATAAAATTACTTGAACTTTTTACCAGTAAATCTTCAATTCTCGAGCACACTTGCTACTTTGATTTGTAGCTGATTATAATAGTTTCAGTGAGATTTATATTTTTTGTTTTTATTTTTTATTTTCTATAATATATTTTTTAATTTATGTAATAAAGAATTTTTGGAACACTTTCAACTCATTAAATAAGGCTATAAGAGTTTAGATCAAATTAGTTCGTTATTCGAAGTGTTGAGATAATTTAAGTCATACTCAAGGAGATATTTAGACATTAAATTAATTACAAAGAACGCATTCGTATCTTAGAGAGTGCTCGATATTTTTTCGTAACAATTTATGCAATAGTAAATAATTAGGATACAGGATCAAAGGACGTTTTAATTAATATCTCAAAATTCTTCTTTGACATTTTAAAGTAATATTACCGTTAATATTAAATGATCTTCGTTTATAAAAACGTACAATTTCTAATAACTGAGGGTAAATCAATAATAAATACTTAATATGCAGAAATACGTATATTTATTAGATATATTAATTATATATATTCAAAAAAAGAATTAAAATTATGATATACAAAAAGTTTAAAATGCATCAATATTTAAAAAAGGTTTATTAATGTCCTACTACATACTTATAGAATGAAAGAATTTAAATATTTTTATTGACAAATGATAAATTAGAGTAATAGTAATCTGTGCTTCTTCCTGACGTAAGTCTTAGAAATTAATCGTTTAGCACGAAACTCTTTATTTTTTATTTATAAGCTTATGATTTTTTTCGACGCATCATTTGTAGTAATATACATTGTTTGGTTGGACCTTGGGTTAGTATTCTACTAAAATACATTCTCGTTTGAAACTACAACATAATTTTCAAGATGATCGAGATAATAATCTCGAATTGTATGCATAGTATTTAGAGTCCATAAGGCGCGGAATGTTAAACGCTATAGCAATGCATAATACTAATTCCAGAATTCAACGAACTTTTACTTCTTCGATTAACGGGTTTAACATCTAATTATTCGTGTGAACCGATCGACACTGATAACTTGTCATCTTATCTTATTCTGCATTCAATAACACTTAATTAGGAAGACATTATATAATGTATATATATAAATAGTAATGATAAAAGTACATCTAAATTTATTGTTTTCTTTATGATTTTATTGTATGAAATTGACTATACAATCTCAGTGTTTCAAATTATAAATATTGTTATAGATTTATATTTTTATTTATTTATAATTACGAAGATTATTGTTACGACGAAACAGAATTGTTCAAGTGTTTTATTGGTTTGATTATTAATCTGCTTAATAAATAACGCAGATTCCTTAAAATTCAATTAATTGTAGAAATACATAATTCTTCATTGAGTTTTCCAAATAGTTAAACTAGATGCAATTAACTCGTAATTTCAAGCATGCCTGATTTTCTGTACTTTGCATTTAATAATCTCCTACTTACACGTATACGCATAATCTTCTTCCAAGTCATGTCTCTTTATCACTAGCTTTAGCCACTTCCTCGCTGCGCTTTCAACGTTAATCCTCGAGAACGAGAAAGCGACTCTTTTAAAAAAAAAGAAAGTACGAAAATATTAAAAAAAAACAGGTCATTTCCCTTATCTCCTATTTCACATTTTTCATGATCAACGTTGCATTGTCTGAAAAAAAGGAGAGAATCATCTTCGTGCATATAAAAGAAGACACGCCTCACTCGGTTGTCACCGACAATTGCAATGGAAACATTGTGAGACCGCATGCTCGTGAAATAATACATTGCGAGAGCTCCTTCTTCTTCGTCTTTTTCTATCCTACATGCGCACAGGCAAATGGGTTGGGTTTGTCGATGTCGATGTCACGACTTTCCCGACGGGTTTCGCTTTTTTTTCCTTTTCGAACTGCTGCAGTTCAGGCACTTATTGTCATTGAGAACAGTTTCCTGTCGTCGTGCAAATGGAGGGAAATTATTCAAATTTCATCCGCCCTACACTGTGTAACATGATTTTTTCCAAATAATTTTTTTTTTATTTTTTTTTAAGTTTTGATACACGTGTGCACGTTTTCAATTTTGAATCAAAAACTTCCACATCTTCGGATTACAATATTCGTGAGATTAACAAATGATTTTCCCCACCGATAAATTAATTAGATTATTTTTTTTGTATTCTTATTCAAAATTATTACTCCTATGTGTGAAAGAAAAGTACTCTATGTAAGGATATAGTATTTCTTATAAGTAAAAGTATTAATCATAGAAGAACCACCGTAATAGCTTACAATTTTCCTAAAAATAATTGTAAGAATTTAGAAATATGTTTTTATTCATATTTTATGCAAACAAATTTTTAAAATGGGGTCTAGAGATGTGACATTTCATTCTTTAAACTCTACAATTTTCTATAGTATAACTTTTATTAAAATAGACCTGAAAAAAAAAACATTTTATACATGAAAAAACATAAATAAAACAATTTATGTTTTCATCTGCGTAACCTTTTTTACCGTACTCATAGTGAAATGGCAGAATTTGTCTAATTTTATTAATTAGAAGTGATTTATACAAAATTTTCGCAGTATAATGTGTCAAAATTATAATGTAATTTTTGCATTTAACAACATAAAATATTATTTATTCGTCTTAAATAAAATGCTGTTTGTCGTTTACTAATTCTACCAAATGTATTACGTTTCGTGGACAGACGGCATTAAAAGCTTTCCATTGGTGGTGAATAATGACTCCCAATTGTACCCAGTCACTTGTTCGAATACGGATAATTACACACTTTTGTATCGAGCCGACATCTCAAATTTAAATTCATGGTTGTTTTACATAAAATGGGATAATATAGCGCTCAAAGTTTCAACGTTCACGAACATTAATACTAAACTCGTGTTGAGAGAATTTTTCGTGAATGTATTGTCTTACCCGGTGTCTGATCCACCTGGTATTTTGCACTTTACCAACTTTCACAGAAACTTGTGACCTTAAAACGACGAAAGTTTATCACTTGCAAATTAGACGTAAATAATAATACCACTATATATATATGCGTGTGTGTGCAGAAGATGCGAGAGGAAGTCACATTAATCGATGGTACACTGCAATACATAGCACTAATTTCTCCAAATTTTGATGGAATTTTCTTATGTAATACAAAAACCTATAATAGAAATGAAATTGTTACCTTTCAATAAGTGCGAATTTATGTACCTTTTTTGAAATAAAAAAAAAAAATAAAAACTATATAGCATTATACAAGCATGCTGTCGAATTGCAATTTACTTAGATAAATGTTAACGGTAAACGTGTTCGTATGAAAATAGTGTTTAGCAAGTCATTATTCCTCTGCCATGAAATATCTATTAAGCTATCGTTTTCCTTGTCGTTTAATAAGGCAATTTAGATTAGCCCAGGGTGCAGTTTCTGCTTAAATTTCTATAACAGCTATCGAGCTACACGATTATCTAATGTGCCATTATCTGGGCGTCTGTTTATACAAAGGAACTCTATTCTAAAGACGGTTTTCTTAAATATTTAACCTTATTAAATAAGTAACGAAGAAAAGAGCTGAACCATGCACACTTCCGTCGACATTAAAGTTCATAATATTAACTAACGTTGACTCAATAGTTTATTTTTATCTTGGAACTTAATTGTATCTCTTAATCTATATTTTATTACCCTTTATGAATTACTCCATAAAGTGCCTATAATATTCAATTTTTACTGCATAAAATATTAAAATGTATGTACAATATTGAGCTCTATTGAATGGAATATCTTAAACAGGTTTCACAGAATATGAATAGTAGTTAAATCAGAATATCGTCAGACATTGTACGAGTATACTAATTTCAGGCAGTGAATTTAGAAAAACGTACGTTACAGTTAATTAAATAATAGAGAACAATTCATTTTAAATATTTTTCAATTTAATATTTTTCGCGCTTGAGTAATTCAAATTTATATTTAAAAATAAATGTTTATTTTATATACTGTTGATACTTTTTTAAATTATATATTTTTGTTGATTTTAAAAAGTTAAAAAGATTGAGTAAATAAATATTTGTTTGCACACGGAAGTATTTTTTAAATAATTGACAAATAGCAACAAAATGTTATCAACTGCAAAATAATCTAAAAAGATAATAGTAATTGTAAGTAAGATACTTATTTGGATAATTAAATGTTAAAGCTAAAGTTGTAAAAAAATGAATTTGCTATAGAGTAAATGCGACAGATTGTAGATTCTTTGTAGTTATACCACATAACCATTCAATCCATAACTTTCCAAAACTGTTTCAATTGTTCAAAATCTCGGCGTTAAAACTATCCACTCCTGGCAATTATCGATCAAAGTGCCAGGGAAGCGGCAATCTAATTAAAGTTCCTTCTCGCACACACGCCGACAGGAGGTCTCGACCGTTCTAATATGCTTTTTCCCTCTCTCTCTCTGTCTCTTTGCAGAGCTAGACCTCGACTATTTGGAGCGTCGCGGAGGTGACGGGTACGAGCCGGAAGTCACGAGCGGCGCCGGATCCGGGAGCAAGGAGGAGGACAGCCCAGCGGACAGCCTCGAGCGCGTTAAGGTCATCTTCCTTGGTGCCCCGGGCGTTGGCAAATCCAGCATCATTCGGGTAAGCGTTGAGAAAAGCTTTAATTCGTACCATCCACTATCCGGTCGCTTTTGAACAGCGCCGTCACCACTAGCACCACCACCACTACCAGCAGCCTTCGGATTATCAATCCGGAAATGAGATAGTGCACTCTTGTGGTCGCTTTAACGATTTTTCCTTTTACTTCGTCAATCGAAATACCTGCTACCTATTTTCCTCTTTCGTAGAAAAAGTATTGGAAACTTTATAAGGGAATTACTTTGCGACTTTCTTTTATACGAATAGATTAATCAATTATAATTATTTTAAATATTTATTACTTTTTAACCATTGTTCACATTTATACTTTCATAAATAGTGTTACACTATTTTAAACATAATTACTCGCTGATATAGTAAAATTATCTATTAAAAGTAGACACTATCAATTTAATCGATTATAAGTATATGCTATAATTTAATAATAATTCTAAAGTAATTTTCCAAAATCCACTAACGCAGCATACACGTTTTACTATTTCAATAATTATGTACACCGAAACAAGTATTTATTTTAAACAATGACAGCCGTGCCCAGTAAAAACATATAGTAACAAACGTTTTATTAAATGTTTAAAGAAAATCACTGCAGAATGTTGAACTTTAATTTCTCTTTAATAAAATGTTATACATTTATTGTTTTTATTTTAATATTACACAAATGTTCAGTAGATGTATAATACAGCTTATTTCAATGAGACTAAAACTTTGACGTGAGTGTAACTAATTTGATTATTAAAATGTTTCGACGGCTTGTTTGCTGTTCACTTCAGACAGGATGTCCATAATCAATATTACGCACAAGTTAGTTACATTAATGGTTTGATTTAGTTACAGTTGTTGAATTAGAATAATATATCAAGTTACTTAATTGCCAAATTAAAATGCACTTATTTCTTTAACAAAATATTTAAACGTACTATGTATACCTATTTACACTGTCATTGAAATTTAATCAAGTATTTATATAATTTTCAATTTCTTGATTTGAGTTTTATTGTGGATATTAATAATGTGTAAACATAATTCAGATTTAGGTTATTTAAGAATTTATTAATGATGAAATCAAAGTTAATTGATGAGCACGTTATGTTACTCGTCATTGGAGCTATTATCTAAATCAAATATATTTAAAGTTTAAAAATTTGAAATTTGAATTTTAACTATTGTTTTAAATTACTTTTAAATAAACTGTTGTTAAATTACAAATTTTCAATATATTTTTTTTTAATTTCACTTTTGTATAACTTTTATAATGATTTTTCGTAAATTTTCGATCTACATGCTGTAGCACAAAATTAAAAAAAACTGTATTATTCTGTCAAACAATGTAATACCGTCTGAGTAACTAATAAATACAGTACTGAATATTTCCTCTTGGTAAAGTATTTCCCTAAGGAGACTACCTACTTACTACATTTCAAGAAAATATTTGACTTTTCCTAACTCTTCACTTTTTACACAATATTGTTTAAGCATAAACTGTATTAGAAGAATTTCAAGAAAGAATTCCATAAATTCTCTGTCCCCTTTCAATATCTAAATCTCACGTTAAACTGATAAAAACTATCCAAAGTCGTGTAACGCATTAAAAATTTTAAATGTTCAATTTGTAAAACAATTTCATTTATGTATTATAATTCAAAATGAATAAAATGGACACATTTTATCATCGTTTACGTATTACATATGTATTATAAAATAGTTTTTCAGTAATCTAAGAAACAATTCCAGGCTTCACAATTATTTAATGCATCAAATTTTTAGTTCAGGACTGGAAACGTTTTTCAGATTACTGAAAAAAATTTTATTTGCTCATTTTATAACCTCAAAAAATTATTTATTTTTAAACTTTTCTTGAAGATCTATTTTTGGAGCTATTCATCTCAAAATCAAATAACTTTTAATTCATAACAATACATGTTGCTTTTTCTATAGTCATTTTCATTATTTTCACTTTTTAGCAATTCTTTGAACTTCAATAACTTTTTGCCAAAGTGTAGGCCAATTACTTGGAAATAATTAGAAAGTTTTTGATGCAAAGTATTTTTTAGATGAAAAAATCAATTGTGCCGTTGCGGTCTTATTTTAAGTGAAGATCGATATTGACATGCAGTTCTAAATTTTTAAGTTATAATTCTGAACTAAATGGTTAGATCCTACAAAATATTTGCAGAAAAAGATACATATATTATATAATAAAGGTTGATATATTAAATAGCTTTTTGAGGTTAGAATAATTTTTGAACAAATCTTTTCAATAATCAGAAAAACATTTCCACTCTTCACCTAAAATCCGGTGCATTTTAAAATTTTGATGCAACCAGTTGATGTGAAATTACCCATAATTATATGTATATTTTATTTCTATATTTGACAACTTAAACTGCAATATACTTTTTATAAAATATTTTTATAGAATTAATGGTAAAATTAAACAATTATCTAAAGCATAAAGCAAATTAAATGTAACAAAATAATTTATCGAGATCTGTAAAGTATTATTTAAATAATCCATAGTTTAAAGAGAGAAAGTTTGAAATTATCTGCAATCACAGTATTTACAATTTAGTAATAGTAAATTAAAACAATATTACTTAAATTCAGCCTATATTTTCTTACAGCTATAAATCTGTAACGTTAAAAAATAGAAGAAAATAATTCACTGAAAGAATTGCATCCTGTTGATTTTAGCTTGCAGATCCCAAAAGACTCACTAAGATGGGTGAAAGGGAAAATCCTGATAAGAAAATCCCAAGGGACTTGGGTAACACACGCTCAGGAATACATAACACATATCAACGCTCTTCTCTACCTTATCCTCGGTCAAATCTTTCTTCGTACCTCTTTTCGCCTTTGCCGATTTTTCTCCCTTTACCGAATGTCAGTAGGTTTCCCACCTCGATCCTGATTAAACTTGCGAGTTTTTGGTCTTGCGTGCTGTAATTCGAATCGCAGCGGGATATTCTGAATTACTAAATGGCGGTATACTTGCTTCCTGCCGAGTTTTCAACTCGCGTGTACCACCTGGGTACTTTCGTATTTTATTAATACGCCCATTAAACGTCTCTATCATGAAACTTTATTTTTAAACTCGTAAATCTTTTATCTTTTAGTAATTACTCGAAAGTGTTGAGTTATTAAGAATCGGCGAAAATGTAAGGAATTTCAATTGTTATATATAAATTTAATATTTCAACTCGAGGAATTATAATACTTTTCGGTTTCCGATGTTTTCACACATAATTTTTATGTATTTAGGTGTAATACCATGTATTATTTAATTAGTTATAATAAACTACGTACATATTAATTTATATTTAATTTCAATTAAAAACTTTTGATTAAAATAATTTTGATTGATGGTTTGGTTATCCCTAACTAAACTGCGACTACACCTGTTGAAAGGAATAATATTACGATTCCTAATGTTGGATTAATATTGTTCTAATAATATCTATTAGTTTAATTCAATTAACGATAACAATATAGTAAATATTTATTAGTAGCAAAATAAAAAGTGACATTATGAAAATAATATAATATATACTTACCAGAAGAGTGTCACATCTCCAGGAAACGGATCTTCCTCAAACTCTAGGGTATGTTTACTACTATAAAAATATAAAGAAAGCCAGAGTTTTAGACTCCAACTATTTTTTTTTATACGATAGATACAAGCAAATAACGAAACATCTCGTCGAAAAAATCCTTGACTTTGATCGCTTATAACTCGGCAACAAATAAATACAGGCTTCCAAACTCAAATCCAAAAGAAAGCTGAAATCAAGTAGATTGGATTTAAAAAAACCTAATTATCTTGAATTGATCGAAAGTTATGAAAGAAAAACGAATTTAACGATATTTTAATGACTATTTTGAATTAAAAGATTTGCTGATTTCTTAAGCCAAATTGTCTTTTTTTTTTATTTTTTCCATAACTTTCGACCACATTAAGATATTTAAGCTTCTTTCTTTTTAAATCCAATCTACTTGATTGTAGCTTTTTGGATTTGAGTTTGGAAGCCTATATTTATTTGTTTTCGAATTATAAGCGACCAAAGTCAAGGGTTTTTTCGACGAGATGTTTCGTTATTTTCTTGTATCTATCGTAAAAACGAGCGTTAGAGTCTAAAACTCTGATGGGTTTCTTTATATTTTTATAATAGTAAACATATCCTTGAATTTGGTAAAGATCCATTTCCCGGAGATGTCATACTCTCCTTGTTAGTGTGATCTAATCACATTTTTACTGCCAATAATAGATAATTCTAATATTAGTATCATAATATTTAATTACTTTTATATAAGTTTGACTAATGAATTAAATGTCACCCAAATCAATACATGCATATCCAGTTGTTAAGCCTAGAGCTGTTGCTGTTATTCAAATAAACATAAACTTTAAGTAGAATGCCTCTTTACAATAGCACTTTTTGTTAGATTAACGTAAAAGTTTCATTCTGCAAGTTTAAGTCATTTTTTTGTGTTAAAATTTTAACATTAATTTTAATGTTAATAAATATTAACATTAATTTTTAATCCTTAAAAAACTTATTTAAATGAACAAAATAGTGAATCAAATGTAAAAATTATTAATTAATTGTTTTATCTTTTGAATTTATGTTATGAAACACTTCAATAATTTAGTATAGAAATTATATATATATATATGTACACATATAGTATTATCGTTACTTCGATTACTTCATACGATATCGAAACACTATAATAATTATATCATAATATTGTAACCGGTAATCATTTTACTAAGTGATCAATCCATATTTAAATATACAATAAAAAATATATTAAAATTAGAGTCATAATTAATGTTAATAAACACAATTTACAATAATAGTAATCGCATACGATCCAAATAAAAAACGCAGCACAAAAATGGACACACGTAAAAAGTATTAACCAAAAAAGGAGACGCACAATAGTGGTGAAATAAAAAATTAAAGTGTCAAACGCGTGAAAAAGGATTATACGCGTTCATGGCAATCCCTGGATAAAAAAACGATCTCACTCACCAAAGGATTTCCATAACTCCCAGATGCAAGCAAAATATATATTAAATTTCTCTTATTGTTTCAGCCCCACTTGGCTTTATGCGCGCGTGCATTTTGTATAATTTGGTTTTCTCGAGAGGAAAAAAAAATGCTACGAAACTCATGAACTAATTATAATAGTGACCGCGCCCGCGCGCGCGCCTGCGTATACGGTCGGCAAAACTTTTGCGAGATCGACGAGCACAAAGGCTCGCCACTGTAATTAGCACTCATTAGCTCTGGCCAACTTTTTTACCCCAAGCGGGCCGCAAAGGAATTTTCGTAGCAACTAGGAAATGCGTCCATATATATATATATAACATGGATGAGCACGAAAACGTTGTAGAATATTGTCCAAAGGCTCCTACATAGAGTACAGGCAACTCAATATTTTGTTTTTCGATACTTTTTATTTTATTTTCATGGGTTTATTCTGTTACTGCAAGGCTAACGTAATAATACCAGTGAATTCTGAAACAATTAAATTACTAAAGTGAATTTTTCAATTTTTACTTTAAATGATAAAAAAAAATATCCGTAAATCAAACGTAAATTTACTTCTTTCTTTAATGTATTAAAGGCCTTCGTACAATTTGCTGTATTGTTTTAAGTGATTTATTATTTAAAGTTTTTTGATATCGAAAAGTCAGTACACATTTTATATTAATAATAATTAGTATCAATATTTTTATAATATTTACCAAGTATTTTATATTTCAATTCTATTTTATATATACAATTTAAAAAAATGATTTACAAATTTAAATCAATTAGTAATATTATGCGACTTCGAATATTTAATTTATTGATAAATTCCAGGAAATTTAATAATATGTACATGGAATCGAGTATTAATCTAAAATTTAACTGACGAATTGTATGTACATTTAATTTTATTGTTATGCTTTGTTAAATTAATCACAACATAATATATACTCAATATTGATGAAAATATAATATTTCAATTGTAATTTAGTTAAAACTCCAACTTCATTGCATTCTACGTAAGAAAAAAAAATATATTTAATATTTTGAGATTTTACTTGTATGACTAATCTAACCGTGCAATACGTATTTTTGTAGAGAAATTACGATATATTTGTTAATATTATACGACATACAGGAGAAAAAAAATATTCGTAGTTTATAAAACAAATTTTAAAGAACTAATAAATATTGCTTCAACTTTGTAACTTTGTTCTGCTAGCGTTTACTTTGACGTTTATTTATTTTAATTTTATAACTCCTAACTTACGAAAATCGCAAGTAAGAAGGATATACAGATAACGAAGTAAAATATATTCTTGGAAACTTTGTTATCAAAGAAAATCTTCTAAATAAAACTTGCAAATATATTAGCAGTCGCAAACTTATTTCCAAGGAGCAATTAGCATACAATCCAACAAAATTGTTCAGATGTATGTATATAAAAAAAAAATTGTAATTGACGAACTCTTGCGGGAGTTAATAATACAGATTTCATGAAATTACTCAAGAACTCATAAAGATTTAACGATGCGGCTAGTATTGAAAAGTGAGACGCGAAAATACCAGGACATTTCGAGTAATAAAACGCGCTCTTGCGCCGAAGTCCTTAATAATAAAATAGAATCGACGAGCCAACATTAAAAACACCTGGGGTCCTTTTATACCAAATTGAGAGAGCGCGAAAGAGAGAAGGGGAGAGAGATAGAGAAACCGAGCAGAGGAGGAAAGAAGAGACAGAGCGCACGTGGTAGGATGATTTCATGGGAAGTTTAATCCATAATTTTACTGAGAGTGTTTTTCTCATTTTTCGCGCGAGAAAAAAGCGAAAAAGGGGGAAAGAAATGGATCGAAAGAAAACACGCGGGGTATACTGGAAGGTATTTGTGGAATGGGTATAAAAAACGTCGTAAAAAAAAACAAAAAGAAATAGGCAAAAAGGCTCGATAAACAGTTTTTCACCGAGGAATTGTTCCGACTTTTTTTTTCTCAAACGGAGAAAGGGCATGAGAAAAATAGAACGCGTTCCGTAGGAAGACGGAAAATGAGGAAAGGATATAAGTTTTGCCTTCTCGTGTATATATATATACTTCTATATATCTATGTGAAGCCCGAGGAAAATCCATTTCCCGACATGCGAACGACTTCCGCTCATTTCCGAGAGTCGTTTCCGAGCTGTCTCGAGGAACCCGTCACCGGACCGCCCCATGAGAGATCTCAATTTTGCAGGTTATAAGCGGCAAGGTTTACGCTAAGAAAAATACCAGATTTGTTGTCCGACGCCGCGTTTGATATCGGCTCGATTGGCGACATTAATTAAACGACTTCTGCACGTGGCTTGTCAATAAAATCCGACAGCTGCGAAACGTTAAGTCCTGGCCCGCTCGATTGGAAAACTTTTTTGCTATAATTTATCTGGGGGATAATTAAAAACCGAGATTAACTGCAAAATCTCATGGGAATGATATATATACCATGACTTTTTCATGCTTGTGGGAAAATCGTACAATTTCATACTTAATATCAGAATCGTATTCAAATCGAAATATTTTTGAACAATAATTAATAAGTACACAATTAAATGTACATAGTATATTAGCTTCAGGAAGAATAATCTTTTAATCTACATACGAATCAATAATATTCAAATTATATAATTATAATTATCATAATTCAACCTATTTAAACATATATTTTTAAGTCAGTGTCACTTTCATATTTTCACAAACATTAAAATATTTAACAATAATCCAAAGTTCTTTCAATGAATTATTTTAGAAAACGCAGAACTTTACGCCTCAATTCCTCTCTTTAGCGCTTAAAGTATTTTTCCCCTTACTATGGGTTCCGTTGCGTATTTTTCTAGATTTTCTTTCCTGCATTTTCGGATTTTGACGCGAAAAATCAGTGAACTGAAAGTCTCTGCACTGTTCTCATTTTAAAAGCCATTTTCTTTAGGAAATTGTGCTTTCTACGATATGATATAGCTGTGTCTTGATTATTTGCGATAGAAAATTTAAATCGGCAGTATTTAAGCAGGATATAATTCTTAAGATTATAAAACGTTGAAAATAAAAGAATTACTGCGTAACATAAACAATCTTCAAAAGAAATTGTACTTTAGAAGTAAAAGTAAACACCGATCAAAAGATTCATGTGACTAAATTGATGTATATTTCCTTATAGAAATATTGTAAACATCATCAATAACCCAAAATAAATAGTAAATTAAATAATTCAAAAATAATAAATAATATTTAGTATTACAAATTTGTGATAATACCATTTAATAATATCCTGAAAGATATAAATGAACAAACTGTGGGAAAATCCCAAAACTATTACTTTAACCGTTTGAAACAGCTGTATTTTTGGGTTTATCCGAAATTATAAGAGACCACCATAAACGTTTAGAAAAGAATATTTCTCCAAGTGTTGATGACAGACTTACATGGGACCCGTGTGGCATCAGTAAGACCAATTATCTTTAGGCAATAAGAAGTCCGAACTAAAAAGAAAGTAAAAACCAACAAAAGCGTTTAGGAAAAAACAAAAAAGTTGTCGGCAAACCCGGGGAAATTCCAACGGTAGGACAGCTGTTAGAACGCAGCAACTTAAAAGTAAAGCATGTGTGTGATTATAAATAAAAAAAACACATACACGAACACGCAGAGTCGTGTTTATGCATGGAAGAAATTTTTGTTTCGAAAAATTATAAAAATGTATTACAAATTATAAAGAATATAGCAATTAGTTTCATGAATATGCTAAGAAAATAAAAGTAAAAAATAACAAACTCTCGATTTGATAGTAGAGCTTTATATTAACGTGCATAGACGCGAAAACGCGAACCCGTGGTCGGGACGCTGAACAATCGAAATACCGGCCTCAATTAGAGGGGTGACCTTCTCGCGTTCTCTCTAGCACTCGCGAATAGGGAAATGGAGAGTGAGCATAAAATCGCCTTTGCTCGAGTAAGGCTCGGAAAAGCGGCTCTTGTGCTTCAAATGGGGAAGACAAGTCACTCTAAACCTTAGCACTGATCACTGAGGGTCTAGTCTTTGTTTTTGCCTAGAATGCTTTCCCGATCGCATTAGAGCCTTCGAATAATCAATATTTACACGTTCTATTTCATATACATCCGTTTGGATTAATATTACATGTGTTTTTTGTTTTATCTAATTTATATCTCTGCTCCCTGAAATTTTTTACGCCCATATAGATAGGCACTCATGAGATTTAAAATAAATTAAAACAAAATTTAACTTTCTGTGTTGCATTTTAAAAACTACACTATCCTCCCATAACTTCAATAAATATTTTACAGCACCTTAATATTTAATTTAATAGTATCTTCACAACTAGTCTACTTATTTCATACTTATTTATCATTAATAAAGATTATAGTAACAATGGCACGAATATACTAAATAATTAATTCCGGAATTTAATGTAGATAAGATAAATATAATAATGAGACATCAAAAGATGTTAGCTAAACATTCATTATTATCCAACAGTACATTGACATTGTAAGAACAATATAATATGATTAAATATTGAATTCAATAAAGATTTTTTCATCGTACAGGTAAACATCTAATTTTATACTACAAGTATAACAAACCATTTTTTCTGATAGATGAAAACGGGTATTCTGAAGAATATATCCCGGTTTTAATAAGCGAAATATAAAAGTTAAAGGGTAAAAATAGTTATTAAATTTTAGTATCTGATTCTTCCTTTCCACACAAGAGATTCAACTTCTTCTATGTTTAATTTTTTACTCTTATATGTTGCAGAAACGTTTCAGCTCTAATAGTTAAACTTTTGTGAGAGAATTATTCTTTCATATGAAAAGAGGATGTTATTACATTTGTTAATTAAATTTAGTATTTAATTTTAATTGACTTATCTGCACCATGTATATTCTTTTCCGAAATTAATGTCAATTTCGATATTTTATTTAGAATAAATTGTTCATAAGTGTAATAAATGATTTTTAAAATGTTTGTTTAACGTCAAAAAATTTCATTAATGTTATAAATTTAAAACTTTCTCTAAATTTTTACCTATAATTTATATAAATATGTTATTATTTTCTTGATTTTTTTCCCTATTTAAAACGTATTATATTACCGTAAAGTATAAATTGTATTAAAATATTAAATTGGAGCTTTTAGTATAATAAAATATTTGTTAGCAAGTGCTATGAAATAATATTTTTTATTAAGATTAAGTCGATTAGAGAAGCCCATAAAGACCTACTTTTTACACCTTTTCGTTATTTTATAGACACTAAAACAACTTGAAGATCATTTGAATCAACAATTTCATTCGCTATCTTGCAATGCAACTGAACAATTTAAGCCCCAGTGAATTTATGCGTCTTATCAGAGACTTGAATAACAACCTACCGAAATTCCAAATATTTTATGAACTCGAATATTAAGAATTGAATAGATTTATTATTTTGTTCTTAAGTTGTCTGAATAACCATGTCAATGCTTTAATAATCGTTAGATTAATATCTTTAAAAAAATACAATATTTTTCCAGTTGTTCGAATAATTTTAAACACTAATTGAAATCGATTTAACTTATTTATTAAAAAGTGAAAAGCATTTTATATTGCTATGTTATATACACTACTGAATTAATTTGTTAATTTACGGTTTGAAACGTAAACGGTAATAATACTCAATGTTATAGAATCAATAACAAATTTAGTAAATAGTTAGTAAATTTAGTAAAATAACGATAAATTCGTTAAAAATAATAGCTTGGCTGCTAGTAATGGTGCTGATGCTCAGGTATATTCGTAAGTGGAATGACGGGTTTGGGGAACGCAATTACACGCGAACTCGTAGTTTATGCATGCACGTGTGTATCGATTGCAGCAATTCGTCTGGAGTGAATTCTCCGAGGAGTACAGGCCGACAGAACGTCGTGAAACTTACTATCCGAGCGTTGTGCTTGCCGAACGACTTTATGAGCTCAAGATCACGGATTTACCGACGATACCCTACTTTCCGGTCAGCTCGCATCTGGAATGGACCGATTTCCGGTATTATGGATTACGAAGCGCTACCGCTTACGTCCTCGTATTCGATCTAAGCAATCAAGATAGTTTTCAGGTATGTATCATATATTATTTCGATATATTATTTTCAACACTCCGTCTCTTAAAGGAACACCATCTAAGAAAATCTCCATATTTACATTATATGACATATATAAATGTATGAAAAAGTGTTCGATATATAGATTAATAGAGGATTTGATTTCTATGGGTCAAGCAAAGACTTTCTCCTTTGCGTAAATCTTAACAGTCTGTACCTGTTAATTAGTTATAATAATAAAATATTAACCAAGATTTATTACGATACTCTGTACGGAATTGGAGTCTGACTAAAACCGTCTCACTACTACTTGTCTGTTTACAAATTTAAATACGCAAAGTTGGATTCAAAGTGATAAACATTTCACTTATTTTTATCTACCTTATATTTTTTAATATTGCGTTATTAATTTTAAATTATTATTAAAAATTGGCTCAAAAATTGAGAAAATTATAAATGCTTGAATTTTGAATGAATAGCTACAATGGAAAGTGCATGTAGAAACTTGTGTGACTTCGTATACCCTCGTAATCCTATTCTAGGTTTCAAACTAATATTACACAGTCCTAAAACTATGGTCCTTATAAAGGATAGACTAATATTGTGGTGACATTGTAATAAACAATCGCAGTATAATAAATAATTTATATTGTACAATTTATTAATTTGTTTAATCAATCAAAACAAAGAATTTTATATGCATGCTCGTCTAATATAAAATAGAAAATATTGAATATCTTGATAAATTTTCATTGCGACAAATCAGAGTTAATTCAAATTAAATTTTTTAATTTAGCTGACTAAGGAATACCACGTAGTCGTCTATAGTAATAATTCAAATCCAGTTACAAACCGTACAAAGAGAAGATGGAAGGAAGGGGTGGGAAGAAGGGAGAGAGAGAGAAAGAGAATGTATGTGTGTGTGTGTGAAACACAAGATTGGACAGCATCTGTGCATCCTTGGTTTTCCCCGAAAACGTAACCGACGGGTCAGGTCCCTGTGTAACCCTCAGTGAAGCGTATTTCTATTTGAAACCTTTGAATTGACGACGACAGAACTAGTCCAAATGCGTCGTGAGATAAAAAAGAGTCATAATTACAAACTAGATGCAGTACCTTTGAATAAAGAAAAAATTATTCTATCGTAATATAAATTAATTTTATACGGTATACTTTATAAGAAATTTGCTAACACACATTTACTATATATCAAAAACTATAATTTATGAGTGTTGTAGTTTATTAAAAATTAGTAAATGCGAATATAGAAAGTAATTTATGGTCGAATGGAATGATTTAGTAAAAGCATTGAAAAATTTTACCGAAATAAAAATCTGCTTCGATGTATTTGATTGAAGCGATATTTTATAAAATGCAAGCTAATAAATTATAATTATAAAATTAACTTTAATTGCAGTCTGCTATATATAAATAAATTAATATCGAACATACAGGTGTATCAAATTAAAACATTTCTTTTTTCACACGCAGTTTCACGGGTATTATTAAAATTATTAACTATTATTACTAAAACTCCAAACCCAACGCTTTCACCTGCCCAGCCCGGAACTGTTTTTCACATTACTTCAAGCTGGGAGGCGTGTCTTATGACATGCGTCAATTCGGTCGGTCCTGTTTCTTCTTTCCTCCCTCGATGAGACTGCCACTTATCGTGAAGCGGCCTTTCTGGCGGTATCGAGCGCGCGCCTAAAGGTGGCACAGGCTCCGGACCCCGCCACGTGAGACACTCCCTCAGCATCCTTTGATGGACAAAGAAAGCATTTGGGAGCGCTCTTGCAGTTCTTAAGGTTGTGTCCAGGCTCGCCGCACTTGTAGCACGACGAGGACCTGTCCACTCCCTTACAATTCCGTTTCGTGTGGCCGAAGTCTAGGCACCGATAGCACCTCTCGACCAAGACTCGATCCCGAACGCGACAGCTTACGAAGCCGACGCAGAGATGCCGCATCGACTTCAGCTTGTCAGCGCTCTCGTGATCCAGCTTCACGATGGCTGTCTTCTGTTGACTGCGGTTTAGGCCCAAAAGCGTCACCTCTCGGCCCTCAGGCGAAGAAGTAAGCACTTTATTTAGGGCTGCCACCACTTCGTCCCTCGTTGTGAGAGCGTCCAGGTCTCTGATCTCAAGGGTAACCCTTCGATCTCGGACTCGAACTTCTCCCATTCCTTGGGTAGCAGTACGCACTTTCTCCGCGAATACTGCCGCATCGGTTTTTTTGCCTAGCCGAAGCAGGACGTCCCCCCGCCCAGTGGGCCGCACACTTAGAACCTGCGCGCCACTGTCGTCCGGATTCACTTCCTTTCGGAGCTTCCCCAGAACTTCAGCAAACGTTCGGTTCCTCGCGATTGTGACCACCAGGGTGGATACCGGCGCCTTCTGGCGCTTTCTCCTGTCAAGAGGCGCCTGTCCCGACTTAACCGTCGGCTTCTTCTTTTCCACCACAGGCTTGGACTTGGATTGCTCCTTGTCCTTACCAGGTGGTGGCACCTCCTTGCGAGGTTTCTTCTTCTTACGGGTTTTAGAGGCCTCGGGTGGGCTTTGAGGGCCCTCCCTACTCCTCTTTTGAGCCTGTATCTTGGCTGTAGCCGCGATGACGGCTTTAGCAATGATGCCTCTTCTCTTAGGCCGCCGACGATTCTCGTGGCCAACTCGATAATCCTCGACTTGGCATTTGTAATCATCGACTGCTAAAGACATCTTCTTCGTTTTCCCGTAGAGCTCTTGTACAAGAGCGTCTACTGTTTTCAACCCTGTTTTGACAACCATGGAAATGTTTGGCTGCTTTGCACAAGCTGCCAACATTGCCTGAAGTTCTTTTTTCAGATGGTCGTAAGTGGAGTCGATCTCCTCCTGCGCCTTCTCCACCTTCTCGTATTCCTTACGGAACACTTCTATCTCCTCTTGAGATTCTCTGCTATAGGCAGAGATGCCGCTGATGGCGCTACCAATGCTGGTAACGCTACCGCTTCGTAACCTGCTTGCAGAAGGAAGACTCAGCATCTGGGATAGCGGCTGCTGTTGGGGGTTTTCTTTCGAGGACCCCGCCTCTGACGTGATGTTAGAACTAAGCGGTTTGTGGGCCTCCCCCAAAATCCATGAGGCCAGCGCCGGCCACCGGGGCTTTCACCCGATCGGAACCGCCGACGGGATTCACTCCTAGTTTGGAGTTGCCCGCTTGGGTAGTAGTTTTCATCTCGCTTGCTCATACTTCTGGTTGTACTGTTTGGTCCACGGAGATTATTTTATTTCACCTCTACCCTTCACGCTAGAGTGACGAGCATTCCCCCATCCGCCACCCGGGGGACGCGCCGCATACGGGGACAGGACACCCCGCGCGGAGTTTCACGGGTATTATAATATTAAAATATTACACTAATTATTATATATTTCAATATTTTATGCATTCGAGGAAAAAGTACAGTGCATTCGCGTGTTATTATCGTAAACCAAAAACATAAATTCCCGATAGAAACGATAAATCAGATAAATCCTGAAAAATGCAGATAAGATAATACAAATTAAATGATTAATGATTATTGATGCAAATATTAGGTTATTGAGTCATGATAATTAATTTATAATTTTATACCAATGACTGATTTGCTAACTATTCACACAATCTTTTTTAAGTTTGCAAAAAAAAATTAGTAAATGCGAATATAGAAAGTAATTTATGGTCGAATGGAATGATTTAGTAAAAGCATTGAAAAATTTTACCGAAATAAAAATCTGCTTCGATGTATTTGATTGAAGCGATATTTTATAAAATGCAAGCTAATAAATTATAATTATAAAATTAACTTTAATTGCAGTCTGCTATATATAAATAAATTAATATCGAACATACAGGTGTATCAAATTAAAACATTTCTTTTTTTCACACGCAGTTTCACGGGTATTATAATATTAAAATATTAAACTAATTATTATATATTTCAATATTTTATGCATTCGAGAAAAAAAAGTACAGTAAAACATGTAATCGCATTTGCAAACAAGCACGAGCGTGGAATCGAATGTAGTGCCAAAATATTGCATCACTGACGTGAATCTACTGAAGTGCATTCGCGTGTTATTATCGTAAACCAAAAACATAAATTCCCGATAGAAATGATAAATCAGATAAATCCTGAAAAATGCAGATAAGATAATACAAATTAAATGATTAATGATTATTGATGCAAATATTAGGTTATTGAGTCATGATAATTAATTTATAATTTTATACCAATGAACTGATTTGCTAACTATTCACACAATCTTTTTTAAGTTTGCAAAAAAAAATTATAAATTGAAGAGGTGAAAACAAAAATTGATAATAATGCTAGCAGCTTTAAAGTTTAAACACTATCGTAAATGTTGAAATACATTTTTCACCATTCTCTCTATGAATATACATTTTTGTAAATGGTAAATGTTCATATTTTCGAAACCGCTTCTAGGATTATTCAATAATTCTGTTTGCATCAATTTTAAAAGATTATCTGAATAATTCAAACATAAGAATCTACACGAACATCGATATAGCACTTTATAACGCTTTTCTATTAGGTTTTTTCAATTCTATTATTTAGCTACAAAAGTATTTTGACATATTACATTGTTTTACCGTAAATAGTTACAATACCGTTTTATTACTTGTATATGTAGTTTACATTTTTTTGAAGTAACACCGTATTTTACAAACATTTCTAGATTAGTATATCCGAATTCTGGTCATCTGTCATAATTGATAATATAATTTTTCAGATAATGTTTAAGCAGGTTACGAAATATAGCACATTATAATAAATAACATTATCTATGAAAAACGTAATACAAAAAGGAATACGTACAAGTATACATACATAATATAATGAGTTTCAATCGAGTTTTATTTTGACCACATAACCCATGTTAAATATTAGTTTTCGCAAAGAATAACCTACTTATAAGTTGAAAACACTTGACAAACAAACGTAAAAAACAAAGTTCACTGTTAAATGTGTTGAAAGTGAAATCGTTTATAGGCTGTATATAGATATATAAGTGCTAATAATGACTCGAAATAGCTTGAAACTTTGACGTAACAAAAGCGTGCGGCGCAGGATTTGGAAAGCCTAGCAACGCTCATAAAGCCGAGCAGTAAATCATGCGAATTGCGACAAAGAGAATAGGCAGACAAACAGAGCACTCGACCAACGAACGCCTCGCCCGCAGTAAACTCAAGTCACACGGCCCAAACGAAACGAAGCCTATATACGTACACACTCTCCATCCTAACGAGTCGACGCTTCCGAAACGTACTCTATACGTAAACGCCGTTTGTAAAACTGCACCGGTAAAGCACGAAAGTCCGTGCAAAAACCAACAGACCAGATGAATAAACCGACATCGTAGTTAAGAAAAAATAAAATAATTTACCTATTTGGAAACACGTGAGAATCACAAATTGATAGATTTCATGCTCAAAATAAATTAAGATGTTTACTAATGAAATCGTGAGGATTTTATGTTTTCATACTTGCATGATAGATTGTACGATCTAATTAGACAATTATCCATACATACCTGACGTATAAAACAAATACGAAAAATAAAGTCCAAAAAGGTAAATAACTTCAATTATTTCATTGTATTGACTTATTTTTTTTTAATTATTTTAATAACGAATAGCGTCGACGTGATTTTTAATGGCTATTTCCACGCATACGAAATATTCCATTAAAATTTTTTCATATATTGAAGCTTATATTTTAATGTTGTTACATTATATATTGTTACTACATCTCCTTATCAAATAAATACTTCAAGATAAAGAAAAATAAAATAATAACAAATTCACATACAGAAGTGAAGTTGTAATTGGTTCATCCAAATCCATCAAAAATTAATTTGAAATTTCAAAATAAAGTCAATTAGACCCTCAAATTAAATGCACTTTAAGATCAGCAGAATGTAATTTAAGCTTATAACGATGAAAATACTCTGATAAATGTAAGTTAAATGTAAGAATAGTTTAAGTTCCACCAGCTATTCTGAAAATTCTATCATATAATATTTCTTGTGTTCTTTATTACCTGAAAATATTCGCAGATGATAATAGTACTTTTCGATACAAGTGTGAAAGAGTAGATTTTCAAACGAGCGAGAGTCTTTAATACAGAGGATGTAAATGCGATTTTTAAAAAACGAACAGTCCGTAAATCACATTTTACGCACACTGCATCACAAATCATTTTTACTGGACTCTATAATATTGATATGACCAAAAATAAATAAATACCGCATTCTTTTGAAATAAAATATTCATATTAATAACTATATTAATTTTTAATTATTGACATATTGCAGATATAAATCAAATTCGAATTATAGATTCTCATATTTAAAATTACCAATATTAAAATAATGTAACCATTCGTATAAACTGCATTATTAATTTTAATTTTAACAAATGTATTTAAGTAATTTATCTTTTAAAAAAACTGCCTTATGGTACTTTGTAGTATATCCATATATATAAGATAAAAAGAAGAAGATCTACTGAAATTCACCAGGTGAACGTGTAAAAAAACATGCGTTTGCATCGAAATAAAAGAAAAAGTAGTACATGCATGTATATAAAAAGAAGGAACGAATCTACGGAAACATTGAGCGAACATTTCGTAAACACGACGGGTGTGCAGCGCAACCTCGACATTTCCGGGCTTTGTTAGGTTATTCCTAGTCCTTACTCTTTATCTCCTACAGTCTTATTCACTTTTTTTCGCGTGAAGGCCTTAACGGCGTCGGAAGTCGAGCGCTCCTTGCACCCCTTGGCCTTTTACGAGCTTGCGTTTGCATCTTATATACCGAGGCCATTGTTAGATGCGGCGATATTAAATTCTACGGCAAGCCAGCTCGCCTCGTTTATTATCGAACTGCCTCTCTTTTATCCTTCTCTTTGTTTTCCTCAATCGCAGACATTTTTTTTTCATCCTACCTTTGAAGCCTCTCATTGGAAGAATGCAATTATCTTGTGCAAGTTATTTTGGTCGAATTTTTTTTTTTTACTTTTCGCTCGATGAAGATTCCCATGCCCTATTTTTAATCGGCACGAAGATAATTGCTCGCGGTGTAAGCCGGATTTTCGGTTTTTTCATTTAAAAATATATATACACCTTTATAGGTGTGGTTCTCGTTAAGCAGCAAGGTAATAATTTAAGTTAATTACTTTTATGGAGATTCTTTTCGATGAATAACAATTGCGTGATTATCGGTTTGATGAAAATTCAAATAAATTTTATGACCGAAGTAATTTTTAACCTTTTTTATAGTACTTTCTACATAATATTAAATAACGAGTTATATTTTATGTATGATATAATAATTAATGATCCTGTACATATATAGACTATGTAGGATCAATGATATTTATTGTAACATACATATATATACCATATAACGATCTTGCAAATATGCTGAATCGTTGTTTAAAATTCCACGAAAGTGAATATTTCATTGCCGATATCTCACATGTAGAATACTGATAACGCAAGAGAGTGTAGTGTAGACTCGAAGAAGCGGTAAGCAAAAATTTATAGCGTACTCGATCTCGTAATATTTTACTTGCTGGTTTTACAGCTCATAGAAAAAAATTTTAAAGGAATCAAAAAAACATTTTTATGTTTATATAAGGTGATGTGAAATATCTAAAATACCTTGATTACGCGTAACTTCAAAACACAATTTACAGAACGCGGAATAAGTGTTTCTAGAGAAAAAAAAGCGATAACTGGGTAAAGTAGTTCAGCACACTATAATCGGTCAATTACTACAATAGAAATGTTCTGAAAATAAGTTCTAGTTTGTAAAAATGTATACATATTGTTCATCGATTTTCTTTGTATAAATAATTTTTATACTTGTAAAAAGCTGTAGTAAAAAGTAATGAAACATCACATTGCCACACAAAAGATATGTATAATCACACGTCTGACCTAACGCGTGCATTTTCTACTGACACACTTACAGATACATATTATCAGAATATATAGATTTCAAAAAATTGATTATAAACTTTAAGAAAATTAGTAATCTAATAAATTACACTACATTTCATTATTTTTACAAAAGTACGTTGTAAATAATTATTATAAAAGCAAGTATGTTGCATTATTTTATTAATGAATATTTATAAAGAACGTATATATGGACAGGTGTAATTCTACCTTACGGTAAAGAAACGCGATGATATGACACACTTTAAATTTTTCTTAGTTAGTTCCGTAATAAAATAGAAAAACTAGATTTTCAAACGAGCGAGAGTCTTTAATACAGAGGATGTAAATGCGATTTTAAAAAACGAACAGTCCGTAAATCACATTTTACGCACACTGCACAAATCATTTTTACTGGACTCTATAATATTGATATGACCAAAAATAAATAAATACCGCATTCTTTTGAAATAAAATATTCATATTAATAACTATATTAATTTTTAATTATTGACATATTGCAGATATAATCAAATTCGAATTATAGATTCTCATATTTAAAATTACCAATATTAAAATAATGTAACCATTCGTATAAACTGCATTATTAATTTTAATTTTAACAAATGTATTTAAGTAATTTATCTTTTAAAAAACTGCCTTATGGTACTTTGTAGTATATCCATATATATAAGATAAAAAGAAGAAGATCTACTGAATTCACCAGGTGAACGTGTAAAAAAACATGCGTTTGCATCGAAATAAAAGAAAAAGTAGTACATGCATGTATATAAAAGAAGGAACGAATCTACGGAAACATTGAGCGAACATTTCGTAAACACGACGGGTGTGCAGCGCAACCTCGACATTTCCGGGCTTTGTTAGGTTATTCCTAGTCCTTACTCTTTATCTCCTACAGTCTTATTCACTTTTTTTCGCGTGAAGGCCTTAACGGCGTCGGAAGTCGAGCGCTCCTTGCACCCCTTGGCCTTTTACGAGCTTGCGTTTGCATCTTATATACCGAGGCCATTGTTAGATGCGGCGATATTAAATTCTACGGCAAGCCAGCTCGCCTCGTTTATTATCGAACTGCCTCTCTTTTATCCTTCTCTTTGTTTTCCTCAATCGCAGACATTTTTTTTTCATCCTACCTTTGAAGCCTCTCATTGGAAGAATGCAATTATCTTGTGCAAGTTATTTTGGTCGAATTTTTTTTTTTTACTTTTCGCTCGATGAAGATTCCCATGCCCTATTTTTAATCGGCACGAAGATAATTGCTCGCGGTGTAAGCCGGATTTTCGGTTTTTTTCATTTAAAAATATATATACACCTTTATAGGTGTGGTTCTCGTTAAGCAGCAAGGTAATAATTTAAGTTAATTACTTTTATGGAGATTCTTTTCGATGAATAACAATTGCGTGATTATCGGTTTGATGAAAATTCAAATAAATTTTATGACCGAAGTAATTTTTAACCTTTTTATAGTACTTTCTACATAATATTAAATAACGAGTTATATTTTATGTATGATATAATAATTAATGATCCTGTACATATATAGACTATGTAGGATCAATGATATTTATTGTAACATACATATATATACCATATAACGATCTTGCAAATATGCTGAATCGTTGTTTAAAATTCCACGAAAGTGAATATTTCATTGCCGATATCTCACATGTAGAATACTGATAACGCAAGAGAGTGTAGTGTAGACTCGAAGAAGCGGTAAGCAAAAATTTATAGCGTACTCGATCTCGTAATATTTTACTTGCTGGTTTTACAGCTCATAGAAAAAATTTTTAAAGGAATCAAAAAAACATTTTTATGTTTATATAAGGTGATGTGAAATATCTAAAATACCTTGATTACGCGTAA
Source organism: Theocolax elegans (assembly GCA_026168455.1). Lineage (NCBI taxonomy): Eukaryota > Metazoa > Arthropoda > Insecta > Hymenoptera > Cerocephalidae > Theocolax > Theocolax elegans. Next base: position 94,573,463 of record CM047425.1, read on the forward strand.
TTTCAAAACACAATTTACAGAACGCGGAATAAGTGTTTCTAGAGAAAAAAAAGCGATAACTGGGTAAAGTAGTTCAGCACACTATAATCGGTCAATTACTACAATAGAAATGTTCTGAAAATAAGTTCTAGTTTGTAAAAATGTATACATATTGTTCATCGATTTTCTTTGTATAAATAATTTTTATACTTGTAAAAAGCTGTAGTAAAAAGTAATGAAACATCACATTGCCACACAAAAGATATGTATAATCACACGTCTGACCTAACGCGTGCATTTTCTACTGACACACTTACAGATACATATTATCAGAATATATAGATTTCAAAAAATTGATTATAAACTTTAAGAAAATTAGTAATCTAATAAATTACACTACATTTCATTATTTTTACAAAAGTACGTTGTAAATAATTATTATAAAAGCAAGTATGTTGCATTATTTTATTAATGAATATTTATAAAGAACGTATATATGGACAGGTGTAATTCTACCTTACGGTAAAGAAACGCGATGATATGACACACTTTAAATTTTTCTTAGTTAGTTCCGTAATAAAATAGAAAAACTAGAGTTATGCATCTAGCACGAAACAATTCTTCCTTATTAAGACAAAATCCACTTTGAATTATTCAAAACGATTTCGAAAGCATAAAATAATAAATCATGGAATATTCTATTGTATAATCGTTATTTATATTCGACTCTAAATCACAAGGACAACTCCGTTAATTCCATTTACCTCGCTTGAAAAAGTTTATCCGGAAACTTTGATCTTACTATAGAAACTCTAAAAACACACCAAACTTGTGCACCACGCGAATAACGTTATGCGCAACTTGAAAAATATTTAACGATTTGTTATACGAGGATTAAACCATCCAGAAAAATAATATCGCTCGTTGATATTATCGCAGTCCATTTATATTATTATTCATAGAGTAAACAATCTGAAAGTCATCGACTGTGAGTGACTTGAGCTAAGCGTAATTCAACATATATGACAACAAACAAGAGGTAGTCGATGTATGCAGAGTAGGAAGGCTAAACTAAACCCAAAAATCCGGTTAACAAGAACGTGTCTAATCTCCCTTGTAGGTCGTGATGCATTTAATGCATGGTCATCCACTGTTTCAGAGTGCCTCGTCGATATGTACGTGTGTGCTCTGGAAACATTTCGCTTTGGATTGAACGATTAAAGATTTAAAGTCATTCGCATACAGTGACTTGTCCATTTAGGTATATTCTATTTTTAATTTCCTTTTGACTGGAATTGATTTTGATGATTTATAAATTCATATGAATAAAATTTATTTTATTCTTTTTAATCTCTTTTTAAATACAACTCATCAAGTTTATTGTTCCAACATATTAATATTGATTATAACATTAAAGTATTTAAATAAGACGCTTTGATTTTGTTAATTATCAGATTTATATATTTTTTGGAGAATCTGGAGATTTTCTTATTAGTTAGAAATGAAAATTCTAATGGATCTATTGAATTGAAAACTTGAACTAAATGAGGATCATAATTTATCTTTCACTATGTTTGCTTGGCTAGGATGTGATTAAGGGCAAAATTAATCTAGGCAATTATCGAACGTTCTATATTTACTTCTAATAGACTCTAAGCTCTTTCATATATTTAATTTCATAATTATATTAGTTTCTACATAATATTAAATAACGAGTTTATTTTATGTATGATATAATAATTAATGATCCTGTACATATATAGACTATGTAGGATCAATGATATTTATTGTAACATACATATATATACCATATAACGATCTTGCAAATATGCTGAATCGTTGTTTAAAATTCCACGAAAGTGAATATTTCATTGCCGATATCTCACATGTAGAATACTGATAACGCAAAGAGTGTAGTGTAGACTCGAAGAAGCGGTAAGCAAAAATTTATAGCGTACTCGATCTCGTAATATTTTACTTGCTGGTTTTACAGCTCATAGAAAAAATTTTAAAGGAATCAAAAAAACATTTTTATGTTTATATAAGGTGATGTGAAATATCTAAAATACCTTGATTACGCGTAACTTCAAAACACAATTTACAGAACGCGGAATAAGTGTTTCTAGAGAAAAAAAAGCGATAACTGGGTAAAGTAGTTCAGCACACTATAATCGGTCAATTACTACAATAGAAATGTTCTGAAAATAAGTTCTAGTTTGTAAAAATGTATACATATTGTTCATCGATTTTCTTTGTATAAATAATTTTTATACTTGTAAAAAGCTGTAGTAAAAAGTAATGAAACATCACATTGCCACACAAAAGATATGTATAATCACACGTCTGACCTAACGCGTGCATTTTCTACTGACACACTTACAGATACATATTATCAGAATATATAGATTTCAAAAAATTGATTATAAACTTTAAGAAAATTAGTAATCTAATAAATTACACTACATTTCATTATTTTTACAAAAGTACGTTGTAAATAATTATTATAAAAGCAAGTATGTTGCATTATTTTATTAATGAATATTTATAAAGAACGTATATATGGACAGGTGTAATTCTACCTTACGGTAAAGAAACGCGATGATATGACACACTTTAAATTTTTCTTAGTTAGTTCCGTAATAAAATAGAAAAACTAGAGTTATGCATCTAGCACGAAACAATTCTTCCTTATTAAGACAAAATCCACTTTGAATTATTCAAAACGATTTCGAAAGCATAAAATAATAAATCATGGAATATTCTATTGTATAATCGTTATTTATATTCGACTCTAAATCACAAGGACAACTCCGTTAATTCCATTTACCTCGCTTGAAAAAGTTTATCCGGAAACTTTGATCTTACTATAGAAACTCTAAAAACACACCAAACTTGTGCACCACGCGAATAACGTTATGCGCAACTTGAAAAATATTTAACGATTTGTTATACGAGGATTAAACCATCCAGAAAAATAATATCGCTCGTTGATATTATCGCAGTCCATTTATATTATTATTCATAGAGTAAACAATCTGAAAGTCATCGACTGTGAGTGACTTGAGCTAAGCGTAATTCAACATATATGACAACAAACAAGAGGTAGTCGATGTATGCAGAGTAGGAAGGCTAAACTAAACCCAAAAATCCGGTTAACAAGAACGTGTCTAATCTCCCTTGTAGGTCGTGATGCATTTAATGCATGGTCATCCACTGTTTCAGAGTGCCTCGTCGATATGTACGTGTGTGCTCTGGAAACATTTCGCTTTGGATTGAACGATTAAAGATTTAAAGTCATTCGCATACAGTGACTTGTCCATTTAGGTATATTCTATTTTTAATTTCCTTTTGACTGGAATTGATTTTGATGATTTATAAATTCATATGAATAAATTTATTTTATTCTTTTTAATCTCTTTTTAAATACAACTCATCAAGTTTATTGTTCCAACATATTAATATTGATTATAACATTAAAGTATTTAAATAAGACGCTTTGATTTTGTTAATTATCAGATTTTATATATTTTTTGGAGAATCTGGAGATTTTCTTATTAGTTAGAAATGAAAATTCTAATGGATCTATTGAATTGAAAACTTGAACTAAATGAGGATCATAATTTATCTTTCACTATGTTTGCTTGGCTAGGATGTGATTAAGGGCAAAATTAATCTAGGCAATTATCGAACGTTCTATATTTACTTCTAATAGACTCTAAGCTCTTTCATATATTTAATTTCATAATTATATTAGTTTCATCTCGTGCCAAAAAATTAATGCAAACGTTATTGTACATGTCAAAATTATTACAAATAATTATAAATGTAATTGTACGTAATCCAAGTATAAGAAATCCCATGCCGTTTGAAATTATTCATTAATAATACTTTGCCCAAAAGTTCAACGATTAATGTTTTATCAGAAACGGTGAAACTTTCAATATACTGCAATATTAACGTGCTTACATAACTCAAGTGTATCGTCACGTCATTAACTTTGGACAAGACGTACGGGAAAATAAATGTGCAATGATATGTTGACCCAAAATATAAAAATAAAATCGTTGATTTAGTTCTCGAAGTAGTGTAAATATTCTTCTGTAAAGAGAAGATCGATCGCGATTAAAGATTCATCTTGGAATTTACATAGATCGGTAGAGAGGAGTGCGTCATGTATATTCATAGACCCAAGGGAATTCGACGAGCACAAAGCGAGTGCAATTTATATTATTTTGTATACAGTACATAAGGACGCTACGAGAGCAAATCTACGAGGCGAGGGATATGCGAGGCGTGCCACTACTGGTCGTTGGTAACAAACAGGACAAGCTTCCATCCTCGGCAGCTTCTGGTTCTCGACATCGGGACATCGTCAACCTCGTACGTAAACACTGGAGATGCGGATACGTCGAGTGCAGTGCCCGGTTCAATTGCCGAGTAGTACAGGTAAGTCGCCACACGAATTATATCTATGGCTTTTCTTCTTAGCCGTACACACACACACACACACGCGCACACGCACACGCACACCTACATATGTATATTTAAGCTTACCTCGATTGCGCCTTCTAACTCTTGTAATTACGGCTGACACGTGTCTCTGCGATTTTCCTGACGCGAGCACTCTGTTTAATTTGCCAGCTCGGGGAAAAGCGTTTTACTTCGGATATATCACCTCTCGGGAAATGCGGATAACGTAAGGTGGATTGTTGACACATTGTTAACCGAAGGCTTTTGTTCTTCTTGAATTTAAGTATTCTCTCGCTCTGTCTGCGTCGACCTTTGGATTCAGCAACATTTATTAATGTGGAAATGATAAATTGTTAATTGGGTTTAACATCTTAGTGTAACTATAATAACTCATAACTTTTAATTGCAAACAACATATTTTCGTGCAACCAATTTGTTTACAAGCTTATTAAAAATATTAATTTTGTATTATCGTTGCAAAAATAGCAAATACGACGTTTTTTTCGTTTGCAATTAGATATTGTCTTATAAACCTAAAATTTAAAAAAGATGATAGATAACAATTTATTATATCTATATAGATTGAGTTAATTGGTTATTCGAAACGAATAGTTATATTTTAATCATAATTATAATACCTATTGTAACAAAATATCATTTATCTTATGAAGCACATTAGTGATAATACCTTTCATTAATATTATGTCATTTGTCAAAAACATATATCAGCTTTTTACATAAAAAGTAACTAAAAGCAAAATTAAATATAAATACGATATGTATAAATGGATGATGGAATGATATTATCGATGAAAAAGAAACCTGCATCAACCCAACTGAAAATAACATTTCGGATTACAGATATTTAGTAATTTTAATTATATTATACAACTTCGATAACTACATTCCAATTATATTAATTAATTAGAAAATCAAAATGACTAAAGGAATTCTAAGTATTATGTTACATAATCAAGATGAAGTGAACTCAAGACAATAATGTCATTATAAAGTAAATGAACGTTGTTAAATGCTTTGACGTTATTTCTGGTACTGCCGTATTCCGAAGAATCAGTTTTATTCAGGAATTCGCATTTACTTTAAAGCCGGTAGCTGATAAGTTTAAAGTATTCGTTAACATACTCAAAGCTATTGAAAAGATGGAAATACAACCATATAGTTAACCAACCTGCTCGTATCATGACATAGGTATGTCAAAGCACGCCTTTGATCACGTAACATCAAATATTGTAGTGCATACATACATTCTTGTTTAAATATTATAAATACAACTAAACAATTTCACATTTATTACGTTTGTTTAAATAGCTTGCAAAATATTTAAACTAGTTATTCTACATCATTTGATAATCCACATACTCATACATATTTTGTAATAAATACTTTTTCAAACATAGTGTTAAACAAGTTTAATATATTTATAAAATAGATATTTATGCACTGAGGAAGTAAAATAGACGTTCATGTCCGCGGATAAAACTTGCTGCCCGAGCTTTAGCGAGAGCAGTAATTTATCTAAGGAGATAAACGCCCTTTATTCCCGAAATGTACATAAAATTTTTCACATTCTTTGTATATTAATTTAAATTTTCCTGTTTTTATTATATTTTTTGGCTCCATTTGTTCAAAAAATATCGAGTTTCAACTTAATGTATTGTTTTATTTTAAGATCATCTTTCCGAATCAAACTTAATTTTAAATTAAAAAAGGCACTATCTGCTCTTTGTCCACTATGACTGCTGGAATTTCCCAGATATTGGCCTCTTTAAAAACGTTATAAGCGTTTCGTCCTTGATCTCCAGTTTGAACTTCTCAGTAAGGAATTGCAAATCTTACTTTAGACGTCTGTCACGTGATGTACTGTTACGCCCGCAAGATGTTATGCGACTATATATAGAACCAACCATAGTGGACATAGAGCAGATAGTGCCTTCTTTTAATTTAAAATTAAGTATGATTCGGAAAGACGACCGTAAATGTGTTGGTTTCTATTATTTTTATATTGACGGCAAAATATCAGTGTTGAGACTAAAAAATGTCTATATCGGAAATAAATGTACTTTGATTTCTTGAAGAATAAAATACTATTCTACTCCCCTGTTTCAAGTCAATAACGTGGACTTTTTGGGAGATTTGAGAAAAAACACATTTAAATCCTTATTAGGCTCGTATAAGTGAAAATCGAATATATAATTTAATATTTTGAAATACAAACCCCTTTAATAGTTTATCGGCTTATAGTATTAACACAACATGATACGAATATCAAAATTATAAGTTGATCGAGCCATGTAGTTATTTTGATTAAAAGCGGTCACTAATTACTGATGCAATCTTATTTACATAACGTAACTTTTGTATTTACATTTATATTCACGTATTTTTGTGGCGATCAATTTTTAATAAAATATAAAAATGTATAGGGGACTTGCAAGTTAATTAAATATTTTATTGTCTTTCATTATCGTTTATTTCCGTAAAGTTGCTGTACGGATACTATAATCCATCGTATCATTCATTACATTTAATATAATTTAAACCGATATTATATAACGTTTTAAATTTTTGTTTAATTACGTGTGAAAAATATAATAATTCCTTTTTTAGGTCATTAAGTTTGAATCAGTTTCGTAACTTAAAAAGTTATCTGTGTAGTAACGAAAGTGAGTTATCTTATTGAAACTTATGATATGTTGGTATGCGAAACACTTTGGTAAAGGAGCTAGAATTAACAGTATAATCTATATATGGATATAATTAAGATTACTGTCAACCTATTTGTAACTCCTGCAGCTAACTATACACGCATTTGAATTTAATAATTAATTTTCATTTCAATACAATGTTACATCCAACTCCGCAAGATAAAAAACGGATACATTTTGCATTATTAATTTCTAATTTTCAAAGTACTACAGAATTACTTTAATATTCTTTAAACGTGCATGAACAATACATTTTGATATTAGATATGAAAGTTTCTAATTCATTAAACTACAGTGTTTTTAATTTACATTTTCTAAATTATTAATATAATAACGCGTTCTAGTCTTGTTTAAACAGCTTTTTTTCTTTCGTGAATATATCAACTGCTACTTCACTACCGAGTAAATAAATGTTCTATCTATATGCAAATCTATCGATTCAAAATATAGAATTTTAATGATATTCTCTGTTATTTTTGTATACTCAAGATTTTGTACGTTCCACTTGAAAATCAATTAATTATGTACCTGCTTTAAATCTCATCACTCAAAGTGATTTTTAACATTATTAAAAATATATACCAAGGTTCAACTATTTTATCGTTAAAGCACTAGATATCTCTCACAAATATTTCGTATCACGTTTTAGTAAATTCGTAACACTTTTCAAATAAATTTACACAGTATAGTATGTACGTATGTAGGATAATTGATCTTCAAATTCAAAATCCGAATTTCAATGAGATTTTGAAAACGTCAAGTAGGCTATACTCAAACACTGTTGAGTACTTGTGTGGATATACAGTCTAGGTATCAATACTAATGTCAATAAAACAATTATTAAAAAATAAATAATAAAAATGTTATTTCAACAAAATTAAAATTCTAGAAAAAATGAAAATTTAATGAATGTTTCTGCAGAATAATCTGAATACAAAGCTAATAACTTATTAATATTACATATTTGCAAAAAAAATTATACTTTATTAATCTTGTGAAAAAGAATCATAAATTCAACTTTCAATCCAAATTCAAAGATTCTACACCAATTGTAAGCTGGCTCGCGTTTCACTTCAATATACTTTATTGAAATTTTTCGAAAGGGCGTTTTAAAATCATATTGTAAAATTAACCCACAAAAATTCAAATATAGAAAAACTATATTCTTACTTTACTATAATGTAATATGTACATGATAATTAAAATAAAAAATTTAATTAGCAAAACTCTCAAATGCAATAAATAGCAAAAATGGGTATCCAAAGTCTTTCCGAGTTTAATTGAAATAATTATGACTTCTCTCTATATAAAAGATTTTAGTATTCAAACTTGTGTAAATAACAAAATCGTGCACGCATTTTTATTAGTTTCATTCATGCAAAGGTAACCTGAAATTGAAACTTATTCTTCGTGCTTCTTTCTTTTCTTTAGAATATTCCCCTTTGAAAAATAAAACTGTTAGAGAGCACGTAATATTCTTTAGTTGATGTATGAAATTGTAATTGCAAAAATAAAGATATGTTATACTTACTTAATAAAATGAAAAAAAAATCTTTTATGCAAATAATAGTATCAATAAATATAAAATTGTTAATTAAAAAAATCTCAGCAAAGCACAATGAGCTTATTTGCTTTTAGTTTAACTTTAATACAAGTAAATAAATAAATATTTTTTCGAAAAAAGGTCGTAATGGAATGTATAAAATATCATGCGAATAAACATTTGCACGATTAGTATTTAAAATTTTATTTACATTCGGAATAACACAGATCTAAAAGCGTTAACTATAAATATTATCATATATACGAATATAGAATGATGCTTATTCGAATTCAGTAACTTTGTCAGCATACAAATAATATGTACTATATAAACTGCGGGATCAAAATGTTCGAAAGTACAAATGTATATACATATATAAAGCCACAATTGTTCAAAATTCTCAACAACTATGAGGATATGCTCTCCCCAATATGGTACTGCAAATCCTACCATATCGATCCGACAAGATAAAAAAAAAATAAACCGCTGATCTCAAGTATACTTTGTATGCGCAGGTATTCCGGGAGCTTATGAAGAGTATCCAAGCGATCGAAGGTAAACTGCCCTCGCCAACACCGACGAGCTCACACCCCCAGGAGTCGAGTACAGGTAGTGGGGGTACAGGAGGTGCCGGTGGCTCCGATAAGTGTATTCTTCTCTGACATTAGATGATGGGGTCGCCGCGGCCAACGTCGCCGCTTACACCCAGCCCGGGAGACGACGAGAGCCGCGCGCTTCTTTTCCATCGTTGACGTCGGTACACGCATAATTATATAATATATATATATTAGGCGAAATTGGTTTTCTTCCATCTTTATATTCCTCGATCTTTTGATAATGCGCAAAGACCTTTCATACATATTTTTATTATTACTTCCGCGAAATAAAATTTTTTTATGATTTTATGTATCTTGTGCGGGTTCAACATGAGCACATATAATATCATGTAATTAAGGATGCCGTCCATTCTATTAATAATTATATAAGGTTGCTTATCTGTACAATGACTTAGAAATAATTTTTTTAATTTGAAAAATATACATCAATCGTTTATTAATTAAAAATTTTACACCATATTCATTTTAATATATCTTAATCATACATATATATATATATATATATATATGGAACAGAGGTGTGGTTTCATTAATAAAAAGATGAACTCATAACGCTAAGATCTCGAGTTCGATTCCTCTGTAATCACAGGCAATTAATACAAGCATTACGGGCAGAATTTGTTTCTCAAGTGCTTCGTTTACAAATACATTGCACACCGCTGTCATTAATTAGCCCCAAAATAAATAAGTATAGATAGAAATGTTTGAAGTAACAAACCTGCTAAAGATATATAAAAGTTGAATCGCACTCATATTCTAAAATTACTTTAATAGTTACGTGATAATTTCTAATGGATATACGTTAACGATTTATTTACCAGCAAAGGAAATATAATGTATTTCTTGAATGAACGACATCTTTAAATATTTTCGCACGAATCCACAGCTAAAACACAGAGGAAAATAAATTTTGTTAATATAATGACTGTTACCAAATAATTACGTTAACAAATATTATAAATAAAAGTGTAAATCATATTTAATTGCAAGAGATAAATAAATTATGTTAAATTATGTATTATATATCTATTTGTAATAGATATAACAATAAACTATATATATAAATTTCTACACGATATTATAGTTATTCGCTGAATTGTACAATATTTATTATACACTGGCAAGTTGATAGATTAAAATCGCGTTGCTCTGCTTTAAAAAAATTTTTATTGACATATACGCATATATTGTTTTGTCATGAGGAAGAGGAAAAAATAATATATATATATACGATTAAAACATACACGGCCTAACGAAGCGATGTGCCACAAATGGCAAACAGCGGCTCAAGCAATATTATTATTATTGAGCGACGACGCATTGTATATTTTACTATTGTAACAAAGTAAAAAAAATCCGTTTAGACTTTTTTCTGAGCCGTAACTGTATAGATGCATATGTGTGTTTGCACATGTATATGTACACACACACGTACACATGTATATATATGTACATGCTTGCATAAAAAAATTAAAGACGGATACAAAAAATAATAAACAATAGTATATATAAAAAAGTAACGAAAGAAAAGGTTGAATAATAACGATATAAAGAAACTCAAAAGCACCGAGTAATATACACACCGTTTTTAGCGTTATTAAGCGAATAAACCATGAAAAAAGAAAATAAAACAAAAGTGAAAAAACTAGTCGTAATACGAGCGATGTGTGTTGCAGTAAATTGTTTGTAAAATGTATAAAATATATTTAAAAAGGTAATAATAATATAATAATAATAGTAATAATAATAATAATATTAAAATAATAATAATAATAAATGAGAAACGACGATATTGTAATTATAGAGATATAAACACACTATGATACGAGAATGAAAAAGATAAACATAAACTTATTCTACGATGCTGAAGTCAATTTGTATACTTCGGAATGTGCATCCTCCTCGATCGCGTTGGCTGAAGTATGCACGAAATAAAATTATAAAGATGCACAATTTACAAAAAAGAAAACAAGTGAGAAAAAACATGTGTGATCTTTCTTAAAAAAAAAATGTTTACCCGCATTTTCATATGTTTTCACCGGTACATTTGGTATAGATTGGCTTTCGATATTCGAAAATCAAAATATGCTGTGACACTTATACGTGATCTTTTTATTACACACTGAAAAACGTGAAGAAAACGAAGCAGTATGAACATATATACATGTATGTATATAGAATTACGTACGTATATATGACATACTGCAGTGCCAATATATTATATATACAGTTGATTTAAAAATTCTATATACAGGGTGTCTTATTGACGTTAAAAAATAAAAAAATTTTTGCCGCCCTATACTAAGAGCTTTTGGTCGTAAGATGAAAAAGAAAACCAACGTATATTTCATTCTTATTATTATGATTGTATAAGTTTTGAGCCTTCGTTATAATTAAGTTAGATATGTATACATATATGTATATATACATGAAAACGTGCGAATTGTAACCTTGAAGTGATTCCTTTTCGCAACTGAGCCGCGCGAGCGTTGAAACTGTGCCATGTTGTATTATTAGCTACACACACAAATGTTCGAATCATATATAATGGTAAATCAGTTTTAGTCGACTCTTTTTACTGTGACTTTCTTACACTCTTTATTAGCTGAGATGAAAATACAAAAAAAAAAAAAATCTATTCTTACGGTTAATTAGTATGTATCTATAAAAGGAAAAGTACGTACCGAGGCGAGATAAACTAACTGTGAACGTTGTTGCAATTTGAGATTTTGGCGGGAGTGACAATATGCGGAGAGCGAGAAATAAATAGAGATAGAAACCTTGACTGTGTTCAATGTCTAACCTTTCATTCCACATTCCCTTATTTCTTATTTCGGCGGGTTAACTATGTTTTTTATTCTTTCGTTCAAATTTCACAAGTGATGATTATGCTAGGTATCCGGCAAAGTGTTTTTGTGGTTCATTCCTCTCATTATTAATTATTAAAATTCGAATTGGTGTTTTATTTAAAATAATTATTTAAAATGTTACAAGTGTGTCAAAATATAAAAGTTAAACATTTCTTTTTAAATTCAGTGAAAGTTTTATTTACCAAAATCGAAAATTTAACCTCGTCGAGCGACTACACGAATGATCACGAAAGTTTCGTGCTGAAGGTAAATAATTAATAACTTTTAGGTTAGAATTTTTACCGTTTCGTATTACTTGATAATTCCCGCACACTTTACTTGATTGTCAATTAAAATTTAACTATTGCGTTCCAGTATAACGTTAAATACTTTACAATTATTTCATAAATATTGTGCACATTATTTTAATTATTTTTGAATACATTTAAACGAATGTAACGGTAACGTACTATATTTACGAACAAAAAGTAGAACACTGATAATTGCAATTAACTGTGGAATATGCATTTAGACATTGACTTGAACATTTTAATTTAGTACCTTTAATTCAATTTTTAACAGTGATTTAAACAGAGTTATATTTATTTAAATGATCTATATTATTTAAAATTCTAAATACGTTATTTATTTACTTTTTATTATTTTAACAATTACAGGTGTAAGTATACATTATTTTTAACTGTGGTTTGAACAAAAATAAATAGGACAGATCGATAAGATATGTCAAAAAATGTTGTAGAACATCTTGGCATTTAGTAAAGTAAGCGTTCTACTTTTTATTTTTAACGTACAGTTAAGTTACAATTTTAAGCTTGAAACGCAGTATTCCTATTGTTGTTATTATATATTAAGTAAAGTAAAAACATTTCATTAATAATTTCTATTACAATTTATTTTTTCACATATTGTTACGAATTATATATTATTAATTGTCATACTTTATAATGTCATTATATATTTACACCATTTATAATTAAGTTTCGCAGTAAATCTAGGTTGATTTACTTTTTATTATCCATAAATGTGTCTGTAAACACTATAACGTGTACATTGGGATTCGATACTTAAAAACAATAAACCTTAATTGTCAAAAAATTAAATTATATTTTAATTCAATTACATTCATTTCCATTAAATCAACGAAAATGCACTCCAATTAATCCATTTAAAAAAAAACTAATTTCCAGTTACAATTACAACTTGGAATTTTTTTCACCGTGAAGTGTAAAATTGCTTTATAAATATATACAAGCTGCATCGTTGATTCTTTAAGAATAATAAAGGCAAATTAATTTTCATGCTTTTAGGTACAATTTTTATTAATAAATTCGTATTGTCTCACCAGTTTTCATTTAAAAAATGTGAAATTATAAGAGAATACAAGTTTTATGTGTACAACAATGTACTTTTTATTTTCCGAACACGTATTAAAAACTAATTGAATTGAAAGACAATTTAAAACAATTCTGCTCCATTCGCTTTCTAATCAACAGTATTACACTTGATGATGAAGAGGAAACGTATAATGTAATTTCACGAAAAACGATCATTACTTTCGAAAATTTGAACTAAATCGCGTTTTCAAGTAAAATCTCTTTTCAATTAAAAATTAATTACTCTAAATTTAACTTTATTCTCGACAATCGTTCGTTAAAAAAATTCTATTATCGCAATTAACAAGTAGTTGAAAAAAAAGAATTAACCAGATAAAATGAAGCATAAGAAATAAAAATAAAGTTTGAATCTGATAACGGGGTATAGAACAAACATTCTCCATTTCGTTACCAAATTCAAATGAATTCAAATGCTCGAGTAAACAATTCAGTTACGATTGAACGTCAAACAAAAAATTATAATACCTTATATTCGTAGTAATATATATATATATATATATACCTATTCGAAAATTCATAATTTTGGAAACAAATATACGAAAGCCTGGGACTGCAAAAGTTGAAAAGTCGCGCGAGTTTTCGTTATTCAAATCCTCCCTTGCTAATTCCAAGCGAATTGCGAGAATTCCTGGTTTCCTGCGGCTATATTTGAAATTATAATTTTGGGGCTGGCGTACCAAGTTGAGCATGACGAGGGGAGCACCGAGTACCAGCACGGATCTAAAGGAAGCTTTGTGCGAGAAGATACCGCTTCACCATGATCTCCTGCGAAAGTTTCGTCAGCTGCACGGCCTCGATGTGGTCAGCCAGATAACCGTAAACGACATTTATCGTGGCCTCGATGGCGTCAACGCTCTGATTAGAGAAACCTCCGAGGTTGACTCCAAGAGCGGCGTAAGCGTTTTCTTATATCTGATTTTTTACAACATTGAGTTCTAAAAGTAAGATAACAACGAATAGTTTTTCTTTTTTCATTTTTTTTGTATAATATATTCGTAAAGTGTTATATACAAATTTTTTGGTAATAATTATTTGGTGAATTATTGTTCAACTAAATTTAGACAATATTTTCAGACCAACAAAAAATAATAACTTCGTTTCAGCTGCTTATTAACTAATACATTTATTTGTTTTAAATTATGTTTTACAACATTTTTCATTATTAAAATAATTAATGTACCTTTGTCAATACTTACTATAAATTAATTCTACTGACGAATTAAATAAATATTATCTAAAGAAAACATAATAAAAAACATAACGGTTTTGATATTTTTATTCAATTAATACATTTTAAAGGATAGTAATACATTTATGTTCCACTGTTCATACGATATAAGCTGGTATTTTGTAAAGCTTAGATAACAACGTAACAAAACTCGCATTGTGACATAAAACTGCAAAAATTCATTAGCTTTGAGTGAATACGATTATCTCCATATTTTCATAAAATACCAGATATCGCGAATGTCAAGTTACGTTAAATAGATATATAAAGTAACAGCCTTTTAAAATTGTTATTTAAATTGAATCCAATTAAACTTCGTTTTACCAAATTAATGCATAACGAAATGTCAGTGTAAAGTCGTATGGACAAGTAGATTCTTTAGAAGATAACATTATTTCTAAAGTATAAGAATAAAAGTATTAAAATTAAACTAAAACAACAATAGATAATGTACAGAGGTTTATCAATACCGGAAATGTTCGATCTTCTACCACGACGAGGCAACTCACCAAGTCCCGAGGCCGTATTTTGGTTACTCCTAACTGGTGATGTGCCTACTCACGAACAAACCGAATCATTGACTGCAGACTGGATCGAACGGCGGGAGAAACGTAAAGCTTGGTGGTCGGAATCATCGGGCGAAATAGGTGGAGTCGTTGGAAATATCCTGAGGGCACTACCTAAAAACGTCTCACCTGTCGGAAGGCTTGCCATCGCTCTTACTGCCCTCGACGCCGACAATCACTACAAGCGAGCTGTTGAAACCGGCGCCATGAGCTACACGTATTGGGAGGTACCTTACTAACTTTTTTTCCCTGGCATGACATTTTTTTTACCCCTTAAGACGGATCGGTTGACGTAATGAAGAATTCCTAGAGCGAGAAGGTCTTATTTATTTCCTTCTACGTTCAATCGAAATTTACCTTTTTCTCCTAGAAATAAATTACACTTGTCATGGTTGTAGAGTTTTACTACTCCGAGTAACCTTACTTTTTAAATTAGTAGTATTAAATATTTACTTTTATCTTTAAATTAGAATTTTATTAATAAAAAATTTTGAAAATATGTTTAACAATTGAAACTAAAATAAAATTGTATAATCTATTCATGAGCATTTATTAATTTTTTACAAAAAACAAAAATTACATAAACTAAATTAAATGTAGTTTATATTAAATATATTTTACTTAACACAAAATTATTTATTCTTAATTTACTTATTAATCAAATTTAATCAAGTTTCAATTCAAAAGAGACGATACAGTATAATAAGAATTTTTATACTTTAAAAAGAGATAGTCCTTTATAGTATTAGATAGAATTTATTGCAGTGACTGTTCAATTATTAAAGGTATCAAATAAATGGAGCACAATACTCTTATCTCAATATATAACGCAAAAATGTCTAATTGATTTGCTCATTGGTTATCAATTTACAAAAGTAAAGTTCCTATAAAATTAAAAAAATAAAGAGCAAAGCATTTTTAAATGTATATTTTAAATAATATTAGATAGTTAGAAATTTCGGCTATTTTATTTTTATAAACCTAAATAGAAGAGTAGTTTCTCAAAAAAAAATATTTAATTAAATTTTTGTATGCAGCTAACAATATTTTAAGTAAATATTCACAGATATATAAATTCATATATAAATTTATTTACTGAAAAGGAAAAAATTATTACAAAGAACGTGTACATTTAAACTGTCTGAAACTTAAAAATTGTTTCGGTAGTTCGCGTGACTTTTGAAAACAAAGTTTTGTGTATACTTAGAGTTATTTCTTCTCAGAGTGCAGTGAAACCTATCACATATACGTAAGTCGGTCTCGAGTGATCTATCACACTGTCCTGTAGAATTTCCGGAATTCGCATAATAATACCATGAAAACAAAGGATCTAAAGTTGTCCAACGAAAAGCGTTGGATAAACGTCGTCGTGATATAAGCAGAGCGATATGTTTCACTGATTTATACAACTTAAAACATTAAAGTTGTTTTATTCCTATTTTAAAATAATTAACATAAAATTTTGCCCGCATATGACAAGTTTAAATGAAATATTTAGTCAAAAGCATATGCAATGAAATGACTGATCTATTATTAATAGTTATTTTTAATACAAAAGTTTATAACGAATTTAATTTTTTCTTTCTATACACCTGTTGCACAATTCAAAAGAA
Organism: Theocolax elegans; assembly: GCA_026168455.1. Taxonomy (NCBI): domain Eukaryota; kingdom Metazoa; phylum Arthropoda; class Insecta; order Hymenoptera; family Cerocephalidae; genus Theocolax; species Theocolax elegans. The sequence continues at coordinate 94,590,469 of CM047425.1, forward strand.
ATTCAAACGAAGTTTTGGATACGTATTATCCGATTCAAATTATTTATTATTTTTCAGCTAGAATTTCAGCTGAATCGTTAAATATTCTAGTTTACATATAAAGATAGTCTGATATAATATTATTTTTACAGCATCACGTATATATATATATGGAGCATTCCACGTTAAGTGGTCCGATCAAAATTTTAAAATGCACTAAATTTTAGGTACGCACTGAAAATATTTTTTGGAAATCAGAAAAAATTTTTATCTATTTGCTCAAAAGTTATTCTAACCTCAAAAGTGAATTTTTTAAAGTTTTTTCCAATTTCATATTTCAAATCTATAAAACTTTTATTACATAACATTACATGTAACATTGGTTGCAAATTATGTCTAGAATTTATCCTCAATGTCATATAAACTACATGTCAATATTCAACTTAAAAAAGTGTAAGTACGTCCAAATTGATTTTTTATCCAAAAATCTAAAAATAAAGCTTGAAGTTTGCAAAAAATTTACAAAATAATTAACATGAAAATTTCCATTTAAATTTCTAAAAAAATGTTGCGATTCTTTACATTATTATAACTTTTTACAGAATCGAAGGCCGTAAAAATAACTAAATATCGTTTGAAAGGTATTGCTTCAAGCTTTTTTTTGACTTTGGGATGAAAAAATCAATTATAGCGAACTAACACTTTTTTCAAGTTGAATATTGACATGTAGTTTCTGCGACATTGTCCTTGCCAGACGGATACATTCTAGAGACAATTAACAACGAATGTTACAAATAATGTTACATAGTAAAAGTTGATAGATTTTGAGTTAAATAACGGTAAACCCAGCTGGTGTTGGAAAAAAATTGAAAAAATTTACTTTTTAAGGTTAGAATAACTTTGAGCAAATACATTCCAGTAACTAAAACATTTTTTTTATTTTCTGAAAAACATTTCCAATGTGTAACCAAAATTTGGTGCTTTTTAAAATTTTGATCGGACCACTTTACGTGGAATATCCCATATTATATGCACATATAGAATAAATCAAATATTCCACCGTCAAAATGTATACTCAATTAATTAAAATTGTATGGATACTTGAACTTGTAATCGACAAATATTTAGTGCGTATAATGGGGTGTAGTTATGTAATAACGAACTAAATATTCACATAAAGATAAAATAGTAACCAATTTATCGACATCATAATATTTACCATAAATACGTGGTTCTAGCTAACAAACAGTAATGTAATGAATAAACTCGCAATTGACGTTCCTAGTGACCGACAGATTGATTAAACCACCAATTTGATCTATTACATCATATGAGGATATCGTAGTTCATGTTAGTAGGGACATTATAGAGCGTTATGAAATTTTTAAGAACTTCTAATAGTAAGTAATATGTAATTTAGAATTATTACATTTACATAATAAAATTATCCTTTTTAACAAAATCAAATTTAACACACTAATTTCTATATTCATCTGTACTATTGAACATTGTACAAACACACAATTAAGCGTTAAAATTAAAATATTCAGAATTTCTTTTACTGTAGATTTGTGTACACCAAAAAATTAAAATTAAACCAAGTACAGTAAATTTATTGATTTAATAAAATAAATCATTAATCATACATTAATTATTAAATCTTAAAAATTTGTGATCTATACGATGCCATAGCTGACAAAATACCTTTTTGATTTTATGATAAACTTTACTTTGCTCTTAAATTTTTACTAAAGCATATTTATGATTATAGATGGTCTATTAATTATCACTTTATAACTTTGTATAATTTGTTACACATCGAAAGTACTAATGGATTGTGTATGCAAAATAAAATTGTAATTTCCTATGTAGCATTATAAGTTTGTCTCATTAGCTTAAACTTTAATAATAATACAATCATTTCACTTTATTTCTCTTCGAGTTGATAATATTTTGATAAGCTCCACAGCAGAAACAACAAGTGATATTAAATTAAATTTAGAATGTAGAGCTATATATATGTATGCGCATACACACCTACACACATATATATATAATAGAGAACATATAAGTGATCAATTTATTTTTTAATCGAGTTATGGAAAAGCCTTCCGCTCCACTCGAATGCAGATGTCCGGCCCTTTGTAATTCAGATAAATGGTCCGAATATAAACAAAGGGTCGCGTAATCTCGTGGCGCGCTCGGTATAGCTACGTTATACAAACGAGCCGTCATTACCAAAGCACACGATGTACATATAAATACAGATTTTTGCATTTAGGAATCATGAGCTAATCAGATAAGAAATGACAGAGAGGGTAGAAAAGTAATTATCATATACCTTCTTTTTTTAATTCCTTGTAAGAGAAAACGAGCTTTCATATTACTGATGGAGAAGAAGATTGGTATAACAATGAAAAATTTTTAATCACAATGTAACGCTACATTTCAGTCGTTAATATCATTGTAATTTGAATTAACAAAATTTAGTTAACTAATGGTTGGTAATACAAATTACAAATATATAATATAAAAAATCATATGTTACATTAATAAACAATAAGATAATTTTTATGATTAAAAAAATAAATATTCATTTTACACTAATTCTTTTAATTAAAAAAAAATAAATTGTATCAGTAAAGAAATGTACATACGTAACGATACGGATTTAGTACAAATCCCTGACGCTCTTAATGGGTAAAAATCCGGTTAATCAATTATCCTACTTGAGGCGCTCACGCGCACACAAAGGGATGAAATTAGCCCTCCCCGTGAATATTCTGGTATCGCCGATGTATGTCCATTAATTATGAACCTGACGTTGCAACCCGCAGCACATTTACGAGGACAGTATGGAGTTGCTAGCGTCGCTACCTGCCATCGTTGCTCTCGTCAGCGTGAGAGAACCAAGACCTAAACCCCTCGCCCTCGAAAAAGCTGATTGGGTCGATTTTTTTATGGATTGCCTGCACAATGCCGCTGATACTTTTACGGAGACCCAACGCCAGAGTCTTGGTGATTTTTTGAGACTGTACATTGCTCTTAATGCGTAAGTGACAATATTAATTTGCTTCTTATTGCAATGAGACACGTATAATACATTTTTATATTAATTACTTTTATATTGATATGCGCGTAATGAATTTTCAAGAATGGAACAAGGTAGTACTATTGTACACATATATTCTTAAAGTTATATTCTGAAAAATATTATTTTTCAAAGTTTTCTTTAAAGTATAATAAGGAAGTTGACCATTATAAAGTTTCAAGAGTCTTTAGAAATTTTGGGTGAAGTTTGCAAAGCTTGGTTTCTTTCAGACTAATTAATTTTTAAACTAAATCCTCAGAAATAATATTAACAACGAATAATTTAAAATGTAAAACGTATAATATTATTATTAGTATTGACATTAATTTTAAAAACAGTTTTAATAACAATATTATTTACGAGTAATTGCTTATGATACCATTATAATCTAAAATAATTTTATTTTAAAGTTGTAGAACACCGTTTTGAATTGCAGACAGGATACAACTTGGATCGATGAACTAATTTGATCTAATCATTCTCTCTTTCTTGTTGTTCATAATATTAACGCTATTTGAATTAAAACATTCTGGAGATAAAAATATTATCATTTAAGAAAATGTAAAAGCTGAAAATATGTATTTTCTTTGACCCATAGGTATATTTCAAACTTATATAAAATTCAATGTATTTAATCTTTTTTTACTAACATTTTTTTATCACGCTCTATCTATTTGACCAAACAAGGTGTAATTAATGGTCAAGAAATAGTTTCGGTTAACCTAAAAATGCTTCATTTCTACAAGTAATGATCAAGAAACTTTACTTTGTAACACAAGTTGATTTGTATAAGTACCCACGAAACACGTTATGTATTAAAAAATTCAAAGTAATTCTTGTTCACTGTGTAAATATTTTACGTATAAATCCAAAGTTTAATTATTAGATGCGCAGACCGATTTGCACCAATTTATATACATATACAAGAATAAAACACATTGAGCTTGGATAATAAAAAATTATAAGTTAATTTTAAGCACCGTCCAAAGAGCTTTATTTATGATTATTGATTAAACATATTAAGAAATAATATCATATATATGTACTAAGTTTCTTAACTGTATAAGGATATATATAATTGGATTAATCGAAAACAGTAAACTAAAATCAAATTTTTTAAATAAATATCAATTAAAAAAATACTTTTATATTATGAATGTAAACGTGAACATAACAAAATACGCTCAATGAATAAATATCTATAAATAAAGTAAGAGCATTTATGGATAATACAGTGAAACATGTTTATTAATTTCCATTCATTCTGTTGGACACAGGGACGACGACGGTGGAATACCGGGAGCGCACGTGGCGCAAATCATGGGATCCTGCCAATTTGATGCAAGTCGAGCTTTAGCCGCGGGCGTGCTTGCGTATGCCAATGAACCTACGACCGGTACACTCTGTCAAGTGCGTAGTGCAAACCCAGCAAAGCAATATACTCGGATCATACAGATGTATATATATATGTATATATGTATATATATATACACGTATAAAAGATAATCTCGTATCACGAGTACACTAGCAACAAAAAAGTGTATACCAACCAAAATTGCTTGTACTGCAATTCGTATTTAATCTCTAGCTTATACCGGTTTATTTCCCCATATAAAATTGAGACAGTATTGTTAAATCTTTTACGATTGCACAATTTTTGCACAGACATACGTGTTTCAACTATTTTAATCAATAACTTATTTATTTTTCTTTACATATTGTCTTCATATATTCAATAGATATACTCGTCACTTGTATTCATTTTATTTTGCTCGATATGTATATATATGAATTCTTTTGTCTAGTATATGGATTTCCTAGTACGACTACAAAATTCTGTTGGCCGAGAACCAAAAAACGATACTCTGCAGAATTTCGTCAACGCCCTGATTGATAAACGGTTTCAAATCGCTGGTCACAAAATATCTCAATTCGAGGATACACGATACACAGTTTTACGTGATTTTGTTAAGAATCGCGTACCAAACGATCCGGAAATTAAGGTAATATTTTATTGATATTTAAATCATACTTATAATTCTTAATTTTTTAATTCCATATACGATTGATAATCATGATAATTGCTTTAATATTATATAAACAATTGAAAAGATCTATAGAAAGAATAAAAGTGTTAAAGAGACATCTTTATAATATTACAAATTTTCAAACTAAAAAATATAACTTTTCGTGCAACACTTTAACTGATAGTAAATTTTAAATAGTTCGCTTAAAAGGCTGTTATACGACTATGTTTTCAGTGAATACGAATTTTCTTGAAAGTATAAAAGTAATAATTCTTTAGAACACTTTACCGCTTTCTACTTAAATTGTTATTTATTACCCTTTCGTTAAAGAGCATATTTTACAAACGAATAAAAAGTTTAATCATTGAAACATAAAATAAATCACCGAAAATCTCATAAAAATCTAATTAATATATATATATATACCTACTTACTCAACAGCTATCGCAAGACGTATCAAAAATCTACACGAAAGAAATAAAGAAAGCCCGAAATCGATCTATAGTAGCTGAACAAAATGCAATCGCAGCACCATTATTTCAAGTAAAGTTAAATCTATTAATTTATCGTGAAAATAGATTTTTATAAACGTATCAAAGCAAAAATAAAGTAGATTCGTTTACTTTGTTTGGGCAGTTTTATGGGCTACGAGACATGAACTATAATCAACTACTTCTGTGCATGTCGCGAGCTCTTGGGATCGTCGCTTCCATGATTTGGACGACGGCCTTAAACGCTCCAGTCGAACGGCCAAAGTCAAAGTGCACACACAGCTACTTCAACGACTTTCGAGACGACCACACTAGACGACGTAGCAAAACGACCAAGTATTTTAAAACTACCGGCAAATAAAGTGACTTTTAATAAAGATCAAAATTAAACCTCGACGCCAATCATTGTTGTTACTTTCTCTATTATATCTTTATATGTGTACATGAATTTTTAATCTATTGAAAAAGTGTGGTATATATTGTAAAATATGTAACAAAAATATAAATACAGAGACTATTTTTCTACTCGTAATTGTACGAAGTTTTATTGTTCCTATATATATACTTCCCTACTGCATCATTTCGAATCACTTTAGAGTATCAATTTCGAGTACGTATATGAATATTACAAAAAAATTATTTTTAATTGGTAATTGTTATATAAATTCAGTTACAACAACATTATTTACATTTAAAATAATGAAATACTAAGGTTATATAATTAAAATTACACTTTTAAAGAGAAATAAAACTTTAAAGTTCTCGATTTCTCTTCGCACGGATCGCGAGTAATTAGTTTATTTTTCAGTACTGGCATTTCGAGAGTGCCGTTACGCTCTCTTGTGTCTATAAAGGTACATACGTCTAGTAAAAAAATCCAATTATTGCATAAGAAGACTTGACACGTCAATTATCTTTACGTAATTATTGGTTTTATATACCTATGTACCTACTTATGAAGAATGAAGAGTAGTAATCGACTTCTCTCTAATTACCAGTGATATAAAAATAAAACATAAAAACAACGAATTCATTATTTTTTATTAAAATATAAACTCATTTACTTTATTAATTATTTCAGAAATACAAATTTGTATTGCAAGAAGAAAATTTAGTATTATTTTTTTCAAAATAATTATTCATAAGCGTAAAATAGTGAATTTCTATGAAGAAATATCAAATTGACAATGTGTGTTCTAGAAGAAATTGATTAAAATTAATATTTTAAGAAAAGTCGCGTATACAGTATATAAAGAATATCATCTTTTTTAGGTAAATGCTCATAAGTATAACAGGAATAACATTATTTAAAATTTTAAATACTCTTGCGAATATACATTTTTTATAATTTATATTTTGATAGTTGACTTACAATATTCTATATATATAGGTATACATCATAGTTGATTTAAATATTCTTTGAATCTATATACTAACGCATTACACATTAATTAAAATTATTAACAAAATAAAAGAATCAAAGTCAGATATTTCAAATTGATTAAATTGATTATTTAAAAAATTTAATTAAATTTGAGTTTCCCGCCAAAAATTAATCATAAGGTACTTCCATCTATCGACGATAGAGTGAACTACAAAATATACGTTGACGTACCAATACCATACGGTATTGTAGGTATATATATAAGACGTGTAGCTCTACGATTATGACTATCATCGAACTGTACAGTATATGCCTTATAAAGTAGGCAGTGCAGTATACAAATACATGTTAGAGTGTATATCTATATCTATCATGTGATGTATAGTTTCCTAAGAAGTCAGTATGTCAGTGTAGCCTTGTTCACACAATGATTCGTTTGTTACTGTTTACAATATTTTAATAAAATCTTATCTCGCACACTCTGATTATTTATTTATCGCAATAACTAATTTTCTAAAATATTCATGTAGTAAACATTAATTATAACAAAATTATTGAGGGACTGTGAAATTCACTTGGAGGTTATTAACACTTTCATTAGGATTTCCCTTGGTGAGTCAGATATATTAATTTAAACAAAGAACAAGATAATACTATGGAAATACTCATGATTTTATACATTTATTTTATAGAAACCTTTATTATATTCACTGTACTTCAATACCTGTTCCAATACTTACTATTCATTATTAAAACTGCTTATGCATAGTTGTAAAATGCTTTTAGTTCTCTGTTATATAAAATTTATTTTGTTGATAATTTTATTTTAAAATTTTTTCAGATATATTTATAGGAGTGGTTAAATAATATGGCTGGTCATAATTACTTAAGTGACCCAAAAAATCCATTTTTCTCGCTAGAAGATGATGTTGATGATGAAACTTTTTTAAAAAGTGCCCCACCAAGATATCCAACTTCTTCCAATTATGGTATGAATGATCATTATAAGAATTATGACAATGAACTCGAACAAAAACATCAAGAGCTTATTCAAAGAAAAAAGGCAATTGAAGAAAGGACAATTAAATCATCAGAACGCTCTATATCATTATTAAGAGATTCAGAGGAAGTGGGAACAGCAACTGCTGAGGTATTTTTAATTTTGTTATTATTGCCATTTTATCAACAACTTGATAACTCATGTAAATGAATACCATTTGCAAGGTCAACCATCTTGATTAAAGTATTTAAATTCAAATAAATTGATTAACATTAATTTATTTTAAAAATACCTTTATAAAAGTAATTTCATTGTGTAGTTTTTTTTGTTTATGTTCATAAAGATTATAAATGTTAATATTCTTTGGAACATATGTATAACAATTGATAATTTATTAACAATTTTTTATAATTATATAAATATGTATTTTTCTTTCTTCAATGCATTTAAAAATTTTAATAATACTAAATAATTGATTACAGGAGTTGATTAGACAACGAGAACAATTAGAGAGAACAGATAGACGCCTTGATGACATTAATAGTACATTACGCTTTAGTCAAAAGCACATTCAAAGTATTAAAAGTGTGTTTGGTGGACTGAAAAATTATTTTAGTGGTAGCAAATCAATGGATTTGCCACCTGGCTCAAGCGCAGGTGGAATAAAAACTCCAGAATCTCCAATGTCTCCTACTACTCCAACATCTAATAGTACTTTAGCAAATAAACTCAACAATGATGCTGAAAGTGCTAGACGGAACTCTGAGCATCCATCATTTCGTATTCGTGGTATAGTGGATGAAGAAGAAGAAGAAGACTATCATCCTGCACCTACGAAAAATATTGCTGCAGTGCTAGAAAAGAATTTAGATGAAATGAGTGGTTCAATTGCAAGACTAAAAGGTCTTGCGATTGGATTATCTGAAGAAATTGATACTCAAAATGATTTAATTGATAGTATTACGGACAAAGCTGAAAAGGCTGACATTGCTTTGCAAAGACAAAATAAGGATATTAGATATTTGCTAAAGAAGTAGTGACTAAATGTTTGATATTCTTATATTCGAAACATATTTTTTGTTTCAAAAAACTTAAGAACTTTATATAAGTGGCGCATTGAATTATCAATTGTGTTTGTGAGGAATAGCTTTTAAGGGGACATCTAGGTCTATGAACCTTTTAAATTAAATGCAGCTCTAAATGAGTACATTTTAATTTCTAAAGTTAGTTAAGAATGCAGATTTTAATAAATTTGTGTTATATTAAATTAACTTTATTTAAAGTGAAAATTCATTTGGATTAGTGATATTTTTATTTATCAACCAAAACACAAACTACATTATAAATGAATAAAAGTTGTTTATTAAATTTTAAAAAACATGTATATATAAATAAGTCTACATTATAATTTGAAAAATTTTTAATTTTTATAATATATCAAGATTTATATACGAAAGTTATTACAAATGTTTATAAAAATATCTTGCTTAGTATAAAGCTGCTATCAAAAAAATACATCATCTGTTGGTTAACTTTGTCATTCATTGTTCGACATATATATATATATATATTATAAAAAAATCATATAAAAAAGCCATTTATACTTTAAGAAATAAAATAAACATAGCACTTATACTAGTTTTATCACTAAAAATAATAATTATACAACTACAAAATACTATGTTCACATAATTACAATCGTTGGAATTTCACTCATTATTATTTAAAAAGAAGAATGCACATTGCATATATGGTTGATCCTGACTCAATTTAAGCGTCAATTGAAATACGTCTCTGATTCATTGACTTCATTTGCAACGGAAGTCGCCTCAAAGGCCAAGCGTTGGGCTTCTCGTTCAGCTGCAATTGCTGCATGTTCAGCTGCTATTTTTTGGAATAAATTGAAATGTCGATTTTTTGCTCTTGCCACACTAGCAGAATCCTACATCAAACGTAATTTAAACGTTACAATTTTATAATAAATTATTATTACTTACATTTACAATTTGTGTATATCTTTTTACGAGTCATAAAGCGATGTGATTTATTTCATGATTACAAGATAATTATGAGTTTTTTTTAAAATAAAAATTGTTTTTCTTAACATCGAAAAATGCAAAGAAAAATTAGTAAGCATTAGCTATGTTCGGTTTGTTTAATTAGAAATCATATTAAAAATGCGATATTTAATACGACAAATATGCGAATAGAAATGATTTGTTTAATATTTGTGAAAAATATGCTTTAAAAGCGTTTTATACATTAATTGAAATAACTAAGCAATATTTAATTAAATTTCTTGCAATATAGGTATAGAAATAAGAATTTCCCGTGTTATTATTTATGATTAACTTTACAGTACATGGATAAATAAAGAAAAAAAGTGCTTGGAAGATAAAATTAATATTTTGATTCAAACGTATACCTTTGGTAGCTCGGCCGGTATACCGTGAGCGTTGGAAGCAGCAATTTTTTGATAAAGTATACGATGCCTTTCCTTTGCACGCCTCACTGCTTCGGAATCTGATGGTTGTTTGAGCACGTCATCGTAATTAATCAAAGATGGGTGAAATCCATTTTCGTCTACGGTATATTCGACAGTTCGTACTTTGAATTTTGGGTCGACAAACGAATAAGATCCTACGAGTCGGAAAATCGAATTAACTTTAGCTACATATAAAATATACGTACATAACATTTATGTTTATTTAATTTGAATATTGAATTTCTATAAAGAACATAAAAATACGAGGTAAAAAAATCTATATTAAACGGTAAATATAGGTAAAAAAAAAACTCGTAAACTATTTGATTGCGCATACGTATACATATAATCGCAGATTACGTAAATGTAAATAACTCATCATCTACAATACTAACTAATTAAAAAGAAAATGATTTACAATTATGATTATCACGTACTTTTTCGGTAAAATTAGATAAATCCTTACATCATTGAATAGGCCTTGAATACAATGAGAATCATTATTTTCAAGTAAGTATTTTATTTGTTTATATTTGCACACTCAGATGTATACACAGGTTAAAATGGAAAATCGAAGGATCATGATAGCGTTAGAGTATATATATTTACAACACGTACCTTGAACATGACCTGTACCATCGCCAGCTTCGCTTTGCACCCTATCAACGTGTCCTGGGAAACGACCCGCGGTATATTGGAAACTGTAAGGGTTTGGCGGTCCCTCTGTTGTTGTGGTCGTCGGTAGATGTACGTAATCCGTACCAGTTGATGCTGCCAAAATGTGGGACACGTCTCCGTAACAGCAGCTCGCTAAAGCGAGAAAAATCTAAAGCAATATTTATCATTTAGTATTATTCTATCCAATTTTAGTTTCAATATCAGACGTGTGTTCATTTATATAGGATTATACGTTTCTCTTTCGATTTTAAAATTAACTCGAGAATTATGAGGGGATGAGTACTTTTTATTTTAACGTTACGAGGGTGTATATAGCTATGAAATATTTTTTTTTATTAAAAACTATAGTAATTTATTATTGATTTAATCAAAAAATTATTTAATCTTGAGCTATTAAAATATTAAATAATTTTAAAGCCTATAGTAGCAAATATTTTTGTAAAACAATAAGATAAAGTTATTACTCATAATAATGTATCATTACCCAATAAATATTTAAAAAAGAAAACTATATCTGGAAATGAAGATATATATATATAAATTTTTAAACAAATAATATTTAACATTTTTTGAACTAATAAATATCTATAGACGTAAACTTTGAAAATCGTACTAAACAAATACGTAGTATATGCATGTGTGTATATATATAACTATACATATATATGCATATGTGGGTACTACAAAATTATACTAACAATTTTTAGATTATATAAGTTGCCCTAAAGAATATGTATAATATGAAAGATTGAACTTGTATGTAATAAGCAGCCCACAATTCGAAAGCAAGTTAAATAATTGAATTACAATAAAAAATGGAACAGTTAATAATGTTATTTTAGCAAGACTACCAGTAGGTAGTGACAAATCGAACACGAATAATCACCGATTCCCTGCTTTCACTTTCCGTGTATACTCTTTACGACGTTCCTCTCGATGTGTACGTGCAAATTTACTCGCGGTGTTTTAACGAGCATCACACAGATAATTCTAAATTTTCTATCAAGAGAAAACGAAGAAACTTCAATTTTTTTCTATTATTATTCGATTGTTTTACTTACTATTAGAATCTTCATCCTGATGGCATTCACAAAGTTTGTAAGTTAAACACGCAAGTGTCTCGCGTAGGCTCGTACGATGTGCTACTGAAACGAAGATATTCTTCTCGGTTCGAAGCAGTGAAAGTGATGTAAAGGAACTTTGACGAAACGCACCGTGTGGAGGTATACGTTCCGCAGTAGAGCAAAAGAGAAAGAAAAAGATTTGACCGCGACGAAAAATTTACGCGACTATGCGTGGTTCTTATAATTTTATTTTAATACGCTGATGTAAAAAACAACGTAGATGACTTCATTCGACTTACATTATCCAAAATAATAAAATCGCGTGGGAAATATTAATAAAATTACAAAAATATTATGCTACGCGCGTGGGTTTAACTGATTTTTCTTTATATTTTTTATATATACGTATTATACGTATATAGGAAAAGATTATTAAAATAATACATAATAAATATTATCTGTGTTAAATAAATAAAATATTATACTTATATGTTATACTGAGCGTAAAATTTACAATTTGCCTTGACTCAAAAATCTAAATAAATTCGATACCAGGTAACGGACTACTTTGTATAATGCCGTGTGAAGCTGAGTTGCAAAACTGATAATTACACCATATTATACTAAAAAAATAAATGTAAAATACTTTCCAACCATTTATGTACTTTTGCTTACACACATATATCTTATAATTATTTTAAAAAAATAGTATTCTTATAGAGATATACGTTTAATAGAAGTTTAATGATAATTATAGGAAAATAAATAAAATAAACAATAATAAGATATAAATGTAATATATTGTATGGTCAATATTTATAAGATATATACACACATTCGATTATATTGGTTATGATATTACAAGTATTTAATATATAACAGTTTATCGTATACATCAAAATAACTTTATCAAAACGTCGAACTGATTTAAATATTTTAAATTAACTATAGGTATGAGAATATTCAACGATGATTCAATCTTCATATAACAAACCGGTTGTTGTGAATTTCAATAGCTGATCTTCAAGGACTGAGATTATAAAATTTTTAAGAAAAATACATCATTGTCATTATCACATTTACTATTTGTGTAATTTTTGTAACTTTTTTTAATGATTCTTTGTTAAATGCCCGGATAAACGGGAATATTAAAAATATGTGATTAGCATTTGAATAAAAATAGTATATACAACTTTAGAAAGAGATTATTTTTCTAAAATTAAAGTAAAACATCGAGAACTTCACTACATTAATATATAAAATTGTCTAATCGACTTGCAAAATAAATGCACGGATAAAACTGAACTTTCTCCTTGAGAAATCCGTATACAACGTAAATCTAAATGTATAAATTTAAGCGTCAACGCCTTACACATACACATGAAAAATCGTAGCATATAAGTATAATTTAATTATTGTCAACATTCATGTGTATGTATCTACCATAGATTAACGTACAAGTAAAAATTTAATCGACTTCAAGATTCTTGAAGTCTCCTTCATCTCCAAACATATCGTAAGCACTTATTGATTTTCCTTGTCTCGCAATTTCGTCGACTTTGACATATGAATCAAAGTTCTTAAACCATTGATGATAGCTTTCGAGCTTCTTGATTTGCAAATTGTGGAGATCGGTGATCCGTCCAGCACTTCCACCCATTTCCGACGGTAAAATTTCTTGTGGGACGACGTCTTTCATACTTTCTAAATTCGAATGGAAGTATATCTGGAAAATAGTAATTAATTGCTCATTAATATATCTATTATAAATTTAGTAAATACAATATATTTAAAAAATCATCTTTATTTTTATTACGAATTACATTTATTTAGCGTAAACTGTCATTAATATAATTCGTCTTCTTATTATTTACATATGTAAGGATAAAATTTGAAAATTTAAAACTGCTACGATTACTAATAATATTTATATTTACATGAAGCTACCTTGTCGATCAAAACATTATACGTATAGATTAAATATGAAACAATATCAAACTCCGAAAGAGTTTAATAATTTTATATACTGAAATGAAAACATTGCAACCGAAATAGAAAAAAATGACCTTTTTAAACAAAAATTAAAAAATTTATATATTAAATTGAAATTTTAACAATTTAATTTGCAAACTAATATTCTAATTATACATTTAATGTAATTTTGAAACAGATTGAAATGAAATTATCTATAATAATATATTTTAGAATAAACTTAGTTTACTTACCGAATCAACAATCTTGTTTTTAACAATTATACTTTTGACGAAATCTTGGATTTTGTCAATAACTGAACTTGTGTTAACATAATGAAGTCCTTTCCACCTGACCGGTGATCCTTTATGGAAATATAGGAAAAATTTTTTCAGCCCCATCCAACTCAGGCAAAAACTGTGCTTTATAGATGCTCCAACGATGTCGAAAACAAATAGATATCCTTCGCATGTTCCTTCTTCATAGATACAAACATCCAAAACCATATTTAAAAATTTGGTTGCCTCGCTAAAATCGTACTTTTTCGGGTCACTGTCGATTAATCTTACAAAAATAACTTTGTGCCCTTCCTTCGTTCTATTAGGTAGAGGGATGATGCTACTGTAGAAGAAAGAAAAAAATACGTATAAATTTTTGTATTACAAAAAGTAAATATATAAAAATTAATATTAATATTCCTAAATGGTAAAAAAGAAGATTATTATATAATGGAATATATGAAAATATAACTTACACTATGTCGAATATTTTTCGCAATCCTGGCGAAAAAATTGGATCTCTATTCGAAAAAAATTCAGGCACGTGCATCCTCATAAAATAATAATATTCAATATTTTTCTTGGCAGCTTCAACGTCGTAATAGTTACTATGTAAAAAGAGAGCGAAATCACTGTCGTAAATTTTGGGCAAGTGCATTTGACTGTCCCACCAATTCCTTAAAGTTTCGATATCCTTCTTCTTTAATTCCGAATTTCTACGTAATTCAACTTCGAGAGGAACGGAATTCATTGTTGTTACTTTAATAAATTGTTTGACAATGAAAAAATAATATTGATCAAATTTAATTGATAGTTAATAATATCGCGTCTCTTTAACTAAATTAATTGAAACTGCTGCTCGAATGTTATTCTCAAAGTATTACTCAAGAAAAGCTAGAACCGAATGTACAGCCCGAATTTCTCTTAAAAGCAAGAGCGTCAAATTAATGCACAATTTTTGCAGTCCTTTCACTTCAACAGTCGAGTTTGAACTGCCCTTAGAGCAAACAGAGGTCCTTAATATAGCCGAGCTGAGACCAGGGCGGAGATTAATTTTGACTGGTCGGCTTATCGGTAAGGTTGCTTCGATCAACCAGATGTTTGAAGAAACGACCGGAAAGACTTACGTGCACCCTCTTCACCCTCATAAATCGACAGTGCAGTAAATCACTTTTTCGAATGAAGTTCGAATGTCAATTGCATATCTATGTGTGGTCGAACACTCGAAATCTGGAATATATTGCATGGTCTGCATTTTAAATATTCACATATTTTAGTTTTCGTCTGGTCAGAAACGTTCCAGATTTTTTTTACTTTCTATATACAGATGTACATTATTTGAATGTGTAATAATAATAAGATTTAATAATTTAACATATCTTTTATTCGTATTCTATACTACCAAATGTTATTCTACATATTAATTTTCCACCATATCCATTTATAATAATAATGTAATTAATTATTAAAAATACTGTAAATATATTATTTATACACAAATTGAAAAAAATAGAGAAATTAAAAGCATATTTGAATAATATTAGGAAATTTTTATTATGATATTAAATGAGCAAGTAATCGTAATGTGTATTTTATAAATATTTAGTAAATTTATTTATATATTTAGTATAGGTATTAAAGACGAAATTAATAATTTGTAAATTTTGGATATATATGTATCTATAGTATGTGTGTCTAACTGTCTCTGTATACCTTCCAAGAAAACACGTGGGACATTAATTGCTTAATTCTTCTTCTTGTATTATCAGGGGGTGTGGTTTACAATAGCATTAACAGATACGTCTGGTTGACAATAACATTAACAGATACGTGTATATAGTCACCTTTATTTGCCTTTTGTGTTGCTATACTAATTAACAATCCACATACCAATGCTTTTATCATGGTATTTACTTTTATAGCTCTTACAATTTTACATTGTTAATAATTTTATTCAATGTATACAAAGAAACACAGGTAGACAAAACAGACAGGTAGATACATTATTTTTGTAAAATATTATGTATTTGAAGATATTTCTTTAAACTTAATCTAAAATATCAATTTATTATTAAATGTAAACAAATTCATTCTAAAGTTACTGAAAAGCTGTAATAAAATTTAATGCTAGTTGAACGTAAAAAAATAAAAATTTTAAGAAAAGTGAACGTGTAATTTTGTGCACTGGAATCATTTAAGAATTAAATGTTCTTTATGTAATCGTTGAGTCTTCATTTTAATCGAGATTTTGCATGCGAATATTAAAACTAAAATTAATTTATGTTTTTTAAGAAAAATATTAACATCAGTTTTATTAAATATGTAATAACAATAGATTATTCACCGAAATAAATTATTTTACATCGATATTAATTTTTTTCCTTATACAAAAATATAAACGAAAAATTAACTATTGAAATAAAAAGATGTATACTTACTATTGTTGAGTAGCTGTACACTAATATTAAAACTTTAATGCTTTTTTTATTAGTATTTGATATTTTTCTTTTGGCATTTTTGCAAGATAACTATGCAAGTGAAGTAAAATTAATTAAAAAATCGATGTGCAGTTATTGATACCTGACTTTATATTTATTGTTACTTAATCCTATACAACATTTGGCTAAGAGTTATAGACAAAATAGTACTTTGTCTACACGGAGAGAAAAATTGAATAAAAATTATCCAAATGGTAAAATGCTTACGTTCTGGTTTTTACAATTATAAAAAATATCATTTTTGTACAGAACTTCATATTAACTTCAAAGATTGAGAAACGCGTTAAAATCTTTACCATATTTCCAGATAGTCGTTTTTCCCAGACAGGAAGCACGCTTCGAGCACGTGTTTTCTTTTAGAATTTTCACGATATACTGGTACTACATATTTTTCCAAAATATTTAGATATACTTTTTATAAAAACTTTTTCTCCGAGTACTTATCATGAGAATTACTTACAGATACCTACAGAAATCACTTACATTACATTTACCGTAACACTTTTAAATCGCAAGATAAAACATTATTTGAAAATATAAGTTATTTCGTAATTTGTATTATACACATATACGTATACATGTACACACAAACACTCACGCAATCGAATCGACTGATTAAATAAATTATGTGATTTTCTAATCAATATCAAGTTTCTTAAAGCTTCCTTCAACACCGAAAAGATCAGTAGCAGTTTTTCCTTTTCCTGGGCGTTTGCTTTCGTCGACTCGAGCAGTCGATTCTTCACTCAAAAACCAATCCCGGTGTTTCTCGAGTTTCTTTATTTGTGCACTGTGGAGATCTGCTAAAGGACCAGCTTTACCACCAAATTCGTTCGGAAGGCATTCGAGAGGCACATATTTATCAACGCTTTCCATCGTTGAATGTAAGTGCATCTGTAATACAGATATGCACATTATAGATTAATATTAAAATTCCATAAATAAATTTAAACGATAAATTTTATTAAAATTGTGAAATATCTACATATTCGAGTAATTATACGAGGTATTAAAACGTTATAAAATCTAATTTATATTCTTATTTCATAATTTTTGGTGACAATGATTTGTATAAAATATCCCCATAAATGTGCCAGGGTATAATCAGTTATACACGGAGTTAAATAAATTTAAAGTGAATTTTATAACCTTCTTAATTAATATATAATTACCATATCTAACAATTCCTTCTTCATGAAAGGTTTCATCATATTCAATACAACGTCCATAACGGGACTAGTATTCATGAAGTGCAATCCCTTTAGCCTAACAGGTAAACCTTCTTGCAAGTAATAAAGGTATTTTTTGAGACCCATCGGACTTAGTCGTCCCGCATGTCCTAGAGTAAGTCCGGTTACATCAAACAAAATTATATGACCTGCAGTTGTACCTTCATTGTACATCCATAAATCCATGCACATACACAAATATTTCATGTTGTCATTGTAAACGTAATTGGACGGATCACAGTCAATGAGATTTCCCATAATAACAGTATAGCCTTCTCTAGTGCGTTTTTCCAGTGGCAATATCGCTCTAAAAACCATTTGTTCAATATATTCTTTTTGTTTATTAGATTTTTAAAATAACCATTTTTTCAAAACATCTGCACACAAAACTGTGTAATCGTTAAAGAATAAAGTAAAAATACATGAAATGTTGTTAAGTAATAAATCTATTATTGCATGTTATTCAATAATTGAATATTACACGATTTAATTTACATCTTGAATAATTTGCTGTATAGCATTGCAATTTTTCTCTTTATAGAATAACACCGTTATATATCTATACATCTCCAATGTAGGACATAACATATATAGATAGTCCGCGTATACATGTCTTTTTGCATCGGAAACATTGTTATGTTATTGGAATTGCATATGTATTTATATTCATATAGCGGTATAAATATTGATACGGATTGTGGTAAAAATAATAAAATATTATTTAACGTAAGTGTTAATTGATTTATATAAAGTATTGGAATATTTCAATCGATGGCTCACGCGTTGATTAATTTCTTACATTACTTCAAACAACTGAAACCAAGTTTTTTTTCTGCTCTAATCAACTTAATTCGTAATCATCTCAAGTTAATGTTAATTTACCTTGAATGCTTTTATAACATGTAGAATAAAAAGTTACCTGGCGTTATGAATAATAACATACAAAAAACTCCAGTGATCCGTGATTGCACAATTAATCGTTGCGATCCGATTTGTAAAATAGCATATAATTTTTCATTTATTTCTATGTATGTTAATAATAATACTACAATGCTTACAGCCTATTATCAATAAACTAAAATATTGAAAAAAAATCATAAATATAAAACGAATTTTTTATTTTTAAAAGGAGATATATGTATATAAATATGTGTAATGCAATGACATTCATCAAACCAAATGATTTCTTGTTTCAGAAAATAAATTTGTAAATTATCTTCCATTTAAAATTGTTCGATGATTTAATTGAATTTATTAATTGTTAGCAAAATCCTTTAATTTTTTATGAAAAACTTCTTAAGAAAATTACGATGAAATATAAAAGAGAATGTTTATAAAAAAAGTGAACTTACACAGTATTGAACGATTTTCGTAATTCCTTTGAACCGAGTGGATCCCTGTTACTAAAAAATTCAGGTACGTGGGTTCGCACTGTGTAAAACGTATCAATGGTAGTTTTAGTCGGCTCCATAAGATAATAATTACTGTGTAAAAACAAAGCCAATTCACTATCTGTAATTTTCGGCAAATGCGGCTGTTTCGCGCACCATTCTTGCAAAGTTTTAATCTCTGCTTCTTTCAATTCTTTATTCTTTTTTAATTCCTCGTCAAAAGGAACGTGAATACTCTCGGACATTTTATAAAATTAAGAATTAAAGTAAAAAAACAAGAGAAATAACGATATGATTCAATATGAATTTTAAGCAGTCAAACGTTTCTTAAATCGCGGCAACGCTTACTGCGTTACGTCGTACGTCTTCGCAGTCGCGATGCTCAACAAAAAGTAAGTGACTGCCTCTAACATGCAATTTCAATTAAAATTCAAACTACCGCGCTGCTCAAGTCACGCACGTGCTTCTAACCAGCATTGAATATTATATACACACTCGCGTATGTATGTATTGCATTCTGTTATATACCGTATATTATCAAACTCTACGGTTCATCAAGCGTCATTGTTTTTCAACATAATCATTTTTTTTATTATCTAGGAAAAAAGATGTATATACCTCTATTGATCATTGTGCTTTCAGCTTTGTCATTTTTGGATGTATCATTATTAAACATTGTCTTAATTGCAATCGGGATAAAATAAAAAAAAATGTTCTATTTTTTGTGTGACTCGGATTCTTCTTTTAAATTGGATTGTATTTCAATTATAGGCTACTCTGCTTATAGCTTTAAAATATGAATATTCATGTTTTGCATACCGACTCTACAAAGTACATATAAAGATTTCATTTTTCAAGAAATAATTACATATTTATTATAGTTAATAAAACATTAGAAAAATATAAAATATAAAATGATGCAAATATTTTTATATTTAATGTTCATTAGATTTACTATATATTGAGGAAACACAATGCGTTGCAGCAAACATTATGTATCTGATTATTAATTCAGAACTAGATTAGTCGAGTTACTAAAGTAAAATAAATTAGTGTATTCTATTTAAAAAATTGCTACATATATGTATATATAAAATTATTTTTAGCTTACATGAAGCGTACAATATATATTTTAAATATCAGTATATATTATAACATTTTTATTTATTTGAACAATAATTTACATTGCTGAAAACACTAGCATTTAAACAAATAATGTTAAGTTACACTACCTTGAGTCTGACGTTTCAAGTTTAACAAATACTATCTACTGCATAATGCATAATAATTTTTGACACGAATTTCTCATTAGTTTACGATGATAAATATTGCTTTTAAATAAATTTTATAACTTGTTGGACTAATTTAATTAAAATACGTACGTTTGACCAAAAGGATATCAATATCAATAAGATAATTAATATCATACAACATTTATTATCAATATACTTTTAAAGTATTTTCCTAAAATAGATTTCATTAAAGGCGTTTCTCTGATGATAATTATTTACGTATTAATCCGTTTGCCTGAAATGGTTCATATTCGGTGAACTGCAGAAAATTATGCACAGTCAAATAATTAAGTTAATTTATTGTGTAATGTGGACAATATAATTATTTTATAATCATAGAAAAGAGACACAGCCTTCTAAATGAAAGTAAAAAATTATTATTTATAATTATTTGCGAAGTAATTTAAATATGGATGGTATTTTATCATTTACTGTGTCATTTTTTACCAAAATTGGGAAATATTAGACAATTTTAGGAAACTAAAAGTTCATTTATATAACTTAAAATATAGATTAATTAGTAATTCAGTTATTATTTATTAAAAACAAAAATTAGGATAAAGGAATGATCAATTTATATTATTTATTAGTGAAGTTTTTATACGACCAAAATCTAATCCACGTTCATTTATAACATTTGCTCACTATCATTTGTTACAATCATATTTGTTCTAACTATTAATTGATAAAATCAAAACAATTACAACAACGTTGTAACACGATGAAAAAGACATATATTCTATCCTGACATGTACAGTTTACTTTAGCTGATCGATTCTTAACTGCTTCTATGGTTAAATAACGAATAAAATATAATAAGCTTATACAATAAAAATAATAATCGTTTGTTCTAAAAATTACTTAACAATTTTATCGTAGTTTGAGATAAGTACTGAACAGAAAATGTTCGTTTAATTTAAAATATAAATTACATATAAATCCAACATTATAATTGTGAAAAAAGTAAATCTTCATATAGTATACTGAATATATAAGAACAATTAAAAGATTTGAGGTCTGAAACTATAGTGCTGCATGAACAAATGTAAACAATAACTACTTCCAACTTTAAATCACTGGTTATTATCCATTTAATTGCCACTGTATATATACTAACCTAAGAGTTTGCTGAATAGGAGTAAACATTTCGAATATACGAATTTATATACATTTAGTTTTATAAATAAGAATCAAAGTCAAATTTGATTTAACATCTTAAATAAAGTTAATGGTATATACATAAGTAGGATAAATATTAATTAATTTATTATAACCCATTTAATTATATTTAAGCGTATAGCAGCTATAATTATGTAAAGAGAAAAACTGATGTGTTAAAAAAATATGAGGTTTATAAATCTACATGTAATATTTATGTAGACCGAACACAACCTACATAGGAGTTTTTTCGAACTTGTAACAATTAATGAACATTGAAACGTCCTATATATGATACAGAAGGCGTCAACTGCTTGAAACATTAGACAATTTAATAAGAAAAATACGAGAAGATATATAATTTATACAAAGAAATAATGACATCAGTTTTAGAAATATATTTGATCGTAAAATGATAAATAAACACACGCGAAGGTAAGTTTATTGTAAAATTGATGGTGTTGATTATACAAACTGAATCTTTATTGCATTTAACGTATTTAATATATGGGAAGCATATGATTCTTAACAATAGTATAATTACTTTTTTATATTTAGTACATTAATAGACAACTATATACATAAATATTTGTTAATCAACTTCTAATTTCTTGAAACTTCCTTCCACTCCGAAAAGATCTGTAGCAGTCTTTGCTTTACCAGGGCGCTTAGATTCATCGATTCGTTGAGTTTTTTCTTCTTGTAAGAACCATTCACGATGATCATTTAATTCCTTTATTTGCTTAGCAAAAAGTTCCTTTTGGGGTCCTGCCTTACCGCCTGATTCGTTTGGCAATATATCTAACGGGATATTGAATGCTTCTATTGCTTCTGCTTTCGAATGAAGGTGCAACTAAACAAAAATAATTGGGCGTAACGTGTAGTTTTACATTGAAAAATTCATTAATAACGTTATAATTGTACTTACAATATCTAAAAGTTCTTTTTTCATAAATGGTCGCATAATATTCATAATAATGTCCATAACAGGATTAGTATTAATAAAGTGGAATCCTTTTAGCCTGACTGGCAAACCTTCTTGTAAATAGAACAAAAATTTTTTAAGCATCATAGGACTAATTCGTGCAACGTGACCCATCACTAGACCCTTGAGATCGATAAGAATAACGTGACCTGTCATCGTTCCTGATTCGTATAACCAAAGGTCCACGACCATACTAAGAAGTTTCATATTGTATGTATAGTCGTAGTTTGCTGGCTCAAAATCAACGAGCGCTCCGTAAATCACGTTGTAGCCATCTTTCGTCTTTCCCTCCAACGGTATGGTTACTCTGTCAAAATCGATGTGAGATAACAAAATCAGTGATATTCCAAATAACTCATTTAAATAAATCACTGGAAGATAAGGAATTTAGAAGAAGCAATTTAGTTTTTACATAGCTATCAGAAAAAAAGCAGATTTAGACGTAAAAAGTTTTTTTTCGTTTCAGAGTATATATATATTCATCACTATTCTATTTATCAGTTTCATATATTTTGAATCATTAGTATTCAGTTATAATATATTAGTCATTTAAAAAATAAATTCATTTTATTAATTATATAAATTATACGCGTTAAGTCAAAAACGTTATTTTTGCGTAGATAAAATTTTATTTTGTCCAAAAAAAATTATCTTTATACTATAATTATCTTTTTTTAGCTCACACGTTACTATTAGTTACTGCACTTATTTATACTTACACTGTTTTTTTGATTTGCTGAAGATCTTTAGCGTTTATTGGATCTCGATTACAAAATAATTCAGGCACGTGAGTTCTTACGGTATAAAAAGTATCAATTGTATTTTTTGTTGGTTCCATCCGATAATAATTACTATGAAAAAACAATGCTATTTCGCTGTCAGTTATTTGCGGTAAGTGTGGCTGCTTTTCACACCATTCCTTCAACGATTGAACGTCTTCCGCTTTCATGTCCGGATTTTTTTTTAATTCTTCATCCAATGGTATTAATTTTAAAGTTGTCATATTTCTTAAGTATTTATTATTATTTTTAAATATAAATTACACAATTTAGCCTAAAACAATAGATATAAATTACGATAATATAAATACTTATCTTTTTATGCAATTACAGTTATCACTGCATATATATTTGATATTTTAATTATTAAAAACTATTTGATTTACCGCGATAAGAAATTAATTTCAATGAATATAATGATATTGAGATATAGGTGTTCGCCGGAATACTAAAACGATTCAAAATCTTCGAGTACGAGGTGCATGTCAGACTACTTGTTATTTTGTATTACAAAACGAAATCCCAAGGTGGATAGTAAAATTGTCATCTCATAGTCATCTAAGAGGCAAAAAAAATATGATACAACACAAAATATGATTTAATTACTAGTGTAATTATAAATTCTGATTATGTTTTATGTAATATTCTTTACAATATTGTGCATATTAATAATTTACGATAAGATAATATTACCAAAATATTTGTATTTTATATGTAGACAAACATTTGTAAAATTAAATAATCGTAACATTTGTTTAAATGTATTACACTATTGCAGTTTACTGGAATATAAGCATTCTAACTTTAAAATTAATTATTTAATAAGTATAAAATATTTTAATGTATTTTTTAACTTTAAATGGTATTCTAAATTAAAATGATATTTTAATTACTGATAAAAAATTTATTTATTAAAGTTTATAAATAAATTATAATTATTTACAAAACTTGTAGGCTTTTTCGAGATTTTAATAACAATTTACAATGTGTCAAATTTAGATGCCAAGTGATGATTTATAATGTGTAATAATGTTTGTAAGCTTTACTTAGTTATTTTTAAATTTCATGAATTTGTATAAGTTCTTATTAGGTTTTAACAGATTTTTATATGTAGAAAACATCCTAAAAAATGTAATGCTAATAATAGCTACTAAATACAGTTATTAACTTTTGTTAGGTCAAGTATTTTTTTTATAACAGAAAAGCTATTATTAAAAGATTATTATCATAATATAATCATTAGAATTATTAGTATTTCATTATTCTGTTTAATTATTTTAAAAATGTATTAAGTATTTATTAGCTTTTTCTAAGGTATTTCTCTTTTTGTAAAAAACCTAAAAGCTAATAAAAGTTTATAATAGTTGTAAAAACTTAATAAAAGCTACGACTTGACTATCACTAGAGTCCAAAATATATATTTTATAAATTGTTTATAAAAATTATTAGCTCTTATTAGTTATTTGTATATAAATGAATTTCCACCTGGATATAGGTATACCTACCAATTTGTTAATTCTACATTGATACAAATTTTTTTAAGTAAAATTTTGAATTCAATATTAAATTTCGTTTACTTGAAACATTTTTATATATTTTAAACTTTTTATTTAAAAATTTTAAATATCGCTCCTAAATAGCAGACGCAATGGTAAAGTTGCCGTCCTTCTTTATTACGCCATACAACTCGTGTCGTATAACCAACGATCTTCGTTGGTATAACGACTTGACGAGTCTGGTATTTATTTCGTGTTGGTTATAAAAATAAATATTTATATTATATAGAATATATTATTTAATATAAAAAATGTTACAATTATTTTGTTATTTAAAATACAAGTTAAAATAGGATTTCTACGTTAGTTCAAGTATATTTATCCATAAGAATTTATTATTAGTTCTGTATTATATTTTTGTGGAAGAAAAATGGGAGACAAGCGTCATGGTTTATCGGTAATTTATATATAATCATAGTTACTAACTTTTTATTAACTTATTATTAACATAATTAGAAATCATTATTTGAAATAGTATCAATTCAATCACCTAAAATCAAAACAATTTTTAGGTTATGTTTTCAATTTTTTAAATGTAAACAATGTCTAATTATTTATTATAATATGTCGCCTTACAGAATAATTTCAAATATAATTGTACTAATTATGTTTTAGAAAGAAGAAATTGCAAAACAATTTATGCTACCAGAGAGAAAAAGTAAGATAGCAACATTATTAAAACAAGATGGACAAGCTTATTGTATTTGTCGTAGCTCAGATAGCTCAAGATTCATGATGTAAGTTCTGTAAATAATTAAGTTGAATATATTCTTTTTATGTTTCTGTAAATACATTTTCTTATTTTTATAATTCTATAATTATACTATTTCCTCCTGACTTTTTTAAGAGGATGTGATGCATGTGAGGAATGGTATCATGGCGACTGTATAAATATCACAGAAAAAGAGGCCAAACATATCAAGCAGTTCTTTTGTGTAGTGAGTTAATAATTTGTCTATTAATACTTCAGCTTTATTTAACAATTAGTAATAACTTTTCTTATTTTCTTTTCTTAATAATTTCAGAGATGTAAAGAAGAAGATCCAACATTAATAACTAGATATAAGCCTAAAAAAACTGAGCGAGTAGAAAAACCTGATCAAGAAGATAGAAAACATAAGAAATATAGAGAAAAAGAAAAAGGTTTAAGATATGAATATGATGCTCCCTGGGATCCTTCGGTAGCCAAAAAATCATCAAAAAGATGTGGAGAATGCTCTGGTTGCTTAAGAATTGAAAATTGTGGAAGATGTGATGCTTGCAGGTAATTTTAATTTACAATATGTTAAATTTTTATAATACACTTTTAAATATTCTCATTGAACAATTATGGTTTACAGACATCTAAAAAAGTTTGGCCCATCAATTCGATTAAAATTTCGTTGTGATCAAAGAACATGTAGAGTTCTTGGAGATCCATTAAAACCATCTAAAAGTCTTAATCGAAATACAAAGTTTAATAGGAAACGAAGACGGGACTCTAGTAATGAGAGGATAGATTTTCTTGAACCTCCTAGACACTGTTATGGACCTTCATGTACAAAACAATCTCGACCTGGTAGTAAATATTGTTCAGAAGATTGTGGAATAAAATTAGCAACTAGCAGAATTTTTCAAGTGCTTCCTCAAAGATTACAGGAATGGGCTCTTACACCTTGCATAGCTGAACAAAATAATAGGATAGCTCTAGAAAATGTTAGAAGACAACAACTTGAAGTCAGGAGAATTCTGCAAGAATTAGACAAGAGACATATTGAACTAGATAAAATTGTAGAACGTGCAAGACATGCTACAATTGATCCCAAAGCAGAAACTGATGACAATGACGATACTGAAATGAGCATGTACTGCATAACCTGTGGTCATGAAATAAACTCAAGGACTGCTATTAAGCATATGGAAAAATGTTTTAACAAAGTAATTTTTTTCATTAAAAAACTTTAAATTTAAAATTAATAACACATTAAATATTCTTTATGTTTTAAAATAAAATTATATTTACTTTTTTCAGTATGAATCTCAAGCTTCTTTTGGATCTATTTTTAAAACTCGAATTGAAGGGCAAGTGATGTTTTGTGACTTCTATAATCCGTTAAATCACACATATTGTAAAAGACTACGTGTTCTTTGTCCAGAACATTGCAAGGATCCAAAAATAAGCGATACAGAGGTTTGTGGTTGCCCATTGGTGACAAATGTTTTTGATGCAACTGGTGAATTTTGTAGAGCTCCCAAAAAAAATTGTGTCAAACATTATGTTTGGGAAAAGTTACGTAGGGCCGAAATTGATATGGAAAGAGTGAGACAATGGTTAAAAATTGATGAACTTGTAGAACAAGAAAGGCAAATTCGTTCAAACATGGCATCAAGAGCAGGTGTTCTTGCTTTGCTACTTCACTCAACATACAATCATGAAATAATGGAGCAAATCACGCAAGAACAAAATAGAGAACAGATTAAAGCAATGGAAGAAGAAATGCAAAGAAGATACGGATTACAAATGCAAACTGAACAAAAAAATTTATAAAAACAATTTATACTTACATCATATAACATTTCTAATGTAAAATAATTTTATTAGATGACTGATTACATTCTAAATATTGTACATAATTGTTTTATAAATAAAACTTAACTTTAAAATTCAAATGAAATAATTTAGAAAATTTATAAATAAATAATGAAATAATTAAATAAAATAGTAATTTGGAATACAATATACAATTTAATAATATTATTTTAGTTTATTAATTTTTATTTAATACACTTTACAAGGATTATGTGCAGCACTAAACGTATATATGTATGCTTAAGACAATAAAAACAAAAAATATTTTTCGGTGGGTATAAACTTTTAAAATAAATTTTTAACATAAAATTTAGTCAAACTCTAAAAACGATTAATACAAAAATATAAATCATATTTTGCACTTCTCATTAGTTATGTTTGTACTATAAATAAAAATTTTAATATTTACAATTTTTTTTTATTTGGAGAATTTTTGAAAGGACTTGGTCTCTTTCCTCTTATATATTCTCCGACTGGAGAAACAATCTCTTTTCTCCAACTATATAAACTTTGTTTTCTTGCAGATATTGGAGTTATTGGAGACTTTGGACTATGTCCTTGCCCATTATGAGTTGAATTTGTTAATACAACTTCTGGAGACAGTCTTGTTTGACTTGCTACACTTTTCGTGGGTATACCTGTAAATATAGAATAAACTGTTATTAGATTTTCTCATTTTTTTATAAAATTATATTTTTGTGAACTATTACTTTATTCTTAATTGCATTATGTACGTACGTATTTTTTCATTACTTTCTTTTAATGTTGTCTTTGTCGATTGATAGGTATTCTGTTTAACAATTTTTCTATTATTATCTTTATTGTAAGATTTCTTTTTATATTTGTCACAAGTACAAACAACATTTTGTTTTCTAATATTGTTTATTTCTTTTGACAAACATTTCAGAAATCTATCATATAAGAAATGTGGCAGGTGTTTAACTTCTTGTAAAAGGGATTCACAAGATTTACTTTTACGTCTTAAGCATCTATTTCTTGAACTGTTGGTAACTGTTTTGTGTAACGAATAATTATAAATCAATGACTCATCAAGAGTTTTTAAAACAGATGAATCTTCATCATCACCTTTATAATAATGATTCAAAGAACTTAAATCTGTGAAAGATAAACTTCTTTTAGAACTTAAAGTTTCTGAAGACTCACATATTTTTTCCCAAAGTACAAACGAATCTGTAGTATTATGATAATTACAATTTTCATCAATAACTTTTGTTTTTTGTGATTGTTTGCTATTCACTGATGTAGTATTTTGTTCTTGTTTTTTATTTTTTGTATTGTCAGTTTCACATTCTTGTACGTCATCAAAAATGTAATTTTTATTTGAAAATACTACTTTTTTGTTTGTATTTTTCTTATTATTATAAACTTTATCATGATTTTTATAATGTTCTATCATTTCTACTACCATATCACCAGTATTAGATAAAGTTGTTGGTTTACTAGGACCAGGAATATTTGCACATCTTCCATCTTCTATTAATCTTTTAAGTTTCATACATTCTACATGTTTCTGTCCTCCTGGCATATCTATAATATTTGCACATTTTACATTTTTCACTGCTGTTGCAGATCTTTCTTTTTCAAATAATATTAAAGGTGGTAATATATTTTTTTTAAAAGTTGAAATTTCATAATCTTTACCTAATTTTTGAAATTTTGAAGAGTTATTATTTTCTTTAATATTTGATTCCATTTGAATTTCCAAATATTGAGTACTATCATCATTAATTGCATCTGATTTTGTTAAATCTTGGCAATCCATAAATTCATCTTCAGACAAAGCATCTATATTCTGGTCCAATAGATTTATTGAATAATTAACTAAATCATTATCAAGCTCAATGTCTATTACAGATTGTCTATTACAGTGTGGTTTTCTATTCGGAATTTTAAATAATGTCAGGTCACTCTGTAAATTTCCAGATAAAATTTCTGAAGGAATGTCGGGATTATCAGAACATGTACTGTAGTTGGACGAAGATGAATTACAATTTGTAGTTTTTAAACTAGGATCTAGAAAATAATATTATAAATATTTACAACAATGTTAGGTATATGAAGAATATGAAAATTGTATATTTTTTTACTAAATAAAAAGCTTTGGTAAATTATAATTAAATTATTCAATTGTTACTTGCTTAAGAAAAATATTATTTGTTACTATTTTCGTAAACAATTATATTATCTACAAATTATGTACATAATTAAATAATAAAAATAAATACTACTTTTAAAATATTTTAATAAAAACATTATTTATTAAACTTACTTTTGCCTTGTTGAGAATTCATAATGTTACTACTTAGTTAAATGCATAAAAACATAAATATTGTATACATAACACTTAAATCACTGTAATTCACAAAAGTATCCCTGTTGCAGTCATGCTGCTGCGACATTCAAACAACTTTTGAAGTATTATGTATGTACCTTCTTAATACAAATCCGACGCTGTACTGGGTACTGAAATTTCACCTAATTCTCCCTCTCTTCCTTTTTCCATGGATTAAAGGATACGAATACCAGACACATAGAAAAGAGAGAGAGAGAGAGAGAAAGAGATAGAGCGAGTGAGAGAGAGAGAGAGTGGGAGAAGACAGTTGAGGGGGTGTGATACGTTTTCGAAACTCCAAACCGTCATTTTTTAAATCCCAGCATGTAAGGTGATACCAACTTTAAGCGATAAAATATAAGTATAAATCAGAAACCTGCATAGTATATATAGCGTGTAGGCCGTGAGATAAGAAGCTTTTTTATCACTTTAAACGCTTTGATAAATTTAAGGGATTATGCATGAGAACGCTTTTATCGTAATGATTTATTTTAGTACGTTTTATATAATTTATACGTTTAGAAATTTTTTTGTTGCAAAGTTACCTAATTGACAGTCGGCAGGTAAGAAAAATTAGCGAATAGAAATACGTTCGATTCGTTCACCTGTCCTTAATTACAGGTGCGTGTAACACTATCTTCATGACTATCATATTTGCATAAATTAAGTTTACTCGGAAATCTCACAGAAATTGTAATTAAATTTTAGTACTTAATATTTATTTCTATTGTTACTTAACATTCCGAGTAAAAAATCGCTTACTTAATTTTAACTAGGTATTAATTACTTTTTTTATTTTAAAAAGCATAAACACAAATAATTACTTCTTAACAACTGAAACACAAATTTTACTTTTTAAAAATTATAATTAATAATTAATCTATTTATATACTTATAATTTATAATTTATAACTAATTATAATTAATTGTAGGAATATGTTATTTCTGTATAATACAGAAAGAAAATAAACATATTATAATTTAACAATCATAATTATTTATTATTTAAATTGTATAACAATATTACTTTACAATTGAAACAAAGTAAAATAAAAATTTCCATATTTTCTCAAAAAATATAAGTAAGTTTAGGAATTATTAGTAAGTCAAAATTGAACTTACAGTGATTTCAGGTAAAATAATAAGTTTACTTCTTTGTAAACTTATTTGTCTAATTATACACTCACCCTTGTGTGTTTCAAATCACGCTTATCAACTACATACTCACAAAATTTCACAGTTAATTCTAATTCCATTTGAATGAGAATTGATTTTCCATTTATTATTTTCACTACATTAATGGTATGGAAGAATTCTATATGATAATTCATCCTCTTCTTTTTAATGATTCTTTGAAATTGGGTTGAAGTTTAAATTTAAAAATCACACAATTTGAGTGTAAATTTTTTACACATAAATGCACAAAGTGTAAATAGGTATATAAATAAATATAGTTTTTTATCAGTATATTTGAAGTAATAAACCGCAAGTGACTAGTCTTGCTACTCTAGTAATTTTAAACATGTTAATATTAAATGTTTGTACTTTGAATCCATAAAGATATAAAGTTATTATTGGTGTAAATTTCTTTTGATAAAATAAACTAAGTTAGAAAAATTCTCCCACAATAGATATACGTTGAAGAAATGGTTGTGATTGACAACTTAGTAATTGATAATCTTCCTTGGCTGTAACATTAGAAGGATACAAGTTATTTTTTCTAATTCTTTCTAGCATCACCTGTGGATCAAAGTAAATTTTTTTTTCTGAGGTAGGTTCTTCATATTTTGTTGATTCATTTTTATTCGATGTATCATCACTTGATGTTGGAAATTCTCCACTAGCTCTAGATGCAGTCACGAGTGTTTCTACATTTTCACTGTCATCTGCTTTATAAATTGCACTTGGAGGAGCAATAACTCGCACCTTATAATTATTTGAGTCTTCTGAAGCATTTGCTTCAACTGTATTAGTCTGTTTTTTAACAGAAATTTCTTCAGATTGTATCGAATTTATTAATTTTATATTATTTATATTATCACTTAATTCACTTTTTTTAATATCAGATAATTTTTCAATTTTTATAGAACGATTATTCTCTTCTTTTTTGTTAATATCATCTTCAAAAAATTTTACATGTGCTGGATCTTCATTTCTTCTATCATTAACAGCAACAAATTTACGGATTTTTGATTTCTTTTGTGGAAATATATTGTGCGGATGTTGACAGCAGTATAATGCACCAGGATCTATTGGATGAGCTTCAGTGTTAAATATATAACCACCAGCATCCACTACACACTGGCCCCATGGTGTTTCTATCACATCTCCATGTTCCCCTAGAGAATACATTTTTAAAATTTACCATATTGTCAATATATGCATTAAAAAGTAAGTATGAGATCATTAAGTTACCTGTATTGTGAATAAAATTATCTGGATCAAATAATAAATACAAATACTTTGTTGTTTCTGCCAGAAAAAAAGATTCCATTCTATCAGCCTTACGGTGATCTCTCACATCATTTATAGTAGCGTAACCACAAGTAGTTTTTGCACTGTGCTGTAAACTTCTCAGTACATCTACACCAACTTGAATTAAATAAGGATCACCAGTTGCTCTATATAAATACATAACTGATTCTATTAATTCAGGCCGTAATGGATAACCTTCTCTATTAGTTCCAGCTTCGCCTTGTGGTATATTATAAAATTCTGGAGTAAATCCAAATTGTTTCCATACTTTATGATAATTATGCAATGATTTCATAGCATCTCCGACTTCACCAAATAAACTTAAAACACCAGGCCAATAAGCATCAAGTGATTGAAAAACAGGTAATGTCACTTGTCCTTTTGTCATAGAAACCCAAAGATGCCAGTCTTCTCTTCGAATATATTTTTCAATAGCTGCTCTATGTTCGTGAAAAATTGCAGCTAATGAGGGATCTTGAAAAAGCAAAGTCCCTTTTGCTAAATATTCAAAATAGGAGTCAACTCCTGCACCTATTCCTGAATCCTGGGCTGTCCAGTGACCAGTCAAGACATCTACATGATTTCCAACTAAACCAATATTTGATTTATAATAATGCAAAGCTTTCATTGCATTCATTGCTACTTCTTCATAAAGAGGATCTCCAGTCAATCTTGACAAAGTTCCGAATTCTAAAATAAATGTGCCAATCCCAGCTGTACAAGTAATACTGGTTTCTCCTTGTGGGACACCATATTTTAAGTTCACTGTTCCATATGGCATTCCAGTAGGTGTGTCAAATGCAACAATAAGCCTTTTAGCCATATCTTCTGCAAGCCGTAAGAGAGGTCCATTACATGGCCAACCTGGTTCTAATTGCATACCAGCTTTTCTAGAAAGTAGATGTGCACTTAACAATCCTCCAATCACTCTAATATTAGTTTCAAAAACAGATACATTAATATTAGCTTCAAAATCTGATCTTGATGCAATAATCTCCGCAACACGACGAAATTCTGTAAAATTTCCCATTACAGCTAATGTATCTAACGCATCAATAAGGGTTAATGAAAAACTACCCCATGTGTCAAAACCATCACAGCTTAAAGACCGTAGCTCATCATAAGGATAAGCGTATTTCAAATAACTAGAGTATGCATGATCGAACATAGCACGAGTTTCTTCTCGTAATTTAATTAAATCCTTTTTTTCGTACCTTTGAGGTACACCATTGACTAAGGACAGACATCTTAAAGTAATCAATGTTATAAATGCAATCAACATTTTGTGTCATATATGTTACGTTTCAATCACAAAAATTGTATGTATATAATTATATACCATTTTCTTTTTTATATTAAAATAGAGTTTTCATTGGAAATCGATATTTTTGTTGTAAATCTTAACCTAAAAAATATAAAACAAAAAATTGTAAGTCATACTGTAGAAATAACAAAATTTCAATAAATCAACCTATGTATGTCATAATGTTGGGAATTTTTATTTTTGACTTACACATATGGAAGATATCCAAACCGTTGCTACTCATATACCGTCGCGTACCAGTATTCTAAAATAAAGTGTTTAAAATAGTGTTTTAAATATATTTATTACAGGTTATTAACTTGCAATGTTGACGTATTTAAGGAACGTAGATAGACGATAAAAACAAATAGGAAGCCGCAACTGGTAAATAAGCGGCGAATATCAAAATTATAATCAATAATACATTATTTTATATTCTTTGTACAGAAAAAACAATATTTTATATATTTTTATCGTTACATATGTACATGTATATAAATAAAATATATAATTGCAATCATTTGTATATATATATATATATATATATACGTATCTTATTATCCCCGCGAAAATTCAAAAATATACTATATATTAAACGCATAATATACTTATGTTCTCTATAAATGAAATGTTATAATATTTTAAATAGTTGTAAAAATATAGCACTTTAAATAATTAAACAAACATTTCATAAAAATATCATAAAAATTACATTACATAAATAATTAAAATTTATTTTATTGATTGAAAATATTGATACACTGTTAAGAATGCACATAAATGAGAACGGTTCTTGACAATACAATTACTTAATTGTTACACAATCCCTACTATAAAATTTATAATTTATTATTGTTGCTAATTAAAAATTCTTTTACTTTATGGTTGAGATTTTTATATTAAGTATTCATTAATGATGTAAAATTTACATATTGTATGCATTTATAATATGCGTATATTTTATTATATACAAAAGCAAGTAATTGCTCATGGATATCGCACATTTGTCTGCTAGAAACCATATTATTTTTGCGTATTATATTTAGTTAATTTTTGGTACCAAAATTGAATGTAACATGTTAATTTAAAATTAATTAATAAATAATTAAATTTATTGCGTCTGCAATAATACATTTATATATAATTTAAAGACAAAAGTTAAAAATTTAGGGAATTTTACATATGTGCATCTAAAACTTATTTGATGTAGAAGAATAAGCGCTTCAGTAATCAGTATCTCGATCGGTCGATAATAATCAGGTGTACCATCCATCATGTTAAAAATAAGTATACTACAAAATTTTATAATTAATAAATATACTTATAAGTATTCTATAATTCTATTCAACTTGTGTTCTTATACTCCGTGGTTACAATGTTACAAAAGCTGTAACGAAAAGCAGATGTCACTAGCAGTAGATGTCAATTGTATTTAAGTAAATATCCACTAGGTGGCTTATACAATAAAAATCAGTATTTGCTACTCCACATGTTTTTGTATTTGTGAGAGGGAGGAGTAGTTTCTTTCAGACACTTTTTCTATCTCTGTCACTCGTACATACATTCATATAAATCAAGAAATAGTTCGTCTTATACATGCAGTGCATGAAGTTTAACTAAGTACTTACAGAAATGCAAATTAACACATGACATAAGCTTTAGATAAGTACAGTGAATTTTCATTCAAATCGTCTATTACAATAGTAATGGTCATTGTAAACGAAGGTGAAAGCGAATGGAAAAACGGAGTATCATAAAATCTTCGATTGCTGTGCAAAGATTCAGCAGCATGAAAATGTTACCGAAACGTTTAGCTCTCGGCACTTGATCGATAATAAAACGTTTATTATCATGCCGAAATTTATTTTTTATTCGCTGTTATTGAGAAATAAATGTTTGTAAGCGTTTTGACAATTCACAATTTATTTTTTATCAAGTCGAACAGAATTAATTTCAAGTTAGTATTATAGAGAATATAAAATTTTATAATTTAAGTATATACTTAACATAAATGATTCTACTTTATTTTCATTTCACAGAAATGTCACAGCCTGTAGAACTGCAAAATTTAATAGATGGTGACATAGAATGCCAAACAGTTCCTCATCAAAGTCATTTTTCTAAATCTAAATACAAATCATGCCCATATCTTGGTCTAGTTTTAGCAACTTTATCATCACTCTTCTTTTCGTTATGTAGTGTTATTGTTAAGGGTATGGTAGAGGTAAGAATAAATATCTATTTTATTACTGTATAAGTAGTTAATAAATAAACACTTCTAAAAATAGCATGAGCTATTTTAAAAGTAGTGCATTCCAGATCAATTTTTTTACAACAGTTACTTTTTTTAATATTCATTTTATTTATATTTACTAAAATATTTATAAGCTTTCATTATTCAACTTTTTTATCAAATTATAAACTCAGTATTTCTAAAGTTATTCACGAGTTTATAAATCATATTTCAATAATTTTTGTATGGTTTTTTATTCTATTAAGTATGAATATAATTACTTATTTAATGTCTTTAATAGGTGGATCCAATGGAACTTGCTGCCTTCCGTTTTGTAGGTGTACTACTGCCAGCAATTCCTATAGTAATTTATAAAGGGGCTCATCCATTCCCTAAAGGGCGGCGTCTTATGTTATTACTCAGAAGTTTTGTAGGAACAACAGGTCTCATGCTCAGCTTTTATTCATTTAGACACATGCCTTTAGCTGATGCATCTGTTATAGTATTTTCTGTGCCTGTATTTGTGGCAATATTTGCAAGGATTTTCTTGAAGGAGCCTTGTGGTCTTTTTAACGTTGTTACTGTCTGCCTGACGTTAATTGGTGTAATTTTGATTACTCGTCCTCCTCTAATATTTGGTCATACTGTAGAATCCTTGACTGATAACCATGTGGAAACTGAATCTAAGGATATTCAAGGTGCAGCAGTTACAGCATTTGTTGCAACCTTATTTGGAGCTAATGCATATATTCTTTTAAGAGCTTTAAAGGGTCTTCATTTTTCTGTCATAATGACAAACTTTGGATCCTTTGCACTTGTTCAGACAATTATAGTTACTTGGGCAATTGGTGCTTTGTGTTTGCCTCGCTGTGGAACTCCTAGGTATGTTAATATTTTTAAACTGCAATTAACATTTTATTTATTCCTAAGTTTATTATTATTAGGAATCAAGTCTTTTTAAATATATTTTATTTATAAATTTTAAATATGGACATTTTAGATTACTGGTAGTAGCTCTGGCCCTATTTAGCTTTGGAGGACAAATCTTATTAACATTAGCATTGCAGATGGAACAGGCTGGACCCGTTGCCATTGCCAGATCGGCAGATATTGTCTTTGCATTCTTCTGGGAGGTACTCTTTTTTAATGAAATTCCAAACAGATATTCGGTAGGTGGTGCCATTCTTGTAACTAGCTCAGTTTTACTTACTGGAATAAGAAAATGGGCTATATCATTACCAGAAACTTCCAGAGTTAAAAAGAATTTACGCTTCTTAGCTCTATAATGACTTATAACTCTACTATCAAGAAGTTACTGTAATCTATTTAAGGGGATGTCAGACCCAAATTATTCAGATAGTTAAAAAACTTGAAAATAAGTCTGACGTTTGGATTTTTAAAGAAAAATTTTTTTTTAATAATAATTAAATAAACAATTTTTAGTCAATAATTGTTTATCAAAAAAGACAAATTTTCAACCCAAAATTTCAAAAATAAATTTTGTTTTTTGTTTAAAACGTGTCTGAGGGTCTGATGTTCAGGATTATTTAAAAAATTCATTTTATTGTGTATAAAAAATATAAAAAATAACCATTTTCTGAGTCTGACATGTCCTTAAAAATATTTGTTCCGCATGATACCGCGTTTATGGAACGAAAATTTTGTATGATAATGCATAATCTCACGAAGTTAAAGATTATAGCAATATTATAAAAATAATATAATTTACTCAATGTAATATCTCTATAATAATAGTGTAATTGTTAATTCCATTGGTATTAATGCATATGGGATATCGCAATGTAAATAATTATTTACAACAATATTAAACTTATTTCAATTTTCCTGAAATTATGCAGCGTTAGTTAAAACCATAATGTAAAAATATTTATTGTAATAGAACAATGTGTTACTGATATTACAGAAGATATTCATTGTGATATAATATATTAATTTATTTCAAGATTTTAAAAATCAATATTGCTTTAACTTTAACATACATGTGGGATTTGTATCAATGCGCCTGAATTTAAAAAGCAAAAACACAAAACAGTAGCCAAACAATTAAGATGTAATGGAAAGACTAAATATATCAAAGCTTTTACAAGTAAATATGTTCTTCATGTCATCGTCTACTAAAAACAAATTATTTTCAAAATCAATTTTTTATTTTCTATTTGTTTCTTTGATAACTTCTATTTAACTCTTT
Source organism: Theocolax elegans (assembly GCA_026168455.1). Lineage (NCBI taxonomy): Eukaryota > Metazoa > Arthropoda > Insecta > Hymenoptera > Cerocephalidae > Theocolax > Theocolax elegans. The sequence continues at coordinate 94,628,947 of CM047425.1, forward strand.
TATATCTTAATTGAATTTAATAATTGCACTTGAACTGTATATAAAAATTACCATTGCAGAAATTTAAAAAATTATTAATGGCTAAAGTTTTTATGCTTTTTGTATTAATTCGCATTGAATAGTTTATACTTACCATTAAAGTAGAATCAAGTAGCATATTGTAATTTATTAACATACCTACTAGTTTTGTTAAAATTATTCAAACATCGTCATTATTTATTTAAATACATTGACATCGAATAACCAAAAGTATAAAATTTCATAAATTAAAGTTAAAATTAATTGTACTTACATGTAAAATCTATAAGGAAATGAATTTGATGCTTTTAGTCATTTTTACATGGTTACAGGTATCTTTAATGTAAATGAAAAACTTTGCCAATTCATACTCTTTTTAAGCGCACATTACTTATGATTCACAAATATTTTATGAAAATTTGACTGCCTAGTTTTAGAATATATTTTCAAAGAAAGTTCCTCTAATATTAGATTGGCCTAGGTCACAAACAATCAGCGCAGTGGAAATGGACACTTTTTATATTATCTAACAATTAATATTTATGTGCAATACTATTTTGAAGAAAAAGTATAAGATAATACTGTATAAAAAATAGATATAAAAACTGATCTAATGTACTTTTAACCAGCAACAATGTGATAGACAACAAATTTTTAAATAGGTGAGCGTCCTTGACATTTTATGTAAATTAAAAATTTTAAATATACATTATCATATTTGATACTGCACTCTGATCCAACCAAAATGTACATTTAATTATTAAGAAATGCGTGGTTTTGCACAAATTAAACATTTTATTCATTAACAATTAAGGATATTAATACTGTTATCAAGTTTTTCCATAATCGTATTAATGAAATATGTCCATTTTACCATAAAGTAAATAAAGCACAATTTATATTATAATCGTAAAACATGTATTATAATTATTTATAGAAAAAATAGATTATGATCAAATATTTTCAGACTGATTGTAGTTGGAGTGAGTGCTTACTGTAATAATAGCAGTTTAGTTTGGCAATGCCAAACCTATAAAAAAATAATATATATACAAGCAATATTTTCTCTCTTACTAAGTTTACTCAATTGAAATATTATTAAGAGCTCACCTTTGTAAGAGAATACTGAAACCAAATTATAGGAAGCTTATACTTCTAGAGCGACAAGATAATTATATTTACATTGTTATAACCAAAATGAGAAAGAAAACTTTTGTAATACAGAATAAAAATTAATGTTTCTTTAGTTTTTACATCCCTTTAAAAAATGTTTAACATTTTCATATAGTGAGATAAAACTATGTTGTACAACTTAACGATATATTAATTGTGATTGTTACCAAAGAATTTATTGTATAAGTTTTTTAACTAGATTTTCAAGATTCTAATACAAAGCTTGATTATATTATAAAAGTATAGCTTGACGTATTGTAGGTAAACCAAAAATAATTAATTCGAATACAAATTTGAAAATCAATATCATTTATTTACTAATTATTATTTATTTATTTATTTATTTAGAACAATTGTAATTATATAACTCCGAAATAATGACAAATAAAACGATGCTGTATTTATTGTAATAAATATATAAATAAATTAGTGTCACAATTTATTTTATATTTATGAAGAAAGAAAGCAAAGTAACTAATTTAATAAATTTTGTGAAATATATTACCTAGTCTTTTTCTTTAAAAACATCATGATTCTTGTTTTCACTTTTCTACGCATAATCATTTCATTTATAATCCGTTTGTTTAAACTAATTTTTATAAATAATATTAAATGATATATACAAACCACTGCTACAATTTTATTCGTAAACATTATAACTTGACATGATAAGGAGCTGCGTTATCATTAAAGGACTTCCTCCCTAATCACACTTCGTTTTTTCTTTTTACGATATATAAATATATGAATTTAAACGTTTTAAAACAAATTTATACGTTAAAATAAATAATAAAATAAAGTTTACTTACTTATTAGATTTGAATATTTTTTAAAACAGGCTTTACAAAAATTAACTCGTTATATTTCGTTTACTAGATCGACTTATATACAATTGACTATATCCTACGCAAAATACTAACTAATATCAAGAATTTACATTATTAATAAATAACTAATACATTAAACTTTTGCAATGAGTATTAAAATGCAAAGTGATATCTTTTTTTTAAAGCATCACTAATTTACGCAATTAGTGCATCGAACTTGTCAATAGACCTACTTTCGATATACAATGAAAGCAAACCGTTTCTCTTTCAATCAGCTGGTATAACTATAATAGTCTTACGTTTTAATTATAGTGTAAATAGAAAGAAATTTAATTAAAAATATATGCGCTTGAAACAATTTTTTCTACATTAAATATTTTTCCTTGTGATAATGAAATTAACACTCAAAAGGAAGAATGTGATTAATACGGAAAAAAATTCCCCACGTATAAACATATAAACAAATTGGTGCTCCAAAAATATCTCATATCCCACAGAGCCTCAATCCACCTACCTTATTTACTTAAAATTTAAACAGAAAAAGGAAAGCGAAAGATTAGTGATATAATGGATTTAAAAAATTACAGTTATACAAAACTTATTACGAAAGTTAATTTTGTATCAGTGTGTGTATTATAAAAAAGTAAAAATATTGTTTACATTATTTTACACATTTATATACAAAGTGAAATAAGAGTTATCAATAAACATCGAATTTTTTAATTTATATTACAAAATTACTCGTTTTTCACATTTAATTACTTGAACCCGAAATTTAATATAAGTTAATGTAAGTGTTAAGAGTTATATTTTCGTACCTTTCATAAAATATCACAAATAAAAAAATGATAATGTTAGAATAAAATGAAGATTAAAGATTGCATTCTCTTATTCAAGGATATTCCTGAGTAAAATTGAAAATCCTGTACTGGGTGAGTTATAAAAAAAACCACACCCTGTATCCTGTAGAATCCCCGAGGAACGGATACATAAGCGTCCTCGTCTCGATAAGCGCAGAAAGCGAATAAACCAAAGCTCAAAAACGGGGGAATCTCCCGCGTCGCAAGTAACTCGACTGGTTACACTGGTTAGTTGCACGTGAACGTAGGCCGTGAACGCATCGACTCCGCGGCTTTCACCGCGAGCGTAAGTCGGAAAAAAAAACATTTCGGGACCAATATGTAAAAAAAACTGTTTTGTTACATACAATACCAAACATTTAATCCAAGTGTTCAATGTAAATGTGAAAAAGAAAATCTAAAATGGCAAATCCGGCGTTGGTGTTGCTCGTAGTCGCGCTCACCGTCGCAGGTAAGAATGTATATTATATCTAGAACGACACCTGTTAGGGTTACCGATTTCGCAACATGGAATTTCTGAAGATCGGCGGCGATGACGTCATTGACCTCGAGTTATTTTGTGAATGAACGTTTAAAGAAGGAATAGTAAAGAGAGAAGGAGAGAGACGAAGGCCCTTCGATAACCGGTTTTATACGGATGGGACTGTATAGAATTTCGATGCGCGAGATGTTGTTACTCATCGTCTCTGCGCGACACACCTTTAACTCTTTAGTTTTGCATTACGTCTTACCGGTTATTTTTCACTTGGTTACTTTACAAATCGCGTCACTTTCAACGTTATAACGAAGTAACTTCTGATAGCTTTATAGCGACGCACGATTTTTTATAGACACGAATGATCTGATTATTTGCTTTTGACGAGTGGGATATATAGACTTGTTTGTTATTTATGTAAATAATCGTGCACGGTGTGCTTATTATTTGAAACTTGATTTTTAAAATGTAATTTTATAAATTACTGGCTATTCAAATTGAATGTAGATTATCGCGCATTTTGTTCAATTATCAATCATAAATTATGTCATTATTGACACTTAAATATATAAGTACCTAGATATTTTCTCTCAAAGAATATACAAGTTTTATTTTTTATTAAACAGTTCAAACATAATTATTAAACAGTTCTCTAATCACGATAATTATTTAACTCAAATAGTTTATTCGATATATCTATTCAAATTTTTTACGAAACGTTAACGTTTTCTTATTTCTATTTTCGCGCTTTAGATACGTTTATAAAATCTTGTAATCGCATCATGAATATGATAGTATATAAATCAACGATCACATAAATAAAATGCGCATTCATTCATTGTTATACTCAAAAAGTGTCTGCACACACAAATTTATAATGTTTATTTAAGCTCATTTAGAGTAGCATCTTTGCACGAAATAACGTAGAAAACGTACGTATTATGCAACGTGTAGTATTCCGCTATCAATGAAATTTCAATAAATTGGAGTAATCGGTTCGCGACATATACGTATGTATATAAATACATATCGAAAAATCCGTTGCTAGAGATAAATTCCGTATGATTCATACACCTGGTTCGAGTGTATAAACGTGCGTGAGCTCGCCGGTGCTTCGTTAACTGCCACCGGGACTTTCGAAACGTGCACCGTTACCGTGCACTGATGTACATAATGTTTTTCTTCGTGTCTTTCTCTCCAGAGAATACGATATACAGAGTGTCAAGGTTTTTTATTTGGAATTTCGTTAAAATTAATTATGCTAAACGACCGATTTGTATTACTTTTGTATATAACACTTTTATTTATAGATTTGTTTCTTTTTTATAATAACATTTCATTATCAATAATGCTGTTTTCGAATTCTATATGTAATTTCCAAACGAAATACTTTCTAGGGAAGCATATACTTTGAAAAAATATGTGATATTACAGGAATAAATGTTACTTTTTTTAAGTACATAAAGTAAATTTTTTATTTTCCGTAGTATTATAGTTGAATATTCGTTTGATTTTAGAATCTTTGCAAATTTATATAAAAATAATAATATTCACTTTTATTATTTTATCAGAAGTGTTTACCTTTCATTCACTATCGTACTAGAATATAAAATGATCAATGTTTTATCAGTTTTTCTGTAAAAGATAAACTTTATATACGTTTGATAATAATTTTTATATCACTGTAAACATTAATTGACAAGAATGGAGATCATTAATTTTAATTGAGTATACATTTTTGTAATAATATTTAGCATTTTTAAAATTCTTTCTCGATTCATGAGTAAATGTTAATTTATCGTCATCATTTTTCTAAGTAAAATGATTGCAGTCACGCATAATTTTCAAAAGAGTCACCCTGTATTTACAACAGATTTTTCAAAATAACTTTTGAACGTACATACGTTGCGGAAGTGTACGAACTTTTCGCAACTCCTAAATACGTTAATCAGATGGACTATTGATATAATTCCATATTAATCAATTTTTCAAACAATACAATACCGAGTCTTTTTGGAAAAACTGCGCTTGTATAGAATAAAAAGAAAAATAATAATAATTCACCTTCTACTATGTATGTTATCTCGATTACATCGCAGCAGTCGGTCGATTGCACTAAATTCTCCTACATAGTAACTCGCGACCCTTTTCTATCCAATCTTGTTCTTAACTGGTCACAATTATTAATAGAGCATTATCGTTTGATCATGATATCTCCTATTAATTCACGTTTATTTAACACTATATATACACATATGTACCAATAATAGATACCAATAAATTAATTAGTATTATTATTATATTATTATTTAATATTAATATTTAATATTAATATTTATTAATAATTTCCTCTTGTAATTTTATTTATATATTATCTTATTATTTATATATTAGTTTGAAATTACAATAAGTGATAATGAAATAAAAATCAAAACTTAATATTCGACACTTTTTTTCATTATTTCTTTTCGTATAGAATGCGCCTTATACAAGTCCCTTGACACAAATTACGCATCAACTTATCTCAAGTTCGTATTTTTTAAACGAGTTATGCTTGATCGAGACGGGAACCGACCGAAAAACGTATGTTTTATATGTCTTCGAACCTCGCGGACATATACTTAATAAACATTTAGTTTTAACGCGGTATTACTCATTCGTAAAAACATTTTCAATTGTTCATCCACCTTGCAACTGTTCTCGAAGTAATAAGAAAAATACGTGACGGTTGATTACACGCTTGTTCAAACTCACTTTTGCAACGAATTATTACTTAGGATTCCGTATAGTTTAATGTTATTTTTTTTTAGTTGCAAAAAAATCCTTATTTTTAATATACTCTCTTGTAAAACAACAATTATATAATAGAATAAGTAATTTTATTTCAAGAAAAATAAAGTCGAAGTTTAGCAGTGTTAGATACTTATATATATATATTGAAAAAAAGTAGCAGAGTTGATAAAAGTTATCAAGCGAAAATATATAAAAATACATTGAGGATGGGCACATCTTTAGATTTGGAAAAAATAAACGGGAAACAAAAAATGATAAAGATGAATCCGGTTTATCAGAGAAACGCCTTTGTTGCGTCTCTCGTCAACAGCATCCGAAATAAATGATTTTGAAGGAGTGCTCCTCCTAAAGGTGTTGATAACATTTATTTGCTGAACGTATCTATATTGGGCGCGGCACCTATACTTAAGTATATTTATCTATATACAGTGCCGAACATCTGTTGATTTTGACCCTTTCTCGGCAAATACTTTCGTTCGCGATAACTGTACGGAAAGTCCAACTTTTCACCAATATTCCTTTTTTTACTTTTCAGAACTTGACGTCAAACTTACAACAAACAATATAATATATGCTAAATCTTGAAAACGAATAAGAGAAAGAGTAAAATTTCAAGGTAGATGCTTCTATTTATACATTCGCGCATGCATGTCATTTTTTATGAACGGATTTAAAAAATAAGATATTATTTTAGTTAGATGTTAAAAATTGGAAATTTTAGCTTCATTAAATTATAAACACTCTATAATGACCGCCTTACCCTATTAAAATTTGAACGAAAGTATTAACTCTCTGTATGCATGTATGTATATTATACTTAAATGTAGGTTATTTAGACGGAGGATAACATCAACAGATCACGAAAGTTAAGCAACATTTGCTGTGTTACTATTTGGATGGGCGACCCATCCTTGTGCAGCTTTCAGGATCGGTTAAGTGTTGTTCAACACTCCACAACGTCAGCGGGGGGTGTGGAACATTCGGTTTCGATGCTTCGGCCTATGCATATAAGAATCAATAGAAGAAACAATTAGAAAATAAAATAAATGTTTATATCTATAAATCTATTGACTATGGGGAATAACGAGCTTATTCCTTAATTCCTCCCATTCATGTTAATTTCTATTCCTTCTTACGTGCACAGGTCTTTACATAGGTTTTCCGTTTATCACAGACATAATCTTGGGCAATTGCGAGGCGATGGGGAAAACAGGGGTGAACAGCAAATATATTCTTAATAATACGTTGGACTCTGGCAAAATCTTGTCACTTATTATGGCAATTTCAGGAAAATCGGTATACGTGTAAAAAAAAAGATTATGCGACAAGTTTTTGCATGTAATATGTAACATCAAATTTGTTTACTTAAGTCGAGTGAAAAAAAAATTGTGACGTGTGTGGGAAATATCAACTTGACGTTACTCAATTTTAAATGTTTCATTTTTTCAATACCGATACATGTGTTTATCCGACTGTGTCAGATTGTATACTTATATTTTCGAATAGATCTAGTAAATTAATTACTTAACAATAATAAATAAAAGATACTAAGAATTATTAAAGAAATATATAATATAGATACGTTTTCCTAAAAGATAATACATTAATATAATACGCATTGATCGTCCGTTCGCGGAACGACAACACTATATTTGTTTTTATTTTAACGCAGTTAAGAAAAAGAAAAAGTGAAGGATCGGAGAGTATTGTTTACAATCGTGCATGCATTTGACGAACTCCGCGTATCGGTATACTCTTTACTCTATCTTGCGTAAACTCCAAAAGTTCTCGTAACCTCTCTTTTTCTATAAAGCGCCTACGCGGATGTATCGACTGATCATTCAAATCATCATTTCTTAACTATTAAGAAATATGACTTTCGAGCAAAGAAATAGTTTTCTAATTTCCAAATACATACGTGTATTTGAGACAAAGAATTACTGTCACAGTTTGTATTTGTATCCAAAAATTTAAAAGAAAGCAAGATAGATTCACCAACTAGCTCGTTCCAATCATTTACTATTACCATTAGTGTTTAACTGAATTTTATTTATAAAACAGTCATCTATAAATCAACTAAATTAAATCTGTTTAATGTATTACTAGAATATCTTACTTTTATAGAAATGTATAGTTTTTATATATAAACCGATGATCTATAATTACTGTCAAGACACACGTGCTACTTAATTTTTCTAACTCTCCAGGTCTATCTTGTACAAGTATATACATACACACGCGTACGCAGTTGCTATGATAATGGCGTCACGTTATCGCGAGAGGAAAGAATCGACTTCCTCTCAACTCGTAGCGCAGATACACCTCCTTGTAGTGGTACTTTTCAGACTCACGTAAACCATACCTCTTGACGTGGATAAACCCATGTCATCCGCAGGACATTGCGGCTGTGACTAAATGTTTTTTATCGTTTCCCCCGCGTAATCTTCTGCTTTCGCATATATACAATAGATTCACTTGTAAAATTAGATTTTTGGCTAATATATATACAATTAACAGACCAATTTTAAATTTAAGTATTGTAATATTTTGTTAAATGAATGGAATTTTACGTTTAATTTTCTTTACTTCTCGCGTAAAACATATACAACTATTAAGTTCGAGTTAGCTTTAAAAGTTAATATAAAAGTATCTGTGGATATTAAAGAAGTAAATATTCAACTTCTAGTTATATGTCATAAATATTTTAATTTCTTTTTAATGGTACATAGAATATATATAGACACACACACAAGTAAATCAGGTAATCGTAGTATATTGGAATATGTTACACGGATCAGAAAAATGTTGTACTAAAAAATACCGTGACAAAATGGTAAAAATTATAATACAGTATAATAAAATGTAGTATAAAATTTGAAAAATTCAACAGATACATAGTAAATTTTACTACATATATAACATTGTAGCGTCCTTTTACCATTTTGTCAAGTCTGTCCCTTGATTACTCAATGACTTTTAGTAATTTTTACTAGCAAATTTTTCTAGTAAAATAATAGAAAAATTAAAAGTGAAGGATCGGAGAGTATTGTTTACAATCGTGCATGCATTTGACGAACTCCGCGTATCGGTATACTCTTTACTCTATCTTGCGTAAACTCAAAAGTTCTCGTAACCTCTCTTTTTCTATAAAGCGCCTACGCGGATGTATCGACTGATCATTCAAATCATCATTTCTTAACTATTAAGAAATATGACTTTCGAGCAAAGAAATAGTTTTCTAATTTCCAAATACATACGTGTATTTGAGACAAAGAATTACTTCTCTCAGTGTGTGTCACAGTTTGTATTTGTATCCAAAAATTTAAAAGAAAGCAAGATAGATTCACCAACTAGCTCGTTCCAATCATTTACTATTACCATTAGTGTTTAACTGAATTTTATTTATAAAACAGTCATCTATAAATCAACTAAATTAAATCTGTTTAATGTATTACTAGAATATCTTACTTTTATAGAAATGTATAGTTTTTATATATAAACCGATGATCTATAATTACTGTCAAGACACACGTGCTACTTAATTTTTCTAACTCTCCAGGTCTATCTTGTACAAGTATATACATACACACGCGTACGCAGTTGCTATGATAATGGCGTCACGTTATCGCGAGAGGAAAGAATCGACTTCCTCTCAACTCGTAGCGCAGATACACCTCCTTGTAGTGGTACTTTTCAGACTCACGTAAACCATACCTCTTGACGTGGATAAACCCATGTCATCCGCAGGACATTGCGGCTGTGACTAAATGTTTTTTATCGTTTCCCCGCGTAATCTTCTGCTTTCGCATATATACAATAGATTCACTTGTAAAATTAGATTTTTGGCTAATATATATACAATTAACAGACCAATTTTAAATTTAAGTATTGTAATATTTTGTTAAATGAATGGAATTTTACGTTTAATTTTCTTTACTTCTCGCGTAAAACATATACAACTATTAAGTTCGAGTTAGCTTTAAAAGTTAATATAAAAGTATCTGTGGATATTAAAGAAGTAAATATTCAACTTCTAGTTATATGTCATAAATATTTTAATTTCTTTTTAATGGTACATAGAATATATATAGACACACACACAAGTAAATCAGGTAATCGTAGTATATTGGAATATGTTACACGGATCAGAAAAATGTTGTACTAAAAAATACCGTGACAAAATGGTAAAAATTATAATACAGTATAATAAAATGTAGTATAAAATTTGAAAAATTCAACAGATACATAGTAAATTTTACTACATATATAACATTGTAGCGTCCTTTTACCATTTTGTCAAGTCTGTCCCTTGATTACTCAATGACTTTTAGTAATTTTTACTAGCAAATTTTTCTAGTAAAATAATAGAAAAATTAAAATGCATAACGTCTAAGAATTATTTAAACGCAAATTCTACATAGCATACATTAAAAAATTCAATCAAGTAATCATGTACTTGGTTCTATGCATAGTAGTAGGTACGCATTATAAATTATCAATCTAATTAATTATAAAATCAAAATAGATTTTTCTTGCTAAATATTTTGAATTAAAATTCTTCTTATGGTATTATCATTAAACGAAAAAAGTAGCGTATTAACGAAGTTTATGAGATTACGATGAGGAAATGATTAGAATGCAATAAATATCGATTAGATATAATTATTACAATAATAACGTATATTTCATACAAATACTTATTAAAATCATCAATACATTACAGTAACCAATATGTTATCGTTTATGTTTCTAATGGAAGGTACTTTAATATTTTGTAGGTTGCCAAGGATACAAACCACTAATAAATCCTAATGTACCTGAATTGATCTTAAACGAAGGAGACAAATTAGAAATAACATGTACAAGTATTAATGCCATTAATATCTTCTACCCTGAAGATGACGATAATGCAAATGTAAGATATTTTAACATTCTTAAAATGACATCGTTTCACTAAAAAAAGGTTTTTCCTTATGTTAATTATAATTTTGGTTTATAGATATCAACTTCAGAACATGAAATAATTCCTGAAGATCAATCGAGCACTAGCGTTAAATTGAAGTTTATACGAAGGGAAGTAGTTTTTGGAGATACAGGCTGGTATGGTTGTGCTAACACAAAATTAGAAATTCCAAATCCTGATTACAATGATCCTACCTCAAGTTGGATATACGTTTATGTCAGATGTAAGTTTGCGATTCCAGTTTAATTATACCAGATGAATTATGAATTTAAATTAATAATAATTTATTTTTTCATTTTAGCTAATCAAAGTGCATTTGTTCAAACTGGGGACATGCATTCCATTATCAGAGTAGTTGGGGAAACAATAGTATTACCGTGTCGACCTACTTCACCACATCTACATGTCGAATTATTAATGAATGATAAAGTAAGCTATCAGAAAAGAGAACATTATTAATAAACAATCGGAAATAAGAAATAATTCGCTTTATTTTGAATTTATTTACAGCCGGTGAAACTTGATAAGAATATATCTTTCGATCCAAAAGTAGGATTCATATTAAAAAAATTATCAGCAAAGGATAGCGGCTATTTCATTTGTCAAGTGGAACAAGATGATTTTGAATCTCAAATTATGTTTTTCGTTAAGTTAGTGCAAAAAGCAACTTTAGAACCTCCGGTGATTTTAAAAGACAGTTTGCAGCATGTCACAAAAGGCTCAAGTTTACACGTTAAATGTACGATTAAAATAGGAACTGATAATACATTTGTTTTTTATTGGACGACGCCTCGAAATTCGGTACATTCAATTATTTTTTATTCAAATATATACACTCATGCCAACGAAAGAACAACTCTATTAATTGTGTTACTTACTTTTTAGACTTCGAGAAAAATACTGCCACCATCAAGGGTGAGAATAGAAGCAAATACTTTATTAGTAACGTCGGAACTTGTCGAAGATGACGTTACATACGATGACGAGGGTGAATACACCTGTCAAGTCAAGTCACTGACTGATATGAAAAATACAAGCGTTTACATTCGCGTATATGGTTAGTGCAATAAATTTAATTAGTATTTGAATTATTATAAAATTATACTTAATCTTAATAAATAAATGTTTACAGATCCCAGTATCAAGTATATCAATTTAACTTCTCACGATGAAAATAGGCATTATGTGGTAAATGCATTTAAACCAGTTATATTTTCTGCTTATGTCAACGGATACCCAACACCAAGTGTTACATGGTAAATTACATTTTTTTTATTTTATCAAACAAAATGCATTTGTATTATTAAGATTAATCAATAAAAATAAATGCTAAATATTTATTTAGGTTGAGTCCAGATAGAAATGAAATCACCACGTCTAGTAAAGCCGTAGTAGAAAATTCTAATTCAACAACAACGTTAAAAATTAAAAGTGTTCTAATAGAAGATATGGGTACTTACGTTCTTCAGGCGGTTAACGATGCAGTAATAGAGAATTTAAATTTTACTCTCGAAGTTTTAGGTACGGATTATCGTTCTATCAAATGTACCCTTTATTTATGTAAAAAAGTAACTGTACAACTAAATTTCATTACACAGCTAAACCTTGGGCGCTCTTAGAACCAGTCAAACCATTTTATGGATTAAATGAAAAAGCTGTATTCTTCTGCAAAGTAGTAGGAAATCCTATATCAAACGTATCTTGGATGTTCGTTGAATGTCCAGAGTTAACAGGTGATTCAGAGGATTGCAAAACAAAGGAATTGGAAGTTAGTATAATTATTGTTATATTCGTTTTCATCTTTCATACATTAATTATTTAACTATTAATATTTATCATTTTATAATAAAAGGGTTCAAAAATAATAGAAGAGCATCCTACAAATGTTGAAGTATCAATCGCTATGTCAGTTGACATGTCTGGTAGGATCATCTGTAATGCGTGTAACAATTTTGGATGTGACTCTGCTGAACAAAGTATTCTTGTTTCGGGTAAGTTATCCTAAAATTAATCATTTTTTAAATAATACTTTATTAATAATAATTATTTCGATTACTACTAACTATTTCCTTGGAAATTACTTAGCCAGTTAATAAAATATGTTTATTAACAATTGATTAACAAAGCAGCCTAACAAAAACCAATAATTTTTTTAATTCGCGAAGGTTGTGCGTAAAGACATGTTTTACGACAAAAAGTACAAAATCGTGATGAATGAAAAAAATATCCTTTTTGTTCAATCACGCATAAAATATTATTTTTGCATGTATTTCACCTGTGCATTCATTATTCTACGCTACATTAAAGAAACTGTTCTAATGGTGTTTGTGCTAAATGTATTGTATACTTCACTTGGTTAATACATTTTAGAAATGGTTTACAATAACCATTTTAAAATCAAATATTTTTTATTTGAACAGAAAATTATGAAGTCGTGGAAGATGAAAAACTACACGCAGATGATGTAGTTAAAGCAGCTAACGTACTAAAATTGTTCTTTGAAAACAATCGATTACTGACTAAAACGGAATTAGCAGCAATTAAAAAAGCTCAAATAATAGCAAGTCAATTAAAAACTAACAATTGATATATATATATATATATGCTTATTAATAAATATTGTTATTTTGTATATTTATATTGTGATGGAGGTAATAAAATTGAAAGAAAAAATATTGTAATAATTTTTTTTTTCATTGCGATGTTTCTTACTTTGTACTAAAATAATGTGTAAGTAAAAGTGAATGCATATTTTAAGTTGTTACTGAACTAATCTGGTCGACTCATTCATCGGTCATACACGTAAAAAAACGTTGTTTTCTCATTTTATTTCTAAGAATATTTACGTTATTTTAAAACATAAAATATTTTTGTAAAATATTTTACACTTGCAAGATTTTTACTAAAAATCTTATTCTTTTGATTAATAGATGGAGTCACCGATGCTGCTTTTGGAATCTTAGAACCCGAAGAAAAGCTAACTGTTGGCGATGACGTTGTAATCATTTGTGCAGCATCGATTTACAACTTTACAAGTGTAGAATGGTTAAATAAAGATTTAATACCACTCCGCAATGATGGTATCCCATTAATAATTATAATTATATATTTTTCAAGTTTGTTAATGATGACTTTTTTGCTATAAAAGAATTTTTATTAAAATTTTCAGAAAGAATGGAAATCACCTTTGAAGATACTAATTTTACTCACCGAACTAATCTTACAATTCGAAATGCGCAAAAATCAGATGAAAGTGAATACTATTGCAAAGCGGTCACATTTAACGATCTCGCAGATAGAATTCTTTATGAGCTCGTACTCGCTGGTAATGATCATTATGTTTAAATTATTTTAATACAATTTGCTGAATGGTGCTATTGTAAAAGAATTACAAATGTATTATTCTCAGATCCTGCAAGTCCATACTTCACTAATGTCAACATGAATGGAACGGAGGTTACCATTTCGGCAAGAGAATCTCATAATACCGTCCATTTAAATTGTTATGCATCAGGAATGCCAAAACCAACAACCACTTGGTATAAGGTAATAGTAATATATTAGAAATTGTAATAAGTCATTATTAATCATAAAATGCTTATTATCTTACTTTTTGTAGAATAATCAACCGTTAGAGCTGAATGAACAACAGTTTATTTTAATGTCTGACAATCAAGAGTTAGTAATTAAATATTTGATGGAGAAAGACAGTGGAACATATTCCTGCGTAGTTAAAAATCGTTTTGGGGAGATAAGACAGTCTCAGAAATTTTTGGTGAAAGGTAAAAATTTTTGGTATTTTTAAGTTGTATATCTAACTGTTAACATAATTATAATAAAATTGCTTTTTAATTTTTAGGGCCAGAAGTTTCTTTAATATGGATTATAACAATCGTTGTTTTAATAATCATACTTATTTCATTATTAATTTATTTCTGTATTAAAATAAAACGCGAGAAGGTAAACTTTAATTTTTTACATTTAAAATAATTGTCATAATTACCTGTTGTTATAAATTATTCATTATTTTTGGCTACAGAGAATGAGAAAACAATTGATAGAAGCTGGTTTGATGCATTTTGAGGAAGGTGCTCTTGATTGCATAAATCCAGAATTGACCGTGGATGATCAAGCAGAACTTTTACCTTACGACAGAAAATATGAATTTCCTAGAGATAAGTTAAAACTAGGTAATTATATTTACATTTTTAATGGTAATATGCATGTAATAATGTAATAAAACTATGTAAACAGGATAATTTTATTTATAGGAAAACAGTTAGGTAGTGGAGCTTTTGGCGTTGTAATGAAAGCCGAAGCTCGAGGAATTAGCGCTGATGAGTCGAAAACAACAGTAGCTGTAAAAATGGTCCGTAGTAATACCGACCCAGCTTACATTCGCGCTCTTGCTAGTGAATTGAAAATTATGGTGCATCTTGGAAAACATTTGAACGTTGTTAATCTCCTTGGTGCTTGCACTAACAATATTGCTAAAAGTAAGGCTTTTCATTTTACATATTTATTTACAATTCATTATTTTTCAAAACATATTTCAAACTGATTCTACCTAAAATTTTTACCACTTTATTAGGAGAATTATTGGTAATTGTCGAATACTGCCGATATGGAAATTTGCATAACTACCTTTTAAGACACAGGGCAGATTTTATTAATCAAATTGATCCATACAGTGGAAAAATAGACGCTTCTATTGGGCAAGAATTGTTAATGAGATCAACTAGTGTAGGAAGTAACAACAGGTTTGTTTGTTTTCAATAAATACTTACTGTTTGGATAATATTAATGTTATCTTATACAAACTAATTGCATAACTAAGTGTGTTTAATGTAAAAACAATATTTTTCCGTGATTAATTAAATAACCCAGTGACTAATAATCGGAATATATATATATATATATATAATACAATCACATATTTACGCTTTACACATTCCAATATTCAATAGAAACAAAATAAGTCTTTTTATGTTTTAATCAGATAATTTTGGGTTTTAACTAATATTTAATCGCTATGTTTTACGTGTTTTTATACTTTTTATTTATGTCAGTTACCATTAGAATATTTAATTATTTGCAAAGTATATGTTAAAAATTAACCAAGTGTTTGTAAATGTTTTAATAAAACAAGTACCATGGTTTTATCAATTAATTGTTAAATAATAAGTGCATGGTGGTGCCTGCTGCTAACAACTTGCCTCTCTTTTTTTTCTACGCTTAACAGGATAAAATACGCGGCATTGTCCTTTTCCCGTAGTCTTAGCGCAACCTCAGGCAACAGTGCACCAGGTACCGAGACAGTCATATACTGCGCGGATACTCAGGATATCACGGGCATACCAGAAGGTAGTTGCATCAACAGTAATGATTCGCAACCAGGATGGAGATCGAATTATCGAGGGGACTATAAAGACAGAAATCTGAAGCCTATATGTACACAAGATTTACTTTCGTGGGCGTTCCAAGTCGCTCGAGGGATGGAATATCTTTGTCAAAGAAAGGTATTTTTTACATTTTTTAATCATTTTCAAACAATCAGTATAAGAAGCTGTTATATATATATATATATATATATATATATTATCATAGTTATTCATTGTTCATTGTTATTATAAATATTGCGTATCTTGATAGGTTTTGCACGGTGATTTGGCCGCAAGAAACATTTTACTGGCCGAAAACAATGTTGTCAAGATTTGCGACTTTGGTTTAGCGAAAACAATGTACAAAGATAATAATTATAAGAAGAAAGGTGATGGACCTGTGCCAATTAAATGGATGGCTATCGAATCGATAAGAGATCAAGTATTCTCCACGCAATCAGATATTTGGTCTTTTGGTATTGTTCTTTGGGAGTTCTTTACACTTGCTGAAACTCCTTATCCCGGAATGCATGCTGAAAAACAATATCAAAAGCTTATCGAAGGTTATCGTATGGAGCAACCTAAATATGCTACCACGGACATGTAAGGATTTTCTAACATATCAACAATTACTTTTTTTCAATTGTATTTAACGGTTTTTTATGTTTTTAATTCATAGCTACAATATTATGCTCCAATGCTGGAAAGCTAAACCAACTTTGAGGCCGTCATTTACCGAATTAGTCGAAAGTATTGGTGATCTTCTGGAAGAAGGCGTTAAAATGGTATTAAATTTATTTGTATTATCGTCGATAAATTTAAGGATTTGAAACAATTTTAATATTTTATACACTCTTTTTAACTTAGCACTATGTGGATTTGAACACCCCGTACATGCATATGAATACAATAGGCCAAGAAGGTAAAAATGATTATTTGACGATGATGTCTGCTCCTGACCACGCGAATTTTGATTCGCCTCAACACAATTACGTCAACAGTCCATCTCAACCAACAGATTCTGCTTATTTAAGTATGAATAGTGGTGGTAGCCCACTCGACGAGTCTGGAATCTTTAGTCCCCGACCAAATTCCGTACAGGATACGCGTTTCCAATTTCCTAGTCCATCATCCCCGAATCGTGCTGGTAAATGGAAATATTTTGATACAATACAAACTTCTGCATCAAATTGTATTTAGTGTTTAAAATATTTTAATCTGTAATAACACATTTTTGTTTAGCCAATGCAACGCATTCCGATAGAGAAGATGCTCCTATGTTGAAGAAAACAAAAGAAGAACCAGAGGAAGACGAAGACAGTTATTTGAAACCTATAGATGTTAATAAAAAGCGCGAAGAGTTCATGAGACAACGAGAGGCTGAAAAAAGAAAAGAAAGAGAACGCAGTGGTAGAATATCAACTGATAGGGATTCTGGTTACTGCAATACTCCGAAAGGTCTTGAATTAGTAGATATACGAATTAATGATTCAGGAAACAAAAGTCAAGCCGATTGGAGGGATACCGACGAAGCTGGCAAACCCTCTATGATTTTAAGGACCCAAGATAATTATGTAAACATGCCGAAACAAAAAAATGATTTGAGGAAAGATGTACCAGACAGTTTTATGAATCCTAGTTACATCTTTGTGGAATCTAGTAAATCTGATCAAGATATTCTTTAAAATCACTGATGCTCGGGAAGTGCATTTATGCAAGTGAACTTTTTTTCAGTACATGTCATATGTTAACTCGATTGACTATGAGTTGTAAAGTTACGAATGTGAACAAAGTTTATATTTTGTCAGTTTTTATATCGAATATATATATATATAATGTTTTGTAATACTTAATTTTATTATCGCGACTAAAAATACGCTTAAGATGGTATAAATGAGAATATGTGTGTTTGTCTAATAAAATGATCGTGGCCAAATATGTAAAATGTAATTGTTTTCCAGTGAAAACAAGTGACGAACGATTTACTCTTGAGTGCCATTTTATCATGACACATTATCTGATAAACGATCAATGGTAATTTTTATAATTATTATAAATCAATAACAGTTACCAATTACAACGAATGATCTGTGTGTACGAACGCGTATATTTACAAAACGCGACAGTGATAATGTACGTGCAATTGTGTGCTTAAAATTATTATACGAGTGCAAGTAAGTCGATTTATTAAAATATTTATATTCTAACGTTCAAATAAATTACCTTAATTGAAAAAGAGAAATACTCACAAACTTAAATAAATATTTTTACTTATACAAATGCCAAAACTACTTTTACGAAAAGTATATATATATATCGACTTACAAAAAAAAAGTACAATTAAGTATTCGTATGCATTTTTAGTATCATACCGATATTTGAATATATTTAATTTACTTGTTCATTTAAGAATAAAATCTTTGTACTTATTATTAGGAGAAAACAATTATCAACAATATTTTAGAATTAAACGATCTTTATTTACAAATTTTTGTAATTAATTATTTGTAAAACAAACGTATTGATTGTCTGCATAACATGATATATATATAATAATTTATAAATATATTGATGATCTCGTAAATATTTCAATAATATTAACATAATAAATTTTTTAAAATTCAATCGTCAAGAATATTTTCATTAATTCGTATTGAATAAGGAACATCATACATTTTTGTATCATTTGGTATATTCCGACCATTTTTAACAATGTTTTGCGCATACTCCTGTTTGTATTTAGCCCATCTAAAAAAATTTTTTAATTTAAAGAATTGATCTTTTATAATCATTTACTTTAAACAGTATGAGTTAATATTACAATATATTCAAATAATAAAGATATTTTTGTAACAAGGTATTGTAACTTACTTCCTATTCTCCACAAAATGTTTAAACAACTGCTTATTGGTGGGATATTTCGTATTCATGAAATATTTAACGCGTTCCCAAATATTGGCTCGATTGTGTTCAGTAAGCCAGAAACGGGGTATCAATAAACATTTTGTGGGTGTAATTGAAACAATACGTCGGTTTCTCATTTGTTCACCTACGGAAAATGTTTTCGTATTTAATAGTTCAATTTAGAGTTTAAAATATTAACTAATTTACGAAAAATGCGTATACCTAAACCAAAACAGGCGCCTCTGTAAAACATGCATATTTGCATGAATACCGTTTGTACGTTTTCAGGATAATTTTGTAGAGTTGTTACGGAAGGTTGTTTCATTAACATTTCAACAGTATCAGTGATTTCATGCCATTGGTTTAGCTAAATAATTTATTACAAGCTGATCGGTAAAAATATTATTATAAAAGTTTGTGTACTTAATTATGTACATGAAGAAACTAGAAGTTATAATTATTAACTCACGACATCTTGAAGAGTGACAGTAACAACGCTGATTCTATCCATGACAATATTTGTATTTGTTTTTTTCGAAGCTATTAATTTAATGTAATCCTCAGCTGATGTACCTCGATGATCTTTTAATTCTATGTTACCAGCACTCGGACGCTTTTATTAATTATTTGATTTAAATTACATATATTTATATACATATATGATCTTTTACTTTTTTTGAATCATTAAATTATTCACTTTATATTATTAAATGATACCTACTCTAGATGGATTAGCCGTAGGAGGCATTGTCATCATTGTTGATAAGTTATCCTTAAGAATGTCAATTTTTTTACTTCGTCCAATAATCTGACGAGGGTTTCCATCTTCTTGTGTGGAATCGTAAAGTTTGTACTTTATTTTTTGGCCAACTAATTTTTTTTCGATTAACATGTGTTCTATAAGTCGACATTCGCCAGATAAAATAAAATAAACGTAATGAACCATCCCTTTACCGTCTCCTAATAAAATCTTAAATTTTTTTTATAAATAATATTAATTACTCAAATAAATAGAAAATAATACAAAAATGTTAAATAGATTAAAAAATATATACTTCGTTTGGCTTATAATTTAATGTTTTACTTAAAATGCAGCATTCGCGCATCGTTTCCTCATTCCAACCTTTGAAGTAATTGAAATTAACCAGTGCATCACGCAATGTATCCCATTCCTCCAATAACACAATTTTTAAATGCGTATCAAACGCGTTTCGAGAAACAAGAAGTAAATCAACAGCAGCTGCAATTAAAAATAAATTTATGTATTTATATGTATGTGTACCTAAACTGCTACATAAATCTGAGTAATGAATATTTCAGCACTTTTGCTTACTACAGTTGCCGTTCGATTTACTTTGTGAAGCATCGCAATTTCACCAAACATATCGCCAGCTTGTAAAAGTCCAACGTCTATGTGATTAATTTCACCTACAAATTTAAAAATTAATTGCTTGTATTTTTCAAAATAAATATTAACAAACTAAAACATACATTTACATGTGTATGTATATTTATATACACACGACACTCGCACACACACACACACACACACACACGTGCATATATGTTTCACTTATAAATATATTATTGTAAACGTTAATTTAAAAAAAGATTACCTGTAATATGATCAGTAACATCTCGAAAAATTTGTAGTTGCCCATTAACAATGTAATACAGTAAAAATGGCTTATGTCCTTGTCGAATTATAGTTCTTCCTTCTGGTACATATTGGTAAGAAATATCAGCAGATATAGATTCAATAACATCTTCAGGGTATTTTTTAAATGCATTTATATCTCTCAATAATTCTTCTATGTATGCTATTTCCTCTTTTGATCTTCTATCTGGCTTTATAAATAAAATTGACCGATCCTATTTTAAATAAATAAATGAGATTACTATTTTTTTATTTACTTGTTTTTAATCTTAGAATTTAATTAAAATAATTTTGTTTTTTTTTTCAACAATGGTGATATTTTGTTGTGTGTAATTTACTTTGATTGTAAGTTGATTTTCTTCGGCTGATCTTTTGCGTTGTGCTAATTTTACTGTCGCGGATACATCCGTGCCCATTTGTTCTCCAAAAATTTCTTCGCTTATCCATTCTTTATATTCGATAACTCGTCTAACGGCGGCACGAAATAAATATCTACCTCTTAATTTTCCAACCTAAAATTTGTTTTAATAACAATAATAATAAATAATATTTGTAAAATTTATATTATAATTTCTAATTATAATTTAATACATTTTGGAAGACAAATTCAAAGTTTTATGTATATTTTACGTTATATGTATACGATAAAAAAAATATAAAAATACACGAAAAGATATATACTTTTCTCATTAATTACATTTAATCGATAATTATAATATCGACTAATTACTTACGTTTGAACGTGCTTTTGATTGCAAATTTTGACTAAATATTTCGCGTACCGTACTTTTTCTTCTAGGCTCACTCATTTTTTAAAACTATTCTATAAATTTTTAATTCACTTCAAACAATTATAATAATTTTAATTTTGAATATTAAAATAACAGTAACAACAATTTTGATGAACTACGTTTTGATGTTAAATCAACGAAACATCGTTACGAGAATACGAGGTCACATTTTTAGATATTTAATGGTCTCCCCGAGTGCGCATGATTTGTTTTGTCGATAATATCACTAATTACATGAAATTTGGTGCTAAGCATCTGCACTATTCAATAATTTTATAATACATTTATCTAGATATACTATTATTATTATAACCTGTTTCAATTGCAATGTCAAAAAAATTATTAGCAAAAATAATTTGTTTGTAAATAGTAAATACAATTCCAGTACTATACAAATATTATCTTTGTATCATATTTTTATTTAATTAGTAAATAAATTTTGTGCTTTAAACATTAAGTGCAAATAAATTTGGTGCTATTATGTATGATATTTGTTTGTCTTTAAACAAATATTCATATCGTAGTTACGAAAATTTAAATTTGGCAGACTTTCTGATCAGTTGATAAAGTAGAATTATCCTGAATGACTTGCTCCTATTCTTGTAGGTACAGGTATACATACAAAATACCGCTCAACGAGTGTCAAGCGGTGACTAAACAGTTTAATATATTGTAAAGGATATTTTCTTAATTGTATCAGTATGGTATGTAAATTTACATTTTCTTTATCGTAAGGGTATATGTTTTAATCAGAGTAAACACATTTAAAATTTGTATAAACGTTTCTAGCAATTTAAGGTTATGTTATCTTATCTATTTGAAATGAATTATTAAGATATAAAATATTATTATTAATTGTTAATTGTTACATTTACCTTGGTAATCTAATATTTATCTCCCATTTAATTTAATAATTTAGAGTTTCGGATATGAAGCTTTGAAATCTCAACCTAAGGAGCCGTTGGACACCCAACTAGGTGGTGAAAATTATGAAGTCATTAGTCCTATGATATCTGGGTAAATATAATAAAATATATTTTATTGTACATATTTTTATAAAACGTTAAATTGATTTCATTCGTTTTGTAGGTTAGGGAATCAAAGAAAAAATATAGGTTTTGCACATCCTCTAGAAGCTTCAGAGGTTAATGTAAGTTTCTTTTGTACTAAATTTTAGTAATTAATAAAAGTATTTATTTATTTCTTATTTGTGTTTCAGTTCCACAAAAATCAACTGAAATTAGATATGATTATGCTTCGTAATATTCAAGGATTGCACGCTCCTTTACGTCTAGCAATGGAACTTAAAACCGCTGATAAAATTGGTAGGCTACCATTTTTACCTTCTTCTAATGCTATGCGGGATACCATTCTAGGACGCGATGAAGATATTGGGTAAATATATTTAGCATTTTTGCATTTTTATAAAAGTTAAAACTTGATTTAGTGTAAAGTATTTGAAATTTTATAATTTGCCATTGTTTATTTTAATATATTAAGATGTGCAATTAAATCTACCGTTTTATTCTATCTTCCTTATTATTGAATTAATTATATTACATAAATTTAATCAACTTAAGCAATTATAATTATCTAATTATTATTTTTAAAATATTTATTTACTAATTTGAAAACTTAACTGAAGTTAGCAGCCAGATAGCAGCAACCAAATAGATTTATCATTAATTGTATTTAAAAAAATTTCATGGAATTTTCTAAAATTTTATGTTATGTGTTTACATGTCTTGTTTGTTATTTAGCATCGTTTAAAAGGGATAAATATAAAGAAAAGAACTATTTATTGAGAACCGTTGATAAATCTATCTGGCTGCTAACTTCAGTTTCATAAAACTTAATTGTGTACTAGTTATATATTATTAATAAATATTATTTTATTTTCAGTTTCGAAGATATATTAAACATACCAGAATTCAGAGAACAAATGGGACAGCCTCACGCTATAGTTGAAAAGAGTTTGGGAATTTTATAAGGTTAGCTCTGAAAGCGATAATTATTTAAGAAATATTTTGATTTATTTTGTAATTATAAGTCTTTTAATAAATCTCTTATATATAATATTCATATGTACAGCAGTCAATAACAATTTTTTAATTATATTTAAAAGTCAGGCCACACTAGATCATCTATCCTTGTGCAACATATCTTTTTTACTTCTTCTATACCAGTCTTCAATTCAGTTTCTCTACTATTTTTTAACCTTAACTCCAATCCAGATAATATGGATTCAACTTTATTTTGTCGTGCACAGATAACAAAAGGAAATCGAAATTTTTCTCTATATCTTTTGGCATAAAATTCAAAATTATATATAGAATTTAAAAGTAAAAAGACAGTAAATCACTTTATACTTACAAATAGTTATTATTACTAAGAGTCTGTTTATCATCCTTTGATAATGTATCTAAACCAGCAAACTTTTGCTCAATCTGCGATTCAATAGTAAGTTTTCCATCTTCTGCCAATTTTCCAGCTAAATCCGGATGTTTTAACAAAACTAATTCTTTTTCTGTCACACATAAACTTTACATTAGATTGTTCTAAATAAACATTCTTTTAAATAATAATTTTCATTTAAAATAATTTACCTGAGGTATCTAATTTATCTAAATATTCTTCAAATGCTCTCTTGAGATCTTCGGTGGAAAAAAATGGTCTTTTATTCGCTACAGTTGGAGCAGCTTCAGGACAGTGTTCAATTACATTCCCAAAAAGCCATTCAAAATTTTCAGCTGGCAATGCATTCACTTCATTAATGCTTAATATTCCTCTTGACATTTTCAGTTAAATCCTTAATAAATTATACAAATATTTAATTGATATACACCAATATATAATATTATAATAGTAATATTCATATATATTATAAAAAATCAATTAAAAAATAAATAAAAGTTTTACAATAAATTATTTATAAATAATGATGAAATTCATATGAAAATTACATATTCATTATCATCAATTTATTAACTAACTTAACATTAAATAATGATTAAATTTTTTTAAATGTTAAATTTTAATGATCCTAAAATTCTATTTAAAATAATAAAGATAACAATATATTAACTATAATGTAATTAGCATACATTATTATTCAACTTTATTACCTAACCGATGTAAATGAATGTTTGCATTTCACATGATACTCCATAATAATAATAGTAACGCCTATATAATATGCAGCAAAAGCAAAACTTGTTGACATAGCGTTTGAAAAAAATGTAATTCGTGGAACAAATCTTAAAAATCTACACTGTGACTTTGAAGCGACTATAAATAACAACTTTCAACAAGTATAAAAAAACTGTAAACATTATAAATATATGAAAAAATAATGACGTACCAATTTTTTAATCGGAAAGAAATTTTTAAAGTTTGCAGTTCTATCGATGTACTAGCGACACTACATTTTATTAAAAGTGAAAATAGGTACCTACGATATAAAGAAATTTGAGAACAAGCTGTACACTCTGCACCGATTTGATAGGTGCGTCGAAGAATAACGAAGCGAATAAAAAGACGTAGGTAAGTAAGTATAACGTTGAAAAATAAACTTGAGATATAGAAGAAAAAAATATCGGCAGACTTACAATGTTAAATTATCCACAGTCGATCGATAGACTTTGCAGATGGTCACCTCGGAAGCCTAAGAATCCGAGGATTTATTTACGGAGCGCGCGACAAGCCGCGCCAAGCGCAACGCGACTACTGAGACACATAAACGTTATCGCGGCCTCGCGCGAAGCTACCCGAGCTTTGCTTTCCGATCGCACATAGTTAACACGAGCTAAAACTTGATTAAATGAATGTATGCGTGGAGCATAGTTTCGTCGGCCCGGCCTTATCTGGACGATTCGGCTCGAACGCGGATTGCTCGATTTTTCTTTCATGCACGTGACCTACATGTATATACGTATTCGAGTACTACACGACATACCATATATTGTCTCCAAGCTCTCTCATCTTCTTTCTTATTCAGGAAAATGTTATTATTAATCATCCTCCTTACTATTGATATTAATAACTTTTTATAAAGAGTGACGAAAATAATTATAATTTATCATTTATAATTTATCATTTATAATTTATGTTTATTAAGATGTGACAGTCAAATTACATGCATCTATTTTGAAAGAATAAAAAATTATTAATAATTAATTTAACGAGAAATCTGGAACATTTCGTACATCATACTAAAGCGACGGAAAAAGAGCTTGCAGAACCAGATATACAAAAAAAATTAATTTAAATTAATTACTATAATGAATAGTAACTTTTCATCGACAACCATTAAGCGTATATAATGTAACTTTGCGACCTATACCTAAAACTTTCAAACACGTAAAGATAAAAGGTTTGTCAAAAATTGTGAACGATGTCCAGAGTAAGTAGATTACTACAGATTTTTGGAAAAGTATACCCATTAAGAGATTAAAAAAAATCAACATGATACACCAATTTTAGGTTTTATTATTTACTTAATGATGACTATGATCAGCCTTAGGCTTATCTTCAGAAGAATAAAAAATTATATTACATACAATTATAATAACTATAAGTATGCTGCATTTTTTAAAAATAAGTTTTATTTATACATAAAAATGATTGTTAATTTTTTCATTTAAATCTAGTTACAAATTGGTATATATGCCATTACGGCTTATTAGGTTTTAGTATAAATTTTATAGAAAATGTTAATACAGTCATTCAGTTAAACAGTAACCTACATATTAATATATACTATTTTAATGAGTCAAGATAAATAAAATACTTATAATTTGTATAAAATTAGTTCCTATATTCTACAATTACTTTATTACAAATGAAATAAAAATAAAATGTGAGTTGTAACGAACAGTTTATATTTCAAACATTGTTTACATAGTTTGGAATATATTTTATTCATGTAGTATTATAACGTATATGCAGTATTACTTCAGACACCAAATGTCACAAATTGAATTTCCAGTAGTTATCTACTTTACCGACAGAAGATATTAGGCATTAGCGTACTACAAATATTTTTTATAATATAGCTTCAATATTATATAAGAACAATTACAGTCACGTTAAATTTTAAAATAGTAATTATATAGCTTAAAAGATATTATTTCTAATATTTGCCATTCGTACTTAAATTATAAGCTTTCGCATTCTGCTTATAGATGTCATTAGAGCTTGATTCTGATCGTATAATATTAGGAGATATGTGGTTCATGTAGTAAAAATTATTATAAACATTATAAAAGTATCGTTATTCAAAAATCACTTATGTGTTTTCATTAAAAAACATAGATAGGTGCATAATCATATAGTAATGAAATATTTTATTTGATGCTAGTAAAACTACTATTTTATTATTATATAATGCTACCCACTTACGACAGTTTTAAGTGTTTTTAAATAATGATTTATTTACAAATGTACACATCATGTGAATGAATTATCAATTTTTATTTTAAACGTTTTCGAACTGAATTAATTAAATATATTTAATGTATTATCGCCCGAAAACGACCGAATTGTATTACATGTAATATATTTTTTATTGTAACTAATCACACTGTTAACGAGATGTGATAGCCAAATTACACACGGAGGAAAAAGTTGAAGTAAAAATTACAATGTTGTCTAGTAATGCGGAGACAGACTGACACAATCCAAAAATTTACCATAGTGTATATTAAATTTTACTAAAAAGTAATTAATTTTTACTATACAGTTCTGGTAATATTTACTACAACTTCAGTAAAATTTACTATACACTATGGTAAATTTTTGGATTGTGTCAGTCTGTCTCCGCATTACTAGACAACATTGTAATTTTTACTATAACTTTTTTCTCCGTGCAGGGATCTACTTTTAAAAACCCAAAAATTTTCTGCGATTATCGAACTAAAAATCTGGAAAAATTCATGCGTGAGACAAGCTGACAGAGAGATTTTCATGAAATAATTAATTTTAAATTATTTAAAAATTAATAACCACTTTTCGTCGGTAATGATTAGGTGAAAAGTTGATCCTTGCGACTCTCGATCACTTAGTGATCAAAAATCATGAAAAAAATCGTACATACTGTTCAAAGCAAATAGAAGAGCGTTACAGAGAGATTTTTTTGGAAAAAGTCCATTGTTAATTAAAAAATAAATAAGAATTCCAATTTTTTTTAGTCTCACATCTCCTTAACGAGAATAGTGAGAATCCAAATGCAATGAGAAAAATATATATCTGGCAAGGTCGAGTTTAAAGAAATCGTTACTTTCGGTAGTCGTAATGTCCATTTTAAGACCCAAGACAATCGAAAACAGGTAAAGGAGAGTTTCGAAAAAGTGTATGTTTAAAAAGTAGTAAGTATAAAAAGAAGTGGAGACGTTGTAATTCGGTGATCGGTATCGTTATTCTGTGATCTTTTATGGTACCTTACATTTGCGGTGTCTTCTGCCGCCTTTGAAATTATCTCATCAAATTCACGGCAGCACACCGAAGAGATGACTGACGAGAGACTATGACAATAATTTTCTCTCGGAAGGGTCATAAATTCCGCAATTTCCGTGGCATGTGTGATTTTTAACGACGTAACAGTGACTAAGTTAGACCTTTCATTAGAAACTTCGTATATTATTCGTCGGTGTACACTATATACGGAAGCTTAAGGAAATTCAAATTTTTGTTAATTCTATATACGTATATCTACACAATTAAACAATAAATCGATTAACGGTGTACAATTATTATATTACTCTACGATTTAAAAGCCTCTTTGATAATTGATGGTACAGTTTGTTTCAATTAACTATATAATGAAAAATATATTCTTTTGAATTTTGCACATACCTATACACGACTTTTTTTTATTATAGATATATTTTGAATTAAATTATATAGTTTATCATCTAGATTTTATTTGTGCATTTTATATTATATGATATTAAAAATGTTTAGTACTGCACTAAAAATATAGACTTAGTTAAGACAACAAAATTAATAAGTACACAGAGTTAAAAATAACAATTATATTACAATAAGTAATCTTAAAATAATTGTCTCAAATCGATTTCTTTAGCGCAATAAAACTTTTACTGTGTTTGTGTAAGTGTATCATAAATTCATTATTCGACAACAAATTAAATAATATATAATATAAATAATTAAAATAATGATTTATTTTCGAAAGCATATATAGTAAATATTTATAAATTAACCAAATTTAAATTATGAAACTACTGCGTTATAAAAGAGTGAAACAAGCTGTTTAAAAAACCAGTTTACTCCACATTGATAGTTACGATTTCATTTTACGACAATCTGCGTCTACAAAAGTTGCAATAAAATAAAACACATATCTTTTAACTGGCATTAAAAACAAATAAGTTATATCGCTTTTTTCAAATGGTATACATAAAATGCAAAGTCATAAATTATAAATTCCACTCAAACTTTTAATAGTTGAGGTAGTTTCGTTCTGGCACATCTTCTTTTTAAAACAAAATGTAGATATTTAACATTTTCAGAGTTTGACTTAGTGTTGTGTAATGAATATTATTATTTTGTTTTTTATTATTATTTATTTTGTTATTGACTTACATCTAAAGTTTCTGCGTTAACGTTTGCCGAAGAAAAATTAAAAAAATGAGTATGTAAATTTTAATATTATCACGATGATTTATATACGAAAGTAGCAACGACGAATATAACATCGAGTAGTCTTAAAATACTAAATAATACTTGATATAGCTATATTGACTCTCATTTTTAAATGACATCTCGTCAAATAAAATGGAGTAATGCGTATTTTGATCCCGGCATCGATGCGTTTTACAACGGCATTCGCCATTTCTACGGAAAGTCCCTTTTTTCCCTTGAACGTATAGGTTACTCGAACACAAAAGGGCCTCGGGACCAATGAGCGAGTGTAAGCCCAAAATCCGAGCGAGTGTAACCCTCTGACGAGAAAAGGCCCCGCCGCTTCGAAAGAAACAGCAGAGCATAGAACGCCGGAAGGAGAAGAGCCAGTTTTATTACACGGTTTTTCATCCACAGATTAGCCCCTTTCGAAATATCGATACTATATATACACTCGGACGATCGAAGGTTTTACAACAGCCCTCGCAATAAAAGTATCTATTTGGCGTGCGCTCGACCAACACAAAAAGCGTACCGCGGATCTACCGAAAATGCTCAGCGGTGATCCTTTTGGGGATGCGGGAACTTGGAACCAGGCTTTGGAAAATCTTTGGTAACCTGGTTAGTTTTTACAACGTGCGTGCACGCGGAGAAAAATTTTATAGGACGAGTCCAGGTGCGGATGTGGACCATCGAGAGGTGTGGACCGAAACCAAAGTTGAAAGGGGAGCAAGGTTACGTCTCGACAATGTATACGATTCGTCATTTTTATACCAAAATCTCTGTTTGTGTATTCTTTTTTGAATGCGTGAAAAATTTTAAAAGCAATATTATGAGTTACGGTTTAAAATGTTTTAGGAAAATTTATATTTCTTTTTTTAATTTTTATGTAACATATCAGTACATCTATATGAAGAGAAAATTATGTCTTTCCATGTATGTTCGTCATACGATGATTCTCACGGTATCCGATTGAGTAAATAAAAATGTTGCAATACGAATGAATAAATATATACATAAAAATGTATATGGAAATCATTATAATAAAGTACTTGTTTAATCAAAGTTGTGCTAGATGCAATTAAACGTGCGTTAATAATTTAAAAAACTTAGATTCTCATAAATTAATTAATTCCTAACCAAACTTTACCTTTTACAGTAAAAGATCGACGTTGAGTATAACTTAAAACAAGCAAGTATAATGGATATAGTTTTAAACAATTTTTATACGTAGCAATTTTTATTTTCCATAGATATGTAACAAAATGCATAACCCTTGATGTATACCAAGAAAAGAATTCTCTTCTATTGTTGCGTGTTTTAAGATTTATCCAAGGTCCAATTACCGCCTATATACCGCCTAAGCATCTTTTTCTTTTTATCCTACCTTTCCATGGTTCTTCTCGGTTCGTATCGACATCCGAAGCATTTTATCCTACACTCTTCTCTGACCTCTGCTGTAACCATTTCATTCCTTAAGAATGCGTTTGGAACTTCTCTTCCTTTTGTGAAATTCCTTATACCGATATTGAATGCTGTTAGAATGTATTAAAAAAATAACGTTCTTGTCAAGATTTTCCAGAATGCTTTGTGTCCACAAACTTAGGTAAGTTATTTAGAACTGAGATAAAAGGATTACATGAAAAACAACTGTTTTGATGCAATTTGTAACTAAATATATTAATTTATAATCGGACAGTCGATTTTTATTAATTAAATTATTATATAAATATATGAGAAGCATAATAATTATTTTTTATAATTAAACAGAAATGTTCATTTTGTTTTTTTCTTTGTAAGTAACTCTGATTAAAAAGTTCAGTGTTTTTTAAATATTGAACAATTTTAGACGTTAGTATAAAATAATCAATTATTGGTGAAAACTAATTAAACTAATTAGTTATACTATTGCCATTTAAATATTTAGGCAAATTCTGCATGTTATTTATTTTTTAATTGATTTAATTTACTGGTGTATCAATTCTAACGAATTCAATAATTAGAACAATAAATATTAATGTATTAAATGTACAGTGTTATATGTATAGTATTAAACGTAAGTTATAGAAACATGTTACCTTTCATCATTATCATTACAATAAATTAAAGGATTTTTTGTGTTGATTTTAATGAGTAACCAACTTCCTCCACTTTCAGATCCAAATAATTAAAATATGATTAGGTTATTATAATTAACACAAAAATTCGTTATATCGTTTAAATTATTGGTATTTGTATATAACTATATAGTGTATAAGTATTTGTATTTACAAAATTACAGTAAAATGAAAAACAGTAACAGAGTGTGCTTATAATTTTCTTGAATGCACCTAAACTTATTGACCAATTTTATTTGTGTTTTAAAGATTTTTTGGTTAACAATTAAAAAAAAAGTTGTTAATTATTAATATTTCAACCAAAAGTTTTTAGTTTATATTCTACCAGAAGAAAAATATCTTTAATTTAATTAGCAATGTACATCGTTATTTATTTATTAATTAATTTATTTATTTATTTAACCAGAAAATATACATTATGCCGCTAACATCAAAAGGCGCGATAGCGCCTGCACGCAAGTATGCAGGCGCGTAAGCCCTTATTATACAGCTAACTAACCCCTCAAATTTTTTATTCAGAATATACAATAATATTCAATATAACTGGCATCCTATAGAAAAATAAAAAAAACATTAGTTTTGCACATACAACAAATAATACTTATATTTGATGATAGAAATTATAAATTTATAATAGTAATTCAAATAAATTCCAGTTATCTTTTAAATAATCACTTATAATACCTTTTATACTTTTTTTACTTAAATTTAAAATTTTTAGTTCATTAGGTAGAATATTATAACACCTTATTGCATTATATTTATTGCTTTTGAAGCTTATTGATTTTTTAATGACAGGTAGTTTTAGGTTCTACTAGTTGAATTTAAATATTGGTCCTTAAATTCCTGATAATATTGCAAAATTGAATTAAGTATAAAAATTTGTTTAATCGTTAATGGAGAGTTGCCCTCCTTTTTTCATAATTATTTTAATTGATCTTTTTTGCAAAGAATTAAGCAGCGATAAAACATTATTATATGCTCTACCCCATGCTATAATTCCATATGTTGCAATACTATGAAAAAGAGCATAGTAAATTTGTAATAAGAACTTTTGCTCTATAATACATGCAAATTTTTGTAGTATAAAAAGTAAATATCTACTTAGTTCTATTTATAATATACATAATGTGATAATTCCATTTTAAATGGCTATCTATAAAGACCCCTAAGTATTTCGTACATTCAACATTCTTGATTGCTATTCCCATAATATTTATATTTAAGTTATTCGGAACACTATCACAGTAACTCCCAAAACTCATATATACAGTTTTAGATATATTTAGCGATAATTCATTACTCGCAATCCAATTGTGCACTTTGTGTAGACAATTGGTCATAACTATTTCAGCACTTTCCCAGGTTGTTCCTGAACTTAATATTATTGTATCATCAGCGTATGATGATACAACACAATTATCAGTTTTTATTTCTAAAAGATCATTAATGTAAACTAAAAATAGCAAAGGGCCCAGTATAGTGCCCTGAGGTACCCCCATTGATAGTGTTAGACTAGAGCTTTTGATATTCTTTAGTTTTACAATTTGAGATCTATTAGTCAAATAGTCTTTCATTAATTTAAGTGCAGTTCCTCTTACACCATAAATTTCAAGTTTGGTAAATAGTTTATTGTGATTAACCGTATCAAGGGCTTTTGCCAAATCTATGAAAGTCGCTATAGTGGGTTCATTATTATTTATTTTATTGTACACAAGTTCAGTAAGAAAATTTAAGGCATCTTTTGTACCTTTATATTTTATAAAACCAAATTGATTATTTGATATAATTTTGATTCACTAAGAAATGAGCTAGTCGATTATGTATAATTTTTTCAAATATTTTAGCTACGTTAGAAATTAATGAAATAGGTCTATAGTTATTTCGAAGATATTTCTCGCCAGATTTATGAAGAGGTACCACTTCCGCTATCTAAAGTGTTCTAGACCAGTTGTTAGATCGATAACAATTAATTTTTCCATTAAAACATATAAGAATAATGGCACTATATACGATAATGCCATTTATCCATAATTTATATGCATGGATAATGATATCCACGATTACATAATCCTCTAATACAATTGTCACCGAAAGTTGGAATGTAGTTTCAAAGTTAACTAGCGCAAGTAGAGATATAGATATAGAGAGAAGAACATTGAGCAAATAGTGTCATATGTATATATGTATATAGCAAGGACGTCTATCATCCGAGAAGAGTCGCGTTACATTTGGCAGTCGTATATATATAAGTATACATATATCTCGCACCCCGAAGAGCAGTAATCCCTGGACTATGTGGAGCGAGAGCGCATCATCGCCACGTAACGAACTATCAAAGCTATTCGGATTCGCGTCAAGTGGCCGTAGGTTTATCGTCCGAAGGGAAGGGAACTTGCTGTGCTATGAGCGGGGGCTGAGGGGTGGGAGGGGAATGAAAGGGGAAGTTGCCGGTTTTCGGGGAGTTAAGCCAAGCCGGTAGTTAAGTCGAGGGCACCCTGGGGACTCGTTGCGCAAAACGCAACCACGCGCTCGCACTGCTTGCTCGGCTGACGTGTAAAAAGTGACGCGGAACCCTCCGTAACGTAAAGGCTAATTGCGAGTTTGCACATTACTCGGTATATACATGTATATTAGTATACTCTCAGCTACTTCTTTTCTTTTTTATTCATCTTCTTTTTCTCCTTTCCCTTTTTTTAATCGAATTTATTCGATGTTTAATTGCCAAGTGGTTAAAGGATTGTAATTTTAAGTTATATATTATAACTTGCGTCGTTATCGTTCATCTTCTTCGCGAATTAGTTTGTAAGGCTCGTAAGGGAATTAAAATAGTTTCAGAAAATTACGATTCAGCAAATCCATTCTGGGTAATGAGATGATCGATTGAAACATCTTTATATGCATTAACCAATTATATTTTATCAAATATAAATTCAATATTATTCTTTTAACATTCATACACCGTATAATCTTATCTTAATAAAAATTAAATTTTAGGTTAAAACGTATTTTAATTTATATTATTAATAACATATTGTTGTCTTTCTATATTAAATATGAATATAAAGCTTACATTAAACACTCTAAATATTCTCATTTAGAACGATCAGGTGCCTTTTAAGCTCTTCGAGCCCACATCAACTGTCATCACATTCACGGAAATAATATCTTTACGGATGTCTTGAACGTATAGTCACACCTTTTCACTATTAAAATTTTAAATTAGATGAAACCTTGAGTTTACTTTAAGAATGTATATGCTTGATTCTACTGAAGCAAAATTTTATTTAATTTTTTTTTCACCTATGTGGCTGATTCTATAAAAATATAATTTTAGAGTCTGATATCATACCAAGCGTAAGTAATTACTTACCGTGTCTCTCTTATTTTTGTATGATTAAGTTTTTGCGCTTATGCAGAATAATACTATAGAAGTATAATGAAAAAGAAAACAAATTAAATTTGTTAATAAACAAATAATTTTGACCGTATAACTACAGTATTTGAATTAAATAATAGAAAATAGTATAATAAAGATATTTAAACAGCGTAGAAAGTTAATCCGGAAATGCACTGCACTACTATGTGTGTGAATATGTTATTTATATAAAAATTTCAGAAGCACACCTTTTTATTAATAATGGCTTATTAAATAACAAAAATTAAATTAAAAAAAGCCAAGAATTAATAAAAGTTTTTTGGGATAGGGCATAGGTATAATAAAACCAGAAACAAATAACTTTATTTTTTTTATTAAAAGTTGCGTCTGTATTTTGAATTGGATAATCGTAGCTGCACAAAATTGTGAGGTATTCCATTACTGTCTAGACTGATAGTACCATTTTTTTCGTTCCTCCGATTAGTTTAACTTTGAGCTTCCATATTTTTTGTTATTAATATTCACTACTTAATAATTTATGTAACTTACTACCGTGTTGTTGCATTTTTTAAAATTCATTAACATGTAATATTTACAATACTTTCAAAACAATAAGGAATCCGTATATATATAAGATTTTTTTTTCTTGGAAGCTTATACACATGTATATATATATACGTCTACTGGATTATTATTTCTATAAAACATAGCTTTTTCTTCGTATATTATGTATAATAAATCTGTGATAATATGCGTTGCATATAGGCAGCAAGCACCGTTATACACGCATTTAAGAAGAAAAGAAAAAACTTCATATTAATATCGATTAAGGGATGCTCAAGGCACGCGGCGCTTATACTTTCATTTACATCTCGACGTGTATCTCGATTGATTGCTCTTGGATTTCATAATGACTTCTAAGGCATGTTCAATTACGTATATTCATTATTCCGATTTTCATAATTTTGTGTTTTACATACTTCGAGCTTCGAGAATAAAAAACACAAACATTGTACTGATTGACAATCCAAGTGTGTATGCACATATTCAATCGAACTACTTTTTCGTGCCCATTTTCTATTATTAACTACATAATAACAACTATGCGATTTTTATTATATAGAGTATATCCGTAAACCGGATGTCTCGCAATAAAGCTTGTGAATGTAAGTGAACAAACTTGTTGTCTTCCTATACACATATCTGCGAATATATGTATAGTCAATTCATAATATGATGGAGGGATTTACTGAAATGTACAAAAATATTACAAATCGATAAGGTTATATTATTTTTCTTTTACATTAATAATCAGCTGTTAATGAAGCTGATAATTCAATAATAATAATTATTATTATAATAGCAATCATATTATATAATGAAATTACAATTATCCAATAATTCTAAATTAAAAGAACGGAATACGCCTACAATCGCCGTGTAAATAATTAACGCTAATATAATAGTGATGATGACAGTAAAAATTATAATAATAATGATAATAATTATGATAATAATAATAATAATAATAATAATAATAATAATATTAATAGTTACATCGCAAATAAACAAAAAGCAGCACCAAATATATTTCCTATGTCAGCATCACATCTATAGTCTTTCTTGCGCTTACAATTTTTATTCCGGATTATATCTATATACAAAAAAATTAATTTTTTTTACCTCGAGCTTCGAAACTTCACAATTTCATCGTAAAACAACGAGGGCATTTAACAATAATTTAAATTACCAACCGCCAATTAATTGACGATGCGAAAACTAAACAATTAAGTAACGACAATACATACGATCATTAAAACAACATCATTCAACGGTGATGATTTCGCATCATTATAATTGACGGTTGATTCTACTCAATATTTCATTTTATTCGAGT
Organism: Theocolax elegans; assembly: GCA_026168455.1. Classification (NCBI taxonomy): domain Eukaryota; kingdom Metazoa; phylum Arthropoda; class Insecta; order Hymenoptera; family Cerocephalidae; genus Theocolax; species Theocolax elegans. The sequence goes on from CM047425.1 coordinate 94,665,823, forward strand.
AATGTGCCTCTCAGAGAGACACATTTTTTAGTAACGTTCGTTTCCTTTCGTTCGACAATTTTGTTTAATATGCCCTTATTTTTTTCTTTCTAACATTTTTCAAACATGCATATCAGCTCGCAACGCGATAAGAAACTAAAAACTACGAAACGAACGCCGTCGCGATCTTTTTTTTTCTTTTTAATTTACTCGTCAGCATAGTTCTAATATTTACATGCGGTTCGGTATCTTAATTATATATATTCACGTTAAAATTTCCGTCTTTCTTTGCGTGTTGTTTTTTTTTTATAGATTTTTGTCGAGTTAGACCGCGTTAAAATGAAGTCGAATAAAGTTACGGAGGGTAGAAGAAAAAAGTTCGTCTCGCGTCTAACTCTGTATACTTTTTCGTTTTACGTTTCGCGAGATCAGTTTAAGTTTTTCGAGAGTTCGACCATCTTCCGAGGTTTTCCCAAGGGAAAATCGTTGTCCATTCGTTGCTATAGGAAACTTAAAAATTGCTTTCCTTTTTCCCCCGTAAGATAGTGAAAGAACAAAGTATATAGAATCGTTGTTGTTTATTGACTTCTCAAAACAATATTTAAAAAACGAACTTTTGTAATGCCAAAAGACGGATGCTTTTTCTTTTCTACGTGGTATTTTTTTTTTTTTTTTGACGATTATTCATGAAAATATATCTGTTGTCTGCGTTTAAAAGCAGTGACATATAGAAAGCGAAACAGATAATTTCCTCCACGTGATTAACAAAATACCTTATTGAATTATGTTAAATTACACACATCATTTTGTTTTTACATATATAATACAATATAGTACAATAAAAAATTTGCAAACTCTCGATAGTTTTATAATGTGTCGTCGCATTTTTCCCGGTACGAACAAAAATAAAATAATAGTACAAAAATAAAAAATCTCTTATGTATTTCACGTGCATAACTTTAAAAAGAAATTAAAAAAAGAACTTTCGCACATTGATTTTCTTGTAAGGTCATTGAAACGTAACGGGAAATTATACATTTTAGTAGATTAAGAGGAATCTGTAAGTCGAATATCATAAAATATTTTACACAATAATACGTTAAATAAAATTTGATTATCTGGGTACAAGTGTATGGTATGGTGACTGCGGCGTTTCGTTGACTTTGTTCTTTTAAAGTTAAAAAAAATAAAAACTTTAACGAATTTCATTAATGTTTACAATCTACGAACAAGTAAATTAATTCTTTATTCGTTACGTATTATTATACACCCTTCAAACATTACTTCGTTTTCGTTTCCAAATTCCAACTAAAGATATTTTTATTAATATTCACTCGTATTATGGTATATTTCTTAGGCAGAATTATCGATTGATTTAACGAGTCTATTTATAATTTTTGCACTATGTTTCGAAAACATTTTTGTTTCCCTCTTCAGGTGCAGTGCTGTATTAAATAATATAAATTTCACAAAAATTAATTATTTAGCAATCACCTTTGACAATAAATTTACAATATATATACAAACCTGTACCTGTTCTATAATATTATGTTATATTATCCACAAGTGGATATGTCAAATAGAGAATAACATATATTGATCTATAATTAATACATATTCTAGTCTCTGTGAAAATATTCTATCTTTTTTTTTATTTTTATTTTAAATATTTATACGAGTTTATTAAGTGTTTTAATGTTATTATTTATTATTATTTATTCTTTTATTTTTATTTTTACTAATTTATTTATTAATTATTAGTGCTAATGAACATGAAAATGAAGGGAGATGTGAGTGCTGTTTTTATGAGAAAATTTTGGTCTCTCTGTGAGTATTTTATGAATATTGTTCGGCTTCGTTGCATGAGTAATAAATGATTGTCATCATATTAATTACAGATTAATGTTATACTCTATTTGACAAATCCACTAATGGATAATATAACGTAATATTATAGAACAGGTAAAGGTTTGTATATATATTGTAAATTTACTGTCAAGGGTGATTGCTAATTAATTAATTTTTGTGAAATTTATTATTTAATAAAGAACTGCATCTAAAGAGGGAAACAAAAATGTTTTCGACGTTGTGCAGAAATTATAAATTAATCGATAATTCTGCCTGAAGATATTTTTCCTTCCAAAAATTTTAGGGTAAGAAAAATTAATACACGACAAAAATAACTGTGAAATTCAAGATAGTCATATAACTTATCGAATATCGTAAAATACCGTAAAAAAGTTGTACATTTATCATGATTTTCACAGCCATATTTGCAATACTCGAGTGATACTTTTCAAAAATGAGGAACAAACTTGAAATGTCATCGATGATATAATTTCCAATCGAATTGCATATGATGTGCAAAAATTTGTTTAAATAGAAAATAAAGACTCAAACACAAAAACATTGGGAGAAAATAAATAATGCGTTACTGCCTTGGAACCCGTAAAAATTGTAATCTTTTTTTTCCAAAATGAGTAATAACTTATTGCAGGAGATATTTATGGAGCATGGGTTCAGTTCTGTTTAACAGTTGACAAATTAAAATCACCGTTTGCAAAATATCTGCACAAAGCTATGAAAGCAAGAGAATCTAATTTTTAGACAATTATGCGTTTATGGCTACTATATATTTAGATGTTTATAAAATAATGTTTATAAAATAAATTTTTAAAAAATCCCGAGTTGCATTCAGTGACATAGGTTGAGGGGAAAACAACTTCTCCCGTTTACACGTCATCTTAAAAATGAACTCGCGATCAATGAGATTTGATAAAAGAAACGTTAATATGTTTGAATTGTTTTAATATGCGGCTGCATTGTGGAACAAAAAGAAAAAAAACAATGAAGAAAAAGAATCTGGATTAATAAAAAAATATAACATAATTTATTAATAAATGTGAAAGGTGGTTCGTACACTTTCTAACATTGTGCGTAGCTAGTACATTATTTATAATATTCTTTAATTGCAATTAGTTATATAACATTTTACCAGATGCATTATTCAAGCACAGGTTAAGTTACGAAGTTAGTAACTTATTGTAAAACTTATCATTTTATTGAAAATTAGTGTAATGCTAATTTTCATTGCAATAATAATTTTAAATTTTTATTTGAGCTTGATAAAGCTTCCAATATTTAACAAAATTTATATATGATTGTATAATCAATTGTGCTTTTGTCATTTTTGGTTGTATCGCTTTGATATTTCAACCAAAAATGGCAAATATGTCAAAATAATAATAAAATTATAAATTTTACAATTTTCGACATTTTAATATTTAAAATGTCAAATAAAAATTTTCTACCCTACATTGGGATCGAACCCCGCCGTAGCGCGTGGCAGTCGGATACTCTACCGCTATAAGCTATTATCAATGTATTTCACGCTATTTCGCTGTAATTACCACAAATTTTTGTATATCAAATTTGGGGTGTCATATTGTACTAAAAAAGACAAGATAAAGAAATATTAGTTTTCCTGCCCAGGCCGTAAAGTAGAAAGTTTTCGACAGAGTATTTGTATAGTACGACTTTACGTACTTTCTATAATAAAGATATAATATATTATTAATTGTTGTTTAAAGAAAAAAGAAAGTAAAGTAAAAAAAAGTAAAGTGTAAAGTGTGTACACGTGTCCGTAAAGTCGCACTTTACGGCCGCAAAGCAGTACGTAAAGTCGTACTTTACCAATACTCTGTCGAAAATACTATTTCATATTGATTTCTTTAATGTGCATAATAGTTTGCACACGGACAGAAATTTTGTATTAAAAATTACTATAGTTTCTAGTAAAGAAGTCACAGACTGACAAACTGGGAAAAATTACTATAGTTTATATTAAAATATAGAAAAGTTATAGTAAATATTACAAGAATTATAGTAAATTTTATTATAATCTATAGTAATTTTTACTGTAAACCACACTAATTTTTCTCAGTTTGTCAGTCTGTGACTTCTTTACTAGAAACTATAGTAATTTTTAATCTAAAATTTTTCTCAGTGCATTTTTACCTACTTAAATTCCGCATATTTTTCACATTTTCCAACATTTTTCGACGACAGTAACTAGAAGCTTATTTATTTTAAATATTTTCTTTCATACAAAGCCGGATGCTTGTATATTTATTTAAATATTCGTGTATGGATCACTCTTATCTAATAAAAGGATACTCTGCACTAATAGCAGCAGGATCGCCTCAACTAACTTGCTTCAAAACAGGTGAAAAAACTAATAAATAAAAATCGAAACTGCAAATATTTTTATTTACGTTTTTTACCATTAAATTTGTTTTGTTTTTATTTCAAAGACGAAACGAAAAAAAAAAACATAATAACTTATGTTTTTTCGATAAAGCGAATTAAAAACTGAATTTTTATTTAAAAAAGATTCGCTTTCTATTTAAATTGTAAAATCAAAATAAATATTTTTTGTATTTTATTTTGATTTTATTATTGCAATAGAAATTGAAAACAAAAATTCAGGTTAATATAAAAATAGAAACGAAACAAATGTTTAGTTTTGAAACGGTCCCTGCGTTAAAACGATTAATTAAACGATGATCCATATATGTCCGGAAAATTGATCGAAAATAATGAGGATGTCACATAAAATTATATCTCCCCGTTTACGAACGAAATTCAGTCACCCAACAATATAACTTGTTAGCCCGGATATACGTTTACTGTCGGTGATCGGTCGGTCAGATCCCGAGAACCGAATGTTGAGCTGGATGAGGATGATGTGGATGCCCAGTCGCTGCGAGAAGTGCGTGATGCGCTGCTGTATGATGGTGGTGGTGGTGGCCGACTAGGGGCGGCGAACCGCCTCCGTGGATAAGTCCACCGAGGACACCGCCCATGCCCATACCACCGAGGGCGAGGCCAGCCATACTCGTAACTGGCGCGTGTCCAGGATGAGCGACGCCGTGAGCATCGAGCATTGGTTTCACGTCCCGTTGCTCGAGTTCACCACGTTTCTTGCTCTGCTTTCGCTCTTTCGCCCGGCGATTTTGGAACCAGATTTTTACCTGACATCAGAATAATATTCAAATTATAAGTGTTTTATTTTAATTACAATTATACAATAATATACAACGCAACCAACATTTTATAAGTCAATTTAATACATGTTGCTTCTATCTTTGTTAATAATTGATTGGAAATTTACGTATATCTATGTTTTATCCCATTAATTTATCACAAAAGAAGCAATTATAAAGAATAACTTGTTTTAGCCAGAATAAACTTTATTTCTCCCCTAGTGTTTTATTAGAAATTTTATTTTCAAAAGGGGAATAAAAGCAATAACCCAAAACCATTAAAAACGCCATGAAATCGAGGGAATAGAAAGGGATACGAAAAAAATGTATATAAATGTATATGTATATATAAAATAAAGGTTAATTACCTGCCGTTCAGAAAGAGCAAGACTGGTCGCGAGTTCCGCTTTACGACGAATGGTGATGTATTTACTGGAGTAAAATTCCTTTTCGAGTTCGAGCCTTTGGTGCTCCGTATACACGACTCTGTATTTATCCTTCGTCCGTGTCTTTCCTAAAAACATAAACATAAAAAAAACATTATATATAGATATAATACACCGTTACACAGCATTTAAATTTACGAGCCCTCTCAATTAACCTGAAATCAAATGAACAAAAAAAAATAGCAATCGAAAGAGTATCAACTTTATCTCGAAAGACAATCGAATTTTGTGTATGTGTTTAGATGTGTGTGTGTGTATATATATATATATATATACACACTTAAATATAAATTCATTGTTATAACACCTATGGCTGGAATATTTTCATCTTAGAATTTCGAAATGCAGGGAAAAAAGTATGGAGAGTATCAGATAAGACATTTATACGCGGTGGTAATCAACCGGGGCCCGGTTTCTTCTTTTCTCATCTGTTCACCGCGTGCCCGTATCTCGTGCGATAACGGATTTTATCGCGAACGCGCAAAAACACACGCGCGCTAATTATATTCGTCGGTATTCGCGCAAATTTTGAAGAATTAATATGTATAGATATATGTATAATTTTTCATTTTCAATATAATTAAATTAAGGTACATTTATTTAATTCGTACAATATAATATCTATCACGAGAATTGCCATATTAACTTCGAATTTTATAGTTAATGTAAATAATGATGATAAATTATGAAATTATGTTCGTAATAATGCAAATACGTAGGTTCAGTTAAAAGCATTTTTGTTAACGTGTTTAGTCACAATATATCAGTAGAAATAAAATGACTAATTTTATTTTGAACCTAATTTAATAATTTGGTTGTACGATTTTCCTCGATCTTACAGCGAATAGTGAGGGAAAAAAAGAATTTGTCTATAGTGTTGTATTCTCCACGAGGGAACGAGATCGTATACGTCGTCGTTTCAGGTAAAAGAGGACCGCGCGCGGAGTGGGAAAGGACGTGCGCGTATATTCCGACAGAGCAACGCGATTAGATAACGTAGCCAGCGGCCAACATCAAAGCAAGACTCGCTAATCCACCACTCCTTGATAACCGAAGGCCTTCGTACAAGTTTCTCAACGTCTTCCCTCATACAGTTTTTTTCTTTTTTTTTTGTTATATCCACAATTTTTTCTCCCACCTTTCCTTTGTAGACATACAGGCTGTATTTTTTGTTCGAATTTCCTTTTACTTCCGGTTTCGCCTGAATACCCTTTTGACTACTCTTTCTCCCAAATTTGGAGTACTTTTTTTTTAACTTTCCGTGTATGTGTAAGTCTACCGTGTTATCGCGGCTTCTTTTCAAACGTGTAGATAGACACAACCGATACAGGGAAAGTGTATAGATATCGACCTTGTCATCGGTGACGGGCTATTTATTAGTTTTACAACACCTCTCGATGTCTCAATTAATTGACATTATTGTCGTACACGATTTTCTCGAGTACTTCTTTGTCACTGAACCAAGTTGATAATACAGATTTGCGTGATATTAGAACCGATACACCTGATTTCCTGTATAGTTTTCTCATTATTTCTGTAATATACTTTTTTTATCAAATTTTCTTTGTAACTGCAGGTATTAAACTTAAATTAAAATTGTTAAATATATGTTAAATACTGTATACTTGAGATTAATGTACGGCCAATACTCGATCGCGTAATCAGTATAAAATTCAATTAAAAACGAAAGAGCAGTTTATCAATGTTATATACGTTCGTAAAAAAAGACACGATCGATTAGTGTTCGTCGATCGTCTATAGATGCAAATGCTTCAAGTTCAAATAGCGCGCCTACGATCTCATAAATAATTTTCGTTACAATATATGATCGTAATCGTGAGATCGATAGTGACAATTTGTTTGAATCTGAAATTCCGATTTTGACGCATCTATATCAGTATATTCAAAATACACTGTCGTGTATACAAATTTTAAAATATATTATAGGTACTTTTGATTTGATAATACTTCATATGCAAATTCTATGCTTCGCAGCTACGTATTCTTTTTAGGTACATAATTGAACACAAGAATATTTTAGAAATGTGAATAAATACTCGTAGTAAGCGTTGATTTATTTCTTTTGCGTTGATCTAATCTACAATCTTTATACACTTTTTAAATCACTCCGGCAATTTCGTACACAAATTGACGATGTATTATTGCAGTATAATAAAAATTTAATTTATGGTACTATTAGGAGAGCACTTGAATCGTCAAACTTTCTGACGGGAACGGGGTAGAATAATTAAATTGACTAATGAAAATCGTAATTGCACGATTATTACTTGTTTATCGGTATGATTTTTTCTTGATTTATGAATTTCAGTCGTACGTTCAAATGAAAATATTGACACTGTCACTATATAAGGGATTTTTAATTGCCTTAAGACTAAAAAATGTAGTAATAATAGTGAAAAGGTTGTACAATAATTATATATTATGTATATATATATATATATATATATATATATATTGAAAGTAAATGTAATAGCAGAAATGTTTGTGTTTTAAAGCAAATATTCTTTACGGTCATTACTTTTCTCTTAACGCGTTATTCGAACGTCACAGATTATTTATAAAGCTCAAACAAAAAGTTATCAAAATATTATATAATTGTCATCGATTTTTAAGTTATATAATTTTGATAACTTTTGAGATTAATTACTTAACACTATATTTCGTTCATAAAGTTTAGCCCCCTTGAAGTAATGATTATTCATTAAATTGGCATGTATACATGATGGTATATAGGTATACACAAAGTAAATAAACACATAAAATTATTATAGTAAATTGACAAATGTATATAAAATTTGTGTTTGCGACGATGTGACTGAATTTAATAGTTTATACAACAAACTCTTTTAGTAAAAGACGAATGTTGCAATGACATAATTAAGCTAAATTACAAAATGTTCTATCGTAAAAGTTGTATTTCAGGCTAATCTAACGTGCGAAGAAATAAAATGATTTCTAGATCAGAAGCGACGATAGGTGCGCAATGTACACTAGGAAAGCATATTACTCGAATACTGAAACTATATTTATAAACGGTTGAAAAAAAAAGTAAGCTAATACACGTTGTTCAGCCGACACGAGCTTCCAAGTGAACCGAAAACACGTCATACTTAAGCAAATATAAAAGACCCGGGGGATCATCGTGGCGGGTTTTTTTTTTCATCTTCCGACGGGCGCGTAAAGATGTATAGTATTGTGTCCCGATTCTTCGACTGATCGCGCTCGTGGTCTTTTGATAAGACAGTGCGTTTTTTTAGATGAAGATAGGAAATCTGAGCGGTTCGGTACGATGAAACGGAATTTTCGAATTGTCTGAAATTGAGAGGAAAGCAATATTGCTTATTTTAATTAGGAAAAACTTCCTGCTGAATATAGCCAAAATCTTCAATTGTATATACATGTTAACAGATATATCACGAGTTTGAGTACACCTGATGTCTAAAACCTAAATTTTAGTATACTTTGATAACGAAAATTATATTGCTCGGTATAAGCTGATTCTTATATTTGACAGTCAAATGTGTCTGTCAAAATAATACAGAACGGCTCGTAAAACGCAAAACAAACAATGACTTATAACGCGCGTATCATTTTTACTCGTTATCAACCCACAAAATCCGTAATATCAAACCGCGTATAAGACGGAAACTAAAAAAAAAAATAATTTGCACGCTAAAACGTAAATTTCAAACGATCTCAAAAATTCCAACACTAGACAAATCTAAGAAAAATAGATAAAATTATATACGTTGCTGATAAAACGGTAAAAAGTGTATACGAGTTCAATGAAACTATGCCTGATATACGATAGCTAAGTTTAACATCTCATTCGCCCTCGAAAAGCTCTGGGCAAACATGCACACGTATATCGTGCAAGGTCGTTTTTCTTGGTTACAAAGTCGAAAAAAAATAACGTACGTGCACCTACGTATTGCTTTGTCGCTATAAAATACTTGCGCAGTTTATTTGAACTCTCCACGAAAAGTATGAAAAACAAAACTAATGAGATATCCCGACGAAGGTTTACGTAATAATTGCGGAACCCTTTTAATTAATGAGAAAAAAAAAGATAGCTCGTTAACAAATAAAATGATTCGACATCACGCAGGGTCTTATAAAATTTCTTCCGCGTTTCTACTTTATCATGATTCAACAAATCCGCATCTCGGATTTTCAGTATTCGTTACATACAGTGGAACATTACAGCGTTGGCTGCATTCTATACATACACATCCTGCACACGAGTGGAAACTTACAAATTCGCGGCCGAAACGATTAGCGAGATAGATTAAAATAATGTGATTTAATTTTTTGGTGAGATTATATGTAACTGGATAGTTCTGCACCTTATGAGTAAAATTGTAGATTTTGACTCATCTAATAATAATTGTTAAAGGTGAGAAATAAATGAATATGGGAGAAAGGGAGAAAGAGAGGTATAATATAATATAATATTATTTCTATGGGAATCATGAACGGGATCGTAGCGTACAAAAGGTAGTCTAGGATATGTAATGTAGCGGCACGTTTGATGTTCAATCGCGGGACGATCATACTCGCGAGGTTGAGAAATTTCGTGCCATTAACGCGAGCATCGAGAGGACTTTCTACATATATAGCCAGTCAAAAAGTCCTCAAGCGTGTATAACGCACGTATATGTTTATATCTACAGGTATATATATGTGTGTGTGTGTGTGTGTGCGAACGAGGAACCTGTTTCCTTCACGAGTATATTTTATGCGTCGTAACGCCAAGAACGACATTGACGGCGCTACCTTTCGTCCCGACGTGCGAATGAAAAATAACGTCGTCTCTCTTTTATATCTCGATTTGTTTGGCTTTTTAGCGAGATGGAAGATCCTATACGAATTCAGCTCCTTGTACGTATAAAATAAAATTATATCGTATACCAAATGCGAAGATCGTTTCGAGGAAGGAATTACTTAGATTTGTTTTTTATTATAAACTATATAAAAATGGTTATGCGATGCCAACGAAATATAATGATTTTGATGTGCGTTGTAAACGGTTTTTAGTGGTCGATTATAAGAGAGGGTATATATGTGCGCACAAGTCAGTATAATTGTAATTTGATACTTTATTTTCTTTTAATTATTCTTTGAGGTAGTACCTAAATTAATTTTAGTAACACGGTAATTATTTTCAAGCATTCGCATTTTATTTTTGGGTGTATAAAAGACTCTGAGAAACAATAAGTTAACGTAAATACAAAAAAGAAATAGAAAAATAAGTGATTAGAGAACTGAAAATAAAAATTAAAGTTTCTGCGTATAAAATACCGTAGTACAAATAAAACCAAGTATCGTAAAATAAAGTAAAGACGGCAATTCTACTGAAACTATAACACTTTGTTAAATAGTTATTTAAGGTTTACACAGAAACGAAATAACATTTTGGAGACATAAAGTTAGAGCCATTCTTGGGCAATCTTAACGAGAAGAGAGGTCGAAGTTGAGCTCAAGAAAAAGTATGAGAACGAGTCGCGTGAGACCAAGGGAGAATGAACGATGTGTATGTGTGTGTGTGTGTGTGTGTGTGTGCGGGTGTGTATGTATATGCGGTAAGTCCGATTACGTTCTTCACGTCCGACACGTCGAAACTCGAGCGCGAAAAACGAGAGGAATATGAATAGGGACGAGCCGCGAAAAAAGGGAGTTGCAAACACATAGCGCGCCGGAAGAAAACGGGACTCCAGGGACTCGTTGCCACCCCATTACACCGTTCGTTCTTCCATTTCCCTTGGTCTCGATGTGAGTCTCGCGCCCCCTCTTCGATTTTTTTCTCTTAAATAGACGGAGAGAAAGAGAGAGTCCGCGAGGTACCATTCGTCAGTCGCTTCACAATTACCAGTATTGTGCCGTCACGGACATTTGTATTCTCACACACATATATATATATATATATATATATATACATATACGTACACATGTGCGCATACACATATTTATATATATATATATATAACCAACCCCTATTGTTTTTCGCTCGCACGCGGCATTTTACGAGTGTGCCGAATGACTACAGGGCAACAAGGATTGCACATATATCGCGAGATTTTCCAATCTGTGTTATTTGTTACAAGCGTGTTTCTATATATATATTATATAATACGTATGCATATAGTTTTCATGTTTTATTTCGATTTATCTTATATTTTATATAGTCGCATTTCCTCATTTTTACATGCATACACTTTTCGCGATATTTTCTGTCTACTTCGACATTTCTATTACAGTAATATTATTTGAATTATTATTTAAGTATATAATTATTATTGTTAACAACAATTTTCGACTGTGTATTCAAAAAATGAAACCACGAAGTATACATATATATAAGAATGAACAATTGTAGAAAAATCACTTATCGAGTACGTATTTTTTAAGCAAGACACGAAAAGGAAAAAGAGAAACTCGTAGCAAGGAAGAATATTGCAATATTGTTAAACCGTGTGCCGTCGCATATCGTCCTGCTTTCCCTAAATGCGGCAAGGCTTTTATTGGGGAGCTTAAGTTTCTCGTTCTTGTCCCGTAACGCCAGGAAAATGAAAACCGGTGTCTTACCGATGGTCAAGAAAAGAGATACCGAAAAACTTTATTATGGCAGGTAAAAGCAACCGAGGTAAAGATTTTATAGCGGAATTTTACTCTACGGTTTGTGTACTTTGAGCCCTCCGAAACTAGAGCATTAGACATTTTTAAGCCACTACGATATTTCGAATATTTTTTTTTATCAGGAAAAGAATATTTAACATTGCTGACGATCAAAAAGATAATTTTAAATTATTTTGGTGACATTTCGATGATTTAGGTATTCTTCAAACTCATCAAACTACACTTGTTTTTGTTAATAAAATGCATTGAATTGTCAATAATTTGAGATTATGGTTTTCTCAAGCAAATCGACATTTTAATTTCATTAATTATTATTTTGTTAGTTGCTTTCAAAGGAATACGTGTGAATTTTGTTTAAATAGGGTGAAGAGAGTAAACATATTTAGTATTTCTGAAATAATATTGTTTACGTGATTTGAATAAAAGCATAACGCTTGTATTACAATTAGAAATTAAGGTGCTATTATATTTTAATTCAGTCAAATATATATTAATAGTTAACCATGATTCGTGTTATATTATTTAAAAAATGTATAGTGTAAATACTACGGGAAAAGAATATTCAGTTTTCACCAGTTTATAAACAGTTTACTTTTAGTACCCGTTACTTAAGGATAAAACCATTTAATTGGTAAGAATCTTTTTAGTCACGTAGACGCATACATTTCTATATTCGTTAGATAATCTCATTACCACCTATATGACGAATGTTTATTAACAAATAAAAAACGATTTTTTGCTATGCAACGTACGTTAAAATGAATAATTGACTCCCGTGAAGACAGGTATAAGAAAAGCAAAGCCATACGTCGCAGAATAAAGAGACAACCGCCTGTACAGCTAATAAAGACGCACTCACAAAATGTTAGTCCTCGAAAATGTCGAAGCCCCTGAAGAAGCTTCTGAGAAAACGATCGGGAAGTTCTGTGCCTTCCCTTTGACTACACTGTCCGATGCGTTTAATTGTGCGTCATTGTTGGCAAAACAAATGGCCGCGCGCGCGCGTCACCTTTTGTGTGCGGGGACGCGGCCGAAGAAACCCTGGGCGGTACCTCGAGAGTTTTGCACGCGCGAACCGCTTTTCTTGGCAAGGCTCTCGTCCCAACTTGACTCGCTTTAATTGCATCATTATTGAGGGATTGTTCGGACGCACGGTCTTTATTTCGAATCGTTTCCTCTCTTTCGGACTCACTCTACATACACACACACACACAAACACAAACACACACGTGTATTCTACATCGTTATATTGTTTCCAGGTTTATTGGGTCGATCGGTATAACGGTTAATTAACATTGTATTAACACTGCCTGCAAGGACTCCGATTTTCGGCTATCGTTCTCCTGACTAGGAGAAGCATTTACCTCCTTATATTGTGGACAATTTGAAAACGTTTATACGATATTATTTTTTAAATAGGTAAACTAAACTCGTCACGTCGAATTTGAATAAACCTTTTTTGTTGCATTTTTTTTATTCTTATACTTTAATTTGATTAATTTTGATGATTCGCACTTCAGATTTTAAGAAGAATACTGCGCTAAATTGCGAGAAACTATCATAACGAGATACAAAGGAGAATGCCAACGGAAAGCATTTGAAGTATATCTATATACATTCAAAATTTGTATATATAGATATACTTGCAATGTTAAAAATGAAACTTTGTCGGTTAATTGTGGCTTTTCCTTTCATTTCCCGAAAATCATTTTTTTTGCAAATGAAATATCACTAGTAAAAGTAAAAGATAAGGCATGATTTATACGTCTTGGAACGTCTTTATACTTATTGGCGAACTCCTTTAATGCTTAAAGTTCTCTGATAAAATTGTAGATTAATAGTCACAAGTTAATATTTACTTTCGTCTGTTTTATATTATTAGACAGTATACTTTCTACTAAAATTTCCAGAGTTTCGTTTACTTTACTAAGTTTTTACAAACATACAAACTGTACATTGTAAAACTATAAAGACAACCTTACTTCAGTTTGTTACCAATTTAACTTTCAAGTATAAACCGTTTTTATTATATATATTAATGCGAAAACATCGAACGTATTCTGCACAAATATACTCCATAAGAAATGTGTACCACAAATTTATTTGTTACTACATACTGATATTATAGTCTAGAAAATTAATTTTATATATATACATAATTACATGTATACAGGGTGGTAACGCACTCTATATGTGTACATTAAGATAATATTGATCAGAATCTATAATATATGTGGAGCTTTTTATTAAAAGGTTCCAATTATAGAGTAAGTTCGGTGCTTTTTATAATTCCATTATATATATATATTGGAAAATTAATAAATTAACTTGCAGGTACATGCGTGAAAAGAAAATTGGTATATAAAAATCGAAATAAAACTGAAATTGAGCGATTAAACAGAATGTATACTTACAATATATTAATTAAATAAAAAAACAATACCAGGAAATGAAAATTTTCAAGTTATACTTATCAAAATTATCAAAGTCACCTGAACAAAAAGTTTGACGAAACTCAAACTCGTAATTCCTAAGCAAACCATCTAATCTCGGGACACTTACAATACATTTTTTCGCAATCCAAAAACCCACTTTGGAAAAAAACCAGAATTTTGATAAGAAAATCCGCGGTTCAATTTCTCAACCCCTATCGTTCTCGAGGAAAATTCTCATTTTTCTTGATCGATGGGACGAGTCGATTGTACGCCTGTGCGCGCACGCGTCTGTGTGTATGTGTAAGAGAGCACCAAAATGGCGTCTCGCCGAGAAATCGCGTGAGGGACCCATTACAGGTATCACGCGAGAGAAAAGAAACTCTCTCACCGTGTGCGCGCGCGTTACAAAAGGAACAAAAAGAAGAAGAAGAAGAAGTAGAAACACGGCCGCACGAAATTGTAATACGTATTCGGAACGGAGAACGGGAGGGTAGGGAGGGAGAGAAAAGCGTGGCTTTATATAGCGGGCGCAATATAACCATAAAATGCAGATAATGGCCGAACGCGATATTCCGAGGGAAGAGAAGGAAACGTGCAGCACGCAAGCCAGCGTCGCCTCCTTTTTCTTCCCTCTCCGCGTCCGTGAAGGGGGCAAATAAAAACGGGCTGGATTTTAATGGGAAGACCGAGAAAGAGAGGGAACGAAAGAGTATAGACGATGCGCATCGCGTGAATAGAGACGCGAACGAATGGGAAACCGACGACGATGCTTTTCTACGCAACTATGGACGACCGCGGGAGTTTTCGTCGATTTTTCAATTGTCCTCGTACTTTCTGAAGCTTCTCTTTTTCTTAGATTTATAATGTGGCTGCATTACGTAAACGCAAACGTCGTGAGAAATCTTAGCGTCAATTCTAATAATTGTTCATGTGTATAGGCTCTTCGTCTGCTGTTTCGAAGTGGCCTCGTATATACAACATTTTATCTATAGAGAACGCGTTTGTTTCAATCTTTTTCTATTATCATCTTATAGATACCCGATAATTTGAAAAACCATCGACAGAATTTTTAATCGACTTACTAGCTTTCTTTGTTGAATTGTAAATTAAAATCAATGTACATCAGAACAGATTATTACGAATAAATAGTAATATATTCCACAAACTACACATTTAATACAAAATTTTATATACAAAATCTATGTTATTATTTTTGTTAATAAATATAATATTAGAATCAGTAGCCAGTTTTCGAAATTTACTATAGTTCTTTGATAAAATTTTAATGCACATCTACTTTAATAAAACTACATACAAATACAATGACATTAATAAACGAATTAAAAATTTCCAAGCATAAATATATGATATAAACATAAACAGTTAAAATATTTAATCTGAGGGCTTAGAAAGTGTTATATTTTGTATATAAGTAAAAGAAAATAACGAACAAAATTTTTAATTCTTTCAGTCACATTATTTTAAACTCTGTAAAGTAAATTTATTTAAAATGTATTTCATCAAAGAACATTAATTAAAACAATTTTATAAAAGATAGTTAAGAATATTAATACGATTAACATATACACCAAATAACTAATTGAAGAATTATAATCCAAAGAAAAAATGTTACAGAAAAAAACATGCAACAAAAATATTTGTCCACTGTAAAATGCATAATATAAAGGCACAACAATAACGAAATAATAATATAAGCACGTGACACTGACTATATGAAAACGCATTTTAAAGTGATTTTGACGTTTGCGTACCAAGGGCGTCTAAGGTGCAGAGATCGTGAAGAGCCGGGACTGACGTTGCTGCGCTCGCGTTCGCAACGTTGCACGCTGCAACAATAGAGACACATGTGATAGCCTTTTTTTTGTTCATATGATGCACACAACGTTACCATCTTTGTATATATACCTTCATCGACACATACACTTTTTTAGCGAGTCGAACGAAGACTTTCAAAGTATACCTTACATTCGTAAGTTCTACTTCTCCGACTTTTTTTAATTCTTAATCTTGATAGTGTCGATGAACGGGAGACGATAACAAATTTCGGGATATCACGCGGTTACACGCAAGATAATATCGTTCGCGGAGCCTTTGATGATCTTCCGTTATGGACTTTTTTGACGACGCAATGATCGGTGATGAAGTTAAGCGACAGTTGATTAAATATATTGTTTTAGACTTTGCTTTTAATCGAACGTATGTACAAAAATGACGACTATTTGACATGCGTTTGCGATGGAATTGAGGAATTATTGTTTTTCAGTTGAAATTTTATTATTTTAATTATCGACTACAGCTAAATAATTATTTATTGTTTTACCGTGGTAATTATTTAATAATTAACATATAACTATAGATTGTAATAGGCACTAAAAAAATACAAATGTTACCTTAAAACAATTAAATTTATTTTTATTTATAAATCATAATTATATAGTAAAATTACGAATATCATTAAAAAATTTAAGTCGATTCATTTATTCCTTACCCAGCACAATGTTTTTACAAATTAAAAATCTAAAAAAGTGAAATGTTTTACTTAAAAAATCAATAAAATTCATTAATTCACTATATTAATTAACAAGATTATCGAAAAAGTGATATTGATCGATAAAAATGAACTTATTTACGCTTATAAGTTGCTCTAAACGGATTTACCTAGGCGCTAATAATGTTCTGGACATCGTCGCGGCCTCCCTTTCGCGTCGAGATTATCTCACAAATATTTGAGTGCAATTAGATGTTTGCCCGCGCGTTAAGCGTGTTTGCACCGTCGTATCTAGAACGCGGTTCTCTCCACTTTTCACCGGTGCATTTCTATATATTATTCCTGCTAATTATATGACCGACGGAAATCTCTCGGAATACCCGCAATCACACACGGAATTAACGAATTTTATCATTTTAATTAAATAGTATTACTGCATCTCGATATCAAATTTACGGTAACAAAATATATAAATACTCAAGTTATATCGTACTATGGACGATAAAAATAATTAATAGTTAAATCTAACTCCTAAATCGTGAATATTTTCATGCATTTATATCAGTATAATTATAAGTTGTAGAATGGTTTTAAGGTATGTTGTCGTTTATATACAATAAGGTTTGACGTTATAATCCATTTGTAATAATAATTGTACGGTGATCGTACTCATACATTCAGGTGTTTAAGTGATCGAGACCAGATTTTAGAATAATAATATTATTCTCACGCAGTAGGGGCATTTTGTATTAAGGAAATGTGATAGCCAAATTACACGGAGCTTCTTTTAAAAATTCGCAAATTTTATGTAATTATCAAACTACAAATCTGGAAAAATTCGTACGTGACACTTAAGTAATATAGCAGAAGCTGACAGACAGAGAGATTTTACTGAAATAATTAATTTTAAATTAATTAAAAATTATTAACCACTTTTCGTCGGTAATGTTTAGATGAAAAATTGATCCTTGCGGCATTGCACGAAAATCGCAATAATTTAGTGATAAAAAATTTAAAAAAAAATCATAGATACTATTCTAAGCAAGTAGAAGAGGGTTACAGAGAGATTTTTTGGAATAATTCAACCAATTGTTAATTAAAAATTAAATGTAGATGACAATTTTTTTAGTCTCACATCTCCTTAAGTAGAATTTGGAGATTTATGTGTTTCATTGATACTTGTTCGAGTCTTACTCAAAATTATTTAATTCCCTGTTAATTCCCTTAAGTGACATGTAAGTATACATAAGAAATTACCTATTTGTTTGTGGCTTAAGCTTTTTTTTACGTTTATCAGCCCATCCTATTTAAATCATTACGAGAATTGGTGAACCATGATAGATTTCTATACTAAAGATGATTACGTAATAATTATTCAATTACATAATTAGTTTGAAGTAATAATGAGAAAAACTCATATAATATTTATAATTTTACAGATAAAATTTTTTTGTAAATAATGTCTTGAAAATATTTCCAACTTATAACTAATTTAAATTTATAATATTATAACGTAAGATTGTCAAAAATAAATAAGTACATCGTATTAATGAGTTATTCAAAAATGTGTTTGATTATAAATTTAATTTGTTTATTGACAAATTGGAAATATATAATTAGAAAATTGGAGAATATATAATTTAATTTTTATCAAGTATTGCAATATTTCGGCTGTGAAAATTCAATTAATAAACTATATATATGAAGTATTGATTAATGTGTAATTGAAGTATGTTATATATAATTCAATAACATTCCATACGATCAATAAGTGCTGCAATAAGTGCTGCTTACTTAAGTAAATCTATCAAAATAAAGATTTATCGGCGAACACAAAACGAAATTTTCGATTAGATTGCTATTGTATACATAGGGAGCTATGCCAAATCGTTACAACGAGAATATAAACGATCATTCATGGAATTGAAATCGTATAGTGCAAATAGTATAGAGTAAATTGTGTAGTGTAACGTCATAAATAGGTTGAAAATTGTTAACTCGAAACTCACCAGGATTAGGTTGATTCTGGTACGAGGTCTTCTTCATCCACTCGTAAGGACTCCTATTTTGTCCAGGTCTGATCGGTGTCGTGTTGTTATTATTAGCAGTATTAATGTTATTGTTGTTGTTATTTGCGGTGGGCGAGGCAGGAGTACCAGGGCTACTCATTTCGCTACCGCTGACCGTGATCGGCGGACTGGGTTCGCCAGCCCCGACTCCGGCATTGGTATTACTACCTTCGTCACCGCTCCATTCGATCGGTCCCTGCACCGAAGAGATTTGCATGTGTTGCTGATGGGACTGATGTTGAACTTGCTGCTGGTGTTGTTGGTGGTGTTGCTGTTGTTGTTGCTGCTGCTGTTGCTGCTGCTGCTGATAAGCCTGGTGGTGCTGGTACTGTAGGTACGGATGAGCATGGGGATGGCTCGACCAGAGATCGTGCTCGAGGTATTGCTGAGCAGCAGCTGCAACCGCTGCAGCTTGGTGGTGGTGGTGACCATATCCGTACCACGCGCACTGCTGGCCAGGTTCGCCGATCTGCTGACCCTGAGTCGCGGAGATTTGTTGTTGCTGCTGCTGGGGTTGACCAGTCGGCTGCTGAGATTCACCCGTAAAACTCGGCGGTGACTGTTGGTGCGCTATGCTCGACTGTTGCCGATACATGAGCGGACTGTAGTACGACACCATGTTGCTGATTTCCGTCATACGAGCTCGAGTTGGGCCGGCTCGGGGCCTCGCGGAATTTCGACACTCTTACTCTCGGTTACTCTCTACGTATTATACGCTACGTCACTTTGACGGCGTCACGCGCGCGCGCATGGGATCCTGATGCCTCTTCGTCAAATATACGTATACGTACACATATAAATATACATACACCGGTACACGTAGCTCTATACATGCAGGTATACATATACACATACACACACGACCCCCCGAATGTACAGCGATGTTGAGGGAACGAGCGACGGCGCGTTTGTGACTCGAACCGAGTAAAGCTACTCGGCTGCTTAGCTCCGCCCGTGACTCGGCTGATCCCGCCCATCGACCCCCACCTACGCCGTGGGCTCTTTCGGCCAATCGGGCTGGGGCCAATGGCGCCGGCCGAGCGCGGGAGTGTCGCACGAGATAACCCGATATATCCACCCGAGAGCCGCGTTGATAACGGGCCTTCGCGGGAGCTTCGCACTGCGGCTTTTTATGGCCGGACTGGCGGACTGGCGGACTGGGATGATCGACTGCGCATCGGGGCTAATTAAATTTGTTACTCCGGAGCTTCGGACGCTAATTTATTACCATACCGAGGACCTCTTTCGGAAGATTTTTCTCACAAAGTTTCTGTCTATCTCTTATGTGCACGTTTTCGAGCGAGTCTCGATGTTTCTTTGAACTTGGCTTATTTTCTATACTTAACTAAATCTCGATATACTTTTATGCTTTCAAGCTATACAATTGTTAAGAAATTTAAATGTATATATATATATATACAAGCAAATTGGAATACGTATATATACACCTATAAATCACTTTTTGTCAACTCCAGTTGAATAATACGTTCCGTATCTATTATATTAATTTAAAAACTACTGGGTGTTATTAAACCTTTCTTATTTTAAGGCAAAAGTCAATAATCCTTTGTTTTACTTTAATCGATTTTAAGTATAATCGGCGTAAGCGGGGCTATTTAATCTGTAGGCAGACTGTATACATACAAGAGCTTGAACGCGTCTCTAAATCCACCTGCCCTCAAATCTGTAAATGTAAGGATTATATCGGTATTACCTTCTACACTTTTCGAATATCCAATCGCGTTTCATTCATAAACGTACACTTACATTGTTTAGATTTGATGAACCGACTAATTTCACATTGCATTCAGTTATTTAATTCCTTCAGTTTGGATTATCGTATTATAATGATTAATATATTAATCGCTTTATAAGATTAGGGGGTCATTTTTCTTTTATTGCTCTAATTATTTTGTTATTGCAGTTGTGAATAGAATAATTATTACAAGTAAATATATATATAAACGAGTGAAATTAGTTACCAATTGTATTATAAGTCTTATCATTTACGTCGTATATAACATCAATAGTTTGATGTACACTTATCGATAATTTTATAAGCGCTTCTTCTATAGCTGATACAGAGGTATATTTTGTTTTATCACACAGTAGATAATATAATATTTTTGTCCTGTATATTTTATATTTGGCAAAATTAGACTACTCGTAAATCAATTATTTAGTTACAGACTTATATGTACACATATAAAATAAAGATGCGAATTGGAAAAACCATAAAATTATTTAAGAGAAGTTAATTATTCGTACACTATAAGGGAGTAAAATTCGCATTCATTCCCTAGGATAAAACTTGCTTCCCAAACTTAAGCGATTGTATCCAAAGTGTATATAAAATATTTCACAAAAATTATCCTGGAAAAAATAACCTGATTTAACAACAACGGCAATTTAATATTAGTTTCTTTGTGTATCAATTTCAATTTTCCCATTTTTATAATATTTTATTCAACATGAATGCGGGGACTAAAAGTGGAGTTTTCAGATAGTTTAGTTAAAAATCCATTTACATAAGCGCACTGATAGATCATCGTAACGAAATTATAAATATTTTCTTGAATCATTGAATCAAGAATGATTAATAAGCATAACTCGTTTACTCATAAATATATAATGTGTATATACAATGATTAGCGCGTAAATATCTGAAAATTCGTATTATATAAATTAGGTACATAACTTCTTGTTGTAATATTATAATATTCGATAAGTTGTGCGTGAGTGTGTATATACCTATATAATATCGTCTATAATGAAACGACCAATGTTTACAAATAAATTGATGTACACTACAATTAAGTAAATTCTTGAATGAAGACTTTTAAAGAAAATTTATAGTTGTGCAATACGTATATTGTAGACATTAAAAACCGTAGATTATTAATTTACCCCGCACAGAGAAAGAGAAACTCGAGTTAATCCAGGTGCAAACGAGCGTAATGTTTGCATTTGAAATCATCTCAAACATTGAACGCATACAAAAGCCATAAGAAGTTGGATAGTGCATCGTAGAATTGGAAAGTCACACACACACACACACAAGTACATTTAAGCATATACTTCACCTTCGATTTTCCAGAAAAACTCGTTACATCCAAGAGAGGTGATAACTCTCCACCTCCTTGACCAATAAAACTGACTATTGTCTATGTTTCTCAGAAGGACATACACCGTACACCTATATATAATTAAGCTTCACTATGAAAACAAAAGTTAAGTACATATATATATACATGACAGCACACAAGATTAACGAAAGAAAGAGACTATTTGAATATATATTATATATGTAGGTGGACGTACATAGAGAATCACATATATATATGTATATATGTATACGTATATATACGTTCCTCTTAATACACACGCAGCTTACGAAATTCAGGTAGTTAGTAACGAATGTTCGAACAATTGGATATATATATATGTCCAGGTACTTTTAAGCCGGTTATATTTGTTTCGATGCGATTTTCTCGCGCTCACACTTTTTCATCCCTATTGTAAAACTCTTCGAAAGTCATTAGAGGGTCGTCAGGTACGAAGGTGAACACGTACGTTTTTCTCTTCTCGGCTCTTTTTTTTTTTGGTATACCTTTAGGAATAGTCGACGCGTATAATTGGAGTTAACAGACTGTCCCGCTTGATGTTCATATTTATGGTTTTTATAATGTTTTTATTGCAACTCTCATATTTTACGGTAAATGCGTTATATACCGCGCGCATATTTTTTTTTGTTTCGTACGAATGGATTTGATTCCGTTCCGCTTTTAAACTATAACTGTATTCATGTATATATATACGTATACTTCCTTTCTTATCTAAAGCTGGTTTAACTTGTATTTTAAATAATAATAAATTTGTTTACTATACAATGTTACACACACACACATATATATATATACCTATATATGTATATTAACATAGGACAATACGGCATAGGGATATTATCTTTCAAAGACAATTTTATTGTCTAATTATCCTAATTATATGTGTGTTTGCATAGTTTTGGAATCGGTTAATTATGTATACCTACAATAAAACAGGATTATACCAATGGTAGAGGATAATGCGTACGACTGCTTTTGAATTATTGTCAAGAGAGTGATAAAAATTGAGTATGTGTGTATATAGTTTTGAAAATTATTAAACGTGTTGTCTATGTATATAGAAATATTATTAGTTTATAAGTTAGGTTAACCACAAGCGAGTAAAACATTGTAATTGGTAAGTCGATGGGATTATATGCAACTATTTTATGCAGACTTATATGTTACAAGTTGATAACAGACTGTAGTTGTAACTGATAAGAAATTTGTTTACATTGTGATATTATTTAAGTTAAATATTTTCGTTTAATAAATATTAAGTTTCTCGTGTACGCTCTATTATAGATTCATTAAAGTGAAAACGAAATCGAAAGTTTATTCTAACGAATTTATACAGAAGAATTTATTTTAAAAAAATCTGAGAGGCTAGTTACCTGTATATAATGGCTCTCGCGCTATACTTGCGTCAGGCGCTGTCGCGCCTTTTGATTTAACAATATTATATGTCTAAACGGTGATGCGTACAATTAACAAATAGTTGATCGTGTCTGACAAAAATTCTAAAAACATTTTTAAAATACGCTTCTTAATTGTACTTCCAAAATACAATTTGATTAGTAAAATAAATGCGATAGGTGTAAAAAGATAATAAAATACTTTTCATAATCTTTTAAGTTTTTAAACGATAAGTACGTGCTTAGTGAATACATATGTATGATAAAAAATAAAATCCAAATGCGTAAATAAATAAAAATGAAAGTATTAAATAAACTGAACTGATTAAGCTATTTAAATATATATTTATATATATATATAAGGAACATTGCAAAAGCAAGCACCTCGGACCCGATTGCTTTCGTCCGATTGGAACCTCGCGTAAATGTAATATTTTATTGCAGCTGCAGGCGCGAAACGTAGCTTTCGAAATACTTACGAGATTTTCGCGCCGTATATATATGTATACGTTTCCGAGGTGTTTTCGCGGCAAAGAGTCTCTTCGCGCGCGCGAGCGTATACTTACTTTCATAAATCAACGGCGCGCGAGCTCACAATTATGATTTACCTCGGACGAAAAGTTATACCTTGGCGTAGCGCGCGAGTGCATTTGTAGCTTTTAGTTAACAACGTTTTACGATTAATGTCTTGTGGCTTTAATATCAATTATTCATTGTTACACTCTAACATTTCCCACGCGTTCTCAATGTTTTCGTTTAACGATGTCAAGAAGGTTTATCTATTCGTTTTATGGATGAGTTTCGTGTGTTTCGTTGTGCCTATGTAGATATATATGAATGGTAATTACGATACACATCTTATTTCTTCTTATTTGATTATAAATCATTGTTTTTATTTTGTTGTTTTAATTTAAATACAAATTTATTAGCAGAAAAGTTTGTGATTCAATTAGTTTTGGTAATATTCAATTAGTATTGGTGATATGCATATATATCAATGTGCTCTGTAAGACATTAAAAATTTATTGAATTATGATAATCTATGATTTATTTTCTAATCCTATACTTTGTTCAGGGTACGATAATGTATAGATACATCGCAATGTTTTGGACTACTATATATAGCGATTCTTCAACTTTGACTTTCGCCGAGTTTTGGAATGTTATTAGTTACTATTATAATACTATTTAAATGTTAATTTTTCTCACTTATTTACAAAAGTTATTATACGATATGATACTGGAGTTGACTTTTTAGTCCAGTAAATTTATAAAAGAATATAACGAGCACTTAATCGCAAAATATATTTGACGAATCAATAATTTCAAATTTGATGTATTTCTTTAATTATTAACTGGAGATTCTTCATCGGTTTTCTATTTATTAACATTACATTACAAAACCCTGCTAGAAATTTAACTATTGTTTACTATTAACGTGTTAATCAAGTGGGACCCTTTTCAATCAATATCAATTTTATAAATTTAACATTTGAAGATTAAATCAAACTCTAATTTTGTCATTAATTGTGTATTCGTTCGGTATTCCGTGGCCATATCGACGCACCGGACGAAGAATTAAGCGCAATTCAGATTTTTCCATTTAAAATAACATTACAATATCTGAGTTGTGTTCTTCTTCGTACGAGGCGTCGATATGCGGTTAGAGTTCTATTAGAGAGTATTTTAAAAACTTCTTTAAAATATCTTTTATTATGATCGTACATTCAATTGTCAATATTACAATTTGTTAAAGTGAAGGGATATTTAATTTTTATATTATAACAAAATAATTGTAGAATGGCGTCTTAAATATCGGAATTGACTAAAAAATAACTATAATAATTCGTTAACATTTCTAGTAGGGAATGTATATTCGTTACTTTATATAATTTTACTTTTTTATGTATAGAGTTTTCAATTTTAATGGATAGTAAAATAAGTCGGCTTATTTGATAGCATTTTTAAAGAATCTAGCTAATGATAAACAATATCGAAAAAGAGTCTATATATATACGAATGATTTATCAAATTCATGTATGACTTTAGCACACTGACACCATCAGGATGATTTCAAAAACATCATGTATCTCAACTAACTAATAAACTCAGCTATTTTTAACTTTTACTATCAAATTCATGTGTACATGTATATAATATACATATATATTTTAACTATTATACATAATAAGTTACGCAATACAAATGATACTTATGAAGCACAATGCGTGTAAAAATTTGCAATTAATCCATTCAAATTTTATAAGCTGCCGTATTTTTAATCGATTTATCCACAAATTTATATAAATTTAGCACAGTAATTACTTATACTATTTAAGGATATATAAACAATCATTTACTATTTTTTGTATTTGTTCAATTTGTTAAATTTTAGCACTATAAATACTAAATCATTAAGCGTATAATATGTTGAATATAAAAAAGTTATCAACATTGAAAGAAAGGTTGATATGACACGCAATATATGAAATGAGGTGAATTTACAGGTGCACCATAACTGGAGTCTTTGGTGAAAATGCTCTAGGTTATGCGTCGAAGCACACGAACGCAATAAGTCAAAGATAATCTCGGTATAATAACCGATGCTCGATACGAGACCGCGTCGCGCAGGCAACGTGCGTGTCACAATATTGACCCGAGGCCCCGAAAAGTCAACTCTTGGCAGCCCCTTCGAAGGCGCCCCGCCTCGATGGGAGGGCAACTTTGGCTCACCTTTTCTTGCACCGAAACCTGTCCCGCATTGTGCGACCTTCCATTGTCCCACCCTTCATTTACCATCTCTCTTCCTCTCTTCCTCTCATCCTCTCATCCTCTTTTCCCCTCTCACTCTCTGTCTCTCGTGCCGCTTGTCCAAAACTCATCTTTATTGTATGGGATTTCCCGCCCCATTATTCCTGCTGTGTGCGCGCGGGCATTTTCGGGTCTTTTTACGTCAGACCAGAATCACCGGTCTCAGCTCTATATATCTATCGTTATACGCGCATGCGCATTTGACTCAGTTGCGTTTGTTGCTCGAGTTTATATTCTTGCAAGCTGCGCAACTTTTCTTGTATTTACATTACGTTTCGCTTCATTATATGAATGTACATTCTATATTTCTCTTTATTGCATGTGATATCATTTTACGTCTATCACTCATGCATTTTAGAAGTAATATTTAAATATATAATTAACAATAGGTTATTTGCAGCTAAATAATTATTATTTAATTTAATTAGCATTCTTAATTATCATTTGCATTATAAAAGTTTACAGTTGTATAATATCTTTGGTTATTTAATAAAAAAAGTAATCGCACGATCGAGTACTCATTTTAAATATTATAAAATTTGATAATTTATGTCAATAAATGATGTCCGTATTTTAAAAGCATCTAATTTTGTATAAATTTAATTTTTTTTTAAATTGCAATAGACTGTAATATAGCAATTTAATGATACTATCTTTTATAATTGTACATAAAAAATACTTTGATTTTTAGCAATTTATAATTAAATATGTATATAATAATGTTCTAAAAATTATTATAATAAAATTCAGTATTTATAATAAATCTAAACTAATCAAAACTTGTAAAGAAAAAAAGTAATAAAACTGTTTTAGCATATATATTCTGTGTTCACTTAAATATATTGAAATATTTTCAGCATTTTTTGAGTATGATAATACAAAAGTAGATCCAATAACTGTGTCTAATGAAAATCATGTAAACCATGTACGGAAAATAATGAAAATTTAATACAACAAATGTAAAAGAAAAGAAGATTGCGCATAAGATGAGCAACAATTGGCAGAACAATTCCTAGTAGCTCCGGACGATTAGAGCGCCGGCCGCCGGTCTTCCCGATTGATCCTTTGACGGTGTTCAAAGTCGATTTACAAGTGTAAATTGCGGCAATTGACACTAAGAGAACCCCTGTAGGATTCGGAAGTATACAGCGTGACCTAAACAACGGACGCGAGGCATAGAAACACAAAGCTGAGAGTCATAACGGTCGGTGGTCGTGCCACGGCATTGCGTACTTTGACAGCATGTCAAAACAGAGCTTTTCTTTATGTACATTTCACCGGTATATACAAGTATATATTCGGTCTTACGCCCCTGGGATTTCATCGCTCTACTATGGGATATCCTAATTACCGCGAGGAAATTCATTCGCTCGCATTCGGTTACCGACGGATCGACTATTGTATACGATTTATTTTTGTCTTTGAATTTGATGTTGTTCGTTAATTATTTCGACTAATGAATTTTTCAATTAAATCACACTTATGTTTATTTTTCTGTAAGTATACTATTTATAAATGTGAATAGTATTTGAATTTTCTATATACGTTTCATTGGTACGTATCTGAAGATGAATACTCATTTTCTTTCGTTAATTTCTTGATTAATTGATACACGCAGGAAATAATAACAACCTGCATGGTTATTATGTAGGTAAATATGATTAAACTTAAATTACTGTATTGTACCTGTGATCGACACTTAACAATCTAATTTGATCTACTTTTCAAAGAGTGACACAATAACTCAATATAAAATTAGGTACATGCATTTTAACAAATAACTGTAATCGGCAGGATATAGATTAACTTATAATACATTTTTAACTTTTTAAGATATAAACTTAATTTCAATGTTTAAATAATTACTTTTATAGTTTGAGTTTAATATCTCTGTTTGTAACATATACAAAATGCTGTTTCAATTCTTTCGTGTAAAAAATTATTTTGAAAACTTTAATAAATGATGATTTATATATTAATTCTATATTAGCAAAAAATAATAATTTCTTAAATATATTGTATAGATTTATATAATAGTAAAATTTATCTTACATTTAAATTACCCTTAAAAGTGCATGTATTATAAAGTATTAAGCAAACGCTTTGTTGTATAGATTTTGACATTCGAAACTTATTTCTATAAGTTAAATATTTGGCATCATACTCGTAAATGTATTTTACAACTTATACTAACAAAAAATTTTGCACCAATAAAGTTTTTGACTAAATTTAATCGGTGACCTACTGATTTCATATTCTCTTTTGCCGTACCATACTAAAATTAATAACGAAAACAGTCATTTACGTAACAAGCAATTACGAGGCGAAATAAATATCTCCAATCAAAATAATCCGACTAAACGATCTTAGCGATTGCATCGGTAGAGCTCAATTACATCAACATGGGCTTGTTCCATAAAAGTTTTATATTTCTGAAAACGAAATCCTTTTAAGTTAATACGACGTATATATTCGTTAAGAATCAATAAAACATTTTAGAGTACGCCTAAAATAGTTAACTTTGATAATTGTGGAGACACGCACGCGTCTTAGCGAAAATCAAAAAAGCTTACAGACGACCCGCTGGAAAATTTTCCGAAGTTATTGGTCGTTACACCCCCTCCTCCGAACCCCCCCCCCTCCCACCCCCGCCGCCACCCTTAGTTTAAGCGACTCGCTTTTCCAAGAAGTGCCGCAGTAAAGTGCGCGCACTCAATTAAAAAGGAAGCCGGCCGGCGTCTCATTGTGTCCCCATTTTCGAAGGTGCACCTAGTGGTGGGGATCGTCCAGGCCCTCGCAGGGGGTCGAAAATCATGAGAGGCCCATTGTCGAACGTTGTCGTCAACGATGCACCTAACTGTATGCTGTCGAATTGCGGGGGCAATAGAACAATTAGGCCCGGGGAATCACGGTGACTACGCCCTTCTCTGTCTGCTGTAGGAGAAAGAGAGAGAGTGAGAGTGACAACCACGTTTTAAAGGGACCCGGTATATATGCGTACAAACCCTCCAACCAGGCATATCTGACCTTTAACCATTATAGCCCTTTCGCGTTCGCGCTTGTTCATCTTTTTCTTTCTCCATGATGAACAATTTGCGATATTTCTTAAACTCCGGATATATTATTGGAGTAATATCTTATAACATCTAGTTCCTTTTTTCAGCTTTACCCTTGGGTCGTTTGTATTGCTGCCCTCCTTTTAGGTGTACAATTTTACCGAGGGCTCTACATAGAATTGTTCTCTAGGTTATACTATACATAAAAAGAAGGTCATGTCTATTTTATATACATTTTTCCGTACGTATTGTTCCTTTAGTTGAGGTAAGTAATATGTACGTTACAAGTTGCACAGAACAACTTTGCAAAATCAAGTTTTACGGGCTGTAAATCTAGCTTACATCTGCGTAAAAGTCACAAAAAATTCCATGAATGGATGACCTTAATGTATATGTATAATAAGTTTATATCAAGTTGATCGCATTATCGTAGATGAACGTTATACCATTAAACAGCGATTTATATATATATATTAAACAGCGAATCCTTATTTTATATATACATATATGTAATTAGCAGGTTTGGTGAATTATTCGGTCTCAGCGTCTTACCGATGAAATCAAGATGGAACTTCTGACCGAATTATACAATATTTTCTTTTCCAAAGGCTGTACACTCTCTAAAGAATTCACCTTTATACAAACAATTCAATAACAAAAATTAGAATTTTATTTAAGTTGTAATAAAATACATTTACTGACGGCCATGGTGAAAACCATTAAACCAAAAACTGTTCGTAAAAAATGGTAAACTGTTCGTCCTAAATACTAACTATTTACAACAAATTGGTAATATTGACCCAATACAAGCGTAAAAAATTATTTTAATGATTAAGACTATAATCTAAGAAATTCTTTAAAAAGTTATAGGATGTAAAATAAACATTTGTGTTTAAGGGGATGTCGGACTCAGAAAATGGGCATTACTTTTTTATTAACAAATGAATAAATTTTTTTTAAAACCCTGAAACTCAGGCTCTTACGCATGTTTTAAATAATATATACCCAAATATTTCCATATTTTTAAATCCATAATTTGACTATAATTAATAAATAGTTAATTTTTAATGGTAATAATAAATAAATCAAATTTATTTATTTAAGTGCACAACGTTTCGTCTACCAAGTTTGCAGACCTCTTCAGGTGTTGATTTTTTGGAGTAAATTATAAATATTTATATCAAATTTTATAATAATTGTGAGAATTAAAAATTAAGTTAAATTAAATTAAATTTTTAATTCACAATTGTTATGAAATTCGATATAAATATTTATAATTTTGTCCAATAAATTTAGCACCTGAAGAGGTCTGCAAACCTGGCAGACGAAACATTGTGCACTTAAATAGATAAACTGGATTTAATTATTATTGATCTTTAACAATCGACTATTTACTAATTCATTAATGGAGGGTGAAAATTACAAATTTGACTACATTGTATGGGTTAAAAGTATCATTTCTTTTTTATCTAATACTTACCGACCAAAAATTGTTTACTCAATTACCGACACATACCCAATTGTTGATCAGTTAAGGTAAATCCGTTCGTACATAGAATAAGTTTATGTTAAAACGGGTAATAACTTATATATATTTTGACGCAGCAGACAGTACAAGTATTGAATTTCCTTTTAGCCATCTCAGAAAAATAAAATAACTGCTATTTTTAAAGTAAGCAACCAATTATTGATTATTTAACCTTTAAATTGTGCGTAGCAACGTTTAGATTTATGTAAGTCTTATTATTTTATTGAAATAATATAATAATGAGAAAGTGGTTCAGATCAACAATTGGGTACATTACAATATTATTTAAAATGTGATTTTTTCTTAAAAAAATCAAAACGTCAAGTCTTTACTTATGTTTTTAGCTAACCGTATGATTTTTTTTCAGATTTTTAATTTAATATTTTAGATATATAATTTTTGGATTGAAAGGTGCAAATTCCTGTAATTTGGGTTTGACATCTCGTTAATGCTTGATTCGTTTGTAAGTAAATTATTTATCATAAGTCATATTGTTGTTTCGAATGTAGTGATAAAAACGATCTAATTTTATCCTTTTATCCATTTATAGAATCCTTGAGTATTTAATACAAGCATTATACACGAATCTATTGTATTATGATGTTGACTATTTTTTAGATTTCTTGCCACTGTATATGGATCAACTATAAGAATTTTTATATACTTTTTAAAAAATTTAAATCTTTCTCTAATTCACATTATATTTTGCAGTTAAAATTTATTGCATACTTTTGCTAAAATACTATACTAATATAATAGTAAAAAAGTATAATTATATTTAATAGAAGCTTAAATTAAAGCTCTAAATAAGTAAAACTATAATATTAAATAATGTAATGTTTATAAACAATAAGTATATAGTATATAGTGTATAGTTTTATATTTTTGTGTAGGAATGGTATCCTGTTACAACTTTCAGACTCGTTAATTATTTAAAAAACGTCCATGAATTTGAGTAATTTTTCGTACCGAAAGAAGATAAGCTACACATATAAATCCACCATTATAATAAGTTTATGTCCAATGACCCGCAATTATATCGAATTTTATCTACCCTATTTTAAATTTAGATTGATGTATAATTATTAAATACACGTTTAGTAACAATTTAAAACAATTAACGATTAAATGTTACAAAATATATTTCTATCTTATACAAGTAAACTAATTTATGTGTTTCACTTTTTATACACATTTTTATTTACATACAACAATAAAAATTTTTTTATCAAGTTATAATATGTATACACAACATAAAATTACGTAACAAATACTGTCATAAAATTAAATAATTATCTGAAATTCTAAAAGATTTATGTGCATTTAATAATTATAAAGAGCTGTAGTGTATATATTTATTTTTATTGTTCTAAGGTAAACCCTGTCTTTTTGTTTTTGTGTGAGGTCTATTATACTTGTTACCGAAACACACAGTGTAAAGCATTGACTTAATTAAGTTAGTAAACAAATGAACAATATTTTATGTGTGACTATGCGTATATTTGTGTATATTTGTGTAATAAAAAGGATAATGATAGTTATAATAACGATGCAATAATGATCATGTTCTCGCAAAGGATCAAAAAGTCTGTCACGACAGTAAAATCGTAAAATCCTAAAGATCAACTTTTATCTTACAGCTTGTACACAAATAAACTAATAAATTATTTTTGTTATGGACTTTTTACTAAGAAAAATAAATGCTCTTAAAACATTACATTATCTGTAACAACTAATAGATATATTTTATTCGACTTTTGAAAATGAATATTATATTTATACATTTTTTACTGAATTTTATCGAAGATAATGGTGCAATGTAAAATGTTCGCAGGAGATACGGCTGTAATATGTAAGGATATTTTTTATACAATTATCTGTAGCATTTATCAATAAATATCAATAATAAGATACGTAATTGGTCGATTTATTAAGTATAACTTAATAACATTAGTAATAATAGGTATGCCGGCCGTTACCAATTAATTAGGCATAAAGTAACCTGAAGTGGTGGATTATAATTAATTTAAATAAATCACGTAAATGAATTGTTTACAAAGAAAGATCAAGTAATTAGCCAAGTCTGTTATCCTAACAAAGCTGAGCTCACGGGTACATATAAAGATCAGAAAAATGGCGCGCTAATTCGTTTATAACGTCCAATGAATCGATCGTCGAGGACAAAGGGTTCGAAAACGCGCGCGGTGTAACTTTCGGAAAATCGTTTATTGCTACAGTCGCGCGCGCCTCGCGGCAAACGAGAGAGAAAGAGAGTAATATAGGCCCCCGGAAGGGGTTACGAGGCGCAAATAAACTCGTAATTTATTGTGGACTATAAAAATAAAAGCGGAGGGCGACCCATTCGACCAAGAGCTTGAAATTATCACGCAGCTCATTATCCAGGGAGGTAACCCTTTGAGGGGCGCGCACCAGCTACAACTGCGGGTGTCGGGTTTCCCGATTTTATAGGCGACCATGTCTTGTGGTCGTTTCGCTTTTATTCCTTCTATACTCTTGTGGGTTTCGTAAACTATCGAATGACGATTGTCATGTTTATTGCGGTCTGTTTAGTTCTTCGCAAAAAAAAAATAAAGAAACACATAGGATAAACTGCATAAATATTGCACCTGTCGCACTGCACGCGCTCACGCCTTACGAATCTTATGCATGCCTTGATGTGGTATACATGTTTTCATTATTCTACAAGTACGACAGCTATATAAGCGCTTTGGTATAACGATCGTTAAGCTTCATTTTTCTCCTGGGATTTATTAAAGTATCGAGATAATTCTCGCGTTTATTGCAGCTTTTGCTTTGATACAAGGAATCGTAGAAAGAAAATTTTCTTTGCAACATAGTTTTTAAGTCATTCGATATTTAACACTTTTATGATACATTATAATCTATTTATTACAACATATAAGATGTTGTTTTCATTTTATTGGCACATTCAATTGGCACTCACTTCAATTGCTAATAATAACAATTATATTTATTAAATTATATTATTAAGATTATCTTATTTGCTATTTGACAAAAGGTTAATTAATGTAGAATTGTTTATTACTAATTTATCTTTTTTATATATAAATATATTTTATTAACTTACTATCGAGTATTAACTACGAAACTTTGTAACAGAGTTTCCGAATGATTGAAAGATATATACAAATTAATACGTAAAACTAGATAAATACGTGAATAATTTATATAAACAAACTTTAAGAGATATAAATTTACTGTAAAATACATAATAATATAAAATCCTTTACCGTCGAATGAATGATCAGAAAATTTGTACTATACCAAAAAATAATGAGATCAACCAAATAAATAAAAATGGTAACGCCGCGAAAGTAATATAACTTTCACGCGATCCAAATAAAATTCGTATCGAAATAAGTGCAACCTTTTTTTCGCGAAGCGTTTAAACTAATTAAGCAAAACGGTGCGTTCGAGCCTTGACAATAAAAAGTTTAAGGACTAACAGTTATAACCCCTCCAGTCCTGGAAAGCCCATATAAAAGAATCGTCATTCGTTTCGCCTGAATAAAATTTCGCAGGCGTATATAAAATCTTTTTAACCTAGATTCCGGGAAACGATTAAACATCGCCGCATCTCTTTGCGCGAAAAAAAAAGAAAACACGCGCGAATTCAAAAAAAGCTCGTTCGGTGAAAAACCCTATGAGCGAATCGGTTTACAACACTCGGCGAAACTTTTCCGGCGTCAAGAGTGGGAGGCGAGGGGAGGTCCGAAAAAGGAGCGGCTCAGACGAGGAAAAAGAAAACGATATATATAGGGAGAGAGAGAGGAAAAAACGGGAACACGGAAGGCCGCGCTGCTCGAGGCTTTGATATAGAAAAAGGAGTGAGACTCCAGCGACGGTATAATTGGCGGATATCTCTCTGGCTTTAATGATCGACTTGTAAAAATGTTCCTTATTTTTATTCCTTCTTTTTTTACGAGGATAATAAAATATAGCTGAGAGCGCGGCACTGTGTGTATAATACATGTGTATGCATACGTACGTGTACGTGTATGCATGTAAGACCGACCGTGGCGTGACCTAAGCTCACGTGTGCGTGAGACCTAACCGCGTCTGTATATATATGTAGATACATGTACCTACCTATCTGCACGCAAACGTTAGCGCATGAGTTCGTGAGGCATTTGTCGACTTGTGTACTGTAATTCCATTATTTTTTTTTCATTTTTTACAAAGGTACTTCTGCGTTTCTATTCCTTTGGCGAGTGAGCCTGTGGTTCTTTACCGAAGTACACTTTAAATCATTATTAATCTCGAGTTTTTAATTAACATAAATTTTGTACGCTATTATTTGCATCATTATACGAACGTTCGATTTTTGTCAAGAACAAACTCTACAAGTCAAAGTCGTGAAATCAACAAACAATTAAAGTATAGACAAAATTTTCAATTTCATTATTCATATATGCAATCGTATATGAATTAAAACTTAAGTTAATTATCTTTATTTAAAGTCAGAAATTCAAGGTTTAGAATAAAATGACAATAATTTAGACGAAATAAAGAAACATTGACACGATTGAGTAACTAAAACTATTATCTCATCAATAGTTGCAATTGATTTTTATATAGTTAATCGTCGATTTAGTATTTCTGTATAATATATTTGATAGTATAAAAATTCTAAATAATGTATTTTTCAGATTGAGTGAATGAAACAGAAAATCCTTAAATTTCGTAAATAACTCGTTCCTATTTCTTTATCAAGTACGTCGGATCCAAAAATACGAGTAAAAAAGTCAGTCGCGCAGAGTAATTAAACAAAAGTTAATCCTAGAACGGTCGTTGGATTGTTTGCGCGGTGGATTCTAGTCGAGCGCGTTATCGCTCCGAGGCGACACGAGGATGAAAATCCCAGACGCGCTAAATCTATAAGGTACCGACGCCGCGCAGTCCGCGCACCAAGTTCAAACAGTCAGAGCTTCAGAAAAGTTTCTCGCTTTTCTGAGGAAAGTTATCGCTTCTACGTGGCAATAAACGCGATCTTCGTGTGCTTTTAAAATCAATATAAGATTATTCGAGCATTTTTAACTTTATTCTTTTCTTTTATGTTTCCACCAACTGGAACTTTTGCAATGAAAGTTTTGTGTACAACAAATTAACACAATATCTCGTTAAATTAAACATTAAAATTGTAATACATTGTAGTGAAGTGAATGGAGCTTTTAACGTTACACACTTGCACAGTTTTGAAATAAATTATTAATTTCAATATTATTTCATAATTATCAATACTTTTATTACATTTCCGTTTAATTTGTTTCATTTCACACTTTCGCACATTTCTCAATTATAACATTATTGTTTAGGTGAAAGGTCAGTAGTCGGGTGAATACAAAACAAGGAAATAAATATAAAATTCGACTAAACTCTCGTAGAATCAGAAAAAGGGAAGGAAGTAAATGACGAGCTTAAATCAATTATTACATAATTACACAAAGTTATGACTGCTTTACGCGAACAACGAGAGATAATTCCGTCTTTTACAGCAGGTTCGTAAAAGAAAGATTCTGGAAGAAAAAGAAGAAGAAAAAATCAAGACGGCACGCACTATCCCAAATTGTAAATGCAAAAAAAGCCGTCGTTAATTCCGAAAAATTGCTAAAGTTTTTCACCGTTCGATGAGCGCTAAGTGAAAATGGTAGAAGAACAAACGAATACGCGAAAGAAAGAGAAAGATAAAATTGGAGGGTTTTGTGCACATGTACATTTTCAGGGGCTGTTTTATGGAATGCATAAAGCAGAGCCTCCCCTTTTCAAAACCGCATTTAAACAATATTAATTTTACTACCCTGTAGTAATGACGCACAACCCGGTTCTCTATGCGATCAAAAACTATATAGAGAATATATACGAGGTCAGGTAAAGTTGTCAGGGTCCGGTAAGGAAAGTTTGGTTGCGCTTTTACGACAAGGGGCTTAAGGAAGAAAAAAAATGTGCCGTCCGTGTGTTTACGCTTATTGCGGAATGTAACGGTGCGGGGGCCCGTTTTTCTTTCGGGGGCTTTATGGTACCCACTTCGGGAACTAAGGAGCTATAAGTACACTTCATTTCCACGACAAAGCCAGGAAAAAGCTCCTCGATAATCCTTCGCGCGTTTACCGTTTACCGGGCAAAACTTTCAAACCGGGACTCGAGAGAGATTAGATTAGACAGCTTGCGTGGAGCCTCCAAGAGCTTTCGTCTACTTGATTTTTTGCTTTGGTGTTTGTCTTTGAATTAAAATTCTATTTTTTTGTACTCTTGATCCTCGCCCTATGGTTTTGAGAAAGGAGAAATCGTTACTTACGGAGAAAGGATCGATTCTGTTATAAGCCTGATTTATATGCGTATATGTATTTTGTAACACTATAACGAAGAAATTTCTAAATGAAATGATGATAAAATCACAATATATGTATTATATAATCATCTCCACTTTGCAGAAGCTTATCATCATTTCGTGCAAAATTTTTTATTATGAAAAGAATCATGCAGTTATTCGTAGATCTGTTAAAACATTAAATACAACGAATCTAAAAATCGAAATTGAAATGTTTTCAAACAAGAGTAAACAATACATTTTATAATTGTTTTATCGCCAAGCTAAATGTTACGTAGTATAAAGCGTCAAAAATGCTTCTTTATTAAATAACGGTTATAAAATATATATGATAAAAAACCCTTTACTTTATTACGCAACTACATTTAACATAAATTTCTTTTAAATAGCTCCAGTTGCTAACAAAAAAGAAAAAGTAGCTGTACATAATTTGGTGGTCACAAAAAAAGAATCTATATACCTACCATTTCAAAATGTTAGCTACCTAGAAAAACGAGGTCCGATTGAATATATAACAGCACCTTGTTAAATAATCCAGAAGCTATTTAAGCGTTGGGTGACGCAAAATTTACAACGCGAGTACCCGAAGTACAAGGTTCTTTTGTATGGCTGCAAAATATTATGCTCCTTTATAATCGGCACGAGGCGCTATACGCTTCTCTTTTATACTACACCAAGGGACAAATTTCGCTAACACGATGCAAAGAAATATCTCTCGGATGTACAATACTGGCTTTATACTACCTTTAATAATAATCTTTCACAAATACGTTATTATCAACATTTATATCTATAAATTTATATCTTGTACGAAAAAGCTATAATTATTACCTAATTAATAGAAGAGATACTATTATTTTTTGGTGATGATTATCTTAAAATAATTAGATAGTCTACTTTTTCAACGAATTTATTATAGAGCGATTTGGGTAGGTATAAAACAAATAGCAACATAATTATTCCAAATAACATGAAACATTTTTTATTTGTATATTTATTTTGCTTGATCGCGCGTTTATTCAATAAACCGAGAAAAAGTAATCCATTTCAGATAAAAAGCCGAAAATTTCTCCTGGATAAACGACGAGTAAAAAAAGGTTTATACCAAATGCAGCATTAAAATATACAGTTAATGCGTAATATAACTCCAGCAAAAAGGTGTATATATATCTACACCCGTAAAAACGAAAATAAATCGGCATGCACTCGTTAAAGCCGTGGAAAGTGTAGAAAAAGGTATAAGTATAAGGAACGACGGAAAAGAAAAAAATAGTAAACAGGATAGCGCGCTCAGGTAATTACATTATACAAGAAAGACGCACATCACCCTCGAGGTTTTCTCTCACGAGTCACGCAAGGATCCCACGAGTCAGCGATTGGCGGGAGTATCGAAGCTCCGCCTATAGCGAGTAACAGCTATACGATTCGAGAAGGGAGAAGGGCCCCGGTACAGCTTGATTCCCACTCCAATCGGGCCCCGCAAGAGGACGGACCGGATTCCGACGCTATAGAAAAATATCTCGAACGGCAAGATGGTAGGATGTCGAATTTTATGTATGAGATATTTAAATCTTAACTATAATAGCAGATATATATTTATTTTATATAAACAACATTTTATGTTTCGTTATTAAATTAAACTCACGTAAATCCTATTAAACTTATATATACTATATATGCGGCATTCGATTACAAATCAGCTGATGAAAATTTAAAAATTATTGTTTTCTGCTAAACAACTCCTTTTTTAACCTAGATGTAAACAATTTTACTATACTTTACTTAGATATGACAAAAGTTATCAATAACCAAAAAACACAGATTTTGCTGTTTTGTACTTATATGACCAATTTTCAGTATTTTATAACTCATAATATATGAATTCTACAAAAAAAATGATACATATCTTTAAGACTGGGAATTACATCAAGATTTCAATGAAATTTTAATTATAACCATTAATTGAATATTATTGCACTTTTACTGCCCTTAAGTCATTAAAAATCCATATATTTTGATTTTTGACATTGTTCGGTCCAATTGATATAACTGAAAAAAATCAGAGATACTTCTAATTATATGTACTTTGTGTGTTCCAAGCCGCTTAGTGGCGTAATTAATAGATTAAAATATATACACTTTTTTCTGTAAATGCAAATACAAAAAAGTTCAATATGGCTGTCAATTCAACATAGTTAACAATTTTAAAAATAGTAGATTCTAATTTTCATTTGTAACAAAAACATCTTTATAAATTTTCTCCTGAGATTAATAGTTTTAGAAAAAGAAATTCATACAGAAATACGATATGAATACCTGTTTATGAATTTTTTTATTATACCTATACCTTTATGAATTTTTTATTCCTAAAACTATTTATCTCGGGAGAAAATTGATATAGATATTTTTTGTTGCAAAAGAAAAATAGAATCTATCAATATTTATAAAAGTGTTAACTATCTTTAATTGAAAAAGTCCATGTTCATTGGCAACAGACAGCCATGTTGAACTATTTTATATTTATATGTAGCTTTACAGAAAAAAATGTATGTCTTTTATCCTATTCATTATGCGACTAAGTCGCTTCGTACACACAAAGTACATGCAATAATATTCAATTATTATAATTAAAATTTCGTTGAAATCTTGATGTACTTTCTAATCTTAAAGATATCTATCATTTTTTGTAGGATGCAAATATATTTTGAGTTATAAGTTCATGAAAATTGGACATATAAGTAATCTTGGTCAATACATATAAGTAATATGATCATATAGGTACAAAACAGCAAATTTTGCGTGTTTTTTGGTAATTGATAACTTTTGTCATATCTAAATAAAGCACCTAAAAATTTGTTTACATATTTTAGGTTCAAAAAGGAGTGGTTTAGCAGAATATCAATAATTTTTAAACTTTTATCGGATAATTTGATATTGAATGCTGCATATATATTTATTTGATTTTATTATTGAGGATAAATTACGACGTATTGTTGTTTCATACAGAGATTTATTTTTGAAGATATCCATTTTTGCATTAAAATATTTTAAGTATCTTCTATAGAGAAAATTAATATATATTTATAAAAATAATTTTGTTAAATTATTATTGATGTATATGTCCTATGGGCGTCTTCAACATAAGAACACCTAAATGAAAAAAATATCATTATAGTGTCTAATATAGATTTAAAAAACATCTTGCCACCTGCTAATAATATAGACAATAGTTGATATTATCGTT
The DNA here is from genome assembly GCA_026168455.1 of Theocolax elegans. Classification (NCBI taxonomy): domain Eukaryota; kingdom Metazoa; phylum Arthropoda; class Insecta; order Hymenoptera; family Cerocephalidae; genus Theocolax; species Theocolax elegans. The sequence goes on from CM047425.1 coordinate 94,706,491, forward strand.
ATACTTTGCTTCTCCAAAAAATAAATCTTTTTAATAAAAATATTTTTCAGAAAAAGTCTTTATTTCCAAAGTTTATAAAGTTGCGTTAGAAAGTAGGATAATTATATAGCGCGAAAAACTCTTAGGAAAATTAAATTAAGAAAATAAAAAATTGATACATAATAAAAAATATTTAGAGCAAACTTTTATAAAAATATTATAAGCATCATTGTTTTTATTGGCTTAAAATTTTTTTATAAATTACCTAACTTTCTTTTAAAACCCTAGTTTATTGTTTAATTTTATATTTTAAAATATTAATAAATTTATTTTTAATTTAAATTAGATATTTACAAATATTTTATTAAATACACGTACATCATAGGGTACGAAAGAATGTTTAAAAGCTTTTACAATTAAAAGAAATTTCCAGTATCTCCCTCTGTTCAGATGCAGCGTACTTTTGTATAACGTCGATAAAGAAGAAACTATAGTACCGTAGAGACTTAGCGGCCTCATCGCTATACTATTATACAGCGCTACGTTCTTCTTGTTGAATGGTAATGGTAAACCAAAATGTTCCACGCTCGGTCTTGTTACGTGAACAGCAATCGGAAATGCCGATATGGCAGATTTAATAGCGCTACGTTCGCAATTGTAAATCAGGGATGAAAAAATTTTAAGTATCCATTAATAATTAATAATTATTGTTTACTCAAAAATTTAATTAATAATTAATTTTGAATGATTATATTATTATAAAATAATTGCATATATGTATGCATATATATTTTTATACCTTAAATATCGAAAGTTAAGAGGTGCTATTTCGGAGGCATATTGTTATTTTCTTAAATTTTCTATTGGCACCCCTGCGAGATTTTAATATGTTTTATTTTCAAATTCAATAGATCTTTCAAAACCGAGAAAAAAATTACGAATATCTAGAATTAACGCTATACTTTTATATATATATATATATATGAGCTATTTCACGTCAAGTGGTACGATGAAAATTTTCAATTTTTTAGAAAAATTGCTATTTTCAAAGCCATTTATCTCAAAATCTATTAATTTTTTTGAAAAAACATTATAAACAACTTTTGTTCAAAATAATCTTTAGAACTTATCTACCTAGCTTACAATTCTTAATTTTGAAATCTCAAAGAGATAGGACACCCGGAAATATTGAATATCAAAAAAAGGTGACCACGCCACAATCGATTTTGATCTATCACCGCTCAAAAGATCACATATTTCGAGAGCTTTCGAATGGCGGTGGTTAGATTATTGGCCAAGACCGCTGGTGTAAGTTATGCCTTATAAACCTCATAAAATCACTAATTTTCATGTATTTTAAGGTATACCCATGTGAAAAAAAAATATAAAATTTACATAAAAAATATATCAAAAGTAAGTACTATATAATTTTTATAAAGTTTATATATTGGAATGGTTCTATATAAACTTTATAAAGCTTTTATATATTATATGAAAATTGAATATATATACAAATAAGAAATACAAGTTTTTTACAATTTATTTATAAATCAACTTATTTTTGTTCATACAAATTAGCAGTCAAACATAAATAATTATTAATCCGTACAAGTTTTCCTTTGATACGGTCTACTGGAGAAATATATAAACAATGTGTTTCACGAAATGGAATAATATAATTAGAAAAATCTATATTATTGTTTGAAATTTGAATTTTTGGCATTTGTGGATCATTTACAAGTCGTCGAATTAAAGCAACTAAATTATAATCAATTTTCAAAAAATATAACACTGATCCAAATGTTGAATCGCCAAAATAGACATAAAAATTGTTTCTCTTTTTTTGTTTTTTATACATTTCTGATGTTATTATTGTTGAGAAAATTTTTATTCTTGTGAATATTTTTATAGAATCTGAGCAAACATTATTCAATAAGCAGTATCTTTCTATAACTGAAAGTTCGTTTTCATTAAATTGTAATTTGTATGTTTTTCCAAGAGTTTTAATAATGTTTGAATCATCACTATTTAAAATTTCTAGCTTATGTTTCAATATTTGATGCACATTGAAAATCTTAAGCATATTTGCTATTTCCATGTCTAATTTATTAGCACCATGGGTGATTTTTTTAATATATCCATTTCCATCTTCAAAAGCAAAAGTAGACCACGAATGCACTGGTCCCCAAAAGTGAACATTTCGAACAATATGTGTTAACTGATGCACATTAAAGGTACATTTATTTCGTCCATATAACTGCTCTACTTGAACAACAAACCTCTTGAATAAAGTATCAGCCGTTTCAAGTAAGTTAACATGAATTTTTGTTTTCATTACTAATCTTGTTGCATAAACTAATAATAAAAAATGATCATAATATTTTTTTGCAAGTCTATCTTTTAATAAAATTGGAAAATAATATATTAAACATTCTCTTAGTTCCGATGCTTTAAAAAATTTTAAATGATGTAAAAGTCTTGGCGTTCTTGTTATGTAATCAGGAGGGTAAATTTGTTTTAAATATTCATCGATTTCATCACGAAATGATTTTTTTATGTAATAAGGGTATTCTTTATATTTGCTATTAAACCATAAATTAAAAAGCATTCGCGATACACCTAATAAAATGCAATGCATATAATCTGGCACAAATGATTCTGCTACATTAAAAAAAGGAATCAAAGCAGCTATCGATGGTCCCTTTACACCTTGTACATGATAAAGATTATCGTTTACAGCTGCACGAGCTTGGGCATACATCCGTTCTTTAGTTCGGAAAATAGGTTCATTATTGGGAGATGAACAATAAACTCTATTAAAACCTGATCCAGTTTTGCAAGTTTCACCTTGATGCTCGCAAAAGGTAAAACCAAATTCTCCGTTGTATTGCATTATATTTTGAACTGCAGCTCTAGCAGGAGCATCCAATGTAGCAACAGGAGCAATTACTTTACTAAGAAAAAGATTACCCTCATTGTCTTGCCATTTTATACCTTCTTCGCTTAACTTCTTCAATGATTCGACAAACGGATATAAAAATGAATTCATTGTCGGTTTTTTAATAGTATTGTAATATATTCCACAAACAAACTGATAATTTCGACGATTTTCATGATGAATATTAAAAATCTGTGCTTGTATTAACCAAATTTGTCCATTTGAACTGTGAGTAAATGGTACTCCATCGGTGTTCCATATTAAACACAAATCATATTTATTTCGAATTATTTCACTTCTAAATGATTGATATTTTTTCGCCGAAGTTATGTCATCGATATAATCACCTTTAGATTCATAGCAATCTTGAAAATCGTCAACTAATTGTTTTAAATTTCTGCATTCAAAAGCATGTTTTATTGCTGAATGTAAATTATATTCAATAAATAATCCAGTAATATTAATACCACTACAATTTGTACATTTTAAAATACGTGGCTGCACATCCCAATCAAACAAATATTCATTACAATCTTCACAAAAACGATGTCTTTTAATTATCTTTTCATCTTTTGGCAATATTGAATCAATATATTTCATTAAAAAGTGCCTCGATTTTGGTAAATTATTAGGTTTTGGCAAAAAGAAATCTATAAGTTTTAGTAAACCATACAAGGATTTTTTTTTCAAGAACTGGTGTTTATAAAAATCTAATATTTGAAAAATTGCTTCTCCTACAGTTATATCTGTATGATTATGTAACTTGCTATCAAATATATTTGCCTGATTATCCTCAAACAGTAATTCATCACTACTATCTGACTCGAAAACTTCACTATTTAAAGAGTCCATGGACGGATAAGATGATAAAGAGATGAAACTTTCTTCCTCTTCGCTTTCGTCTTCAACATTCTATTAAAATATGAATTAATATTAACAATAACAAAATGAAAATTATTTCCAATTTTATAAGGTTATTTTCACTGCATTTGTCTAATAGTCTCAAGTATTTTTATGAATCTAAATTAAAATTTATTTAAAAAACTTAAATTATAAAAAATTAAGATTATTTTATTTAATAATAAATCAGTCTATATTTTTTTATTTACTAATTTTTTTAACAGTTTTAAACAATTTTTTTTTAATTTAATGTAAAAACTTTAAAAATAACCTCAAATTCTATGTTATAGTCTTGATCAAGGTTTTCATTATTCTGATTGTAATTATCGTGTCGTTGAGCCACATGCAGTGCTTCTAATCTTCTCCATCGACGCAGTGTGGTTGCAGGTACCTCTCCTATCTAAAGACATTTTTTGTACTTTTGAATTCAAAGATAATGTTTAATTATGTGTGCATTTTAATTTTAAGCAATTTAATTATATCCAAATATTGCATAATAACGTATTCAAAATAAACAATTTTAAAGTTAATGAGCATATTGACAGAAATATAAATAATATTCAGGTTCTATTTCATTTTACATTCTATTACATTTAATATACGAACCTTGTGGGAATTTCTTTTGTATGCATGGTACCTATACATAATATTATTTTATATAAATATTACAAATAAATTAATCCTTTGCTAAATCGAACACTTTTAAAAAGTTCTTGGTTATTGATTTAGTTTTTGAAATACGTATGTATGACAGATTTATAATAATGCAACTTCATTCTGTCTGTTCATCTATTGTTTGGAAAAAATTAATGTTATAAGGTTAGTTTGTTTGCTAACAATTTGACGTGAACGATTTAAGATTTCAGTTGACTTTAAAAAAAATTTGCGAATATAATAGACGATGGACGAATTACAATATTTGCTTGAGAGTAGTGAGAACGGCATATCATTTACAATCGTTTATGAGAGCTCTATATTAAAGAATAATAGTGAGCAATTATTGAAAATTGGAGATAATGTGAAGTATTTGTGGCCTGAAAATAAGAAAACTCAACAAAAGTATTCAGGCAAAATATTAGAAATCTCAGGTTAGACACTTTTTTATTCTATAGATAAAATGAACAAATATTGCTATAATTAAGATAACTTTTATTTGGTATTTAAGTCTTTATATTTTAAAAAACGTATATTAACTGTATATTATAAACTTTATTATTTTTAGTGAGTGAAAATTATTTATTGCATCAGATGGATGTATATAAGGAAGAATATCAGAAAAAAATAAAAGAAAAAAGAGCAAGAAAAACAAGAACTACAAATGTTGTAAGGAAAGGATTACCGCAAATAAAGGTGCGCTAATTAATTTAAAAATACTTTTTAAAAACTTATAAAACATATTTAAATTAAATAAGACTACATTTTATTAGAGACAACTTGATGAAAAAATTTTAATAGAAATGGATGATCAAATAAGTTTAAAAAAGTATAAACATAATGACTTATCGATGGGCAAATCTAAATCTAAACAAATATCAGTTTCTACTGGGAATTTTTCGAATGATATCGATCTAGACAATCCCAGACCAAGTACATCTAAAAACATAAATCAATTTGGGACTTCAACAAATTGTATATTTGACGAGATAAAGAACATCAGATCCTACTCATATCAATATTAAAGGACTGCAACTTGAATTATTAAAATTATTAAAAAAGATTATATTTTAGGTTACTTAACTATATTGATTATTTTGTTTAACAATGTATAAAATAAAAAAATTCATAAATATTATGCACATCTTTGTCAACTACTCAATGTCCTATTTGTAAAAATCTGCAACATTAGTTGTAACATTTTTAAATTTTTAATATTTTGTTTTAATCATTGTTTTTTGTGCAATTGTGTTTATAGCGACTAGAATATCTTCAAAATATTACAAGTCAATTAAATGAGAAGCAAAACAGTTGTAACAAGGAATTGCCTTGTTCCTTAAAATTAACAGGCTCATTTTGTAAATCAAATGCGATTAACGACGAATCCAACCAATATTATAATAATAATAAATCTGTACTTGAAACAGCACACAAATCTAATACGGTTTGAGATTTAAATTAAAACTAATAATAATATTATAGTACCAAACGTAAATAATTCAATTAATTTATTTCGCAGATGAAAAATAGTACTTCAAGACGTTCATATATTTTGTCACCAATTGATGATGAATTTTTCGAAAAACAGAAAGAAAATAAAATTACTGTAAAACTAAAAGATGAAAATACTGATATAAAGGTTTGAAAAATGTTATAAATTTTAGTATCATAATTTTAAAAGATATAATAAATGTAATGTAGTATATTGTATATATTATTTAATATTTAGTCGCGTACACCATCGCCTTTACTATGTGTATCACCATTACAATCAGATTCTCCTAACTTGTCAAGACACTCGCAACGCAACTCAGCATTTATATAAGTTCGGATGATGATGAAGATGTAGAAGCAATTCAAAATCCGGAAGCAATAAGCATCGTAATATAATATTAAAGTTAATATTTTCTCTTATCTTTAATAGAAATATCTTTTTAGACTAAAACTGAAAAAGATTTGAACTGTCGTGAGGTGAATACAAACAGTCAAGAGGATAAGGAGAATAAAGAAATGAATGAAAATTCACATCATAACTCTTCAATTTGGACCTTAAAATATTTACATGCAGATAAAGAGAACAATGTACAAAATGCTTTATTATAATTAAAACATATAATTTTATATCATGTAATATTATTAAATCAGCATTTATTTTACAGGTAATTGAACTTGTTCATGGCTCAAATATTTTTGTAAATGCATATGCCCTTAAGAATACCATTACTAATAGTGGTCGACAAACTACTTTGGCCAGAGCTTTATTAGACTGTGTTTTTACAGAAGAAGTACTATTAAAATGCTCGATTAGAGGGAAAAAAGCCCACGGTAAAGGATCAACTGCAGACGTCAGACCTGGGCTTCATGGAGGTGGAGTGGATGCAATATTAAGTAACGCTATTAAATAATAAAAAATTATACAACAAATACAATTTAATCATTTTACTCGCACAATATAAAAATCTAATATTTTACAGCTTATTCACGGCGATATGCAGAAAAACATAAGTGGGAAATAAAGGATAGATCCACAGTTATTGCAAGCTTAAGACAAAAATCAATAGAACTAAAGGATAAGAAAATTATGAACGCCAAAAATTAATTATAAAATATTATTTGTTATTTAGTTATACATTATTTCTTTTTTTTATTATTATATTAATTAATTCATCTAAAACCCAAAATAGTTATTACAATTTGAATTCTACTTACTAAATCAATAAGAATTTATATTAATATAATTATAAATTAATTTATAAATAAGTTAATTTATAAATTAAAATTACACGACTTAAAATATAAAATTTGTATTCAATTTTTATATATTATATATTATATAAAAACTTTATAAAGTTTATACAGAACCATTCCATTATGTAAACTTTATAAAATTTATATAATATGTACTTGATATATTTTTTATATAAATTTTATATTTTTTTTCACATGGGTAACTTTCATCACTAGTCTTGGCTAATAATCTGACTATCGCCATTCGAAAGCTCTCAAAAAATGTGATCTTTTGAGCGGTGTTGTGATGTCGTGATCTTCATTTGTTTTGCGTTTACAGTCTGCATTTGTATTACGTTCGTGATTTTAATTTGTATAGTATATTTTACATAAGTAATTAATTACAAATTGTAAATTCACTAATTTGATTGAAAGTATGCTTTCTTCAAGATTTTGAAAATGATTAATTTATTATTTACATAATTTTTGTGACAAATTTTGTAACATCTACATTATTTCAGTGCGGGTAAACCAAGAGGTCAAAACAAACGGGCGAACAATGAGCAAAAGGAATGGTTAATGTTTTTTATGGAAACGCATGCAGGGTTCCTTAAGGATGACTCGGATTGGTCTCTTTGGCAGGACATTTCAACGAAGGTAAATACCTTAGGACCAGCAAAGACCCCAAGTGCATGGAAAAAGGTAATTTTTTAGTTATTTTATAATCTGTTGATATATAATAAATAAATAAATAAATAAGTTTCATTATAAATATATAAATTCAATAAACTCTGATGTAATTGTAATTAAATGTATGACATTTTCTTTAACAGACATGGACTGATTTAGTTCGAGCAGCAAAACAGGCTGCATATATGTTTAATGAAAACATAAGGCAAGAGCCTCTACAGGACTATCATCTACGTATTCTAAGATTAATCAATGAAAACGAAGACGAGACTACCAAAACAGATGTTCCTAAGACATCTCTGACAGCGAAAGAAAATAGTGGCTTGCAAAAAAGTTGCACACAAACAGATGTTACAAAGATTGTTAACAAGGGACAAAAATTACATAACACCGTATCCAATAAGTGCGCTTGAAAGACCTGACTGTGCTTCAACGATAAAATAATAATAAATTATTAGTTGAAATAAGAAAATGTTTTGAAGATCAAAATTCCATAATACAAGATTGTTTTGAACAGCATATGAATTGTCTTTCAATGCTGCCGAATGTGGTGGCTGTGGAAACTGAAAAAGCCATAAGAAAGGTTTTTACAGATTATGGAATTAAAATGGATTCGGATGTTCAGAATAAAATTGGAGTAGAGGAAGAAGCCGTCAACGAAGAAGACATTAATTATTCTATTAAGTATTTAGAAGATTCTTTTGAAGATGATGATTAATTGCGTAAGAAAATTAATTATTCTCAATATTTAGCTTCATTTGAAATGAAAAGCATCTATAGAAGGCTAAATACGCGTTTTTATTTTTTATATGTTCTTAAAGCAATTTATTTGTAACAATTTAATTTGTAACTAATAACTTTTTTTAATTTGATAATAAATTAATTTTTTAATTAAATTTTCTCTTCCAAATTTGTTGTTAAAAATACCCTTGCAAAAGCCACAAAATAAAAAGAAAAAAAACGAGAAAGAACTTTTTAAATTTACAAGCATTCCCGCCAACTTAAAAAACAAATGAATATTATGATAGAAATGCTTATTGGCTTATATGTATACAAAACACGCATGTTGTTATAAGGGGTATGGGCAAACATATATATATTAACTTATATTTATCGTATCATAGATAAATTATTCAGAAATTTTATATTATAACGTTTTTCTTTTGCAGTCGATGAAATTCAATTAATGTTAATACAAATTGTTTAGCGAAGGAATTTTATTTCATTTTATGAAGGAAGTCTTACCATATCAGATGTCACATTATCAACATTTTAAAAAGTAAGCATCATTGTAATAATTAAGTGGATGTGTAAAATATATATGAAAATATTAATAATCTCATATAAAGCATAGTCCCATGTCGCTTATTTTACACACTCACTATGTTAATGAATTATTAATTTTGAAATGAAATTTTTATTCGTACAAAATATAATCTTTAGTTTGTAAAATAAATATTACATTCAATAAAAACTTCTTGTTTTTGTATTGTATCAACATGGAATAATTTATCAGTTCGTGCAGGAAATTTTTGAAGAAGAAATGCAAGTAGACGCAATGATGGAACAACTTGAAGAAGAACAAAGGAGGCGCATAGGTTTTCAACAATTGAATCTTCAGCGGCAGGTGTTAAGAGATACATCAAATCCATTTGCTCTTGATACTGAATACTTCAGAAAACATTACAGGTATTCATATCACAATTTTTAGCTATATTTTTTACCATAAATTTATACATATAGAAATGCACACCCAATATATTTTTTGATCATGTTATGCTGCTGTAGATTGACACCAGAACTTGCTGTAATTTTAATTCAGCAAGTGGAAGGTGATATAACAAGAGCAAGAAATAGTTATATTCCTGCTTACATGCAAGTTTTAATTATTTTACGCTTCCTCGCTGAAGGAGCCTTTCAAAAAGGATTCGCACAAGATTTTAATCATCCAGTCAGCCAAGCTACTGCTAGTCGATGCATAAAAACAGTAATTAATGCAATAAATGGATTAGTACACAGATATATTGTATTTCCATGTATGCAAAATGAAAGGCAGCAAATTCAACAGCAGTAAGTTACTTAATTTATGAATAGACTTTAAAATAAGTTTGTCAACAGCTCACTTACATTCTGCAAATGTGTAATTTGCAGTTCAACATAAATATTTTAAACTAAATAGCTCTACATGCAATGGCAATTTGAGGGCATGGCGTTCAGGATTTTTTCAAAAATTTATTCATTTGTTTATAAGAAAATATTAAAAATGATCATATTCTCAGTCCGACATCCCCTTAACAAAATAACATAGGTGCATAATTGTCATTATTTTTATAGATTTCAAGAGACAATTAGAATTCCAGGAATCATAGGTTTAATTGATTGCTTTTTGGTGACTTTGAAAAGACCACCAGAAAATGAAGAAGCGTTTTTTAACTACAAAGTGGGCCCTAGTATGAATGTTCAAATTGTAAGTATATGTGTCTGTAACAAACTGTAGACAATTTAGCATTAATATGTTACATTCTCAGATCGTTGATGCCAACTATGTTATAAGAAATATTCGAATTTGCCCAGGCAGCAATAACGATAGACACATTTGGCAGTTTAGTGATGCAAAACTTTATCTACAAAATTTAAGATCGAATGAACAAATTACTGCAGCTGAGGGAAAGTACTACATACTAAGTAAAAAAATTAAATTATATATTTTTTCTGTTATTCAGTTGTTTAGTTGGGAATATAATATTTTATTTCAATAGGAGACAGTTGCTACATATCACATATGCTTCTTACACCGATTTTACATTCTCCTCCACAATCACTACAAGCTACTTACACTTCAGAGCATGTAAATACTCGATGCCGAGTGGAGCAGACTATAGGGAACTTAACTGGTGTGTGGATGGTTATTAATCGAGCCAGAAAATTGTACTACCGTCCACAAAAAGTGGCACAAATTATTAATGCTTGTGCTGTATTGCACAACATACGTCAACATTTCAGGTATTAAATTATTCATAATTTTAAGTTGCAGTATATAAATGTGGGTCATTCCAGCCGAATTCGACAAAAAAGGGTGTGCAAATGGCAAGCCCAATTTTGACGCCGATTTTTTTTTACGGTAGTATATGTGATATAAAAATCAATTCCCAAAATTTTAGACCCCACAATTTAAAATAGCAGCCCCTGGAATTTTTTAAACTTTCAAAAACAGCGTATTTTTGGATATATTCAAAAAATTATATCTCCATGAGCTTTTATATTTTTGGACCTTCTTGGCAGCATTCTCTTGGTTTTTTGTTCTAATAGAAAAAAATACTCCGGCTTTGCTATTGATGACTGATTGGGTACAATTTTTATTTTAGTGCAATGTATTTTTCGAAATTTTATTCTAATGTTTTAAAAAATACGCTGCATATGAAAGTTTAAAAAATTCCAGGGGCCGACATTTTTAATTTTGAGGTCTAAAATTTTGGGAATTGACTTTTTTTAACACGTACTACTATAAAAAAAATCGGCGTCAAAATTGGGCTTTCCACTTATGCACCCTTTTAGTCGAATTCGGCTGAAACGTCGCATGTATATTTTCTATAAATTTAATTTTTTTTGTAGGATAAATTATCATGCTCCTGTTGACATGCATGATGCAAATTTGGAGATCGAAATTCCCGCAGATTATGAAGCTGATTTAATCGAAAGGAATCGATTAATTGATTTATATTACTACTATTGTGAAAATTTCTTTTTTTTTAATATGTAACGTCAAATAATGTATTCTGTATACACAGTATTTCAAGAATAAAGGTATTTATGCTGGTTTCTACTGTAAATCTATTGGTACATATGTTGCATTATAGAAATGAAGAGCCTTTTGATGGATTTGTCGGATTGGATACTTAAACATCATAATGTAATAAACAAACCTTTTAAGTAATATGTTAACAAGGTACGTATTCTATAAAAAAACTAATCAATTAAAAGAAAAACCCAAAGGTTAAGAATATTGGATCATTTTTGTTTTTATTGTTATAAAAAATAGAAAAAATTTATTCAATATAAACAGGTATATAAAGTATTTCATAAATACATAAAATTATATCATTACATTAATAAAAATTTTGCAATTATCTTGTTACGATAGACTAAAAATCATTGTAAAATATGTTTCAAGCATCTCTAATTTCGAAGAACTCAATGTATATTTTGAAGGTATTTATTTAATGCAGCATATATGTAAATAAGAATCAAAGCAAATTGTCGGTATCATCTGTTCCGGATTCATAATCATCTGATGATTCCTGCAAAAATAAAATTTATTAATCTGATTATAAATATAAACAATATAATTTACATAATATAATTTATATAAAAAAACATTGTGTACATGCCTCAAGAAACAGTGCATTATCAGTAGCTTCTTTGAGTGTTGCAATGGAACTCCATGGCACTCCATTGGCGTATGAATCTACAATACTTTGACATTTTTTTATTTTGTCTTTTATGTCACCAATGTTGTCTTCAAACTCTCCACAAATAATGCTGTACATGTCATTACAAATATGTAACTGTTGCGGCCACAAAATTCTATACATTTGGATGCTGACAATAAAAGTCAGATACTTCCAGATTATTCGTTTAAAAATTTAATTCTTCGTGAATGATGAATACTGGAGGCGTAGCACTGCTTTGCAAAATCCTTTTTTTGTTGCTAGGTAAAATTTTGTTTTTGATAATTTCTATGTACTGTAAAGTAAAAACCTCGCTTAATAAAGCATATTGGTTCGCAAAGCCCGATAAATTTTATATTGAAAATAACCTGTAGCGAACGTTAAAATTTTCGTTTTTCTTAAAACTCGCGACTTCGGGTGAAAATACGTCGCGCTCTTGGTTGGTGGGAGTTCTTACCACCAGGAGGTCACGACTGTTCTCTCTGCCCGCTAGAGAAACAGTTGATAACAAGGCATATATATAGCCGCATTTCTTTGATAGGTCGTCGCTTTCCATCTGCGGCGGGCGTCTAAGGAAGGCCTCTAGCTCCTTACTGAGGAGACCAAAGCTAGAGTGCTGTGGTCGAAACGCCAATTTTTAAATTTTAAAGGTTTACTCTGGGATTTCCACCAACCATAATGGACGAAGAGTAAAAACCTCGCTTAATAAAGCATATTGGTTCGCAAAGCCCGATAAATTTTATATTGAAAATAACCTGTAGCGAACGTTAAAATTTTCGTTTTTCTTATGTACTGTAAAGGTTGCATTTTGTTAGATATATGCACATGTATTCTTTTCATCAATTCTTCGTCCATGTACGTAAGTGAAGCAACATTATCAGCTTTAAAAGGATAGTAATACATTCCGATAGTAACATTTGGATAGTGCGTATAATTCGTCAGGAATAAATATTTTAATGCAAATAGCATTTTTGAATTCTCTCTGGAAGCAGAATTATATTGCAAATAACTTGTTGATTTCACCCTCCATTGTTAATTATTAAAAGGAATCGATGTCGAGGGTCAGTTTTTTAAATAAGGTAAACGTCCCTGTTATTAAACACCGTTCAAAATGTGTACCCCGTATTAAACAATTGAACTAAAATAAAATTAATAATCTACATATAAAGTTTAGTGGAACGAAAAAAATTTTGTAAAATACTATAGATAATTTAGTTTCTGAAACAATATTAATAATTTGAATTAATAAACAATTTAAGCAAAAAATAAATGTAACATATGGGCTCCTTCTAAAGTTGCGGAAAATCATGTACATTTAAGTAAAAAAATTAAATTATATATTTTTTCTGTTATTCAGTTGTTTAGTTGGGAATATAATATTTTATTTCAATAGGAGACAGTTGCTACATATCACATATGCTTCTTACACCGATTTTACATTCTCCTCCACAATCACTACAAGCTACTTACACTTCAGAGCATGTAAATACTCGATGCCGAGTGGAGCAGACTATAGGGAACTTAACTGGTGTGTGGATGGTTATTAATCGAGCCAGAAAATTGTACTACCGTCCACAAAAAGTGGCACAAATTATTAATGCTTGTGCTGTATTGCACAACATACGTCAACATTTCAGGTATTAAATTATTCATAATTTTAAGTTGCAGTATATAAATGTGGGTCATTCCAGCCGAATTCGACAAAAAAGGGTGTGCAAATGGCAAGCCCAATTTTGACGCCGATTTTTTTTTACGGTAGTATATGTGATATAAAAATCAATTCCCAAAATTTTAGACCCCACAATTTAAAATAGCAGCCCCTGGAATTTTTTAAACTTTCAAAAACAGCGTATTTTTGGATATATTCAAAAAATTATATCTCCATGAGCTTTTATATTTTTGGACCTTCTTGGCAGCATTCTCTTGGTTTTTTGTTCTAATAGAAAAAAATACTCCGGCTTTGCTATTGATGACTGATTGGGTACAATTTTTATTTTAGTGCAATGTATTTTTCGAAATTTTATTCTAATGTTTTAAAAAATACGCTGCATATGAAAGTTTAAAAAATTCCAGGGGCCGACATTTTTAATTTTGAGGTCTAAAATTTTGGGAATTGACTTTTTTTAACACGTACTACTATAAAAAAAATCGGCGTCAAAATTGGGCTTTCCACTTATGCACCCTTTTAGTCGAATTCGGCTGAAACGTCGCATGTATATTTTCTATAAATTTAATTTTTTTTGTAGGATAAATTATCATGCTCCTGTTGACATGCATGATGCAAATTTGGAGATCGAAATTCCCGCAGATTATGAAGCTGATTTAATCGAAAGGAATCGATTAATTGATTTATATTACTACTATTGTGAAAATTTCTTTTTTTTTAATATGTAACGTCAAATAATGTATTCTGTATACACAGTATTTCAAGAATAAAGGTATTTATGCTGGTTTCTACTGTAAATCTATTGGTACATATGTTGCATTATAGAAATGAAGAGCCTTTTGATGGATTTGTCGGATTGGATACTTAAACATCATAATGTAATAAACAAACCTTTTAAGTAATATGTTAACAAGGTACGTATTCTATAAAAAAACTAATCAATTAAAAGAAAAACCCAAAGGTTAAGAATATTGGATCATTTTTGTTTTTATTGTTATAAAAAATAGAAAAAATTTATTCAATATAAACAGGTATATAAAGTATTTCATAAATACATAAAATTATATCATTACATTAATAAAAATTTTGCAATTATCTTGTTACGATAGACTAAAAATCATTGTAAAATATGTTTCAAGCATCTCTAATTTCGAAGAACTCAATGTATATTTTGAAGGTATTTATTTAATGCAGCATATATGTAAATAAGAATCAAAGCAAATTGTCGGTATCATCTGTTCCGGATTCATAATCATCTGATGATTCCTGCAAAAATAAAATTTATTAATCTGATTATAAATATAAACAATATAATTTACATAATATAATTTATATAAAAAAACATTGTGTACATGCCTCAAGAAACAGTGCATTATCAGTAGCTTCTTTGAGTGTTGCAATGGAACTCCATGGCACTCCATTGGCGTATGAATCTACAATACTTTGACATTTTTTTATTTTGTCTTTTATGTCACCAATGTTGTCTTCAAACTCTCCACAAATAATGCTGTACATGTCATTACAAATATGTAACTGTTGCGGCCACAAAATTCTATATACATTTGGATGCTGACAATAAAAGTCAGATACTTCCAGATTATTCGTTTAAAAATTTAATTCTTCGTGAATGATGAATACTGGAGGCGTAGCACTGCTTTGCAAAATCCTTTTTTTGTTGCTAGGTAAAATTTTGTTTTTGATAATTTCTATGTACTGTAAAGTAAAAACCTCGCTTAATAAAGCATATTGGTTCGCAAAGCCCGATAAATTTTATATTGAAAATAACCTGTAGCGAACGTTAAAATTTTCGTTTTTCTTAAAACTCGCGACTTCGGGTGAAAATACGTCGCGCTCTTGGTTGGTGGGAGTTCTTACCACCAGGAGGTCACGACTGTTCTCTCTGCCCGCTAGAGAAACAGTTGATAACAAGGCATATATATAGCCGCATTTCTTTGATAGGTCGTCGCTTTCCATCTGCGGCGGGCGTCTAAGGAAGGCCTCTAGCTCCTTACTGAGGAGACCAAAGCTAGAGTGCTGTGGTCGAAACGCCAATTTTTAAATTTTAAAGGTTTACTCTGGGATTTCCACCAACCATAATGGACGAAGAGTAAAAACCTCGCTTAATAAAGCATATTGGTTCGCAAAGCCCGATAAATTTTATATTGAAAATAACCTGTAGCGAACGTTAAAATTTTCGTTTTTCTTATGTACTGTAAAGGTTGCATTTTGTTAGATATATGCACATGTATTCTTTTCATCAATTCTTCGTCCATGTACGTAAGTGAAGCAACATTATCAGCTTTAAAAGGATAGTAATACATTCCGATAGTAACATTTGGATAGTGCGTATAATTCGTCAGGAATAAATATTTTAATGCAAATAGCATTTTTGAATTCTCTCTGGAAGCAGAATTATATTGCAAATAACTTGTTGATTTCACCCTCCATTGTTAATTATTAAAAGGAATCGATGTCGAGGGTCAGTTTTTTAAATAAGGTAAACGTCCCTGTTATTAAACACCGTTCAAAATGTGTACCCCGTATTAAACAATTGAACTAAAATAAAATTAATAATCTACATATAAAGTTTAGTGGAACGAAAAAAATTTTGTAAAATACTATAGATAATTTAGTTTCTGAAACAATATTAATAATTTGAATTAATAAACAATTTAAGCAAAAAATAAATGTAACATATGGGCTCCTTCTAAAGTTGCGGAAAATCATGTACATTGCGAACAATAGTCCTAACCAAATCGTCTCATTCAGTTAAAAATCATTCTTAAGTTTTTAGTTTATCAAAGGTCAGACTTAGTTTAATTGAAAGATTGAAGCATTTAGAATTTATGTGCAAGGTTTTTCGTAATTAATATATTTAAAATAATGTTTCAAATTGTATTATTTTTTCACTACCATGAACACCTTAGAAATTAAACAGATTTACACACCATCTTGGAGGTACTGTTATAGCGCGTTCGGTTTTATACCAAATATTTAGTTTATTTTGAAATATGATTATAATTTATAAATAAAAAACTTTTACCAAAATTTAGTGTAATAAAATAAAAATAAAAATGATAAAAAATGGATATAAATATTAAATATTATCTGTAAATTTTAAACTATAAGAATTCTTTTACAGTTTAAATTTATATCTTAATAGTTATAAATGTTAATGAAAAATTAACTTCCTATAATAGTAAAGTACATATACTTACTAAATTGTAGTATTTAGTAACTATACTTATGAAACTTTTGGATTATTGTAAACGGATCTAAATAGAACTTCACCTCCTATAGAATTAATTTATTTAATGGCGAAAGATCATCGTCCAAAAGTTCTATGTCATTAATATTTTGTACTTTTAGAGTAATAAAACTTTCTTCTTAAAGAAATAAATTTTTGTATTAATTTTACAGAAGGATTTTGTGTTTTAGTGGTTTAAAAATAATAACTTGTTTCTTCCATTTCTCCCGTAATTTGTAATTTGCAATTTGCACCCTCTTTTAAAATTTGCGTTTCGATTCATAATTATATCCAATTTATTTTCCCGTTAGTTACGGAGTCCACGTATTTATTTTGATTATTGTAAACAAATTAATTCCTTAAATAACCTTCTGTTTCTAATAAATACATATTCGTTTATTTAACGGGGTGCCATAGTCAATATTTATCCTCACTACCTTATCGGCATACGTGATTATTAGTAATAAATTTGTAAATAAAACAGTATGTGAAAAAATAAGAGAAGAGGTGCCTTCGTTTATTAATAATCAAACTCTGTGCTGAATTTCAGATTAAAATTATATTGCGTTTTTGAGAAAAGTCTTACCAAAAATGTGAACCTAACCTCAACGAGGTGAAAAGATTTGATATTTTTGGTAAGACTTTTCTCAAAAACGCAATAATATTTTAATCTAAAAATCAGCACACAGTTAGATTGTCAATAAACGAAGGCGCCTTTTCTCTTATTTTTTCACATAATGTTCTAATTTTTTGTTAATTAATCATCAAAAATTGAGTATGGAACCCCCTTAAAATATTCTTTTATATAAATATACATTTTCTATTTACTTATATATCCATGCATTTTGAAATTTCATTAAAATCAATAGCATTTAAATTTGATGTATTTTTCGAATATCAAATTCTCCTAAATTAATAATTATAGAAAAACTTTTCAAATGTAATTCGTATCAAAGCGGAATAATCAACAAGTATTTTTTACGATACCATACACTGTGTTTTAATTAAAATTTATATATTTTGCTTAAACTCCATAAAAAGTTTCTGCAATAGAAAGTACTGAAATCAAAGCGGAATATTCGACAAGTATTTTTTACCATGTAATACATTGTATTTTTTTTATAATTAAACTTTTATATATTTTACTTAAACTCCATTAAAAGTTTTTATTAATTTCCACAAAACTGATAAAAAGGAAACTTCTTTTTTTTATTCTCTTTAAATAAACAATGTCTATCCTTTTCGTGCTTTACATCAGTAGATAAAAAATTTTATAGAATAATAATAATTCATTTGTGCAAAATTAATTTCTGCATAACTAATAAAAAGTAATTTCTCTCTTTTTTATGTTCTTTAAATAAAATAATACTTGCACCACACGTTGGATTGCCATCTTACTTTTGAATAATACGTCTGATTTGAATTAAATAGCGAATTGCATATGCATGTTTATATAAAAGACTTATAAAATATTTTAAGTTTGGTTATTAAGTAAGATTTATACGATTTATATAACGACATTATATGTTTCTAATGAGGCCTATTGTCGACACAGCGATTGATTTTTATTTGCTTTTGCAGTGATATGAAGCACTAAAAAAGAATATACACATATTCATAGAATATATAATTCAAAATCGGAAATACATTTTAGTTTAGATGTAAAACATTAGAATGCTTTATTTGACCATATTATTTTACACGATAACCTATCATCGATATATAAGAGGATATTAGTAAGTCAAAAATAACTCAATTAAAATACTTAATCAACGGTGGTGCAAGTATTATTTTATTTAAAGAGCATAAAAAAGAGTGAAATTACTTTTTTATTTGTTATGCAGAAATTAATTTTGCACAAATGAATTATTATTATTCTATAAAATTTTTTATTTACTGATGTAAAGCACGGAAAGGAAGACATTGTTTATTTAAAGAGAATAAAAAAAAGAAGTTTCCTTTTTATCAGTTTTGTGGAAATTAATAAAAACTTTTAATGGAGTTTAAGTAAAATATATAAAAGTTTAATTAAAAAAATACAATTACATGGTAAAACTTACTTGTCGAATATTCCGCTTTGATTTCAGTACTTTCTATTGCCGAAACTTTTTATGGAGTTTAAGCAAAATATATAAAAGTTTAATTAAAATAATACAATGTATGGTATCGTAAAAAATACTTATCGATTATTCCGTTTTGATTTCAGTGCTTTCTATTGCAGAAACTTTTTAAAGAGTTTAAGCAAAATATATGTAGAAATAGGATGGGAGTAATAGATAACAGTTTTTAAAGTGTGATTGGAAACCATACTTGCGAATGTTGACACTTTCATAGAAGGTGTTTTATATAAAGTACTGTCTAGAGGCACTAATTCAACGTGGAATATTTAATAATGAATAATAAAATTATGGAAAGTGAAACTCAAATAAATATATAAAAAATATCTACTGACATCTACAAAATACTTGCCGTTGTATCAGATACACATTTATATAATCTTATACAAAAAATAGGGTTGAAAATTTGAAATTAAAAATACTTGGAGATTAAGTTTTCAAAATTTAGTTTTTCGTTAAACTATGCTGTAATGTAATAGCTATGCTGTACATACTAATTGCCTCTATGATTATACAGATTTCTGTTCACTTATAGACACTAATTTACTATTACTATTTTTATATTATCATATTATCAGTACTCAGTCTTTGATCCTTATACATTTTTCAAAACGTCGTAAATTGGAATACGGTCGGGCACTGCATGGTTTTTACATCATCCTGCTCTGCTCAGTGCTTCTTTGCCGTTTGTCGTGTTCTAAGTATTCTACGTATTGTAAACCACTTGTAGTGTTTTAAGTTTTGTAAACCACTTAATACAGAATATTTTCGTAATTCATACAAGTGCTGTCGTATAGTCGTATCGATTCTTCGTTTCTGGAGCATCGATTCTTTGTTTCTGGAGTATCGATTCTTCAAGAATCGAATAAATAATCCATACTTTAAAAAAAGAATCGAGTAGAATCGCCCATTCCTGAGCCATAGTTGGTTTGGAATGTTGGTACCCAACGTGGAATCAATATTGGTACCCAACGTTGGACCAATGTTGGTACCCAACGTTGGATCAATATTGGTACTCAACGTTGGACCAATGTTGGTTCGCAAAGTTGAATCAATTTTGGTACCCAACATTGGTCCAACGTTGGGTACCGAGATTGGTCCAACGTTGGGTACCAACATTCCAAACCAACTATGGCATAGGGATGGGCGATTCTACTCGATTCTCTAAAATTTATTCGATTCTTTTTTTAAAGTATCGATTATTTATTCGATTTTTTTTTAAAGTATCGATTATTTATTCGATTCTTTTTTTAAAGTATCGATTATTTATTCGATTCTTTTTTTAAAGTATTGATTATTTATTCGATTCTTGAAGAATCGATACTCCAGAAACAAAGAATCGAAACTCCAGAAACGAAGTATCGATACGACTATACGACAGCACTTATTTGAATTACGAAAATATTCTGTATTAAGTGGTTTACAAAACTTAAAACACGACAAGTGGTTTACAATACTTAGAGCACGAAAAACGGCAAAGAAGCACTCGACGCCTCCCAACAATATCATTCTAACTCAGAAGTAAATTCAATACAAATCTAACTCAGCGAAAATTTAATATAAATCTAACTCGAGGCTTGCTTCAAAACAAATCTTATTCAAAAGTGAGTTCAATATAAATCTAACTCGAATATCCGTGCAAGAGAATTCTAATTCGAGGGTAAATGCAATGCCATTTTATATCAATATCACAATATGATTAATGCTGTTTCAGCATGCAATACGATGCTAATAATATATTTTCAGATAAATTAATACAGAAATTTAACGTAAAAACTAAATAATATTAAATTTTATTTCTTAAATTAATATTATTGAGTTCGAATTGATAGTTTGTTCAAACCTCTACTTTTTTTAATATTATTTGTTTTTTGTTTCATTTAACCAAGCGGTTATTATTTTTTAACGATAATTATTTCAAGATATCGTTTGGTTTGCTATAGTTTTCGACATACCAATTGAAAGCATAAATTATAAACTCTAATCACGTCGTTGTTCATTTGCCTGTGCAGTATCTTTAGGTGAAAACTTTTTAAATAATCACGTAAAACCCTATGTTTCCCATTCACGCTTATGTTACTGTAAAGTTTTTCAATATTTATTTTTCTTTAAAGATAGTTTGGCAACATAGGTAAAAAAAACACCGAAAATTTCTCTGAAATTCATAGATTTATCCGTATTTTTCTTATGAGTGTGTTCAGTAAAACGATTATTAATAGAGCTACCTTAATATATGGAATAGCAAAATCATAAAATTCAGACAATGAAGACAGAAATAAATAATTTATACAAAATTTTTTTATGAAATAAGAACAAAAATATAATATATTTTGTTTATAAGTCTCGTGAAATAGGAAAAGAAATTACTAAGTAAATTAATATAAGGGCAATTATTATTGTGAGTTCGGTGGATATAATAGGTGGAGGATCGTGCCAGATAATAATGATACACAATTTAAAGTGAAAATAGAATTAAATTTATTTTATCGTAAATTAAATATATGGGCATTAAAAAACCTTAGTTGATGTGGGGAAAAAACCTTGATATATATCTAAATATCTAATTTATCCTGATATAATTACTAAATAGCTTACATTAAACTTATTACAATTGGAAACTGTTACTAAATTAGGAATAATAATAATAACAATAATAATAGTAATAATAACCGACTATGAATACATAAAATGGAATCGCTCGCGCAACTAGCGATCCTTCCCTTACGTGTACGCTGGCGTCGCGATCCGGTGTGCTCCAACACAATCCAGGATTCGACACGATCACGGTCGACCACCTGAATGTAACGGCGATGTCTAGTCGTTCTTCCAGACAAATCAACAATCGGCCGAGAAGCTAGGCTTCTCAATCCAGTTATAATATCAAGCGCTCACGCTAATATCCAGAGATCCAAAGATTGGGCAGGCACTGCCCAGGTATTCACACACACGCACAGAAATCGCGAACACCAGCTATACGTCACACAATAGTTTATAATCAACCTCGCACAATGATCAAAAACACACAATGTCGTGAAAGGGTACAAGTTGCCCGGTTGCTGGCTAGACTCGAAGTGTCGCTCGTCCGTCAAAAATCTGTCAATCAGGGTCTTGGTCAGGGTTTGGGTGGGGACGTGTTCCATGTGTAGTTATCCCTTTAGTGTACCATTCTGTATATCGCTGTTTATTTCAACTCACTAGCAGTCGACAATCGAGAAACATATGGTTAGAGCTAGGTATATACGGGGACACGACGGCTGCCTACTCTACCGCTCATAAAACTCCTTCGAAAATCCCGTGAAACAATGAACTATGGTTCTATTTGGGAATTCCCTTGTCATTTGTTCTTCCAACGTGTTGGCCATGCCGCTCAAAATACGTATTTTCTTATGGTATGCTTCTAAACGCTCATATATTAAGAAAAACGCGCGTAAATACATGACAAAAAGGATCACAAAAAGATTTACTCTTAACCGTGCTTTTTTTCAAATTTAAAGCGTATAAATACGCGAACACACCGCCCGCTTTCGTCCACCGGACGAATATTTACATATAAGAGAGCTGTTGATTAGTTCGTACAGTGCTTTGTTTGATTCATCGCTCCTTTATTGTATTGTTAATCAATGCGATCGTACAAACTGCACCGGAGACTATCCATCCGAGGACTGTATTTGTGCAACCAAACTTGAATCGGCAAATTTCTTAACTTCTGAGCAAATCAACTGACTGTATATATCCGCGCCTAATATAACATCGACTGAGTCCGGTATATAAAAATGTGGATCTGCGAGAGATAAGTTTGAAAATATACTCAAATCGAGACCCATGGGGCGATGCGCTGGTAAACGGGATGTTAATTTCGGGAGTATAAAAGCATCAGTTTCAATTTCTATGGAAGCCTCAGTCAACGATTTTATTGTAAATCGCGTAGCAGATCGTGCCGTACCCGCGGTATTAGTACCTAAACCAGTTAATGGAACGTTTACCCGACGTTTAGTTAGTCCGACCAGACTCGCGACAGAGTTTGTAACAAAGGAAGCTTCGGATCCTGGATCGAGTAAGGCTCGTACGCGTATTTGATTTCCATTTGGTCCAACGAGTGTTAGTTGAGCGGTTGCTAAAATAACATGATAACTTCGCGGAGAGAACTAGTTGTAAGAGCGTTCACGCTACTCGCGGAATTAACGTCTTCGTCATCAGTTTTTATTGGTTTACTATCCCGGTTATCAAAGGAAGCGTTACTAGTATGGTATGATGCCGTTCTTTACAGGTCGCGCATTTACTTAATGAGACACATTCGGAGACTCTATGCGGCCCGAAGCAATTAAAACAGAGCTGCAATCGACGTACGTCTCGACGACGTTCATATGGCGTTTTGGCTCTAAACCGATAGCATTGGTAAAGGGCGTGCGTGTTATCGCACAACAGGCATTTTACTTTTCGATCTGTGCGAGTCTGTGAACTACACGCGTGATATACCTTTCGCGCACTTAAAAGAGGTTTCGTCGGCGGAACTAACCTTTTATCCGATGTAATACCTTCAGATGCGGTCATGCTCAGAGTTTGAGATCTTTGTTCCAAAAATTCTGCTAACTCACTAAATTTTGGAAACCGCTCGAGTGAATTCACGTTATTATTATCAAGCGTAGCATTAATAAGAGTGCGGCGATCCTTTATGCTTAAATCAGCTTCCCAAGCTTTGCGCGAATCGGGATCTAAACGTGCAGCTAAAATATAAACAAACCATACATCCCAATATTCGACAGGCATCTGTAAATTTGTTAGCGCGCGAATAATGCGTTGAGCTTCGTCCGCGAAACCTCGTAATTCCACCGCAGATTCTTTCTTTAGATAGGGCATATCTAAAAGGGCTCGCAAATGATTATTAACAATGAGTCGCGGATTGTGAAAACGCGCTTTCAATGCCTGCCAAGTCGTCAGATAGTTTGCGTTCGTAGTAGCAACATTCTTTACAAGGTCGGCCGCGGTACCTCTTAAACAAGTTTTTAAATATTGCAATTTCGTCGCGTCAGATAATCGAGATGCGTTATGAACTAATGTCGTGAACAAATCACAAAAATTCTCCCAATCTTCATATCTACCGGAGAATGAAGGTAGGTCTAGTCTTGGGAGCTTAGCCGCGCGGGGTTCAAATTCAGTCATTCGGTAAGTTGGTGATCCCGATGGTAAAACAGTTTCTGTCAGTGTCAAGTCTGATTTTAATGTTAAAAGAAAGTCAAGTGTATCTTCATATAATACTTGTAGTTTTGTCATTACTCCGCTGGGGCCTTATTGTCTAAGCGAGTTACGCGCAACACATTGTGACACACGAACGCGTGTTTGAGGATGGTGTGTCGAATGTGTCGCTTCAACTGGTGGACAAAGCGCATGCGCGAACGTTTTTAGTTAATGCTATATTTTTGAATGCCGCGTAATTCAAATATATATATACACAGTATTGTTTACAAAAACTTTATGTTGATTGGTTAATTGTTAAAAAATGTCAGATAATTGTTTCTTTCGAAAATTTTATACACTAAAGAGGGCGATAGAAAAAGGTATTAGTGGAAGAAAATAATTTTTTATTTTAGAAGAAAACCATTTTTGAGAATATTTTTACTTTGTTGATCTCTTTTACAATACAAGTAATATACATGATTTTCATACTTCTTTACGAATTCATCAACTTGCGAATCAGAATAAAAATTGAATTGCTTATTACTAGATTCATCAAATCTAATATTTTCCGAACTTGATTAGGAAACTTGATTAGGAATATGATGACGACCAACTTAAGAAAAATTACAAGTATAACTAAAATACATATATATATATAAAAAAATGAAAATCGTCATTCGTCTAGGGACATTTATTTATATATATATATATCTGTCGGACATATAACATCAGCCTATTTTGAATATATAGTTAAAAGATTTTATTTTTCACTAATACTCCTATGAATTTTCTACGATCTGAAACTAACACATTTATTAGGTTTTGTTTTCAAGTTTACGAATTAAGTCGATTAACGTCTACAACATGAATGTTGTCAAAACCGTATTTCTATGCTTCGATATTCGCGCATTCGACAATCGCTTGAAGTTTGCAACTGTCAAAATAATTTTTCTTTACTACAATTTAGTTTTTATTTTTTAGACAGATAAATAAATCGAGTTTAGTTTATTTAATATATATACTTGGATCAAGACCGACGCGGTGGCGGAGTGGCGGAGACGCACCTCGGCCGGTCACGGAAGTTAAGCAGTATTGAGCGCGGTACCCAAGTGGATGGGTGACGTTCTCGGTCGCTTGGCTTTCGTGGCGGGTTAGGTGTTTTTTCACACTTCACAACGTGAGCGGGAGGTGTGAAACATTCGGTTTCGGTGTCAAGGCCTACGCAATGTGACTTTGACACCCAAAAAGAATGTTTCGATTACACCGGCCATCTCGTGTGAGGTTTTCCCTGCTTCACAGGTTTCCCTCATCCACGGGCATAACCCCGGGCGAATGCGAGATGGTGGGGTTTTTAAGGGAGGGATAAAGCACCCACACATAGGTGGTAGGTGGACACCGTTTAGGTGAAAAACTCCTCGAATTTTACATTGATAGGATAGAGAGAGAGAAAGAGATAGATTGTTGTTTGTGTCGAGGGAGAAGCGTTACTTCTCGCGTACGGAGCAGTTGCTCGAGTCGGCAAGTGCCGCTATGAATTTTTGTTTGTGTTGTATGTGTGTGTGTATGTATTACCGAACGGTCGAATCGGGGCCCCGCGATTCGCGCCTCGCGTCTTCTTCGTTACCAACTGCTAGCCTAACACGACCTGCCTGATGGGGGGACTTCCTATTCTCGCCTACCCGTCGTTGATCTACGTGGAGCCTTGCTTGAAGATCAAAGTTGCTGCGTCGAGTTCGTACGTACGAATGAATGCGAGCTCGGATGAGCGCGCCTTTTTCCCCCCATAGCGCGGACCTGCTCTCGATGCACGGCGCTCGACCGGCTCTCCGTGGCCGATCAATGCGCGCGCACCCGATTCTCATCTTTTCCGATTCGCGTGATCCAGCCTTTCTACGATTAATTAATTAATGATCGAACGCGTATTTAGAGATAACGCGATTTAGTCTCAACAAAATGATTTGATTATAAAATAACTTATCTAATTAAAATTATTATAAGTTATATATAATTATTATAAGTTTGCGCCAATACCGTTAACAACACTTCGTCGAAGGCAAATAGAACAAGGAAATAACGGGTAAAATCAATTAATACTTGACGATAATGATTTGTGTGATGGAAGGATATATGTGCAGGTACATTATAAATACTAAAAAATTACATAACTTTTTATTTAACATTTTATATTATATAAATATTTTTTTATTAAAAAAATTCAAATTCTATAGTATAGGCAATAAATAGTCTACTTAAACTATTAACAAATTAAATTCAATTTCAAAAATGGTTTAAAAAATAAGAACAAAGTATTAATAATGCATTCTTTCTCATTCAATGTATTCTACAGTATTTCTAAAAATTTTATTCAATGTTTAACCTAAAAATGTTGTGTAATGTATATAATAGAACCTGTTTAATTGGTAAAAAATAGAAAAAAATCTTAAATGTGTATGCAATTTTAATATTATAATATTTATACATGTAATATTGGATAACTAAAATAAAATTTATTTAAATTATGGTAGTAATTGTTTACCAATTATAAATGAAGGAAACAGAATTGGAGTTCGATGAAATAAGTGAATCAGGTTCAGTTTCAATAGAAAGTATTTCAGAATTTGATGAGGCTTTACTTGACAACGACGTTCAAAACGATTTTACATCGACAGAAAACATTAGCAATTAGTATTTTAATACCAAATTATACATGTTGACGATTGAAGTAGGAGAGAGGACTTGGGCACCAATTAAATACAAATTTTGTATACTGATTTGTAGGCGTGAGGATACGGCAAGCGACAATAAGAGACTGAGACAACGGTGTTGCACACTTATCGCGCGAGAGCGCTTCCGACCCCGCTCTTTTCAAATTCCGTAATATTCAGTCCCACCCATTCTTGGAATTTTATATTTTCACATGCGTTTCTTTGTTAACACCCGTTTTGAATCATCAGGACTACCGATATATATACTATTTGTACGGTACACGAAAGAATCTACAGAGGTCGAATAAAATATTCGCAAAGAGATTCATTTAGACTTAAAGCAACTTGCGTTTCTATCCACTACAAGACGCTTCCGCCCCAACATAAGTCATAATGTTGAGCGTAAAAATGGAGTTAACAAGATAATGAATCGTATTTCCGTACATTTCTCCGCTTTAAAAAATGTCGTAGTCTCTTGCCCTCGCTTGCGCATTTTACCCTTATCCATTTATTTTATTACAAATTCAAAACATTTCTTTTGTTTTACATACATGTTTCCATACGGTTTCATGAAATACAAATTTTACATTTACTAAAGGAACGTATACTTAAATTCTAAGAAATTTGCTTGGTTATCATAACATGATAAATTTCTCATACATTTCAAATTAAATTATTCTGCAATAAATTAAACAAATTTGTTCTGTTGGTGTACTATTCCAAACCACATTGACAATCAAAACAAAACGCTTTGGGATAGAAGACGGCAACAATATAATTTATCGAAATTGTCTATTAGTGAATCAATTTTTTTTATTTTAGATTTTCATATGAAAAATTCTTTAACTAAATCAGCACTAAAAAACTTATTACGACTTCTTAATAATTTTTTGCCAGAAACACGGTACCATTTATTTAAAATTATTGAGCTGATAACACCTTATAAATATGATGAAATTAGAAAGCATCGCATTTGTGAAGTATGCTCTAATTATCTTGGCAACTGGGACCGTCAGCCACGTATCATATCATGTAACGCTTGTAATAGCAATAAAATAAACGGAATATTTATCGAATACGATTTAAAACTGTTGCTAAAAAATGTCTTTAAATTAAGAGATTTAAAGAGACTTGTGATACTTCAAATGATACTGAACCTAACTGTATTTCTGATATTACCTCGGGTTTTCAGTATGAAAAATTGAAAAATAATGTAACTCTAAATAATTATGATTTGTGCCTATTATGGAATACACATTGTGTACCTATATCTAGCAGTTCTAATGGCCAAATATGGCTTGTTCAAGTGTAAATAGTAAATATTCATCCAAAGCATAGAAGAAACTGTCAATACGTTGCCGGAATTTATTACAGTGAAAAAAAACTCGACATGATGCGTTTTTTGAAACCATTCCTAGAATGCATGAAAGATTTTCGACATAATGGTTCGAATGGTTTGACCGTGCAAATAATACGATGCAAAAAAGTATTATAATAGCACCAATTGCAACTTTAGACGCTCCTGCAAGAGGAGACGCTCAAATTTAATGAGATATAATGGTTTTTTGTAATTGCACAAGCTGCAAAAATCCGGGACAAACATGTTGTACTGGTTTAGGTTTTAATTATGTATATTCTTATAAAAATTTCCCTTATAGAACACAAGAAAATATGATTAAACAAGCAGAAAAAGCAACGCGTGAAAATTTAGTTCATGTCAACTAATGTACGCGATACTTTTGGGATCACGGTCATTATTTTCATTATGGTTTCACCCAAAAAACAATAATCGTCCACTTTTCATTAAAAAGTAATTCGGGATGAAATTAAAACAGATTTGGAACAAATCTATCCGTCAGATTATATACCTAGAACCGCAAGATCTTTAAAAAATTTTAAATATTGAAAGGCTTCGGAAATAAGGACCTTTATTTTGTTTATCAGCCCCATCATACTAAAAAATAGATTACCCGAAAAGTATTATCAACACTATTTGTTTCTTATTTACGCGACAAGAATTTTGTTACAAAATAAAATTCATATTGTAGAAATTGATTTAACCGAAAATCTTCTTCATTTATTTGTAAGCGATGTAGAAAAATTGTACGGGCTTGAAAATTGTTCCTTCAATATACATTCAATATATTGTGTCACATGGCTCATTATGTACGACTATGGGGACCTATGTGGTCGTGGTCTGCATTTCCCTTTGAGGATGGAAATGGGTACATAAAAAAATTACTCACGGCTTCAATAAATTGGATGTCGAAATCTCTAATACCTTAAAGCTAATTTCTGCGTATCGCACCTTAAGATTTAACATTTTTTCATTTAATGAAGAGTTGAACAAGATGCAGAACCTCTTGGAGCTGTTCAAAAGTATAATTTTCAAGAGCTTGATCAAGAAGCAATACAAGAATTTTGTCTTTAAATAATACAAATATTAATAATATTAAAATATATGCCAGAGTAAAAACCATATTTACTTCTAAAATTTACAATAGGCAAAAGAAAAGAGTAAATTATTATATTTTTTGGAAAAATTCTTTACATGGCATGATTCTTTATTTTATGTCAATTGATAATATTTTATTTACTGTTGTGCAAAAACTTGCAAATGTAAGTAGTTCTGATAATCATATTTTTTGTCGCGCTGTAGGAATTAATTTTATTACTTACCTTGTACCATATCGTCCATCATACTGTATATACATAATACCTGCTAATGAAATTCAAGGAAAAACGTTTAGATTAAAAAATTTTTTATGTTCTTCCCCTAATAATTATAAACAAAAATAGTCTCTTATGTTAATATGACGTTTAATATGTTATTGTTCTTCTTATTTATTAAATGTAAATAAATTTTATTTAACTTAACTTAAAATATATTTGCGTAATAATATAATTTTGTGTACTTTATGTAAAAAATTATACAAATTGTATACATAATTTATAAGTATTTTATACGGCCATTTTTGTATACAATTTTTATAAAATAAATTTTATAGATTTTTTGTACAATCTTTTTAAAAAATTTTTCATTTAAGGTATCTGCGGGGGGAGAAACGATTTCAACAACGACTTTTATATCAGATAAAGACTCAGGATGCCAACAAAAAATAGTAGTAAGTAAATGTAATGGTTGAATACAATATTTTATTGATACTTGGAAGCACATTACCTACGATCCAGTTGTGCCAAAGTTTGTTAAGGAAGAAATGTTAGCTTGTGAAAATGCTGTTAATAGTTTAATAAAAAAAGGTGCAATTGCAAAATGTTTAACTACAAAAAATCAATATATTAAGAAACATATACAAATCGAACCTACCTTAGTGGAAATTGAGCATTTTAAGGTTAGTTGAAAATATTTTTTGGCCAGTAATTGTAGAATTATTGGCCATTTTTGACCAAATGGCCAATTTTTGGTCAAACAAACGTTTCACAAATGCTTTCATTTCTACTAGGGTACTTATATAGTAATAAATCGAGAGCGAGTAATGTTTACATTTTCTCTGTTGATGACGCACAGGTTTTGTATTAAAATATGATCGGCTGATTTAACGAGTTTTCATTTTAAATACAATATGCGAATACTGTCTATTTAATTTAATTGAATTTTCTTGTAAATTAACATGTACCATTTCGGATGTCAATCTTTTACCATAGTTCGCTTCTCTAAAATTTTTAAATCTTGCCAATCATATTTATGATTATTATGCTGTATATGTTGAAAAACAATCGAATCTTTAATTTTTTTATGTTCATTGACTCGTGTGATAATTTATCTCTAGGTTTGTCCGACATGAGAAACATTGCCGTCAATATAAATTAATTTATATACAACATTATTTAGAGTATTTCTATCTGTTTTGTCTTTACCTTTATTTATGATATAATTTAATTTATTTTCTACAGATGAGATAGTTTTTACTCCGTGCTGTTTTAAATTAATTGATATTTTTTCATAAAGATTTTTAGAATATCGTAAAGTGAGTACTTAAGGTTGCAAGACATTTTTTAATCTATTTTTCAATAAAAAGTTCGGGATAGTTATTTTTTAGTAGGTATTCTTTTACTTTATATTATTATGATGATATTTTTATTTGAAATTTATGTTGCTCTGTTAATTAAATTGTTGACTATGGCAATTTTCTGTGATATAGCATGTGCTGATTTAAAATTTAAAAACCGTGCAGAAAAAGTAGGTTTTGTGTACCAATCAAATATAATTTTATTATCATTTTTAATTAGTAACGTATCTACCAGCGTAGAAAAAAATTAATGTGAAAATCATGGCAAAATTTTTCCTTTCAATATCTTGTCAAAATCGTGGCTAATGAGCAGAATTCACGATTTTGCAAGGATTTTGCCATAAATATTATTTAAATTATAATAAAAAAAATAATTAAAATTTGTTGAAAACGTATGGCATTTTATTAACTATAATTTAAAAAAAAAAAGTAATCCTTCGGAGACTCGAACTCGAATCTTTTATACCGAAGTCTTTCGCTCTACCAACTATGGTCATATTCTGTAATGCGTGTGCGCAGTGCGCGCAGATTTATATAAAAAAATGTTTTTGGAATGTTCCAAAATTAAAAACTTTTGTTATCAAATTGACAATATAGTCTACCAATTCGAAATCAATTTTTGATTCATTTTTTAATTAAAATAAGTACTGTGCATCGAAAACACGTTTTAAATTTTAATTGCAGGTTAGATCTATATAAGCGCATGAATTGCTGCTACTCGAAAAACAATTTAATATCGGAATGCTCCATTATTTTTTTTAAATTATATATGTTTCGGAACACACATTTGTATGCGCGCACGCATTACGGAATACGACCTGTGCTATTTTATTGTTTATATCAATATGTTAAATTCAGATTATAAAATGAATTAAAGTGTGCTGCTATTGTTGTTTTTTATATTTAACCTGAATTTAACATATTGACATAAACAACAAAATAGCACAGTTGGTAGAGCGAAAGACTTTGGTATAAAAGATTCGAGTTCGAGTCTCCGAAGGATTACTTTTTTTTTTAAATTATAGTTAATAAAATGCCATACGTTTGCAACAAATTTAATTATTTTTTTATTATAAATTAAATAATATTTATGGCATAATTCTTGCAAAATCATGGATTCTGCTCATTAGCCACGATTATGCCAAGATATTGCAAGGAAAAATTTTGCCATGATTTTCACATTAATTTTTTTCTACGCGGGTAGGAACGGATAGACGAAACACATAGACTTAAAATTTCTTTCTTTCTTATTAAATATTTTCAATTTTATTACTTAGTATTTATTTGCTTCTTCTTTTGGTTTATGTCTGGCGGCTTGTGGCCTTCATAATGTTGTCCTCGGGATTGATACGCGGCGAATTGTCGTGCCTTTTCGAGCGAGCAACTTGGAGTTCTTAGAGTCGTTAGACGTTAGCTCAGCAAGACCAACAAAATTCAATATCAATTTATCTTTCTTATTAAAATATTTTCAATTTTATTACTTAGTATTTATTTGCTTCTTCTTTTGGTTTATGTCTGGCGGCTTGTGGCCTTCATAATGTTGTCCTCGGGATTGATACGCGGCGAATTGTCGTGCCTTTTCGAGCGAGCAACTTGGAGTTCTTAGAGTCGTTAGACGTTAGCTCAGCAAGACCAACAAAATTCAATATCAATTTAAAAACTTTTGCCTGGGCGAGAAAAAATTATATTTTAATAATAACAGGACTTTGGTTTAAGATTATGTCTATAGTACATACTCTGATGTTAGGGGGCACTTTTCCATCCACAATCAGATTTTCCATCTTATGTGTACTTATATAGGCTCCGTTCATTCGTTCTTACGATACCAAAATTTTAAGTTTATCATTATTTTGATTCAATAATACTGTCTTGTGTGTCTGGGCAGGGACCGTCTGCGCCCCACTGATGAGTTCTGGCAGACGGTCCCAAGACGAAACACATAGACTTATAGCTCAGCAAGACCAACAAATTCAATATCAATTTAATTAATTTAACATGGTTTATGAATGACATAAGTTATAATTGATTCATGTTATAAAAACATATAGTAAATTTATCAATTAACAAATTAAATTTGTGTAGACATTAAAAGAAAGATGCTAGTTGATACGCGGAAAAATTTCACGGTTGACGTTCGAACTAACGTAGCCGGTGGGATAGCTTCTCCCACCCAGCGTCGTCGACGGTGAGCTGAGCGTGTGGCCGTAACTTACGGAGTGGAGATACTCTTCTACCATTCCAAGTAACTGCATGAATTTTTTTGCAATAATCATGCTAACAGATTCACCGTTATAATGCAACGAATATACATTTCTATTAATATTTCCGGCACTTTTCCTAGATATTTTGATCAAAAGTAGTCTTAATGATTTAGACCCACTCTGGAAATTTATAGGCAGTTTCTGACTATAAAAAGACATCTTTTAGACAGCATTAGGTTTCCAGAGTCCGGAGCAGAATTGCTAATTTTCAGTATTTAAGGTTTAAATGGCTTACAAGAGTGTGTCAGCATACATTTAGGACTTTAAAAGTATTTTTAATGAAAAGTTCAGAAAATTTTACAAAAAAGTCATATGTATGTTTATAGTGAAAAATGCATCCCCCGTGAGCTACAAATTCATGAAAATGGGCATATAATGCAAAAAAGTGTTAAAATGTCAACTTTGATTCTCTGTAACTTAAAATAATGGCCCGAAAATATGAGGAGCATTCAAGTGGTCCGATCAACATTTTAAAATGTACTAAATTTTAGGTACAGACTGGAAATGTTTTTCAGAAAATAGAAAAAAATGTTTAGTTACTGAAATCTTGTCTGCTTAGATGTGTGTGTGTTTGTGTGTGTGTGTGTGTATGTGTTATTTAAAATTTTTTAAAATTTAAAATTTTGGGAAAGAATAGTATTTTAGGTAATTTTGAACCCTATTGTTTTTCAGCTTAAAATATCTCTTATTACCTAAGTTATTAAGTATTATATAATTTTGTGCAAAGTGTGTATTAGTTTTTTAGAAAAAAATTATAATCTAAAATGTAATTTTTATTAAAATTTTGTTTTCTTATAAAGTAGTCTAATGTGGAGCTAACCATATTTTTGGAAGAAAATATTTTTAAAAAATCCAAAGAAAAACAAAAAGATTTTATATTTTTTATATTTTTTATATTTTTAATTAATACCATCATAAGTTTTTTATATCAGTTGCAAAAAAATGAAACTGATTGAACAGAATTTTCTTACTATGAACAGAAATCGCTGTCAATTCATAGCTGGTTATGTGTTCAATAAAATATTTTTATCATATTTTTGGAAGAAAATGTTTTTAAATGTTTGAAAAAAAGTAAAAAAGATAATTTTTGTAATTAATAATTGTAATTAATAAAAAATAATTGTCAGCCGTTTTTTAATAGGGTTGCCAACATAATTTCGAGCACATATAGTTAGCTTCTGAATAAATGTCTTTTCAACCGGATTCTGAGCGTTTACTTACCGGATTTTGAGTTACCGCCTTTTCCAACTGGAATCTGTATTTTAACTAAACGCCTTTTTACAGCAATGCGACAAATTAATAGATTTGTAATTGTTTCATAAATTGTAACGATTCAAATAAATTAAAAGAAAAACAAATCTTTATCAAGTGGACAAGTAATCGATCTCTATTTCTATAGTTATTTGATCACAGCTTATATAACATTTCGACATAAAATTAATGTGGCAGTTCTTTGACGAGTGTGAATTTCATTTGGAAACTTTATAAATTTTAACATAAGATTATTTTTGTTCCAACTCTGAGTGACATGACTGCTTAATCAGTCACATTCAATTAAATTATTTAAAAAAAAACAATTAAGTAGATAAGATATTATTCACCATCCTTATAATTATTCAATAACTTTTTTGACTTTTCTATAAAACAAAATATTCATTTGGACATTTTATGAATTTTTGTAAATATACAATGATTTTTATTTCAACTTTGAAGGATACGAATGACTGATAATCATATTAAGTTAAATAATTTAAAGAAAAAACAATGTAAATTAAATAGTTAAGTTATTATTATCATCAATCCTTAAAGGCTATTGGTATCATAGCAAAACTGGTATAAAAGATGAAAATATTTTTTTACTTATAAATTCTTAAGTATAACATTAAGTTATATTATAGTTATTAAAATTAAAAAAAAATTGATTAATAACTTATTTGTGGCATTTTCTAAAGTTTTTTATGCTAGTTAGTCAATTTTTCATGTATTACTAATTCAAATGTAAAATATATTATTTCAGTTTTTTACAATAATAATAATAATAATAATAATAATAATAATAATAAGTATTTTATTATTTAAAATTTTTTTACAAAAAAATCTTCAAGAACGAGTACGTAAAAAATTTAATTGATACTTAAACATATTTTTTTACATTCCTCCTCTTTTTTAGTTAAACAGTTACTACATTAAGTAAATATAATAATATTATGTTATATTTTTTAATGGCAGTAAAAAATTTTCACAAAAGCCACATTAAACCTAATAAATAGCTAATTTTAGAAACAATGGAAATGCTGAAATCATATAATAACTCGTCAGTATTTTCTATATCTAATCACAATTTTAAATTATTTTCAATATATTTATTACTATATAAAATGTATTTGGAAACTAACAACTTGTTATTTTCGACTTAAAAAATCTATACTAACAAATTAATAATTTTTATAAATCATTTTCAAAAAAGTATACATAATTTGGTAAGTATAGGTTTGCCATATAAAATACTAATATCAGTATGTATGAAAATAACTATAGCATCTGTTAAGATTAGTGTTTCACATTTATCAAATATATTTTATATTATTATTAGACTTTCACATCAATAATTTGTTTATTCATTATTAAATGTATAACGTTAACTTCTGTAACTAAGACAAATTTTTAGGAAACATTTAAAAAATTGTCAAAATTTGCAAGTACAGTGTAAAATAATATTTTAGTACTATTTACCTTACTACATTTGCTTATTTTATTCTGACCAATCTTATGTAATACATGATCCAACAGCTAAATATCAAAAAACATTTTCTACGAAGATATAAAACTTTGCAAGTATAATGGTGTACTTCCAATCACACTTTTGCAATAATTGTTATCTTAATTTAAAAACAGTTACTGCACTAGAAAGTACTGAAATCAAAATCGAATTGGCAAGTACATCAGTTGAAAAATAACGGATTTTTTCAGAAAAGTATACTATACAAAATATATTTTATAATTTTTTACCCTGTTATATGTTTTACAGCAATAAATAAACAATAATATTTATAATAATATTCACTTGTGTAAAATTCATTTCTCCATATTTAATAAAACAGAAATTTCTTCATTTTTTATATTGTTTTTAAATAAAAATAGTACTAGCATTACGCGTTTTAAATCATAATAAACATTGCATGATATATGCATGGACATATTTTTTTCAAAAACTTATAAATATTTTAAGGTTTAAAGACAATAGCTATATATATATATATATATAGCTTAATATAGGGAGAAGAAACTGAAAAATCGAAACAAAAACAAAATTTCATATCGAAATTTCAATAATTAATATTTTAATAATAAAGACATAAATTTAATTAAAATTTTTTATTACAATATTAATCATTGTATTACAAAAGTAATTTTCGTCTTGTGCTGTTCACTTTTATTTTTTCGCGCGAAATAAAAGGAACAATTCGGAATTGATACGTACGCAACGGCCGCCGAGCCGAATAAGTGTGAACATTGCTGTTCTAGACTGTGAGAAGCCAAATAAGTTCGATTCGGCTATAGAGGGAATCGACTTCTCCCCAACGCGTTCTGGATTCAAGAATGTTATGTATACGCGTTGCTATAGTAACAGTGACACCAGATGTAAACAAATTTCATGTGTTGTTAGAATAAAGATGACATACTAACAACGATTGGCTCAACATAAAATATATTAGTGCAACGAAAGAGTTTTCGAAGATATTCATTGCTAGGTAACACCGGTTTGTTTTTAAAAGACAAAATGTATTGATAGGTGACCAGATTTTATCATGGTTTTCTGTAGCAGCGCCGAGAGATAAACGAACTTAAAGATGTAAGTTTAAGTCTATGTTATAAAAAAGCATTTTTTTCAAAGAACTATAGACAATAGTTCGTTATACACAAGAAATAGTAATAGAGTAAAGAATCGAAGTACAAAAGTTAATTTGGAGCGAGGAATCTATTCTTCATCTGACTCTCTTTTAACAAATACCATATCCATTAGAACATCAAGCTGCATTTTGTAAGCTCGAAGAACAAGTGTGTGGAAAAGTTCTTGAAATAGCAATTAGAGAGTCAAAATTTATCCAAATCAAATGTGAGTAAATCTCCACCTGAAGTTACAAGTGTGGCATTGTTTATTTAAAGATAAAATTATGCAAGACAAATCATCCTTTTAAGTGCAACGAAAGAGTTTTCGAAATATTCATTGCTAGGTAAACAACCGGTTTGTTTTTAAAGACAAAATGATTGATAAGGTACCAGATTTTATTCATGGTTTTTCTGTAGCAGCGCGAGATAAACGAACTAAAGATGTAAGTTTAAGTCTATGTTATAAAAAAGCATTTTTTCAAAGAACTATAGACAATAGTTCTGTTATAACAAGAAATAGTAATAGAGTAAAGAATCAGAGTACAAAAGATACATTTGGAGTCGATGGACTCTATTCTTCATCTGAATCTCCTTTAACAAATAAAATAGTGAAGCCATATCCATTAGAACATCAAGCTGCATTTTGTAAGCTCGAAGAACAAGTGTGTGGAAAAGTTCTTGAAATAGCAATTAGAGAAGTCAAAATTTATCCAAATCAAAATGTGAGTAAATCTCCACCTGAAGTTACAAGTGTGGCATTGTTATTTAAAGATAAAATTATATGCAAGACAAATCATCCTTTTAATAGAAAATTACATAAATTATTTATAAGAAATTTGTTTGATCCAAATAATTTAATGTTGCAAGTCCAAGTGCATGGTGGATTACACAGTACATTACCTCTTCCACTTCCAGAGCGAAGTGTTAAATATAAAAAAATTGAAATTGATTTTGCTATTGATGATAATAATGGCACTTTTTATTCTGGTATAGTTATCTGTACAATTTCACTGAATATAACAGGCTTACAATCAAAAACAGAAGCAACTACTTATTTATATACACCTTCAACAAATGATCCAAATGATCCAAGGAATAGTTATTCACTTATTAAACCTAAGACTGATAACCATAGCAAACAAGTTCGATACTTTCTTCTTCAAGATCCAGCTTTATGCTTTCCTATTTCACCAACAAGTGTTTTCCATAAACAAAGTGCAGTAAGTAACAATTAAATTTTTAAAACATTTCAATTCATTTCAAATTTATGTAACAAAATAATGTGACTTGTTGTTCATTGCTAATATTAGGAAAAGAAAAGACTTCCCAAGCCACCAGATATTGTTGTAGCAGAGCAAATGTTTTCGTTGTTGGATATATCTTTACGAAGTTGGTTCCAAGAAAGAAGACCATTAAGGCCATCATCTGGAGTGTCGCATGCTCCAAAACATTTAGCTGGACGCAAACAAATTCTTACTGTTACAGTCTTGAGAGGTGTAGAAGTTCCAGTTAGGGAAGAATCAGCACTTGTACAACCAATAGTTGAAGTTGAATGGGGAGATATAGTTCGTTCGACTTCTTCATCCGATGGTCCTGCTCCAGTATGGCAACAAACCATTCAGTTTGAGATACCAACATTAAAAATAAGGTATTATATATATAATAACAACACTGTTAATAGTATTGAATACATTAAGCTTATTAATAATTGAAATTAATATTAAATATTTAAAATAGAAATTTTATGTATACATTTTTACTTTTTAAGTGGTGAACATTGTGTAAAGATGAGACTCTTCGATCAACATCCAGTTTGGGGCTTGCAGTGGCTTGGTGAAGCTAGGATTCCAATAGAATGTCATCGAAATTATCAGCAATTAGAAAGATGGATAGGATTATCTCCACTTTATAGTCCAACTCTTTCATTTGGCTATGTACAAGCTAGTCCAGGTTATTCTTATACAAGAATCTATGTTCTTATGAAAATGGAACAAATGGGGGCAATGAATCCTGTAGATAGTAGTTCAATAGATACATTGTCCAAAGCAATTCAACGATGCCTTGTGGTGCCTTATAAAATAGCAGAAATCGAAACTCCTGAAGATGCAGCGAGTCTTGTTATGCTTTTAGCACCTCTACCAGTTCATTATGGTCCACTTACTCCTAGGCAAGCTCTTAATTTAAACAAGGTTGACCATTATGGACGTTCTGCCCTTCTTGCAACTTTGTTACAGGGACTTGGTTTACACTCTTATGTTTTATTAGGTAATATTGAAGTACAACTTTAATTAATAAAAATAATTATAATATTTCATTTACATAAAATAGTATCTCTTAATATAATCTATACTTTTCTTGTTTTAGGTTCGTCTCAAACCAGAAAATGGGCGTCATTTGCACTTACAATAGCCGAAAATTCAAATGTGTTGTTATGGGATGCAGAAAATGGCGATCACTATGAATTGCAAGATAATCGATGCTCTTTGATTACTGTATCACGTATGATAAATCATCAAAATGTAAGAGTAATTATATTTTTAAAAATATATGATAGATTAAGCATTTGTAATAAACGTATTATTACAGATTTGGGAAAATACACAAAAATCAGTGTTACCGGCGAATTTAAAGTATGATCCAAAAACTAATAAGGATTGGCAACTGTTGATAAGCAACGCTGCAATTTCGGGATCTCGTAATGTGCAAACGGTTGATTTAAATATAGTACAAGGAGAAGATGAAGAGGAAAAAGATGTAACTCAAGAAATTGAAGAAAATCTACGAGAAAATCTTACTCAGTGGCGGACTACGTTAGAACTTCCAACCATTTTTAATCGTCACGCTGATTCGATTCTGCGAGACATTCTCGACAAAACCGAAGAATCAAACGAGACTCAATTAGATAAGAAAGACTTAAGGCAACTGTACAGAGCGTATTATACACATGGTTTTATCGTAAATGTAAGGTATACAGATCTTAAAGAATTATCTGACTTTTTAATGTCAACAAAAATCCATGCAATGACTGGTCCAATTGAGTTTGCTTTAGTTTGCCACGTTAAGAAATTAGTAGGAAAGATTCGTTCTATTTGGTTAGCTGTTGTTATTTTAAGAAACAAAACTTAAGTGTATATCTTTTTGCAAAATATATATTTGTTGTATCTATGTGCAGCTAATGCCAAAATTGTGCCTATGTGGTATTAGATTTTTTTAGTTTGTACAAAAAAGCTCGAATCATTTTTATAATCTTAACAAAACCTTTGTACATAAATGTTAATTAATTTTATTTATTAATTTGTTATTATAAGAGAAAGCATATTAATTATTTATTTAAAAAATCTAAAATAGCGGAAATGCCTCATTTTTTGTGCTTATAACACATAAAATTATCATATATACTTGATTACTAGGTCCATAAAAATTTATTCTTACCGGATATTACTTAATAAATAAATGTTTTGTAATATTGATAATGAAAAATATAAATAACTGATTTTTAATAGACTGACTATATAGGTTTAAGACCAGTGATAATTTGCGTTATAAAATTAAACATATTTAAAACGCGTTGAAAATATTGCAACTCAAAAATTTGGTATTTCACAATAAAATAAAAGTAATGCATTTTTTAAAAATATTTTAGGCAGAAAATGTGGACTTATTAATTAAAAAGTTGATACATAAAATCACATATAATTAAATAGTTTGGTAATGTTAAATAAAAACGCAATTCTATGTTTTTTTTAATAAAACATTGCTCAGCAATGACTTTTTATAACAATAATAGTGATATTCATTACATTGTGATATCGATTAAACATATCGATGGTACATTATTTACCCACGGCTTTAAAATATAAAACAAATAAGTGTGACTTGCAAAGACCGAGCGATAGATGACTAAAAAAATCGTTCGGGACTGGCTGTCCAATTTTTGTAAAAATGTCAAGTGCATGTACAAAGAGCATTTCTTCATATGTTGTAATAATCACGTTTTGAAGTATCAGCTTCGCTAATACAAGCAAATTTTTTAACGATGACCTAGTTTGGTTGAATTAGCGAAACTAAACAACTTATTGTACAATGAGTACGTTGAACTGAATGGCGGATCAAATTTCACGATGCACAAATGTATCTGGGCAGAAAATTTTCATTTTTATTTATATTTTATTAAATCTTTCGCTCACGCGCTCTTTCTCTCAGCCATTCATACATATTGATTTTCTGTTTGTTTATTTCGTCGTAAAACCGTCTATCTAATTGCACTAAGTTTGTTGTTATTTTTTTTTGTAAATGCCTTGTATGAAATCAATTATACACACTGCATACAATTATCGGTTATCATTAAATATAGCCTATAGTTAAAAATAATTATTACTCAGTACGTGTGTTTTATAATTTTGTACGTCGGTTCAAGCGTCGTAGAAAATCTGAAACGAATCTGTGTATACATATATATACATATATTTTTACTAATTTTATATATAGTTTTTATATTTTATGTATTACTAATATGTATATATGTATATTTATATATACGTTTTTTCCATGTATTTATGTGTATGTATAATATGTATAGAAAAGAATTTGAACAAATCGTGAAAATTTTCGCTGTACCACGTGCGTTTTCTTCGGTTTGTTTTTTTTTTGTACATAAATAAAACGAACGAATCCGTTCTTGTTTCGTGTACTTCAAAAACATTAAGTAAATATTTAATATTGTTATCTCAAACGAAAAAATAAATTTTATCCGAGTAATATTTTAACCGAGTAATATATGTACATAAAATAATTAATTTTTTATTCGCAATATTACTTGAATGCACATATATATATGTGTATAATCGTTTAATTTTAAGCCTATCTCTGACGCATGTGCGTGTTCTTCTTAAATTAATAAAAACAATGATAAAATAATTTATAAATAGAGTTTTGCGATTAAAACGTATCCTCGTTCCCTGCAATAGTTGGATAATTAATGATAAAAAGTACAAATCTTGGAATGTAAAAAGGCGCATTTTGATTATCGAACAACGAGTTCGGGTAGCCCGTTGGCCGTTTCTCGTTCGTCCCCCTGTATCTCCCTCTCTCCCCCCCCCTATCTCTCTCTCTCTCTGCCTTTCTTTCTCTTTAACTGTACATAGGGTTTAATAGAATAATAAATCACGCAGCATCGTACCAAGGATTTGCACTATAATCGTGTATCGCGTCAGGCTTATCCTACACGAGGATTACCTACGAGGAAAATTCGTCGATTCAGGTGTGATTGAGCGATTAATCCTGGATTTGGATTTATTCATTGGTGTTTCTTAGTGACGCCGTTTGCGTAACCATTACTGTGTCCATTCGCAACAGTTGCATTACCATTTAATTCGTTCAGCTTCGCTTGAGCTTCCAATTTCTTTCTCTTCTCCAATTGTTTCGCTGCGTATACTTGTTTACCCTGGAAATTACATGTTCAATATGATTAGATCGAGTTTTTAACAAGTGTACCTTAAACTTAGATTTATTCTTCTCTATCGGTGCGATATTTACTTTGAATTTTCTTGTTCTACTTTTGTTACTTACTTGGATTTCTTTCGAGCCTTTACAGTCGAAATCCTTTTGTTCGCAGTAAGAGAATAAATAATATAATTATATTCCTTTTTTTTATCTAATATTTACAACGTTCACAAATATATATTTAGTTAATAAATAGGATTTTAAGAATTTTATTTGAAAGTGTGAAGGAATAGAGTGAACAGTCCAAAAACAATATTATCAAGCAATACAAAGTAATTTTTAGTAATTTTTAGCAAATAAAAACATTATTTAAACTTTATATTAAATATAAATGTTATTAATATCGTTAAAATTACCTTAGCAATGTAAGCTTTGGCATAGAAGTTTCCGAACAGGACGATAAACGAGATCATGTAAATAACGAGGGCATATTGCATCCAAAGCGGAAAATCGCATCCCGATTTGATGCCGTTGATACCAAGAATAAGGGCAGTCGTAAATTGAATCAGTTGAAGGATCGTCAAGTATTTCTTCCACCAGAGATATTTAGAGACCGATGGTCCAAGTGCAGCCAAACCGTAGTACGAGTACATTAACACATGGATGAAACTGTTTACCATGGCAGGTAAGAATGCTAAAAAAAATTAATATTTTTCATCTAGGTATTACTTCTTTTAAAATTCACTTTTTTTATTTTTTTAATTATGCTTGCTATAAAGGGGTACAACAATGTTCATGTTAAAATTTGCAAAAAGTGTATTAATAAATTAATTTAGCGAAATACGGAAAAAACTATTAAAAATTATTCTTTATAAAATTTTAAAAATTATTATTTATAATTAATCAAGATGTCACCGATAATTATAAAAAGATAAAAAATATCGTAAAAAGGTGAAAAATGTATAATATATATACAGGGTGCTAGAGGGTTTCGATGTATAAAGAAACGGTACTAAATGTAAAACCATTTTAACTAAACACCAAAGTTTGTCCTATTAAAATGTGTCAACGAATGATTGAATGATCGTATAAATGCCACGTGATAATACTTTCATAAGATTACTCACATGTACGCCTATATCTAAATAATATTTTTTACTCGTAAAGAATAAATTTGATTGATAATGACGTAGTTACTTTATAACGGAAAAATTACTAAATATTTGTGTCAAAGAATGTATTTTACATTCCATATATTTAAGACAACAACATTTCATCGAGTGGAAAGTTAATTACCTTTGAGTTATTGTTTCTGCGCTTTTAACTTTCGAAAAGAGAGAATATTTCTGACGTACATATACTGCTGTTTTGGAAACAAACGATTATTAATACTCTCTTTTTAAGTAATTTTCCGATTATATAGAACTTTGAGTTTTAACTTGTGAGATAATTTAGTTTTTCCGAACAAAAATATGAAAGTTTAAGGTGTATATAGTATGAACGAATTTCACCGATATTTATATGATGTTAACCACTAGTTTCGTTATTTTTGTTTTGTTTGTACATTCGGATTAACGATAACAAAATGTGATTGTCTAATCAGATTAATTAGTAAATTAAAATTATTAAATTTTGTTAATTTGCGAACTATAATATTTATTAGGTATAGAAGTGAAAAAAAATGTTGACTTACTGGAACCACTGGGCACCCACTTAATTCCAATCCACCAGAGGGAAAACATCGTCGAATGATGATAGACATGAAGGAAACTCAGTTGATTGTCCTTCTTACGTAGAATAA
Organism: Theocolax elegans; assembly: GCA_026168455.1. NCBI lineage: Eukaryota > Metazoa > Arthropoda > Insecta > Hymenoptera > Cerocephalidae > Theocolax > Theocolax elegans. The sequence goes on from CM047425.1 coordinate 94,751,163, forward strand.
AGAAGAACGTGTCGCAGAATTCAAGAAGTTTGCTGAAGTAATACCACCAGACGGCATTTGCAATCTACAATTTTCGAGGACAAGGAAAAGTGTCACTAAATATGCCATAAGGTCAAAGGTACCAGCAAGTCATTTCCTTTTATGTTTTACAGCTATGCGCATGATTAATGTACCAACCGCAACAATTATTCTACTTAAATATTTAAATTAAGTAAATTAAAGAAAATTAGAATAATTATTGTGTACTGTAATCGATATGTATATACGTTGTATGTGAATGTTTACAATGTACTATGATACATGTGTAACTTGAATGTCTCTACTATTTATAACGTGAATTTAATATCATACACGTCAGTCTATTGAAGATAAAACGTGTGATTTAAGAATTTTACTTTCATAACGGAAGCTGGTGAAACTTTGATGATCTTACCTGTAATTCTTCCGGCCTTGTAATGTGCCTTATCGGTTGGCACACGTAGCTGTAACGTAATTTGGTTGATGCCACAAACAACTGTAATCGAACAAAGTTTTTTTTCAATTAAGAGGTTAGTAATTGCATTATTTCATGTTATAAGTGCCAATTATATTTTATTCGTGTTATAAATTAGTTATCGAAATTAAAAATTTAAACAAAATATTACAAAGAGAATTATTTTTGATAAATATAAATACACCTGTTGTGAGTAAAGCTAATGAAATACAAATAAATACAACTCACTTCAACGGCAATGTAAGCATTGAGCATAGCCATTGCGAGGTTGTAAGGTACGAGCGCCCACGTAAGTTTGAATGCACTTCGATGCTTCATGACTTTCGGTCCAGACCAAACAATGAAGAGGTAGAGAAGAGTGTAGAGGAGTGTTGGTTTTGGTGAATCGACCAAAAGCCATCCTCTAGTCCTTTCATCTACGTAATTTCAATAGTAATATTTAATTAAAATATTATATTAATTATAATATACATTTTTTACAATTTAAGCTATAGTAGAAATTAAAAAAAAAAAGTTTTAGGTAAATATTAACCATTTTTCAATATTTTTAATAAATAGTTATTTTTAACCTTAGAATAATTAAAATGGTTACGTTTCTATTGGAGAACTATTCTCTTTTATTCGAGTATTTATTCATCATTTCGAAAAATGTTTTATATATATATATTATTTAATGGAAATATATTGCTATAGTTATCGATAAAACGCATGTTGCACACGTATTACATTAATTATCCACCTTGATGTGAATCAGTATTTCATTCGGTTAAAATGCAGTAAATTAGTATTTATTTTATTACAAGTGTATAATATAACAATGTAAATATCAAAGTAAGCGATTACAAGTGTAAATCACAATAGAAGTATTAAATCTACTTCATAATCGACTTACATAGTTGTATTGCATTTCTCTTTCTTAAAATAAAGTTTAACAAAGTTCATACGACATAGTTTTAACTGCTGAACTTGATTTTTTATGATGTGCTAAATAGCAATTTTGAAAACAATTTGCTGACAGGTCGAATGTGCTGTTTTATTTCGTCAATAAATTCACTTACTTTCACTTTTTGCATTAGCCGCGTGTTTCTCAATTTTTTTTATGTCTCGACCATTAATGTACTGTTTAAGATGGCACACATACACAATTAAAAATGCAAACTAACCAAATTTTTCATTAACTTTTAAACAATAAAAATACTCGCTGTGGTTGCACATTTTTAAACAATTCGTGACGTAATTAATAACATTCAATAACTCGATTTGACCTTAAAAACTAAATTTCGTACGGGGGTGATTTGAAACTTCGTAATTTCTTTTAACATTAATTGTATATTAAATAATAGTTTAAACTAATAATCGGTTTACTGTTTAAAATATTCGTAAAAGAAAACCCCCGTGGAACCTTACCTGCCAAAGACAGCGTCCAAAGGTAGTAATCGTAAGCATCATTTATAAAAGTAGTAGTAGAGTTGATGATGGCCGCCATTGTCTGTAAAAAAATGTAAGAAAATTTGATAAATAAGTTGTAGCGAGCTTGAGAAATTAAAATTTTTTTTCATTCGGTGAGCGCGCGTGCGCGTGAGATATGATTGAGAGTCGCTTGGAGAAAACCCGACTCTCACTCGGAAATAATTCTCGCGAGGCGGGCGGACGCGCGCGCGAGAGGGAAAAGTGCAACAGGAAAAAGACTTCGATGTCCGGCTGTTTTTCGAGTACGAACTTTGAGAGGGGGAGGAAAAACGCGCGTCGTCACCGTGATTCCGTGGTTTTCACGAAGAGAGGATAATGTAGATACGATTAAATTAAAATCGACTTGTATATACCGAGTTTCCGGATCTCTTATATATATATATATATATCTATATGACTATACACACGTAGCTTTTGTGAGTACGGTGAAATTCACCTTGGCCATTTAAGTACATTGTATATTCAAGTAGACTAATAGAATCGTAATTTCTGCATTTTTTTTTCTTTTGTTATTTCGCAAAGTACACTGTTGAGCTGTATATCATTGTAATATATCTCAAACATACCGTAAAACTATTTAACTTTTGTTTAAAGAAATAAAAATTACGACCTAATTGTTATGCGATATCGTACTTTTTATTATGCATACGATTATACTTTGTTTTGATAAAGAAAGGTAACGTTTATGAAATCTTCATAGCTATAGTATCGAGACACGTGCGTAAAGTTATATATTTACCGCTGATTTTATTGTTCTTAATTTTAATGTATTTAAAGGAAAAAATGTATGCAAGTTACTTACATGCTTTAACTTACACGTACGTTATCGTGTAGATGTATTACAAAAGTATCAATCAGAGTAATCGTCATTTATTATACCGGAAAAAGCTAAATTTATTTATTTATTTCGTGTATTGACGTAAAGGAAGTAAAATAAATCAACTATATACGCGAATCAATTTAATAGTGTATTGCCTTATCCTCAAATAGTGTATTAAAAAATAACGAACGAACCAACGACCTATAAATAATGAATATGTATGGTATAATCAGTTGATCATTTTGAAATGCGGATAAAATACAAATAACATCGTTGCGTGAATACTTTTTTTACCCTCCACCTGAGCGTTACAAAACTAAAGAGATTTTGTTGCCTTAAATACTACCAATTCGACTACCTCGACGATTTTACAGTTTTATTTTATACATCCATTTGAAGAGATATTTTGTTGTATTATATGACTTTATTTATTTCACAATATACATTGTTAAAATAAAAATTTATATAATGTGTTAATTATTTTGTTTTCTATGCGTTAACTCTAGATATCATATTTACAACTGTTGAAGCCTAGCTACAAGGAGTTTAAATTTAAGCTACTGATTGTTTTTATGCTTAGTGAAATACCTCAAGTATTTTAAATAAAACTGAAACAAATAATTGGTAATTATTGTTAGAATTATTCTTTTATTACGTTGTACAATAATGCATACTTTTTTTTGTTTCATTTATTAAATTTCTCCTACAATTACTCAGTAATTTAAATAACTACGGTAACATATTAAAACCACAAGAATAAAAATAAGAATGAATGAAAAATAAATATAATCTTTAATATTATAACTAAGAAGATGTATTGCTTATTAAAATTGTTAATTAAGGAAATCTCCGAAACCGGACAATACCTTTGAAAAAAGTATAACTATTTACATGAATCTTCGAGTCTAGAAAAACGATATAGTGAAGACAAATAAAGTAAACGTTTCTATAAATCTTCTATCTTAAAACATAGGCTTATCTAAAGAAATGTCAGAGAAGCGATCATTGAGCATACTTAGATATACGCGCGCGCGCGCGTGGAATTTCACTCGCGGAAACGCGGAAAACGGCACAGGCTATACGCGAGTGGAGAAAGTGCAAATTGATGCTCGGCGTGCTTCGATACGCTCGTCTCATTTGTACGCGCGCGAGAGGGCAGTCTCGTGTAAATCTTATATATATATATATTATCCTCTCACCCTCTCTCCGTATATATATATACACACACATATATATATTTATGTATATGCACAACAGAGAGCGAGAGTTTTGCTCTCCGGTGATTTTGAACGAACGGTTAACGCTCCCGAGTCCGCGTGTACACATTAGCGAAGGTTCTTCTTTTTCTTTTTCTCCCGTGTTCACCCACAGAGAAACTTATTTTACCTCTTAGTATTACTCTATATCTTGCTACTTGCTTTACTTATCGGGTGCGGATCTGTGTGATTTTATTGTATCAACTTTACCGAGTTGCATTCTTTCTTTTTATAAATTTAATTTTATGAATTTCATAACGAGAATGATGGGGTTTTTTTAATTTTTATTGTTGAAATAATTTATGTTGGATATATTACGGGAAGTAAGCTTTTAGATTATTGGTTTTTGTTTAGGGTAGTTTAGTTAAATGCGAGATAATTATATATACTTTTTTATTTATTTGTAACCAGAAGTCAGAAATTAATATACCGATGTCTATTGTTTAAATGTACGGACGGGTTGTTTCAGAAGTAAATAAAAAGAACTTTAGATAAAATAAATTTTAGCGAACAATTTACATTAAATAATTCACTAGGATAAAAACTTATATTCTGAGTAATAATTTTCAATTTTTCAATATTTTATTATCAGGAAAATACATATACAATATATAATATATACATTTAAAATGATGTTTACACTAAAGTTTTTAATGAAATTATAGGATACCTTAACTTCTCTCAAATGATCTTATTATTTTTAATGTCCGCCTTTCAACACATTATGAATTTTTGTTCTTTCTAGTTTCGCTGTGCATTTAAAAATATTCGGTTTAAACTATATATTTGTAAAATTAATATATATTTTTTCACAATAACAATTATTATTTGTGTATAATCAAAAACAATTTTTTAAATTAATAAAATTATTTTTTTATATTTACTCAAAAATATTATACCTTCAAACGATTTAATATAAGTACGTATAAACTTAAATTTATGCAAATTATATGTACTTAAAAAAATAATAAGATGGTTAGAAAATGTGCATTTACAATTTATGGAATATCCTAAACGCCTTAAGTGGTATATAATACAAGCGATATACAGCATAAGTCAAATAATTCACTGACACGGTATTTTATGAACTTTAAACGCATTTCTTTTAACTCATATTCGTTTTATGGTTTTTTTTTACTTCAACTGTGTGTATACTTTCACCTCCTTATTACTAATTTGTAATTGGAACTCGGAAGCGTAATTATACATTATTTTTAATGTATGAAATCTTATTAATGTATTATAATTTTATATCGTGTAATTTATATTTAAAATCTATAAAATACGCTTTATTCACTATAAATGTCTAAATTTTCCCACACTATTTATATTAATTGTAAATATTTATATCAGAGTATTTACACAACGTCAAATTTGATATTATAACAAGTTAATAGTAATTTAAAATAATTCAGTGAAGTATGTATATTATTTATATGCAATAATAATAAAACGGTATAAGTTTCTCTCTTTTAACACCTATGGCATATTCCGTTTTGATGTTTTGAATACCTAAGAAAATGGAACAAAGCTGCGCTTTCTCTACTGAATCAAATTTAAATACGATTATAGTTTTAACTGCCTTATGGACATTTTTTTTTCGAATTCATTAAATATAAATTTTCGAATTCTTTTCCTTACTCTCTCTCTAGTAACATACTTCATGACAGGTGCAATCGGTTAATGCGATATTCTTATCACTACTAATAAGAGATTTTCCTAAGTAACATCCAATAGTAACACTAATGGAACGTTTTTTATACAATTCATATTTTACCTACAATCAAAAGGAAATATTTTTTAAATCATTAACAACATTAAAGTTTAGTAATTACAAATCCTAGATAGTACGTTAATTATTTTTATTTTAACTATTTATTATTTTTTATTTAACATTAATTAATTACAATCGTTTTCGAAATCTAGTAGACATATTTTTTTATTATATATTAATAGACATACTTATTTATTATTACTTTTCTGTACAAAATATCGGTTCTTAAAAATGGCGTATTATATACTCTGGCTAATATTTTCTTGACTTTGAATGTTGGCATATCAGTTAATTTCGTTGATCTAAAGGAAACAATAATTTACCATAGTATAAAAAAATTAATAGTACAACAAATATTTAAATTTCTTGCTTGCATAAACTCACCGCAATCGAGTAGCGCGTATACATTCGACATAAACATAAAAAAAAAGAGAGTCTTAAATGTGTAATGCGAGCGATCCTTATAAAATGAAAATTCAACTACCAAGGAAAATGCAGAATTTCCAAAGTGTCGCAAAACATAGCCATTTGTATGCCGCACTTGCTATACCGTAAAAGTTGGAAAAAAAATCGAAAATACTTATTCACCCAAGCAAATGAATACCCTTAAAAAGCTCGTAAAAATGTTTTCTCCTAGCTCGCGAAAAGTAAACCGCGCTCGCATTATTATGGACTCGCATAAAAATCGGCGGTCCGTTTTTCCTCGTGTCCCACTATCTCGTCAAACATCCTAGTGCACGTAGTCGTACATAACCGACGACTCATCATGCATCAATCAAATCCGTACCCCCGATTTAATTCTTACCTCTCCGTGTCCTTGTGTGACTTCTTCAGTGGCAATCACCAACTTGGTTAACGTCGATATAAACACTCGATGAAATTGAGTTAAAAAATGTGTAATTTAATAGTAATGGATAAGGTGTCACGTAAAGGCCGGTCGCATGGCTCACTGTAAAGCTAGTCGTCGTTGGAGTTGGTCAGTGGCCGTCAAAGCGCGAGCGGCAAATGTACACGTTTGGTCCACTCGCGAGAGGGACCCCGGCCAATGCTTTTAACCAGGTCAAAAGCGACTCGAAATATACGCGGTAGGGGGAGAGAGGCTGGATCTCCCGAGGTTTACCAGAGAGAAACGCGTCCGCGCACCTGACAACGGCCGATTCGAGTGAACCGTCGATTTTAACCAAGGATCGCGTCAAGCCGAACTAACAGGCACCCTCCCCACTTACCCTCTACTTATACTACAGTGGGGGGACTGAAGTCCCACAACTACCTTATAAATATTCCCAATTCACTTTGATACTTGGCTTTTTTTTCTTTTTCCTCCTATAGATGAGTATTTTTAACTATTTCATTACTTTACACGTGGATATATACGCGCACGCATTTTAACAAAGCTTGCGTCAGGATAAGCTAATAGGCACCCTCAACATTGACCCTCCATACTTGTACTACAATCGAAGGTACTGAACCACTAACTACTTTCAATAAATATTCGCTATAATAGTTGGATGGGTTTTTATACAAGTTTTTTCTTAACAATGAAGTTGTCAAGGATTTTTTCTTTGCCTTTCGTTCTTTTAAATTTTTGCAAGCTTTTCATTTTTGACGTTACAAATTTAAAATTAAAATATTACGTTGGCTTTCGTTACACAAATTTTATCTTTGTCGTTTCGTTTGTTATTTATTTTAGTATCACAATTATACTTCAATAAAAAAATTAATGTTATTATAATTATACATCATGATTAACTGGATGTCAACTTCAAAAAGCAGAAAAATGATTTATTTTTTTTGATATTCAAATTATTGGAATAAACTCATCGTAACGATGTTGTATTTACTTTGAAGATGATATGTGAACTTTTAAAAAAACTTTATTAATAAATTAACGAGATTTTTGTGCAGCCGTGAATCATTATTTTATAGCTATATATTACCGACTAAAAATAGTTATTTACATATAATTAAGTAATAATTTTTCGTACAAAGGTATAAAGTTTCCGAGATTATCTGGGTAGGTCTCTACAATTTGGATGTCACGTTCTCTAAAAAAAGATTTTTATGCCATTATCTACAATTTACACGAATCTTAACAAGTATATTGATTACTTTCTCTGGTAGCACACAAATTGTTTGAAATCAAATTATTGTGTTAAATAATAAAAATCTATAGATGAATGTTGTGAAAAATGTATGAAAATCGCTGCATAGTGTATCTATTGAAATATGTAAATCTACTTATATTGTTTATTGCATATGGAAATTATTAAAATTCTTCGACTTATTTTGCATCATATATTAACATTTTTTCTTAATTTTTAAACTTACGAGTCATTACATTAAATTAGAATTTCACACTGTTGAATAATACTGAAAACATTTAAATGATAATAGTTTGAAGTATTAAATCACATACGGGCTCCATAATTGTATTCCTAAAAATATTCCTAAAAATGGAAACATTTCTTGAAATATTAATTCTGTTGATGTAAAATATATTATTCACTGGAATTAGTTTGTAATTATAAATTTTCTTCTATTTATTATATTTATAAATAATCATAAAGAAACTTGGTTAAACACCGTAATGTAAATAAATATTTTTTTAATTATACGGTTGATTATTAAAAGTTAAATAAGTAAACAAATAAAACGTAAATTAAAGAAAAAGGCAATTCAAAATCAAATATTTTGTAGTCTGTTTACGTGTAACATACTTTCTTTTAGTTGGCATTTATATTGCAGTTTAATTTATAGAGAATCGTTCATAGTTGATTATAAAATAATTAGTATTAAAATTTTATTAATTGAATGGGAACAATTGTAATAAGAAGAATTCGAAATTAGTCTGAATTGCAAAAGATAATCATGGATATTTTTTGACTGTTGTAAAAAAAATAATTTATGCAAATAATATAACAAAAACAAATAATTTCGCTTACTATTTTTATAGATTTAATAATAAACTACGACTTATTTTTAAACAATAAATATTAAGAACCATTTATTTGTTCTTATGTATTCCAAAAAATATTAATACACGCACATTCAATGTAGCACATTGAAATTGGAATTGCATTAGAATTTTAATCTTTCGATTCGTCAATCGGTGAAATGAAACTGTAACGGGTATATAAGTTAAGGCGAGATAAACATAATTTTACTGTGTTATTTATGTGATAGTAAAGTTATACGAGAGGTAAAGAAAGAAGAAAACCAATGCCGAAGCCTTTGAGCAGGTTAAAAATTTTACGTGAGTGGCCTCGTTAGAAACACGGTAGTGGCATTCTTCGCGCGAAAGACTTTCAGCGGTGTACGTGTATCAAGTTCATTGATCTGCAAATATCTGAACTTCTTTATGTTTAGTAACATTTTTTCTTTCATTCTTTAAACACGTTCCATTTAAAGCTTTCATTTAATTTATTTACATTTTTCAAAATATATCCTTCAAATATATTTGTATATCAACAAACTACTATAGTTTTTTTATTTATTAATTGTACACTCTGACGCCTATAAGCTTGTAAGAATAAGAATTTAGAAGAGTACGGTTCGTATAGGATAAGTATTATTTTATTTATAATAAATTATACACTATAAATTACATCTACATACTTGCTATTAAATTGCGCGCTAATCCGTTCTGGTAATGAGATATACTTATTTAGTATTTCGTAATAATTTAATTTTCGCTGTTTATTTTAGCTAACAATAATACTAAAAATAATTTTGTTTCGGAAAACGCATATATTCTTTTTGTAAAAGAATTCTAATTCGTTATTTTAACGTGCCGGTTAGACCTTCAAAATTTTGTTCATAATCAATGCTTGTAATCCCTTAAGAAAAATAGTTTAATGTTGACGAATGCCAGTCTGCGGTATTGAGGATATTTCAATCCCCTAAAGTAAACATCGTGGAAACGAGTCCCATGCCGAATATCCCGCGAGAATGAGACTTTCGCTGAAGAGGCCAGTAAGTGAAATTAAAAGCGAAACGAAAGAGAGTAGCAGCAACGGGATGCGGCCTATTCACTTGGAGACAACGGCACTGGACCATCGGATTGCCTAAATATATAGGTACATGTGTCTGTAAGAGTATATAAATGTGAGAGAAAGATAGCGGGCGGGGATTCGATCGGTGTTAGTAGTCTCACGGGCGGCGACCTTAATCTCAACAGCTACCTTCGGCGTCTATATATATTTGGAAGAAACGAATAGATCGATGTTTTATTTCTTATTTTATCCGGTATTTAATATTTATTCTCTCTTGGGTTCCGATTCTGCAGAATCGTCTGTATGGGAATATAAGCTTAACGAATATTTGATTATAGTTTGGCCCACTTTGCTTGAAGTAAATTGTTCCAAATTATCTCGTTAATATTCATATATTTTTGAAAGTGCTTTTTTTTCAACCGCCCGATAAATCATATAAATCTAAATGAATTTTATGTATAGCATTACATTAATAACATTGATTCTGTGTTTTTTTTCAACGATACGTATACAGCTGCGACATATATGTAGGAATAGAAAAACACATAAGTGATATATTTTAACATTTTAAAATTAGATAAAATATTCGAATAATAGATTAAGAAAAACAAGTGTAACCTATTACTTATTTCGTTAAGATTAAACACAAAGTTAAACATTTTAGTTAACGTGCAGATTTTTTAACAGAGTTGTTTACCGCACAAATTATATAACAATCAATGTCACTGCCAAGTATATTACTTTCTCTTAACTTCAAGGGACATTGCATTAAAACGATTTCGTCATCGCCATACTTTCTGTTTCTGATGTTAAAAAATTATTGACAATTGGTTAAATTGAGTACATTTATATTGTCTACAATATTATGCGTATTGCTCCAGGTTTTGTTAACAAAATTCTTTGTTAAAATAATTCTATAACTATTGTAAACATTACAAAGATTGTTAACATTCCAAGACAATATAAATTTGTATTAGCAACTTTCTTAAATATCGCAAATCAATTTTGCTATTTTTTCAATCGCTAATCACAAAATATAGAGACGAAGAATTTAGGTTACATGGATATCGGAACGAGTTATACGTCGAATTTTATTAATACGATTTTGTACGATATTATGTATGTAAATGATCAAGGAAACACGTGAAACAAATCTTCATCAAATGGAAAAAAGTACAAATTGAGAGTAGGAAAATTTATGAAAATTTATTATAAAAAGATTTGTAAATAATTTTAGTACTCAATTGAGATACATTTATAAATTGACATAATGTAATTAAAGTTATGCTTTAAAAAATACTTTCTAAATTCTTCATAAAATATAAAACGTTTTTAAAACGAATATTTGATACGTTAGATAGAACGTGTCACATTCATTCCTACCGAACAAAAGAACATAATGTTTCATTTTTTTACGTGTAAAATAGTTTTTAAATAAAAATTTTCTTTGGAAATCTAAATTCTTTATGTGATGTCAGTACCATCCATAAATTTATGAATAGCTAGGTAAATGTTTTTACCGGAAGTTCATACTTGCACACCAATTATCAAAGGAAAAAAAGAGAAACGGAAAGAGAATAAGAGAATAAATAATATATACGTATTAATTTTTAATACTGTCACATTAAAATTAAAAAATATATATACATATACATGCAATATGTAGTGTAAATATATTATAGTCGAAGATGCAGCATAGTCAAACAAAAAGATGCGTTCAGACAAAACAAATGTATATTGATATGTGTGTAGAAGGAGAAAGAGCGTTGAATGACGAAGTTCTGGTATATCGCCTAAGGCAAACTTTCATGCACTCCAGTCCCTTATTTTTATTTATTTCCTCTAGCTATCGGATCGAACATCATTAACTGTTGTCTTTGAGGGTTCCAAAATCTAATTTACAACTACACTCACTTTCTTTCTTTCTTTCTTTTTTATTATTTTAATGTACATTTGCATCGTGAGAAATTTAGGAGCATTATAAACGATATTTTAATTCATTAAAATTATAGTTACAGTTATCGTATCCGTATATTCAATCATGTCCAGCATTAATTTACCATCAAAAATATGTGCTAATATTTTTTTTATATATATATAAACATTTATAAAAATATTTTACTTTATTTAAAATTGTATAAATGAATTTTAAAATACCTTTTTATCTTGTTGTTTTAGAACTCACTTTAAAATACTAAAATACGTATTTGTAAAAAAGTCAAAATCGAAAGTGTCTCAAATTTACTCATCTTTTTTATACCCTTTTTCTTAAAATAATATATTATAATTATACATTAGATTTTATGTTTCTTAATTACGATTTTTAAACTGTTTTATATTATTTTTTCCTACGGACCAGTCTATTAAATATACATTATTTTTTTATTATTATACTAAATATGCTTGTAAATGGAGAGATGTGATCATAAATGAACAATAATTAAAATACTTTATTTAAAAAATTCTACAAGCTTCTATTAAGTTTTAATTATATTGTTTTATGATTTTCGGTTTCAAATCGTACATTAAGTATAATACCAGAACACTTTTCTCGATTCGCTTGAAAAAGTTTCTATTTATATTGACATTACATTTTATTAATGCTTTTAGTTTTAAAATATTATTATTAATCAATTTCCCAAATTTTTAACTTGAACCATGTTTTTTTACTATTATTTCAGAATTCATTAGATTTGTATATATTTGTTATTACACTTACATTTTATACGTTATTTTATATAAAAATTATAAACATTTTTTATAATATAAAATCTCGTATAAATGTTGTTAAAAAAATGTTGTATCTGTTTATAAAGATACCGTAATACACAGTTGAATTAAACCTAAATTAGTGAGACGCACAAATTACATGATGGGTTTTCATTACAATTCATGACAATTCGTTAACGACGTTAATTTATTTAACAAAAGAGGAAACGTACAAATCTAAAAAAATTGATGTAAGCCTTTTTTCCAAACTTTAATAAATAGTATATACACTTACTGTATGCAGGATTTCATAATATATTGCAAGACAAATATCATTACACATTGTGGATCAAAATCGATACCGTGAAACAATTAACTATTGACAAATTATGCAGTATATGTATTAATTAGTCAACACTCAGCGATTTTCTACATTTGATGTACGTATATGTTAAACATGTCGCGAGACACATTTGCTTTGCAAATGTCGCCAGGTGTATGGCGCGCTTTACTTGCAAAGAAAGTCGCGACCCAATTAGGAGGAAACGACGTCGATTTATGTATATATAGATTGGTATACAATAAGATCGTGAATTACACGTTGGTTTGTCTGAACAATTTGCTAAAGGGTTTATTCCCATTCATTATTCAAAAACCAAAATTTTCATTTTCTCAGTGACAACGTTTAGCTAAACAGTTACTTATAACAAAGAAAAAAATATAACTATTTTGTCAGGGTGTACGTGATTGAGTAACACATTTTCTAAAAATCGAAGAAATGTCGCGAAAATAAGAAATGCAACTTCGTCGACACAAGAATACGTGTCGTGTAAATAGGCTTAACGTGCGAGGGAAATATTTGAGTTTCAAACATTGACAAAGCAAGCCTTTCGTAATATACAGATCGTTTTGAGTAATAGTTTGTACATCCGATCAACTGAACTTCACGTACAGAAATTTTTATTTAAAAACTGTAAAAGTATATATTATATCAATTTTACATTAAAAAGAAATTTAGTATTGTGTATCAATTATTTTTCCGCAATGACCTAATCCAAAAATAAATTTCTCTTGAACTTAATAAGATTTCTGCTCTTCTTTATAAACAAGGACATATATTTACAATGTCACTCGACCATGTAGCGTTATATGTTAGTAATTACGTTTTAATCCCTCCAGAAATCAGTTATTTCAACGTTGTCAGAACCTCGAATGACAATACTTTTTTTTTTATTTTCGTTATGAATGAAGCACATACACTATTTAGATACTACGCGTTCTAAAAATATTTTATTTTAAAACAGCCTAAATAAGAAGTAATTCGAAAAATCAAAGTAAACAATAGAAAATATGAAACTGTGTTAAATAAGAAAACACAGTGTAATTAACGATTTACGTGTATTATTAGGCACAGTAAATATTAAGCTAAGCAAATATTTGAGAAGCACCATTCAAATATTTTGTATAAATGTAAGTAATATTATTTTTAGTGATTGTAATTTTGTTTTAAAAGAGAAAATTTATATTACAAAAGTTACATTTGAATGATTAGACATAACAAACGAAAAGTATGTAATTAATATTACAATTGCACTCACGGTTAAATGGAAATTAAACTCAAGTAATTTAATAGTAAATCAAATTCGCAAGGTCGAGGCTAATAATGGTTACTCCATCTATATAGACACCTTGATTACGAAGTTAATGCGTTAATGAACTTGCACCTCATTCTCGGTATTTAGTAGTAGTTTTCGTTGCATTAATTTACTTTCTTAAAAAAGTTACATTAATTTGAAATTAGTAATGTAAAAGGATTTACTAATACTATACAGCTGATTTTTATGCGCGTGTACGTAATTAGCATTTACTTCATTAAGTTTCTTTTTTGTAAATTTAGAATTTTATAGCTTTAAATTGTAATTCGTGAATTAGAGGATAAGGATAATTTATACTGTTTGCATACAAGAGTTTCAGCAAAAATAGAAAATACCAAACAAGAAAAATAGATTCTATATTAAAATTGTTATCGAAAAAAATTTTTTTTTAATATTATCTTAATGTGACATACCAATTAAAAAATACTATATCAATTTTTAATAAAAATTAATATAGATACATTACTATACCTCAGTTTACGTATGACAATGGAATTGTCAATACACCGCTGAGAAACCGATAGCAGACTGGTTACGGTGACATCTTTGCGGTTTACGTGAGTATGTTCGTGGTATAGGCGATTTGCACCATCAGTGTAAATTATTACCGACGTTTTCTAAGAGACACCAAAACATATCTGACAAGCGACGTAGATAAAGTCACAACGAATTTTAAAAGAAACTTTGACATTTCATAATCACCTATACAATGTCAATATCGGGGCTTATCTGCATAAACATTGATTTGGATGATCTATGTAGTATACTATGATAGTCTATAAGTAATTTATAAAAAAATCTTATATGAATAGATTTTATTTTTATACGTAACTAAATAAATATCTGTTACAACAGTTTATCTGTTTTACTTTATAAGCAATGAAAACTTTTGCAAACATATAATTAAATATTCAATTATTATAAACAATATTTAAATCCTATATATAAATTTTAGAAGTCATCGTGTTTCGATTTACTACGACTAAATTGTATATATACATGTCTTTTTTTAAAATTTATTCATTCCCAAGTTTTCTTGGAAATAAGCATTTTTCCAGTCGTCGAAATGACTAACTATTTCCTTGACGGCTTACAGTGGCGACAAACGTCAATTTCTAAACGTAAAAATCGACTTATAAATTACTTAATTTTCATTGAGCATCGTAAAATCTTTTCAAGATTTCGCGTAACCGTCACTTGTTACTTCTTGATGTTTATTACGACTTTCATTGCTTGTTAGGCATAGGGCGTGTTTTTTTTAAAAGACAAATCAAATTTTTAGTTTAAATAATATTTTATTATACGTACTTAATTTAATAAAAATATCAACCGTTAAATATATGACGAGTATGCATGTCAAAATGAAATCTACTATATTGAAATATATTATTTACTTTTACGTAATCATTAAAATTTTTATAAAATTAAACAATTCTATTTTTGTATTTCAGGTATATTTTTTGTAGAAAAACCGCTAGTTTTTAAAACTTTGTTTAAACTTTGAATATTTATGAATGCAGCTGAATATGATTAAAAGGTAATTGAGCATTTCTTAACAATAGTTAACTATATTAACTATCGTATAAACTATTATATAAACTAAATAAAACAACAAAATATCCGATAAACAAAATCTTAAAAACATTGAAAAATAGATAATCCTAACTAACGTGTCAAAACACTGATTGATCGTGTCACTAATGGCTCTATACATGTACACATACACATGTATGGATTTAAACAATATATTCGCAACTTTCTCGGTCGCCAAGCTGCAGTTGCAATCGATCCTTTCTCCAAGCTGACGCTCATTTCGCGAAGATTACGTCGTGTATTCTCGTGCATACGAAGACTCAAGTCAATTATCCTCCGGCAACTTTCGTCGGGAGTGCTCGTTACGTATACCTATACACGAAAATTCGAAAATAACCTCGAGAAAAAAGTCTCAAGCTTTTTCACACTTTATGACCGTTATTGTATCGTAATACTCTGTCGTTACAATCACTTAATGGATATATGCGAATACCGGTCTATACGTTCAGTCGGTAGAGCGATGGGTGCGTACTCGGAGGTCCCTGGTTTCTGACGATTGATAAGCACCACCCGGGAATGTATATTTCAACAAGTATTTATTCATAAAAAGACTTGGCATGCATCCATCGCTGATTCGCAATGAGTTGAGAGCATGTATACAGCGACGTTATCTATTTTTGTTACTATATGTATATATATATATATAGTCTTAGGACATACAGTAGTTAAATAAGTCAAGTTATTTGAAATTATACTAAATTATGTTTGAAAAATCCTTTTTCCTTCCTAATGCAATGTTTATTCCTGTATCAATAATGATTAGAACGACAATTACAATTTTCAACTTTCTCAAATTTATTAAAAACTGTATAGAGACGTACATAAAAGTGGCTTTCTTTATATTAAATTTACGGCTCCGTATAATTACGATAAATGATTAAACACATCGATCGAAATTGCGTACATGCAACGAAAATTAATCTGAATCCATCGTTATCATCATCTCAATAGACTAGAATCACCTCGCATCCTATTGTTTTCAAAGTGAAATCAAGAGTTTCTTATATACACGCTCAAGGCATAAGATGTCTATCCAGCAAAAGATGCGATTCCTTAAAGAATTTTCTCCTTGATTTATATTTCTTATAAAGCTTTCTTCTATAACGCGTAATGTAATCGAATTTTTCCACTATAGGTATATGGTTATGATGATAACGTACAAGTAACGACCAGTAAAAAGGAAGTTACCAAATTCTTGTGAATACATACTCTTACCGCGTTGCGTAATTCGAAATCTCGAACTTGAGGGCATTTTCTTTCTTTTTTTTAGAGTTAAGTCTTCGTTCACCTTTTACCGAATACGTATATCTCCGAATAAAACGGGTTTTCAATCGCACTATATAAATTTACGATTCAGTTTTTTTTAGTTTATATAATTGCATGTGAAACGAAAAGTGATTTTAAATGATTTTTCTACACAAATACATTAAATATTTTAATTGATTTCATTGATATATAATTATATATCAAAAACATATAACGGCTTTAATATCTAATCAATTACATAATAATAAAATAAATAGAAAGTTAATTCTAGATTACAATTATTATACAATTATTATAAATAATTTCCACGATTAACTTTTTTTTATTCGTAATATTAAATTAATACCTGCTTACTCCACACGTATGCCAAAATTTATTAATAATTCTCATTGGTTATTTTTTAAACTGCGTGAATTTTATAATTTTTTTTATTTTATTTAACAATCGTATGTATTAACAACAGTACAATATTTTATTTAAAAAGTATAAGCGGACATATTAGTCTTTATTTTTGTTAATTAAACTTTAATTGAATGTTACATAATTACTCGAGGATAAAGTGTATCTAATACCCTTGAGATCTGTTATTAAGCAATCACATAGAAATGCGTGAAATGAAGGAAAGCAGCTCTCCCGATGTAACGTTACATGTACATTGTTAAATTGGCCAGTAAGAGTTGAGAGAAAAAAAAGGTAAACAAGACAAATTCTTGTTACGACGCCAAGATCAATGCCATTAACTGGACCGAGTTTTAAGCGAATCCGGTCGAAAGTGTGAGTACCTATATAGACGATGCATTCGAGAAAGGCCGGTTAAATTTCACTGCGCACGCTCTTGGCTTTATCCGCGCAGCATTCGACGGGTTATCAAGTTTCGCTTTCCTCAACTCCGATCGACGACCTATCGGTTTTATACCGTGATCTCAGCCCTATCATCCGTGATTGCTTTTCTAACCGATATCGCTATTCAACGTCACTTCCTTATATTTTTACACATCATTTAATCAAATAATCAAGTTGCAATCTCCTTCGTTATTTTATACACCTTTTGTACCTTTCATTCGTCCACGTAATTCTTTGTTTTGTACTGTTAATTAATTTGTTGAAACGGTGTGTTATGAAATTTAATATAGAAATTTTATACACGTATACTATCCCCAAGCTGAAATTTATACTTAGTTATATGCATATAAAAATGAAACCTTACATTTTATAGCATGTAAGTTGGAGTATTAAGCGCAAAAAAAAATTTATTTACATAGATTATCAAGCATTTTATGTGAAATGTAATTTATATTTTATCTTTGTGTAATGGCACATTTTTTATTTAATAATCACCAATACGAAAGTATCAATTTTATAATTAAGATATCCTAATGCTTTAGCGTCAAACGTATGCGTTATCTATAAGTAGTTATTAATTTAATTGCCGTGGTAATTTTAGCATATAAACTGTCGTATCAAAAATGTTTATTAAATCTATTTTATCACAGTTTCGGAGTTGACCTTGATCCTACACCACAAAAAAATACCATGTAGTAACAGTCGAAAAAAAAATTTAATTTGGCTTAAATAAACTTTCTTATTAAATATATCAATATATAGCGTTAAATAATTATAACGTAAACGTATTGCATGCGTATAATGTAAACGTTATACGTATAGCGTTGAAAAGTTATTTATATATTTACATATATATAAACGAAAGTTAGATTAATCTATGATTAGTTTAATTTTTACACAAATACTTGTTCAACCTGTTTAAAATGTTTAAAATAAAGTGTAATCAAACAATAATTTTTATGCATATTGACGTCTCTTCAGTTTTTAATAAATTACTTTTATATACCAACATTTATGATACTATTTATTTAGTTGAAATAAAGATATTGTGCAGTCATGTATTATTAGAACAAATTGCTCTATTTAGCGTATAATTGATTACTTAAAGAAAGTAGTTTTAATGTTAATGACCTTTATAAAATAAAGTACTACTTAGAAAAAAGTTATTACATTACATATAGTAACAAATAATTACATTCCGAGTAATGTTATACTTTTTAACTTAACTCGCGTGTTCTAAATCAAATATAAAAATGAAATAAGTAGTATAACATAAATTTTAAAGAAGATACTCATCAGTTTGATGTTATTTTACAACTATCACTAATCTAATTGTAGAGCAAAATTTTTAAATGGTTACAAATAATATACAACAAAAGTTAATAATAATTATTCTAAAATTTATATCAGTTTAAGCCCCAACTCATTCGAATTCAATTATTAAAAATTCAATATGTATTTACGTGCATTACAATTTCAACGACCAAATCAGTGAATAAACGTTAAATAAAGAATAACACGCATATAGAATATATATAGTAAATAATTAAAAAAAAAGAGAATCGTTTATAATTACAGGTGTGTAAACCTGATTGAAGCACCAATTAATTTTTCACGCCGACTGCAACAACCTAATCACCAAGTCTCTATATCGCTGAAATATCGACACGAATAAAAATTAACGTATAGAAACTTAGCGGGAGCGCGCGCGCGCGCGCACTTGTACAGCCTCCCACTTTCGAGGTCAATGTCTAGGTCCATACCTCGGATCTCGCTTTCTTTCCCCTCCGCGACGTTTTCCATACAGCAGGTCCCGTTTAACTCGAAGTGGGGGATGACCGAATGTACTGCGAATTTTCCGTATAGAATGTAGAATTCCTTTTTTTCACATTGACGTTAGGGGGAAAGCTTCGGTCGCGAGGCGTCGGTTTTTTTGAAAGTAAAAAAACTCGCCGCCTCGAAATGAGCTACGAGGCAGAAATTATTTTAGAAAGGTGCTAACTCCGAGAGAGAGTCGTGAAGCATGTGCGTTGGGCCTGTTCTTTGGACGCTGCGTACCGTGTATATATAGATAGATATACAAATTTTCGTGCGGTTTTAGGCTCCTTTGAAAGAGTCAAGTATACATAATTGAAGGCATTTATAGTATTATTTTCTTCTGCAGGATCTTTTTTTATCCAAAAAAATAAATAGCTTTATTGTCTTATTACGCGAATTGAATACGTGATTTTCGTTATATTTATCTCGAAATCTCAGAACAAACAGAGTATAGTGTATTTTTGCTTATTGAAATACATTCCTTAAATATTCAATTTGAAAAATTTTATGGAATCAATAAAATATAATTCGTAAAAGAATCTAAGAAAAATATTTGATATAATGTAGTGATCATAGTAAGACTTTGGTCAGACTTATTCTGTTAGATATACGCTGTACCTCTCGAATATAATTTAAAATGATTAAATCATTGAAGAAATCATTTGTCTTTGGAAATTAACAAATTAATTAAAGTAATTACGCGTGAAAATGTATGTATATCTACCTACGTGTATCAATAATTCCTAAAAGAGGAAGTTAAACGTATTAGGAATAAATCTGAATAATTCCGAACAAAGTTGCCTATAGTAAATAAATCAAGAAACCTTCGAATCCTTTAGCGATAAAACATCTATTCGAACAGTTCGTTTAGTCGATGTACCTTCGTCATTTCCCGCATCATACATATACGGATGTAGAGATGTACGTGTATGCATTCACTGATGGTTTACTCTCGATCTCGAGCTCGGCAAAGCCTGTAGAATGGAGTAACACGTGTATCGGACACCAAGCGATAAAATTAGTCGACGCAGCGATTAATCGCTCGCTACCATCGGTAGCTTTCACGTTATAAGAGCCAACTAGAATGGGTAAACTTAACGCAACGGCCGTGAAGCACCTCACGTTCAATGTTATTACGGAAACATTCGCGCATCTCGTTGGTCCTTTCACCGCAAGGAAACCTGGGCGAAAGCGAAGCGTTAGCTCTACCATATATACATCTATACACCTTCCTATCCACCACGTGGCTCGTGTGCTCGCAAAACCGAGACTTTAATTAATTGTTGCCGTCACGCAAGGGCCACCCACACGCAAAGTATCCAGAAGGTTACCGTATAAGAGAGATGCACCGTATGCAGCTTCCAAACACCTCTTTATTACGCTTACTTTTGGAATGTTATTTTGTTAATGGCAAAGATACGCTCCTAATGCACGGTGGAATTTGGCTAAGTGACGAAACGTTTTATACGTTCCCACGTTTTAGAGTAATTCATTTTTCTAGGACGTCATTTATTTTTTTATTTTTTTCGTTACGTTGTTGAAACAGTTTGCAATATCTACCAAATACGACGCATATACTTTTCTTTTAGGAATACAGGATGTAATTGGTGTTAAGTAAACACGGTCAATTTTAGGTCATCATTCAGGTCAATCGATCCTTTTCCCAAACTAGTTTTTTCTGTAGCCTTATTTGATCAAATTGTATCTCAAGATGATCGAACCTAAATCAACAGGTCACTGGAACTTGATTTCAAACCTGTTTTTAGGCCAAATTTACCGGATCAGATGAAATCTTGAACGATTAAGTATTTTCACATAAACTCATACATCTAAATAAACAGCAATACACTTTATATTTTTATCCGTTTAGTAACTATTTACGAAAAATTAAATTAAATTAATTTTATAATATTAATCCGTACAAATCACAAAATTACACACGAAAGTAAAATAAAGTATGTAGTGCGATCTGGACTCTAGATCCGGATAAACAAGTATATAAAGACTTCTTACATCAGAGAAACGTCACATGCATTGGGTTAAATCCCGATTACATTAAATTATAAAATTATTATTACTTTTTAAAATATGTCTTTTATGATGTTATTTGTATTTATAATTGAGTAAACTTCAATACTTTTTTGAGTTAATTTTTAGTTTCAAATATCGTTTTTTCGAATTGTTTATGTATCAGTTTTATTATTTAAATCGACTGATCAAACATGATTTTATTTAGGATGAGTTAATTAGTTCGTCATTTGGACAAATAGTTTTGAAAATATTTGACTTTGCAAAGTGTTATTTCAGAATAGGTACAAATTAAACTTTTATTTTTGGTAATGGAAGGTCTTTGATCTCTGAAACGTTACTAAATTATGTATTTATATTCTTAATATTAACTTCATGACTCCCTATGTCTTATGAATAATAAAATGATTATCAAAAATAAATTACAAAATTAGATATTAAATACCTTATCAGTAATATATTAACGATATTAATTTATTTGTTTGTGTTTCTTTTCTGTTAATATCTATATACACGTACCTTATATAAATGGCCAAATTTTTTGTCAATAAAATTAGTACAAAAATGCACATACGATTATTAATTTTATTAATTATTGCATCAACAAATATTGGGATAAATTAATTATCTTAATGATTTTCATATATCATTATACTTTACTAATAATATATTGTATTTCTCTTTTAAAGTATATATAATAAATTAAAAAAATTAAAAAATTATTTTTCAATTTCTTGAGGGCTAGAAGTAGGTAGAATTTGTAGGTAGAAGATTATTTTCTGATTCATACATTGCATATAACATAAAAAATGGATTTTTCCTTTATTTAAATTAAAAAACCTACCCGACTCTCAAGAAATTGATTAATTTTTATATTAATTACAACATTTATTAATACTATTTCGTTAAGATATTAGTATGCATACAATTAAGAAATTAAACAAATTTTACGAAAAATAAAGCGATAAATTCTAATTGAGTTTCATACATCAATGATTTTAACATTATTCAAGATTTAAAACAATAACAACTGCTATGAATAAATCGTTTTCGTATGTTAATGACGGAACGAAAAGTTGTCAATTATATATTTTAATTTTTTTTAAACCTGTGCGTTTTCCTTGTCAAGCCAAACAATAAAACGAACGACAACGTTATCATTCCGCAAAAAGTGTAAAAACGTAGATATAAATCATTCAGACTTTATGTCTGAATTTTACATCTAAAAACATAGTATAATTTTATTAACATACATAACATTTTTAAAATGTATAAAAGTTTAAATAATTGTATATCAAAAGCCATAAATGTGCGGAAGCTTTCAAACGACTTTCTTATAATTTGAAAGAGGTTTTTATATAACTACCAAAAAATTCAACAAATTATTTAAGCGAACATAATATAAAGAGGTTGAAAATTTCACTTTTTTCCGATCGAAAGTGTACGAAGCAAAAAAACCAATCGTATATCCCACTTCTACCGCGTGGCTAAACGGTGTCTTCGTCACGATTACAATTAACGGGACTGGATGTACATCGCTATGAGAAGGAAGATCCGCCAATGAAACCACCTTTCTCCCTGAGATTCGAGGAGACTTTTCAACTTAAGGGTCAAGGCACTTTCAAAGAATATACTTTCTGAAAAAGCGCCGCAGGATCTTCTTCCGTTCTCGCGCCTATTTTACTGAATTAATCGTTGATTCTCCACGGACAAAGACATTATGGAAATTTATCTTAACGATTTAGTAGAAAGCCACTTCATTCGATTTTTCAATTACATCTTTATTTTGTTGATTTGTTTAGAAACTTTATTATTTCGTTTCATATTGGGCTAATTTATTTTCTAAATGTTGTATGAGTACTATACATACAGCATTTGTTTAATTTACCCTACTGTTTTAGTAAACGCGAGACGAAGAAAAGAGTAGAGGAAAAATTACCCAGTTTTACCGAGTAATAGGGTAATTTTTACGCATAATTAAAAAAATGAATTATAATGACAACCATGGTGATTATACTACTAAACATAACATGATTAAAGTGAGTGTATACTCTGAGTAATCTCGCCATAAAATGATTTACCAAACAGTATAAATGCAGTGAATTTAAATTACATTTAAATTTTAAAGTGTATATCAAAGGGCGGGATCGTGCTCGACGTAAGTATGGGCTCGTAAGCCTTAATCTAGAGTTAACTCACCCCTGATATGTTTGTTTTCATAAATGTTAATTATTATGTTTACCTCGATGTAAATATAATTGTAATATTTTTATTATTACGAACCGGTGCATTAAATTGCACTAACTCTAAATACATTAATATAACAAAAACATCTAATATCTCTATGATACTCAATTACTCATCGAACATTATTTTCAAGTCCGCGTGAAAAGACGCAATAATTCAAAAGATTTTACGTTATGGTCAAGTGTACATTTCATTAATGAAGAACCGATTTCATTATCGAACTATATCATAATTCCGGACACTAAAGAAACTTTCGCTTTAATCTTTTGGAAAAGTCTATGTTGAAGGGCAACTGTAACTTTGATTACGTCACTAAATATCGTACAAGTACCAAGTGAAATCGGGATCTCAGGAAATATTTAAATCTATGTAGATTAGTATACACGCACCAGAGATGGTACGTCGAACTGTAAAACCAATTTCCAGTCGTTTGTTAGACTCGTATATCTTTTAACGAGCGGTGAGGCCGGATGATACTGTCTACGCTGTCAAATTTCTTTCGACTATAAAAAGTTCTTTTCTATTTCACCCTGGTACTTTTTTTTCACTACCTCATAATTGGAAATTCGCGCTTTCTTTATGTATCTGGTATACAATACCTTAAATTTTTTATTGCTTTAATTTAACACGTTCTGTCTGTAATGGGAATACATCGAATGTCCGTTCCATCTTTGTATATTTTATTTACCGTACATCGTCGGATGTAATACCAAAAACGCAAATCTCGCGTGTACTGTAGTTTGTAACATATACTCGTGATACATATATACACACATTTTTTATACGTTCGTTAACGCGAGAGAAGAACAAAGTTTCCTTTTATTCGAATTAATTAAGGTGATGAATTATATATATACCTCTAAAATCTACCTACTTTTTTAAAAAGTGTTACATCAGTATGCAAATCATACGAAAATTATATTCTTGGCTTTTACCTTGTGGTTTATATATGAATAATATTATTTATGCACCTACATATTTACATTATTACTTTAATTTAATTGGTCAAATGAAAAGAGATTTTCTGTTTTTTGTGTAAATGTAAAATGAAGATACGTATCTTTACTTACTTTCAAATGCAAATAAAATTTTAAGCCCACAAAATTAAACTTGCTAAAAATTTTAAATCGTTCTTAAGGCTAAATATAGTATCAAAAACGATTTTTTTTGCTTTATGTACGTACTTGATTGTTTTGCCCATTATTTTTGAATCAATGTTCTTACGAGGAAAAAAGTTTCAATTATAAGAATTACAGTAAACTTCGCGATAAACGTAGCGCAAGTGTACGTTATGGCTATTTTTATGAGAAATTCCGTTGTTTATTACAAACACATTACTCATGTATATTGCACCTTTATCGTATTTTGGCAAATTAATTTTAATGATATGGTGAAGAAGATTCAGATAAATTTTACACTTTATGTGAATAACATTAAAAAATTTAGAACGATTATATCAATATATGATTAGTCTTAAAATCTTGATTAATGTTAAAAAAAAACTGAGATGTTCAATTACATTCAATATTTAGATCCCCTTGAGCCAAATATGATTTTCTTACAATATAAGTATTAGAAATGAAAATGAAACTCAAATTATTATCTTTTTTAGTTTAAGAAAATGCAAATGGGATTCGAATCGTTATTCAAGCTTATTACGCTGTAAATTAGAAATTTGATTCCGCGCAAGGTTATTGCACTTAAATGCAACGAGTTTCTAATCCACACCAAAGAAACGTGATATAGCAAAACCAGTTCCCCAGTCGATTTCGCTCATCGCGTCGACCTTCTCCAAACGGAAAATATATACATCAATTTTTAATCAAAACTTATTTATGTATACGTGTGTGGATTTTTAATGATCCAGTCAGTCTGATTATATCGTTCCCTTAAATCGCATAAAATGGTCCTTTCTTACATGTTTGCATTATCAAAACTCTTTTCGAAGTTTCCAGATCGTTGCACTCGCAGGCACTTTCAGTGAAAGTGTTAAATTACATCTTCCGCTTGCGGGCCACCAAGGCTCCAACTCGATCTTTGAGATTTAAACATAAATTTATTCTTCGCAATCGATTACAATTATGATAAATCTCGTTCGTCTTTATTTTTCCCTCACGATTACCGAATACAAAAACATTGTTTGATTTCGTGCATTAGAAAATTCGAATGATTCCTTTTTTTTTTGCTTTCTTCTTTTCTTAACTTGTATATTATGCGTATACTTATATTTTCTTTATATCTAACTTAGACATCCGTGACGAATCGATTATTTCAAGTATTCGAACGGCGTTCTACGGGAAATTGGATGTAATCAACAAATGAGTTCTTTATACACTTTTCTATACGTCATTTAAGTTCATAAAAGAACATTTTTACAAAAATGTAAAATAAAATATCTTCGTTTAAATTGGCATCGTTTTCGTCACACACATCCCTTTTTATAAATTTACTATAATAGTAAATAAAAAAAGTAAGCAATTAAGTACGTCAACAGTAATGCCATCATACTGCAATTTTTGAAATCTAGTGGCTAATAATAATAAAAAATAAATTATTTTTACGAAATTCCGTTTATCTGTAGGCAAATGCACGATTTTTATCAGATAAAAAATTGTTAATATATATGATAAAATATTATTCGTTAACTACATAAACTGTAAGTACATAAACTGTGTTATCTCGACCACAGTTTACAAAACTTTCATTTTATATCATGTATAATATTATATATATATACATATAAGAAAAAATGATCTAAATTTTATAATACTATGAAATGGTGTACCTATTTAAATCGTCAGTTATCGTATATAGATATACTTAAAGAATGATGTAGTTGATCCAATTACGAGGTGCAATACGTCAGTGTCCTAATATATTAATTTTCTCGGTACGGCGATACTTCACGCCTTGTTATGCAACAGCGTGCATACATAAAGCAAGGTTCGATCACACGGGAAAACAGAAGGATGCAAAACCCGTCACTTTCACGAATGAGTGACTTTCTCCGTGGTTTGCAACTCCATTGCTCTCCCTTTGCCTGTCGGGGATAAAAATCGACGTTGACTCCCACGCGAGGGGAGAAAGCTGTAAACCCTTTCGGCTTTGTGACCAACTTTTTGTCTCCTATACCATAACCTCGTGTCTGTATCAATGTAAAATAAAAATCTTTATTAGGATTTTATAGGAATGATTCTTATTTTCAAAAAGATTTCTTCATTATATTTTGAGTAAATATATATTCTGATTTACTAATACGATGAAAGTATAATTATTTTTTAGAAGCAGATAAGGAACATAAAAAAAGTAGTAAATAATACGATGCTTATAACTAATATAAAAATATTCTTCACACTGTTAAACAATTTTTAAAAGATCCCGTTTCTAATAAACATTTAGGCTAAGCAGAATTTTCAAATTATTATGTTGAAATGTTAGTTATTTACTCGTACGATAATATAAAAGTTTTAATGTAAAATTTATAAGAAAAATTCTAAGATTTCTACTTATAATTCGTCGTGATAAGCATCACTTACTTTTTAGTTTCATTTCGTTTATTCATTATTTAAAGCAATGAGCTATTAAATTTAATGAACAATTTATATGGTTCATTTAAATCCATTAAGATTAGACATCTTAAACTTATAGTAAAGCTGTTTTCATCTCGTAATGTTAGACGTCGATTTCCTGGATGTCTAAGTAAATAAATTGTATTAGTAACGATAATTTACAATTTTTCTGAAATTTCATAAATTGCGAAAAATATTTTAGGAATTCTCGAAGTATAGGAACGCGAGACATAGGATGATTTGTACACCTAAATATCTAAACAGGTATAGTGTAATACGCTAAAATATTATAAACAATTATTAAAATATGATACAAAATTTTATCGTTCGGTAATATGTATATGTATAAAATAATATCGGTCTCTCCGAACTATATATATAGCCGCAGAACATCTTGCTGGCGTCGCAGATCATCTTGCGACAGGCGTCTAAGGTAAGATCTCCAGTTCCTTACTGAGGAGTCCAAGCTGGAGATCGAGGACGAAACGCCTTTAATTATTTTAAAAGGCCGTGTTCTGGGAAATTCCACCAACCATAGTGGACAAAGAGTACGATAGGCCTGCTTTTATTCTAAAGTAAAGCATTTAGTTCGGAGAGACCGATATTATTTTATACAATTATTAAAATATTTAAGCTTTATTTTTGCTCAATTAAAAAATTTAAACTCAATTTTGTAGTGTATATACTCAATGTGTTTATACTTAGTGGATGCAACTCTATACCCTATACCAATATAATAGTAACAAACTTGGTAATTTCTAAGCTCAGCTGCATTGGATAGAAATTCTCCTGCGATTCATATATATCTCGATAACATATCATTAGACGAAATTTATTAACATTATGTTTGCGTGTGGTGCATCTCTCCTATAATAAAGCAATTTGTGCTGGATGTTATTAACACTGTATCAATCGAAAAATTTTCCTTCATTCCAAAAAATTTGTATACAGTAGTGTTGACCAATTTTCATTTTTCTTCGCAAGTGGAGACGAAGGGCAGTATTCCGCAGTGTACCTTTTTTGACATTGGAGTCATAAAATTATACGATTTTTGTTGGTATAATTAGGTACTTATTTCTAATTATAGAAAATGCACGTAAGTAAACTGCAGTTTATTTCTTTAAAAAAAATTTCAATATCATCTTCTTCGTTGTTTCACATCCGTAGTTTTGGTCATAAGTCCATGTGAAGCTTGTTAACGATCAGTTATGTTATTTTGGTGTGATGCAAGCTCTATATGAATTCCTCGACAGTCAGATTTTCTTAAGTATTATATGCTAAAGGAAGGGAGTATTTGTGACAAAATGTTGATTTCATAATTAATAGATATTTGTTTGTTACAAATATTTGTGTTAATGTGTGCAAATATCAGTCTAAAAAATTGTATTATACATTGTATTGTAAAAAAATGTCTTATAATACACCATTTTCAAGTATTACGATAACTCTGTAAATTTGATTCAGAAGATTAGAACTGGTTTTGAAGAACATTACGTCACTATTTTGATTATTTTCTGTATTTTTTACAGAGAAAAGTGACTCTACTCAACTTTAAAACAAGACATTTTTGGCTTCGATTTAAGACTTGCGAGTGCTTTTCATTTTACATGAGATTCTTTAAAGAGTATGGTGAATTTTTTTACACTCTTTCATTGGCCACTATTTCGGGCAGATGAGCATTACAGACTGACACTCTGTGTTCTATTGACTTCATTGTTATCTCGAAGGTATAAACGATCAATTGTAATTGACCGAGAGAATTGAAAAGTTCAATGATGAACAAGATTATTCAAACTAAGTAAATTGTAGTTTAGATTTATTGTTCAAAAGACAACATATTGATACATCCAAAAATGACTTTCGAACAATATTTGACTCTTAAAACTATGTTTCTAAAATTAAAAGACAATTAGAAGTAAAATTCCATTGCAATGCCTTTATCAAATGTATAAATATTTTTGTTTGAAGTTAGCGCAGTAACAAATAAAATTGCTAAAATATTGGTATTCTTAAGAGTTAGATACTTAATTTCCCGCTGTTTTACCTGTAAATAAATGACGTAAAATACACTTTCCAAGTTTTTTTGTAATAGAAGCTGAAAAGATATTCAATTATTTTCCAGTATTGCCGTTAGATTCAGTTGTGACGAATGGATTTCGTCTTAATCTTATAGAAAAAGTGAAACTATAATTTGTTCTGCTCGCTCCGTCGATCAGGTGGGAACTGTTTGTAGTAAATCTGGACTTATATGTGACTGTTTCGTTCTCTTTCTCGGTCGTTAGTCTTAACGTGGCGCTTGAACTTTAACTTGAGTATATTATAGACCTCGTTAATTATCGACCACACACTACTGAACTATTTCGGTAATTACCTCACTCCAATACTATTATTCTCTTCGAAGCAAAGATGGGACAGAAGACGAGAATTCATTGCGAAATTCGTGTGTCAAATGTATATACTAAGACTGGACATGCGCACGTGACCCCCTATTGCAAGCGTTAGTATTGTATCGATGTCCCACTTTACAAGGTGTAGAATGTTAACTCATCGTTATATTTGCTCGAAATGTTTGAGCCACGCCAGTCCACATGCTCATTTAGAAGGATTACCTTAGACCTCTTGGTTTCTCGAGTGCACTCCTAATTTGGTGGGAAATCGTTCCGTACGCAAGATGTGCAACTAAAGAATTTTCTTCCGGACGATTATATTACGTGCACGGTTTCTTTCGCGTGTTTTAAAAGTACAATTAAATCGCATTATTTTATCTCCATTATAGGAGCCTAGTCACTTATCTTGCTTTGTAACTAACTGATTTATTGTGATATTTTTCTAGTATTTACTTTTATGTTCACCTATATTAGCTGTAACAACTGTCATGTAATCTACTAATACTGTACTGATTATTATACGTATTATATTATACTTTTACTTATACTCTTTGGTGTGGCTTGAATAAAACTTATTATTGTTATTATTATTATTGTTAATAGTATTACTATATTAATATTAAAAATTGTTGCATATCAATTTATATGAACATGTTATTAATAAAAAAAATGAATATCGTGTAATACATATTGTTTGGTTCATTAACCCGTACTGGGAAACCTAGCATTCACAGAAAACTCCGGTATCTGTTACATTAAAAATGATTTTTCAAATTATGCGTTAAATTTTTTACCAATCTTATAAAATTGCAAGTGAACGTATGGACTTCATAGCAAGTCATTAAATGACTATATATACATACATGTATAATTTTTTCTTTTGCGAATATATATTATTCATGATTTTGAATGTATATACAAATACAAATAATGTATATCTAGTTCGAGTATATCCGCTTCGATAATTTACAACAGTTTTCGTATAAGATTTACGTACTAGGGATTGGTGTGTTACTTTCTGAAACACAAATCTCGAGTACTCGTGATCCATTTGTGCCAAGGCCGTAGTAGAAACAATGTAGAAAAATCAATGAACCCGTTCTTTCCTTATTACTTATATCACAGTATTCGCATCTTCTTTATACTAGTGTAGAAATGTATCATTAAATTATTAAACCTGTTCGCGATTTTTACCAATTTTACGTATATTCATATTTATATATTGCTAATAAGTATATAAATAATATTTTCTCAAATGAAATTTTATGATGCATAAATCAACATTTTCAAATTTGAAAATTATTCAATTGGTGTACATTGATAATTAGTCGAAGTCATAAACTTTAATCAGTTAATTATTTAGGTAGTACGCGTGCGGAGAATATTATTAAGACAACATTTACGATTCGCAACTGAAATTAATTGCAGGCTGTTATTAAAATAGAATTATAATACCATTTCTGCGCACATATTATTTACAGATTCTTTACATAAAACTTAATCATGATTCTGATTTGATATCACAATTGTTGTAAGTATTAATTTTTATTGATATACTTAATTCGTTTCTTAGTTAGCCAATCCTTTAAGAATAATAATTACAGACAATTATAAATCATTTTTTTAAGTCGACATAATTTTTATTTATTTTTTAATTAATTTTTTATGGATAACTAAACAAATAAATATTATTTAGGTCATATTATTTAAAATAATTAAGATTAAGAAAAAATCATCATTGTAATTCAATATTCGATTTACACTGAAAATGCGAAAAATTGTTCATCGTCGGATTGTTACCTTGAAAATTAATCGTCCCAGTCGTATAATTACCTACGCGAAACTGATGGAACGTACATCTCGACGATGTTTCCAATAAAATTAAGAACAAACTCTAGTACGTTGACCTTAAAATAGGTAACTTTATGCAAAGTCAACGAACAGACAGTGACACTATTTGATTTCAACTAAAATTATTTTTTTCTGTTTGTCTAAAACTTTAAGATCCAAGGATGTTGTTTTCTTAATTTGGCTTTGATTATTAGGAATATAATTGCAAGCTATATTGGAAAGAAAATTTCGAAATAATTATATTATCTATAATCAACATTTCCAAATGTAAAAATGTATTTTGAATAATTAAACAAAAACATTAAATAAACAAAATTATTTAATACATAATTATTTAGAATATACCATCGATGAAGCAATATATATTTAATATAATTTTTTCATGTTACCCTATGTGGAAGATAAAATTTTAAAAATATAAAATAACGTTTATCAATGTAATCTGTATGTAATATTCATATATAATAAAATACTAACATTTCGTCCTCTTTTTATCACATCCAAAACAAAGCTTCGAAACCTCAGAATACAGCTTTAGTCGTAAAGAGAAATCAATCTACAAAAGAAATCCGACGATCGCGTTAACTAGGTCATTAACCCTCGATCCCGCCGAACCATCCCGTAAATATTTCCGATTTAAAGATAAAATTCAAAATATAGAATTAACAAGAAATACTGACCTTACACAGGGTTGCGATTGGCGTCCCTCTAAAAGTAGATGACTCCTCTTAGGGGTGGGAGGCAGCAGTCACTCAGGAACGTACCCCATGACCCCCGATTGCACCCACTCTCCTTCTCCGTTTGGAGCTTGACCCGTGTTCTTCCTGTACGCTCGCTCAGCGACGACTAGGCGAAGGGTGCAAGCGCCGCCGGCCGGCCGCCATTTCCCCAATCAATACGACACCTCTCTTAAAGCCTCCTCACAACGCGGGGCCCTCCCCCGCGACCGATCGTCCTGTGATGGAAGAGCGCGCGATTTTATAGACATTTGCACTTCCAGTTTAAAGTCTCATTTCCAGCGAGTAATGTTCGCTAAAACAACTATTTCATTGCCTTGGTTTTTAAATTTGTAATTTATCTGGAACGGAATTGAAATATTGTTTATAAAATATAATTCACGGTTTACATTATTTTTAGTAAACACAGTAAAACTACATTTGTACATTATGTAAGCTCAATCCTGTAACACCAAATCGTCTCCTGCATCACCTAAAATTGAGTAGTAAAGTACCTGGAAAAAAATATAATTAAGCAAAACAATCCACGAAGCAATTAATAATATTTAAAACACTGGTGTACCACTTTTTCGACCAGAGACGAAGAATCATAAATTTATCATCGTCCCAACGCTTGGGAGGTGATAAATTTTTATCATTTACATTGTACAGTTTTAATCCACCTACTCTACTAAAATGTAGACACGACAAACTATAGACAGGCCAAAAAAATTTACCTCGCAGGAAAATTAATCGCCGCGACACCGTGACTCCACTTAGCAAATTTTTTCTTGAGATACGTTAAATTACCGAGAGTGACTTGTCGGTTAAAATCCATTTCCAGTTGGCGCGCTTTTCTTGCACTCGACCTATCCGAGGACTTGAATATGGTCTATATACCAAGACGAGTTGTGCCGATGACATACACTCGGTTGATTTAAAAATAAATTTTGATACGATTTATTGACTGATAGTAGTGAAACAATTTATTTATTGCATCGTAAAGTAGCAAATAATTATTAATATATTGTCATATCAAGTGTTTCATCAAAGTTAATGATAATAAATTATATTAATGTATAACGTATTTTGAATCCTATAAGATTGTATGAAATTATTTGGACAATAAATAATATATTCAAATACTATAATTGAGAATGTTACTGTTTATTTTATCCTTTTATAAAATTATTGGTACAAAATATTGATTCCTGAAACATATTCGTCTATAACTATAAATTTAATCATATAGACATCAATATTATGAATTATAAAACGCTATATAGATGTACTTAATATGCAGTACAATAGAAGTGACGAAAATTTTAATTAAATATTTAAATACAATATAAATAAAAGATAATCCTAAAATAAACAAATGAAACTAATTGAAAAACACATTGGTATGACAATCTTACTTCATAAAGGCGGCGAAAGGGTAGTTTTAACAAGCAAGAGAAGTACCTCCTACATCACCTCGAGTATGATATGTAGAGAGGGAGTATTTAACTTACTGAAGAGTAGCTACTGGTAAATAACATTCTGTACAAGTGTAATTATTTTATAAACGAATGTTTGTACAGACACGTACAATAGCCAGATTATCATTCAGCATTTTCGTATATGTATAAAAATAGTGCTTATACATATTTTATTTTCAAAATTAATTTAGTGCGTTGTCAAAAATGGTTTAACATTTGTTTAATAAATTGTAACGATATACAATTGTTCTACAAATTAATTTTATTAAATTTGTAATAAAAATAAATCAAATAAAAGATAAATTAAATTAAATTTATTGTATAAATAATAGATATGTATTTTTTTTAATTATAAGAGTGAAACTTTTGAAAAAAACAAACGTTAAATCGATGCTGATGCAGGAAAAAACGAAATTGAATGGCGAGTTTCCCATCACATTATTGGCGTCTGTACTATATATACGATTAATAGATAAATGTCTTTTATCCAACGTGACGATCTGGAGAAGTTGGCACACTACGTCGCATTAAATTACAGCTTGACAGACAAGCTTGAAAGAGTTTTTTAGTTTTATTGTAATTTATATGAGTGTGAGTGTGTGTATGTGTGTATGTACATTTTAATTCATAAATACAATGTCGCGCTTGCTAGAATATGTAAATGTTGTCCTAATGAAGTGCAGAATTCTAAAATTGTAAAATAACAAAAACTAATATTTGAAAATGAACTTTTCAATGTTGACAACATATATCTAAGATACGTCGCGTAGTATCTGACGCTTATTCGGTCGATCCAAAAATAAAATATAACCCGTAGTTGCACTCGAGCTACTAAATCGTTGGGTGTACGTACGTCATCAAGCACACTTGTATACCTATTCAATTTAAACGAAACAATTCCGTTCGAAAAAAAATGACACAAATGAGTATCCGCAGGAGGTTAACGGTACACGCATCTGCGTCTATACAACAAATCGTCCTCGGTTGCGCGCGAACGTAATATAATTATATCGCCGCGGGGCTGAGACGCCTCCCAAAAGTGAAGAGCCCCGCGCTCCCGGTAGTCCACATAACTCGGCCGAAAGTGCCTCTTCTAATCCGATCGAGAGAAAACGGTACTCGTTCAACGTGGGATCGTAAAACCCAAAGGCTCATCGGGGTCGCAGATCGAGGTCGCGACTTGCGACTATCCTATTGCATTAGTCCGCGGGGAATCCCCCTTGTCTTTCTGTTCCTACTTCCCCTTTTTCTTCGAGGGTGAAAGTTTCTTATACGTCTATAAAGAAGTATATACTTTAGTTTTCTTTTTTTCTCTTTGTACGTACCTTATCTACTTGCTCGTTATATTCGTATTTATTGCTACCGTATCGGTGTCCATTTTACAGGTATTCAATTGAATCTCATTTTTACAGGATTTATCTATAGATTTAATTTACTCATAACTCTTTCTATCTTTCTATTCTCGTGTATTATAGACCATTATGTGTTATTTGCAGAAGCATTTTTCAAAATATAATTAAATTAGTCGTTGAAATGGTATATCGGTATCTTATCTGGAGTGGAAAATACAATATTTTCTCTCCTTTACCTTAAATATTAAGGTGGTATAGCCGTTCTTACTTGAAAGCGACAAGAGCAATTAAATTAATTACAAAACGACAATCAATTACGAATATAATAATATTTGTTAAAAAATTGTAAATCAAGTTAACCTAATAAAATTGTAACGTAAATAGGGTGTATTATAAATTGATATTTGCAATTGGTTCGAGTGAATTTTAATCAGACAGTTTGTAGCACTTGAAATATATTATCGATTTTGCATACATCACAGTCATGCATATAATTTAAATACCAAAAATCTTCTAAGAGATAAGCTGCTTTACTTTTCGGCTATCTTTAAAACGAGTAGAAAGTTTACGAACATTTGCACAAAGAACAATTATTATAAAAAAGTAAGACGGGATGCATATGAAAAAACATGAAATTATTTACAACATACAAGTGAAAAGTTAGTATTACACGATATTTCTAGCTTTTGTATTCCTCAGCAGTCTAATTTTATTTTGCGCGGCTGTCTTATATATATACCTTGTCTTTATTATTTGAATGGTATAAACAGAATAAATACGTTGTACTTCCTAGTGTTTACTTCCGACTTCCGGTTTTTAATCAATATTTTTTACTTGCTCCCATTTCGCTGATTTCTATCACTATTCAAAAAAGTGATGCGGTTTCACAAAAGCTCAGTGAAGCATTGCTTTGATGTACATATATATATATTTATACAAAGTAATCGTGAAAAAACCAAAAAAAAAAATGTATCTGTCAACAAATCGACGTTTATTCACTCGGCGTAAGGATTTCACTTTTATGGAACGTTTCACTTCCGCAAAAAACTGGAAACACATCGATGTGTACAAAAGGTAAGAAGCGAAAATCGGTCTATTATGCGTAACCGCGCTACGGAGAAGAATTCTCAAAAGAGTTCTTTAGAGCAGGAGGTCAGTGTCAATTTCCATGGAAAATTCGGCCGATTTCCTTTTCGCCGGCCTCGTTCCATTCACACCCGTATAGTCTATTCATGCACGCGGGAAATTGCGGCTGATAACTATCCCCGAGAACGCGCGCATCGTGCGCGCTTGTTTGTCCCTAACGAGGCGCGACGCGCACTGCGCGTTTATATCGCGAGTATATGACGCGGCCAATAAATCGCGGATGTTAAGATGATTTATGGGACGAGTGACGATATTGAATTTCTCTCCTTCAAGTAATTTCTTTTTTGTGTATTCTACGATTTTCGGATATCATACGATCGAGTAGTCACCTTTTATAGAATCTTGGGTGTATATCGAGGTTTTCGGGCTATACAATTATGTACCTTTGGGTGCTGGTGATTAATCAATTTGATGCTTTTATGGTACACTATGTTAATGGATCTTTTTTGTTATACTAATACGTAGTTATAATTTATTTTTAATATAATCATAAACCTTATTGTTGGAAAGATTTACTGCAAGAAAATTTTAATTTCATATTCAACACGGAAATTATGTTTTTTATAATTAATTTTTGGTTGTAATTGATTTAAAGAACAACGAAATACTTATTTTTAATAGTCGATATATACGAATTTATTTATTTAATTATATATTGTTTTGCTAATACTCCATATTATATTATAACAAATTTATATTTTGTTCTTATTATTGATGACATTGAGCATTAATTTAATATTTTAAATAATTATAAAGAATAAAACATAATTATTTATATTCCACTATAAATTATGATACAAATCAACTATAATTAACATCAATTATTGATAATTGTGCAAAAAAATTGGAGCAATTTGTTACTTGTAATTTTTTAACAAATTAATTAGTTAATTTTTAAATTTATAACATATGTCTAATTATAATTCGTAAAGCTAATTTGTCAAATGAAAGATTAATTATATGCACTGACGGTACAAGCAAATTGTAAATAAAAATATACCTAATAGACTTCTGGTATAAACTAAAATATAACGTATCAAAATAAAATTCAAAATGACGTTACACGAGTTGCGCAATATTAGAGAGCGAAAATTTGTTTCCGCGCTTAAATACCTACGAACGCAAAACGTTTGAGCAATTACAATAGATCAGGAGAAAATGATCCCATAAATGAATTAATTGGTAGACACGAATGCGGATCACCCAGTGATCGGATCCTCAAAAATTCTTATAGTCGTCCTTCGCGCGTTACGATGAAGTGCGCGATCTTTATCGCTCGATATTTCGCGTACGTTACTTTCATCCCTTTCGTCGTCGGCAGCACGTACGTTTTAACTGATTTGATTTTTCTTATTTTGTCACTTGAAGTGTGAATTACGTTTATGCTTTGTTTTCTATACTACATAAAATCAATTATAGTAATCATTTTTCATTGCAATAATTCCATATATCCAGACCATACGAAACGTACGAGGATGTCAATTCAACAGCATGGCCCAGGATGATTTTGCCGGATCATTATCTGAAAGGTGTCACTATTTTATTAATATACTCTTTAGAAGAATTGTTTTGTTTCTTAACTTAAGGTTTTTAACTTTTTGTACAACATTTTATGCTTTGTTTATATATTACTTAAACTAACAATACTTATTCAATTTATATACTTTTGAAATTGTGAATAATTGAGATAATAATATAACAAAAAATTATCTTCTTTTTATCAACATTATTCATAATTGCATAGATAATTTGGAAAACTTAGTTGTACATTAATACTCGAGCGTCAATGGGTTATTGTAGTAAAGTAAATAACAAAAATTATAACATTTTGAAAATTATTTATGCAAAACATACGTTAGACTCAGGCAAAATTATACGCGAAATTTATTTACTTTTATAAGGAAATATATGCATTTGTTTAAAGCGCGCCAAACTCTCTTTACTGATAAAATAACCAGTCTTATATACATGCATATTAGATGTAAACACGATTAGATATCGATTAAATCGAAATACCAATCAAATTGAAATTTTCAATATGTCATTTTAGAAATAAGGCCCCCTACGAAAGGGAAAACACCGTTGGTCGTAGATTTCAACATATTTGTGGTAGACATAAATTCAATCAATGTTGAAGACATGGACTTCCGGTAATTGAGCAACCAATATGCAAATGTTATAAGTACTTAACACTTTTAGCACTTAATTATATACCTAATACATAAGTTCTTCGTCAAATACTTCAAATTTTTCATTATTTTAAAGTTTCACTAAATTAAAGTTACTATATTCAAATTTTTTTCACTTTTTCTTTCGTTTAATATTCATTAATACAGAAAATCGGTGTTCTTTTATTACATGAAAATAAAAATGAATGTAATAAGTATGCATTTTAAACCCATTTTTACAGAGTCGATATGTTTATCTTTCAAACCTGGACTGAATCCCGGCTAAGAATGCCTCTTGATATTTTTGAAGGCGACGAGGATTATGTTACACTCCCACCTGAATTTTTTGACAACTTGTGGCAGCCTGATCCATACTTTTTAAATTCTAAAGTTTCTGGTACTTAAAATTTATAATAATTACTACGTTTTTAATTGCAAAAGTAATTTTTTTTAAATATTTGCTTACCAACTAAAAAAATATCAATATCACACTGAAATTATTAAATAAAAAAACTGTCTTTAGAGATCGCAACTTTAAACAGTAAGCATTCGTCGGTGGCTCTATACAGAAATAAAACCGTTCGGTACTCAGCACGGATGCATGCAATTATTGCATGCCAAATGGAATTTCAATTGTATCCGATGGATATACAAGTTTGCCCAATGCATATCGAAAGCTGTAAGTCTACTCGTTTTTTTTTATTTGCAAACTCATAAAATTCGACAATGATCATTATTATTTGTTAGTCAAATGTATTCAGTCTCCCATGAGATTCGTTTTGAAGAAACTTTCGAGAAACATAAAAAAATTTACAATCAATATATAAAGGCGAAACTCTATTTTTTAAATAATTCTTTACAATATTTATCAGTTTCTCAAAAGCAATAAAATCGTTTTATGACAAAGGATTTTCTTTCTCCCCGAAAGAAAAAGTGTTTGAAACTGATATATAACTAAATTCACGACGTGTGCAATAAATTTCTCATCTACGAATCTAAAATTTCAATTTGAATACCGATTGAGTGTTATAAACATTTTTAATATTCTCATAAACGTAAACATTACGAGCAACTTTAATGTTTATGAAACGAATTTTCAAGTTGTTAGATTAGTTTTAATGAATAACTGTACTATTGACAGATCTAATCGAACGTGATAAATCAAATAGCTCGTTATAATTATTAACGTCTAATACCATTAAATTAAATTACCTTCATAAGCAAGCATAACAAATCCAATAATACAAAAAGACGACCGATTCTTAATAAACGATATACGATCATAGAGAAAAGAAAAAAAAAGATAGATCTTTATAATAGTCAGAATGAAGTTCCGATCCAGACTCCTCAGCATCAGAATGGCATCTCTCACGAGAAAGGCTTTTTAACGGTAAAGCGAACGTTGAACGAAACCACTTTTACACTCGAGCGCTTCGGGGACGACTTTGGCCCAATTTTTCGATATATACGAGAAGGTCGAAGAATGGAAGAAACGGAGAAAAAGAAAAAACAGGTGCCGTTACACTCACAGCATCCACGCACAAAGTGCGAAAGGAAAAAAGTCTAGGCGCGCAAGCCGCTAACGGTTTCACCATCTTGGTCTTTTCCATTTCCATTATTAGGACCGGTGACTCTCATTCATTATAATGTCCACGTGATTTTATCCTGCTCTTTAAATGTAACGACTCTGGTGCCGATTAAATACACTTTGAATTTTGATTCAACTTTTTTTCTTTCTATTTTCACTTGGCTCTATGGAAAAATATTACGGATTGGCCGATTTTGATCGGAAGTACAGATCTGCAAGTTCTTTTTAGTCGAACCAGATTATGAATAAACGGAAAAAGTTTACGAGTATATTTTGAATTATATATTCTCGGTTTAGGAACACAAAATGTGTATTAATATATAACCATCTATATAGCTATGTTGATTATTAAAAGCAGCTAAGAAATTGAAAGAAGTTAATATGACATTCAGAACTAATTTTGCATACCAGATATCATATTTTCAAATTTTATACATTTTATACAAAATTTTAATTGCAATATCTAAATTATATATAGGTATTTTAAAATTCATATATTTTAAA
Source organism: Theocolax elegans (assembly GCA_026168455.1). Taxonomy (NCBI): domain Eukaryota; kingdom Metazoa; phylum Arthropoda; class Insecta; order Hymenoptera; family Cerocephalidae; genus Theocolax; species Theocolax elegans. The sequence goes on from CM047425.1 coordinate 94,791,889, forward strand.
ATTAAACTTTCACCAGAAGATATTTGGAAAAAATCTAAAAACAGTAGCACGAAGCATTTGAAACAAGTTTTCATTTACATTTTTAAATTTATTACATGATAATTTCTTGCTAAGATGTCACAAGTGGAATCTCGAATTAAATTTATGAATAAGACTGTAAGCTTGACAGAACAAGCTCGAAGTATAAAAAATAATTTGTTGCAAATACTTAAATTAGAATAGCACTAAGATATTTGATGTTATTTTTGTGTTATTCTAGTTTCATACGGAAGTGAAAAGTTAAGTTTGCGATGGGGACCTGAAGGAGTAATGGTCAATCCAGAATTAAAGCTTTTACAATATAATCTGGAAAATCCTCTTCGTATTGGAGAATCTGTAAGTTTCATCAACGAAAAAAATGGTAAGATAATTGTCAGTTTCCTACATTGATAACATTTAATCAATTATAGTATTTTAATATAAAGTTAATAGAAAAAATATATATATATGAGTAATTTTTGTTATAGAATTTTTAACTATAATTAAAATTCAACACGACACCTTCATAATTTTCTTTTGAATTAAATTCTCTCTATAAAATCAAAATATGAAACAAGTTTTTATTACAAAAAAAAATAATTTCTTTAAAAATTAGTACATTTTTTATTTAAACACTATATTGTTAACTAAACTATAATCAAATTAATTTACTACAGTTCTTGAACATCCGAATCGTATAAATAAATTTGAAATGCAATGTGGAAAGATAAATATTATTGTATAAATTAATAATTCTTACTAATTATTGATAATTTCCTTTACTACAATTACAGTATTTTGTCACAACTGTAGAGCCTTCAGTTGCATTCGCATTGCTTTGTCAAATATACATTATCAAATTAATTTAATTAAAAATAAATTACAGTTACTACTTATATCGACCGACTATTTTTTGTTTCAATTTAATATTTTGTCAAATATATATAAAATACTCCCTAGTAGAAATCAGATCATAAATGTAACGTTTCTTAGGCCAATAAATTACTGAACAAACGCACAATTAATGGTAAAATTAGAGTTTTATTCAACTTTCAAATAGTGAATTTCTACTAGGGCAATAAAGAAAAGAAATGCAAATAATTAATTAATTTACTCTCATTTCTATATATATAATATTAATATGAGAATGACTAAACATATATCTAAATGTATGAAAATATTAAATTTCTTTTAATTCGATAAATAAAAAATTTCAATTCTTGTCTACTTTATTATCTAATCTAATGATAATTAAGAACATTGCTACACCTATGTATTATATCATGAAGAATATTAATAATAAAATGCACATTACTGAACTAATTCATAAAACTAAACGATCTACTTTGTTTATTACTTTAATTAATTAATTTTATTATTATAATTTCTCCCGAATTTAGAACTTATTATTTGCAATAAGTTGAAGAAGCCTGTTGATTTAAAATTTCAAAATTTCAAAATTTAGTATATATTTATATATAAATTACATACAATTCTTGTAATTCAAAACCAAATTCTTGTACCTACGTAAATTATTATAAATGCAATTTTAAAGTATGTTTTTAAGTCAATACGCTTTTGTAACGAGATATATAAATAGTTTTGTAATTTTAATAAAAAAAATCTAAATAGGTGAAATAAATTGGTAATTAATTGAAAGTTTTACGATGCTTACCGTCTGCAGTCAGATGTATATCTGGTAAACCTTATCACGGCGCTGTAGTGAATGTACTGATTTTTTTAACAATAATATTGCTTATACAATTAATAAAATAATAATCTAACAATATTAATTTAAGCTTCTGTGTGAATAGGAAACTTTTCTCGGTTGATCGTGTTCTTCCAGTTTGAGAGACAAATCGGTCATCATTTGATTCAAACATTTGCTCCCTCGACGCTCGTGGTGATGTTATCATGGTTTAGTTTTTGGCTGGGTCTTGATGCGATACCTGGTAGAGTTGCACTACTCGTTACGAGTATGTTGACCCTCGTCACGATGTTCACTGGCCTTAGAAGCGACATTCCTCCAGTAGCGTATGTTAAAGTAAGTCGCCGAACTAAAAATTGCATATCGAAATAAATTAACAAATTCATTTATTTGTCTAGGTAGTACATGTAAATGTACATTTTTTATAATTCTAGTTATATCAAAATATGATTGACAGTCCGTAATTTTTACTTTTTTTTTATTAATTACATATTTTACACATTCTAAACTTAAAAATTGAAAATCTGTAAATAAAAAGTAAAATACTTACATATAGTAAATTCTAAAATCTAAAGAAGTTTTAATTTTAATTTTTTAAAGGATGTCAAAATTATCAATCGAGAATTACTGCTTTTACATGAATTACTAATTTGTATTAAAATTAAAGAAATACCGCGAGGGCACGCCCCTCTGTTACAATTCAATCTTTGATTCGGCAAAGTTTATAATTAACATTGCTGAATAACTACAATGTTAAAACAATAAATTTTGTTAATAGATGTACTAATCACCTTGAAGCCTTATACAATAATTATACAATTATAACATTATACATTCTAGCAAAAAGTAATATTCTCATTGTTTCTTTAAATTTTAATATAAATTACTAATTTAATAACACGACATCTTAGTCAATAATATTAATTGCAGAAAACCTGAAGTATTGATTGGAACACAATATTTATCGTTTCGGAAACTTTTGAAAAAGGTTAAAAGCAGATTAAATATATCATTTGATTTGATTAATAGTATCATATCCAAATTACATTGATCTATGTTTCGTAACCCAAAAATTCCGTTGAGAATAAAATGATAATCTGTCAAATTTACAAGTTCATGTTTTGCTTCCTCATAGAGGAAGCTTTGTAATAGCAAAATTTTTCGACTAACTAAAACATGTTATAAGTATGTTTTAACATGTCAGGAGTCGAAATCACGTGTTTTTAGAAAACGTCTGGTTATGAAATAGTTTGGTTATTTATCCCCCAAAAAGTTTTTTTTAAAGACAATTTTCGATTTTGGAAAAATTAATTTTTTTAATATTAATACCAATATTATTAATATTATTAATTGGACCAAATATACTTTATACAGAATAAAAAAATCTGTCCGCTCGATTTTGGATCGACCAATTATCTCCATTAGTTTTCTCGTTATTTAAAAAAATGATTTTTTTAAATATTTTATATTTTGAAAATTAATCAGTCAAATGTGCTGAAAAAGATTTATGATAAAGGAACCTTCTAATGGTCATAAACTGTAAAAATTTCAAATAACTTTATGGACCCGTTTTGATTTAAAAAATAAAAATGTGAAAAAATTGGGGTTTTTATGTCAAACGGTTTTGGGAATAAAAAGCATTCAATATTCACTTAAAATTTTGGAAAAGAATGGTATTTTTGGTAGTTTCAATCCCTATTGTTTTTCAGCTCGAAATATCTATTAAGCATTAAGTTATTAAGCATTATATATTTTTGTACAAAATGTTTGATTACTCATATCTCTGAAAATAATTCATCGAATATGTTGAAAAAAATCGTGCAAATAGAACATAATATTAGCAGTATGGATTAGTTTTTGAGAAAAAATCATAACCTAAAATGTAATAATTATTAAAATTTTATCTACTTAATATAAGAAAATAAATAAAAAAACCAATGCTAATTCATTGACTCGTAACTTCTTCAAAATTAAATTATCGCTGTGTGTAATAAATTATTCTGATATTATATTTAACTAAACACAATAATATAATCCAACATAAGCTAAATTACTTTGAAAACATAATTGAAAATGTCAGAATTAGAATATTACTATTTTGGAAAAGTAAAGAATAATAATTATTATTCATCTGTTTTCGGACAGATTAATGGATTTTCCAAGTTTTCCGTACAAACAAGTAAGATAACTTTTAGGTACATACCTATTTCAACATGTTTCTAAAAAGTATCAATGATGTTAAAAATGTTAAAAATACAATTTTGTCAAAAAAATCGCATTTTATATTGTTATGTTTTTCTGAAGAACCACTTGTTAAAATATTTTGAAATTTGAAAAATATGTACCAACTATGTATGTTATATATGTTCAATTTTCACGATTTTTTTCAACCGATTTAACCGAGTAGATTCAGAATTGTGAGTAATCAAAAAATTCATTTAAAAATATATAATGCGCAATATTTTTGATAATACAAATATATTTGGCAGAAAAAATACACAGATCATTATTACCATAAAGACTACCTTTTCCCAAAATTTCAAGTAAAATGATACGTTTAATATGATCGATAGTGTTTAAAGTATAAAACTCAAAATTTTTTGCTTTTTATTATCTGTATCGAAAACTAGTCAGTAGAATGACTTGAAATTTTTATATAGCTCCTGTGTTATGACAAATTGAAAAAAAATCTCTTTTATTTTGAATAAGATGAAAACTCCTAAAGATAATTTGAGAAATCCGAATTGAGAACAAGGGTCTTTTAATCTCTACAAAATTCTTTTGGTCTAACTTCAAAACTTTATCTGCAGCATTCAAATTTTCCAAAGTCGAAATTGGCTATAAAACAAGCGAATCTGTAAATCCAAAAACAAATCTCTTACCTGAATTCGGTAATCAAAACGAGAACTACGTCTAAACAGACATTTTCTACAAACAGGTGATTTTGACTCTAGACATACCTAAACGTGCTTCTAGCATTAATCAATAATCAATTTCTTTGTCGACTACATTAAATTTCACTTACAATTCCAATTATTAAATATATAAAAAAATCCAACAGCTAAAAAATTACTAATAAATAGGACAAAAATACAAAAAATGAAAAAAATATTACAATAAAGTTTTATGTACCGCCCAGACTGATAATTACCCCCGTAGATTAATATTATAATTAATTAATCCATTCTTATTTCATGCCAAACCATATTAATCTGAAATAATAAATTAATTAATTATAAAATAAAAAATTACCTTTTTGAAAAATATTCATCTTTTAACTTTGAAGAAAAGCAGTAGCTTGCTCGAAACGTAAGTTAAAAAATTCACGATTGCGGTCGTAGTTTTCAGTGAGTGCTTAGTGGTGTGGATAGTTTAGGAATAATAATTAGAGTGGTGCAATTTGTTAGGAGCAGATTTTTTTCAAGAATATAATTTTTATTTTATAATTTACATTTATTAATCAATAGACTTTTTCAGGTTAACCATATTAATCTTAAAGAGATACTATAAGTCTGGACGGTGTCCAACATTTTTTTGTAATATATTTTTCATTTTTCGTAATTTTGTCCTATTAGTAATTTTTTAGGTATGGATTTTTTATATACTTGCAAATAAATATTTAATTTCGACTGTAAGACAGAAATAATTGGAATTAGTTCTGTTACTTCTAGCATGTTTTTAGCACATCGAAAAATTTTACTACTACATAGCTTCTTTTATGAGGAAACAAAATTATAATGAAATTGTTAATTTAATAAATAAAAAAATTCGAGTATAAAAATTATTTTTTCTTATAAAATAAATGAACTGAATGATATATTTTTAATTAAATATTGACTCTAAATATTGATAAATTAGATAAATTTTTAAGTTTTGATAAATCCTTAGTTAAATATTTATAAAGATATAAATGTAGAATTTACACTTTTTATTTGTACATTTTTTAAACTTTTCAACTTTAGAATATATTTAGAATTTCATGAATACTACTTCTACAAAACCTACTTTCCTTAATCATTATTTTTTCGATCTCTAAATTGTATATATTTTGTAGGCGCTGGATCTTTGGATGGCTGGATGTATGTTTTTCGTTTTCTCAGCACTTGGTGAATTTGTTGTTGTCAAAGTTCTTGATCTTGAGTATCAAAAGGAATGCGAAACCTCTACTGCATATCGACGGTTACCGGTAATTACATTTCATTATTGATAAATTTAATTTATGAATTTATATTTTACAAGTTTATTTAATAAATGTTATCTTACTTGAAGAGATTATCCGTTGTAGAAAAAAATTTTTCAATGTGGGATTATGAATATACTTATACGCCGAAATCACGAAGTAAACGAGCAGGAAGTCGAAATCTTCTTCAAAATTCATGGTTAGATCCTGAAGTGCTCATTCGAAGACCAAAGAATCGAGCTAAACAAATTGATATGTATAGTAGAGTTGGATTTCCAGTGTTGTTTTTAGTTTTTAGCCTTTTGTATTGGCCAATTTTATTTTTGAGAACGTAATAATGAATTTTGGTCAAAACTATGTGTACACTAATGCACCTTATCCATCAATACAAAGTCAGAAACATTAAGCAGAAACACATAGTTTCTTATATTTGTGTAAAATAATTGAAATGTCATAGGTATATATTCAACTGCGTTTTCATTATAATAAAAGAACTACAGGTACAGTATCAAAATGGTTTTCTGTATTATTTCTAATGTCAACACATTTAAAAAATACAAAAATGTATAAGTAAAATAATTATACATTCACTAATGTAATTTTCGTATAACTATCAATTAAACAATGGGTCATTCTCTTGACATTATGTCAAATAACAAAATAGATTTTTATGACATACAACAGCTCCTGTTTCACTTCAACATAAAACATTCATACGTTTGGAAGATAATTTAATAAAATAGTAACGCGTTAATTAAACTACTTTGTACATTCTTATTAAAAATATTTTAAAGATCTATCTAATCTAATCTATATCCATTTCTTCGATATTCTTTTCATTATCGTTAGTATTCATTTCAATGGTTTTCGATTCTTTTCTGCGTTTCAATTCGTTTAACTTCAATATATAACTTATAGTATGTTGATTAAAATCGCATCTGAAAATTAAATTTACACATTTAATACATAATTATGAAAACAATAATTAATAAGTTAATCTTTTCGAAAGAAATTAATCTACGAGACAATAATGTTAAAGTAAAAGAAATTCGATTTTTAATTTGCTTTGAAATTCATGATAAATTATTATTTATATTAAATTTGCGGTATCAATAATCACAGTTAAATACAGTAATTTTAATTTATAATAATACGTAGAAAACCTTTAGTTCGAACCTATTTTATATATCTATATTTTCTTTTATTTATTTAGATTGATTTCTTTCAAAAAATTGATTTTAATTAATTTCAAAATATATGACTAACAGTTTACTCAGATCATCGTATTTCTTTTGCATATTTTTTTGTAGCAATAAGAGTACAGGTTGTTGTACTATTGTGTTTCTTTTGGGCCCATGTTCCGTTAATATTGATTCGATCCATATCAAATAGAATTGTATGTGTTGTGAATGTTCTAATTCTGATGCTAAAAATTTCAGTAACCTTTCTACGTACACTTTTGGTAAATTCGCTGCTGTTAAAGGAACTAAAGAAGAATAGTGACAAATTATTCAATAGAGTCTATTTTGAAATAAAAATTTATGTCACTTACCATCAGTATGAGGTACTTTCTCTACCACTTCGCGTATCAATGCCGTTTCGTTAAGTTTGAGGGACATCATAATAGCTATAAATAAAATTTATAATACAATTATTCTTTGCAAAGTTACGTTTATAATCATTTTTTTAATTTATTTATAAAATATTATCGAAAAATATTGAATAGTATTTAATTCGTTGTCTTTAATTAATTTTTAATAATGTCAATTTTTCTTTTCAATTATTATTTTAGATTAAATATATCATATTCAAAGAAATACCTTTGGAATACTCCTGTTTATTTAACGTTTCTCTGACAGTCAGTGGAGTTATTCCAATATCCAGTTCAAATGGATCAAAAACTAATCCAATGTCTAAGGAATAAATTAATAAGCCTTCTGTAGTAGCTGCAGACCAAGATTGACCTACATAAAATTTGTTTAAACATTAGTCAACATAGCTTATAAATAACAATTTCGTACTTATAGCATTACTACCTGTTGGTGAAAATTGTAGACTGTAAACTCGAATCTCAGGCTTGAAGTTCCTACTGGCTAAGTCACCTTTTCTGACACCTGGTAAACGTAGCTTTACATTTCCACCTTCATTTACTTCCCGTTCTTCTACAAGGCTCAAATTTCCGAATTCTGTTAATTTTCTTCTATTAATAAAGTCCTAGTAAAGTAGATCAGTATTTATAGAACAAACGTGTTTGTTTTAAATTACTTTAAATTAAACAATATAAAATTATTTACATCAACTGCATCCATAGATCGATTTTGCGTTATTTCAAACTTCTTTATAAGAACAGATTCTGTGATATTATAAATACAAACATTTTTAGATTGTCCTCCAGCTAATATACAATTACCATCAGCTGAATATGATAACGATGTAAACGCTCTAAAATAGAGTAGTGATAATTCAACGTGTTTATAATAAAATATTTACATATTCAGTGTAAAATTTATATCTTCATAGTAATATGATGCTGTGAAAACATAAAGTATACTTACTTTCCTGCTAAACTCTTTTTTGCAGTTATCAAGTCAGTTTCTGATCTTCCACTGCCTAAATCGTTTCTACCTTCAATAGTTCTTAGTTGATCAGCAGTTTTACAATCAAAAAATGAAATTTGCCCATTTAATGTTGCAACTGCTACTTCTCGACCATCAGGTTTATAAACTACACACAAACCATCAGCTGTCAATTGTATTGTTTCATGACTCGATCCACTTTCAATAGCATTCCAAATTTTTAATGTTTTATCCCATGAAACTGAAGCTAATTCTGTACTTGCAGGGTTGGGATTAAATGCTAAACTCATAACCGGACCTTCATGCCCACTTAAAATCTAGAATGTATTTTTATTTAAAAATTATATTTGTTAAAAGTATATTCAAAATATTTTTAAAGCAAATTTATGTGACATTATAAATTACCTCTAGCAAGGTTCCCAATTTTATACTCCATAGAAAAATTTCAAAAACATCTTGACCTCCTGCAGCAAGAAATTCGTCGCTCGAATCCAAAGCAACCGAAGAAAATTGTACTGGTCTAGGAGAAGTAAAAGTTTTAAAGTTTCTGTACCTCATCAAATCGTATGCTCTGACAGTACCATCAAGTGATGCTGAAACAATGAATCTACGATTTCTACTGAATAAAACGCTAGAAATTGAAGATGTATGTTCATGAAAAGTAACAGTACAAAATCCATTAGTAGAATTCCACAGTTTTAGTTTTCCATCATCGCCACCAGTAACAATTAATTCTCCATCAGGACTATAGGCAATGCAGTTCATATTACTGCTATGACCTTGTTGTTTCATTATATAAGTTTCACTTTGCCACTCCCAAACTAGTAGTTGTCCCATTCCAGAACATCCAAGTGCTATCCAATCGCCAGATTTGTTAAATGTAATAGATGATATAAGCTGATTTGATATACTGAAATAAAAAATTAATTATAATGTAAAATAATATTTTCAATTTAATACCTAAGATATAAAAGTAATTAAGTGAAAATTATAATTTCTCTAATACCTTAGCGAGTGGATCAAATTTACATCCGGCATATCGTATAAAAAGAAAGATCCATTACTGAATCCAACAACTAAAATATGAGTATCTTTATGATATGCAGCTGCTGTTAATATAGCATCTTTTGTATTCTTCCGTACTTCATCAGCTAAATAATGTTTTCCTAATCGCTTATACCCTAACTTTTTAACATCCTTACTAGCTAATTTATCTTTACTTCTTGTGGTTCTTGAAACATCTTCTTCTACGTTATCGTCATCCTCAATTAACTTTTTTTCGTATATTTTCTTTTGTTCGTCAGTCTGTTCCAAAGCATTGTCCAGATCAACATCATCTTCACTATCACTGTCTTTAGATTTAACTTTCTTTGATGGAGGTTCATAAACAACAAGATCACTTGGTTCAATTGTACATTCCCAGATGCATAATTGACCATTTCTACACAATAAAAATTATTCAATGAATATACTTATTTATATATTAGTTAAAGTAAGAATTTTAATTCAATAGCAAAGAAGTAAAGTTTATTTTAGCTTAGAGTAATTAAAAACTACGATATATGTATTAAATAATTATTAATACATTAAAAACTATATTTAATTAACTTCACCTGCTAAGTGTTGTAATATCGTAATTATTTTTTTCAAAATAACATCCAATTATCGAATCTGAATGATTGCCAAGAATATACTTTTTAAAATTCTTCCATTTTTGCAAACTATATAATCTGGTAGATGTATCCTTTGATCCAACAACAAGAAATTTAGAATCAAATGACCATTCAACATATGAAACATCATCAATAGCATCGTGAAAAACTCTCTCCATAACAAATGGATTATATTGACCTGTTAATAACCCAGGAGCTGAAAAAATGAAAACTAATATTCATAATATTAATAATTTGTTTTGACAACTATACAAAATTTTACATGTTTCTAATATTTATATGATCTTTACCAGTATTTCCTTTACAAACTGCAAAATGTTTTCCATCAGGTGAAAATTTAATGCATTCTACTTTCCTTTTAAATCGATGTTTATGAATTACTGCTTTACTTATCATGCTTATCACAAGTGCGTCACCCTCTGACAATTAAAATAAATATATTTATTTAATCTATTATTATATAGATAAAAAATTTTAACTTTATTGAAATAGTTAAATACCTTCATTAATAGCAATTAATATATAACCATTAGGAGATAAATCCATGGCATTAAAGTTGAATCTACTTTCAACTGGTAATGTTAATGCTTTGTTACTGAAAGAAAAATATAAAAAATTATTATTCACATAAAACAATTAATAAAAATTAATGCAGACTATTAAATAAGATTTCTTACTTCTTTAAATCATATATTGTTATCCTATTTCCAACAGGACTGATGACAGACATGCCATCAGGTGTAAAAAGTAGATTACCTTCATGATAAACCGATCCTAATAAATTACTGAACTGTGAAAAAACAAGATAAAGGTATTAAAAATAAATGTATTATAATGATTAAAACAATATAAAACCATTGTTTACTACTTGCAGTTTCATAAAACTTGTACAAATATTTCACTGTAAATCTATTAAATTTTATTAAAAATGATAAGTAATGATAAATTATAAAATTACAAAAATTAGCAACAAATATTCTGTAATATTAAATATATTAAAAATAATTAAAACATATATAGAATACTTCTACACAAAAATTAATAACATTCATATTTATAGGTTAGATTTCAAATACTGTATTTATAAAATAATACCAAAAATTAAATAAAGTCATATGTATTATCCAAATACAAGATAATTAAAAGCAAAAATCTTACCTTGTAAGCAAACTTCATTATTAAATTAACGATAAAATTCTAATAATCAAAATAAACACACGAGTCAATTCTATATTGAAGAACACTGGGGTTCTCATATCTATTTGACCACGTTTCTGAAGTTTAAATGCCTGCAATACTCGACTTCCGGTGACATTTAAATTTGCGCGCTTTTTCTTAATTAAGAGTAAACAATTATTGAATAATTATTTTAAAAATTATTTATGTAAGTACATAATGTAAATATACTTGTTAATAAAATTAAATAAAAATCTATAAGTTGTAGAAAAAGAAAAATTAAATGGATAAGAATAATTATGTAATAGTATGTAATAGTAAGTTCATAAGTATGTAAAACATACTTATTCGAATAAAAAGAAATCATAAAGATAGAATAAATATAATTCTTTCTGAATAATAAAATTTGTGAAGAATGGCAATGGATAATTGTTACGAAAGAGTTATAAAGAGTTAAAGTTTGAATAGTAAGCAATGTAAGAAAGGCTCTATAAGCACAAATTAAAAATAAAAATCGTTTTAAAACTAACGAATTTGTAAAAACAAACAAACTACAGAGAATAGCCTCGGTGAATGTTAACAATTGAAACGTTAACAGTATTTATTTATTTGATCAGCCGCTCATCGACTAAAGTAGTGTGGTAGGGAAACCAAGTTTTGGTATATACCACCGCCCCCGGACGTCATGTGTTCAAAAACAAACCGCGACCTCAATCGAAAAATGACGGTTTAACCCTTCTAGAAATGTTGATGATCGTTATGGTAAAAAGTAATAAATAAGACAAGTACTTTTGAAGGATTAGTCAGTCAAAAGATGAAACTAAAAGGAGGATGAAGTCAGAAAAGGGTAAAGGTAACGGAGTCACGCGGTGAGCGCTCGCGTCGGCGTCTTCTGCTTGTGCTCTCGATGATCCCCCACCATCGCGATTCCCTGAACCCCGCTAGTCCCGTATCCACAGAGTATCGCGACGTCGAACCGCTGACGTCAGTCAGTCCCGTCGATGTCGAGATCACGAGGGTTCAAAATAGAATTACCATTGGTGAAACGTTTTGTTCTAAACCAATGGTGAACGGGGAGGTCGCTACTATCTTCATTTCCGGCGCAACTCGTCACATGACCATACTCACGGTAGGCCATATTTGACAGTGGCTGGCTGCTCAGTGTTGCTAGTGTTAGTCGGGACGAGTCACCGAGCCGAGTGTGTGCGAACTCAAGCCGCTGAGTGAGAGAGAGAGAGAGCGAGAGAGCGAGAGAGAGCGAGAGAGGGAGCGAGAGGGACCGACCGAGTGTTCGCGCAAGTGTGAGACAGAAAGAAAGAGTGCGCGACTTCAGGGAATACAAGAAAGAGAGAGAGATACAGAGACTCGAAGAGCTCCTCCGCGGCACTCGCAAGTTATATATACGAAAGAAACTCATTCGCAACTGTAAATACTGCAAAGCGTTGATACACGCTTACCAGTTTCGATCTAGCTAATCGTAAGATACAAATAAAAGAAACGACATCATGAGTTCGCCGTCCGAGCTGCCCGAAGGCAACCCAATTTACGGACCGTTCTTCGGTGTAATGGGTGCCGCATCGGCCATCATTTTCTCCGGTTAGTACAATTTCCTTCCTTTTTTTATTGTACTCTCGGTTAAATCCGTATCTCGGTGGGGTAAAGAGAGACGGGAGAACGGGTATCAGGGTCTCGTGACTACGTACAGTGGGCGTTAACCGCGAGTACACGGGCACTTTACCCGTTCGGCAGAGTAAACCAAAATTTTGTTTGGACAACTTCATTCCGAAATAAACTGGTTCCTGGCAGCGCGAACTTGTAACTCCGTAGTATTATACCTGTCAGACGCCATTTTCCCATCTGGCGTATATAGCACGCGCGTATACCACACGGAGACACGGATTCTCGGATCAATCGAGCCCGTGAGATCCCGTGTCGTTGTCACGCGGTATCTCTAATCTATCGCATAACTTAATATCTCTTTCCTTTATTTCATACATTTATTCGATTTCAATGGTCGTTCGGTACAGAGGAGAGATAACGTACGAATTTTCCATTCCTCACTCACTGTATAGATTTTCATTTTTTTATTAATTGGCACGACATTGCCGGAAAATTCATTTGAGGCTACAGGTTTTTCGTCGAACGCGCGTGCGTAAGAGAGAGATAGAGTATCAGCAGTTTCGATCGACGTCGACGTCGTCTTCGAAGGAGGGCGGCGCGCGCGCGCGCCCGAGCTTCGTTTTTCTCTTTCTCACTCTTACTCTCTCGCTCTTACTTTCAACGTGTCTGTCCCTTTCGCGGAAATCAATACGAATCCCTTTTTTTTTTCGCTACCGCGCGCGCACGATCGATCCTTGCGTACCTCAATCTTTATCAATGAACTATCTACGTATCTATACTGAAATTTGTAAAACCGGCCTTTCCTTTCAATTTATGCAAAATCCGTATACACCATTATTTACGAGGTTAAAACTTTCCTCTTGTTATCTTCTCTAATCGATCAAAATAAGTAATACGAGAGTTGTGCGTAAGCACCTGTTATAATTTATCTTCCGGTATGTTTTTTTTTTTCTCGCGATCGAAGAAAAACAGAACGATTTGAGAGATCTTGACCGGTAGCCAAATGGGCCAGTCGAAGTTTCTACTCTTGGTTTTTCTTTCTCGGCCAAAAATTCACGAGGTCATATTCACTCTATAAGATTTCTTCGTAATTACTTCCCGTGATAACTGTTTCATTCGTTGTAAAATAATTGCTCGTACCTGTATCAATTTGATTGGGTTTTAAATGATTTACGAAATCATCAGGGGATTTTTATCGCGGAAGTCACGATGGCATCGAGAGAACCACGCCTCCGTGGTTACGGGACTTACATGACTGTCATGTGACTCCTGCTCAACGTGAGAATCATGTGACGTCTGGGCGTAAAAGAATTCCAAACATTTGCTCCTTGTTCCTGCATATTATTTTTCGTATATCATTTACTTTTCGAACAATTATTTTGTCTTAATTTCAGATAATCTTTTGAAGAACATTTAACAAGAATATTATTATTTATTGAAAACTTAATTCACTGATTTGTTTGTTATTTTAACACTAGATCAATTGGTTGCATTAGTCGACAACGATATGTAGATATCTAATTTGTTTCAATATGAGACAAATCTTTATGTTACAATTCAGATTTTATGAATAAATTCACTAGCTGTTTTACTAAACGATGATAAATGGAAATGAGCATTTGTTAAAAAAAAATTGTAATTGATTAGATAACCAACATAAAGTTGTGGATTTTCCTAAATTTTCAATTAGACTGAAGAGATAATAGCTTCCATTACTTATTGTTAACGTAACTTAATAACGAAATAATAAGGTTCTGCAATTCATCAGTTAAATGTATATAATAAATTAAAAAAATTTATATTATTAAACTGCCGTAAAACTGTAACCTCGTAAATTATGAAATTAATTAAATACCTAAGATACCTACATTCTTCCCGCATCCCGTACTAAATTTTCATTCCTTCCAATAAGCCGAAGGAAAAACAATTATAAAATAAAAAAAATTTAAGAAACAATAATTGATAAAACTTCCAAGATCCTCTACCTATTATCGGATAAGAACACAACGCTGATAAAGTAGGTTAATCTAAAACCTTTTCGCATCCTCTTAAAGCCTTCGAATCAATCCTCTGCATCGATCGACGACGTATTTTCCTTTATGCATTCTCCTCCGAAAGGTACATAACTAGACTACTCAAAAAAAAGACATCAAAATTGTACAACCAATTGTACTCAAATTCATCTATAAATGAACGTGCAAATCGGCAATGTCTTATTTTTACAACGGCGATCTTATTGATTTAGAAAGCTTACGTGTATATATGCATATATATATGCATAATGGCGTAGTAGATGCAATATCTGAACAGTATTTATCTAACATTAAGGATTCCAAGCGGAAACGAGATACGAGAAGCGATTATATAAAAAAAAACGGAAGTACCTATAACGTAATTCATGATTTTATTTTTTCGAGACAATGCCATTTGAAATGCTGCTTTGAGAATTTCGATGTTACTTGTGTAGAATTAAGATGGGAAAAATCAGGTGGCACGTGGTCTTACGGACTGATAATGTACGGCAACTCCTTTTTTTATCTATACAGACACGTAACACCTGCTTCGATGATAAAATACGTTGATTTATCGTAAATCATGTTGCTACTGCATGTATTCTTGTAAGTTAATAAAATTTTCGGATCGTAGAAAAGACTCCTTGTAACTTCATAAATTTAAGATATTCGTGGTACATCGTATAGGGTTTATCACCATTTTAATTATGTCCTTGAGCGTAACATTTAGAAATATTTCGTTGAATCTTACGTGAGATAGGTGAGCGTGTATATACGCTCAGATGGGTTAATCAGCTTAATTTAACGAGGTTTTATAAGACCTCTACGTTATGAGATGACACGATATTTGTACGGTTTTAACGTTAAAATTACAGTTTTTTCCGCGTAATTTTTCACGTGTTTTGTTTTTAATACAAATTAAATTGCCTTTATGTTTGATTGTAATTAATCCTTTTAACTCTTGTAAATCGAAACGTTATTGTTTGTCGAAACTTTTCTCTATAAACATCTTAAATTGTCACGATAAATGAACCTCTCGAGTTACAGCGACAATATTTATACAAAACCAACTACACAATGTATACGCAGATAAACTATATGATTTGTGTTTCTATAGATGCAAATTCAATAATCATTCGATGTATGTTCAACACGAAATTTGATTCGAAATTGATTAATGTATTGAATTTTTAAATAAGTCAAAATTGTCAACCTTAATCTTACTCCCAGTCGAATCACTATGTACTTCATTCTACACATAGCATGAAAATTGAAAGATTACGAAGCGAGTATGAAGGCTATTATTGAAACATTTCACAACAATAATGATGACAATTTAACGTGATCTGTCTCTGTATTTACAGTATATGAGTATTTACATGTACGCACATTACTCGCGTAATATTATCAATTTTTAAATCCAATTATCATTTTTTCAAATTTTTATCTTTACGAACGGAAAAAGACTTTGTAAAATTTATTATTTTTAAGAAAAATTAAGAAAAATATTAAAATTCAAAATTGTTTTATATACAATTTATATATTACTAGTTTGATAATCATTAATTAATTTTATCGTTAGCGTTATTGCCTATAAACTGTAATGTAAATTATTTATTAATATTAATTTGATTTGGCGATTAGTACTTATTATGTCAACGAATGAAAAATGTTTTATTTAATAATATTCTAAGCTTTACATAATAACATTAAATATTTGGTTTATTTATTTGAAATATTTGACATTATACTGTTATAATTACAATAGTTAAAATGTTGCAAATTTCAGATGATAGTCTAATTTACTTTATATGCGAACTATGTAAATTACCATTACAAAAAAAACTTCAAGGTTTCCAAATTAATCAACCTGCGTACACGACACGTAACCGTAATAATTTTACGAATTTTTATCCTTATAGTTATTAACACTTGAACGAAAAGTACCTAAACTAAAAATTCATAAATTAAAAGTAAAAAAGCAATTAGTACGTATATATAATGTAATAATGAAAACTGATTAATAAAAATGTGTAATTCTATTTTTCATGTAACGTAAAATCAACAGCCCTGGGGGCGGCGTATGGTACTGCCAAGTCAGGTACCGGAATTGCAGCGATGTCTGTGATGAGGCCTGAACTCATCATGAAATCCATCATTCCTGTTGTCATGGCGGGTATCATTGCCATTTACGGTTTAGTAGTAGCCGTACTGATCGCAGGTGCTCTCGACGACCCTTCGAAATATTCCCTCTACAAGTAAGTACCACGTATACGTATGTCCTTCCTGTGTGTGCGTGCGTGCGTGCGTGCGTGTGTGCATACCACCCCCGGAAAAGTGACCATAGCGGCTTTTCTCAAAACGGCATCGACTCGTTTTAGCCTCGGGAAACCCGACCTCAGCACCATCTCGCGGACTCTCGGGATTATATTCCGGGGCTTCGATCGCGATTCCACGCGAAATTCTTTATTTTTCTTTTTCTTTTTTTCTTTTTTAAAGGAGTAACATTTAACTCCTTTTGCTACATTATTCCTAAATAACAAGTACAACAATTTTTTAATTAAAAGTAATTCGGTGTAACTGCGTTACTGTAGCCGTTTGATTGAGCAACTTGAAAGATAAACGTGTACGTGCACGTATTATATACATATGTTGAACAAATTATTGTAATCGCATCTATTTTCGGTGCATCCGAGAAGCGCCACCTACACTGACAAAAATTTATGTATACAATCAAATCTTTAATAAATCAGCTGTACGATGTTTTTTTTTAACAATTCATTATAATAATTCTAGAGTAATGTCATTAACATTATAGAAAAAATTTGTAACTCTTAATATATGTGTCTACAAGTTTTTCCTAGTCGGGTCCTAAACTGCTGCTTGTCGCGAAGCTTTTATATGAGTTACAGCTTATAATAGAACTTAAACCGAGTCTAGTACTATATATATACACATCTGTGTAATAACCGACCGAGGGGTTTCGTTTGCACTCGCTTTAAGACGATTCTTGAACTTGATTGCATCTCGCGCTATTTTGTCAATAAATCGCTATGAACTTTCTTTAGCGTTTGACTTAACCCGAATTATTTTCCAGTTCTTTTTAATTTCCTACAATGACACAATACAGTTTTTTTTCATTCATGTCGTATAATTAATATAGGTTATTTTATCAATTATAAATTACTGATAGACTACTAAGACATCTGTATGCTTAACTATAGTATACATCGAGTTTTTATAGGTTTAAATATTTTTATATTAGAAACACGCCTTACAATGTGCATTTGATACTAAATATTGTTTGTATACACCGTGGTTATTTAAATTCTAAATATTCTGCAATTTAATTTACTACTTGGAAATTATTTTAGTAAATTGATAATATTAATTCATTCATCATCAATTAAATAATTAACTTGTAAAAACAATATTTTATAATGTTTGAATACTCGGATTTTTTAATTTGTGGCTTTTAATATTGTATAATAATTTATAAATATATAAATTTCCGTAAAAATTTTATTTTAAACATAATTGAATTTTGAATACCTTGTTATTATAATAGAAACATTTAAAATTATTAATAATATTTGCAATATCACATTTTGTATAAAATTTGACATCATTAACATAAAGCAGTTACATAAAGATCTATTTAACTATGTTTACAGTTTTAGAGATATTCTTCATCAAAGTTAAATTTAATTTGATAGTAATACCTATGGTAGAAATAATGTTAAACCCATAACGTGGAAACTATCATTGCTGTTAACACTAATCCTTAATGTTTAATTTTTATTTCTCTATAGTTTAATGTGTTTACTATTTTATGCATTATTTTACGTTTCAAATGTATAAATTAATGTATGCATTTACATGATTATAGACTTATTTATGATTACAAAGCTCTGTTATCATACTCAATTCTTAAAATAAAAAACAATAGTAAAATAGATACTATAAAAACAAATGACTAATTTGATAATTTTATCAGGGGATTCATCCATCTGGGTGCTGGTCTGGCCGTTGGTTTCTCCGGATTGGCTGCGGGTTTTGCTATTGGTATCGTCGGCGACGCAGGTGTAAGAGGAACAGCCCAGCAACCACGTCTTTTCGTCGGTATGATCCTGATCCTTATCTTCGCTGAAGTATTGGGTCTCTACGGTCTCATCGTCGCCATCTACCTGTACACTCAACAAAATTGAGCAGCTCGATCGCGACGCTCTACAAAAGAAAATCAAAGTCATGATTTTCTCTCGCGATTCCTACGCTTATTATCTCCGATTGTTTGTTGAGCCTACATTGCTTAGTTGAAATGCGCCAACGATTGTACAATTATACATATACATATAGAGAGCAAGAGAGGGAGAGAAAGAGAGAGAGAGAGAAAATAGCGAGAAAGTAAGAACGAAAGAGAGTGAAAAATAGTGGGAGTGAGAGAACGAAAGAAAGAGAGGGAGAGAAAGTTTAGCGGTTATTCCGTTTTCGAGTCTTTTAACCTTTATTCATGTTAATTTTTCTTTTATCTTCTTTTTTTTAATACATTGTACGTTAAAAATAAATACGAATCATGCCTAAAGAAAAACAAACGCGGTTATAGAGCAAATCAGGTCCGCAAAAATCACCAAGATCTTTTCGGCTATTCCGTAAAAGGGAGAAACGCGTGAAAAAATTTGATTAAAACAATTGCTACACAAAATCATGATTTTGATTTTTATCTTGATCCGGGTAGATACCGGATTAGCACAACCCTGATACTATATATATAAAGAAAAAAAATGATACAAAATGAACAACAATAATATCGTGTAATGGAGAGAGCGTCATCCGTAGTGGCAGGAACGCGAGTCTTATCGTCTACAGCCGACGATAGCTTAGCTCCCGAAACTATACACAACAAAAAAACGTGCGTTTCAAGACACATTTTACTTAAATGAAAAAAATATACCAATATATAATACAAACAACACAGTACACTCAAGGTATTGAAAGCGCATACTTTTGTTTGCGCGCAACGCGAGCCATCGTCGATCATCTCTCCGCATTCTTCCGTAAATTATATGCGTTAGTTTAATGTAATAATTCTGCTCGGTATAACTCTTTAGATTTCAAGCATTTAAACGTTGAGAATCATGTTACAATAAATTCAGCTGCATGTACGAAAGGACTAATGAAAAAATTATAACAATAACAGTACTCGCATCACAAGCTATAGGGATGCAAGCGGAAGACAAATAAACAAACTATTTAAAATGAAACAAAATATATATATATACATAAAATGCTTGTTTGTGAGAGAGAAAGAGCGAGAGAATGTATCATAAAATACACCACAACATACCCAACATATTTGTGAAGCTAATCTGAAAACGCGGAGGGCGCGAGAGACGTCGGTGTTGAGCAAACTAAGCGACATAATATATATATACATATATAATATACGTCGAAGTACACCGTCGATGAAAAAATATATGAGTAAACAAACAAGTGGTTCACCACCCCCATATCCCATGCCGAAACCTTTCTCTTTCATCATTGTATAGTAATCATTTTTAGTATAGTTTAATATTGAATTATTGATTGAATTTATTGGCTCTACTGAGTGTATAAAGTAAAATATTAATATTAAAATAAAAAAAAGTATGAAACGAAGATGGCGGAGAAGAAAGAAAAAAATGTTTATCGATTTAAATGAATACTTAGCACAATTATATAAATATATATATATTTACAAATATATATATATATATGAATATATGTATACATACATAAAATGCAAACGATGCGGCGACGATGATACAATACTGTTTATAAACGAAATAATAAAATCTGCAAATCTAAGTCGAAGCTAGCCTGATGTAGAAAGCATACAAGAGAACAAAAAATGAACAGCCAAGCAAAAACTAACATTTCGATGGTTCTTTAAACACATGTGCCAGTCAAAATCACGAGAGAGCCACAATTTCAATCGGGAGCTGTTTAAGCGCAGTGGTTTCATAACAAAATGTGTTTACCATAATTTACGTGATGGGAACGACATAGGAAGGCTGGTCTTTACGGAAAAGATATTAAATGAAAGAATCTTGAAAAAAATTTGTACATTCCATAATAAGTTTGTTCAGTTATACGAGGAGGGAAGATAAAAAAATGTGAGATGAAACTACGTGAGCAGATCACGCACCTGAGTGCATGTGGGAGCCCTTCGATCATCGAAGTGCATGTACTTAGGTCTTCGGGACTGCTCGCTCGATTATCAATTGTGCAGTATTTCCTACCTGTTAAAAAAATAATAAAACTAAACAAATAAGACAGGAGAATAAACACTACGCGCAGCTGCATCTCTGCAGGAGTTTCATTTCGAGTGCTTTTGGGGCACAGTTCGTCGCCGCCACTAGAATTTATTTTTGATTATTACGGCGCATTGCTACCATTATTCCTCTCTCCCTCATGAGGATTTTCGACCGAAAATTTTGTTAGTAGTAAAGCGTCGCGCCGATTGTAAAAAAAGAAGATAACCAATATAATACAAAAAAATAATCATGTATTAAATGTTTTTTGTTGCTCTAGTAGTCAGTATCAAAATTAGCGATCAACAAGGAAATGAGAATCGTGCAGAAATGCATCTGCAGCTGTAATACCTAGACTGCGACTGACAGACAGGACATATTTGGACGCGATAAAAGAGGAATTAAAAAAAGAAAAAAAATTAAAATATGTATGTACACAAGGCTCATACGAATTCTCGTGCCAGTAAAAAACGGCGTAGAGTGATGAGCGGCGTAGGCGAGCACGCGCGTAAGGGAAAAAGCGATAAGCAACACTGGTGAAATGGAGTGTGCGTGTGTGAATCGAATGTGAGAGCCGATGATTCGCAAATAAAAAGGGGATCGCTAATCGAGCCGGGGAGCACGGTGGTGGAGGAGCGACTTTTCTTTTGCGGAAGCTTGTACACTATAGAGAAAAAAATCACGAAAGAACAAGTATGATTATATATATATATATACATATTCGCTAACAGAATTTATCCAATTATCAACTTGCACGCTTGAACGTGTTGTTACTATACCCTCTCTTCGGTTATTTTATTTAATGTACCTATTATATAAACATATAATTGTATAAACGCAATATTGTACTATTGTAAAAGTGTTTATATATTTAAATGTTTTGTTAAAACACAGAAGTCATATCTCAAGCTTATTTGTGTATTGTGAATAAGCACATGTCTGTGTATCTTCCTAAGATCTCCGTAAAACACCGTCATGATAAAAAAAGTAAGCGTCATATATACATATACCCGTATTGTAGGTGAAAATCTGAGCAGTGCGCGTGTATTGTACATACCACGAGTTTGCTTCGCGTTATGTTATATGCCTTAGGGCTAGAAAATTAGAATCAGAAATCCGATATATACATATATTGTACGGAAAGGACCCAAAAAAAAATAAAAACGCGTAGGTGAATAGCCGAGGATGTTGTGTGTATACGGTTGAAACAAAAAAATAAATAGTAGTGTATGAGAGAATGTTTTGTGCGCGTGTTGTAAAAGTCAGGTAAAAACAAAGGTATAACTTCCACCACCGTTGTCCTCTACCCCTTCTCCACTTCTTAAAAGACAAACCCACCCAATAGTACTATCTTCCAGTGTTACTGTAGTAGATTTCATTGTTGAGCGCTGAAAGTGATACTGATTCAATAATTATTTATGTTATATGATTCGTCCTCGATGTTACAGAAAATGAAACCGTGTTTAATAAAAATTTAATTTGGACAAACACACATGTCTTTTTCAAATTCGTACAACAAATCCAATAATTTTTTTCATCAAATAAATCCTGTATAATAAACAGTATAGATATATACTTTGGGGAGAATAGTATATATAATATATATAAAACTTTTCGTTTCGATATCGATTCGATTAATGATATATAATAATCTGTTGTTTTTTTGTATTAAATGTATTATGGAAGCAAGACTTTCTGTATACAGTATAAATGTAATCATATGTATTGTTGATATGTAATAAGTAAATACTTAATCAAATTTATAAATGAACATTGTGTAAGTGTACCAAATTTATTGTTTTGCTTTTAAGGAAAGAAAGAGAGAGAGAGCGAGAAAGAGAGTAAAAATTAATACTGTTAGAACGTTTTTGAGTTACAAGTATTTTATGATAATATATAAAAGTTAGATCCATCTAGATACGTGAGATTTTTTTATTTTTCCTTACATGATTCAAAATTAATTTCATATTCTTAACGTTTGGCACTTCAAAAATATTAAACTCAAATTTTATCAATTGTATGAGCATGTGCATATAAGGGAAACATAAATATTTTTCCAACGCTTTGATATTTACTCACTGATTTTTAAATTAACAAACGATACATAATAAACCTGAAATGTAAACCTGGTATTTAAACTGCAATTATGAGAGCAACATATATATTTTATTTTTATTACTTGTTAATACTCTAAACTTGAGTTATAAATTATTCAAATCATTCGTGATATAATAATTGAAAATACTAGGTACAACGAGTTTAAGATGGAGGAATACTGAATATCATTTTCTTAGAGATTTTAGTGATTATTGATGATAATCCATAATATTCATTGAATTTAAAGAAGGTAAGATTAACCTCAATAGAATAAAACTTTAATTACTTTAATCTTCCAACTTTTTATAATTTGTAAATACAGTTTAATTATCTATGTACTACAGCGTTAAACAACTTGAAAGCAAAACAGCTAGCTCATTTCTTACTAAATTTTGTATAACTTATCTAATTTTACCTATATACAAGTATTTTAATCAAATTCAAATTTTTTGATAAAATATTGATTAAAGATCACACTCTCACCAGGAGAGGGTCAACTCCGGGAAACGGATCTTTGCCAAACTCTAGGATATGTTTACTACTATAAAATATAAAGAAAGTCAAATTCTTTAGTTATATTAATGTCGTCCATCGAAACGTTGCAATGTAATGTAAACAATACAGTGTGTTCATCAATTATCGATACAATACCTAATCTACAATAAAGAAAGACAGTTTTAGACTCTAACGCTCTTTTTTGCAATATATAAGCAACGAAAAATTTTGCTAAATAAGAGCTTGAATTTGATCACTTAGAACTCAAAAACAAATAGGTAGATACTCAAACTTAAGTTCAAAAGAAAACTGAGATTGAGTAAATTGGATTTAAAAAAAGAAGAATATCTAGATTTGGTAGAAAGTTTTGGAAAAAAACGAATTGAACGCTATATTGAATTAAAATTCACTGAATTTTTAGGCCAAATTGTCTTTTTATTTTTATTTTTTCCATAACTTTCGACCAAATCAAGATATTTCAGCTTCTATTTTTTTTAAATCCAAACTACTCGATCTCAATTTTCTTCAAAACTTCAGTTTGAGTATCAATCTTTTTTGTTTTTGAGTTATCAGTGATCAAAGTCAAGGGCCTTTTTGGCGAAATTTTTCGTTATTTGTTTATATCTATCGTAAAAAAGAGCGTTAGAGTCTAAAACTCCGGCTTTCTTTATATTTTTATAGTGGTAAACATATCCTAGAGTTTGGTAAAGATCTGTTTCCCGGAGATGTGACACACTCCTGATGGTTAATTAAAAATAACTAATGAAATGTCATCAAACCAAATACATAAATTTATTCCTCTATATAAATAATATCTTAGGCATCATTTATTAGTATGCATTTATATAAGTTTATAGAATATAAAAATTAATAATTATTTTACATTTGATATAAATGTTACGTCGTTTCAGGTAAAACCAATAATAAAACTAGTATATAATATTTTACTAAAAATCAAATTAATACATGTTTATTCTATGGGCAGATGTAAATCAATTAAAATAAAATGTATTTTAAAAATATTTCGCCTAGACAAACTAATGAAATAATTTTCCAGCTCTATAGAACTGTGCGGCACAGTAAATAAGAAATAAAACATGAATAACAAAAATGTAACAGAAAATAACGTGTATATTTCAATAAATATTTTTATATATACATGTCACATAATCTTAATACGTCAAATGCGTGTGGAGAGTAAAAAAGGCAAGATATGATTCTTGGACGTCATAAACGCATAATTCACCGTTCTTCCACGTGACCCTATTCAAAATAAATGAAATTTTTGTAAAATAATTATATCAAATTGGAAAATTTTAAATGAAAAGTAAATGTGAACGTGAAGAAAAATATAATACTACTTTTTTAGAACAACAACCACGTAGATACGTATAAAATTGTTGCGTAATGAAATTGATAGTGCGAAACAATACTATATAGTTTACTTGTGGTTTCAAGGTGCAACTCCGAAATCATTGGTGAGCTGCGCTTTCACGGCCTCGTCGTTGATACAATGCTGATGTCGTCATCGAGTTGCTCAGTATTTTTTCATTGTCGCATAATTACTGGTAATCCTGCGTTAAGACACGCTTTCATTTAATCTTGTTTAATTTATATATTTAAAATTTAAAATGTATTTAAAACATTATTATTTATGTATATCTCGATTGATTTGTATTGATAAAAAACTTATCATTGCTTCATTTGTCATTACATTTTAATTTTCTAAGCTTTAATATTTAAACGTTGATTGCTTAAATATAAATACTCTAATTATAAATCAATAGGAAAATCTTAATCTATATAGTTTCTTTGCCTAAAAATTACTTTATTTATTTACACTCGATTTCAGTAAATTAGAAAGTTTTAAACGGAGAAAAGTCTTGGATAAAACAGCTGTTATATTTCTATTTGAATTAGGTACAGTTGTCTCGTGTTTGAGTAAAATATAAAAGGTTCAATCATTGCAATTTATAGTAACAATTGTTGTAACCATCATTGACAAAACTATATTAGTTCACTCTTAGAATGCATAAAATGTTAGATAATAATATTGTAAAAGTCAAATTATCAATGATGCATAATTAGAAATTATTATATTAAATTGCAT
The DNA here is from genome assembly GCA_026168455.1 of Theocolax elegans. Classification (NCBI taxonomy): domain Eukaryota; kingdom Metazoa; phylum Arthropoda; class Insecta; order Hymenoptera; family Cerocephalidae; genus Theocolax; species Theocolax elegans. Next base: position 94,817,844 of record CM047425.1, read on the forward strand.
TGTAATGTATAATAGTTTTATTCTTATAAAGCGATTTTTCTAAAAATTTAATATTTTCTTTCATATTCTACTTATATAATACCTATAGGCAGAAAATACAATAAAATCAATTTATCAAATAAGTTATTGAAATTAAAAATCATAAATTATTACTAATCTTTCTACGTAATTTATTACTAATCAGATAACATTTACGATCTGCCCCAAAAAATTTTTTTGTAGATAAACTGTACGTATTACGTAAGCCTTTCTTGCATAAGATTGATTCTCGTTTTATGTGTACTTAACTTTACTTACCTGCGAAGAAAAATATATCCAAGTATACCTAATCGATAGATGATAACTTTTTCATTAATTTCAGTAAAAGCATGGTCAAAATAATGGCAAAACTAATATCATAAGAATATAAGGTACTAAATTTAAAAATAATATGCAATAATTAGACCAGTCGGTTGTCGATAAGACTGAATTTATTCAATTAATACTTTTTTAAATTTTAATTTTACGAATTCTTGAGTTAAACATCTTTTTCTAGAAAGTTGCACTTGTACAATTTAATCGATTTACATTAATTTTTTTCACCAATTTTTAATTAATTATACTATATGATAAATACCAAATAATGGTAATGAAAAATATTAAATAAAGAAAAAACAGGTAATTTCGACAATTAAAATACAATGTTATAATCAAACAGGTTACGTATAAAAAAGAAATTCGTTTTAATTACATGCTTTCCACACATTACAATTCAATAAACCATAATGTGCCTGTGCAATCGAAGTGTGTATAGACTCCTTCATTTGAATCTTATTTATATGCAGTTACAGTAAAAAGTAAAGAACGAGTTTTCGTCATTAATCAAAGATCTATAACTTTTGATTTACCTAATAAAAAAATGAAACTTAAACAAAAAATTGTCTCATAATTGAAAAAAAAAATAAAATTATTACTATTCCGTCAAACATAAAAAAATGAATTTACTCTAGGAACAAATTGATCGTTAGAATTGAAAAATTCTCGTCATAATATCTTTTTTCGATGTTCAGAGTTTTATATAGCAACCAAATGAAACTTCGTACTCATAAATTTATATTATCTTATTTTTTTTCTTCTAATCTCGCATCACTTTGATCTCGCATTTGTAACACAATGCATAATTATTAATTTTTCGTAACGAATCCAACGGAGCAAGAGACAGATAAATGTCAGTACAGATTACTAAAGCGATATTGTTATTTTTCCTGTACATTACTGGCTCACTTGTTGCAAATATCAATGGGAAATTATTAATTATTGCCATAGTATTACAGAAGTTCATTGTTAGAATTTCACGAAAAAATATACAATTTATCTAATTAAAATAAAACGTAAAAAGAATTCTTGCATAAATCAGATCAAGAAAAAACTGAAAAAATAAAGTAAGATATGTACTTTGTAATTTTTAAAAGTTTTTTTCCTTTTTTGATGTATTCCTGCGTGTATTACATTTACGAGTTTTTTTAATGACATACGAAGCGAGATAGACAGAAAAACGCATGAATATACCACAGATAGCCATTAAATATTACACTATAATGTCGCTAATACAGAAAAACTGTATGCCACGTGCAAACAGATATTTTTACGCTCAAATAAATAAGAATATTATGTCGCTATAATGTGGATTATTCCAAGGGATCAATATAAATGACATCGAAGCGCGACGAATCTTCTGTATGATTGACAAATATTGTAAAAAAATATTCGCATAACAAACTATATTATTAATTATTGATTTAACGAATAAACAATTAGTGTACAAGCATAGTAATTGAAAATATTAATAAATAATAAATTCCAATTTATTTATTATTGTAAATAAAACAAATTTATAAATTGAAAAATTTATTACCTACAAATTTATAAATTTGTAGGTAAATAATACATTTTTAGAGTCCAAGACTTTCAATGATTAAGTAATCTATTGACTCTGTGACAGATTTGTCGTGCTTCGAATTTATTCCAGTAAACCGATTTATTTTCTCTATCGCCTTTTTTCGCGCGGACACGACATTGCAAACAAGGATATATTTTGCGTGTGAAAAATTGGTATAAAGACATATTTTGCTTTCATTTTTTATATTATTATTATAACACTTTAAACTCGGTGGACGATCGACCGACGGTTTGTTAAAAGAACCAAGCCGCAGTAAAGAAAAAAATTTTCTTTACAGAAGACGTTGATGGAAGATTGTTTCCTTTTTACCCATTGCACCCAATTTTTTTCAAGTTCTCGATATATGTGTAAAAGGCGGTTGGTCCCCCGAATCAGGTCGGTCGAGTGTCGGTCGAGAGCCATCAATTATTGCAAAGCAATAAAACTAACACAATGTAATTACGATACACGACGTCGCTCATTTAGTTTATTCCTTTCCCTGATTTTTTTACCCACTTAGTTTTTTTTACAAAGGATGGACACCTAATAGAACGCTAAACTTCATTATTTTTATTTTATTAACACTTCAGTCCGGCGATAACAAAAGTTTCTATTTACATACGCAATCGTTCGATCGACGAGTTTTTCATCCTCATTCGTTATATTATTTTATACATCAAAAAGAACAATTTGTGTGTTATACTTAAAAATTTATTTATGTTTTTGTTACAATTAAACTTATAGAAAGGAAACAAGCGAACGTACTTAGACGCAAGACGTTATTATTGCACCGACATCCAGGCGAAATTTTTTTATTTAACCAACGATCGACCGGGCTGAAGGTTACTGAAGCAAACGCCCGTATCTTTAATCTTTTTACCGATATATATTTTATTTGCTTGAATCGCTCGAAAAAACACTTTTTACTTGCATTATAATTCTACTATTTATGGATTTTGTGTTTTTCATGCCTTATCTAAACTTAGAGGGAAACTTGTAAAGAATAAGAAAGGAAACAAAGGTAAAAGGCTTGAAAAACATTTGGTTGTCGACGGAACAACCGGAGGAGCATCTTTAATAAATTACACCAAGGCTTGTTTATTTGTTATTTTTTTCGTGTATGATTTAGTAAGTGTCACTAGTTTTCGCTATGTTATGTTTTTCTTCTTTACGTGGATGTGATATTGGCTGCTGGTTGTTACACAATTATTTAAATCGCATTCCCGTTTAATTCGACTACGTTTCCTCCATATGTATGGGCGCAGAATGGTACAGTGAGTAGATGTATTAGCAGAGATGATATTTTGATTGATATTTTTGGTTACCCGAAATACATCTCTTACTCACTCTTCCGTTTAATGTTCGAACTGCATTTGCCCACCAGCAAGCCGACTCCTATCCTTTTTCTTTTTTAAGTTACACTCTTTGGGATTAAGGTCAAAGTTTGTTCGTCAGAAAAATTGATAATAGATTAGCATTCAGACATTCGTACGAGTGAACGCCTCAATTAATGCATTTAATTAATAACGTTAATACGCAGTAATAATTCATTATAAGTGTAAAAGTTGGTACACAGAGATAACAGGCTGCTCACCTCTAATCGCAGACAAAAAGACTTATAAAACGTGGCACGTACACAATACTAGACAAAAACTCGGACAATACAAATCATCGGACTAATTTTTTTTACCATTTCTCCCCTATTTTCATGTTTAACCCCTGTTTATGCTGTTTTTCATTTTTTTCATTTCCTTATTCAATCTCAAAAGAAGTTTTTTCTGCACCGATAGTCATTCGCTGGCCCATTATTAACTTTTTCCCATTTTCTTCTCTCATTATATAAATCATAATATTTAATATTCAATTATCTAAGTCATTAAAACTTCCTGTTCGCGGACTTTGTCGAGCGCCGCTCGTAGCTCTATATTTTATTCATAATTGTTTACTATTTTTTTTCTGTCTTTTCCACGGCTGTAAATCTTAGCTTCGCGTCCAACAGTTAACGCGAAATTACAGTATTTCGTAAATTTTTTTGATTGCTGGAGGGCACTGACAAGCTCACAGGATGCTTGTGTTGTTTTGATAGAGGCAACTTAATTGATGAAACCAAAACCTTCGGCTCAGCTAGATTATGAGATAGTGAAAATCTATCGCAAATCATAGATATATTTTTCAGGACAGCTTCCCTCCCGGGGCTCTCTCCTCTCTTCTCCTTAGTTGTCTCCTTTTTCCTCTTCTTCATCATCCTCATCCTCCGACGGTTGTTCCGCCAGCCACGTTAACCAGGCATTTACCTAACAAGTAATGGTATTTATTAATAAAGTGGCTTGCAGTTATATTGCAATTACAATAAATTGCAATTGTATAAAGTCAAACATAAAAATCAAATACGTAGTCACAATATCTTACCCACACTATAAGTACCTCCAAAAATATAAATATAAAAATGAACATTTTTAGCATCACTAAATTTTGTTGCAATAAATAAATAATTAGTGACATTAATGGGTGGTTCACAAACCTTATTAATCAAATACCGCTGCGTTTCTGCTGCAATTATTGGCCCAAAATTTTAAATAAAATACCCTTTACAATGTTAAGTTCAATTAATCTAAATCTAGGTAATACTCTTATTTTAAACATCTTAGTTCCTATCATACAAATTATTTAATTCTACTTTAACCTATTATGTCGGAATATCTTTTCCAATATTCTAAATATATAATCAAATATTTAGTTTTTTATCAGCAATTTGAACTAATTAGAAAATTCAGTAATTTTGTTTGTACTCTCTTTTTTCTTGTTTTGTAAAATACAACTCTTTGAATTGAAGGTTTTACCGTCTTAAAATCGAGTATAAATGTATTTATAGTTACCTGGAACAAGGCATCACCCTTTCCTGGATAAGCGTCGTTGACGTCTTCTTTCCAGCGCATGAAGGCCTCTTCGTCGATAATTGAAAGGTCGTAAAGTGCTATAAACCAACGCAACAACATTCCCTTAGGGAAGTTTTGCGATAGACAAAACACTTGCAATGAGTGTACGGCAGTGACCTGCGATTCTATAGTTGGCAGAAGCGTTTGTAGCATCCGCTGATATTTGCCCAACATCGCTAGCTCCTTTTCTTGCAAGGATTTCTCAGGAATGACCGTTGGATTGGTGCCAGGTGGGAATGTTGATTCCTGTTCGCAATAATAATCAATAAACTCGGACATAACGATACGTAATAGGAAAGTGTTAAATGCACAGTCAGCAATTTACCTGAGTAATGTATTTTAGCAAAACGCTAATGAGTGAATTAATGAAAGCAGGATCGGAATGGTGAGATGGATCGAGCTTCTCCTTGATCCACTTGTAAAGACTGTTAGGTGCTGGATCGCTCTCAAGCTGCCTCCACATATCGCCTTGAATTCTTAGTAGTGGATAGAGGAAAGTAAGGTCCCTATCCTCAAGTATCGCACCGAGGCGTTCCTTGGTCTTCTCTGCCTCAGGCAGCTGACTGATAAGATTGATCTTGCTGTCATTAAAGATCTGAGTCAGAGTGGCCTTGCCCTGACTCTTGTGAAGTTGCTGTAGCGTCAGCAGGAAAAGGGGATAATGTTGACCGTTTTCGGTAACCGACGCCAAATCTGAGAGTTGCATCAATCCATCGACAATCGCGTGGGCCGTCAACTGGGCAATATGAGAAGCGATGCAAGGCACCGCGCTCTCTTTCTCAGCGATTGAATTGACGAGCTCCTTCCAGCCCTCGTGGTACTGTTGAGAGTTTATTATACTATCAGACCGCAGTCTGCTCACAAGTTTAGCCGCGAGATTACGCTCCGAGTCGTTTCGCTCGAGGCTGTTGGAGTAGATGGTATAAACAGCGTAACGTAGGAATCGCTCTGGTATTTTGAGCTCCTTGAACGCCGTAATCGCATCTGGGATGACACCCTGAGATACGAACTCGTCCATCATCGCATTCACCTTCTTCATCACTTCCTCTTTGGTCGGACCTTTGTCCTTCCGCTCACGGGCCTTCTCGCGCTTGTCAAGTGGACCCTGTTTGATCACGATGCTGGCTGGTGATTCTTTCACCAGAAGCGGCGGACTAGGTTTCCGCAACGTTGAGGCGCGCATTAACGGTGACTCTGGAATGCGTCCCGGAAATAGGTCGATACCCCCTAAACAAATAAATTATTATTGAAATCCTCAAGATTCTTTTTTATAATAGTAAGAAAATTTTTTAACTAATAGTGCTTTAAATCAATTTGGCACTACTATTACTCTATTATTTATTTAAAAACAATAAATGCTTTAGCACATAATTTTACATTATTCCAAATAGAATCACGATATAGGGCAAATAAATATTTTTATAAAATTAAATTTAAATAAAAGTATTGATGTAAATTACCGTTGTTCAAAGGTAAATTAGGGCTGATGTTGGGTTGCTTGAATGTCATAGAATTAGCTGAGGGCCTAAGAGAGACTTCTTCCGGTGGTCCGATAAGCATCTTATTCTTGTTAAAGCGTACTGGTTCCTTGTTGCCATCTATCAATAAAAATACATAACATGGTCAGAAAATGATTGAAAAAGAAGAATGGAAGTATAGAATAATGTGGAATAGTAAGACACCGACTGTTATTGTAATTCTGGGGCGAGTTGTGCTGTTGCTGGCTGTGCTTCGCTTGGTAGTTGTTCTGGTATCGGTTCTGATTAGGATAGAAAGAAGTCGGCTGGTTGCGTTGGTTGTGCCGTCCGTAGGTCGCTGGTGAGCCCGGACCAGGTCCCGGTCCAGGACCAAAGCCATTCGGGCTAAACGGCGAAGTGATAGCGAAACCCGGAGAGCTAAGAGGTATGATGCCGAGAGTGTCCACATCAAGGCTCACCCGGCTCATGCGCCTAAAGATATCGGTGCCCATGCCTCCACGTCCCGGGTCGTCCCGGTTACGGCCATAGAAACCTGGTCCAGTTCCGGACATACCTCCGCCAGGTCGTCCGTGATCATCGTTGTCGTTACGGATCTGATTGATGGGCATCGGGCCCTCGGTACTGGTGGCTTTACGCGGCACCCACCCGTTCATCCTTAGTTCGATCACGTCTCTGAGCATAAACCTAATCCTAATCGGTAGTTCACTGCTCTTGGCCAAGACGCTCATGCGCTTGAAATACTGCTCCATGAGCGTTGCTCCCTGCTCAGTGTCGAGGATACGTCCGCAGGTGCGCATGATCTGACAGAGACATTCAATATCCTCGGCCGGGTACCCCCGGGATCTTCTATGCCTCTTATGCAGTAGCTGCAGTATGCACTTGTGGAGGATCGAGTTCGAGACGATCTCGAGTTTACCGAGTTCCCCGATAAACTTGATGTTACCGAGCATCTTGCGCTTCGCCATTTGCCGGCGCTCCTCGTCCTCGGGGCTGAGTTTGTCTTGATTCTCGAACGCCTCGTTAGCCTTGGAGCGGTTCTCGAACTCGTCGCGACATATGTTGAGCAGGATACGCGTGAATGGGCTATCGATACATCGTTTTCCGCGATCAAGATTGTTGAGTCCACTGTGACGTCCGGAGACGCCTCCACCACCGCCGTCGCCACCGACGCCGCCGCTGCCATGCTTCTGCGAGTTCTCAAAGTTCGCAACCTCCTCGGACAGCCGCTTGCACAGCTGTGCGTACATAGAACTGTATTTCGGTTCATCGAGAGCCTTTTCGAAGATCTGTTGATCATACGAACAAACATACCCAAAAGATTAAATTTCATTTGCATTATTTTATATTATCAATTTTTTGCTCACACGCACTCGGAAAATACATAATTTGTTAATACATTAGTAGTTGGCGCCTGATCGATTAACTGATTCTACTTTATATAAATTCGAGTAACTGGCTTGATCAATGCGAACACATAATTCACCAACTCAATCAGAAATCAACTGTAACGTCTTAATAATGTATCTTAAATCTCTTTTTCTAATCAATAAGTTTCTTACAACTAAAATTATAATTTTTTTATGTTTAAAAATGTTATATTTACTTTAATATTAAAAAAATTTGCATGTATTATTAATAAATAGAAAATTAAAAATAATATATAGGAAAATTTTAGATGTGCTAACAGATAAACTAATTGTAAAGTATAATTTAATAGAAAAAAATTACACTTTGAGTGTAATCAATTTTTCTATTTTATATAATGTTTGAACTTACATCAATTTGACTGCACATCAAGTATTTTTTTATTTTATTTTAATTCAGTGTACTCAATTTTTTATACCACATGTTTTCTCTTCCTGTTTTTAAAAAATGATAAGTAAAAACCACGAGTTACCTGACATCCAAAAGCAGCATTAAAAATTTTCAATAAAATACAAGTATATACATGTTAATATTATAAAGAATATAAATCTATCGCATGTCAAAGAATAAATCTCAAAAGTTGATCAGTTAATAGAATAATCACTTTGCATCCACAAATATTACTTGATGTTCCAAATGAAAGTGGCTCCAGCGCATGGTGACGTACCAATCGCGAGCCCACATGAAACCTGCATGAGATATTTCTTTTATTTCACAGTTAAATTTCAAATTAACTGTCATTTTCCAAATATTGTTTTTAAAACACACGTGAAATTTTCAAGGAAAACTGTAAAAAAACATACCATTTTTTACTTTTTTCCCCCTTTCTTATTTGTTTGTTTAGTTACCCATACACGTTTTAAATAATCTTTTGAAAATAATCTTCATAATAGAATCGATAACTATGTATTTTTATACTAAAAATTTTCTTTTTAACGATATGATAGGTGTTTGTAATCATGCAACATGTTAAAGATGCAATTATTATTGCATGTTTTTCGCGAAATTTTAATGGGAAACCTATAATTATATAATAACATAGATCAATGTTCTCGTATTTTTCTTTTAATTTTATTAAAAATATTTATTTTTGTAAAAAGAGTAATTTTTAATCAATAATTAAAAACGCGAGAAATTTGAATTACTACTTGAATTTGACATTCCCTTAATGATCATTTGACGATAAATATAATAAAGTAAAAACAGATATAACATTATGAAATTTAATTATTTGATCTTATATTCAATTGATTAGATTTCTTAACACATGCTTCAGAAGTCACCCCTTTATTACAAGAAACATTCTAAGATAAATTAATCAATCAAGATTATGTGGTAACCAAGTTTTAAGAGTTCAAGCAATAATCTTATGGATACAAAATTTAACATTTTTTTCAATTCATGTACGTGTACACTATATGACAAATAAATTTAATCAAATTTGGTAAAACTGTTATAATGGTTGTTAATTTATAATGGTTATTTATAAAATCTTTAATGTTATAATCTTCTTTGGTACAATTACTTTAATACTTTGGCGTCATAATAAAAAAAAAATACTTTTAATTACTCTAACGTGTATAAACTTTGAAATAACAAAACCAAATTTCCATTGTCAAAGTGATCTGTTATTTATTATTGACAAACACGTACAATATATAAAAATATTTTTTAGTGTCAAGTATCAAGAGCTTCGTTTCAATCGAATAAAAACGCATCTAGTAAATAAAGTAAATGGAAAGACTGTTATTTTAATTCATAAAACACACAAACGCAGGAAAAACAATAAAAAAACATCAAGCATGATCAATTTTCAATGTAGTATACCATATTAAAAAAAATAAATCTATTTACATTGCGATGACGCCAATATTTTTTATGACTTGATAATTGCACGTGTATAATATTGTTCTAACATAAAGAAAATATAATTATCGACGATAGATTTCTATTCTCGCGTAGAATACATATAATTTTACTAAAAAATAATAAATAATAAAATATCGAATGAATAAGTAAGTGATACTGATGAATCTTACCAAAAATATGACGCCTTTGAGAATTGCATCGGAATTGAGCTCAAGGTTAAGCAAGTCGTTGCTCAGCTTTGCGAACTTTTCCGGTGTGAGCTTGTTAAGAATGCCCCGCACCTTTCTGAAGATGACATCGTTTCCTCTTTCTGGAGCGAGCGCATCGCGTCTAATAGTTGAAGGAGGGACCCAGCGTTGCTCAGTGGATAGGGAGCGATTATCGTCCCTGGAAGGCATCGAATCTTTTTAGTTTCGGGGTGCTCTTGCCGCGCGTCACGCAGAAAGGAATGGCTTTGTATTTTTTAGTTCACGCAAGGGTAGGAGATGAGTATAAGCTGGGTGCGTTTTTTTGTTATGTATGTGTGTTTGATTTTATTTTTTGCGAAAGTTATTGTTTTTTTTTTATTTAGATTGACTATTTGATCGAGAGGAAGCGGCTCGCGCGTATGAGGCTGAATTAGAGCCAAGTTAACTGTGCAGGCCCTGACCTTCCTCCCGAGACACGAGAAGCACCCCCCGGTCCTGTGGGGTTGTCCGTTGTTGCGCGTGTTTTGGCCCCCAGAACGACAAATCACAGCACACAGATCTTCCGATGGGAAGCTGAAACATTTAACAAAATTTGATTCATTAATCATTTGTTTTTGTATACATCCGTAGTTTATGGGTTTTGACATACTATCTTATTTTATTTTTTTTAAAAAAAGAATAATGGACGCTTTGTCTTTCACCGTTATTAACCTTTTTGAATTTCTTTTTATAAAATTTATCGAATAAGATTATGGATTGGATAGTTCCCAGCTTTATAGGTAAGATTCACAATATATTTCTAAAGAATATTTATAAAAAAAATTATTTTGAAGTTATAAACTATGCTTAAAATAAAAAATTGATATTTACTTTCCCTTATTATATTCATATAAATTTTCATATAAATTCATATAAGTGTCAAGTATGATATTTGAACAGGAAAAAACTTTTTAAGTCGTGTTCTCGCAATGGAGAAAAAATCTTTTTCATGTAGAGTTAAAGAAAAGAATACTGTGTTTAAGACCGCTGCATAATAATATTCAAGAAATATCAGATATATGCGTGAAATGAATAAAGTCACTGTATGAAAGATCTTTAAAATGCTCGTTTTTAAAGCATCATTAAATTACTTTGAGCACGTACTTTCACGATTACGTTAAGAAGACAAGATTAATAAAAACTAAAGACTTAACAGAATCGCTATTTAAAAAGTATTTGTATACGCAGACAAAATAATTGCAATGGTCAATAAATATAAAGAACATCTCTTATCGTGTCTTAAAAAACTATGTTTACTTATTTGACACTATTAATAAGCGATCATAAAAAACTGTATCAAATTTATATTGCAAAAGAAGTTACCAGAAATAAAAATCTATAATTTATTTACTTAAAATTTTGAAAAAAAAATCTATCAATGAGATATTGTAATCAAGAGCATCATCATCTCTAAAAGCTAAGGAACAATTGAATAAACTTGCATTCGATTAAGATTCAACGAAGCAGAAAGTTAAAGATAAATCGTATTTTATCTCAAGGAAATGTAACGAGTGCACTCGCAGAAACTCAACCTGCTGTGGCAGACTGATCGTAAACAACGTTCATAGGAGGGAGGGGAATTCGATGACGAGATCGCGGTCGCTTTATTACGAACGAACCGAAAGCGTATATAGATAAACTCGAACGCTTATCGATGCGAATACTCACGGAAACGTCATGCAAAAACTCGACATTTGCGGGACGAATGATGTCTGCTGAATCGCCGATGCGCCTTTCTCAAATTTCCGACATTTTCCTTTTAATTGAATACGTCGTTTGACGCTTACAAATTCCTATTTTAACGACCTCGTTCTTTTTCAAACTAATTTTAATTGCTGCTTAAGCACAAATGAAAATTTTGTCAATACCATGTGTGATAAATTTGCGAATAAGTTTAAGCAATGGGATTTTTTAGAAGAGAAAAGATATACACACATAATGTAGGAAATTTTATTATACACTTGTGGTAAAAAGTAGAATAAATTTCTCTCCAAAACTTTCTCTCCATGTAAGTACATTGTAGACGTTCTTCGTTTTTAATAAAGCATATGCTATATTAAAATATATATAGTTTATTATTTATATAAATAATGAAGCAAGATTTTTGCTATTCTATATCCGAAGCCAGTATTATTAGCAATACGGATGTATCAAATTTATATTGATTTGACGCTTGCTATATAAAGATATTATAAATTTTTCGTGATTTATTCTTGTTTTACAAGATTTACACACTTGCGCGAAACAAATAAAACAGACAAATTAAAAAAAAAATCAAGTAGACTGGTTTGCGGAACTGCAAGTTCAAAAATAGAATATAGCGGTACACCAAAATTCTGAAAATAAAAAACTAGCGAGTGCGCGGTTAATTGAAAATAACCGGACGAAGAACGATGAACTCGCCCGCGTGATGATGCGAACGATCGCTTCACTTTATGCGCTTGATTAAACGTTTTGTGTTCGTATATGCGTGGTATACGTCTTTCCGACGGTTCCGTATATTAAACATGTACTTAAAATCATACATTTCCCTATAGATAAAACAATATTACGATCATTTATAAGATGCTGAAGAACCAAAGAAACAAATGTTGTTCTAGGTTATCGAAATAAGAAAATATTGAATTTGATTTAAGTATATAATTGTCCGTTTGCGGAAACAACATGCTTTGCAGCAGTATGACTTTGATTAGTGGAGTTAAACTCCGTTTATGATTCTATATCGTAAACTAGATGAACGTTTCAAAACGTAAAAATCGACACTGCACCCATATTGCTTTTTACTCAAATCTATACTATATATATTTTATTTGTAATCTTATAAAATAGGCGTGCGACAAATACTTCTGAAACCATAAATGAGACTTTATCACGACAATAAGGAACAGTGTAAAAAAAGAACCCTCGAAAGTTCAAGACATCTTACAACAATATGACGTAATTTCTTTAGTGAGTCAGTATTGAAGCATTTTATTGGCTTTCAAGTGATGAACATGTAAATTTAGGATGAGGCATAAGCATCCCTTAGACTATTATAATTTTTAAATATAGTTAAATCTCATTGCGAATGACCGAATTTATAAAAAAAAGCCATTTAATTATCATCAGTTATCGTGCGTAACCCTAAATTTTAACCCTGGCAATTGAATTGAATCGAGATACTATTAATTATAGTTTTCTCTCTTCCTTTCCACTACAAGCAGCTGACCTTGACGAAACGGTCTTTTTCAGGAAGCTCGCTAGAAGAAGGCTATGTATATATATATATAAAACAACGATCCTTGCTATTCGGTGTACATATATATATACAGTGTTGCCAGCTCGTTTGATTTAATTACGAAAACCGTACGAATATAATATGTCGAGAAACAATGAATACGCCTCTCATATTTTACTCTTTTGCGTGACCACTATATACATATATTTACGTATATTAAATAAAGCGATCACGTACCAGCAATGTGAGATCCATACATCTTTCAACGATTTTTCTACAGAGTTGCATTTGCATCAGAATTGCCAATGATTTTTTTATTCTAAGGCGAGTCAATGCCGCACGGAAGGAACTTAACGATGTCCTGCGTCAATGCGACTTCCTCGACTGTCTCTGACGCGTTGTGTTCTTTTTTTACCTTAATCGCTATACGTAAATTTTGTACTAAATTGAAGGATGTATTATTAGATCATTGAGCAATACTTGACACGTACGTCTTATTTCATTCATAATGTATAAACGAACTCAAACATATACCTTTACATCACGAAATTAAGTATCCCTATAATTGCGTAAATTTAAAATAACGAATTATATTAGGAAAACAATATAACGCGACAATACTGATGATGTTAAGTCTAATATTTAATTATTCCTTCTGATTTTTAATACTATAATAAAATATAAATTTGTTAACTAAAAAATAGTATTACATCTTTAATGTATTACTAAACATTTTATTACATTATATAGTTAATCATGTTAAGTTTTGCACTGTTTCACTTCCGCTAATCAACTACACTATGTAAATTTTGAGGTTACAACGTATAAACCATGTAATATTAATATAAAATTATAGCTCAAACGACGATGGAAAGTTGTAAGTTATATCTTGTATCGGTACTTGTATCATACACTATTTAACTTATATAATTTTATACATTTAAATTTGAATCAAAATTTATTTCTGTTATTCGAAAGACGTCAGGTTACAATTCTAATTTTTATAATTAATAAAATATGAAACTGAATATTTCAAATTAATTACATTTTTATTTATCTTGCGCTGTCGGGATAAATAAAAATGATTTATTAAACCATTGCAGATACGAAGCTACGGGATCTTGATAAATAGCTATTTCAGTTACTGACTCGATTAAAATCGCAACATGATTTCATTAGTAAATTATTAATTTTTATGTGATTCAGATCGTCGGATAGTATATATAATAACAATCAATAATGTAATAAAATGATGTAATTGTCTAGAGTAGTATTTAATACGCCAAAGTAGTCAATTATTAATATCATAACAGTTCAAAGGAAGAATTAGACATTCCAACAAAGACCGAGGAGCGAGTGCAAACGCATCTAAATGAAAATGAGTGGAAAGCGGGTGCGCCGAAAGTAAAAGCGCGCCGAGACGAGAGAATACCCTGAAGTATATATACATGTATATAAATACTATACTCTCTCGGTTATATACTCTGGTCCGAATCGAGTGCAATCAGAGCGATTAAAGAAACGACGTCGTCGTCGGCTCGCGGGAAACCTCCAGTCTCGGTTCTCTCGGCACCATGACCCATATTACGGCGATAATGAAACGCGAGACTCTTGTCGAATCAGCTGTAGCCTTGCTTAAACGGCCAGGTGCATTGACTCGACCGGAAATTTAACCATACGATTTTATTTTTACTTCATTTTCTTTCTCGTTTTTCGTCATTATTTCGAGGTTATTTCAAATTAATTCTATGACATTTATTTACTAATTAAAATGACAGAACGTTTGAAACAAACATTATACAAGTATATTTTAAAATTGGGATAATTAAAATTATTTTAGATATATCACTACACAGTTCCAAGAGATATTTTATTTTAAAGAAGTATCATTACTTTAAGTATTATGAATAATTATTAAATTAAAAACCTTACAGATTATTTTAATCAATGCATAAAAGAAAAATGTAAAGTAACATTTTATAAGATAAGATTACAAAGAATGAACTAGAATATAAGAGAAGAAGTAATGTAAACATTACTACAATTTTAAAACACTAGTACATAAGTATTTTTTAATGCAATTATATGAAAGATTGGAATTTTCAGAAATCCTTGCACCGTTCATAAAAATAATTACTAATGACTATGACTACTATATAACAATTTAATTAAACATATTGTCAATAAATTTAACTATTCTACATTCACTTAAGAACCTAAACATTAAATAGCAATTTCTTTTATTTTTGCGAGTCATCGATAATTGCAAGCGTTATGTGGACAGATAAAACTCTTCCGTGACAAACGTCACCACTTCGGTCTCGAAATCATGACGTCAAGGTGCTTAATCTCGTTCTATACACACGATAATTAAATATATATATATACTCATCGAAATTACCCAAATTTTTTTTCAAAACACTCGAGTTTCACTGTAATGAATTAGATTCAATAAATCCTAAGAATAAGAGGAAACCGTAATATAAAAGTAATAAAAAAATATATAATCCGCGCCGGTTATTCAATTGTAATTCACGAGGATGTAATAAAAATCGGCTAAGAAAAATCCATAGTATCACAACTTGATCCATTCTTCGATTATTCGAAATCATTACCACTATAATCCTGTTAAAACGGAGACAATCGGAAAATTGAATCTAATGAAGTAAGATAATATGAAGAAGTTAATAATAAGGTAATTAGATTTTATAATTTAATTACAAAAATAGAAAATCTTGGAAAAGACAGAAAATTCGAACTAAATAAAGTAAATACATCATGATACTAAAGTTGTAAGCGAAGAGAAAAGTCAGTGAAAATAATTGGCCGACGCTCTTAATAATCGGGACCGCAATGAGACCCGTTTTACATATATGCTACGCAGGAAGTTTGAGCGCTCAGCTCTTTTCATTATGTTGTCAGACTATTATTAGGTGCGCTTGCGCGCGTCTACGAATTTCGTCGATACGTTGATGTACTTTTTTTCGTATTGCGAAATCAATTTTTAAATTGACTACATTGTCAAATGCGTAATATTAATTATTTAATTGATGCGTTATTTATACGCATTATTTTGGATTGACAACAAATTGTAGGATTTCAATTGAACGGTATGCAAAACACGTTCATATAGTTAACTATAATTAAAATTATTTCTTCTCGAGACTAAATACGTGAAAATGTTTTACAATAATAACTCTATTTTGTATTTTTTCGTCTACTTATGAAAATAATAATCATTAAAAAAATGTAATCACATGCATTGATATACACATTATCCGCATAAAAAAAAGTTTTATAATTTGAAGTGAGTTTTAAACGATAATGTAAATAAGGACAAAGTTTCCTTGAACGCTACAATTAAATGTCACGTATTACTAAAATCAATAGAGTAAGTGTATAAAGCATTTTTTTCACGCCCTCAATATTATTGAATAAGCTTCGTAGAAGTAACAAAACATACAAACATTATAGTATTTACTATTCCAAAATAAACAATATGAAATTGGATATTTGCGTGTTTAAACCAATAGCGTAACCTAAATAATTATATGACTTAAATTTAAATAAGTAGATGAATCCGATGAATGCATAAGATGCCAATATTAATTTTTTTCTAAATATAATTTTTCTGCAAAGTGCAAAATAAAAATAATTATGAATCTTTAAAAATATAGAGAACAGTTGACAACACGTTCCTCCATCGGTAAACCTTGTCAAGAAAATAGCGATAGAGTATAAAAAGGACACGATCGAGAGGATATAGAAAACGGAGGGGAAGTCGTAAAAGACGACGCCTCGGTTTCGTTATTGAACAATGCGGGACCAAGTTTCTTCTTCCGAAAGCGTATACTCGCACATCCGTAAGGTATACAGTGTACAAGTATATATACACCAGACTTGAGGGATTAAAGATCTCTCTCACTTTGTTCCCTTCCCTTTGGCGCCTCGTATATAAGGAGGGAAAAACAAAGTGCGTAGGTGTAAAACCACCGTCAAATCGACGATCCCAGATCCATTTTGGAAACATAAGCTACTTTATTATATTTAATATCTGCTGTACATAAATCTCAGTTTAATATATCGACGTACACACACAAATTTACTAGATAAATAAGAATCTAAAACAGGATAAATTACCATGTAATTCACAAAAATATGATGTATGAATAATTTATAAAATAATGAAAGAAAAATCGTATTTGTATTATGTAGAAAAGATCGTTGAAATTTTTAACGCAGTGGGGGCGACTTTGATCTTGAACGTACGCACACGAGGGCGCAGCAGGATTTCAGTGAGGGAGAGAGAGAGAGAGAGAGCCCGCGAAGATGGAAATTCTCGCTCTCCGCGGCGTGCGATGTGGGGCGCGGCTCTCATGGTCAGACGGTCAATGAACCCCGGGGGCGCGCGCGCGCGCACATTCGACCTCGCCTGTCTCCGTCTCGCTCGTATTATACGGAACGGGAGGAGCGACTCCTGGGGTCCTCAAGCTTTCCCTCTCTCTCTCTCTCTTTCTCTCTCGTTGCCATCATTCGTTCTTTATTTTTTCTTTTTATGATAAAGTATAACGGAGGGTTGTACCATGGTTTTTATATCATTTGGAGGTATATTCCAACGATTACAATTCGACAAAAAATGTATTCAGCCTTGTTAACGTACTGGAAGATTTCTACTTTGTCGACTGTCTTCTCTCGATTTTGTTTATACGCGCTCTGATTAACGCTTCTCCATAAAATTATTTAATAATTGATGTATTGAATAATTAATTTTAGTTTAACTAAACTTAAAGAAATGTCTTTCTTAACGATACGAATATTATCTATAACGTTCAACGTTGCCACAAAAACTCGTAAAACGATAGAATTATCTGAAAAGAGAAAAGCCCGGAGGCTTAAAGATCATGTATGCTATTACGTAAAATACCGATATATCTATGTAAATTTTATATAAATAATCAAACGAAATACGTGACACTGTATAGAATTAGATAATAAAAAGTAATCGGACATTCGTTCGAAATAAGTATCAAAAAGACTTTTTCACATGAATACTACTGGTACGAAGTAATGTGTAAAGTACCGTTTATCAAAGTAAAAATACCGGTAATTCTAAACGTAAACTTCGTTATTAAGAAGAGAACTTTACAGTTTAATTAAACCAATACAACGAACGTTGTAAGATAAAATAAAAACGCGTCAAACCTTGAAAAGAAGTTTCGAAGTTTTGAACCTCGCAAAAATCGACTGTGTATGAAACGCGAAGAAACAAAACGTGCGCGACTAGCCAAGCTTATGTTGCGCAGGTGCACGCGAACGCCTGCTGTCTCGCGAACATTTTTTCGGCTTCCTTCCAGGACACTTTCGACGTTCCTATTACGTACACACACTGTACACACATAGGCGTACATGTACACACACAGACGCGCGCGCCCGCACTTTTTTCCTATGGAGAGAAACTTTATTGTTGGCAAATTTACTTATTTAACTTTTATAAACGCGGCGATAGTGATACTTTAATTAAGGTTTTACCAGATTTATTATACCAAATAGATATAATTATTCAATGATTATATATTATCTTTCGAAATGGCTATGCGATACTTCTAGAATTACTTAATTTATATAAAGAGTATACATTTTATTTTAAAATATGTATCTAACCGTGTACATAATCGTATTGGTGCGTTGCATAATATAATTAAACTCTCAAATAAACTTCATATTGTATATCAACAAAGAGAAATAAAAATATATTCATTTTAATATGTATCGAAGGAACAACCTTAGAGTTATAATATTAAGCTAATACTTTGAGTTTGATTAACTTCCCTTCGACTTCTGCAACGATGAATAAATTAGGTGTTTGCAAGATTCTTCTATGTAATAGATATATATACAGAATATTTAAACTACTGAAATTTAATTATTATTACTGTCCCTTTAATTCAAGTGATTAGGAAACTTTGACCTGGTTTAGCCCAACTAATCCATGAAAAAGTAATATATAAATTTGATCAACAAAAGTTACTTTAGATGCGAATTTCAATTGAATTATTCGTATAAAAAGCAATTTGACTGTCTTGACGAGCGATAAACTTTTACATAACACACTTAATACAAAATAATTTAACAGTGCTACGGCATTGATGCTGGGTAACGCTTATAATTATTGAAAAAAATATTAAAATCCAATAATTCGGCTACATTAAAAAAATGAGTTATAACTTTTTATTCTTTTTTTTATACGCCTTATAAACATAAATTTTAATAACCGGTGCTAAATACTCGTTTAATTTGCATAAGCGGTATGAAATTAACTACGATTTCATTGTCCGAAATTTACTGCGACCACGTGTAAAAAGAAACTCAGTTTTAACGATTGAAACAAAAATAAACAAGTGAATTAAACGCGAGAATGTGACGAGTGTATTTCACGTATCTATTTCACGCAATGTTAATACAATAAATTAAAATACAATTTCGTCCGAGGAGATATTTTACGACCGAACAAAGTATCAGCTGTTTTCATGGCGACCTTGCCGATTGCTTTCTTTGTTAGAAGCGACACTAAGATATCGGCATGCTCCCTGGATAATCATGTATTTACATATTGTACACAGATTATTCATATAAACAACTCAACTACATTCCAGTCGATTTTTATTTAATTATAGATATTATATACATATACTAGAAGATAAAATTAAAAATTTTTAGTGTTAAGTTGATTATAAACGTTATTCGACTGGGAAGTGATAAGTAAATATTTGACATAGACATACCATATTTTCAAATAAGTGTGTGAAGATTTTGAATCAATAAGCACGTTATATACAAGGGAAAAAAGGCATGTATTTAAAAGATTCTTGGATATCTTAGTTTTATCTTTCGGATACATTTAAACTGTATATACGTTTGCAATATATACGTGCTGTTTAAAAACAGTGGTGGAAACCGATAAATATTGATGTTTACTATGCGTAACGTATTTACATAAAAAAGTTATAAAGTATATTATTTATCTAATGAACAGTTTTAAACTGCAACAATCAAAATGCGAAAATTCCTGATGAAGCAAGTTTTAAGATATACACTTATATCCGAAATAATCTCTATGAATCATCATTTTCTACGTACAAAGTGGATGACGAAATTATCTGGAATTGTAAAACGTTTTAATATTTAACATCTACGCGATCCAATGCAATAGCAATAAAATAATAAAATGTTAATAATTTATAAAATTAAATACTAATAGTCTCAAAGTCTGTATATTCTCATGATATCCTGTTCTGGTGTTCTCCATCTAATTTCAACGAAGCCAGTCAACGAAATCAAAGTGAAATTGCGAGGATAAAAAAAGAAGTTCCGAAGACAAGATGCACGGACATATACGAGAGAATGAGAAGAGGAAGAGACTCGAGGATTCAACTTGTATACCAGACAAAAGAGATAGCGGTTATAAGTGATGCAGAGCGATGGCTCTTAACACGCGCACTAATATCTACACGATTCCCTGTAAGTTTTTTCCCCATCTTGGAAACTTCGGCGCGTTTCGATCTCTTTATCATCCGGTACCAAATCTCTTTTCCTCAAATATCAATTTTTACTTTTGAAACACACGCGCGTCACTATACATACATTTCCTTGTTTACACGAAATTAAATTTTTATTTTATTAATAATATTAAGAAATTGATTATTTTCTC
The DNA here is from genome assembly GCA_026168455.1 of Theocolax elegans. NCBI lineage: Eukaryota > Metazoa > Arthropoda > Insecta > Hymenoptera > Cerocephalidae > Theocolax > Theocolax elegans. Next base: position 94,838,622 of record CM047425.1, read on the forward strand.
GTATTTTATGAGTATTTACACTTGCAATTCACAGTCCGTTTACCCCTATATTGTCGGAATAACAGCAAAAAAATTGAGTCGAAAATAACACAGAGCAGAGCGGAGCAAGGCCAACAACATTATATAGCATTCGTTGGTATTTCTTAATGACATATTCGTTTTTGTTCTTCGATTTTGTGCTATTTACCGGTAATTTTCAGAGTAGATGTCAGCTTACCCGGATGACGATGTGCGGGCTCGTACGCAGCTCACACCCGGTCTTGTTTATAAGGGACGACGCACTTTCGACGACAAGCTCGGCGCGTACAACCGAACGAGACACGTCACACTGATGCGCCCGTGTCGAGCAGTTCTCTATACGCAGCCTGTCTTCTCTCTTTCCTCCCTCTGAGCGAGAGAGAGAAAGAGAGAGAACGCGAAAGTGAGAGGTGGGAGAATAAGAGAGAGAACACCCAGGCAGTCTTGCCAACCACGGCGATACGAGAAGAGAGAGTAAAAGAGAGAGAAACACACCAATGCAACCTATACAACGAGAGCTTTGAAGTTTATACATCTTTTTTTGGACCTTCCGGCCCTTTCTTCGAGTCCCTGACCTCTGATTTTGTCTGCGCTGGGTCTTACAACCGTCTTTTTAGATTCGAGTTTTACGCCTGACTCAAACGAATTATCGTTATTTATTTTTACACATACATAAGTATATAATAATCGGTATATAGCAGTACACAGTTTAAAAAATTTACTTCGAGATATCTGTGTATTTCTTCCTTTTTCTTTTAGAGGTAAATATTAACTGAGCAAGTAATTTTGTTGTTTAGACTATAATTTCAGTTCTCCTTGTTTAATGTTTCTTTGAGATGAAAACCTGACAATTGAGCGGTTATGTTTATAACTCGGAAAAGCGGTCTTGTTAATATTAACTATATCCTTTTTATCAATCGGGAGCTACAGTCATTAAAACTATACACAAATTACGGTAGCTCTGTAATTTGAAATATTAACGTTGACTAATGTTTATTAAATTTTAATAAAAAGTATAGTATTTTTTATCTTTTCACAAGTGCACTCTTCATTCATAACGTTTGCAATAAAAATACTAGAAGTATATTATTTTCTATATATTTTTTAGATTACTAATGATAATATATATTGATTATAATTTATCTACAGTCAACGTTAATTATGAATCGTAAAGTCAGTAACTATAAATTTCTTTTGTACTGATCACTTTATCAGTATACTAAATTGTGATTTTTTTCGAAATTAAACATTATTAAACATATGATCTATAATTGGTAATAGATTCATTACGTAAATGAAAAGAACTTTATTCTTGACGCAGTCTGAAAGTTACAATTTGATACAGTTTATAGATTCTGTGTAAAAGCTATGAGTCAGTTAATTAATCTAATAAATATCTAGGTTATTTAAGTAACCATAAAATGTAATTTAAATTTGATTATTTAATAGAAATAGAGCACATAGAAAACAACTATATTACTTCTGTTTTTCACCAGCTGTATTTGTCTAAGGCAGCATATTTACAGATATTTTCATAAAAGCATGAATAAAATTCAATAAAAATAATTAAATATCTTTAAAAAATGTAACTAGTTTAAAAATTAAGTATTGAAGATAGAAGAAAATCGTTTGATTATCCGGTACATTCCCGATTCCCATTATCTCTGCACAGATTGTCCAGTGTTATTGGATGTTAAATTACATGCAGATTGCTCCAATTTTTGCGAGCTAAAGCTTTACGAACGTACCTTGGTGCAAAGCACGTGGCAACGTTTTTATACAATAAACGAGAGAACTCGTTACTTTATTGCCATACGAATTTATGTCTGGCAGTTAGATGAAATTAACGTGACATAATATAAATAAATTAATTATTTTCTTAATTGACATTGTTGCCATGATTAAATACCGCTTTTATGTAGGAGCATTGTTAAGCTATATCCATGCAATTGAATGATGCAACAATAATTTTATATGTGATGTATAAGGCATAAATGATTATTAATGAGATTCTTAAAATAGTTCATTTTGTCTATATTTAATAAGTATGTGAATTCCAATGTTATTATTAACCGTGGATAAAAATCTCGATTTAAAACTAGCGTGTAATGTAGTAATTGTATATATTGATTAGAACAAAAAAATAACTATGTTGGAGAGTATTTTATACTTTGATCGCTAAATAACTGTATAAAACTATAGCATATTATTTATGTAACATACAGAAATGCTAATGATTTCAATAACCAGCACAAAAAACTTGTAAAATTATTTATTTTTGTAATTATATTTCAGTGTAAATTATTAGATCTTACGCAAAACACGAGATATAAAATTTTTGTACACCGTGTAATCACTTTCAAATTTTCTTCGGAAAGCCTTTCGAATACAGAAACTCGTAAACGGCCGATTAAAAATTCAATTCCCGTGATATATAGTAAGTTGCATGCAAACAGCAAAAAATAAAAAGAACATCGCATGCCAAGAATAGAAGATCGAAAGCGGCTCGAAGACAGACTCTTATTGCATTATCCTTTGTCTTCAAAAATCAGGCTTTTGAAAATACACACAAAAGCACTAAAGGTATAAAGAGTTTAACAAACTTGAAAAATTCATGCGCGATCGTCTCTAGGGTGACAAGATAATGTACATACACAGTTATATACCGATAAAACACGAGTGAGGGCAAATGCAACGACAACTCAAGAAGAGATTCCCCTAGGACCTCGTTTGACATACTGTATACATCACTTTGCTCCTGTGCGCTCGAGCAACTTGAATCGCAGCTATTTAACCGTTCGAACCGTATGAGGTCGGTAGCAGCGATTATCCTATTAGCCTATTAACGCTCGATAAACAAATGTTCGCATAGCGCCCAGTTTACTACACGACATGCTCTATATATTTCAATTGTTTATTACATTCAAAATATTTGTCTCTCCGGGTGATTTAGGATCCCGTGTGTGTTAACAATTATTTTCCATATTTAATTTATCCTTTACTAGAGAAATTTAATAATCTGGATACGTCTTAAATACATTTTCCTGTAAATGTTAAGGAAAAGTACGAATATTTAAATATCAGGGCGTATAAATGTGATAAACAATTTTTATTCTAATCCAGTTTGTACGATATTATTTAATTATCTATAAACACACGCAATATTGCAATAATAATTTTATAAAAGTATGAAAATAATCAATTTTAAAAATACGCATTGTTGAAAACAAAAGATGATACCAAATCACAATACGTAGTAAAACGAAAGATACGTTTAAACGGATTATCAAGAAAAAAATATGCAATATTTTTAGAATTTTATTTTAGTATGTATTATGTTGTAAATGTTTAATTAACCCGATGATCGATGTAAACGATAAAAGACGAAAAAATGTTGTAAAACGCTTTGAAATGAAAAGACCAGTGAAAACTGAAAGGAGATCCAAAATAGAGAGGGAGAGGAAGGAAATAAAAGTTGGCAGTACTGGGAGAACGATTAAGGGCCGTCGACTGGCGTAGAGGTTGTTGCTACCCCGGCTGAGAGAAAAGTCGGCAACGCCACGAGGCTTTTGGGTTCTTATTTGCTCGGGTATATTAAGCTGGAATTGCCATATGAGCATAATTAAAAAAAAACTATACAGTAATTTTGAACTACTTTTTTGCTAATTTATTGCCAACACCAATAATTTATAGCCGTGTCCCATGTCATTTTAACACCTAGCTATGCCAGCTTAAATATTAAGCTAGCAAAATCTTTTATAGCTGAAGAAATAATTGAGCTACAAAACCGTGTTACGGCTCAAAATTTTTAGCTCAAGGAGTACTTTAAGCTTATCCAACGAGGATTATCTGAAATTCAAAATTAACCCCACTATAACCCTTAGAGTGTTAAAAATAAGTGAAAAGCGCACTATATCGTAAAAAATCCGTACATTAACTGAGATACTGCTAACAGACGGTAAATTACAATTTATTACCGAGTTAGATTATTTTTAACCCCTACCTATCCCCAATTTACACATACATCGTGCCTGCTTAAATCTTAAGCTAGCAAAATCTTTTATAGCTGGGGATCTAATTAAGGTACAAAACCGTGTTGAGGCTCAAAATTTTTAGCTCGAGGAGTACTTTAAGCTTAACCACCGAGGATCGTCTGAAATTCAAAATTAACCCCGCTATAACCCTTAAAGTGTTAAAAATACGTGGAAAACGCACTATATCGTAAAAAATCCGTACATTACCTGAGGTACTGCTAAAAGACGGTAAATTACAATTTATTACCGAGTCAGATTATTTTTAACCCCTACCTATCCCCAATTAACACGTATAGCGTGCCAGCGTAAATTTTAAGCTAGCAAAATCTTTTATAGCTAAAGAAATAATTGAGCTACAAAACCGTGTTACGGCTCAAAATTTTTAGCTCGAGGAGTACTTCAAGCTTATCCAAAGAGGATTATGTGAAATTTAAAGTTAACCCCGCTATAACCCTTAAAGTGTTAAAAATACGTGAAAAGCGCACTATATCGTAAAAATTCCGTAAATTAACTGAGATACTGCTAACAGACGGTAAAATAAAATTTATTACCAAGGCAGATTATTTTTAACCCCTACCTATCCCCCATTTACACTAACATCGTGCCTGCTTAAATATTAAGCTAGCAAAATCTTTTATAGCTGGGGATCTAATTAAGGTACAAAACCGTGTTGAGGCTCAAAATTTTTAGCTTGAGGAGTACTTCAAGCTTATCCAAAGAGGATTATCTGAAATTTAAAATTAACCCCGTTATAACCCTTAAAGTGTTAAAAATACGTGAAAAGCGCACTATATCGTAAAAATTCCGTAAATTAACTGAGATACTGCTAAAAGACGGTAAAATACAATTTATTACCGAGCCAGATTATTTTTAACCCCTAACTATCCCCAATTAACACTTACATCGTGCCTGCTTAAATCTTAAGCTAGGAAAATCTTTTATAGCTGAAGAAATAATTGAGCTACAAAACCGTGTTACGGCTCAAAATTTTTATCTCGAGGAGTACTTTAAGCTTATCCAACGAGGATTATCTGAAATTCAAAATTAACCCCGCTATAACCCTTAAAGTGTTAAAAATACGTGGGAAGCGCACTATATCGCTAAAGTTCCGTACGTTATATGAGATACTGCTAAGAGACGGTAAAATACAATTTATTACCGAGTCAGATTATTTGCAACCTCCAAGTATTCCTAATAATAACACAAGTTATCAGTTTTCATATACATTTTATATAGGGCACATCGTTCATGACTTTTTTATGACCCAAAAAATATATAGTGTACGCCACCTAAACTTTACCATAAAATCTACTATTTACTAGTAATGTTTACTACTACTATTTTTGTTTACTCTTCTGAAATAAATATACGAAATTTTATACTTTTTAATAGAGGAAATAATGGGTTTTATACTTTAGCTAAAGTATAACTTGCAATATTTACTCTTTGGTAAAGTAGAAAATTTTATATTTACACTTTTAAAGTATAATTTTAGTTGTTTTTTCTTTTTAAGAGAGCAATTCTAACGTTTTTTCGATAGTTATACGTTAAGGCGATGTGTTACCCAAATTACAGGAACCTACATCTAAAATCCCAAAAATTTAAAAAACTAATGGAATTAAAAATCTGAAAAAATTTACAGGTAATCTTGAAAGCAAATAGAATACCGTTACATAGCGATTTTTTCAAAATAATTAATTTAAAATGAATTATATCGAAATAACCATTTTTTGGTCGGTAATATATAGCTAAAAACAAAGCTGCACGGCTGCTCAAAAATCTCGTTGATTTATTGATAAAAAAATTTGAAAAAATTCATAGACTATCTTTAATGTAAATACAACACCGTTACATAGCGTTTTTTTCGATAAAGTATACTGTTTGCTTGAGAAAATATAAATACTGATTTTGTTTTAATGGGTATCACATCGTCTGGGTGAACATTTTCCAAAAAAGAGGCTTCATTCACTTTAAACGCTTGTAATTCTAAACAATCAAATATTAATATATAAACCAATGTTTAATGAAAAGCAAAGATAAAATAAATATGATTTATAAAATATACGATTTAACCTCTTGGAATGGTGCAAAGTTACAGCCGAATTAAGAATTGGAAGAAATTTAACTTAAAATAACAATAAACATTGTAGTGCCCAATTTTCGTTAAAATTTCTTCAAATACTAGATTCGGCTATAACTGCTTCATTGCAACGGATAATAAAATGATTCCATATTATACATGACCTGGCAAAGTATGTGACAGAATAAAAACTAAACTTAAATTTGCAGTAAATTTAGTCATATTGTTACCTAAGAATTAAGTTACGGAAATACAATAATTTTTTTTCAACGTTTTAGAGATTATAGATGATAATTATACGTAAGCACCAACTCCGAATTATAGATAATTTTATAAGCAACAAATTCGATAGCAATGATTTTTTCTCTGAAATGCAAATTTACAAAGTTATAAAGTAATACATACGGAAATTATACTTTAACGGGGTGCCGTAGTTAATATTTATCCTCCCTACCTTATCGGCTCATGACCCTACCTGATTTTTTCGTATCTGCCTTGCCTAAGGCGCTATTATGACTTAAAATCGTGGCGTCGAATTCCGCATAAAGTAACTTTCCTTAAATAAATTTCACAAAAATACTGCAGAAAAAAGTGTAATGAACAGATTTGATTAATTGGGGATAGGTAGGGGTTAAAAATAATCTGACTCGGTAATAAATTGTATTTTACCATCTGTTAACAGTATCTCAGTTAATGTACGGAATTTTTGTGATATAGTGCGCTTTTCACTTATTTTTAACACTTTAAGGGTTATAGCGGGGTTAATTTTGAATTTCAGATAATCCTCTTTGGATAAGCTTGAAGTACTCCTCGAGCTAAAAATTTTGAGCCGTAACACGGTTTTGTAGCTCAATTATTTCTCCAGCTATAAAAGATTTTGCTAGCTTAAGATTTAAGCAGGCACGATGTAAGTGTAAAGTGGGAATAGGTAGGTGTTAAAAATAATCTGACTCGGTAATAAATTGTATTTTACCATCTGTTAACAGTATCTCAGTTAATGTACGGAATTTTTGTGATATAGTGCGCTTTTCACTTATTTTTAACACTTTAAGGGTTATAGCGGGGTTAATTTTGAATTTCAGATAATCCTCTTTGGATAAGCTTGAAGTACTCCTCGAGCTAAAAATTTTGAGCCGTAACACGGTTTTGTAGCTCAATTATTTCTCCAGCTATAAAAGATTTTGCTAGCTTAAGATTTAAGCAGGCACGATGTAAGTGTAAAGTGGGAATAGGTAGGTGTTAAAAATAATCTGACTCGGTAATAAATTGTATTTTACCGTCTTTTAGCAGTATCTCAGTTAATTTACGGAATTTTTACGATATAGTGCGCTTTTCACGTATTTTTAAAACTTTAAGGGTTATAGCGGGGTTAATTTTGAATTTCAGATAATCATTGTTGGATAAGCTTGAAGTACTCCTCGAGCTAAAAATTTTGAGCAGTAACACGGTTTTGTAGCTCAATTAGATCCCCAGCTATAAAAGATTTTGCTAGCTTAATATTTAAGCAGGCACGATGTTAGTGTAAATTGGGGATGGTAGGGGTTAAAAATAATCTGACTCGGTAATAAATTGTATTTTACCATCTGTTAACAATATCTCAGTTAATTTACGGAATTTTTACGACATAGTGCGCTTTTCACGTATTTTTAACACTTTAAGGGTTATAGCGGGGTTAATTTTAAATTTCAGATAATCCTCTTTGGATAAGCTTGAAGTACTCCTCGAGCTAAAAATATTGAGCCGGAACACGGTTTTGTAACTCGATTAGATCCCCAGCTATAAAAGATTTTGCTAGCTTAAGATTTAAGCAGGCACGATGTAAGTGTAAAGTGGGAATAGGTAGGTGTTAAAAATAATCTGCCTTGGTAATAAATTGTATTTTACCGTCTGTTAGCAGTATCTCAGATAATTTACGGAATTTTTACGACATAGTGCGCTTTTCACGTATTTTTAACACTTTAAGGGTTATAGCGGGGTTAATTTTGAATTTCAGATAATCCTCTTTGGATAAGCTTGAAGTACTCCTCGAGCTAAAAATTTTGAGCAGTAACACGGTTTTGTAGCTCAATTAGATCCCCAGCTATAAAAGATTTTGCTAGCTTAATATTTAAGCTGGCATAGCTAGGTGTTAAAATGACATGGGACATGGCTATAAATTATTGGAGTTGGCAATAAATTAGCAAATAAGTAGTTCAAAATTACTGTATAGTTTTTTTTTAATTATGCTCATGTGGCAATTCCAGCTTAATATACCCTATTTGCTCTCTCTTTCTGACGCTCTTTCTCAAACTGTACATCATATTCTTTCCGTTTCGTGTGTCATGCTTAAAATTCGATTTGAACCTGGAGTTCCTTGAATGAACATGCGATTTGGTTATTTAAGCTTCAGCGTATGTTTTATACCTAAATAAGTAAACGATGATTTTTATCGCTTTGGTTGCCAAGGATTTTTGACTTTCGAAGAATATTTTTAAATCGAGTCCATCGGCCTTTTTACCGCCTCCACGAATCAACTGATGCGTTGTATATTTTTACGCGATATATTTAATTTGAAGTAACACATACAATATTGTTAATCAATTTTCAATACCATGGTGCGTAGTTAAATACATTTACAACAATACCGATACCGAATTATCGAATTATCGAGTATTCAACATTTGGTATATACATATGATGTTTACTATTTTAATAATTTTAAATTCGTGAGTATTTTTATCTACTTGCAATTATTATCTCCTACGCAACTTTATAAATTAACTTGCGTCGTATTTTTGATAACTTTAACTTATAAATGTATTATCAATGAATTAATTTGTATAAATAGTATATATATATAAACAAGTTGTTTACTGAAATACAATATACAAGAAATTATATGTTATTCTAATAAGGTAATTTATTTTTCAACTCTGAATTTTATTGTTGAAAATCAGTAATTAAATTTAATAATTTAAAACGAGGTGCGGAACCCACATTATAGGGATCTACAATTTTTAACCCAAAAGGGTATAATGGAAATAATTTTTCCAAACATTATATGTTGTTCATAAAAAATATAAGGAATACCCATTTTCTGAGCGTAAGGTCTCTTTAATTAAAAATGTATTCAAGTATTTAATAATATAATTTTAACAAATACGCAATACAATTATTATAATTTTTATTAAAGTTTATTACTCATCTCTTCAACAATTATTAATGATATTATTATAAGTTTAAATGTATTCCATATATTAATGATGTTTACGCATTGATCAAACAAACAATACGCATTACATCACGTGGTTACTATTTGACGTATGACGGCACGTGCGAAAATCTAAAATATTGGTAATTAATACCGAATGTAATATGAACTTGAATATCTGTTACACGCATACAAATGTTTATAAATACATAATTCATAATAAAATTTCTTTTTTAACTAAGGGATATATTTATTGCAACATAGCAATAATTATTTTAGTTTGAAATTTTCAAGCAAAGATGTTCATCATTGAAAGAATCTTTCTTCACTCTAAATTCCCACACAAATATTTCACTGAACACATACATCCGAGAACTGTAAAGCTGTATACAAGTGTTTCCTCGGAAACAGTAACCCCACAAACCAATATCCACATCCAGAAACTTTCCACAAAAGTATACAACGAAAAATGAAGGTATATAACAGATATTGAGTACACTGCATAACCGATCAGTTCGTAGGTATACAAGTGTACCGCAATTTCCCAAGATCGTAAAGCAGAAATATTACCTCTTCCAAAAGTTTCCAACAAACGAGAGTAACCGCCACGCACCCCGCAACAGTCCCAAATGTAAATAAATGTCAGCTGATACACGCGATCGCTTAGTTAACATCAGCTGGTACATACCATACGCATATTCATTTTTTGTGTCCCGTCCATGTTTCCCGCGACCCCGTTATTAGATCGCGTTTACCTTGCACAGGCGAGGAGGGAAGAACACCGAGCAAGCCGCGGGCTGCCCTCGGTGGATGTCACGTTTATTCGAGCAGCTGAAAGGAAATCAGCGCGCGCTATTCATAGCCCCTCCCGATAAGTGACGCAGTATGTGTATGTGTATGTGTGTGTGTGCGTGTGTGCCTGTGTAACGAACGAGCTCGTGCACAGTTTATGATCAGTTTCGTGCATATATGCAGTAAAAATCTGAGGATGCGAGAAATCCACGTGTCGTTATTTATATTACATGACGAAATTATTCGCCTCGTTGCACGATTTTGTTTGTTTATATTTTGTTGGTATATATAATGCGAGCTTCATTATCGGTCGCAAGATGGCAAGTTTTTTTTTTATAATTTCTGTACATATTATAAATATATTTTGATCGTTCGATGCACTGTGATCAACGTTAAAAGGGCAGCAACTGAAATCGTATTATTGAATATGCAAATAAATTATTATTCATTGGCGTTTACATTATTCTAAGCGATAATTCGATATTCATCGTGGAAAATATAAATGCGATATTTGCTGCAGATTATTGTTTTCAACATATTATATTATTAATTATTTATTGGATAATGTAATAAATATTCCCAATTAAAATATTATCAACGACTATCATTAGTTTTGTTTCCCAACGTGTTACAAGATTAATATCTTCACATCTTAGAAATACAAGTAAAAATTTTTCCAAGAAACGTACTATTTAAGTTTATAATCCGTATACATTATATAAAAACATCCTACTCATTATTTAGAAATGGGAGTGTGTACATTCAGTCTTATTCTAGAATTACTCAAAGAAAGCACCTGAATTTTTTCACAACCTTTCAAGAAAATTTGTGTATTTTGCAAAAGGTAAATTAATGCAAAATTCATAAGTTGCTCAAAAAAATTCAAAAAAATTTCCATTTATTCTACGATTAATTCTAAGATTATTTTATTCTTGTCAATTTCTCTGGAAATGTAATATTTTATGAATAAAAAATTTCTTAACTGATTCTCGAAATAATACATTCATGCATGGTGACTACGTTTATATTGACAAAATTTTGCAATCAAGGCGCCATTTTGAAAACTCCCAGGTAAAAAATCAATTCGGAAACCATGAGATCCTCTTATTTAAACATTTATTCCACCAGTAATGAGGTTCCAAGTCGATCCCACTCGGGAAACCTTTTGCAAACTCGATTTCAAAAAAAAAAATGGGTCAAAAATTCATGTTTTTTTTTTCAATTGAATTTTGCAATAGTAAAAATTTTTTTTTTTAATTTGCTAAGCACCATCGGTAAAATTAAATATAAAATTGAGCACTTGACACGGACGATTTGCACATTGTTACATTAACAATCATTAGTACGTGACTTTTGTTCAAATTATACAGAGGCTAACTTAACTTTTATTATCTATAATATTTACTAATCTGCAATTTAAATTACTTTGACTGCTAAACGTGTATAACTTCTTGCATTAATCTTCATGCGGAATATTTTATCGCATTTATAATATAAATAAATATAGATATATGCATGGGCTACTAATCGCGTTTTTGGATCAATATAAAAAAAATTAATGTAAGTCATGAAGATTCTCTTAAAATTAAACTTTAACCTTCGGCTAGTTTTTTCTAGACCGTTACCAGTTTTTAAGTTTTTTTTCCATTTTTTCCAAGAATGCACGGTAGTAATTGCCTTACACAGGAGTTAACGCAATAATAGAAAGTTGAATTCACTATTTCGTCCTCGAAAGTTTTAAACTTATGCATCGTTTTGAATTGGTTAAACTATATACATAAATATAATTGAATAGTATAAAAATTATTTATAGTACTCCTTATTATAACAAATCCAAAAATAACAATCTATTTAACTGCAGACTATTGTTTTCAACATATTATATTATTAATTATTTATTGGATAATGTAATAAATATTCCCAATTAAAATATTATCAACGACTATCATTAGTTTTGTTTCCCAACGTGTTACAAGATTAATATCTTCACATCTTAGAAATACAAGTAAAAATTTTTCCAAGAAACGTACTATTTAAGTTTATAATCCGTATACATTATATAAAAACATCCTACTCATTATTTAGAAATGGGTCATATTCTGAAAGTTTAAAGTCTGCTCTTTGCGATGGTGCCCAGCAAAATTAAAAAAAAAAAAATTTACTATTGCAAAATGCAATTGAAAAAAAAAAAACATGAAATTATGACCCATTTTTTTTTGAAATCGAGTTTTCAAAGGTTTCCCGAGTGGGATCGACTTGGAACCTCATTAACCGGTGGATAAATGTTTAAATAAAGGATCTCATGGTTTCCGAATTGATTTTTACCTGGGAGTTTCAAATGGCGCCTTGATTGCAAAATTTTTGTCAATATATTTGTGAATTTTTTATTCGATAACTTTGGGTTCTGGAAAAATTGTCAAGAGAAAAAGTTCTTAGAATTACTCAAAGAAAGCACCTGAATTTTTTCACAACCTTTTCAAGAAAATTTGTGTATTTTGCAAAAGGTAAATTAATGCAAAATTCATAAGTTGCTCAAAAAAATTCAAAAAAATTTCCATTTATTCTACGATTAATTCTAAGATTATTTTATTCTTGTCAATTTCTCTGGAAATGTAATATTTTATGAATAAAAAATTTCTTAACTGATTCTCGAAATGAGTGTGTACATTCAGTCTTTAAAATTAAATATAAAATTGAGCACTTGACACGGACGATTTGCACATTGTTACATTAACAATCATTAGTACGTGACTTTTGTTCAAATTATACAGAGGCTAACTTAACTTTTATTATCTATAATATTTACTAATCTGCAATTTAAATTACTTTTGACTGCTAAACGTGTATAACTTCTTGCATTAATCTTCATGCGGAATATTTTATCGCATTTATAATATAAATAAATATAGATATATGCATGGGCTACTAATCGCGTTTTTGGATCAATATAAAAAAATTAATGTAAGTCATGAAGATTCTCTTAAAATTAAACTTTAACCTTCGGCTAGTTTTTTCTAGACCGTTACCAGTTTTTAAGTTTTTTTTTCCATTTTTTCCAAGAATGCACGGTAGTAATTGCCTTACACAGGAGTTAACGCAATAATAGAAAGTTGAATTCACTATTTCGTCCTCGAAAGTTTTAAACTTATGCATCGTTTTGAATTGGTTAAACTATATACATAAATATAATTGAATAGTATAAAAATTATTTATAGTACTCCTTATTATAACAAATCCAAAAATAACAATCTATTTAACTGCAGACTATTCTAGAATTTTAATATTTGCCAATGTACACAATAAATGCATTAACCTCAGTTACAAGGTACTTTTTCGTAGCTAAATCACTAAAATATGAAAAAAAAGATCGCATTGTCAATCGGGTAATACTTTATAATCAAGCGGTTATACTGTTGTATTACAAAAGAACTATTAAACTTGACATTTTTTACGTTTACAAGTTTTTATCCAGTAATTTTAACAAACGCAACAGTTAATCCTAATACAATTAATTGTAATGACATCATCGATCATATTATAAAATGTAAGTCTATAATTTTCTAATAGAACACCCACTTCATGAGCAAGTCATACCTGTATACATGTCTATATTCACTTAAAAATATAATATAGCTCGAGTATAAAAAGGATGGATGAGACAATTTTCATAAATGCATTTGGTGGTTGAACTGAAATTGCCTTCGATAAAACAATCAATTAAATCCCACCGGAATGAAGAAACTTGGCGCAATTGCCTTTAACAGGTTTCCCTCGGTTAGAAAGAAAATTTCGCCCACGCTCCTTTGGCTTCGTGACTGATGAATGAAATTCTCAAAGCCATGCACCCGAGTGTCAGTGCCGTATATTCTATCCTTGGAAACCCCACGCGACAATTTCTTTTTTTCGCTCCCTGGTTTTTTTAATTAAGTAAAGATACTCAACAGAGATGGTGGAAGTGTATATAATTGTAAGAATAATTCAGTATCGAAAATATGTTATAAGATGATTATTTATATCGCAAATGATTTCTTTTTGCATTAATGTATACTACAACTTGGGCGGTAATTACAAGGTGTACGTTACAATTAATTAAAATGATGAACTTTACATGACACAGTTTCATTTGGATTTATGACCAATACAGTGATATCGTTTTAAACAATGAAACTAGGGTAATAATAATTTACATTTGATTTTAATTAGTATATTATTCAACATATTTTCTTAAATTTCGTTATTTGTATTTCTCATGAAAACTTAACTTAACGTGTGTAATATCAATTAAGATAAATTTTAAAAATATATTATTATTAACCTTTTTAACGTGCCGACTGTTATAATATTTATTAGTTATTGGTATAATAATGATGATAACCTATAATTTTTCTATTCTTGTGCAGTTCCTATCCTTGAAATTAAAACAACAAAATAACATTACCTCTTGCAAATGTATCAATTAAATCCTAAAGGAATAGGGTCAGTTATTATTTTCTCGGTATAAGAAAAATACTATTTAATAAATACAAGGTACGAGTTTTGTACTTGTAAATAATATAATCATTGATTCAAGATTGTTTTTTCTTATTTTTTATTAGAAAATTAGTTCTTTCATTCTTTTTATATACTAATAAAAATTAATTTTGTCTAAACTCCCGTTTTCATTAAATAATTCGATTTTATGAAAATAATGAGGAATATGTATAAGAGAAAAATTAATGTATAATTAATATTGATAATTTTTTGGTTGAAACCATATAAACGCATAAACCCGCACTAACGAAAGCGCCAAGTTGTAAGGCCACGGCCATCCTCGATTATCTTGCGACGTCGTCGAACTTGTCGTGCATATACGAATACCTCTCCATGAATGCGTAACTATGAGCGTCTGCGCTCGTCATCGGAAATTACCCACCAAAGGATCCGCGACCGATAAGGTGGCAACCTTAATTAACCGGCCTTTCGTTACCGCGTCTAAGGAAATGGTGTATACTTTTCAAATGATTCAATTTCAGAACATATAGAAGCGCAACCGTTTTTTTTCTGTCCCGATATATGATCAAGAATGTGGAGTTTGCAATTCAATAAACGCCACAAAATTGCATCGAGTAAATATCGAAATAATTCTGATATTGTTACTTTTCCTCCTCGAGAAATTTAATAGTAATGGAGAGCGAAGATTCATGGAAATTAACAATTGCAGAGAAAGTTTTTTCAGACAAGTATATATAACCGATAATTTTAGCGATGATTTGCATTGTTGGCAACGAAAATAAACGGTACTATATAGATAAAAACCGACTGAGTGTATCGTACACAATGAAATGACATTTGCCAGAATAAATATAAAAAAATGTATATACGCGTACACTGAATGCAGTATCAATGTTAAAATAATACAACTGAATGTAGAAATGATGTATAATTAATCCACTTATCTTCATTATCATCGCGATAACTGTAAGTCGATGCATTATAATTGCATCAAAGGAATTAACTGATTATTCAAAGTTGTTAAACGCTTGAACAAGCACTTATAAGGATAAAAGTTTGTCTTTTTAAATTTAGTTTCTTTTTAACTCAGTCGAAAAATAAAAAATTTAATCATTTTTAAAATTTTGATTTATACTAACTCATAATGATGATTGCCTCTTCGCAATTTTGATTTAACACATAATATGTACGTAAATTACATATTTATCAATAAAATGAAATATCTTGATGGAATATATTATCCTATATCACCAAGGTACTTATTCATGAAAATATGAATATTCATTTGTTTTAAATACTATAATAAATAATATATTACATATATATGTAACTGATACAAATTTATTCATTTCTATTATAACTACTTTCTACAGGCGTACGTTCAATACGTTTTGCAGCGCTGAAATCGTATGGATCGGATCGATGGTTTTCAGGTACTCTGAATTATTGACATGTTTATAAAACAATAATGTTTTCTTTGAGAAGACAAAGATTGACACACTATTTTCCGGATTTTAAATAAATACCTACTATTCCTAAAGATAAAATTATATGCATTTGTCATTTAAATAAATAATTAAAAAAATAATAATACAACATTCTTGCATAAATTAAAAAAATTTAATCAAGGCTAATTATATACGTATATACACGGCACTTAACAACATCCATATCGTTTCACGATAATATAATAAAAATAGTAGTCTGTTCAACACAGTGTATTTTGAGGTTAGGTAAAAACTATATATATATATATATAGACGGTGACGGTCACTAGGGCAGTAACAACCAATTTCAAACAAAACGTACCGCCGTCTCCACCCATCTAGTAAACTTTTGCCTACAATCCGTTCCCCTCTGTTGTTTGAATAACCACATAGCTATATAATAAAGGTAATGTCCCTTAGAACGTGAAAACTACATTTCTCGGAATGTCGACCGTGGAAAGTTCGCAAAAAATCCCTGCTCAGGTGTAAGAAAAAAGCCTCGATATACCGAGGTTAGTCCTTAACCCAGATTAGGCCTATTTCGTGCGCTCAGGCCGTTTCGATCTTTCCCGCATTCAAGGATGCGAGAGACACGAAGAGCATCCATACACGTACAAGGTGTATGTACGTGGGAGTGGAAAAGAAAGAGAAAGAGAAGGAGGACGAGACAGAGAGAGAGGAGAGATAGGGGGAGGAAAGTAAGAGTAAATGAAGCCTTTTATAAACCTAATTGAAAAATCGAAAGATCGCCGAAGAAGCATCTATTTGTTGATACAATATTAAATACCCTCGCGATGCCTTTTTGGGGCGTGTGCCGTATACACGACTCCGCGACGCAGGCCAATGCTCGTATGTGTCTCTTATCGGGCAGAGCTCCCTCTTTCTCGTCGCTCGATTTCGAGAGAATCTCTCTCGTTGTGTCTCGTGTGAGTGTGAGTGTGCGTGTGCGCGCGCGCGCCCGGGTATACACATACACATGCGTACTTCCACACAGGAACACACACACACACAGCCATACACCGCGCTTTCACGTTGTAAAACGTTTGTCGTATATAAAATACATGCACGCGCATTGATGTTAAAAAACTGTTATTTGTCTTCTTTTTTTTTTAACGAGTTAACAATGACAACGTGTAGGCGAATGCGCAAAGTACTAAGATCGCCAAGTACACGTCTAATACGAGAGTAAATAATTTAAGGTGTACACAATATACGTGTGTATGTATAGGTAGCCTGTACGAGCGAACGAATACTTTGCTCCAGAATATAGTTCTACACGATACGAGCGCACACGCACACAATGAAACACATTTCTAAAATTAATTCACACGGTAGTACGACACATCCTTTG
This sequence comes from Theocolax elegans, assembly GCA_026168455.1. Taxonomy (NCBI): domain Eukaryota; kingdom Metazoa; phylum Arthropoda; class Insecta; order Hymenoptera; family Cerocephalidae; genus Theocolax; species Theocolax elegans. The sequence continues at coordinate 94,856,065 of CM047425.1, forward strand.
TCAATAAACGATGTAGGGTACCTATGTGCGAATACAATAAAGGTAAAAAAAAAGTAAGGAAATTCCAATATCGGGCGATGCACGTTATATGCGGATTCCCCCGAAATGGAGGACGGCAAAGCCGGAGAGGAAGAGAAAGAAGGGGGACGCGCGCGCGGCATCTCCGGGAGCGCGCGTTGAAAAAAATGGCAACGGGGAAGAGACACGGAGCGTCGTCCGACATGACACGCACGGAGAGTAGATGTGTGTATAGACCTGCTCGTACGTGTACGTGTATGGGCGATCTCGCGCGCGCTTGTGTGTGTGTGTGTGTGTGTGTGTGCGTGTGTGCGTGCGTATACCCGACACGTCGCGTCGGCGTCCCACGCGTTCGTTTCTTTATTTCCTTCTATCTTTCTCATTATGACCAACACATTCTCGAATATTCCGTAAAGTGGTTCGGTATAGCCTGACCGTCCATGAAAAAAATGGAGCAGAGCAGAGTATACTTACGGACCGACGAGGACGGTTGCTGGGTGTCGCGGGTACGGCTCTCTCGCGCACTCTCGGCCGTACTCGGTGATCTCCGGTTAGGGAAACGTTCCCCCCTTCGGTATATATATATATATAATTCTTTCTTTATTTCTCTCTCCGTCTCCGTCTCGGTCTCGGTCTCTGGTCCCTGTGTCGTCTACACAGTCCACAGTGCGTTTTCCTGTACGCGTTACGTGACCGTCACTATCCAAAGTCAGAGACGCGCCTTGTTTACAATCGAAAAAAAAGGCTGCAGGGAACTCTCGGTTTTGCTCGACTGCACGTACCTACCCCTCCGGAAGTTACACTCGATCCACCTACTCCGATCTATCGGGGACGCGTGCGAATCCACCCTCCCGTGTATTATTCGACGTTCACGACGATCTATGCGCTTCTCCCGTACCCATGTATATGTACACCGTTCTGTAGTGTACCAGTGTGTACAACGCGACGCGAGGATACGGTAATCTGACCGAGAACGTTGCATGCATGTATATCTATACGTATTATAATTATGACGAACCGCGTGCTCTACTATTTGGATCTATGTATTTTCGCTTACGTTTGTCTCCCTTCCTTGGTCGACGGGGGGAGAGTCCGCCTCGTATCCCTCTTCCCTCTGAGGAGTTGTCGCGTGCTTCACAGTCTTGACCCTGGTGGACACGTAGGTGTCGACGACTCAGCGTCCGGCGCGCGACTAAACCGGACCGATGACTAACCTCGTAGGAGCGGCGAAAAGGGGAACGTGCCTTCCCTCTCCTTTGCTCTCTTCCTCCCTCTCTATCGCTCTATCTCTCTCTCTCTCGCTCGGTCTCTCTTTGATTCACGTGTGGGGAGGGGTGGGGGAGAGGGAAGGCAGAAAGTATGGCGATGAGTATACGGAAATTTTTCCAAGTTGATTTCCTCTCCTCTGGTGATTGACGCGTATTGTTTCCGTTATTTTACTTTTGAGCGAGAATTTTGGGGTTTCCCGTTCGTTACGGGATCGAGGTTATGGGAATGGCTTTTACGAAACTATACGACAAAAAAATGAAGATTTTCGGGTGATGTGTCAATTTGATCAACGTAGTACCTCACTTTCCGTGGGTTTGCGCAGCCGCGGTGCGCATGCGCCGTATACCTCGCTCGCTGCGAATGGCCGACCCTGTGAGAGTCGAGTGCGTGTATATATAGGTATATCCTCATATATATTGATATAGGTACAAGAGTTTGTCGACTCCTTGTAACGCACCTCGCAGCTCGCGCCTCGCACACACCGGAATCATTGATTCTCGAGCGAGGTGAACTTTGACGAATGTCGGTTACTGTCTCCGTGGATAAATATTTCACTCTTTTTAATTTTACCTTGCAAACTAAAATTTTTACATTGTTCGTGCAAATGAATTATTTTATGATGATTCAAATTTATTTATAGCACCTGTATTATGTTAAAATTGATTATTTGTAACTCTTAATAAATTATCCTATCGGATAATGGGTGAGGATTAATTAGACACATTATTGTTACAGGTTTGACATTTATGCTACGCTATCGCAATTGGTCAGAGATTAATTTAAACATCGTAATAGTTCATTGATTTGGTTTTATAAACTTTACGAATTTATAAATACAATATATGTAAATACGCATGCAGTTGAATAATTTTCATACTTGCAACGATAATTTACAACGATGTAGGATAGGATTTATATAAATATACGTTTTCATGAATTTGTAAATTGGCGCGTTTCTTTTGAACAGATGCGACTGACAACATGGCTGCCGTAGTCAGGTGACTGCAAAATTGCCAATATATACGGACATGGCCAATGAGATTTAAGGTTTGTCTATAGTGCAACCCTGCCTCTATTAAAAATTAAGCATTTCGTCGATCGTATCGATTAACGTCGTATTCCATACAATATTTAACAATGCGCAACGATCGTAAAATTACAATTGTATCTTTACAGTTGGAGAGTAATCGAAGGAAATTAAAGTGTAACGACGATGGAATTGTAGAACGAACCAAAAGCGCGACAGCTGATTGGCCGCGAATCGTGCGCTCGGAGTTGGAGCCTTCCGCGTATTTTTCTTCGCTCCGCAAGCGCAACACACACCACACAGACGGACGGTACCTATCCACCAACGAAAAACCCGGAGTCTCGAGTGTCTCGACACTCTCGGGTATATAGTGTACGTAGGTATATATAAATATACGTGTGTGTACGTGCTCTGGTCGAGTTGCGCACTGAAGCAACTGTCATTTTCCGCGAGATTGTGTGCGCGCGTATGTATCAGTGTATTATATGGGTATCCTCCTCTACTCTCCTCTCCTCTCGTTCACTCTCTCTCTCTCTAGTGTAGCTGGGCCGACGAGGAGAGAACGGCCCCCTTCGAGAGCGCAAGTGTACGGATCCGAGGATAGTCGTCCAGGGAGTTGAACCATACCTACAGCCCTTTAAATGCTCGTGCTGCTGGTCAATTCGTTCGTACTACACCTCCGCTAAATATTGAGGGATTTCCTCGATCTTACATATACATACACATATATCACCAGGTTTGTATATATTATCGTATATCGTATATACCACTCCCGATTTCTTTGTATTCTTGTATTCTTATTCCTCTCGGGAGGTCGCTCCAGCTCTCGCGCGCGCTTGACAGCCGACGAACGAATTGTACAGTTCATTGGAAACTCGTCGAAATCGTGGATTAAGCGATAGGAACATAGAATATTATATGTACGTGTATTCTCTTTCTCGCTCTTTCGGACAGCAACAGACTAACAGAGTACGGACCATAGGTACACTCACCAACCATTTGGATGTTTAATCCGATTATCTACTCGCGGTGACGAGCTGACGAGTCACCCGGAGCAAATCGAACTACCTTCACATATACCTACCCAATAGCCAATACCCACACCTCTACAGTCGTATACTCACGTACGTACACATACTCGTTGGAGGCCTCCGGCGATTCACGTTCACCGGCGAGGACACATATACTCGGAGGGATTTAAAATACAGTGCATTCATTGTTGCTACTCGGCAACTGAACGGTTTTTTAAAGTCGTCAGTGCGCGCTCGGAATACGAGAGTATAATGTCAATTAGTTCTTTTTTCATTACGGACGATTGTTGTATGGGAAGGTGACCGTTTTCCTTGTGCAAACAGGAGGGTTAACATTCGCATTCGAGTTACTTATACGAAAAGTCTCTATCTAATTTTACAAGTTCAACCAGATTATAAAATAAATCTATTAAGTTAATTATGTTCTGTTGTTATTATTCTCGTGAAGATTAATGTAATGAAACAAAAGATTTCCTTACACTTTAACTACTTTTTTTTTTTTAGTAAATTAGTCTGATCGGAAATACACCTTTTTTTCATCATCGCGATAACAGCCGTCCGAATTAAGTGAAATTTCGATATAAACTTGAATTTCGTAGCTTATTTAATTCATTTTTTTATAACATCTTTAAGAGAAATTGAATGAATCTGTCCAGTGGATGAACTTTATTTGTTTACGAGTGTTTTGTTATAAGTTGTTTAGAAATTGTGTGAATCGATTTTTTTTTAACTTATTTTATAATTATTAATTTTCAGCAAAATTGATAGAAAAATGATAGTAGAAACAATGTACTATTTTTTTCTATTCAAATGTTAAACGTTTAAATTATTTAAAACTTTTTATCGGTAGCCGTAACTGAGAATTTAAGTAGTTTTAACAGTCTTTTCTTAGTAGACACTTTGTAAATGTAAAATGGTGTTTTAATTTATTAGGCTCACCTTAATTATTATTATTCAAGGTTTCTTTAAAATGAGTTAATGTGGTTTTACACTGTGGTTGCACACTGAATGCAGGTTGATACTGAATTGGTGTTTAGAGATTAAACTTTTTAATAGAATTAAGGCTCAAGGTGAAACCAATAATTGACAACCAGATTTAATTAGTTGAATTTTATAAATTAACTAACCAATTGAAATATATACTAAAGAAATAAAGTTATATTTTTAATAATACCGTTGTTATAAAATTATCATAATTAAATTAAATTATTTGATTTTCATACAAGTTACAAATTTTCAAGAAAACTGACAATCCTTATTCATAGAAATTATTAACTCGTTTAGTTTCTCTACAATTATCTTAAGAGTAATTTATTTTATGATGTATAATTATAGTTTTTTCTGTAATGCCTAACTAATTTTTTTCCTCTTTTCAGGATGGCACACAGTTCTCATACTTACGGTTCCACGGACCAGAGGACAGATGTACCTGATGTAGGATTTAGTCCTACTGAACTTTACAGTCTGAGTGAAAATATTACTTCAAACATATACAAAATTAATACAAGTTATAGAACCTTGGATCGAGCCTACAAAAATGTTGGAACCCATAAGGATAATCAGAGTCTCAGGGATAAAGTGTGAGTATCTGCATACAAAAATCATATGATTTAGTTTATTAATTCTATTAAACATGTTTTTTGAGCTCTTAGTTAATCATCGTGTATGACTAATAATTCTTTTTTCTTAAAGGCATTTTACACAATTAAGCACAAATCAAATGGTGACTCAAACAAGTAAAGATATTGCAAGACTGACAGTTTTGATGAGGAGAGGTGATAAACAGCAGAAATTACAAATTGAGAAACTCACTAGTGATTTTAAAGATGCACTCCAAAAATACTCTGACATGCAAAGAGTTAGTATACTAAAATTTCTATTATACATACTTATATAATAAAATGTCTGTTCAAGGTCTAAAAATATTAATATTTCAATGCAATTAAAAAAGAAGTCTTTAATAATAGATCATAAAGTAAAGAAATTAATCTAATTTGAACAAAAGATTGTAATGTATAACATTTTATAAATTAATTTTCTCTTTTTAATTTATTAGAATTTATTCAGTATTAATTATAACAAAATATATAACTTATTTATATTATGCTATTATATAAATATGTATTTATATACATTCCTGAAAGTCTCGAAAATAATGAATAGATGTAATGTAATAGATAACATTTAAGTAACATATTAAAATATAATTATACATTTTATACATTGATGTGGTTGAATCTATATCTCTATAATATTAAATTCTGTAACTAAAGTTAAATAAGAAATTGTGTTTTTGCAGTCTATTGCAGATCAAATGAAAAGGCACATACTTGTTACGAGTAGTATAGAAACACGCGGGGATGATCCTGAAGATGAAAGGCAAAACTTAATTCAAATTCAAGAAGATGCTAAACGAATGGCTGAACAAAGGTTGATATCATTGCAAACAAAATTTTTATTTCGATTTTACACATTAAAAAAAATGTTACACATTTAAAAGTTACACAGCTTTACGCTATTAAATTTATTGGAAGTATAAAATAATAATTCTGCGTCATTTTTAAGTTTCTAATACTTTTTAGTAACGTCTTTTATATTGCTTGCATTAACAGTAAATCATGACAAAAGAAGAAAAAAATAATTATATTTTTTTAAGAATGAAATTTAGAGAAAATCACAACACGATTCTTCTTCGGTCTATGGAACTTATAGATGTGATTACTATTTTCTTTTTTCCAGGGCATTGGAATTTGACCATGGGTTAATTTTGGAGCAGGAGGAGAGGATAAAGCGCATTGAGGGGGACATTTTAGATGTGAATCAAGTAATGAGAGAACTTGGAGCTCTTGTATATCAACAAGCTGATGCAGTTAGTAAGTAATCATTGGAATTAGTAATTTAATGTTATATTAAATAACATTATTACAATATTTGAATTAAACTGTGTTTTTCCTTACAAATGTTTAACTTTTTTTTAATCTAACAAATAATTTATTTTAAAACACTGTATTAAAATAATAATTTTTTAAATGATTTTTTAATTCAATTTTGTATCAAATCATCAGATATTTTAAGTAGTTACATTACTTTTACTTTAATATCATGTTAAACATCGATTAATTTATTTGCAGGTAGTATTGAGAATAACATTGAAAACGCACATGACCGTGTTGAACTGGGAACACAAGAATTAATTAAGGCTAGTAATTACCAAAGTAAATTTCGACGAAAAGTTTGCATCCTCTTAATTATAGCTATTACCCTCGTGATCATTTTGATACTGTGCATAGTTTTAGCTAATAAATCAAGTTAGCGCATTTAAATATTGTAGGTAGATGTAGAAAGTCGAATTTGGTTGTCTCAATCTACTGCAATGGCTCGTGTTTAAAGAGTCTTGCCCACTATATTAATAACATATTGCCTGTTTTTTGTTAAATTTATGAAAACTTGATAAGTAGGCAATAATAAAATGAGCTGAAAGTCTTACTCAATGGATTAGAAGACTTTCTATGTTTGTGATTCTATAGCATGATGTGAAGTGGTTGTAAGAACAAATTACAGAAAAGGTGCTGTTCATTATATTTAACTTAATTGTGAATTAGATAGGGTTATATTATATTAAATATTGAAATTCCCGTATGATTAGAGTTCGGTCTGTGTAAAAAGATTTACGAAGGAAAATCACCAAATTAACAAAGTGATTCCTTTTTATATTTAAATTAGTAAATCGGAGGTATTTAACCAATTGGATCATAAATTTCGGTAAAAATTGATGAGTTGTTCTCTATAGTTAGATACAAGAAAAATTATTTTTCTTTAATGTAGAAATTCACGTTGAAGAAATAATTTTTAATATGATTTGAATAGAATTAATAATTAGGATCATATTTAGTATTTATATCTGTAGAACATTTCATAAATCTTTCCCAAAAATTGTAATCGAAAAATACATTAATTTTATAAAAAAGTTAAAAATTGTAATTGAAATTAATTGTAAAATACTTTACAGTATTTATAATCAATTTGAAGAACGATATACATTTACAAGCTTTATAATTCGATTTACAGTTGCGACATTACCATTTTACACGACGTAGGTCTTTTAATAAATTTTAAAATAGAAAATAAACCTATTATATCTTTTCTCTTTGTAAAATATTACTTTCTTCTTAAAGTTTATAAAAGTTGTTCATCTCGTTGTCATTATTAGCTTTAGTAAAAGTATAATCCGTAAAATAAAATTACACATTTATTTTTGCTTTTGCTAAATATCATTATGCACTTTTGAATCAACTTGTATGATAAGAGAAACTGTTGCAAAAAGTTATTGTTAATTGATTTTTTAATTAAATTCATTACACGTAAATCATCGTCTTAGATGTAGACTAGTTTTATTTTTATTAATTGTATTATATTACGCATACCGAGTTTTTTCTAAAAAAAAAAAAAAAGAATTGTTCTCGTATAGAACAACGATGAAAATCGTACTTGCTGGCTTTAATAATGTTACAGAGCGAAAACGCAGCCAGGGGCTGAATCAAATATGTATTGCCTTGATATTACACGTATTGTATTTGTACACTTACAAAAAAATTTGTTGAAAAGTTAAGAATTGATAGCCGTTAAAGCAAATGTGCCTATATAATTTTTTTCGTTTAATAATCTTTCAAATTTATGAATTCATGCTTTATTTAACGACTATCGATTCTGTTGTAAAATTCTAATGGAATAACCTATGTTATTTATGTATTGTAATACAAGACTAATGTAAGGTAAACGTGTTAAGCCGATGGTTGCTTTGCAAGATAATGTTAATCAACGGCATTACTCAAATCAATGAAAGTGTTACGATTGCGAAACTTTCTCCGTTATTGAAGTCCTTTTAGCCATCGTAATTTAAATTAAAATACAAACTGTAGAAGTTAAATTAGTTCAATGCGTTGAAAATGCACAACAATAAAGTCTTCGATACGAGCTATCACTAAGAACTAAAATGTGATCTTTGCAGGAGTTAAAATTAAGTAAGAATGTTCACGAATTGTGCTACATTCAATCACTATTTTATAAAATATATTTGATTGCTGCTTAGTATAATTATACTGTACATTGTACCAAGGGCAAGAAGACAAATCCTGATTGATTGAGACAGCCACTTTATTACAAGAAAAGGCCCAATCGACTCTTATATATAATAATAAATATTAGGCATTCCAGTTTCCAACAAGTCCATCAAATACACTTTATCATTATGAATATTATTAAAAAAAGGAAAAATTGTATATACAATTGATTAATATCGTTCCGAATAAATGACATTAAATATTGACGATATAAACACATTAAACGATTCTTTATATATTTTAAATGTGTATGTGTATAGATATACATATACAAATAGTTCGTAAAACCTTGTAACAAAAACATGCTTCGAGTCTTAACATCTACAGCAATTTTTTTTGCCATATTTATTGGCAAGAAAACATTTCTAGATATAATACATCATGGAACATCGAAATTAAATACAAAAAATAGGAGCTTAAAGGTATGCAAAATTACATTGAAAAGTGGCAAGATTTTTATAATACTTTAAGCATCTCGATGTGCACCGTTGGTAAAAAATAAAATCGAATAATAAAACTTCTTTTGTACATTTAAACAAGGCACAATAAAAAGTAACTAAAAATAAAAAACGTATAATTAATATATAATAAATGCACTATGCACATAGAACTTGCACTTTTGACATTAGAATCACAATGCAACTTTACACATAATTGGCAGTAAATTAACGTTATTTAAATTAACTATATAAAAATATGTCACAATTACTAACATTATAAAATCGATATACAGTATACATTTTTTATCAACGCACGAAGTTCGAATGTATTAAATGACAACTTAACAAAAATTTAATTTGTAATATCAATAAAAGAAATCAGTCGTAACGCTTACTGTATTATGAGAAGTTTATCTCATAATCACTATTGAAACATCACAATTAAAAAATTATTGCAAATGAAGATTTAATCTTCTTTTATTTGACATTTTGTGGTCGTCTTGCTTTTATTCTGGCTTGTAAAGTAAGAAGCAGACCTGCAAGAACATCGTGGTTCGGTAATTTTTTAGCAAATAATAGTCGTTTTACCGAATCATCATATGTGAGCAGTGCGACCATATTTTGAAGTAGGAATCCTTGACAATATTCCAACAGTTGTACTGCATTATAAACCTAAAATTAAACATATTAATTAATTTATTAAATATGTAAGAAATAATTAAATATTTAAATTGCATTTGGAGTTTCTAAATAAAAAAGAATTTCTCAAATTTAGCATGGAAAGAAGAATGATAAAGATGCAGAATGTAAATTATACCTTTGCATGAATGTACATAGATACGATATTATCGAGATCAACCATTGTAGAGCATTGAGCTTCACAGAAACGCAGTAAACCGTCTAGTTGGAAAAAATTAGCTGCAGCCATCAATTCTAAGACGTCGCTTTGATTGACTTGTAAAGTAGCGCATCCTCCGTGATACAAAAATTCCATAACCAACTGTAATTGTAAATATCGTTATAGAATCAAAATTATTAAACATTGATGAATACTCGGAATAAAATCTTACTTGGAATATGTGATAACGAATGTCATTGATTTGAACGATCGGTGGATTTCCTTCACACAATTTTGAACTTAACATATTTCGAAACCTTGGGGATGATGTGACAAGAACAATTTTATGTCCATAAAATACTCTACCTTCTACTCTAAATTGCACATCACTCAATTCTGGATTATTAACAAATTTCGGATCGATTCTTGATCCACTCGAGAGAGTCGTATCTCTTATGGGTTTTATCGGTTCCCATCCGAAGCAAGTACAAAATATATCTGCTAATAATAACGTTGTCCCTTCCTTCTGTAATATAATATTAATTGTTATGGAAATGTTGTACTCGTATACTAGTATACAATATATCTATAGCAATGTAATTACCTTGCTATATCGGAAAATATTAAATAGTAAAGGAAGGCATTCTTGAACAAATTGCGTTGAATAATCATCCGGACAGACTTGTAGAAAATCTTGAAGAAGCTGGTCAATTACGGAATCAATTCGCATCTCGTGAGCGGTCGATAGGCTGTGCATCCAACAGTGAAGCGTCCATGATACCCTTAACCCTCGCAATTCCATCGTTATATCTGCAATATTATTTTTTATCATTATGTTTACAATTTTAATATAATTTTCTAAATAATTTATAACTACTGCTTAATAGCTAATTTGTCTACGAGAATGTTAGATTGACGTGTGATAAAAGTCCTGTATTATTTTTATACTGTATATAATTATCAATTTATAGCTTAGCTAGATGTTTGTTATAATCCATATATTATTATTAAATGGGAATTTATAATAATAAATTTACACACCTAAATGATTACTTTCGGCGCTATGGTACATCGCTTCTTGAAGAGCTTTAATTTGAACTTTGCTAAAGACGGGTTCATTTCCGTCTCTTTGATTTCCACGACTATCTGTTGAATGCTGTTGAACCGTACCAGAATTGCCTTCAGCAAGTATTTCTTCGAGCGATAAAACTTCCTTCTCGCCTCGTCGAGCAGAGAAATTTAGGGGATGTGAGAGTAGCTGATGCAAAGATCCTCTTTGTCCATGTGATGTTGCTACCGATATTGCACTAAACATTTTCGTAAAAATTAACTGTGCGTTAGAAAATTTAAAATTCCATTCGTACATTAAAAAATAATCCGAACAAGGACTAAATAAATCAGATATATAAGATTGAACAATGCAGACAAAAACATTAATACTTGAGTATATATATCGCTTGTTATAAAATATAATATTTAACATACCTGTAGCAGCCTCGTTGCGCGGAACCAGAGTAACAAAAAGTATCTTTTATCAATGTCGACAAAAAGGGTTGCGCTCCGTGCGCTAAGAGTAAAGCGACCATTTCATTGTTCCCCGAAGCGGTTGCAGCTTGCAAAGGAGTTATCGTCGATTTGTCCTCGCTAAGTTTAGCGCCACCTTCGACTGCTGCACCTCGTTCGAGTAATATCCTGGCGATATTGCAATGACCGATCAACGCTGTATACGTAAGCGCCGTCCAGTGTTGTGTCTCGGTGTAAGAGCCCTATGGAACAATTACCGCGTTCTCAAAATTTATTTCATGATTCTACTAAGAGTCTTTAAAATTTTACCAATTGATTTTAAATCATTCTTAATTAAAAAATAACTTTGTTTGTGTGTCTTTTTAAATTTTCAAGGGAAAAACATTGATATAATTTACGTAAATTTGATATATAATTTAATAAATAAAATGACCGTACGTATATAAAAGAAAGATCTTGAAAGTATAAAGTAATCGAATATTTACCAAAGGACTAGCAGCTTGATAATTATTATTTTGGCTGGGAGTCCCAGTTAACGAGCTCGAGGATGCACTCAAGTTGATACTTTTATTCGGAGTGGTAGCTGGTGATTGAGAAATCGCACTCCTCGAATTCGAACCACCGGAAGCTAAAGAAACCCTCGATGGAGTAAGAGATGCCTGAGTAACCGTTGGTACAGGAGTCTCGACGTTCGGATCAGCACCCGCATCGAGCAGAGCCATAACCGCAGCTTCGTCACCAGTGACACAAGCGAGCATCAATGCAGTAAATCCACAATCGTTTACGGTGTTTATTTTGCTTCCCGGTAAAAGCGAAACAGCTTGAGATATCAATTCTGGTCGACCACTGGTTAATAATTTGAACGCCATTTCCAAAGTAAATCGGCGTAAGTATTCCGCGTCGTCGATTCTCTTCGACGTTACCGTTACTTCGTCGGAGCTGCACGTGTGTGCATGTGTAGTTGAAACAAAGAAAAAACAAGAGTGAACGTTAAACTAATACCTTACACGCGTGACGCAAGTGATGAAAAAAAAAAGAAAAAAAAGTCGAAATCGTACCAAATCGGTCGAATAGGAGAGTCAACACCAGGTAGCAATAATCTAGCCGCTTGAGCGATATCATCGTGATCGACGAGATGCGCGTGTCGATGCTCCGCGTGGGCGGTAGCTACTCGTAACCACTCGACCAACGGCGGAAGGACAACGTATGCTCGCTCGTATGCAAGTTCCTGGATCCCTGGCCCTCTTTCTCCGTGCTCCAGCTACATCAGAATTATAAGGTGCTCTCTATACGATATGTATATACGTATATATATATATATACCTCTTCTTGTGTACCTACTATATACTCGCTTTACTTCCCGCATTCCCGGTTTTTCTATAATCACAGACTCTACGGGGTACGGTTTCTAACGGATACCCTCCATTCACGATGGACGCGTGGACACGAGTTCTTTCGCCCTGCGCGCACGCTTCACGGTAATCTAATAGATGATTCTAATGGGATACTAATCGGCAACTTGCACGATCTTTCATTATGAAGTTTCTCATTGCTAAATTGAGGAAATCATTGGATTCTTCTTACCATTCCAACAGAAATATCAATTGTTTAAATTGTTTATTGGGGAAGTACCTTTCCGTATTTCCTTTTTTTTCGAAATATGCGATTACATTATCGATCTTGTAAATGTTTTATAACGTAATCGATTTTTTTATTACTATGTACACGTTTTCTTATAACCCGTATTATGATTTTTCAACGATAATTTTGTTTTTATTCAAATAGTTAAATCATACTTTATACAGATATCTACTTGCTTATTTGAATTAATCTAGGTATTATACGATTTCAATATGTAATTGTGGACAGTCTACTATGATATTCAGTTTTTTTTTATTTAGTCTTTAATTTTTTCTACAACTTAGACTAATCGGTATTAAATAATTCATTTTAATAAAATTATATGGATAATTTACTTTCATTTTGAAAGAAGCCATACTAAAACAATAAAAAACGTTTCATTCAATGTACGTAATAAAAATTTGACATTTACAAGACAGAGTTACATTTATTATTAGCCTTTTATAAATAAACGATGTTTATCAAAACAAAACATCCGAACTTTAAAATCCCTACCAAAAAAAAAGCATTACGACAAACTGCAAGCAGTTCCATTAATAGAAATAACACCCAAGTACGTATAGGATAAAAAGAAATAAACACACAGCGCCTGCAAATGTCAAAGACAAGTGTAATATTTTGACGTCCGGTTCCCAAGCATATGCTCTAAATGCATTCTGCATTTATATACGTATAAACTGATCAAGATTCTCATGACGCGGTATGTACGTATATATATATGTTATATTAATATATAATATAAGACGAGACGGTAAATGCGATTAATAGATAACTGTATAGTACAGTAAATACTCTTAAATCGTACGAGTCACGGTCCTCATACCTGAGAGCATCGCATGTAGTAGAAGAGAGCACCAATGGCCTTGGATGTAAGAGGGACTGGACACCTGCCTGATTGAGCGACCTTCGCTATCAGCTCGAGAAGCTCCTGAATCGATCCAACGCAAGTCGTCAGTAAGGACGGCTCGAGGCTTTGTGCGTCCTTGCCACTTCGCGACGAGGTCGACGAGCTCAGAGAACTCACGCTCGCCCAACGTGGCATCGCTAATGCACCTGTGGATTTTATTTTCTTTTCTAGTTCCAGGGAATGTTTATACCTATATTTATACCTATACCTATGCCTATATGTATATATCTACACTCATTTATGTGGGTGATGTTTCATTCTTCTTTTCAATGCTTCTGCATGTTTTTATAACTGTTATGACTTTTTTTTCTGGTTAATTACTATACGCATTCTTGACTAGAGATTCAATTGTAAATTTAACTAATTGCTGTGGAAAGTCACGTTTACTCTATTTACGCGGATCACTCATTTTTGTGGGAATTTCGTTGTTATTAACTCGCGTATCGTTTTATAACGTATCTATAAAACTAAATGATATTGATGTTACCATTTACTTTAATTAAAGATTTTCGAAATTTTTATGCTAATACTTTCTTCTGTTTCAATTAATTTAATACACCGACTGATGGAACAATTTAATACAACTTTAGTATTAAGATAAATATATCATCTGATTCGATTTCGTAATTACTTATGAAAAGAAAATATAGTATATGTAAATCTTATAAATCAAAAGATGAGTTTTATTTCCTAAATAAAAATGATGAGTAGCTTATAAGTACCGTTCACGCTAAACTTGACAATCATTAATCAATTTTTAATGAGCGAACCGCTCGTAAATCCTGTCAAAAGAGTCATACTTTTATCGCGGGTTACGACCGCACTAACTGTTATTTAAAATTACTAGAATTCCACTTATGAACGTAAACGATTTGTGATATTACTATTAAAAAATCATCCAACCTTATTAAATGGTTTATACAAATTATTTGAATTAATTTATTATATTTAATTATACTTGACACTTTTAATAATATAATGTGAATGAGCACTTTTAGTAATAAAATTAAAGTGCTGCAGTATTATACAAAAATTTTATTTCACGACATTTAATTATCAATGGTAATTTGTTTAAAAAAAATACACGATTAAAAATTTACGAATAATATGTTATCGGATAAATGATGTATTTAAAAATGAAGTATAATAAGTAAAATAACTAAAAAATGTGTAGAATTATACTAAGCAAAATATATTGTATTCCACGTAATCGAGAAAACAGGTTGTTAAATATAAAATTATAGTAATTTAAGATCAAAATAGGTATTAAGAATGCGCGATAAAGACATGCAATATGATGTAATTTAAAGTAAAAGAATTAAAAATAAAAAGCAGGAGATAAGATCAAACAATCTTACCGGAAGCTAGTCTGCCAGCATTGAGGTGGGCGTAGGGTTGAAGAAGGCCCCAGAGATCACCGTTATTAGCGATCGCGTGTTCGAGCATCGTCGCAGTAAGGGTAGCATGGGGTTCACTCGGCACGCATTGCAACAAAATCTCCTCGAGGAGATTTTCGATCCCCGCAGCGAGATAGACGGCTGCGTACTCGTGGATCATTCGACCAAGCCTTACGTCTGACATCCAACGTAGAAATCTACCTACCGGTAGTTGTAGCCCTGATCGCGAGCCTTTTGATTGTTTTAATTGGTCTCCTGAGACAGCGAACATTGCTGCCGCTCGCAGACATGCCTGCGGTTGTGCAAATTAGTAATCGATCGATGAAAAAATCGATTGAACACACTTTGTGTATGAAAATATTTCATTTGAAATAGTAACGCGATAATTAGAGTAAAATATATAATATATACATATGGTATTTTAAAATTAATTGAATTAAATACGACCGTATCGAAATGAATACAGACCTTGGTACAAGAATCGGCGAGGGCAGGGCAAAGTACGATTTTGAAAGCACTGTAAACCTCGTGTTTACCACAGAGCCCAAGAGGTTTAGCGAGCCTCTGCGTTTCCCTAGCGATCCTAACAAGAGCTCGCTGTAACAGGTAGGATAACCTCGGTATCGTTTCCATCGTGACTTGGTCCATATGATCTCGAGTTCGTCCATTCTGAAGCACACGGAGGACATCGTGATGCGTCCAGGGAAGCTGTTGAAGTTCAACTAGACGATTGTGCGAGTCGACCCAGACAAATTCGTCAGCACTCGTGACGTTTGTGTTGATTGTCTCGAGACTCGAATGCCGCATCAACCGACGTACCGCGGGTTCCGAGCTCTCCGAACCGCTCAGCGACGAATATGTCGAGGTCGAGGTATGCGAGCGCATCGTCAGCTGCTGGATCGCTAATTTTATATCCTCCAATCCTGAGCCCGACCAAGGCACTTGAAGCTAAAATCGTTATTGTTCACTTACGTTTCCCATAATTTCTTGATTTGGTGTAAGTATATAATATCTTTTTAATATAAACTAAAAACGTATAGTTTTCAACTATATCGTCCATTGAATATTTAATTAAAAATTCAATATTAAACATCCATTCCGGAGTAATTATAAATTGAAAGTGCAAAATACGACATCGAACGCATATTCAATGATATATAGACAAAAAATGTATACCTTGGCTGGGGTGGCTCGATGTCGATTCCGACTCTGTCCCGACCTGTTGCGCCCATTCCTTTGAGTAACCGAGGCAGATAACCGATCATCTTCTGGCACGCTGTTCAAACCTTGGGGACTGTGAGCTCGATGGTGTCGATGAGGTGGTGAGCTGCTGCTCGTGTGTCCACCCGTATCGGACATGCTCGCGTGCCCGGACGATCGATTCTCGTCGGACGAGCTGTTCCCCGTGCATTCTGGCCTGCGCTGTAACACATTGCATGATCGATCGTTTAGTATACATAAGATACAAATTGTGACTCACTATCATCGGAATTTAATATTAAATTTTGGAAAATGCTTTCGACAAGACAACCCGTTATTTTACCTGTTATTTATCTACCCGTACACTATTTGTTTAGCCTAAATAATTATATCTAATTAAAAAACGATTTTTATTGTAGTTATATTCGATTTAATAAAGTAATTAATATATCAATAATTAATTCACGTAATCTTTAAAATTTTCATATTTAAAAATATATAACTTTATTAAAAAAAAACAATCTCGAATATCATTACAAGTAAATTTTATGCGGTTAATGTTATTTATACACTTTTTTATTTTATCTAAATATTGCGTAGTATAGTCATTACAACAACAATTGGCAGGTGATTAATTTTTTACGAATTATTCTCCTCGAGTAAATTACATTTTCATTGCTTATTATTTTTTTTTATTCTGTTTCGATTTGCTTCAATAATACATTTAACCTTTTTGTGGTTGAGTAATTCTGTCTATCCTTACAGTTCAATCGATTTTCCGAACGTCTGTAATCTTTGAATCGATGTTGAGAAACTTGATCTTGAATTAGAATTTAGTGTATCATCGAAAATCCACCTTGTACGTCTATAGATTCAGTTTAATAATAATAGCTACATAATAGTAAAACTTATTCGAAAACAATAACAAATCGGTATCCACATTATAAAATTATTGATTCACAATTTAATATAACATCGAATATGATGAAATTTAGTCAACCAAAGTGTTTTAAATAAAAAGATATAGCGAAAAATAAACAAAATTAGCTATTTTTTCATATATTTTTATTGAAACCAATTTTTTTCACTCTGCTGGAATAAAAAATAAAAAAATACAGAGTCAAAGTATCACTATTTTGTGCAACCACAATTACAATCCGTATGATTAATATGCATTAATATTATAGAAAAAATTACTAAAATCAAAAGCAATAATTTTTCGCATTTTTATATTTAAAAAATAATAATGTATTTAAAATTAAATAGGTCAATTTACTCGACCTCGAAAATACGTCAATTTGCTCGACGGTATTTGAAAAAATATATCTAAACTATATAGATCAAAATCAGCATTATGATTACGTTTTGTGCATCGAATAACAACTACGATGATCGAAAAAATATCTGTCCATTTGGGCATAGCGTCAAAAATGAAAACAATTATAAAAATATTTGTATACAAATAATCTATACCTGGAGAGCCCTAAGCTCATGAAGGCTTAGATGATGATGCTGAGATTGATGAGGATGATGGGCAGTAGGTGTCGTCGGTGTTGGGGTCGGTGCGACGACGTCAGTATCGCGTTCAGCAACCATGTGGACCGCATTTGCCTTTGGCGAACCTGGCGATGTCTCCTTCATATATGTTGGACAATACAATTCACGAGTACCCCCGCTGTTCGGCCTGTAACAAAAAGTTTAACCGCACTTAGACATATCGTACGCGTATATAAGTATGTATATATATACATATCGCGTGCGTATGTAACCTTGCGCTCATACAGTAATTACGCCTTCTTTTACAACCAATGTAAATTGGACATACATTGTGAAATCTCTCCAGTTTTCAGGTAAGTAATCGCTCCCTTGCATTGTGTCGGCAAGTTTTATGACTCCGGTTCTATTGTGATAGTGTAATTGCCCTTTCTGTTTTATATATGTATATATATATATATACATTGGGTTCACCTTTGCGACGCCCATCTTTCTACATACGCGTCATATAATTAACTCGAAGATTCTGTGTCTTATTCGCGGATGATGTTTGCTTTTTATATTATCTTTTTTTGTACACAACGTTTTATGCAAATGTTATTCAAATGTAAGTAGTACGTTTACACGATGTCTTAAATTTACTCATTAAGATTATGTGATGTGTATAAGTGTGATAACGATTTAACTGCACTATATTATGCATGCTTGTAAATATTTTGTAATTCTCTTTTTTTTAGCCAATAACGATTAAACAGTTCATTCTTTTCACCTGAAATATTTTATTCTTGTATAAATTGTATATTATGTAGGTTCATATATATAGTAACGAATAGTGTGAATTTCTCATGTTCAATAAAAACGATGATATAGAAGCGTAATAATAAGCTTGATGTAATACTCGTAAGTATAAAAAAGTATTTAAAAAAGTTTAAGTATCGAATACTTAGAAAATAAGCGAAGAAAAAGTTCGACAGCCTTTTTCCTAAGTTGCGCAGCCCCTTTTGACACTGTTTCACGTGTCACTTTAGTCAGGATTACGCAAAACGCGCAATCGGCACCCGACGTGCCCCTGAACCGTGGCGGTGCTTTCCTTTAACACTTCTCGGATCGATTCGATAAGCTGTAAGGTATCGTTTTGTTTCGCACTGACAATGATTACGCATAATATTGCATATACAAACATCATAGAATTATCACAAAGGGGTATATTTTGTAATAAAGAAATAATAATTTTAAAATGAAGCAATTAATGTGGAACTTAGTCGATTACATTTCTTATTGTTATTTTAAAATTTTATTAATATGCTTTATGTCGTCAAGTGTGTTTATATTCTAAATTATAAAAAAAATATCTATTTTAAGAAAAGAAGTTACATTAATTGATTGATTTAGATGCCGTAAGTCGAGGTTGCGCTTCGACAACTGTTAATTCAATTACTCGCTTCTTATCTATATTTCTAAAAAAAGCAGACTTATTAAAATATTTAGCGTTTAAAATCTTGAACAGCAAGTAATGGTAATAATAATAATTTAAAGTAAAAGAAAGAATCCGAGGAAATGGGCCCATCGAGTAAAATCGAAATGATATCCGGAATTACCCGCGCAATCGCCACTGTTGCACGAAGCTCCAGTCAGCCTTAAATCCGGTAGTGTCACCAGGTAACGACCAGTAATCCTCTTGCTTACTTTCATCTTCTTCGATCCTCAAGACATCGGCCCTACATGGTTTAACACTGATGATGATCTCGCTAGGATCATCCACAGGATCTTCGATCACAGGTTCACTAAGCTCTTCGTCGACGGATACACCCGTAACTTCAACCACCGATTTATGACGTTCATCGGGCTCTCTGCGACTAGTGTCACCAAAATAAACGACAGTACGATGTCCAGGTTCGGGTAAAGTCGATCGTCTATCGTAATCGTCAGTCTCGGGTTCCGAAGGTGCTTCTTCCTGCCATTCTCGAGTAGGTGTTCGAGTGACCACTGGTAGGGCTCGCCTCAGGATGAAATTACCCAAGGGCCCTCCTGTACCACCGACATACGATTCTGTTGACATTGGATCCGAACAGTCGCGCAATTCCAAACACAAGATGCACCGGCAATCGACGCGCGAAGTGCACTGCTTACTTTTACCCCAAGCCAGTAGGCCCTTTGTGCGCATTCTATTTCCGATTGCGCATCTTCATTCGTTACGTTCGGTTAACTTTTTCGTTATGCACTATACCGAGAATTGTCAAATGGATTGTAAAACAGTATCTAATGATCCTTGTGTTATCGAGGTGAATTTTAACTGTCTACTTCAAGTATTAGATTGCAAAACACGCGTCGTTCTCGATACATTAATTTCATTGAATCATTGATTTTATAAATTTATTCAATAGACATTTTTACTTCGAGACGTCTTCCCATCACTTTTGTAAAAAAATAATTCTTGCGAATCTCAATTTCATAAGTGGAACAATCGTTGCAATTCACCGAACATAGGGAATGCGGTAAAATAAATGAATTCCAAAAACCACGCGCTAACAATGATCGATGAAATAATTCTAATGTTTTACTGTGGACTATATTTAACGGAGGATCGTTTGTCGCGTAACGTCTGCAAATACTGCAATTCTCTGCGTAACAATATTACTCAATTGAACACCAATTTGGCAATTGAATTTGACACTAGCACGTCACAATGAATTGCAAAAATATTTAATTTAAGTTATTCGATAAATATGAAAAGTCGCGAATTTCCATGTTTATAGTTAGCTCCGCGAACGGTGCAGTCGAGTCAAGCGCGTTTCATTCACTGATCGGAAGTCGCTAAGCCGCTCGACTCTCTTGTCTCCGCTCGCGCACACGTGACCGCGGTCGGCTTCCTGCCTCGCTCATTGTACAGAAAGCTGGAAGCGCGGTGAAAACGAGGCTCACGCACTTCCTCTGGGGAGCCCTCGCGATATCCTCTCTGGGGTAGGAGGAGCCCGAGCTCGCTCTTATTCTCCTTCCGCTCAAACCCATCTCGCGCCTCCTATTCGGTCTTCCTCTCTCGCTCTCTCTCTCTTTGTGTATATATATGTATTTCCAACTTTTGCTGCGTCTTCTCTTCTTTTCTTTTCAATGTGCATCAAGCATTATTATGTTGAATCGAGGTCTCGTTGTCGTATATGGTACCTGCACTTCCGTCTCTTAGGATTTATGAATGGGACACTCACACATTTTCACGAAATTTAGTGGTGACTCGCGGGTAACATTTTTTTCTATAATTTCCAAGGTTTATAAAATGAACATAACGTATTTTTATCCAACAAACACAATGAATTCGTTTCTCTTTTGATAATAATTGATATTAATTTTTAATTCACAATTATTACAAAATTTGATATAAATATTCATAATTTTGCCCAATAAATTCAGCACCTGAAGAGGTCTGCAAATCTGGCAGTCGAAATGTTGTGCACTTGGATTTATTTATTATTGACCCTTTACAATCGACTATTTACTAATAATTGATAATGCTGAACGATGTAAAAAAAATACCTTGGCAATAAATTATACGTAAATTGTGTTTTTTATGTTCTGCAGATTCTGTAATACTTACTCTCTAAAAATGAAATAGTGATACGTCAGTCACTGTCACAAAATTAGTGAATATTCACTATTAAAATAGTAAATTTTGACTAATTGAAATAGTAACTATTCACTACTTTGTGATAGTGACTGACTTATCACTATATTTTTAGTGATTATTCACTAATTCACATTTAGAAAGTATGATATTTTAACTTTCAAATAATGCGTTACTTAATAAATTCGTACGAATATAACTTTTATTATTGATGTTTCAACAGCTGACATTATTGTGTATTAATTCGACTTCGTTAATTGTAACGTAAATGCCCTAATTTGTGCGAGACTCGTGCACTTTCTCGGTTTTAATTGCTCATGATGTTCTTTAATTGAGAAATCGACCTCGCGGTAATCTCCATTCTTTCGCCTCTTCCGCTGTTTATGTGCGAGAACGCTGATGATTTACTATTTGGGAATCCCCATTTTTATCAAATTTTTTTCTTCAAAAAAATGAATTTGTAAAATCTTAACCTTTATGAACGTAAGTGCGTCATTACTCATTTAATTGAAATAAAAATAATGTAATAATGTTCTATTGTAAAACTATTGTTTAATTTTAGCATAGACAATTAAATGTAAAATTATAAAATTATTTGCGTTGACATTGAAATAGATTTTAATACCATTTGGTACATTATGACTGAATTGAGGATAATCTAGAGAAAATGCAATTCGTAACAATACCATCAAATTAGTTAAAAAAATTCCCGTAGTTAAAGCTAATTTCACATTCAACGTATTTTGTTGTTTTTTCGCCATTTTAATAACTTATAAATAACTTTGAATTAATGTTTTTATTCCATGAAATATAAGACCTTCATCAAACTAACTTTCGATAAAATAAGATTTCTTTCACTTTTGTAAAACTTTTTTCTCCAGTAATTACATACAATCAAAAGATATGCATGTTAAGAACAAATGCGTTCTCTTATAAATAAATAATTCTTTAAAACAAGCGTATGCATGCAAATTTCCCACGCATCCCGGATTTGTCAAAGAAAATAAAAGTACTTTCTTTTCATTAAAATAAAACGTGATAATGATTGCGCTATTCGAGGATGGACTTCCTGTGCCCAGCCTACATCCTATACGTTATGCGGTTTGCATTCGCCCCTACCTCGTTCCGTGACGTGAACCACACCGCTACACCTATTAGTACCATTATTGTATCCTTTTTCCTCTTTTTTTCTTATTGTTTCACCCTTTAAACGACGACGTCATTTAAAGCCTGTTTATCCACTTCACTGAACTTGCAAACACTTGAATCCAATATTATACAGTTAAAAGGGGTTGGTCCCAAAGTTACGCCCTTGTTACTAAAAGTGTGTTGCAAAATTTCAAGTTAAAGATTTAATTTAGTGAAACATAATGAAATTCTAATTTTTACGCAAGATACTTAAATTGTTTACCATATAAATTGTATAATAAAAGTTATAAGTGTATATATTGTTAGATTTTATACATAGTATGAAATTATACACATAATACGTATAATAGAAAACTTTTTTTTTATATTTTATTTACTACATCGCGAAAAATTGTATTCTCTAACTGTAAAATCAATGTCATTCTAATTAGACACTACCATATAAGTGGATCCTTTTTTTTCATTCAAAAAAAATTCTTTGGCATTACTCGCATCAAAAAAAATTGTTGACCTAGTCAAACCATCGGATATTTTGAGAGGAGTTGCGTGAGTCCAGGCATTTATACATACACATGTATGTAGGTATACGTACGAGTCCTGCGGAGGAATCACCGTAGAGTTCAAGGTCCTACACGCGTATTGTCTGTGCTCATGTGGCGCAACTCCGGAGTCAAGGGCGATAGATCCTCCGAAACATCGCAACGTTCTTATTATTTCTTTTAACCGACTGCTCTCGCCGTTCACTTCGTCATTTTTTTCAATCGATTGATCCAAAATATTGCGATCGATAAATTCAAGAATTTTTCTTTTTGTAACCTTGTAACTTACAACGTCGCTGTATGAATTCGATGATTGTTGTACGAGAGATTAAAAAAAAAAATACGTTTATTGTGAATTAGTCGAAACATCAACATTTTTATTTTAGTCTGATATTAAAAGTAAATAAAAATATAAACACATTGATAAAAGAATGTAAAGAATACAATAGTATGAATCTTACAAATTTAACAAGAAATGTGTGTACCAACCAAGTTTTATCTCAATCTCGTGTAAAAAGACAAACAAAAACTTTGTCACAGACCGAAATTAATGCAGCCAAACTATAATCTTCAGGGAACACTGTAAATAGTCAACTCCTTTTCATCACCGTTTCTCCGAATCTAATATACGTACACCCTCATTTAATTAATTATGCACTTGGAATTCCAAGCATGAAAAAGAGAAAAAAAAAGGCAGGTAGAATCATTACAGTTTCCCAGTGTAATTCCTGTAAAATAATAACACTCGAATTCCCATAAAACACATATCGCGTCGAGGTGTCAGCTAGCAATGGAAAAAGCGAGTGCTTCGAGAGGGAATTAGCAGGCTTAAGCACGAGATAGAAATTGGCCCGTTGATTTCGTGTGAAATAGAGAGCTCGATGAGTTTTAATTAGTCGTTGCTGAAAGTTGCGGAGAGACGAGCACGTACGAGCGCAATGTGGAGACCCGAATGAATTGAGATGGAGAGTATATTTATACAGGTATATACCTCTGGCGCGCATGAAAACGCGCGCTTTTGATACGATGGGAACTGGTCGATCGAGATAATGCGCGTGGGATCAATTGCATCCGGCGAAAAGCTACGATTTAGGCTAATGACTTTTCTCGCTTCTGTTTCGCACCGTGCAGTCTCCCTTTCTGCCACGGTTTCTCGAAACTACCTGGCAATG
The DNA here is from genome assembly GCA_026168455.1 of Theocolax elegans. Taxonomy (NCBI): domain Eukaryota; kingdom Metazoa; phylum Arthropoda; class Insecta; order Hymenoptera; family Cerocephalidae; genus Theocolax; species Theocolax elegans. The sequence continues at coordinate 94,880,447 of CM047425.1, forward strand.
ACGTTGACCGAATTTCTTGGCTGTTCTTAATTTTTGACATTTTTATTAGCTCAACTATTTTAGTAAAACCGAGTGTTTAAGAAAGTGATCAAAATGTTTCAAAGGAGATCGGTGAAATATATTCGTTTTTCATTGAGTGCAGAAAAACTTGTGCATTGCTTACAAGCTTTCAGATATTGTTATTGTATCATTGATAAATCTATTAATTTAAAATAAGATACATTGGTTCCAAAATATACCTGAATTAGGAATGATACTGTTATCATAGATAATTACATAAAAAAACATCATTCTACTGAGAATATAATTTCATGTTTATTATATACACACTTATGGGTTTATTATATAATTAACATCTTTACGATAATTTTATATTAGTTGTTAAATTAGAATATACAGCTATACATCAGGTGTAGTAATAAGATTGTATGAAAAAGACAATTAAATTTTATACGTGTAAACTTGTTTACCGAGTAGATATTTCGAGTATTCTCACATTAGCATTTACGGAAATATAAAAATGGCTAATAATATATAGTTAAATTTAGTTACTGGAGCATCCTACTTTATGTTATATTTTCACTTAAAACGGCACCGGGGGTCCATTCGTAATTAGGCACTTTCACTTACCATCCATTACACTTTAAAACTCATAAAAATAAATAATTCTCATATAACTTTTTGTATCGAACTTATTACAGTGTTGTAATGCTCATTCTTAAAATTCTTATAAAATTCGCGGTACTGCAGTTTTTACGAGTCGAATTGTGTAGGTCAGGGACAGGCACTTGAATGAAGCGGATTATTATAATTGTGAATGACTCGTTTCCGCTTGCATTTTCAAGGAGCGCGCGTGCACTTTCCGGCCTACCCGGTTACTTCTTTATACAAACTCCCGCGCCACGACACCGCGTGTCGACTTTCATTTTTCCCCGTCCTATAACGGCATTTCTTATTCGTTTCAACATTTTCCTTTTCATCCACTGGATCACATTACTCGTCGAAGAATGCACGGAAAACTAGTGAAAAAGTTAATCGAATAATAATTTTTAATGTAACTCTGATTGTTGTTCGTAGATATAGTCTAACATCCCTCGTCACATTATATTTTTTCGTACGTCATGCTATTCAGGTTCAGTCGAATGATTATTGCATTTCTAAGATTACAATCAAATTGAAAGATTTAAAATTACTTTATTGGTAAATTATAATATAAAATAGTAAAAATATATATACACACACCTTTAGCGAATTTATACAACATAAAATAACAATTGTAATTTACGATATAACTCAAATCCGCAATAAAATAATTTATTTCGTAATTGCTTAGTTCGAGAAGAAATGGTTAAAACGAAAAGTTGACGATTTGAAAAATTGAATACGATAAACGCATAATAGTCAAGATCTTCGCTTGCACACTAAGAGTATTCCAAGCAAGTCAAATTAATATTTAAAAAACCGAGTCAAGCAGCCATCAAAAAGTACTCATTAAAATGAATTTACGACTACAAAATGCAAGGAATCAGTTACACAACGAAACTCAAAGGTATGCGCATAATGGTCTGTCCAGAATATATATAGTCAAGTAAGCTTTGTACACGCGTGTACGTATAGAGTGTGTTGATACACGAATTTTAGGTTGACCTGCGATCGTTATCAAACCAAAAGGAGTCGTAATAATACGAGACACGAACGTTAGGTTCTATACGGTGATCGTTATCTTTCTTGGCGTATATAAGTTGTACCTCGAGGTTTCTTTCCTTTTTCTTTTTCTCGGTTTGAGAGTTAAAGCGTATGTACATAGGTACTATCGTAGTGTGACCTCTGTATCGACTATTTTATTTTTTATTTTACTATTATCGAGGTGCTACGTGATCGATAGGCACGTGCCGGAGCTTGTACCGATTAATTCAAGGAAAAACAGCAATAACACGAGAAACGGGAGCTAGTCAAAAACAGGTGGAAACGATGGGAACGAAATCAATTTTATTTTATACAAACATAATTACTCAAATTTCATACTAAAATTATACTTTTACTTAATACGTTTCAGTAGGACATATAAAATGGGTAAAACAGTTAGTCACATTCGAAGTATAAAGCTATCATTGAAAAAAATACCTCAACTCGTAACTGAAAAATCAAAGCCTCGGGATTCGCGAGTTAGAAAGTGCACGACCAGGAGATATATCGATGCGTTTACACATCCAAAAGAAATCCTTGAAGGCATTAAAGAGTCAAACGAAGATAAATTCCGCCTCAAGGCATCTGACCGCGACTTTCATGGGAACTTGAGATTCTAATGTTGATTTTTGTAAACGACTCCCTTCGTGCAGAATCGATCGTATTCATTAGGGATCGATGAAAACCCACGTATACCGTGACCCGTCGATTATTCTTACGAATTTTTCTACTATATACCGGATTGTTACGAAAATTTTTAATACGTTAATTTAGACATTTTTCGTAACTAATAAGTTTGCAATATCTTATTTTGATTTGATTCAAACAGTGACTGATGTAATATACGTTATACTGGTTACAGAGTGTTCAATTATTTTCGATAATATTTCGAATAATTTATTGATTTAATAACAGTATTGAATATTTTAAATAATTTTACGTAATAAAAATGACTTCGAAATTCCTTACCGAAAGATTATACAATGTACAAAGTTACAAGCCTGTCAGTCAGTCAAAACATCTACAAAGTTCTTCAGGAATTATTCATTAAATTTGACGCGTCGGTTTTCTATACCCAGCCTATTGATCACGAAAAAAAAGGTGATTTACATTCTACGATCAGTGATCTTTTTGTCAACTAATTAACTGCATAACGATAGAAAAAGCACATCTCGTAATTTCTCTATCAACATCGATTACATCGTGGATGAAAAAACTAGAGGAGTAGCATTTTGTATCCGGTTCTTACACGGTGCATCTTTGAACAAAGTAATGCATCAATCAAGTACAGCAGCTTCTGTGGTACGCGCATCCAAGGGACCGAAAAGAAGAGGAGCTGATCGGGGAGGGGATTTACGGCGCAACCTATAGACGCGCTCTCAACGGGTCAAGTAATTAAACGCTTTTTTTCTTAACTTACTGACTATCCTCCCTTGGAAGGCGCAACGCATAAAATAACTTGCGAGTCTTTCAACGACTATACGCGTAATTAGTATCTGTGTAAGGTTTAATACTCATGGATAAAGGAAGAAGGTGGATACATAGCTAAAGGGTTGTTTCAACTTTTATTTTGCTTCCTCGTTTCTTCCAAGCTCTTTTTTCAATATATCTTCTTTTTCTTTGTTATTTGTAATCTTAAACGAGCCTTTACTTTAAAGGATGATGATGTAAGGACTATACGTGTTAAGGTATTCATATATAGATGGCTATAGTAATGGATATGCTGGAAATAAACAGTTTTAAGTAATATTTTACGTATACAATTATTATGATACAATTTAGGTATCGCATTCTGTAAAAGACCCGTAGCACCCGCATTACTGCAGAGCAACGTAATGCACATTGTAATAAAAATACAATAACAAAAATGGAATATCGTTCAGATAATAAACGATGATTTTATCGGTTGCGATTATTGTAGAAAAAAAAAACATAATCTCATCCGCAACGAGTAAAGATCATCAAACAGTAGATTTTTGAAATCCAAATACATAAATTGTTTCGACCGCACAATAACAAAGATAATCTTACGTAATTTCAACATCGGTCAAGAAAACGCGCTCCTAAATGCCTTCCTCGAAAGAAATATTACTCGAGCGTTAACGGGCCCCACGAATAGGCCCGTAGAACGACGAAAATGAGAAGAAAAGAAAGAAAAAGAAAAACGAAGCCCGCAGCATTATAATGAAGGGGACATTAAGAAAAGCGAAAAGAAAAGGTGCAGGTACATAGAAAACGTTGAGAGAGATAGAGAGATAGAGAGAGAGAGAGAGAGGGAAAAGCCAAGGCGAGCCTTACGTTCCAGTGAACTGGTTCGCCTTTCTCCCTCGTGCAGCTGAATGTGGATGTCTAACCCATGATAACCTTCGAGGGCGAGATTCGAACGAGCCTCCGTTTAAGTATACATATTGTGTCGTTCTATATATAACTCGCTTTTCTATAACGACTATCGGGATTCCATTCGATTTTTCATCCCTCAGAATTACGCGACGGTCGATGACTCAACTACAGAAATATACGTATTCGAATCGAGTGACGTCGTATCTCAACCATTTCGAATATGTTGATTTTGTAATACCTATATATATAAAATAATATTTCAAAAATATACACGTATCATCCTATAGGCTTAAACTGAGTGTATATCGTGTCACGGTTTTGTTCGAGTGTCGTGAAAACTTTATGACAAACGGATAGTTTTGTTAATAGCATCAGATAGAAATCCTTCCGGCATCACATTAAGCTACATATTTCTCACACATTCGAATATCTACGTATAAAGAAATTTGAATTCTCTCTGTTTCTTGAAAAGAATCACAAGGTGTACGAGACATCTTATCGGGAATGTCTTCACGTAATAGGTCAGAGTCCTAGAAATTCTTGTTTCAACATTATTTTGTTCCTTTTTTATATTTCGTGAAGCTATAGCGTCCAGCTGTATTAAATCGTCGAGGATCTGATGTTATCACGTTTAATTACAGCTATTCGAAACTTGGCATAATCATTCTCTCGTTCCAAACCCGAGGAAATCACCATTGACGATACACCATTATTAATCACTCGTTAGCGCGGACAGAATAATTTTGTCAGCGACGCGCTCGAATGCAAATTGATGAATATTTTGATACGAAAATAAATTTCGTTGAAGTTTTTGTATGTTTCGTTTTTAATAATCTTAAGAGTAATACGTTAAGCTACTATCTCAAGTAAACGAAACAAAGTAGTAAAAATTAATACGCATATTTTTAAAATTAATGTTTAAAACTAGAGGTTTCTACGTACTATATATAGCTGCAACTCTGCAGAAGACTTTCTTAAGGTTTTATGGACGGATGTAAAGATGAATGTTTTTAAGTATACGTACATATATTTTTTTAACAAATACATGTATAGAATACCTAAATGGAGGGAATATCATTTAATAGTTATATTACATAGCCTTATATAATTATGCTGACGTAAAAGAAATGATTAAAAACGTCAAGAAAAATATAGTAGCTAAAATAAAAATCAAATAAAAGGAAAGTCATTTAATATAACTAGGAGAATGTATCGTGTCTAATTAAGGATTTTAACATGACCAGATGAGTAGTTTACATAAAATTATGAAAACTATACCGTTATATATTTTGTAGTCAACATTTTTAGAGAAATCTCTTTGGTTTATAAATGGGTATTATTATAGTTTTATCAATTAAAACCATATTCTCCTAAATTACAAAGGTTACTTTCTCAATACTTATTGCAAACGTTTTACATATTTGATACTTTGTTTTCTTACTTACTTTTTTCTAACTATTTGTTCACGAAATAACAGTTGCATGTATATCGAAAAAAAACAGTTAAACTAATTAAATAATTCACATATATTCGTATATAACCTGAACTCTTTACGTCATTTTGAGGGCTTGTTCAGATAAAATATTTATCCGAAGTCGAGAAGAAAAAATGTTGACAGTTACGAAGTCACTGTTCAGAACCGTGTTCGGGCAATATTTGGCATTTCACGCTCGAAATTACACGAGTAGTCTCCGACCGTTGCGATCGTTCGCCGGTCGTTGGCTCCACAACAACCTTCGCAGCCGCCGACTTAATTATCTGATCGTGAAATTCACTTTACTTACGTAGGAACGGACAATTCGAATAGTGAAAAGGTAACTTTTGCGCTCGTTTCACATTTCCTCCAACTGACACATCGAATTTTAGTCACGTGGATGCACGCAAATTCCAAGATCTCGAGTACATAATATGAAGAAATTTGAGGCTTCCTGTATGATTTGAAACGTACTGTGAAATTTCGCTTTAAAATAAATGATTCACGTTTATCGCATTAATATATATATATATATATATGTATATATATATATATATTATACGTCTCGATATTGTACATAATTTTTCCTTATTTGAATCATTATTCCATTATAATATAAATTTAGTCATATTCGCGTTGCGATATCAACGAACGTTGCCTATTTATCTTGTAAAGGAAGAAGCCTTAGGTAATTTTGATAATGGTTAACCGCATCGCTCAGTTCACTACTGACTCATTATTTTTCTCCTTGTTCTCGAACGATAGGGTGTATACGCGTTTAGCTCTGTCTATTATAATTATATAAGGAAAGAAGAGTATTCAAAGAAATCACTCAAGTAAATACAATACAATTTTTTCACGCAAATCTATGAGCGTCATTTTAGTATACAGACATTTCCTATAACTGTTTTATTTGATTGATTTGTATATCGTTGTATATAATATTGACTAATTGCGGTATGTACATGATTCAACAACGAGAAAGTAATAATTACTTTGTATAATTGATTGCATTGCAAAATTTCTAAATACAATGTGAAAAATTAAAAAATACTTCGATTAATATAATTCATGGAATATAAATCATTCCTTTACATTATAGAAAGGTATAGTTATACTGTATTCAAATTATGTAAAGTTTGAAAGTAGGTACTTATTTTATACAACGTTATTATGCAAAATATAATTTTTTAGCTGATACTATATGTAAAATATAGTAATCAAATTTAAACGTTTTTACTTAAAAGTAGTTTTAATTTTAATTTTATGGTACACTATTGAGCACTTATATTTTTTTCTGAAATGTCAAATAAAATCAATATAGTTTCATGTAATACCACCGCATACTTACTGCAATTTCTTTACTCCAACTGAAAATTTTCATCTGAATAAACTAACGTTATATCTTCTTCTTTATTCATTATATAAGCATGATATAAAAACTAATAGTTTACCAGAAATTATTTATTACACATGATTCCCTTTTGTGCAAAACATTTATATATATATTCATATTCATTGCCTATAGGTAAAATGACGCATTCAATGTGATTTTTTAAAATTACAGATTAAACTTGTGTAGGCAACAAACTATTTAGCTACATATTTTACGTTTGTTTATGTAGTAAACTATATATTTAATTAATTAATTTAACTTTCAAAAATTAGAAAAAGTTTACCTTCGCGGTTTAGGCCTCAAGATCTCATGACCTGGATCAGGTATACACACACTGAGACTGAGTGGGCCACCGTAATGCTCAGGATTATCAGGTGTACGTGTACCAGACTGTTGCTGTTGCTGTGCAACCTGTTGCTGCGGACTCGTCGCTAAGAAAAGAGCAGGCTGAGTTTGTTGTTGCTGCTGCTGTTGCTGCTGTTGACCGTCCATTATCTATCTATTGGATTTTGGATTGTTGGACTTCACCTCAACTTCTGTAATTGAAAATAAGTTAAAATAAAAAATAGAAATCACAAGTGTTATAACGTACATCACTAACACGATATACATAGATACGTTTCTTCAGATAACATAAAAATTCTCCATAAAATATTGCTTGAGAAAAATTATACATTTATTTTCTTGCTAGTAATACGTTTGTATTAAAAAAGTATGTACGTTAACAAGCAGGAACTATAAAGAAGTAAATTAATTAATAAAAGGTAATTCGTTAATTCGAGAATACGTGCTAAAGATATTCAATTGTTTACATAAATTTGAATGGTAAATAATTAGAAAGTGTTTCTAATTACCAAGAACTTGTATTCGGTCTTAATAAGCTTTGAAAAAGAGGAGCGACGCGAAAAATGGAAAGCCGCTTTATTCGAACAAAGGGACCTCGCACGAGAGAACGCGATCTCTATCTTTGAGCGCATCGTTCGATAAACTCGATTTTCGCACTCTCAATGCAATTTCGCTTTTCTCACGTGTGCAGTAAAGTTACACGCATAAACGATAATAACACGCTTGATACATCAATGCATTTGATAAATATTTTTTCTGTATATCAATATATAATGTACATTGAAAATTGTACGCTTACATAAACGTATATATAACCATGATTTGTACAATTTAGAAATAAAAGTATAAAGACAAATGTAAAAATTTCTTGAAGCCGTATAAATACATAACAAAAATGTATAGTTTCAACAACAGTATAAATGTTGTCTAAAAAAATGTACTTTGTAAATCTTTACGGAAACTTACAAGGAGAGTCTACACCCTTTCGGAAACGAAACTTGCCAAACTCTAGAATGTAATTTTTTGATTGAATTTTTTTTTATGAAAAATAAGTTATTTGAGCTTTTTTAAAAAAATCGTATTTACTCAATCTCAATTTTCTTTTAAAATTTTGTTTAAATGTATATCTTTACTTGTTTCCGAGTTATAAGCAATCAAAATGAATGGCTTTTTTAGCGAAATTTTTGGTTATTTGCTTATATATCTAGCGTAAAAAAGGGAATTGGAATCTTAAACTGCGGATTTGTTCATATTTTTCTAGTAGAAATCATATCCTAGAGTTTGGTAAGGATCCGTTTCCCAAAGGGTGTGGACTCTCCTGGTCAGTAAAAATTGCAAATTAATTGTAATGGTTATCGACATTAGTCATTTATAACTTGTAATATAAGTGAAACCTATATTGTACATAACTTATAATTAATGCAGAAAAACATCTCAAAATACGTGTATCAGGTTAGACATAGCTTGTTTAGCACAAATCGTCACCTGCTTAACAATTCTTCTCGAAAGGAAACCTCCCAAGTTTATATGCCTATGTACACACACCCCGTAAATTCTCACGAGGCTCGAAAATCGAGTATAGTCGACACGCGAGCAGATGAAAGTAATTCACGCGACTCCATCACGAAAAAAAGAGGCGCGCGCCACGGCATTCGAAGGTCATTAACGGGTGAACTTCGCGGCGTGTAATTAGTGATGGATCTTTATCCGACTTGCGCCTGGGATTTCAAATATAATCAAGTTGTGACTACTGTACCAAATTAATATAAGAGGGAACATCGGTTAAGTTTTCCCCATCTAATTAATGGGACACGAGTTCACGCGATTCTTCAACTTTAACCAGTGTAAATTCATTTTTTTACTTAAAGACGTCAATGTATAATATACGTGTATAATTTTTCAATGAATGCAAAAGCAACTATAACTATGTAAAATGCTTCCTACATTACAAAACGTTATATATATATTGCATACTAATGTATATATTTTACGAAGATGACAGATATTTGAATAAATATTTAAAATACATATATAATAAATAATTAATTATATAAATACATTTATAAATAATTGCTTAAGAAATTATAAAATAAAATTACAGTTAAATCGCATATTAATTATTGCAATGATAATAATAAAAGAACTTTAAAAGAGTCGATATAAATTAAATGAATTAATTCTTCACCTGAAAGTTTATCAAAATCAGTTCAGTAAACTTGTTAAAAAGATATGAGATAATCTGCCAAAATTTTTACTATGTGTTATTTCGTGCACAATAAAGATTGCAAATTATGCGATATTCTTTTCATTTGATAGTCAATTAATTTTATAAGTCAGTGTCAGTTTCAATTTGGTGATTATTATCCAATAAAAAATATAATTATTCCATAAAGCCTGAGTAGATATATAAAAGTTTACAAATTGTAATCGTGAGCCCGTGCACCAATCATAAATGAATTAATAGAGTAACGCGGAAGCAATAGGGCAAAAATCGGCATAAGAAATTATCGTTGCAATCAATGGTAAGAAATGTGCAATCGAGACCGAAATTGATTGCTTACATTAAAATATGGTACATATACGTATAGATGCGTATAAATAAAAGTAGCCCCGGAATGGTCTATAGGTGGATATAAAAGGGACGGCCAAATGCTTCTATATATATATATAAATTTTTCCGCGATCCTTTAAAGAAGGAATGCGAAAAGATCCGGTTCGTCTACAGCCCGTTGAAAGGGGACACTCGTACTCTGTGTCCTCTGCAGGTATATAGGTATATATGCTGCTCATATACGCGGGCGAATATAACCGTGGCTCGCGGGCAACGGTAAATGACTTTGCAGTTTCTTCTTTTGCAGCGCGACGCAACGTCCGAAATGGGGTCACACTCGTGTGCAGCCTCCTCGCCACGCCGCCACCGCTATATACTTGCTTTTTCCTTCGGTTGGTATGCACGATCGCTCTCGCGCAAGCATCCGATCAAACGCTCTAAATATTTTTCGCCTGGGATTTTCGCCTGTCGAATGCGTTCCACGGATTTATTATTTCAAAAAGATATCTTTCAAGATATCGGTAGGCCGAGATACGTTAATGTAATCTTATCGCGGATCTACTTATTGCATACGAAATAATATGCTCTTAATTAATTATTTACTTTTATTAAAAGTTCCAGTCTTATATATGTATATTGGATTAAGTATACTATTATTAAACGTTTTTTACAAATTATGTGTGAAGAAAACTAATATTTTATTAATTATTGTAGTAATTATTTTATTGTTAACAATAAATGAATTTTAAATGTTATAGTAAAACAAATAGTATAATCATTTTTAAATTTACAATTTTTAAAAGATGTAATACATATCATTAAATTTAGTAAATATACTATTCTTACTACGTAAAAGATTTACAAATATATAAATATATAAATCGGATATGCGTTTGACATTACTAAAAATTAATAGTTTTTATAATCTATATTAAATGTCATAATCATGCAATTTTATTATCGATTAATACAGATATCTCAGGCAATAAACAATAAGAGATATTCATTCATTTGTTTTAATATATTAATTATTACACTCTAATGTACAAAATGTATTTGTTGTTACTCTTTTGTTTATAGTAAAAGGAGATTGGTCAAATTTGATAAACAAACAATAACTTTATTTATTTAATAACGATTGAATGAATCCTCTTTACCGATTCGAACAGGTACACTTCTTTTCATTATATAATTATTATATATTTTTTTAGTCTTTGTATGCTCGCGGATGATTAATCAAAAACAGTTTCCTCGTTTTCTGATTAAATTTTTTAAAGAACTTGAACCAAGAAATACGATTCTTGTTTACGGATACTGTGATACAATAATCGAATTAGAAAAAATGTTGCAATAGCTGCAAATGTAATTTAAAAAATGTAATTCTATAAATGGCTGCTACTGAATTTATAAATTGGTTTATAACTGTAACACATTAAATACGTATGTTGTTCTCAATAAAATAATTACTGTAAAAAACAATTTACATAGAAATTTTATTGGGTTCAATTATTACCACTGCGAAGACAACAATATCCGGTATACGTAAACATAGAAATATACTACTAATTCAAACATAATAATTACTATTATTTTAGTTTAATATTCAGATAAATTTGATATTAATAATAATAAATAAAATTAAAAATATTATTTAAAACAAACAATTCAACGAGGATGAATATATTGATACAACAAAATAAATGTAAGGCATCACAAAGCGTTTCACGTATAACGAATTAATGATCCTCGAGGTTTGACACACTTTGCGCACATCATTTAGAGATTATTTAGATAAGCCTACACTTAACTAACGTTTTGCCAAGTTTTATGTACACTATTGACATAATGTATGCGTTACTGGTATAACATTTTTCTACTTTAAAAACTTAATATATTTTATTAACTATTAATATATACAACGATTTTAGTTAAAAAATACATGCCTATTATTTCAATATATCAATTTGTTGCTTGCTTACAATATAATTAAAAGTACTGTTTATTACACCATTTCTCTCCATTTGAGTGGTATATAGGTACAGGTAATACACGTAATTTTTTACGATCATCCGAACAATAGAAATAAGAAATGATCCTCGAGTGGACAGAATAGTGTTTAAACTTCTTTGTATTGGACGTATCCTTTTGTTTGCTGGACTCATATTTCGTGTATTAGATCGAGTGGAAAATTCGTATAATCACATCTAGATATCAAATGTACTATGAGAATCAATCATTTTAAAAAATCGATTTTATTTTTAGCTACGCGTACCGTTATTAAAATTTGTATCAATATGATTGTCGGTACAATATTATAAGAAATAAAATTGACATAACATATAAATAAAATTGACATAAATAAAATTGACATAACAATAGGGGAAAGAGCGACGCATCAGAGATGCTGTTAATAATATGTGTATACCTATATATTGACGAAATAGTATAGCCTGATGAGGATGGAGGATATCCATCGAAACGTCGCCAAATAAATAAATATGGTTTGTTCATCAATATCGAGGAAAACCTAAACTACTCCTAAAATTGACATAACAATTTAAAAAATGAATAATTTTATGAAACACTTATAGTTAATTTTTTTCATATTTTCTTTATAAAATCCAAATGTTATTACAAATCCAATTTAACCAAATAAGGAAGAGGTGAAAAAATAAAAAAATAATCCAAAAAAATAATTATTTACAGATTGCAACAATTTAAATTGTCTACATATATTAGCAAACGATGAAAAGCGCAAAACGTCAACATAAACAAAATGTTGATTGAGTTGCACGTTACTATAAAATACTGAACGAATGATTCACCATACGAAAAAAAAGGATCTTGTCAAAGATAAAGAAAGCTCGGTGGACGTGAAGCTATGCTATATACCCGAGAATACGTGCATTCACCGACAAGTGCTTTGTGACTGAATTCTTGGGAAACGTATTGTACGTTCACTAGAATTCCACGTTCGTTTCTATTTCTTTGAATGCGAAATGAAAATGATTGAGGGTTTCTTTTATTCCCTTCAAACTATTGCCATATTGTGAAAATTCTTAATCACACCATCAGGAAATGAAATCCGTGTGACTAGTGACAGATATGTCATTTGTTAAAATGTATCGCTTGACATTTATGTATTTAACATGCCATTTCATTTCACATATCCAGGATTTCATTTTCTTAACTCGTCAAAAATATGAATTTTAGTTAGATCATTCTGTAGAACTGAATATTAACTATTTTACTTTAATTGTATAATAAATTAATTATTATTAAAACGACGACTCTGTTTGGATATTAAAATTTAAACATTTTTAATTAATAAATTATCTTCAGAAGCATCTCAAACATTAAGAGGTCTAGTAAAATAAATTATCTGTAGGTATTCATTATGATCGTTATTAAACTTAACAAATTGATAAGCCTATATAGCAAACTAAAATTTCTAAATATCATCAAATTTAAAATACCATTAATAGTATATAAATATTTGTTGTACGAGTACATAGGAAGAGTGAAATATAAGCGTAAGTATAGACGGAGGGAGCAGTTTAAACAACTCATCGAGAAAAATCCACCTAATTTTTCAATGACTGCCGTTTAAAAGATCCGAGAGAGATACGAAGAGGGTCCCGGGCTAATGAATAAAAGGCCCCGCAAGCGCGCAGCTCAATTAAAGTCTTTCAATCTCACCACGCGCGCTCGTTTTATTCCAGAGAGAATCGAAGAGGCGCGGCCAGAACCTAAACCTCCTGGGGCCCGATACGATCGGTAATGCAACGAAAGTACGATCGACCACGTCTCATAACTCGAGTAATGAGGAAGTATACTGCAATCCTACCGTTCACCCTCGACTTATATTTCACATTTTTTTTATTTCACTCTAAGAGATATAGATTAAGTAGTTGTTTTTTTATTATATCTATACAAGTGCTTGTTATTAAAAATATTTGTATTCAATCTGATTTCATTAGACCTAAGTATGCGCGGAATGCAAAAACAACGGCAACGTAAAAAAAACAAGCTCTTTAATATCTTAATGAAAAGAAAAGTTGATAAAAAAAAGTGATATTTCGTCATTGCTTGCAGGTATAAAATTTCATATACACATTCCAAAACTGAACTCCTAAATTCACCTTCTTCTTATACCACACCGTACAATTATTTGATCCACGATTAATAACCCCAGCATATATAGAGAGCGAATGGGTATATGTATAGGTAAGTGCAAGGTGCGCTGAACCCACCGAATGGGTTTTGAAAGTGAAAGTTTGCAGAAGCGATTGTTTCGTCGACCAGGAGCCCGCGCGTGTCACGTGTATACTACGCGATCGCGTCGTCATTGTCGTTCGTGCATCATGGGCCCCTTTCGTCTTATAAATCGCAGGTATATTTTGCGCACAATTTCACCTCATTGTTTGTACCTCTTCTCGATGGGAAATCTAACTATAGGTACCTATACACGAAGTTAGACATTCGATCCTACCTGAACGATGAAAGCGGTTCGATCTCGCGCAGGCCGATTTATAAGGGGTATTTAAATGACATACGAGTCTCGATCTTGGTATTGTTTGTCTTAACAGTACGTAATTGGTGAATTAATAAATGTAATAATTGTGTCTGATACATATTACTTAGCATTATTTATCATTAATTCGTTTGCAGTAGTCGTTATCATACGTACATTTATAATATAAATATATTAAAATGTTATTTTGTATATATCCTTATATTTGTAATATATTTCTTAATTACGTTTCATATATTATTATAATTTGATCCTTTGCATATCTGTTCATAAAAATTAATCTTACGGGTTAAAGGTATTTATTTTTCGTTATTATTATTTTGTTTTAATATTAAACAGATATGCATTGCCAACTACGCGATAACTGTGTATAGATGCATTAAATACACGGTTGAAATTTGGATCGTTTAGATAAACGCGTGTATACCTAAGAAATCTTTATAATGCCGTTGCGCGGGTGAATTGCAGGTGCAAATAGCCGGGAAATCTAGATAAGATACTTGCCAATTACGTGGAGATTGCGTTGCTCCTTGATTTCATTAAATTATGTCGGATTTAAAAATGTGTAACTATTTACAATTTTTATCAGATTGCTAGACTCATATAATTCAAGTATATTTTATCCAAGCTTTCTCTATTTTTTTGTAATTAGATGAGAAAAAACGTATTGAGAATCCATAAAATATTAAATTATACGTTTTAATTGTAATTTTTAGTATCGATACGCATTTCCGTCCAGTAATCCATCAATTATTATATAGGTATATATTTTTATTATTATTTATCCGTCTGGTGAGATATAAACAAAAAAAGAAATTTTATATCCTTATGGTTATTACATAAGTTTCAAACGTAACATCAAAATAAGAAAATCCTTATCGAAAACCCATTTCCATAAATTTAAAAAAATTAATTGAAAGCCGATCTACCACTTTTACAAGTGTAAACAAAATATCTTATATGTAAACATTTAACGGTAAAAATGTTCTCATGCTGTGATCAGTTTGATCGTTATCTTCGATCCACATATATAAAAATGAAATAAATTGCGAGCTGAAAATGATTAAGCGCGTACATATACACAACACATTCGCGTATATGCATTCCTTGTCGAATAAACGGAAAAAGAAAAAGGTAGAAAACTCTTGTACCGCAAAATTTACACTGCGATCCAGTAAAATTAAAAAGTGTGCGTGTGAGAGAGTGAGAGAAGGGCGGAGGGTGAGGAGGGCGAGAGCGATTAAAGGAGACATAAATTTCCGGCAATTGTCGCTCGGAGAGGTTTCTCTACATACTCGATGTCTTTGCGTCCACGTTCGGTGTGTTTTATTTAGAAGAGGGTGTCGCTCTCAAGAGCCGGCCGTGACCGAGAGAAAAAAGTTTCGCGACTGGTTCTCCAAGTTGCGAGCCATGAGAGAAAGAGTGAGAAGGAGACTTGTCGCGCGTGGGCGACTCTTTCTCGCGGTTTTGCATATGCGCGAACGTTACAGACGTGCTTTCGCCTGCGAGTAACGGATCCTCGTATTTCATTATCGAGATGACGAGCTCGTCAACGTCTTGTACGAAAATTATCATCGGAAACATACACGTACATATATACCTATATGTTCTTACATATAAATACTATTTTTATAATTGTCATTTGATACGTTGAGTTTACTGACGAACATTATTTAAACCGGTTAAAGATGTTTTGATATGTATATGTGCACATGTACAGGTACATATTATACTTGTGTACATATAGTGCAAACCGTGTGGAAAGTTCAAGTTTTCTGCGATGATCGGAAATAAAATACATCTGCGTGTTAGGTGTTAAAATTATTTTATGACAAACAAATATACGATTTTCTTCTGGTTGCGTGGACATATTATTGCATATTTATTACGTTATATTAGCTTACGGTAAAATTATAGAAAGAAAAATTTGTACGTCGACTCGCACCAAGAAATTATTCATGGATTTAAGTGCTTTGTCCAGTTATTCAATTACATTTTTTTTTGTAGACATATGTTAAAATAAGAATATTGATAACATATTTAAATTAGTTCATGTTATGTTTTTTTCTTCTATTATTTAAAATACAATAAATTGGATAAATGCACTTTTCTCACTTATCAAACATTTAATAATATATTCCTTAGATTAACAGATAAATAATGATACTAATTTACCAAGTGGAATATTATGCAAATGCAGAAGAAATAATCGAAGGTCCAACGCGAAAGTCTGCAAAAAAATGGTAATAACCATATAATGGAGTTATCGTGTACCATATATACTAGGGTGGAAAATGTATGGAAACAAATATACATGCAAATGTTTGAATATATGTCTATATGAAGGTGCGTTTACGCACGTGTGAGTGTGTATAGAAGTATACAGAAAAGGAAAAGAAGGAAGAAAGAGGGAGAGTGTAAGAAGCGCGTGAAAGATCAGTACAGCCTGGAGGGCTTTCGGCAGCCCTTGGAATGCAGCGGACTGATGTACACCAAGTCGCTACGGTGCTGCTGATGCTCGAGCTGTAAGACCGTGTGTATATGTATTATATACCTATACACGTAACTGTGTGTATATACACGTATATACGTATGTACACGTATAGCCTTGCGCGACGTAGTTGCCGCTCGCGCGTTCGCGAAGACGCGGCTGCACCCGAGAAGTGCCGTTTACGAGCCCTTTGTCCTTCACTCCGCGAGCGCGTACCGTACATCTCGCTCTTTTCTTCTCTTACCTAACGATCCGAGCTTTTTTTTTATACTTGTACATTGCAAGCACGCGATTTTACGTTTAGATCCTACACTTTGATTTCTAGTACGAATCCTATGGAATTAATTGTAAACGATCGTTTGAAGATAATATATATATCGCAATTTTATAACTTTGAGTAAATACGCAAACACCCGTATGTGTATCAGTATTTTCTTTATATTATTCAATGTTATTAGTTTTCATCGTTAACAATAGAATATAAGTGACAAACTTGTTTCTTTACTATTTTGCATTTATACACAAAAACATTATAGTTAATTGAATCAAATAGTTTCTCGATACGTTTAAAAAAATATTTGTTCAAAACTAAGAAATATTTATTAAATTCTAAAAATTTTAATTAAAAAGAAAATACCACATTTGAGACTACTAAATATATTTTAGCTTTATACAAATATTTTTTCAAACGTATTTTTATTGAACTCAACTTATTTTTCAGTAATGGTAGAGATCCGGATTCCATACCCAGTAATAATTGTTCTTACAATTCTTACAAAATTGTTTATTCGGTTTAAAAAATTAATTATAAAACATATATATATATAAGAGCAACAGTAATATAACAAATAAGTATATTAAAAATTATTATACAAATAAAATTAATATATAGTTAATTACTTCTAATATATTTCAACATGTACCCCAAGTGTTTACGTGCAGTACCGGAAATTATAGGTTCTGATGAAGAATGGGCGGGAAGCGTTGATAACGACGCTTGATTATGACACTGGTATTAGAAGTAACGTATCATAAGATTGCGATGTACGCCCTCGCATTTTATAAACTATATAAACTTACAAACAAACTCTTGAAAATTATTTCAATTAGATTGAATTTGATGAACTATTATATACAGAATTATTATTTACTATATATACAACATCCAGAAGATTAGATTTAAAATATTTTACCAATATATACATACTACAAGTAATTTTTGTTACTGTTTTAAACGATTTGAAGTTAACATTAACTTTTTACATTTTTGTTCACAAACATATCCATTCCTTTACGTACTCAATATAATTTTTACGCAAAAAAATAATAATATACATATACTCAAAAAATACTATCTATATGAAAAACATAATTTAAAAAGATCAAAATATCTAAATTAACATTGCAAATAATAAAAACTACATAAAAATAAGAAGGTACACACATACACACACCGAAATATATATATATAACCATCGATGTACATATCGATGAAATTCACGAGATCTAGAATCGCGTGTTAGAAAACGTTCGAATGTTAGGGCGTCGATCCTTAGAGGCATCTCGAAATACGGTAAATCATTGCTCTCGGTTTGTACTTCCTAATCCCTCTCCTGGCAGTCTCATTCGCCTCGTTTCGTTTTTCATCTTGTTCTTCTCCCTTTCGCTCGGCCTCGTTCGAATGTGCGAGCTCTAAATACACGCGCGCTGCTCCCTTTCTCGGTCTGTCGTCTAAAGAGACGCACAGTGCGGAGAGGAGCTGCGCTTTCGTGGTCAGAGAGCTTCACGGCTCTTTCTCTTTTTGGTGCACCCGGGTAAGAGTGAGAGAGGGAGAGAAAGAGAGAAAAAAAAGAGAGAGAAAACGCTATACTCTCCAGAAAGGACGAAGAAGAAGCGAGGTTGATGCACCGGTTTCTCTCTCTCTCTCTCTCTCTCTCTCTCTCTCTCCTTCTCCTTTATATCTTGCTTCGAGAGGACTTTAAATTTTGAAATATTTTTTTACTCCTGTGGCTTTCTCTCTCTTTCAAAATAGTAGGTATACCTCGTGGTTCGGCTGCACGAGTTTTCGGTAGCTTGTTAATGTTAAGCTGATGATGAATATATATATATATATATATATATATATATATATATAAATATATATGTGTGTGTTTTTTCATTTTTTTTACTATTAAAAGTGTATTATTTAGTTTTGTTTTCAAATATTCAATATAAATATACTAATATAAATATACTAATAGAAAATTATGTTTATGAATTTATAATGCTGGACAAGCATTAATTTTAATTGTGCAAATATAAATTCTATACACAATCAAGACAAAAAGCTATGAATAATTAATATACATTCACCTCAAGAAATTGCACACTTTAAAAAGAAACGCACTAAATGCATGTTGATATATGTGTAAATAAAGGAAGAAAATCAAGTGGCATATAAAAAATGAAACTATAGGAAGAAACGAAATTTCCGCGACACAGGTGCATTAACAACGCAATTCTCAAGCGTGTAATAATCTTATTTAAAATCGATACACCTGCGAGTCAAAGAAACATATGACCCAATGTATGTATTCAGTGTAGGCGTTTCGACCGCAAGAGAACAAAGAAATTGCAGGAGTCGCGCGGGCAGGTGAAAACCCCGGGAATTCGAAGCCGATGGAGATTAATGAAGCCCTCGCGCTCCTTCTTTTGAGCTCATCTGTTGTATGGAATCTTCGTCCTCTCGCTTGCACTGACTTCGTTCCTTGGGACCACGCGCGCTCGCGGAATGTCAAGCAGAAGGAAAATCCAGTCGCGCCGACTCTCGCCTCCTTATATCTTTTCGTTTTTTCTTTACTTCGTCTTCACGGCTCCTCGCTTTGTGCGTCTCTCGATCACTCACTTTTTTCATCTTATATATACATACACACACCACACACACATATATACACATATGTGCAAGCCGTCAATGTTTCTATTTTTAATATAGATGGGGCTTTCCTACTTCTACATATTTATTAGTATGTTATGTTTTGGTAGTATTTGTTTTCTTGTTAATATGTGAATTAGTTTTTAATTAGTATTTGGGTCTACTATAAATAAAAATTAAGATACTAATATTATTCTTAACTCATTTCAAGTGTCACTGTCCAAAATCAGAGAACAGGATAATCAGTTCATCACTTTGTTTCGATTCTGACACTTTGAACGAAAAAAAAAATTAAGAAAAATGTATCTACACGAAGAAAAGAAACAGACCCTTTTCAAAAGATTTAATTAAACCGTATGATTTGATTATCAAAAGTTCTGTTATTTCATTATTCAAAATTACATTCACGTTTGTTCAAGAAAATAACAGAGAATTATAAAAGTATGCAATTAAATGATGCGTTCATGTTAATGTATTGAAATGCTTATAACATTATGCGAAGTTGACATGACTGAACTATATTAATATGTAAACATAAATTTATCTGTTTTCTTTCTTTACGTAGGAACATAGTAGAATAAAATTGTTATAAATCTTAAGTATATGTAAAATAAATAACTTTAAAAATCTCACGCAATTATACAATTCCCACGAAATGGTCAGTAAATTTTGTTTCACATATTTTCCTCAATGTCAAACAGAAATAAATCTTTAGATCTATTATATTGTAGGTTCTTTTAATCTAAGACCACATAGGGTTATGAAAGAATGAAATATTGATCAAATTATCAATTACTATTTAAAATGAGATTGACTCCCAATATTTTAAAATTAATAACGCGTATAGAATTGATCCCGAAAATGAAACATAAATATTAATAGTTATGTATTTTTACATTAATAGTTATGTGTGCGTGTGCGTGAATATATACGTACACTCAGTTTCGAATTCTTATATATATATATATACATATATAAGATTGATCTATAGAAGTTTGGAAATGCGCATATTAACCGCACGATAAGCGTTTCTAAACGTCAATCTTGAATCATTAACTATATTTATTATGATGGTAGGTCGATACTTGAATGAATATGTGAATTAAAATCGAGTGGACGTGTTTTCATTAGGCACTAAAATCTATATTGAGGAAAGTGTTTCGTAAATTGAAAAACAAAATTATAATATAATGAAAGCTACGAATAAAAGTTGCTTTATCTAATGATCAATCAGGAAATTAAAAAATATCTGGACTGCGTTTTTAATTATAATATATGTATGATACGTCAATCGAATAAAAATCAATGCGCGTTAAACTTACACTAATACTTTTAATAGATAAAAAATTCTACCACCGGCTTTCTCTTGATATTCAAAATTTAATACTGATTAATCTCTATATATCATATTCCATACTTTAGACGCTCGGGTTATAGCAAGAAACTACAAATATTACTAACGCTCTATATTGAAGTGCTCGATACTCAAACGAAGTAAGTAGTATATCGAAAAGTTAAAACTAAATGTTAATAATATTACAGTACAGATACAATAATTTCTACTGAACGCTATTATTGTAAGTAGAAAATTTAAAGAGGCTTCCTGCGAGTGTTCGAAAGCTCTGCTCCACTTTGAGGTACGCGCGCGCAGGACATCGTCAAGATGCGCCCGCGGAGAAAGGAACGCAGAGACAAGCATATATACCTACACATATATGCAGTCTCCGAGTGCTTCGATAATCGTCGGTTCCCTCGTCTTCCCGAATTCACGAGGTGCGTGAATCGTACACACAATATTTAATCTTTATATACAGTGTTAAACTTGTTGTTATCAATTTTTCCGTTAGAAAATAAAGTAATTTCAATATAGTTGAGTTTTCATCTATTTTTTGTTAAAAAATACAATTAAAACTTATCGTTGGAAGACCATACATTCTATAACATCTGTTTTGGGTATAAATATAATATACATTTATTCGATAATTTCAGAATTCTTAAAAACACGTAAATATTTGGTTAAAGAATTTGTTTATTATTAAGTTGTAAACTCGCACATTTTTATACAAAATCCAAGAGTAAATTGTAACAACTGCGTACTTCAAATTTTCATTATATAAATTACTGGATTTACATCATATAGTTAAGGGAAAATCTATAAATACGGAAACTTACCATTGCCATAAACATAAACCAACGACGATCCCTCATTGTTCCATTTATCGATAAATTTAATTCCTATAGATCCACATATCGATGAAGAATTCGTCGATTATCTCTTAAAAACACACGATTCCCACGACGCACAAATGTAAGAAGAAAAAAAATAATCACACTTGGACACTCGATAGCGCGAAAAACGTATAGTTAAGTATAGTTTCGAGAAGCCGCGCGGGGCCTCGGACTTTGCGTGGCGACTGGCACAGCTTCCCTCAGCCGGAGCCGCTGACCCACGTATACATACAACACGGCGCGGTGGCCGGTGTAAACGAGAGAGAGAGAGGGAGAGTACCGCGGGAGAGAACGGCCCGAGGATCGACAATCGAGAGAGGATATGTTCTCCAAAAGGGACAAAAAAGCCCGCGCTCGCCCTCCGAATTCTTTATGGCGCCACTTTACCAACGACTTACCGACATCTGTATTATTTCAATTGTACTAAATTTCTTCTATTCGGACTATTACCTATTTACAAACCAATGCATTAATAAAAAAATTTACTTTTCAAGATTTTAAGAATTATAGGTAATGTTATTTACTTATTACCATATTGATTATTACATTTAGGTTGCGATTTGATCAATGCTCCGATTCTATTTGTAAATATCGACAGAAGGTAATAATAATGGTGGCAGCACTTGTCAGATCTTAGATGTAAACAGCATGTTTATTATTATACGATACTGTAGGTTAGGTGTGTGCACAATTTTAATGAACGTTTAATAAAATTTTGCATATTATATTGTAAGAAGATAACTTTTAACAAGAAAATGTCTACAAGATGGTAACTTTTAATAACTATACATTTGACAATAACACAGTTTAATGACATTTTTAACTATACTAGGATGTTTATGATTAATCTAATCTACTTGTGTTACACTTAGTAAAACACTTGAGACAATTATATTAATGTATAATTATAGGTATCCAATTTACCAAAAAGGAAATCCACAACTTCGTATTTATTTACCAAATTTTTGGATGAAGATGATCCAGCCTGAAGGTAGGCAACCTAAAAATGTTGTACTATTCAAGTGCTCCATGGAAATGACAAGATTCGATATAAAAAATTATTTAGAAAAAATTTATAAAGTACCTGTCATTAAAGTAAATACAAGAATAGCATTAGGGAAAACAAAAAAGAATGAATTAGGTACCATTATTAAAGAAGATGATGCTAAAATTGCTTATGTACAATTGGTATGTATATTAATATTATTATATTTGTACAATTTATTAATATTTTTATTAATGTATTAAAAATTATGATTAATTTGTAGCCAAGGTATGAAGTATTTGAGTTCCCAAAGATGTTTGATTCAGAAGAACATAAAAAAGACAAAGAAAAAGAAGAAAAATCACTGGACGAAGCTAAAAACTCATTTAAAGAAGTAATAGATGCATCTAAAAAGGACAGACCTGGACTTCCAGTGTGGTTTAGGATTTAAATTGTTATAATTTGTAATATAAATTAAAATAATTAATAAATAAGGTTAAGTTTACAATAAATATATTTTTTATTTATATTTAAACACTTTACATAGTTTATCAAACGTCACTTTGAAACTTTTAACGATGTATAGAACACTTTTAATCAATTGACTTTGTTGTTTAATACAAACCAACATAATTTAGAATTGTCAGTAGATAATAAAAGTTTCTATTAAACACATTTTTTTCTTTTTGTATAAAAATAAAGCATATTTATCTTATATAAATAGTAATTTTAAAGTACTCTTAACATAATAATTTGAATAAGTTGAACATTTCCTACAATGTTCTTTGAACATCAACTGGTTGTAGCAGAAATTCGTATGATCTGCACTTGGGACATATGGTAATGTCTATGAGAAATATGACCTACAATAAAATAGTAAGAATATATAAAACAATTTCTTCTTAAAAAATTAAAGAGATTATTTAATGTATACATACCATAGGATGTTTTGGGCATTGATATCGTACTCGCCCATACATTAAGTAACCACAATTTTGACAAAGTATGTGGGATTTTGCTCTTTGGCATATACAGGTATCAGGCTTATCATAAATTTTAGCACTTCCTCGCCCATGATATATTGCTAGATAGAAAAGTTATATATTTATAATTTAAATTCAATGTACTGCATTTAAATACTTATAAACATGTTATGAAGAAAAAAATAGTAAATACAGGTCTGTTGTTAATAAAACATGCATAAACAAAAATAAAAATTTTCACCAAAAATTCATTCTAAAAATTGAAAAAATAATTTGTGCTTTATAAATCATATATAAAATTCAATACAATCTTTAAAACTTATATTAAAAAACGTAAAGACGTATAAATGTAAAACTGAACTTTATATATGTTCGAGTAAACACACGCGATCCATGCGACTTTTTTGAAATCACAAAGTAATTATCGGTACAAAAAAAAACAATGAACAATCGAAAAACTCCGTAACGAAAACTTTTGTAAATAAACCACAAAATTTATCTAAATATAACATTAAATCCAACACTAAATCATCACAAAAAAATTAAATTGCATACAAATTATTCTTTCAAACGATTTAAATAGACGATCCTTGTTATTACGCGCACACTTGATAAAAAGAGAAAAACTCTGAAGCCAATAAAAGAATTCAAATATGACAAAAGTAAACTAACCTTGGATAATCGTCATTTTTGTTGATTCTATTTGAAAAATTTAATCTTGAGATATATAATTTCGGTCGTGCCGTAGCGAAGAAACGATGAATTTCCCGTACGTGTTTATGCCGGCACAAACGATCAACCTCTACGGACTTCTGCTACAAACTGTAAACGAAAATTTCGTAGCCCGATTTGGAAGCTACGAATTGCTTGACCTTTTCGTCCGAATGCGTAGGGTAAGGGATTCCAATGATTTTGATAGAATTCTGATAATAAGTATATAAGTATTTATATTGTACGATCAATTTGATGTTTCGTTTGTGTATTATACAATCAGATTTATAATAAAGATTATTTAAGTATGTTTATAGTATTATATTATAGACTAATGATGAATAGGAAAATGTATGACAGTTTATGTAAGGCTATTCAAAAATACTTACCATATAAATTAAGAATAGTACCATGTAAGTCAATATTGGTGTAAGTGTTATGATGTTTTTTATTAATATAATATTAATGAAAATAACGTACTTAACACGATACTAATTAATAAGATACTATATTATTTAATTGGCAATATAGTTATCAATCTAGGGACATTTAACATTAATAATTCTACATATTTACGATAAAACTTTATAAAACAAATAAAAAAAAGATTATGTATACGAACACAACCATAGAAAACAATTTTTGTCTTTATTATAAGTACTTGGTTTTCTTATTTGTATGGCCCCGGCCGCGACCGACTGATACAAGCACCACTGCACTGCAGAGGAAATGTATTTTCAATAAGTTTTTTTTCTCAGACATTGTATGACTGCCGTTGCTAATTAGCACTAAATTGAGAGCATAAAAAATCGACGTTAAATAAAATTAAAATAAATAAATAAATAAAATATATTTCGTAAATAATTAAAATTCTTTAGATCGTGTGATATTGCATTGCAAACCTGTTGAAATAGTATACAATGTACTGTACCTATAATATCCTGCTTACATATCTCGACAACAGTAAACTTGCATTTTTGTAATCTAAAGGTTAAAAAACGAATTATAAATATTAATATTAATGTACTATAACATATTGAGAAAAAATGATACAAGCGTGAAAACAACAGTTGAAAAGTTTTGTGTAAATAAGAAATCCACATTGCTTCTTATACGTAGTTAATTTGAAATTGCTCTTATAACGTTACAGGCATAGTTGGTAGTAGAGCTGCGTTGTTACCATGGACGCGTATCGATAAAGCAACCGTAAGTCAGTAAATATATTTGTATAACGAGATCCCTAACGAAATGGCAAGTGCGGAAAATAGGCGGACGGGAAACAATTATTCAACTATTTACGGAAGGTAATAGACATTATAATAATTTATCGCTTGTTAGTCGTATAGTAAACTATTGCATTATCCAAGGGATTGAATTTTACGTCGATTTAAGCATAAATGGGTATTAATCGTGTTCTGTATTTGAAATCTCAACGTGTAAGTTAATTAAGGATTTTTATAATCAAGGGTTCCAACCGCCGGACCGGACAAGATGAAGGTAACATTCTGCACGGACGTGGATAAGTCTGTAATCGTTTATAATTGCGAGAAAAGGGGATGGGCTCAAGTTGGGCCTGAGGACGATTGGAATTTTTACTGGTAAGTAAGAGTGATTATTTTTATATGCGGAAATATTGCTTTCAAAGGCCAAAGAAATATAATATAGGGTATATATTTGACAGGGCGGTAACACAATCTTGTCGAAATATTTTCAGCGTTGAAACTGGATATCGCATGGGTGATAATCAGTGAGTCATGTAGTTTATTTTCCCTCTAATATAACAAATTTTACGTTTCTATGATATATCGTATTTTTAATCTAAAGAAAAAACTTAAAAAAAAAGAAAATTGTTTGTAGAATGATAAATCACTTTCCAAATTATTACGAACTAACGCGCAAGGATCTTCTTGTAAAGAATATTAAAAGATATAGAAAAGATTTGGAAAGAGAAGGTAATCCAATAGCCGAAAGAGGCGATGGTCCAGGAAAATATCTTCATCTTGATTTTATACCAGTGACTTTTGTTTTACCAGCAGGTATTCATATTTTATAGTGTATTAATTAATTAATTGCCGTTACATACCATTACAATGTAATATATTTTACCATTTTCCGGATTAACGTAAGACTACAATATGTTTGTTGAGGAGTACCGAAAATCCCCGCAAAGTACTTGGATCATGAAACCATGCGGTAAATCACAAGGCGCGGGTATATTTTTGATCAACAAACTAAGCAAATTAAAAAAATGGTCGAGAGAAGCGAGAAATCCGTTTAATCCTAATCTTACCAAGGAATCTTACGTAATATCTAGGTAAATATATTCATTTAAGTTTCAAATATTATTTACAAAATTTTTAATCGAAATGTTTAACTTTTATGTCAAATTTATGTTTATTGAAGATATTTAAAAAATACATTGGAAAGCTTTTAAAAGCTTCTTTTAAGCCTTATTAATTTGTAGAACTAACATTGTTAATAAATTTGTAGTTACCACTCGATAATTTTGTTTTATTCTTGTTCATATTTATTGACAGGTATATCGACAATCCACTTTTAATTGGAGGCAAAAAATTCGATCTACGATTATATGTTTTAATTACTTCGTTTAGACCATTGAAAGCTTATTTATTTAAATTAGGATTTTGTCGGTTTTGCACTGTGAAATACGATACAAGTATTCAAGAGTTGGATAATATGTATGTCCATTTAACCAACGTTTCTGTGCAAAAGCATGGGGTAAAGTTTATACATAATAATTAACAGCAACAATACACTCGTAATATATACTGTAATTATTAAGTTTTTATAAAATCACCACACAAAGCTTATAATTTATTGTTTAACTATACTTTTATAATATTTGTATATTCTGAATAATACAAAATTATGTATACACATTGTTAAACATTTTTACTAATTCTGATTCTATTAACAATGAAAGGTTACGGATACCTTTGAATCATGGATCTTATCCAAACGTTAGGACTTGATTTGTAATATAAAAATATGAAAGAAGCTAGAATTTTAGAACCCCATGGGCATTTTTACCAAAGTTATCGTAATTAAAGAAAAATATTAAAATATGGATGCTTTACTTTAATCGCTTATAACTCCTAAATTACGAAATAGAGATACTCGAACCAAAAGTTAAAAGAAAATTGAATTTAAAAAAAAGAAACTCAAATCCGTCTATTAGATCGAGAGTTATAAAAGAAATAAGAAATGTATCAAATTTTAGCTTGAAATGGAATTTTTAATTCTGTAGCTAAAAATTGTACATTTCTTTGATCTAATAGGCGGATTTAGGCTTCTTTTTTTAAATCCATCCCACTCGATCTAAACTTTCTTTTAAACTTTGTTTCAAATATCTCTATTTAGTCGTTTAGAAGTTATAAGCGATTAAAGCAAAGCATCTATTTTTCAATATTTTCCTTTAATTACCTATAACTTCGTTAAAATTCCAATGGGATTCTAAAATTCTGGCTTCTTTCATATTTTTATATTACAAAATAAGTCTTGAAGTTTGGATAAGATCCGTGATTCAAAGGCCGTGACCTCTCGTTGTAAGTGAACCTGTGGAATTTTACAAATTGATTAATTATTTAAATTTTCAAATTCATTAAATTTCGAAAATGCAAATTTACAGGATGAGTACAATAGCTTGCACGGTGGTAAACTGAGCGTTCAAAATCTTCGACTATATTTGGAAAGTACCCGAGGAAAAGCCGTAACAGAAAAATTATTTGCCAATATATCCTGGTGTATCGTGCACTCGTTGAAAGCTGTTGCTCCAGTGATGGCGAACGATCGACACTGTTTTGAATGTTACGGATACGATATTATTATTGACAATAAATTAAAACCTTGGTTAATCGAAGTGAGTATCCTAAATGTAAGTATCTACGTAAAATATATTGATGTTTATAATTTATAATTGTACAGGTAAATGCATCTCCATCACTGACATCGACAACAGTTAACGACAGGATATTAAAGTACAAACTGATAGACAATATTATTTCCGTTGTTGTACCAACTGATGGAATTCCAGAGTAAGTAAACAAATATTATTTATTACGCAAAGTGGTTATTTGGCTTTAACTATTTATATAAAAATTGTAAACAAACAATACATGTGTGTATCATATGTAGCGTGAGGTGGAACAAATGCCCATCACAAGAGGCAATGGGTAACTTTGAATTACTTATCGACGAAGAATTGGCAGCACAAGATGAAAGGGAAAACTTGGGAAAATACAGAAACTCTTCAAGTAAATGGAAATGATTAATTTATTGTCTAATTGTTGTAATTATATAAACATTTTATACATTTATATGTAAAAACAATATAAATAATACGTCGAATGCAATTAAACAAAAATAATTAGTTATTTATTCATAATGGTAGAACAGCCATTTTTAAAATTATATTGAACTGTTACGTTATTAAATTATAATGTTATAGCAAAGAGCAGTTAAACAAAAGTCACAGTTAAACCATACTTATTACATTATTCATAAACATACGATTATTTCATAAATATTATAGTCAAAAAATAAAAATATTTTTTGTCATAAGTACTACCTTATTTTCGAAAACGTTAAGACTTAATAAAAACTTAATCGTTAATATTTCTTAGTTATAAACTCCATAAGTATTCTTGATTATAAATAATATTAAGCGTCAAACTCCAAAAGCATATAGTCGATTGCTTTGCATCTCGAGCAATTTGTAATATCGTACAGATACGATACCTAAACATCAATATATCAATATATAGTATAATCAAAACTACAAATCACACGAGTGAAATATATAAAATAATAAAAATAATTTATGTATGTACGTACCATTGGATGCCTAGGACATTGAAAACTTATTCGACCAAACATAATTTCACCGCAATTGGTACAGACGATATGTCTTTTCGATCTCTCGCATGTGCAATCCGGAGAAACGCTTTTATTCACTCTAGATCTGTTTTCATCGACGAAATCGTTAAATCCGTTAGATTTTAAACTGTAATCTTAAAACACGCACATTATTATTATAAGTTTGTCAAAATAATTATTTATAAACTATGTAAGTACTTTATTTTTTAATAAAGTACTTATTTTTTAATATAAAATTTAATAAAATTATTGAAAATTGGATTAATTAAAACGTAATCAAATGTGACACTTAATAATGATTATATTTTTTTAATTTATTTTAAAATATTTTCAATTATGCAAAAATATGTATTACGATAATAATCTGAATTTTGTATTGTCATATAATGACATATTTATTATTAAATAATACATTTTGCTAGCTACATATAGGGAATATTTTAAATTAATTTTGAATGAATATTTATATTTTCTACGATAGACACAAAACTTACCTTGGTACCTATGATCCATTTTAATTAATTTAATTACTATGATATTACGTTAATCACAATATGTGGGTTAGTCCTTTAAGCAGTACGCTTCACAACTGAATTGAAGTAATGTATATGATAAGCAAAGGGTTTAGATTTAAATTATGATCCCCACTACAGGATCACGATAACGCTCTAATCTTTATAAAATTCTTGTAGGTCTAATTTAAGGCACAGTTTATCAAATGTTGTTCCTCTTTTGTTATCGAATGTTGTATCTCTTTTGTTATTCTGTAATTATTTATTAAATAAAACATTTATAAAAATCTTTGAAGAGGTGAAAAATGACAATGTTGTACCTAGGCCGAACTAAATGAGACTGAACTGTCCACTTGTAACCGAAAGTATATAAGCTTAGAACCATATGCACGCCGAAACAACCCGAAACAGTATATAGACTCGAGGCAATAAGAAAGCCCGTGACAATGAGCTCTTACAATAACCGAACTTTTATGACATTGTTTATTTTCAAATATCTTGGCTAGTGTAAGGATTAACGGTAAACATATAAGAATCTTGGGAGTTTTCTTTTGGGTTATATTTATATAGCCCTGTAAATGGCCAAACGTGCGCACCGAACTAATATACATAAATATTAAACAGATTTTTCATACTTTCAGCATTAGAGAAAAATGTTTTACTGTAAATTGAGATAGAAGATAAAGATCTAAAGAATTGTTCATTGATGATTGAATAATGTTTCATAATTTTATATGTATTTAAAAATCTAAGGATTTAGTCAATAAAACACATTTGTTTTAAAATATGATAACAAATTTATTTTTTTTTTATTTCTTGTATCTGTACAAATATTTTACATATATAAGAGAGTTTGCGATACATTGTTACGTATGTAAAAAAATATAGAGGTGTTAACGTCAGTCTTACGACACTAAAGAAGGATGTTTTTTTCTTAAAAATGAATTTCAATCTACATGTTGGATATTCGCCGAAATATTTGCGAGGTAAATTCATATTTTTCACTCGCTCAAAATTTTTTTTAGCTGGATAAATTCTCTTATAAAAACAAAATAACGATTCCCAAATATACGTTGTTAGAGGGAACTGTCAAGTTATGGCACGACGAGTGTGATTTTCATCACAGGAACAGTTTTTTCTATCTCTTTTGTCACCTACGGATTATTCGAAATAGATATTTTACAGTTTATCCAGACATGTTTAATTAGAATAAATATAAATTTATTACAATTTTGAAAGAAACCACTTTATCTTTGTACTATTACTACATTTTGCGCCGAATCTTTTATACATATCAATATCAATTCAAATTCAAATTAGGAATTAATTGTATGAAAATAATATTAAGTCGTACTGCAATTTTCGTAGGTATATTTGTTCTCGTCTTAAGTTAAGTGGTAAGTCGTGCAATTGTATGAGCAAAAGTGCAAGTGTACGCGTATTTGAATGCTATTAGGATGATACGCATATTTTATTAATCTCTTTTAAATGAAACTGGAATGGTATACTTGTAATATTCGACAAAGTAATTTCTGCGTCCACTCAATGGAATTGCATAATACTATTGTACATTTTCCTATTTTACTTTACCGAAACACACCTCTATCATAGCAATGATCGTCTATATATTTATAAAATAATCTCTCAACGCTCTAATTAATAACGCAATTCGCTGTATTGGAAACTAAAATTTTCTGTAACATTACAGAATGATTGAATGGTTTAACGACCTATACGAAATTAGTTACCGTTGATTTTTCAACATTAACCATAATCACTTTTAATTACATATCTAATAACCACCTTTTCATAATTTCTGCTTTAGATCAACTGTGTAATTTCATGCTGAATTTGAGTATTGCCAAAATTTTTTCATAAATAAACATTTTACTATTTATTGTGATTTTTAATTAATGTTGTGTTAGACCAATCTTGTTTTGTAAAATTTTTGTATAATGAGTAAAATATGTAGTAAAATTTTTTCGATGCAGCCTTTGGTTAAATGCTACGTCAATACAAGGAACATAAATAATGCATATGAATTTAATGGTAATAATTATAACGAAGATTATGTAATAGTGTGATGATATATCATCACAATTAACAGAATATATAGATACTAAACGCGAACAAAATATTCTGTTCATCTTGTTGTGTGATATATTCACAGTATGCGAAATTATATATTCGATCCTAAAATAAATATTAGTAATACAAGATACATAATTTCTCATGCTTCGAAGGAATATTTTCAAGTAATATCAATCGATTTTTTAAAAACAATGGCTCATATAAAATGCAAGTCACAAGTTAAAAGTAATACTGTATATGTCGCCAATTACATTACAATATTAATTAAAATTTATAATATTAAAAATTCGTTTTAAAAACTAATATTCATTTTAGGATTGATCTTATTTATATTTTTTAAACGATATAATAACGTCATTTATAAATGACTTTTCTTTTATACAATCTTACAATCAGTCATTCTATCTTGGCATTAACATTGCACAATCGCACTTAATTATTTACAACGAATCGAGGATATAACCAAGATCGTATTTAGGCACAATGGCTGTTGGGCTTTGTACATAGGGATCGGTAATTAAAACTTACATATCGAATATTTGCACATATCGAACGGCAAGAAACGCCATTCACCACAATTTAAGCTCACGTTTCAGACCTACACGGCAAATCGCCGTATTATGGCAAAATATCAGTCTGTATAAAAAAATAATTCTATAATCAATAGTCAGTCGAATAAAGTACACAGTGATTTGTATTCGTTTCGAGTTAAATTTAGTGTAGTGTAATTTATATACCTCCTACACTGATCGAAATATAATTTAACTTCTTTTAGAAATATCCAATAATCTATTCGTCGACTGTTTACATGCTACATAAATCTTAACAGAATTATGTAAGTCTTATAATTTGAATAAAAGTCCTATTCAGATTTGTAAAAGTCTGCATTAAAAGGGTATAGAAAGTAACAAAAATGCAACTTTCAAGATGCACAGATTTAGAAATATCTTGTGCAAATGAGTATTTGAATCTCAAAAAATGTAAAAGCCGCATTCAATATTTGTCTCAAGATGTGTCATCGGATGCTGGCGATTCAAGGTACAGGCGATGGAGGCGGCGGTAAGGGACTGAAGTAGGTCGATGACCTCGAGCTCGGCGACGGCGGGCAACTGATTGCCGTGTCGCTTTGGTAAACCGAGCGCGGGGTCGGCGGTGGCGGAAAGGGCTCCCCGGCATGGCCGTACCTGAAGCGCGGCATTGCCGGGTAATTACTGTCGGATTCGTCGCAAACGTCAGTACTGCAAGGCGTCGGTGGGGGTGGCTGATTGATGCTCCGATAGTTGCGATAGGGTCGATATCGCGAAGCATTGCTACTCGAACACCGTGTCGAGTTAGCGGTAGTCGCGGGGCTGGGTGGTGGATTGAGAGTTTCCTGGGGATAGCCCCCAGCCGAACTCCCATGCGTTGAGCTAGATGCACCTAAAATAAAGAGTTATTATAATCTTATGGAATAAAGAATATTACTATATAAGTCTTTTTCTATTTTCTTATGTTCTAAATAACTTTTAAATTAAAATATAATACTTACAATATGAAAACCCAGTAATGTGGCTTCGATCGTAACTTGAGCTAATACTACTACCATTGAGTGTCGACATCCGTACAGCCATTCCAGGTTTCAAATCTTTTCTACCATTCTTTTGATTAAGCATGGGTTTAGGCATTCTACAACTCTTAGGTGAAAGAGGATCTCCTGCCGAATCGTGTAGGATGTCAGGGAGTTCCTCGTTACCAGCAAGTCGTCGCCTGCAGTAGTAGTAGGCAAGCACGCCAACAACCGTAGCTGCCATAAAAACGAGAACGGCTACGACGTAGGTACTTATACCTGTGTCGAGGGTTGGATCTACTGCTTGGCGGTGGTTATTAGCTGAAGCGCAAGCAGGTGTTGACTCGTCACTGCCATCCGCACAATTTTCCCACCCATCGCAAAGAGACGTTGCAGAAATACAAACCCTTGAACTTGTACATCGAAACTGACCTGGTCGGCAGCAATTTACTTCGTCTTCACCGTTACTACACTGAGATGTTCCATCGCATACCCATGCGTTATCTGAAATTATTACATTTTACTTCAGAATTTCTTGTTATTTTCATTAATGTATATGATTATATACTTATAACAGATATACAATTTGATAAAATAAGAATATAAGAATTGAAAGAAAACATAATAGATAATCGCATAATACTTTTGAAAATAAATAAAATGTTTTTGATATGATATTCTAAGGTTTTAACATTATTAGTTAGTGAAAAATGTTAATTTACCTATACAATGGCCATTGTGACATTCAAAATACATATCGCGATTGCAAGGAGGACAACCGACTTCATCACTACCATCTGAACAATCTTTCTGGCCGTCACATTTCCACGTAGCGGGAATGCATTCCTTGTCTACTGATTTGGACGTCAGGCAAGTAAAATGATCAACTCCGCAAGTTGGTGGAACTCTGCAATTCTTGCCATCGTCAGAAAGAACCAAAGATTGTGGACACGAACACCGAGCACTTGTACCTGATGCATCTGCACCGATGCAAATATGCGAACATCCGCCGTATTCGTGTAAAGGACTACATATATTTGATTCCATTGCAAGATTGCTCGGCATTCTTACCGAGACTAAATCTGTCAAAGGTCGATTACTCATTACGGCTTTTCGTCCTGATCCTGTGGTTTTGTCAACTCTTTCGACTGTCTGAGTATCTCGATCAAACCTACAATTCAATATTGTACCATTTTGAATAATTTAAAATCATGCATTGT
Organism: Theocolax elegans; assembly: GCA_026168455.1. Lineage (NCBI taxonomy): Eukaryota > Metazoa > Arthropoda > Insecta > Hymenoptera > Cerocephalidae > Theocolax > Theocolax elegans. The sequence continues at coordinate 94,915,348 of CM047425.1, forward strand.
CTTTGCTTAAGATTTGACTATTTTTGCTGAATATTTAATAATATGAAACTTTGTCATAGTTAAAAAAATTCATATTGATATTTTCATAATAAATGAATAATAAAGATTAGGACATAATATAAAATACGTTATACGTGACTTTAAAATCTTAAAAAAATAATCTTACCAGTAAACGTAATCAAAAAGCACCGATAAATGCATAACAGATCCTTGAAGTGCTGCAACTAGTATGCGCCTATTAGCTCCATTTAATTCTGAAAATTCGATCTGTCGTCCATGAGCCCAGTAAACAAGATTCGAGCCTGTATCGACAGCTAAACTCGTTGGTGACTCCAAATCCGATGCGATTACGATCCTTTCTTTTCCATCCATTAAACTCTGCATTACTCGCATCTTCTCTCCAACATCCGTCCAAAAGAGTAGTCTCTTCTCAGGGTGCAATGCGATATTTCTCGGCTTCTCTCCTTCGCCTTTGACAACTACGCCCAATGTTGAATCACTATCTAGCCTCGTTACATTAATGGCGTCATTCATCGAACAAGACCAGAAAAGTAAGCGACCTAAAGGATCTAATGCTAAATCGTAAGGATGTCCCGTACCACCTGGCAAAACAACCACCGCGTGCGTCCGATTTTCTAAGGCTTTGCGAATAGAAGAGGTGCGACCATCGCCTGTACGTATCCAGTAAATGTATTGGCTTATCGGATCGAATTCTATAGCTCGCACATTTTTCAAACCCTGCACTCGAAGAGTTATATCGGGGCAGTCGTTGGTATCCGGTATAAAACGGCCCATTACGTTGCGATAACTATATACCATAAAATTCTTTGGACCTGGAATCAAAATTAAGGATTTAATTAATAACTTGGTAGCATTAATATTAACAACATTTATAATGTAAATACAAATATTCAAATGCGTGATTTATGATAATTTTAAATGTTCGTAATTGAATAATAAAAGTCAAATTTAAAATTTGTATAGTTAACTCTTTACTTACCAACGCAAGTTTTATTGTCAGAAGCTAGAGTATAATGAGTCGGACAGGCACAAGTGTGACTTTTTGAAATACCGCCATTATTTCCTGGCAAAGCAATGCATAAATGACTACATTCACCGTTATTAACAGCACACGTATTCCAACCAGGTTGCCTTGATTTATGGCAAACTAAAAGATCAGTCACCGATTCTAAATTATTATGAATTTTGGTCCGATTTCCTCCTGTTGTTTTGTTAGCACGTTCAATGTCGCCTGTATTCCAATCAGTCCAGTAAATATAATCTTGAAATTGAGTAATACTAAATGGATAGCCAATCTTTTTTGTAATTATAGCTTTTCTACTTTTCGTTATCAAATCATAACTATCTATTGCTGGTGTATAAAGATCAGCCCAGTACAGACGACGTGCACTATGATCTATGGTTAATCCATTAGTACGGCCGATGTTAGCTATAATCACTTGTCTATGTGACCCATCCAACCTAGCTCGTTCAATAGCTCCAGTATTTTCCCACTCCGTCCAATAAATAAATCTAATAAGAAACAATTATAATATTAATAACATTTCAAAGATTAATTTAGTTGAAAAAATGTTTTTATAATTGAACAATTTTGATTTTAATTTCTACTTAGATTAATTCATTTACTGAAAATCACTTTTAATCATATTGTATTTTCAATAAACAGCACGATAACGATAATTACCCTCTTTCTGGATCAAGAGCGAGGCACCTAGGCTCGATAAGATCTTGCCAAATCAGCACTCTCCTGCTATAGCTCTCAAGATGGACAACCTCTATTCTGCGAGTTCCCGTGTCACTCCAATAGAGATTGTGCGCTATCCAATCAACCGCTAAGCCATCAGGAGTCTCTAATCCAAGATCGACCACTTTTTCTACCTCCGACCCATTCATGAAGGCACGAGTTATACTTTTTAATTTTACGTCTGTCCAGTAGATACGGTTATCAAATATCTCAAAATCGAGGGCACTAAAAATAAAAATAAATGTAAGTATGCGTTACTTTCACAATAAGAATTATTGAGAAGAATTGAAGAATAGTAGTAATAATTATGTCAAAAAGAAAACACATGTAATATAAGCGAGTTTGAAGGGTGGGAATGAATATTTGAGCATGTAACTAACCAATGTCTATTTCTACATACAAATATATACCAATGTCTATTAAAATAAAATAAGAATTCTATAATATAATTATTCGAGAAATAATAGTGATGACTAACCTTGCGTCTTTTATTCCTGTAATCGGAATAATATTATCGTTGTTAGCATTTTCTATACTAGTTCTTCCAATCTTATCCTTTCTTGTGAATAGTAGGAAAGCTTCCGGTACAACGCACGTTTTCATATCCTTTGTAAGCTCATAACCAATTTGACAAGCACAAACATATTTGTCTTCAGGACGATTTAAACATAAATGGCTGCACCCACCATTATTTTTGGCACACGGATTAGTACCATTAGGTTTACCTCGATGAACAGCTTTCAATCCCATAACATTAGGAAACTGCTCAACAATGACTTCTCTTTCTCCTCCAGTTAGTTTATGTGCACGATCGATGCTCCGTCTTTGCCAGTCTGTCCAATATAAAAAGTCGCCAAGTAAGCTGAATCCGAATAAATGAGGAAGATTTTCGGTGATGACGTCTCGACGATCAGTGCCATCCATATTACACACCTGAACAGATCGTATTGCAAAAATTATTTAAATCATAAATATGTTTCCGTAATTCATAAATATATACATAAATATAACATTTAATACGAGAAACAAAAGTTCTATATATACCTCAATCTTGTCAGTTTTGGCATCGCACCAATAAACCTTTTTCCTTTTGAGATCGAGTGCGATACCGTTAGGCCAAATGATGTCCTTGGTGATTAGTAAAGTTCGTTCGGTACCATCTAAATTACTTCTCTCGATCTTTGGCCTCTTATCATCCCAGTCAGTCCAAAACATCCATCCAAGTTCGAGAGCAAGAGCAATTGCTCTGGGCTCGCCCAAATCTTCATGAATTAAAACTTTCCTACTACTTCCATTTAGTCTGGCAACTTCGATTCTATCAGTACCTGTATCGGTCCAATACAAATTCCGAGCAATCCAATCGACCGCTATGCCATCGGCACTTTTCACTTCAGTCGTTAAAATATCTTGTTGACCTGATCCATTCAAGTATGCTCTAAAATAAATTATAAATAAAATTAATAGGTTAAGAATTTTCTTTTTTAAAGTTTTAAATAAAATTTTACCATTAAACAAAAAACTACGAAATAAAAACTGTTTAAACTGTTATAAATAGGTTCTGTTACATAAAATGGAAATAATAAATAATATTAAATAAAATAATTACCGCCTAATAACGTGAGCTTGCTCATCAGTCCAATACAGCATCTCGTCAACAGGATCAAAATCAATAGCAATTGCGTGTTTAATGCCCGTTAGAGGAAGGACGAAATTCGTATAATCCGGGGAATCGAGAGAAATAAGACTTATTTCATTTCTTTGAACGATCAACAACAATTCCTGTGGTCCCTTAGCACAATTGTGTTCATCGATCAATTTCACACCAGTTGGACAAGCGCAGGTGTAACCAGGTGGCTTCGGGCTAAGTAGACAAAGATGCGAGCAGTTGCCGTTGTTCGGTTCACAAGGATTGCTCACCGCTGGTGGTTGTCTTCGTGGATCCCAAACTTCAATATCACCTGGTATATATTCACCATGGAAAAGTTCACGAGGTCGTGCTGTGTTTGATCGTAAGTCTAATGTATGAATGCACCAAGTTCGCCAATCTGTCCAATAGAGACGTTGATCCATGTACGTTATAGCAAACGGATATTCAAGCCCATCGCTCACTATTTTACGTCGGTTGCGTCCGTAGTAATCCATAACGGAGATAAACTTGAACCTGGAAGTACGTTTAAGTTTACTTTTCTGATTAGTATCTCATTTTTTCTATAACGGTTTCTCTATTCCATCTTTTTCATTTTGTAATCGATTGTATGTTATATGTACATTTACGATCGAAGTTTCAATTTAAACTTAATAGTATACATTAAAATTTTTAAATTTTCTAAATGTAGTTAAATTAATTTTTCTTTTTTAAATACTTTCTTCAAATCGATCATCATAGACAACAGTGCCGAGAATAGTTTGAAAAACTAATTAGGTAAATAATTCTTGTTAGCCAACTGCCGAAATGAAGAAACCGGTTTTTTCAATATTGTCTTTTCAATTCACTAGTTCATTTCAAACGCAAGGAAAACTTTTTAAGTTCATCTATATCATACACGATAAAGCTTTTAAAAATATAAAAAAAATTAAGTGTGAAAGCTGCAAAGTTTATAACATATATTATATCGTAAATAGTAGAGTCTATAAATAATAAATACAAAATTACAAAATAATTACTCTAAGTAAAACATACGTAATAACAAATCAAAATTTCATAGGAAGTTAAAATAAAAAAAAGGAATCAATAAACCATATAATTAATCTATACAAGCCTATTCATCTGAGAAAAAATTGCTAGTATAAATTACTATTTTAACGGTAAAAGGAAAACATACTTACACAATTGAAAGAATTGCTATTAATAATGGTAATTTTTACCATTATTATGGCAATTTTTACCATTATTAATAGCAATTTTATTAAATTGTGCAAGTCCGTCCTCCGTTGACCATTAAAATAATAATTTTTACTAAAAAAATTTTCTCAGTGTAGTGTATTGTTTTATATACTAGTATCATTTTGTAAATAAAAATTAACGTTTAATCTGAATAATAATGAAAAAAATTGTATTTTAAAATACACATGATACATGCATATTTACAAGTGAAAGCAATTCTAACCTTCCGTCCACCCAGTAAACAAGATCGTTCTCATAATCCACAGTAAGCCCATTAGGCCAGAAAATATCATCAGAAACGATAACACTTCTGGTACTTGGATCACCATTCATGGCAGCTCGTTCGATTTTAGGTACATCGCCCCAATCGGTCCAAAAGAAAATACTCTTCATAGGCACCAAAGCTATCGCTCGGGGTTGGTAAATATCCGTCCAAAATAAAACCTTCCGATGCTTACCATCGATGCTCGTCACTTCTATCCGATTCTTTTCTCCGTCGGTCCAATATAACTTGCCCGTATACCAGTCGCACGCGAGTCCATCCGGTGAGATCAGACTCGAGTTTACAACTGTTATCGGATCCTGCAATAACATGCATTATTTTGTTAATTTTTTTTTTAATTTTTCTTTACTGAATACTATTAGAGCATTATATGCATAAGTATTATCGGTTAATATTTATAACAAAAATAAATTAATACAAATAAATTTATACAATTATTATTAAATAAATATTATGTCCTTGTAAGTTAATACTGATATTTACTAATGAAAAAATATAATAATAATTTTTATACAGATTATATCTGAATGAAATATATCTTCATTTAAGAATAAGTCTTTTTATCACCGATTGAATGAATCAATTTTATTCACTAAAAGAAAATTTCTTTTACTTTAAAAGTGAGTACTTGAGTTTCAAATGAAATCTTATTTACGAACTTAAAATATAATAGTTTGTAGTCTACAAAAATAATATTCTTGATTGATTGAACATTCATACACAGAGGAGCCTTCTTCGAAAATATATTAGGAAAGAAAAACTATTGGTAATGAATTTTTTAGTAAAAGAAATGTTTTTCTTATTATATTCGTTGATTATTTAACACTTAATTATCAAATCGTAAATATGATTAAAAATTAAGAACTTTTTAATATACCTAATAGTGCATAAATTATCAAATATTTAACACTTTTTTAAACGTTGTTACTGCTCATAATATATTATACTTTTATTTAAAAGTGACATTTGAAGTGTAATGTAAGTACCTGTGTATACGTTCCGTTGGTTCGAACACATTGTATCATTTCGAGAGCGCTGTCAGACCAGCAGACGAGCCCTCGTTCGTAGTAAAAATCAAGGGTGACACCATCTGATAGATCCTTGACAATCGTCGAGACGACTTTATTCGACCGTGAAACGTTCGCCACTCGGATGTCCTTATTTGTGGCGAACAACAACGTTGGTGAGCCTGTAATCAAATAAATAAATAGGTTTTTACTTTCCACCTTAAATTTAATTATCTCTATTTTTAATCAATTAATTTAACATTTTTATCAGAGTTACAATGTAATAAGAATCATCTAATAATTTAAAAACTAAATATTACAAATTTTATGTATACAAAGAGATTATAGAAAGAATTACAGGGGTCGAAACAAACTTTTTAATCTTCAATAAATTAACTGCACCATAAAGTTCATATAACTTATCTAACCTCAAGCAGCGCAACTAACAGTTGGCGTATTAAAAAACCGTTTAACAAATATACGTATCTACAGTAAATAGTTAAATCAACATCAACAAACACAAATACATACTGGATAAGTATATTTAAGAGCATTATTCGTTGTTGTAATTCGTAGTCACTTTTTTTTGTTGTGAACGCACATACGTTACAATCTTCTATTTACGAATCTTAGGACGCGTAATAATTCTCACGAGTATTTTTACGAGCTAGAATGATTCTAGTCGGATCTACTTCTTAGAGGATCTGTGCGAGCTTGTTTGCTCATATTTATGCCGAGATATACGACTGCGATACCGCCCCCACCCCCGCAGCTGGTTTACCAACGCGATCCTTTTGTCGGCGGTGCAAACTCACCGCACTACCGAGGTTCTACTTTTTCCAAAACCATGAGCGCGATAAAACTGTATGCCCTTCAACTTTGGTCATTGTTTATTACTTTACTCGGTTGCATTGCATTTAGATTAAAATGTCAGACTTTCTTTGTATTTACCGTTATTAATTTAGCTGCGAGCAATTACGTTTTTATTAATTATTGTATTATGCATTATAAAATGCTTGACCAGTTATTTACGCGTAACTAAAAATCTCTGAAACAAGTAATTTCCTTGAATAAATTATAATACATATATTTGTCAGAAATATCAGTAAAAAATGAGTAATTTTGTGTTACATTTGATAGGTCTTTGCAGAAAATTGATATATGCATAAATTTGCTATCCTCATCGTAAGTCTATTAAAATCAGTCGAAGCGAAAGCCGAAGAAGGTATAGAGATGAGGACCTCCTTGCTTATACATGTACAGTAGGTTGGTACATAACGACGCAAACCGAGCGATACAGAAGATTCCGCAAAGTTACACTGCAAAAACTATATCTATACATACGTAAGAAGAGCTCGGGTAAAATTCTGCGAGGAAGGAGCGGGTGCAGCAAAAAAGGAAGTAAAGCCGGGAAGAGTCGAGTCAAAGCAGGACCCGATAAGGCGAGGCGTTTCGAGAGCGATTCGACGCCCTTAATCGGCGCGGCTCCTTTACGCCGCGCTTCCTTAATTAGCTCTCTCTCTTTCTCGAGTGCGATGTATACCTATCTACGTCGTTTAAACGCAAAAACCGCGCGAGATTCAAAAGGAACGCGGATTGCTTCCGCTTTCTCTTTTGCGCTGTGTCCCTCGAATTTCCACGGTTCGCTCTGAATCGCGTGTAAACCTATTGGTTCCGCATTGCCTTCCTTTACTTCCACGATTGTTACGTTGTATCTCCGTGTTTCTTTTTTTGAATTTACCTCGCTTCGTAATACATTGAGATTTTGGTGAATTTTAATTTTAACGTACAACTAGCCAATCAAATGTATTCAGCTGTACTGCACACGTATATATTGTGCTATATCCAAGGTACGCATATGATATTAAATAATGCATTCCCTATTATTGTAAGTGAAAGTTTAATAACAAAGTAAGGATCCCTAGTCGTTTCCACCCACCTGCCCCCTCACACATATAGACACGTATACGTGCGAAATTCTGCGTTATATATATATATATATACGAATAATGTCGTCGAGGTTGCATTATCTTATTTCCGTCGAATCTTACCCTCGACACACATATCCCCGTAGACGGTGGTAGAGCACGCTAATAACCAGGAGGTTAAAGAAAAAAAAACCAAACTAGAGGGTTTCTCGCTTTTGATGAACTGGCTGGGAAGGAGACCCACGGTTTCTTTACCTCATTATGCATTTTAACGCGTCATTATTCCCTTTGGATTGCCCCCCCATACCGCGTCGAAAACAGTTTACCACATATACGAACAGGCAGTTTTGCGCGTTCACGCGTGTGGGTCTTCATACACATATAACTTTAGTATTCTACTATGCGATCTTTGAGGGGTGAGCTGTATTCTACATTACGAATGGACAGGTTTCTATACGTTTAAATAATGGAATACGTTTCGAGGTACTACAATCATAATAGGTTAGTCGAATATTAGGTATCAATGATTTTTTTTGTTTTGTAAATTAATATGTGTAATCAATATAAACATCGAAGTCAAATGTGATATTTGTAGGTATTAATTATATATATATATATATATATATATATATATATATATATATCTGCTTAATTAAAAAGTAATTGGTAATAAAATAAGCGGTGACGTTTCAAATTTTATTCGAAGCCATGTAATTTTATAGAGATAATTTCTGTAAAACTGTAATGCATAATGACTGTAAATCGAGGCACTTTTATTTCGATTTTAAACACGGGTGTTACATGCATATTTATAATTCTCGACTCGTCAGCGGCGTAATAAAAGTATTTTTACACTCGGCGCGTAAAGAAAACTCGTCCGCTGTTTCATCCGCAATTCCAATTGCGTTTGAGTAGCGTCGAGTTAACGAGCATCAAAATCATTTTTGGTTTTCTTTGCGAGATATCTCTTTTTCTTACGTTAATTTCCTGTATGGCTTCACCTAAAAATATATCATTTTTCCGTATTACACCTAAATTTAATTAAAAATACCTGATATTCGTTAGATCTATGTGCAAAAATGATTATTTCTACTTTTGTCTTTGAACTACTGCATGATATAGAAAATTCCTCTCTTTCTTCACATACCGAATCATTAAAAGCAAACAAACAAAGCCCATATTCCATCATCGACTCGTATACGTCGGCACAAACGAAGAAGCATCATCATGCGCTCGAATAGAGCAACTCGTCCGTTCATCCGAAATGAAAATTTCAAGTTAGAAAGTAGAAAAGGGAGTGACTGAGAATATATAGTCGCGGGGTAGTCTTTACGATTCTAGAAACAGCATCGTTCCTCCCGACGAATCCTTTGAAACGAATCGTCGGCGACGATAGAACCTCGCTCGTCGCGAAATCAAAGGGAAAGGGCACTCGTCAAGAGCCCGTTATCCGCGCGTCTCTCCCCCACCTACTCTTGGTTTACAAGGGAGAATAATGGAAGGACGAAAGAGGAGAGGCCAAACGAGGCTCTTTTTGCGGCCGCGCCGAATGATTACAGGTGTTCGCCCTGAAGGACGAGGAGAAGAACAGACGCAAAGACTGCAGATATATATATATATATATACCTCTTCTCTTATATAAACCTCAAGGCGATATGGACAACCAAGCCAATCATGCGTGAACGTATGCATGATGCCCCTCCCCATAGCGCTACTTTTTCCACTCGTGACTTCTTTCGACGCTGGGATTTGCATCTCTACCGCGATTATTTCTTTTTTTTCTTTTAGAACGAGACTGCTCGCATTTTCTTTCGAGTTCTTCTTAGCGACTGATTTCCGCGGGCGGCTCGTTCCGATCGTGTTTTATGACTCGCCCCCGCCCTCTACGTTCTTCTCCCTTTTTCGATCCTTAAAAAAAAAATCGTAAACATCGGTTTGCCCATCATCGACAAAAATTTTCTTCTCGTGCTTTAAGAGACGTCGACCTTTCGGAAATTTCATTTTCGAAGCGAACCTTTTTCTGCTCTTTGTACTTTTTTTTTAATGATGTAATTGCAAGATTATATATATAAATCTATCTATCGGATCAAATGAATTATATGGTTGCTGAAGAGAAGCTTGGAATTCTTTAATCTTTTATTATCACTTCTTTGTTGCAGTAAAAACGAATCGAACGAGAGTAAACAATATTTTATCAATTTTTCTAATAATTATAGGTTTGTTTTTTTTTTCTATAGTTACACTGAAACCAATAGTATTATCTAAAAATTACTATATTTCATACGAACGTTCAAAGATTAAAGAATTAAAGATTTTATATAAATATATATATTATTTATTGTTAACAAAATTTAGTCAAATTAGGATAATCAAAGTATATCGCTTCGAATCGAAACATACCGAAGTATATCCCAACTTTACAATGAAATATAGTAATTTTTAGTATACCATATTTTTCTTTGTATATATTTTATTTATAGTATAAATACTATTAACATTGTATTATAATCAAATAAGGAAATTACGTATATAAATGCGAAATATTAATTAGAAATTCCAAAGTGTTAAAGAAAGTTTTAATAAAAATATTGTATAAATATTCCGTTGATGTAATAATAATTATATTTTACGCGTAACTTTCTCCTTACACATCAAATTTATCTTGAATCTATACAACCCTTCACGGATATCATCAAAGAATGTGTCAATCTAAGGCGTTAAACAGATTTTAAAAAATTTCCACGTACAATTTCTTATATTTAATTATATAATATCCGTTTAAATAAACACGACAAAGATATATGTTTAAATACAGTTAGTTATAACTTGCGCATTAGAGTTTACGATAATATAGGAATGACCATTAATGACAAAAGGTTTATTAGCGTTTAACAAATTTACTGCGAAAACAAAAACTCCCGACAGCGCGTAATCGTTAATCGTTAATGCACTCCGAAGACATAAGCGTTATTGCTAAACACTTTGCACTCGCGCGGGCGCGCGTCGAGAAAGAAAAAAAAACGGAAGCCCGCAATTTCACTTGCAAAAATATTCAAGGCTGAGTATGTATATATGTATATCCATATGCATACGAGCATTCCGGGCGACCAGCGTGAAAAAAGAAATGCGCGATATTTGAATATTCTGTGTGTGTGTGTGTGTACTTAGTTATAAGGAGTGACTTGTGGTGGTGGTGTAACAAATCGGGAAAGCAGGGAAAACGAGCAAGGAAATAAGCACACTTTAAGCGCGTTACTTTACGTTGCCGATTTTGCACACTCCGGTGCTCATGAGTTAACTTGCACGTGTTGGGGAACGAGTTTTCTTGTATCTAATACCATCGAGCCTCTAGACGGTTCGAAAAAAATGAAATTTTGCGTAATATAAGGTGAAATTAAACTGGATAAAAATTCTTTTTTTTCGCAGCTTTAATAATGTAGTAGCTATACTTATTATTGTTATACAATGTATTGAAATAAACTGCTCTTTTATAGTTATAACGAAAGAGTATTTTGTTAGTTATGTTGTTTTTATATACTTATAACTCAAATGTTATTTTCATATCTTAAACGAAAATACACACTTACAATTACTAAATTTCTTAATCAATTATTGTTATTCATTGGACAGAAACCTAATAATATAGAAACCTATATAGTCTGGAATGAAGTAGCAGTTTTTAATGCACGTTTCAAATATTTCATAATTATAAATGAATAACTCGTTTTCATCAATTACGATAGGTTGTTGAATGAACGTGAATATACGCTATCTTGCATGAATGAATTAATAAAATAAACTGAAATGTAGTAAAGTATCAAGTAAAGTAAAAAAGATGAATTTTGCAGAACCGTAAGTACAAAGTAGTGATAAATAAATAATAAATAAAAAATTCAGATCGCGTAGGGAAGGAGATCGTGATAAATTTCCATAATACGATCGAAATCCAGGATTCAGAGCGTGACGCAGAGTCGAAACTACATGGTGAGTTGTGGCCGAAGCGATCTCCATATTGAAAGCAGCGTCTACGCCAATGGCCCTCGGCCGCGAAGAGAGAAACGAGAGAGGCGGCCATAGTCCTTGTTGCATCCTGCAGTAGGCGCTTGGCAGTTAGCGCGCGTGCGTTCTACCTCTCTCCCTCCTACGGAGGCTTCCCACGTTCCTTCCTCCTGCTTGTTAGCGGCCGGTTACCTCTCCTTCGCGCTCGCGCGCGCCCGCGCGCCTCACGTTGTATCATTTATATTTCTCTCTTTTTCTCTTTCCCCTACTTATTCTCCTCTCGTATACACATACCGTTTATGTATATGCACGTACATATGTGTATGTGTATATATATGCAGCCTCCACCCCCCCCCCTCCACACCCTCTTCACCCCAACACCTTATTTCACTCTCTTACTCTTTTTTTTCGCGTATAGAATTTCGGACCATGTATATATAGGTGCACTGTGAATAAAACAAGAAAGATAATTTTCGAAATTGTGCTTTCTGTATATATATATATACCTCTTCTCGTTATACTTTTTTTCTTCGGCGATTCCTCGTATATATCGCTTCTTCGGTCTGCGCCTATCATTTATATATGTTTCTTTCCCCTCTTCTTACCGACTCTTCTTCCCTGCTGCCTTGCTTTTTTTTCATTTACTTCCCTTCTTTTCTACCTCGCAAAACACAACCCGCATTGAGACGAGTTTTATCGTTTCGCTGTGCAACGACGAGGCCCCGAGATGTTGAAGCTAATATTCTTGGCTTGAGTATGGCAAACATCACTTTGGCACGTCGTTTCGACATTTTTTTTCAGTTGCCGTAGTGTAGATCGTTCTGTGCCGGATTTGTAAATGAATTTCACACGTTTTTTTTTAAATTAATTTAAGCGGTGTAACGAAGGAAATATTGTAAAATACTTTTTATACGATGAAAAGTGATTGCTGTAAATCATTCATTTCGAAAAGATTCAAGAATATATTTTGCGTATACATAATTATAATTGAATAAAAAGATTTTTTAAAACAAATGTTACAATCTAATTTCTTTTGTTAAAATAGTCTCCTATTCTTGTTAAAATCGAGTAAATTGGAATAAAATAATATTCTAGTAAATTTGTATACAAAAAAATTGGAAACTATATACACACATATATATAAAACAGTAAGTAACCGCAAAACAACTACGAAGAAATATTTAAAACATAAACTTCCGAAGAAACATCCGTGTTAAACCAACAAAATAATGATTTCAATGAAGCAGCCTTGCACATGTAGTATAGTTTATAATTTATATCTTTCTTTGGCGCGAGTTCGGGTTTCTCCCGTATCTTCGCTCTTTTCTCTCATCTTTTATAGGACAATGAAGTTCAGCCACGAGCGCACGCGGGCTAGACTTCCCCTCTTCCAGTGTTCTTCCTCTCGTTTATATGTACATGTATATATACGTACCTTGGTTATAAGGCAGCTAAACCTCTTCGAGCTCACGATGCTCGTTTTTCTTTTTATTTTTTCTGTCCCGGAACTCCAACTATCGCGCGCGATTCTCTCGTAAAAATTTTTCTTCTAAACTATAGCTACTCCACGTTTTGTTAACCAAATAAATTGTACCCTTTCGATGTACATAATGTTCGATGTAATAAATTTGAATTATTATTAAATCGATTTCAACAGATATTTATTGGCAGTTAATATTAATCAACGATCAGTGTACGCGCATTTGATTTTAGCAAATTGAAATTCTTAAGAATAAAAATATCAGTATTTATAAACTAGGGAAGAACATAATTCATTATTAGCCTTATTTGGAAGAAAAAGTTATTTCAATCAATGTATATTTATGGCAAATATCGGATGGATATGAAATATCGGGATCATAAAAAATTCTTTTTGAATAGATATAACAAGCTTTAAAAAATAGTAAAATAAAAAAATTAAGAATAACAGCAGTGTCAGTATTATTTTTAAAAGATTGGATAATGAAGAATATTTTTTCCACGTGAAATCGCTTATTAATTTAGTTTTGCATGGCCATAGTTTTTCAGTTGGAGAGCTCTAGAGAAGCGCGAATTTCGCGCGATACGAGAAAATTCAATTAACCTTCATATACAACGTGCAAAAAACTTTTCTCATACTATACTTCACTTTATTCAATTTTATTGCGGTCAAATGACGATAATTTTTAGTGTTGTTACGTTATATGAAATTGGTTTATATATTTTTATACTAACCAAAACACAGAATAATCTATTTAATGCATAATAATTAAAAAACATTAATAATTTAAAAATTCCACCTATATACACTAGATATTGCTTGGTTATAAATATACAATTAAATTTGTATATAGCAAGTTGTATAATAACCACTTTTAAGTCTTATAAGCTTGTTTGACTTAAAACATACTCCGCGTATTGTAATTTTGCTCATATCCTCGAAAACGTATATGTATGTGAATAAATTGACATTTTGCAGCGGATGCATGTTTTATTATAAATTAGCGAAAACTGTACAATATAAACTAGCGAAGTTACTAACACAGCATGAAAACACATGTTTTAAACATATAAAATATATATGAGCGCATATATTAACTATTATAACGCATCTTTTGTGGACTGGAAAGATTTCTGAGTGGAGCATCTAATTACTGCAATCTTGAAAGCAATTACTGCCGACTTGTATAGTAGTTGAGAAAAATCTGAGATTTTTCAACTTTTCGTAATGAAAGTCGAAAAAAGAAAGAAAGCATAATTAAGTGCAATTTTGGCAATTCCATAGGTTGGTATAAGAGTTGTATAATTAAAATAAAAGGAATATAAATGTCAAGGATTATATTCATTTTTTTCAATACAGACACATCTGATTGTAGTATGCAGGATATTTAAACAATGATAATCTGAATTTATTATTAAAGTAAAATATGTGTTAAAAAATTTCGAAATTAAAATTAATAAAACTTATTAACAACAACAAATTTAAATTGTATATAATTTAAAATAGCTTGTTTAACTAAAGAATTACATTTAAATTATTGTTATATACATTGTTATGAATAACACTTAAACATTTACATATTTTAACTGTTTCGAACAAGGCTGACCAGCCCAAAGGATTAGACTTAAAAAATACATGAACAATGAAAAGTGGTATAACACGGAGAAAAATTTCTTGCGTTTAACCTATAAAATTGAAGTGTTCTCTAACCAAGCGTATGTTTATAGTTTAATTCCGTGGCGTTACAGGTTTAACCTATGAAGTTTGATGTCTTTAATGTGTAGCATCCATTTCACATAGGTTGAACCTGTGAGCGCATTAGAACGAATCTTAATACGCTTAGGTTAAAACTATACACATACGCATGGTTAGAGAACACTTCAATTTTATAGGTTAAACGCAAGAAATTTTTCTCCGTGAATAAAAACATATTTTTAGGATAAAAATGTTAACATCGCTAATCAATAATACAAATATAAAATATGTCTCAACATCCAAGCACACATCTCGTAGCATACGTGAATGTACTCCAGAGTTACGAAAACTAGACGATCCTCGCTTAGTTTTCGTTGAAATGCAACAGAAAAAAGTGCAATAACAGCGCCACGGTCTAGTCTCTTCCTCTCGACCCTCTTTAAAAAAAATAAGAAAAAATCACACACCCGCCTACTGCTACCCGCGTACTTTTTTTCAGTGCACTTGTACCCGTGCACAGCACTCGTAGACGCTTTTTTCTCTTCTCCTGAGTCCCCCACCCCTCGTGAAATTTTTTTTCGCGAGGAAGCACACGTCGTTCATTTGCGCGGCGAACGAGGAGCGGTGGGTTGATTTGTCGTCAGGGCGATGCCGAGTTCTAAAGTGGACGAGGAAATTATTTTCGAGTGTGCGCGCGGAATATATATCGTTATAATTGTTTACCGTGCATTTTTTTTACCGAATCCCAACCACTAATGATGCGCGCGCGCACAGTTTTTTTTCTTAACATCGTAATTACTGTTGCAAAATTAACGTTGATATTTAAAGCTACTTGACGGCGCGACACTTAGAAATTAATAACGCAAGTTTTCGATGGTAACCACTATGGCTTAAAGATTTTTATCAGATCGGGTTTCAGATATTTTACACTGCGATGTTACGGTAGTTAATCGAAATGCAACTTGATTCGCACACGGAACAGAATGAAAAATAAAAAAGAGTGATAGCAACGTACAGTGCAAAGGGAAAGAAGGTATATATATATATATATATATATATATATATATATATATATATTCGTAGTTTAAAACAATGCACAAGTCCTCATCTGACGCGATTTGTAAAGCAATGTACACAAGAGTTACGTAGGGATGATAGTTTCTTTTCAATTTACATAAAAAAGGATTCTAATAAAAATTAATTTTTTTACAATTATTCAGTGTTTTTATTGCTAATGTTCTAATTAATAATGTAATTATTTTATAATTTATTAAACAAAGTATTATAATTTTTAGAGTTTCACAAATTCTGTTGAAATCCTATATGAAATTCTGATACATTAAATTATATTTCAGTTTACAATGAATGCAAGTAATATAAAATTTAAGTTAAACTTTTTTATTATTACAAATAAAATTAATTCAACGAAGTCAACAAAATTATTTTCCAAGTACGTGTATAAGAAGAAACAACAATAATAAAACTTCCTAACGACATTAAAGTAAAACAAAACCTTTTTTTAATACGAAACAATAAAATTTTTGAAAATCTTTGTGTAGCCATTGAATTTCAATTATTTGAAGCAGCTAAGAATATCCTTGAATTCATTAAAAAAAATAAAAGAAAAACCGACAATACAAACAAGAGAGAACCGAAGAATTGGTTTACCCTCGTGCGAAACGTTTCTTCTTTCAGTGGCCTCCCTCAAGCTGCTCGTATTGCGCGACCGAGCGCGAGAAATTCTTGCGTGGGTTGAAGCAAAAGGACGAAAGATCGACGATGGGAGAGGGGTGCGAAAAAATGAGGACCGTACCAGCAGAACTCCCTATTATACTATACATATACATATATATACACACACACATACACAGCGCGTTCGTCGATGTTCGGGCAACTTCAAAGCGCGGTCTCGTTACGCCAACTCGTATCTATTACCTTTTTACCCCCTTGCAGACTTGGTCTTTTGCGAGTGACGATGACCCCTCCCTCTCTCCCACTTAATCTTGCCTTTTCACGCTCGTGCCTACGTACCTACATTGCTTCTTTATATTTTTCATTTGATATCCATTCAAATTTTTTAATTGACACGAACACGCGCTGTTGGTCGTTTGGTCATTTTCCGTTTTGCTCTCGTATGTGTACATTAACGTATATAATTACTGCTGCGGATTTTAGCTCAGCTTTTATTCACCACCGCGCGACATTCTTTATAATAGAAATAAGGTGACACGAGAAAATTACGCATATAAGTTGCGGTAAATTTATTTTGGGTTTAGGATTTACTTATTACTTTATAATTAATATAATAATTTGAATGTTATTTTTCGAGTTTAAATAAAATTGTTTAAATGTACAATATTTTAAAAGTTATAGTTCTGATACCCTCGGTAAAACAGTTTCTATTAATTTTAAAGTCACGATCAATGCGAATTCTCGCAGCGACAAAACCTCGATTATTATTCATTGATTGGCAATTGCATGTACAACTTGAGAGCCGCACCAATAGTCATAAAACCCGAAAGTCGTCATACACGAATATAAACGACTCTCGAGAAAATAAAGTCGAAGGGACTAAAGGGACGTACAGCGAGCGTCATATGCAATATATGCGTATACGTATGATGAACTATAAACGTAAAGGAATAAAAGCGAAGTTTATATAGGTTCAACGCGTGTGATCGCGACGCATTCTCCAAGGCCTCCCTCCTTCAAAGTCCTCTGGTTTCTCTTGTCCTTCGGACCCACACGCGGAAGAAGGAAAGAGTCCAGCGGTTCTCGCACCTTCTTCCTCCTTGTTTTTGCTCAAATTCCGTCAAGACGCCAGTTTTATCCACGCACGAGAAGGTTTTTGTACTCGGCACCCGATATATCGGATTCATGAATTTTTCGGATTGTTCGGGCAGCTGCTGCATTAACGGGACTGTCGCCCCCTCGAGCTTGACGGACAAATTGCTTGTTTCCCCGCTCCCTCTCTCTTTCTCAAGGAGTTTTTAAGTGGTTTTGCAATGCAGTAAGTGACGGTTTTTAGCTGTCTTTTCGCCTCTTCTTTTGCCTGGTTCGACGAAGAAATGTTGTATGGTATACCCGAATGAGATAAGAATTACGTGGCTGGTGGAATTGTTTTCTGACAGGCGAAGACAGGATGGTAATTTGTTTTCCTTCCACCTTATTTTTTTCATGTATATTTTTCCATTGATTTTATATATACCTTCATCCAGATGGATCTTGTAATTATGCAATTAGTATTTATGAGAACTTAATTGTTTCGCAGACTGCTTATTATGTAAATACATACACCTTGTATTTTGTAAAATTTATTAAATCATTCTCGTGTGTATTATATGCACACGATAAAACATTGTTTATCTATTATACATTAATAATGTTCTAGGTACGAAATAACGTTGCGAAGAAAAGCATTTAGCACTTAGATGACTATATGGTTATATTTTTATTACAATTGTATTACACTATTAATTTATCAAAGCTTAATTTATATTAACGTATTATACATCTAAAATTCAACTTTTGTTCTCCATGTATCACATATATATTAATCTTAAGAAAATGCCGAATCTATGCATATAAACACGACAATACAAAACAACAATTTCACAACCGAAGGGAGCTTTAGAAAAACAAAATTTTAGAAACGTCACAACAGTATACAAAAAAATGTGTATCCCACAAGGAAAGTTCTTGTATATACATTTATATATAGATATAGGAAACAACAGTCCAGCTGAATCTCGAATGGAAAAGGTCCGAAAAAGGTAGCCCGTGTTCAGTCCACCAAGGTAAGTCAAGGCGGTGCCCGTATAGGTGTGTATACATACATCCACGCACATACACATAGAAGGATAGGGAGGAGTGGGTCGACTTTGCGTATTTCGTCGATGCTCGACTTGTGAATAGACTCGAGAAAGAGAGAGAGAAGGGGGGGGGAGGAGAGAGGGAAGGAGAGGGAGAGCGAAAGACGATGAGAACAAAGGAGGTGCGCGTAAGAAAGGACCTCGTTCCAAAAGCCCGAAATCCCCAACGACGTCCGTGCACCTTTTTTCGCTTTCCAGACCATGGAGCGGACAATGCCTTGTTCTCTCCTTTTCCTCATCCCTCGCGATCTCCGGCATATAAACTCCCCCACACTCGTTCGACCAGACCTGTGCGAGGGCTTTGTTCAAAAGAGTCCCGCGAGAAAGAGAGGAAAGTAAAAACACGTTATGTACAAGACTCGGTGAGATATATTATATATATATCGATATACACATATATTTTTTACAGTTATTATATTGATCTCAAATTACAAGTACGTTAAATTTTTATATTTCATTGTGGGAATTTAAGAACATCAATTTCAGGTACTATTAGGAAGAATCTTTATTCGATACTTTGCTTTGAGTGTAATAAATATATCAAATATACATCATTTTTTTATATGCAATAAAACGTCAAATATATATTATCATCCAAAAATGTGGGTTTTATAAATGTTAAAAGTCGTTTAAAATCTCGAATTACTTTCGTCTAAACATTATTGAAAAACTGAACACAAAAATTAATTAAAGATAAATACAAATTCAACGAGGGTAAATTATTTGATAGAGGATTAACGTTTTATTCACGTGTTAACATACCTAAATTATTGATTATTTATCTTTGACCCTCAATCCCCAACAATTAACACCCTTCTTAACGTAACGTAATTATTAACAAAAAAAGCGAAAAAAATCAGGCAAGCACCTGAAAAAGGAAGGAGCAAAACAAACAGAATAAGGAAGCGAAAGTAAAAAATAAAGCTACTTTCGCCCGTCCGACGCGACGGACCGAACTGTAATTAAAATTGATCCGACGCAATTAAAATTAATGAAGCGACCCCTCGCGCTTGAGAGTAGCGAAGTTGATAGGAAAGCGAAACTCTCGGCTATTAACGGAAAATACGCGGGGGTACGAGAAAAGTACCGAGCGAGCGAGCAAGAGAGAGAGAGAGAGAGAGAAACGATGTGAGCGTACTCGTGAGTAGATGAGAGAGCGAAGGGAGGTCGCGAAAAAACAGGGCCAGCGAGACAGAAAGAGGGTGAAAAAAATTCACGATGCCTTATCGCTCGTGGTGAACCCTTTTTTTGTTGATCTCGAATGTGTCTCGTTAGTTGCGCCAAGCCTGCTACGTGTGTGTGTGTGTTGATACGAGAAGGTGTATATATATATATACCTCTGTCTGATTTTTTTTCGGATGCACCCATTCAATTGCCCTGCAATTGCGCGATTCCAATTTGTCTAAAACGTTTCGCGTGCGGCGCGCTTTTCAATTCTCTGGCAGTCAGCCAGATCTGGAAGCTTTTCACCCGCAATTGTTTAGTACTGGGTACGTTGAATAGACGTCGTTTCTTTAATTAATTGGACGGGCAAAGATTGAATACTGCACGGCGCGAAGATCCCAATGAATTATTGGACGCGGGCAGAGAAAGAAGAGCTTCGCATATAACCATACTAAACTGCGAAAATCTCGGAAATATTCTTAACTCGTAGGAAGTAACTTCGTCGAAATTAAGAAAATCCAAATTCAACAAGACGTTGCTATGTTAACGAGAGCTGGTAATTTATTCCAACTTTCGCGCGCGACTCACCCCTTTTTTATTCCTCCCCCGTTAGTCGCGCGTAAATTTTATACCTGCACAAAATCTCACTTCCACGATATTTCGTATAGCTTTCGTTGGTTGGTGGAATCTCTTTTATATATGTATTTTGGTATATTCATTGACTGTGCGAGATACGTGAAATTTTTCTATAACGCATTCATTAAAAAATGTTGTCTCTTCTCGTTCAAAAATAATTTTACGCTTTAACTCTCTTTTTAACAAGTGCAATATAGTTAATTTATTAATTATTTTATGGTACATACATTTCTATACCAACTGCATTTATGTATCTGCTGTGTCTCAAAAACTAAGGACTCTATATATAGACGCATTATATATTTAATCAAATACAATTTTTAATATATAGGTTAACGATCCGAATAAATGATAAAATAATTATAAAAGTATATATATATGTAGCGAGAATCGATCATTAATTGTGCACACAAATAGAGTTATGTAAAAGAAATTATTTCATAGCAAGTATACGTTTATAAAATTATCTCGTGCTATAAAAGCAACAATCGTCAAATTCTCATTGTAATATAATTGAAGCGCAAAATAGTCAGCTGGGCAATAAATTTCAATTAACGATGGCAACAACTATACATCGTCACGAAAAGGCGCAACAAGTTATTAAATTGCTATTTCATAGAGATTGTTAAGAAACCATCATAAAATTTGTTATCCCATAAATTTAACATTTAACATCACATATAACAAGTACCATTATTTTTTTTTCTTGTCATTGCTTAAAGGACATTCAGTTTCTTAAAAATATAGGTGTTCTATTTATTTTTGATAGTATTTATTTTATTAGAAGGAAATGCCATTTACAAAAATCCTTTTCGTCAATCTTTACATTGTACCTATTTTCCATAATATATATGTGTGTGTGTGTGTCTCAAATTTGTCGATCTATAGTAATTTAAGTGGCCAAACCTGGATTAAAAAAGACTATTCAATATTAACAGTTAACAATTTTTTTCATAACAATTGAAAACATTTCTTAATTTATTGAACAAATTATATTATTGTTAAAGTTTATTTAAAATATATGGTCAATTTATTTGTGACAAAGCTATTTTAATTAACTAAAGACTCTGTACTCTGATTTAGGAACCACTACATTAAATAGGCTAAAACTTTAAGAGGTCGGACTCAGAAAATGGTCATTTTAAATATTTTTTTATAAACAAAAGAATAATTTTTTTTAATAAAACCTGAACACCATGGTCTTAGGCATGTTTCAAACACAATATACTCAAATTTTTTAAGATTTTTAAATATGTAATTTAATTCTGAATTCTGCGTTGAAAATTCATGCCTTTTCAGGCCAATAATTACCGATCGATAATTCTTTATTCAATTATTATTAACAAATTTATTTTTTCTTAAAAAATCAAAACGCCTAGCCCTTGGCTTTGTTTTAAACTACCCATATGGATTTTTTCAGATTTTTAATGTAATATATTTTGAACATAATTCTTATGTTGGAAGATGTAGATCCCTATTAGTTAACAATGGAATAAAAAATTACTTACCAAATTATTTTTAAAAACTGAAAAATTGCGTAAAAAACAGCTAAATAATTATTTTAAATTAACATTTAGACTTTTAGTGAAATTCTGTTTCATTTAAGTGGATGTGAATTACGTTTCGCAATTTCAGTTTATTCGATGAACAAATAAATTTGCTAACAAATTAAGGTATGTTTATAACCATTATGAAAAGCAGGTTATTAATTCTTAATATTGTATAGTTCTTTTTCAGCTTTAATGCAGGCATGTTCCCTTAATATATATATACATATCTTAAAAAACTAATTGTTCATCAGGTTTTTCGACATGTTCCAAGTATATTACTAATGAATTTCTTTATATATTCTTAATTCAACATTTTAAACGTTTTATCTTGAAATTAAAGCTATAGATTCCTATAATTTGAGTCTGACATGCCTTAACATAAATGCATTATACCAAAACTGGTACACACTATGCAGGGTCACAAAATTATATTTTTATAAATTTTTCTAATAATCAAAACATGAAAAGCTATACGAGAAAACCTGACCGAATTTGTCATTATTTTTTCACTATTGCAATCATTTGAAATCTAAAAATATATATTTCGATATACATATAGCTCGAGGCAGTTGTTATAGAAATCGATCGGAATCGATGTACTAAAAGTAAATAGAAATTTTAACGAGTACATGCATGTATTAAACGTTAAAAATGAAGAAACAAGAATCTTTGCTCAAAATTACAATTCTAAAATATACAGAAGTTGAGCAAACGATCTGGTAGAAATACGAGTGGCTAAAGGGGAAGGGATGGAATATGTAGAGATTCAAAAAAAAGAAATTGAAAAAGCACAGTTTTCCCAGACAAGAAAATATATACAGACACCCGGTGCGCATACTCATCTTCTCGTAGATGCATTCCCGCGCGCCCGCGCACTCATACACTCTCTACACACACACACATACACACACACACATGTGAATCGAAAAGCCGTGGGGCATTCACGCGCACCTTGTATAACATTATTTATATTGTAGCTTGTTAGAAGGTCGAAAGAGGCCACGCGAAGAGAAAGAAAGAGAGAGAGAGAGAGAGAGAGAGAGAGAGAGAGAGTCAGAGGGAGAGGAGGAGCGAGGGGAAGAAAAAAAGACAGAGACAACGTATATAATCCGCAATAAGAGCGAAAGAGAAGAAAACAAAAAAAGGTAAAAACGAGAAAGGGAGGTGGGAGAGCGCACAGAAACGAAGACCAAGAAAGAAGATTGAAGAGAGGTTCTGAACGAAGAAAGAGGAGAGTCCTGATTAAAAAGGAGCGATAAAGTACCTGGAGAGTGAAAAAAGGAACACTGATTAACGCGTGATTTGAGCTCTTGTACCGCGAGAGAAAAATTGACGCCGTTTTTCGTGTGTTATATGTATAATAATAAAACATATATGTGCGTACGTGAGTGTGTGTATGTATATATATGGAAATATGTGTAATGCGATTCTTTGGGTGTCGGGTGTCAACCTTGCCTACATATTAATTAGAATACACGTTACTACAAATGGCGAAATTATATTCCTTGAAGAATCCTCGTCTCATTTTAATGAGATTCATTAAAACGCCCGTGTTTCTCGAGATTCGTAGAATTCAATGTGAGCGAGAGAGAGAGAGAGAGAGAAAGAGAGATACACACTACAAACATTTTTATGTAGAAAAGAACGATGATTAACATGATTTTGTCTTTTTCTTCTCTTGACATTAATTTTTTTTCTTATCAATTTTTGACGACTTTTAAAAAAAGATATAAGGATCTTTTACAGAGGTAATTTGTGCATATAGGTACATCCCTATAGTATTTTATGTAAATAGGTATACCAATTAATTAGAATTTAATTTAGCATTAATATAATACTGCACTATTACAGTACATCATTGTACATATCCAGTCAATGAGATGCATATATACAGATATTTTATATTTTATATTTTCTGTTTTAATACTTCAATTAATACCCATTCGGCCCAATATAATATAATTAGTATTAAAATACGTATTACAGTTAACGGTAGCATACTCGTAAAAGAAAAATTCAACACATAAAATTTTAGGGTATAAATTTTCTTTTTTAACTTAAACTACGCAAAACAAACAAATGTTGTAGTCACTAAACATTAGGCTAAAATAAAAGTTTTACAACCGAGAAATAGTCAATATTGCAATTATGTATACATAAAGTTAATTTTACACCTTCGGTATATCTAGCGCTACTACCGTAATAAACCTAACTGTTTTTTGAATCATAACGATAAGGATATAAAATTTTAATTTTATTATATTCCATGAAATAAATATCCACATAAAAAGATACGCGGATAAAAATAAAATATCGATGTTCATAAAAAAAAAACATATAAGTAAAAAGAGTTACATATTTTGCGTAATCGGCGCGGATATCGAAAGGAACGGTAGATAAAGCTCGCAGAAGGCGCGAGAGACCACATCGTCACAGACAAGCACGAAACGAAGGAACGAGGAGAGAAGGTCCGCTCAGGTGTACAAGGGGGAGAAGAGTACCGAAGAAGAGAGATAGAGAGAGGGAGAGTCCCTACATTCCTGAGGTCCACTCTTCCCTCTCCACAGTCTTGGCTTTCTTTTTACCTCTCTCTCTCTCTCTCTCTTTCTCTCTGCTTCTCAGTCTCCTTCGTGTAAAAACCTTTTTCTTTTTCCTTCTCTTTCCTTCTCTCTCTCTCTCTCTCGCTCTAGCTCTCTCACTCTCTGCATCGTTTTTCCATTCGTTCTCGCGCCCCTCGGTTGCATACAGATGGAGAAAAGGCGGGCGTATGTTTTTCTCATATTGTGGACTCTATAAATGCAGACGCGCGCAACTGATACCTACTCGCGCGGATCTCTCTCTCGATACGTCCGCAATTTCACTCTCATATGCGTCCCTTCATTCACCGGTATTCACGATTCTCCCTCAACCCTGTGCCCATCTTTTTCACCATACAAATTTCTACTCTATGTCTGCATACATTCTTTTTTCTGTGTATATTGCCGTGTCTCTTCTTATTGTACACACTGCAGAGTTTTCGTCTATTTTCCCATTTGTCCAAAGTTTTAACATAACTCGGACATTTAAGTGCACACTACACTTTCAATTTATCTCAACGTAAAGATTTTCATTGAGATTTAGGTTCACTTTATTGATATTATAACACAATAAAATCACATAAATTTTATAACAATGCAACTAATAAAAAAATTACTTGATAAATCAATAATGTTAGTTTTGCATCGACTGTGTCTCAATGTACAAAAACTAAGAGCATCAAATATTTTCGAGTTGCTTTTCGATACTCGCCCGTATACAGTTTGTTGGGATACGGTCTCCGCAGGACCGAGGGTCCATGCCCAGCACTTGTCTTATCTCCCCATCTCTTGGACGGTCTTGGGTCTACCCGCGAATAATATTCCTTACGCAAAGATTCCAAGGCGCATAGTTAAGAGTGGCCAAACCGCAAAGATACTATGGAAGTGAGTTCTTTGCCTCTTGCAAGACACAAAACAAAACTTTCGACCGTATAACGTTTTCCTCTATAAGTACTTTTTCGTTCTTTGTCGTTATAATTTCTCTCTCTCTCTCTCTATGATATAAATGCATGTATTCTGTATTCTTTCGGTGCTGTCTCGTGTTACGCGTTTTTGATTGTTCAAATACTAATTCTTTTGTTGGCTTTACATTCTCTCCGCGAAATAGCAAATTTGTTCTATTTTTTTTTATTCCTATCGATGCCATAAGTTTCATGGATGAGCGTTCTAAACATATTTCTAAATTAATTGATTAATTTATAAATCAACAATGAACAATTTAGGGTTAGACAGAATACGAAAACATTAATTTTTATTTTATAATTTAGCCGAGGAAAAATACTAAATTTTTATAAAAATATCATTTTTCACGTACCATTAGTCCATTGAGTAAATATATTATAAGTTACAATAATTTAACGTTTGTATATGCAAAATATTTCAGCATGAATAGAAGTGTAAGGTAACTTGATGCTATCACCGTATGTTATCAAGATTTCTTGTATATCACAAATTTCAAGCAGACTCTTACCAGACATATTCACATATATATATATATATATAAATCCTCGTGCGAATCAAGACTGTATTCGCTCGTACAATTTCTCTATAACTTTGTCCTACCTTATTTTTTTCTTCCTACATGCAGGAACGAGAAAACGCCGTTGGAATCCTATACGCGCGTTTGATTTAAAATGAGACTCGAAAGATATGGTGACGCTAGGGAAAGATAGAGATACAGAGACAGAGAGAGAGAGAGAGAGAGAGAGAGAGAGAGAGAGTAACTGTGTATGCAAATGAAGAAAGCAGGTTTGTTTCATTTACATTTCAAAGCATCCCAATCATTAGCCTATACAAGTTATTATTTTTCCAGCAACCAAGATAACGTTCTTTCCATACTGAATATTCTCCATCGAATATTGACAGTGAATTGTATATATCGATTAAAAATTCTTTGCAAATCTCTTATGCATCACACACACACTTACACACGTATGAATTATGAATGAACAAGTGATAAATCATACGGTATATCGATATATAGTTTATTGCTGCGCGAAGACATCGAGAAATCTCGGTATTTCTTATAATATTACTGTTGAGCTTCATATAGGCTCGTTGATTGCAAGAAAAGATATTTATAATTGAAAATTTGCATTTAATTTACAAATGTTTAAAGTTGAGTATTTTTATGTCGCATGAACTAACTTACGTGTTTGTTGTGTACGATTTATTACTTTGCGTAAAGTAACACCTATCTTTTTTTTTGTAAACCAAACTAGAAAGTTCGAGATAAATAATCGTACACGTTAAATTAAACGATAACCTTAACAAATGTAAAGGAGATCAAGTTCTATCCGCGAAGCTCAAAAAGTGCGTAGGTTACTCCCCTACTGTGCAATCAAACGAACAGACTAATTCTTTTGTTAGACACATGTATCTACGAGGGGATTTGAGCATTTTACATCTCTCGTTCTAGATTATACGATGTAGTATATGATACATACAGTACTAAATTATTACAAATTATTAACGATCGCACGTATACATAATAACAAAAGGAACATAAAGGGATATCATAACAAGATGTAAATATAGTGTCTATTGTATAATGCCTATAAAGGTAAATGAACTCTGTAGTAATAAAACAACGATATACGTATATCCAAGAAAGAGAGAGAATGTTTCCTTTTAATCTGTATGCTTGAAAACACGTTCGTACATTACGCAAGTCTAAGGTTATTTTTGCTTCTATAATGTTACGGTTATATACGTGCATGTATATTTTTCGTGAATAAATCCCTAGAAAGGTAAAGTAAAAGAACGCGAGTGAACTAAAAATATGGTATTTTCAGTTGAAATTCTGGGATATTATCGGGTATACGTATCACTCAAATACTTTATATACATTTGCGTTTGTATATTTTTTAAACGTATAATAAATTATTTTTTTATCGAATAGACATTTAAAACGAAATAAGCATTTTACGTGTAAAGAAGAGATTTATTACTATGCGAAAAATTGTGCAACACAAGATTTTCAGATAGATATATTTTTGGCAACGCGAATCTGTTGTCAACGTCGATGTGTGTAATCGTACCATCAAATACACAGGTAACATACGAGAATCGGGTAGGTATATAGAGAAAAGTTCAAAGACATTTAGGTAGCGCCATTGGCTAGAAGATTCTCTCGTTCTCGCCGACAACCTGTCAGACAACACGCAATCTAATCTTCGGTTTTTCCCTCAGGGGTACATTCGCATTATCATTTATATCTCTTTTCGCTCGGTATTCTGGAAAATAATCGACTGACAATTTATTTTTCTTACGTTTATTATATACTTTATTTTAATTGGAACTGCTCTATTTTTCAATGATAACTTAAGTGACAATTATAGTTTTTATAAATATCTAGAAGATATGTATATTATTTAACCGTACACTTTACAATGTATACTTTTATTTAACGTACCAGTATTTCTAATGTTATGAACGTATTTTAAATGTATTCTTTGTAAATTAACTGTTTTTCCGTACATAAGGATGTACAATGATAAAAACCATTGCAAAGTTTTGATAAACAGCTAACTACCAGATTAAAACAAGTATCTATCATCTTTTGTTACTATTAAGTGATACGAAATTGTCTGTGCGACGTCGTATAATAAAATTATGAAAAGGTTAAGCATTGATATGCAATAACTTTAGTGGAGACGAATATTTAATTGATTATACAGATTCCGACTTGAACCCATTTCTTTCCAAACGACTATTTCGGTACCAATTCGCTATTCAATTAAAACCGGATGCAGACTCTATAATACCATTAATCTATAAGTAGCAAGTGTAACTTTCTAGTTAAAAAATTCTAGGATTATCAAATATTTCAGGAAAATTTGTGGTAATTGAATTAAAACTAATTGATATTAAAATTATTAAAAAAGTTAATTTCCATCTAGAAATACATGTGGACATAAGTAATCCCGCGTATCCTTTTGCACAGCACAGAATGTTATGTTTTATTATTATATTCTTACACATTCAAATTTTTATGTAAAAAAAATTAATATGAGTTGTGCAAACTGTATGCAAATGTTATTTTCCTTGAGAAAAACAAAAATATTTACTAAGCCAGACAAAAATTCAAAGAAGTATTCATAAAAGACAAAATGTCAATTCCCTCCTTTTCTTCATCCGTCACCAGAATTTTCTCGTCCTATGGTTTTCTATGTCTTTGCCGCTCGCGCGCGCATTTCGTCTCTTTCCCTCTCGTTCACTCTCTTTCTCTACTACCGATAAACACGTGGCATCTGGCAGATATAATTAGTGACTCTGTGCGCAATCGTAAAGGCGGTCGGCCTTTGATGTCGCGTACGCGCGCGCACGCCAGAGGAACGTCAAGAACGCCCGGGAAAAATGAACCCATAGCTACCGTATCGTCAATCATCGATTTTTCACTATTTTTCTTTTCGTTTCCTCATAAATATTGCATTGACAACCATGTTGCTTCGTCGTCTACATCCCTGCACTCTATAAGTAACCTTTTGTGTATCATTATCTTTTAAACAAAATACAATACGCAGCACCAGAAGATAGCACAAGTCGTTTCATTCATATTTCATGCGCTGCTTTGAAAACGAGAGTCAAGGGTTTTCTTTTGTATATTTACTCTTTATTAAATTATATCAACGTAAAGACGTGATATGTCGCATATTTTAAGATAAAACTATTTATCATACATTTGTTTACTATCTTAAAAAGTGTATTGAAAAAAAATAATCTGGTCGAATGAGACAGTTGTTTTTTTTATTTTTTTGTTTCCTGTTCTATCCACGATTGTAAGCTACATTATAAATTATTATGCTTTCTTGTACGCAAATAATCTTGTGCATAAGTTAAATAAGTTATTTTTTACTCCATTAAAATAATAATGAACGAAACGATGAATGAAACGATTGACAACGATTGTTTAAAACTCTAGATTGGTTATCAGAATAAAACTGATTTTGCTGTAGATAAAGTAATAAAAAAGGTAAAAAGCAATTTTGAAAGAAATAACATCAAAAATAGAAATCAACCAAGTGTAATGAAAACCCACCGTCCTAAGGAATCTACATAACGATTGCTTGTCAAGCGAGCGCGTCACAAGAAAGGTGCATAAACCGAAAGCCTCTAACGTCCCACGGGCTCAGTCGAGGAAAATATAAGGAAACCAGGAAAGAAGGTAGAACGGTGAAAAGAGGAGCAAAGTCGATTCCCAATGGCCTCGAGGCCTTCAACCGAGGCTATTGAGTCGAAAAGTACCAAGCGTCAAAAGAGTATTCTCCCCTTTGATATATTCTTCTATCATCTCCGTTTTTTTCGATTTTCCTCGTGACTCGAATCCTATCCGATATTGCGCTTTTGCGATCAGTCATAGACGATCAAAATATTGTATATCTTAGTTTTGAAAGATATATAATATTTATTTTTCAACATCTATTTTGAAAAATGTATTTTAACAGTTTGAGTGGGGTATTTATTAATAAATTTTCGTTATTTCATATAATACTACTTCAAACAACATTTTCATAATCATTTGGTTACTTGATCGTGTGGCTAATAATGCAATTTAAAATGTTAGTCACGTAGATAAGTAAATGACCTTATTTCAGATTGCTATAGTTACAGAATTACTGTATATTGTATTTTTACGGCAAGACGTGATAAACAACTGTAGATTTATCATTTTAATCTTGATTTTCAAATCTATATCAGTTTTTCGTAATCTATCGAATTTTTCGTAAACAAGTAGTTACGAAATAATACATTTATATTTAAAAACGTGAATATTTCAATTACTTATTGTTTAAATATTATTTAATTAAATTATTAACGTTACGTAATGAAAATGAGTTGATAAACAATGATTTTTGTGGTTGTACTCACTGCAAATAGTAATATTGTGCATAATGCACAAAAATCAAAGTTGTATAAATAACCCAAAACCTCACGTGCATTTGCGACATCAATGAAACTGCGTGTTTACATTTGGAATACGTATGGTTAATTAGTTGTAAAACGGTGTACGAGGTATGAATAAACTAAATATAAATATAATAACAATAAATATAAACCTGAAGAAAGTATGTTTGTTTTAATCTATATAAGTTACAAAAAGATCAAGTCTACTTTCGTAATCGAATCTCTAATCCAGTAATATTTAGCAAATTACGAAGAAATCCTGTAAGAAAATGCATATAGAACTTGCCGCATAGATCGACGATACGACGGTGTAGGTATAGACGTAAACAAACGGGCGCGTCATAAAGAAATCGCGCGAAAGGGTGTAAAAAAGATGTATAAAGAAAAAAGCAAGAAAGAAAAAGAGAAGAAGAAAGAGAGAAAGAGGGACTGACCGTGGCCGAGGTCGACGATGCCGCAGAGCAGGCAGATGGCGGCGAGGATGCCGAGTGCTCCCCGGACTCTCGCCATGTCACGGCTTCTCACTCACGTCCTCGGAGGGGCCTCGCTAACTCGGCGTCGGGCGCGTCCTCCTCTCTACGTTGCCTCGTGCTTCCATCCTGATTAGAGCGTCCCTTTACCACTTGGTTTATGCGTATGCATGTATACACGTATATATATATATGTATATATATCTTTTTCTCTTGCACTACCACGCGAGCACACGAGGAAAGGGAAGCGGTTTCACGGAACTTGAACGAGGAATGTCGACGCTCGCGGTATATATAGTTATATATATATATATCTAGATATATATTATATCTATTCGGTATTAAACGCAACGCGCGAGTTGCGCTGCGAACGACCGAACAACTCGAACTGTGGGATGTTCGTTGGCGCCCCCGCTACTGGTGGTGGTGTCGAGCGATGATGCTGCCTGCTGCTTAGCTCAGCTGCTGGCCTCGCGCGGTGCTCTTTCCATCATCTCGCTAGCATCCACCTCTCCTTATCTCGCGCTACTTTAACTTCTGTCGGTAAATTCGCATGCGGTTTGGTCCAAACTTTTGCTAAATATATACTTTTTATTTTTATTTAAAATAAATCGTTTAATTAATTGAACTAAAATTTTGACTTGATTTTTTTATTTTTGATGGGCTGCCGAAATGTCAACATCAAGCCAACATGGTCCTTTAATATTCTTTTCAGTAAGAAATAATATAGAAACAGTTGGTGTAAATTGTTTTGAATTTCCAGCTTCGAAATTACTCTTCCAATACTGTTTAGTAACATTTTGTTGTTGCAATTTGATCTTCTTCTCAGGAAGCTCTTGGGAATTTTTATTTACAGATTTGTCTTGATCTTCAATATCTTTCCTTTTGTTACATTTATGTTTATTATAATTGCTATTCTCTTGTTTAATATTGAATTCATTATTCAGTATCTACTTAATTCGTCAATTATACGATTAGGTATATTTTTAAAATATTTGAAAATAAGATGAATACATTAAAAAAATAATAATAAAAAATTGATTTACTTATATTATCTACACATACATGTATATTTTCATGATTCTCATGTTTAAAAGTTGGTGGTTTACTCAAATGAAACAACTCATTGTTTATATTATCTTCGTGTAAATTAAACACACTTGTATTTACTTCTAATATGGTATTTTTCTTATGTTCAATTAGAACTTCATCATTTTCTACTCTACTTTTTAAATAAATATCAATAATAATGAGATATAATGTGCAACACTTTATGTAAATTATTAATTAATTTGTTATTATGCTAGTACAAGCAGTTTCATAATTATTTTCTGAGTCTGATAAGGCATTAGTTTCTAATATATTACAAGCTGCAGTTTCATAATCACTTACTGAATCGGACAATACATCAACTAATAATGGTCTATTATTCAGTAATACATTGCTTAAGGATTTTTGTAAATTTGAATTCTTCCCGTCTTCTTTATTATTAGAAGTTGATGGTGCAGTATAATTGGAAGTCTCAAGAGCTGCTGTACTTAATTCTAATACATTACTTTTTCTACTTTCATTTATAATTTCATTACTGTTTACTCTATTTTTAAAATAAACAATGAATAATAAAAATATGTAAAGTACATTAGTGTATCATGACTATTACTTACTTAAATATTGTGCTACTAGGTGCAGTTTCATAATCATTTTCTGAAACTGATGATACATTGCTTAAGCATTTTTGTAAATTTGAAGTCTCCAAGTCTTTTTCATTATTAGAAATTGATGGTGAGGCATAATTCGAAGTATTAGAGACGTCTCCATTTACTTTTAACGTATTATTTTTTCCACTTTCATTTAGGAATATATTGCTTTTTAATCTGTTTTTTTATATATAAATAATAAATAATTATAATTATATATAATGTTTAGTAATTTATTTATATTACTACTTACTTTATTACATTATTAGTACTAATTATATCATCAGAATCACTTTCTGAATCTGATGATAGACCAATTACTTTACCATATAGTAATTTTTGAATTTTTCTCAATATAACAACGCTTTCAGATTTATTTTTTGTTTGTTTTTTGTAACATTCAGTTTCTTCTTTACCTGTTAAAATTAGTAAATTTATATGAAGTAAATAATTAATGTACAACAACAATATAGTGCATTATTAACAATAATGTATAAAATTTACCGTTACTCATGATAAATCGATTAGTTTTGAGTAACTAATATCATATTTTGTTTATAGTAAAGAATTATAATATCTTCACTTGCTTACTGCACGAATACTATTTCATTTTAAAACTCACGACTTCTGTTGCCGGACTGCCCGTAAGTATTTATTATGTTTTATATTTATTTTAGCGGTAAGTTGCATGTTTATTACATCTTGTACGTACACACGATGGGTTGACACTCGCGTTTCGCGCCTTTCACGCTTCGTAACCAATCGCTGCAAGGGTTATGATACCACGTGGTCCGGTGTGTATGATCTGTGTTGCAGTGTTTATAATTATTCGTAATTTTTGATGAACATTTACGAAATTAAATACGCATGTTTATTAATATGCATTGTCTATTATTTATATAAACCTTAAATTTTATGTTTTTATGTATTAAACGTTAATACGATAATTAGTTTAATTTTTTTATATGTGTTTTATGTTTTAACTTTTTCGTAATCATTTCCAATCGATTTCGACTATACTACGGCCATAAAAATAAGAAGAAGAAGAAGAAAATTTCGACTGTATATTATTGCGACTAAAATTCTCAATTTCCCACACACACATACTTGTTTCTTACCTAGTTATATGGTTTAATGCGAGCGTGTTATAAAAGTTTGGAAACTGTGCTTTTTATAAAAAAAATGCTAACAATCAGTAAATATTCATAAACTTTTATATTTGCATAACATGACTGTATTACATTACAAATAAATTCCCCATGTAAATATTATTTGATGTGGAAATTAAACCACATAGATGTGAATATTTTTTATGCTATATCAAATTTAAATAAGAATCATCAAAATCTTGAGTCTAGATAGCCAGCGCAAATGTACTGCGCATGCGCTGTAAAAAAGAACGCACTACCGCTTTTGTTTATAACTTGATTGAAATAGTCTAGTTTATTGCTGTTTTTTGTCAATTTCGATAGTTAAAGCTTGTTCTATAAGTAGTTCATTTAAATTTCAGCCCTAAGTATTAATAAACAAAGCCACAGTAATTGCTTGAAAAAAAAAGTTTATCCTAGCTTCAGAGCATCTTAGAACAATAAATATGAGCTTAAAATTTGTAAAAAAAATCATATCAATCAGATAATTTATTAATAAATTCAACTAAAAAAAATTCCCGCTCAAAATCAATTATTAAAACTACTTAATTTTTTAAGTTCTTTTTAAACAATTTACAGTTACAAATACAAAATTTCCTTTATTTGTACATTATAGTGTAACTATTTACAAATAAAATGAGCTGCAATAGAAGTCTCGCTACGACGCCTGATGTAGACTGGGGATATTAGATTTTTGTAAGCGGTCTTTTTAATTAACAAATAGAATTACACGGTAAGTTATTAATATTTAAGACTGAAATTTTTACTACTTATTAAGTACCCAAAGATATTTAATAAAACCCTTATTACAATTTTGTAGAAGCAAAAATAATTTAATTATACAATATGTTAAAAAACGCTGAAAATAGCGGTTTATTGCATTTTAGTTATAAACAAAAAACTGGTTTTTCGTACATTTATTAATTATTTAAACAATGACCGAGACTGAAATCATGGCCACATTCATATACCATAATATCCTGACATAGAAGTTGATCCATCTGTCTGCATTTTATATTTGAAAAAGCGGAAAAATTTGGTGATATCTCATGATCCGATTTTCATGATTCTTCTTTAATTTTATATAGCATACAAAAATACTAACAACGATATGGTTTAAGTTCTAAATAAAAAATAACTTACGTAAGAAATATAATAAACTTTATTATTTATATATATAGACAACCCGCAGGTACCACTCAGAGAAAGCTTGGTGTTGACGGTGCGAGCAACAACGATAACACAGCGAGTATCACCACCAACAGCGTGATAGAGGACGCGTTGTCGCCAGGTCGCAATTGACATCACAAGCGCGAGGCGACGCATACGCCTGTGAAATGACGGACGATCAACAAATTGATACCGCAGCGATCTCACTTTCAAAGTGTGAGATTCTAATTTTCAAACCTGCTCTCTTGGCAGCAGGCAAGGTGTTACTGAATCCGCCGGAGAATAGCAAATACCAAGCCCTGAAAAAACTCCTGATCAAAACCTTCGATGAGAGAGAGAGAGAGATGTATTGATAGATATAAGTTTATTTGTACAATACAAAAATTTACAAATTTTGAAATATAAATAAATATTATAAAGGCTTGTATAAGTACAATATTGCATAGTGATAGAACAGTTTAAAATATCACAGTCACAGTCAGCAGATAAAATATAATAAATATACAACAACTGTCAATACATCTATCAGTCACAATACTAAAATACAATTTAAAATTTAAAATTGAACGACACAATAAAGCAGTTATTCGTCATCTAACATCCCTTAAATACTTTCCACTTTAGGCGTGGAATGGCTCACTCTACTTCCATACCACGTGTAGTCCGTTCTCAAGATTTTAAACCTTCAGCCACGAATCTGGATGAGACGTTGGAAGCGGCAGATCCCTTGGCGCAGAAACCCTTCACAAAAGGCGTCGCCATCGCCAACCATGCACGGATAAGGGTGCCCAGCGTACTCAGTACTGCCGTTCGCAGCATAGCAGACAACGAACTCAAAACCATGCTTGCTCAACTCCTGGCCATCAGCAGAGAAACGCTTTTGGCTATTACTCGACTATATGTGAGCCGAGACATGTAGTCCCAACAAAAACAATGGTGCCTCAAATAGCAGGGGACCAAGGGGATGATCCAGAAGCAGGAGCAGGATCTGTTACGCAGTTTGGAATTATCGCAAACAAATGTGTACCGTGTCATGTGACTTTCCGGTATCGGCTTCACCTAGTAGTGTAACTCAGGTCCAGGAAAACTAGCCGAGTCCCCATCTGTCCTGGTCGGTTTTGGGGAAGAGATAGGTAAAAACTTATGTACGACCAAAAAACAAACATAAAGTTTCTAGTCAATTCCGGTTTGGTCGTATCCGCTCAGCTAGTAGTATAAGCGCATTACGCACGGCAGATTGTTAAGTTGTTATTTGTTATTTTGTTATTAAGAATAATGAATTTATCTTGTGCAACCTAAAACAAAGTGTTATAATGAGCCCGAAGCCCTTCCTAATCTCTGTATTCTTCAGCAATCTTCTCAACGGTACGTTATCTTCGCGCCCTCGTTCACAACCACATCTCGGCTTGCGGACACCTCTCCTTATCTAGCGCTACTTCACCTTTTGTCGGTAAATTCGCATGCGGTTTGATCCAAACTTATGCTAAATATATACCTTTTATTTTCATTTAAAATAAATAATTAATTAAACTACAATTATTCATTTAATTAATTAAGCTATATTTATTTACAACCGTATTTACGTAAATATACAAAACATAACTGCGCACTTTGTAATACAATATTTTCTCTCAATTTATATCTCCAAAAATACATGTAAATTAACGTTTATTTGAAAAAATAAAATATTAATTACTTTAATTATCAATTAAAAAGAATATTAGTTCATACCTTATTCATTTGGTACATAAATTTGCATCATATTCAAATTAAAAAGTTTTTCTAGATCTATAATACAATAACCATTGTTTTTTATTATATTTATAATAAATTCTTTGATACTGTTGTAAGCATGTTTTACTTCAATTGGAATAACTTCATTACCTGACAAACATTCATAAATTATTTAAACTAAGCAAGATAAATTAGTTAAACAAAAAAATAAAATAATCATATTTACTCTCTTGATTGCACTTATTCAAATTAAATATCTCATGGAAGAATTCTAGCTGATAATATAAATCACTCTCGTTATACTAAAATATAAGAGAATTAACATTAAAATAAAATTTTATTTTTTTAATAATTTTAATGTATAATTTATCTAATATACTTACAACTTTTTTAATGTATCCATCACGACAAACATCACATTTGTTAGAAGCAGATAATTCCATGTTTATTTTTCTTTTAGCATTGGTACATAGTGGACTATCACATATTGTTACTCCGTTGTAATATTTTGAAATATATTTTCTTATGTCCAATTGCAATTTATTTTTAATAGCATATGTATGTTTCCATGGCGGATCATCGCAATCTACATTGCAGCATTTCATCAATGATAATGATCCAGTTGCCTAATTATATACCAAATTATATTATCAAATAAATATGTTTTTAATTATTTATTTTTTATTACATTTTTAATTATTTTTACTTACATTTTTATTAAAAAGAGATTTAATCACATTGTTAGCTTTGCAATTCAAATTACGGCATTTAAATTTAAAAGACTGACATTTACGGTACCGATTATCAAACGTTATCAGAGATTTTTTTATATATTCATCTTTAATTATTCTCGCAAATCCCAAAGTTTTATCAATACCTACAATTTTTTTCATAACATTTAGATCATTTATTTTTAGTACAAACATTATATTGTAAACTAAAATTACCTAAGTGTTTAGCAACTTTAACATTATCAATGTCCTTTATAGGATCGACAATTTTAATAATAACAGGATATAGTTCATTTAATAAATAATAACTAATATCAACTTTTAACTCTGAATTTGTTTGTAGTTCCTCAATGTGGTAAGCTCTTTCTGAATGTGATCTTTTAGTACCATCCTGAAACAGTAAAAATAGTTAATTATACATTTTTTTTGTATTTATTAATTACTTTTACGTTAATCATATTTGTTTTATATACTTGAAAAATATTAACCTATACATATATAAATATGTGAATTCGTTAATATACCTTACAAATGATGTAGGGTACAAGATCACCTGCCTTCCATTTTCGAACGCGACTACTTTTGTTTAATCTTTCTGCTACGGCAATATGTGGAAAATACCTAGTTGATTTATATTCTTCGGGATTTTTTGAAAGCCGCTTTGTTATTTTTAGTGAGGTTACTACAAATTTTCCAGCAAATAGTATTTCCTTCGCATTTTCCAAAATTTTAAATACATTTTGTGTTCGTGTCTCAATCGGTTGATCTCTCAATATTTCATCTAAAACTTGACTGAACATACAATTTTTAAGATATTAATAAAATATAAATATTTTTTAACTAAGTAAAAAATTGAACATCTTACTTTCCTACATCACAAGCTAAACTACACCTATCTCGTTTAATAACGTCTAATCCTTTGACTTCTCTAATATATTGAAATTGTTCATTTGCTAACTTGGTAATTATTAACGCAGCATATTGCTTTTTATTAAGTATTAGTAAACGTGAAAAAATTTTATCTATTTGTAACTCAATTTGTTTATATTTAACGTTAATTATTTGCTGAATGTTTTTACCAATCTTAAGGGCATTTTCATACTCCATATTGTTAGTATTAATCATTATAGAATCTGTATCACCATAAATAATTTCATATTTGAATGATTCTACCAGACTTACTGTATTTTCTAAAATTTTACGTCCTTTCATAGCTATAAGATTAGCTAAACTTTTTGCATAAAATCGCGAGTGTTCGGCTCCCAAGCATCCATATATGGAATTCGCCATTAATTTTAACGCCAACTGTCGAAGAACGTATTGTTGATTTTTAACTGATGGTAGATTTGAATTTTGTAATAATTTTTTAATCTGTTTTCTACTTTCAGTTAATTTACATACTTCGCGTGGAATAATTCCTTCCTTTAGGCTTAGTTTTGGCAAAGAAAGTTCCTTCTATAAAAATAAAATATACATATGAAAATTTTAATTTTTTTATTTAATTTTTAGCCTTGAAAATTTTCTTTTAATTTTTAATATTATTATTGTTTTAGCACTTTTACACATAACAAAGAATATTAATTATAAATTACTTTTTGTAATTTGATTGAATGATCTTACTGCAAATAGTAATGGATTAAAATGATATTAAACTCACATCAGCATAACCAGCACCTGGTATTGTTGAAAAACATATGTTAAATTCTTGTATAATGCTTGGATAAAGTGAAGAAAAATCCATAAGTAAAATTAATGTATCGTATAATCCTTTTTTCGGATCTAAAATTAGACCACCTTTACATGCATCACTTTTATTAGATACAATGTCTTTTTTGTTTTTCTTTTTGTCGGGCGTAATATAATTAGCTGCATAGAAAGCGTGAAGTAAAAGGAATTCGATTCTTTCGGAAACACCATTCATTAATGTACGAGATAAAGTATTGCCAGCTATGTTTGTTAATTCAAGTGCCAAAAATAAAATATTTAGCTTCATTGTAATTTCAAGAATCCAAGATGCTTCTGTCATTGTTGATTCTATGCAGTTTTTTAATTTTTTTATGTTACAGTTCTGAGAATTCTGTGTTTCAATTATCTCGTGTTTACTTACTTCTTTATTTAACACCTGGAAACAAAGTTAACTTTATAAGTAATAACTTTATTTTTTTAATATGCTATTTAACGAACAAAAAATTATGTATTAAAATAAAAACATTAACTCACAAATGCATAGACTGAACTTAGTTCATAAGTTGTAAGTTTCATTTTTAGTTCTTCAATAATTTAATGATATCGCAAATAGGACGCCCAGGTATAACTTCTTTTAAATTATATTTTCCCTAGATAAATATGATGTAGATATAAAATAATGTGATAATTTATAATAAAAGTTTAAATAACTCAAAAGTATATTACTTTATATTTAGTTGGTGGGGTTTTAACTTTCAACTTTCCAATTTTACTCCAGTTTGTAATTTTCAGCGCTAGAATTTTAGTAATTAAAACTTCATATTGGAATCCAGTATCAGAACCAATAATAATATCAGGATCAACTTCTTCCATAAGACTGAGTAATTTTTCTAATAGTTCAATTTCTGTTTTACAACATATTACATTAGTTTCCTTTATTTCACCAAGTTCATCTGATGCATGAATTGTGCAATTTATATTTGCAGAATGATTGACAACTACAACATATAATATACTTGTATCAAATTTAATATGTAATAATTCATATTAAACTAGATAATATTATATAGATATATAATTATGGTGGCTATAAAACTAAATAATTTTATTCTATATACTAATTTTTTAGAAGTAATTATATTCAAACAGAAATAAAAACTAACAACAATAACGTTGATTGAATAAAGGTTCCACAGTTGTATTGCCCAATGGAAATTTATGATGTATTAGAATTCCAATACTAGCAACTTTATTATCAAGTGTTTTATTCTGATTCTGCATCATTTGAATATTTAAAGCTGTAATTACTATTGGTGGAATACATGGAGTTTTTAATTTATTTCGAGTTACAGAAATATCATGCATTGAAGAATGCACCTTAATAAAAACAAAAGGAAACAATTATTTAAATTTTATTAAGTAATTAAGTAAATTATTATAAGTTATTGTTACCTCTATTTCACACCAACTGTATGTATTAGAAGATTTTTGATGGGCTGGTGAAATGTCAACATCAAGCCAACATGGTCCTTTAATATTCTTTTCAGTAAGAAATAATTCTAAAGCAGTTTCTGAATTTCCAAAAATTGATTCTATCGCAGATCCACAATAATTAGAATCTATTGGAGGATAAGATGCTGAGTATCTTACTTCTAGGTATTTAGAAGAATGTGGAATATTTCTCATGTTAAATGCATAAAATTTCAGGACCTCTTTACATTTAAAATCTGTTATTTTGTTTTATTCATAATATGTGTCACTTCATTGTACACTTTTTTCATATTCTGATCTGCACCTTCCAAATCTTTTTCATTAGACTGTTCAAACAATGTACAGAAATTATACAAGATTTAAATTTATTTCTATAAATTTAATTAACTTAAAATATATTACAAGTTTTAATATTATAGTGAGAATCATAATTATATTTTGTTAAAGATTCACTTTTTATTAATATAATACAAAAAAATTAATTTAATGATCAAACATAAAACTGTATATTTAATAATTGTTCAGGTTACTTACACATATTTTGGTAATAAATAATATCTTCTTGGTATGTTTTTAACAACAACACAACAAGATATAAAGCTAGTTTGTGCCTTCACCTTTCCAAATAGGTAAACAGTTCCAGGATTTTTGTACGGATCTTCAAAAGCATCCAGCCAAAAAAATTGAAATATTGCTTTTCCAAACGTATTAACAGCCATTGGAAATTGTAAAGA
The DNA here is from genome assembly GCA_026168455.1 of Theocolax elegans. Lineage (NCBI taxonomy): Eukaryota > Metazoa > Arthropoda > Insecta > Hymenoptera > Cerocephalidae > Theocolax > Theocolax elegans. Next base: position 94,956,955 of record CM047425.1, read on the forward strand.
CTGACCAACTGATACAGTTGGAGCAAAATGTTTGAATTTTCAACATCAAAATTACTCTTCCAATACTGTTTAGTAATATTTTGTTGTTGCAATTTGATCTTCTTCTCAGGAGGCTCTTGGGAGTTTTTATTTACAGATTTGTCTTGATCTTCAATATCTTTCCTTTTGTACATTTATGTTTATTATAATTGCTATTCTCTTGTTTAATATTGAATTCAATATTCAGTATCTACTTAATTCGTCAATTATACGATTAGGTATATTTTTAAAATATTTGAAAATAAGATGAATGCATTAAAAAATTATAATAAAAAATTTATTTACTTACATTATTACATTCATATAAATTTTCATTATTTTCATGATTAAAAGTTGGTGGCTTACTCAAATGAAACAACTCAATGTTTATATTATCTTGTGTGAATTAAAAACACTTGTATTTACTTCTAATATGGTATTTTTCTTATGTTCATTTAGAACTTCATCATTTTTTGCTCTATTTTTTAAATGAATATCAATAGTAATGACATACAATGTGTAATAGTGTATGTAAATTATTACTTACTTTAATATTACATTAGTGCAAGCAGTTTCATAATTATTTTCTGAGTCTGATAATACATCAGTTACTAATGTATTATTAGCTACAGTCTCATCCTTTTCTAAATCTGATAAGTGAATTACTGATATTGTATTATTGAGTGATACACGGCTTAAACATTTTAGTAAATTTGAATTCTTTAGGTCTTTCTTATTATTAGAAGTTGATGGTGCAGTATAATTGGAAGCCTCAAGAGCTGCTGTACTTAATTCTAATACATTACTTTTTCCACTTTCATTTATAATTTCATTACTGTTTACTCTATTTTTTAAATAAACAATGAATAATAAAAATGCATAAAGTACATTAGTGTATCTCAACTATTACTTACTTAAATATTGTGCTACTAGGTGCAGTTTCATAATCACTTTCTGAATCTGATGATACATCAATTACTGAAAGTCTATTATTCAGTGATACACTGCTTAAGCATTTTTGTAAATTTGAATTCTTCCAATCTTTTTCATTATTCGAAGTTGATAATGAGGCATAATTTGAAGTCTCAAGAGCTGCTGCACTTAATTCTAATACATTACTTTTTCCACTTTCATTTATAATTTCATTACTGTTTACTCTGTTTTTAAATAAACAATGAATAATAAAAATGCATAAAGTACATTAGTGTATCTCAGACTATTACTTACTTAAATATTGTGCTACTAGGTGCAGTTTCATAATCACTTTCTGAATCTGATGATACATTAATTATTACTGTATTTTATTCAGTGATACACTGCTTAAGGATTTTTGTAAATTTGAAGTCTTCCAATTCTTTTTCATTATTAGAAATTGATGGTGAGGCATAATTCGAAGTATTAGAGACGTCTCCATTTACTTTTAACGTATTATTTTTTCCACTTTCATTTAGGAATATATTGCTTTTTAATCTGTTTTTTTATATATAAATAATAAATAATTATAATTATATATAATGTTTAGTAATTTATTTATATTACTACTTACTTTATTACATTATTAGTACTAATTGAATCATCGGAATCACTTTCTGAATCTGATGATAGACCAATTACTCTACCATATAGTAATTTTTGAATTTTTCTCAATATAATAATGCTTTCAGATTTATTTTTTGTTTGTTTTTTGTAACATTCAGTTTCTTCTTTACCTGTTAAAATTAGTAAATTTATATGAAGTAAATAATTAATGTACAACAACAATATAGTGCATTATTAACAATAATGTATAAAATTTACCGTTACTCATGATAAATCGATTAGTTTTGAGTAACTAATATCATATTTTGTTTATAGTAAAGAATTATAATATCTTCACTTGCTTACTGCACGAATACTATTTCATTTTAAAACTCACGACTTCTGTTGCCGGACTGCCCGTAAGTACTTATTATGTTTTATATTTATTTTAGCGGTAAGTTGCATGTTTATTACATCTTGTACGTACACACGATGGGTTGACACTCGCGTTTCGCGCCTTTCACGCTTCGTGACCAATCGCTGCAAGGGCTTATGATACCACGTGGTCCGGTGTGTATGATCTGTGTTGCAGTGTTTATAATTATTCGTAATTTTTGATGAACATTTACGAAATTAAACTACGCATGTTTATTAATATGCATTGTCTATTATTTATATAAACCTTAAATTTATGTTTTATGTATTAAACGTTAATACGATAATTAGTTTAATTTTTTTATATGTGTTTTATGTTTTAACTTTTTCGTAATCATTTCCAATCGATTTCGACTATACTACGGCCATAAAAATAAGAAGAAGAAGAAGAAAATTTCGACTGTATATTATTGCGACTAAAATTCTCAATTTCCCACACACACATACTTGTTTCTTACCTAGTTATATGGTTTAATGCGAGCGTGTTATAAAAGTTGGAAACTGTGCTTTTTATAAAAAAATGCTAACAATCAGTAAATATTCATAAACTTTTATATTTGCATAACATGACTGTATTACATTACAAATAAATTCCCCATGTAAATATTATTTGATGTGGAAATTAAACCACATAGATGTGAATATTTTTTATGCTATATCAAATTTAAATAAGAATCATCAAAATCTTGAGTCTAGATAGCCAGCGCAAATGTACTGCGCATGCGCTGTAAAAAGAACGCACTACCGCTTTTGTTTATAACTTGATTGAAATAGTCTAGTTTATTGCTGTTTTTTGTCAATTTCGATAGTTAAAGCTTGTTCTATAAGTAGTTCATTTAAATTTCAGCCCTAAGTATTAATAAACAAAGCCACAGTAATTGCTTGAAAAAAAAGTTTATCCTAGCTTCAGAGCATCTTAGAACAATAAATATGAGCTTAAAATTTGTAAAAAAATCATATCAATCAGATAATTTATTAATAAATTCAACTAAAAAAAATTCCCGCTCAAAATCAATTATTAAAACTACTTAATTTTTTAAGTTCTTTTTAAACAATTTACAGTTACAAATACAAAATTTCCTTTATTTGTACATTATAGTGTAACTATTTACAAATAAAATGAGCTGCAATAGAAGTCTCGCTACGACGCCTGATGTAGACTGGGGATATTAGATTTTTGTAAGCGGTCTTTTTAATTAACAAATAGAATTACACGGTAAGTTATTAATATTTAAGACTGAAATTTTTACTACTTATTAAGTACCCAAAGATATTTAATAAAACCCTTATTACAATTTTGTAGAAGCAAAAATAATTTAATTATACAATATGTTAAAAACGCTGAAAATAGCGGTTTATTGCATTTTAGTTATAAACAAAAAACTGGTTTTTCGTACATTTATTAATTATTTAAACAATGACCGAGACTGAAATCATGGCCACATTCATATACCATAATATCCTGACATAGAAGTTGATCCATCTGTCTGCATTTTATATTTGAAAAAGCGGAAAAATTTGGTGATATCTCATGATCCGATTTTCATGATTCTTCTTTAATTTTATATAGCATACAAAAATACTAACAACGATATGGTTTAAGTTCTAAATAAAAAATAACTTACGTAAGAAATATAATAAACTTTATTATTTATATATATAGACAACCCGCAGGTACCACTCAGAGAAAGCTTGGTGTTGACGGTGCGAGCAACAACGATAACACAGCGAGTATCACCACCAACAGCGTGATAGAGGACGCGTTGTCGCCAGGTCGCAATTGACATCACAAGCGCGAGGCGACGCATACGCCTGTGAAATGACGGACGATCAACAAATTGATACCGCAGCGATCTCACTTTCAAAGTGTGAGATTCTAATTTTCAAACCTGCTCTCTTGGCAGCAGGCAAGGTGTTACTGAATCCGCCGGAGAATAGCAAATACCAAGCCCTGAAAAAACTCCTGATCAAAACCTTCGATGAGAGAGAGAGAGAGATGTATTGATAGATATAAGTTTATTTGTACAATACAAAAATTTACAAATTTTGAAATATAAATAAATATTATAAAGGCTTGTATAAGTACAATATTGCATAGTGATAGAACAGTTTAAAATATCACAGTCACAGTCAGCAGATAAAATATAATAAATATACAACAACTGTCAATACATCTATCAGTCACAATACTAAAATACAATTTAAAATTTAAAATTGAACGACACAATAAAGCAGTTATTCGTCATCTAACATCCCTTAAATACTTTCCACTTTAGGCGTGGAATGGCTCACTCTACTTCCATACCACGTGTAGTCCGTTCTCAAGATTTTAAACCTTCAGCCACGAATCTGGATGAGACGTTGGAAGCGGCAGATCCCTTGGCGCAGAAACCCTTCACAAAAGGCGTCGCCATCGCCAACCATGCACGGATAAGGGTGCCCAGCGTACTCAGTACTGCCGTTCGCAGCATAGCAGACAACGAACTCAAAACCATGCTTGCTCAACTCCTGGCCATCAGCAGAGAAACGCTTTTGGCTATTACTCGACTATATGTGAGCCGAGACATGTAGTCCCAACAAAAACAATGGTGCCTCAAATAGCAGGGGACCAAGGGGATGATCCAGAAGCAGGAGCAGGATCTGTTACGCAGTTTGGAATTATCGCAAACAAATGTGTACCGTGTCATGTGACTTTCCGGTATCGGCTTCACCTAGTAGTGTAACTCAGGTCCAGGAAAACTAGCCGAGTCCCCATCTGTCCTGGTCGGTTTTGGGGAAGAGATAGGTAAAAACTTATGTACGACCAAAAAACAAACATAAAGTTTCTAGTCAATTCCGGTTTGGTCGTATCCGCTCAGCTAGTAGTATAAGCGCATTACGCACGGCAGATTGTTAAGTTGTTATTTGTTATTTTGTTATTAAGAATAATGAATTTATCTTGTGCAACCTAAAACAAAGTGTTATAATGAGCCCGAAGCCCTTCCTAATCTCTGTATTCTTCAGCAATCTTCTCAACGGTACGTTATCTTCGCGCCCTCGTTCACAACCACATCTCGGCTTGCGGACACCTCTCCTTATCTAGCGCTACTTCACCTTTTGTCGGTAAATTCGCATGCGGTTTGATCCAAACTTATGCTAAATATATACCTTTTATTTTCATTTAAAATAAATAATTAATTAAACTACAATTATTCATTTAATTAATTAAGCTATATTTATTTACAACCGTATTTACGTAAATATACAAAACATAACTGCGCACTTTGTAATACAATATTTTCTCTCAATTTATATCTCCAAAAATACATGTAAATTAACGTTTATTTGAAAAATAAAATATTAATTACTTTAATTATCAATTAAAAAGAATATTAGTTCATACCTTATTCATTTGGTACATAAATTTGCATCATATTCAAATTAAAAAGTTTTTCTAGATCTATAATACAATAACCATTGTTTTTTATTATATTTATAATAAATTCTTTGATACTGTTGTAAGCATGTTTTACTTCAATTGGAATAACTTCATTACCTGACAAACATTCATAAATTATTTAAACTAAGCAAGATAAATTAGTTAAACAAAAAAATAAAATAATCATATTTACTCTCTTGATTGCACTTATTCAAATTAAATATCTCATGGAAGAATTCTAGCTGATAATATAAATCACTCTCGTTATACTAAAATATAAGAGAATTAACATTAAAATAAAATTTTATTTTTTTAATAATTTTAATGTATAATTTATCTAATATACTTACAACTTTTTTAATGTATCCATCACGACAAACATCACATTTGTTAGAAGCAGATAATTCCATGTTTATTTTTCTTTTAGCATTGGTACATAGTGGACTATCACATATTGTTACTCCGTTGTAATATTTTGAAATATATTTTCTTATGTCCAATTGCAATTTATTTTTAATAGCATATGTATGTTTCCATGGCGGATCATCGCAATCTACATTGCAGCATTTCATCAATGATAATGATCCAGTTGCCTAATTATATACCAAATTATATTATCAAATAAATATGTTTTTAATTATTTATTTTTTATTACATTTTTAATTATTTTTACTTACATTTTTATTAAAAAGAGATTTAATCACATTGTTAGCTTTGCAATTCAAATTACGGCATTTAAATTTAAAAGACTGACATTTACGGTACCGATTATCAAACGTTATCAGAGATTTTTTTATATATTCATCTTTAATTATTCTCGCAAATCCCAAAGTTTTATCAATACCTACAATTTTTTTCATAACATTTAGATCATTTTATTTTTAGTACAAACATTATATTGTAAACTAAAATTACCTAAGTGTTTAGCAACTTTAACATTATCAATGTCCTTTATAGGATCGACAATTTTAATAATAACAGGATATAGTTCATTTAATAAATAATAACTAATATCAACTTTTAACTCTGAATTTGTTTGTAGTTCCTCAATGTGGTAAGCTCTTTCTGAATGTGATCTTTTAGTACCATCCTGAAACAGTAAAAATAGTTAATTATACATTTTTTTTGTATTTATTAATTACTTTTACGTTAATCATATTTGTTTTATATACTTGAAAAATATTAACCTATACATATATAAATATGTGAATTCGTTAATATACCTTACAAATGATGTAGGGTACAAGATCACCTGCCTTCCATTTTCGAACGCGACTACTTTTGTTTAATCTTTCTGCTACGGCAATATGTGGAAAATACCTAGTTGATTTATATTCTTCGGGATTTTTTGAAAGCCGCTTTGTTATTTTTAGTGAGGTTACTACAAATTTTCCAGCAAATAGTATTTCCTTCGCATTTTCCAAAATTTTAAATACATTTTGTGTTCGTGTCTCAATCGGTTGATCTCTCAATATTTCATCTAAAACTTGACTGAACATACAATTTTTAAGATATTAATAAAATATAAATATTTTTTAACTAAGTAAAAAATTGAACATCTTACTTTCCTACATCACAAGCTAAACTACACCTATCTCGTTTAATAACGTCTAATCCTTTGACTTCTCTAATATATTGAAATTGTTCATTTGCTAACTTGGTAATTATTAACGCAGCATATTGCTTTTTATTAAGTATTAGTAAACGTGAAAAAATTTTATCTATTTGTAACTCAATTTGTTTATATTTAACGTTAATTATTTGCTGAATGTTTTTACCAATCTTAAGGGCATTTTCATACTCCATATTGTTAGTATTAATCATTATAGAATCTGTATCACCATAAATAATTTCATATTTGAATGATTCTACCAGACTTACTGTATTTTCTAAAATTTTACGTCCTTTCATAGCTATAAGATTAGCTAAACTTTTTGCATAAAATCGCGAGTGTTCGGCTCCCAAGCATCCATATATGGAATTCGCCATTAATTTTAACGCCAACTGTCGAAGAACGTATTGTTGATTTTTAACTGATGGTAGATTTGAATTTTGTAATAATTTTTTAATCTGTTTTCTACTTTCAGTTAATTTACATACTTCGCGTGGAATAATTCCTTCCTTTAGGCTTAGTTTTGGCAAAGAAAGTTCCTTCTATAAAAATAAAATATACATATGAAAATTTTAATTTTTTTATTTAATTTTTAGCCTTGAAAATTTTCTTTTAATTTTTAATATTATTATTGTTTTAGCACTTTTACACATAACAAAGAATATTAATTATAAATTACTTTTTGTAATTTGATTGAATGATCTTACTGCAAATAGTAATGGATTAAAATGATATTAAACTCACATCAGCATAACCAGCACCTGGTATTGTTGAAAAACATATGTTAAATTCTTGTATAATGCTTGGATAAAGTGAAGAAAAATCCATAAGTAAAATTAATGTATCGTATAATCCTTTTTTCGGATCTAAAATTAGACCACCTTTACATGCATCACTTTTATTAGATACAATGTCTTTTTTGTTTTTCTTTTTGTCGGGCGTAATATAATTAGCTGCATAGAAAGCGTGAAGTAAAAGGAATTCGATTCTTTCGGAAACACCATTCATTAATGTACGAGATAAAGTATTGCCAGCTATGTTTGTTAATTCAAGTGCCAAAAATAAAATATTTAGCTTCATTGTAATTTCAAGAATCCAAGATGCTTCTGTCATTGTTGATTCTATGCAGTTTTTTAATTTTTTTATGTTACAGTTCTGAGAATTCTGTGTTTCAATTATCTCGTGTTTACTTACTTCTTTATTTAACACCTGGAAACAAAGTTAACTTTATAAGTAATAACTTTATTTTTTTTAATATGCTATTTAACGAACAAAAAATTATGTATTAAAATAAAAACATTAACTCACAAATGCATAGACTGAACTTAGTTCATAAGTTGTAAGTTTCATTTTTAGTTCTTCAATAAATTTAATGATATCGCAAATAGGACGCCCAGGTATAACTTCTTTTAAATTATATTTTCCCTAGATAAATATGATGTAGATATAAAATAATGTGATAATTTATAATAAAAGTTTAAATAACTCAAAAGTATATTACTTTATATTTAGTTGGTGGGGTTTTAACTTTCAACTTTCCAATTTTACTCCAGTTTGTAATTTTCAGCGCTAGAATTTTAGTAATTAAAACTTCATATTGGAATCCAGTATCAGAACCAATAATAATATCAGGATCAACTTCTTCCATAAGACTGAGTAATTTTTCTAATAGTTCAATTTCTGTTTTACAACATATTACATTAGTTTCCTTTATTTCACCAAGTTCATCTGATGCATGAATTGTGCAATTTATATTTGCAGAATGATTGACAACTACAACATATAATATACTTGTATCAAATTTAATATGTAATAATTCATATTAAACTAGATAATATTATATAGATATATAATTATGGTGGCTATAAAACTAAATAATTTTATTCTATATACTAATTTTTTAGAAGTAATTATATTCAAACAGAAATAAAAACTAACAACAATAACGTTGATTGAATAAAGGTTCCACAGTTGTATTGCCCAATGGAAATTTATGATGTATTAGAATTCCAATACTAGCAACTTTATTATCAAGTGTTTTATTCTGATTCTGCATCATTTGAATATTTAAAGCTGTAATTACTATTGGTGGAATACATGGAGTTTTTAATTTATTTCGAGTTACAGAAATATCATGCATTGAAGAATGCACCTTAATAAAAACAAAAGGAAACAATTATTTAAATTTTATTAAGTAATTAAGTAAATTATTATAAGTTATTGTTACCTCTATTTCACACCAACTGTATGTATTAGAAGATTTTTGATGGGCTGGTGAAATGTCAACATCAAGCCAACATGGTCCTTTAATATTCTTTTCAGTAAGAAATAATTCTAAAGCAGTTTCTGAATTTCCAAAAATTGATTCTATCGCAGATCCACAATAATTAGAATCTATTGGAGGATAAGATGCTGAGTATCTTACTTCTAGGTATTTAGAAGAATGTGGAATATTTCTCATGTTAAATGCATAAAATTTCAGGACCTCTTTACATTTAAAATCTGTTATTTTGTTTTTATTCATAATATGTGTCACTTCATTGTACACTTTTTTCATATTCTGATCTGCACCTTCCAAATCTTTTTCATTAGACTGTTCAAACAATGTACAGAAATTATACAAGATTTAAATTTATTTCTATAAATTTAATTAACTTAAAATATATTACAAGTTTTAATATTATAGTGAGAATCATAATTATATTTTGTTAAAGATTCACTTTTTATTAATATAATACAAAAAAATTAATTTAATGATCAAACATAAAACTGTATATTTAATAATTGTTCAGGTTTACTTACACATATTTTTGGTAATAAATAATATCTTCTTGGTATGTTTTTAACAACAACACAACAAGATATAAAGCTAGTTTGTGCCTTCACCTTTCCAAATAGGTAAACAGTTCCAGGATTTTTGTACGGATCTTCAAAAGCATCCAGCCAAAAAAATTGAAATATTGCTTTTCCAAACGTATTAACAGCCATTGGAAATTGTAAAGACTGACCAACTGATACAGTTGGAGCAAAATGTTTTGAATTTTCAACATCAAAATTACTCTTCCAATACTGTTTAGTAATATTTTGTTGTTGCAATTTGATCTTCTTCTCAGGAGGCTCTTGGGAGTTTTTATTTACAGATTTGTCTTGATCTTCAATATCTTTCCTTTTGTTACATTTATGTTTATTATAATTGCTATTCTCTTGTTTAATATTGAATTCAATATTCAGTATCTACTTAATTCGTCAATTATACGATTAGGTATATTTTTAAAATATTTGAAAATAAGATGAATGCATTAAAAAATTATAATAAAAAATTTATTTACTTACATTATTACATTCATATAAATTTTCATTATTTTCATGATTAAAAGTTGGTGGCTTACTCAAATGAAACAACTCAATGTTTATATTATCTTTGTGTGAATTAAAAACACTTGTATTTACTTCTAATATGGTATTTTTCTTATGTTCATTTAGAACTTCATCATTTTTTGCTCTATTTTTTAAATGAATATCAATAGTAATGACATACAATGTGTAATAGTGTATGTAAATTATTACTTACTTTAATATTACATTAGTGCAAGCAGTTTCATAATTATTTTCTGAGTCTGATAATACATCAGTTACTAATGTATTATTAGCTACAGTCTCATCCTTTTCTAAATCTGATAAGTGAATTACTGATATTGTATTATTGAGTGATACACGGCTTAAACATTTTAGTAAATTTGAATTCTTTAGGTCTTTCTTATTATTAGAAGTTGATGGTGCAGTATAATTGGAAGCCTCAAGAGCTGCTGTACTTAATTCTAATACATTACTTTTTCCACTTTCATTTATAATTTCATTACTGTTTACTCTATTTTTTAAATAAACAATGAATAATAAAAATGCATAAAGTACATTAGTGTATCTCAACTATTACTTACTTAAATATTGTGCTACTAGGTGCAGTTTCATAATCACTTTCTGAATCTGATGATACATCAATTACTGAAAGTCTATTATTCAGTGATACACTGCTTAAGCATTTTTGTAAATTTGAATTCTTCCAATCTTTTTCATTATTCGAAGTTGATAATGAGGCATAATTTGAAGTCTCAAGAGCTGCTGCACTTAATTCTAATACATTACTTTTTCCACTTTCATTTATAATTTCATTACTGTTTACTCTGTTTTTAAATAAACAATGAATAATAAAAATGCATAAAGTACATTAGTGTATCTCAACTATTACTTACTTAAATATTGTGCTACTAGGTGCAGTTTCATAATCACTTTCTGAATCTGATGATACATTAATTATTACTGGTATTTTATTCAGTGATACACTGCTTAAGGATTTTTGTAAATTTGAATTCTTCCATTCTTTTTCATTATTAGAAATTGATGGTGAGGCATAATTCGAAGTATTAGAGACGTCTCCATTTACTTTTAACGTATTATTTTTTCCACTTTCATTTAGGAATATATTGCTTTTTAATCTGTTTTTTTATATATAAATAATAAATAATTATAATTATATATAATGTTTAGTAATTTATTTATATTACTACTTACTTTATTACATTATTAGTACTAATTGAATCATCGGAATCACTTTCTGAATCTGATGATAGACCAATTACTCTACCATATAGTAATTTTTGAATTTTTCTCAATATAATAATGCTTTCAGATTTATTTTTTGTTTGTTTTTTGTAACATTCAGTTTCTTCTTTACCTGTTAAAATTAGTAAATTTATATGAAGTAAATAATTAATGTACAACAACAATATAGTGCATTATTAACAATAATGTATAAAATTTACCGTTACTCATGATAAATTGATTAGTTTTGAGTAACTAATATCATAGTAAGTAAAGTCGAAAATATTTTGTTTATAGTAAAGAATTATAATTTCTTCACTTGCTTACTGCACGAATACTATTTCATTTTAAAACTCACGACTTCTGTTCTGTTGCCGGACTGCCCGTAAGTACTTATTATGTTTTATATTTATTTTAGCGGTAAGTTGCATGTATTATTATACATCTTGTACGTACACACGATGGGTTGACTCGCGTTGCGCGCCTTTCACGCTTCGTGACCAATCGCTGCAATGGCTATGATACCACGTGGTCCGGTGTGTATGATCTGTGTTGCAGTGTTTATAATTATTCGTAATTTTTGATGAACATTTATGAAATTAAACTCGCATGTTTATTAATATGCATTGTCTATTATTTATATAAACCTTAAATTTTGTTTTTATGTATTAAACGTTAATACGATAATTAGTTTAATTTTTTTATGTGTTTTATGTTTTAACTTTTTCGTAATCATTTCCAATCGATTTCGACAATATATATATTATTGCGATGAAATTCTCAATTTTCCACACACACATAATACTTGTTTCTTACCTATAGTTATCTACTACTGTAATATGGTTCATGTAAACGTGTTATAAAAGATTGGAAACTGTGCTTTTTATAAAAAAAGGGTAACAATCAGTAAATTCATAAACTTTTATATTTGCATAACATGACTGTATTTATAAATAAGTGGAAAAGAATTAGTACGATTTACACTACGAACAACCGAACAATTCGAACTATGGGATGTTCGTTGGCGCCCCCGCTATAACTTGCTGGTAGTATCGAGCCATGATGCTGCCTGATGAGCTGCTACTTCGCGCGGTGCTCTTTTCTTCCACCTTTCCTTATCTCGCGCTCAGTACGTTAACTGCTGTCGGTAAATTCGTATGCGGTTTCGACCAAACTTTTGCTAAATATAAAATATGTCTATATACTTTTGATTTTTATTTAAAATAAACATTTCGTTTAATTAATTAAATTTAATTTATTTACCACCATATTTACGTAAATATACAAAACATAACTGCGCACTTTGTAGTACAATATTTTCTCTCAATTTCTATTTATCCTCATATTCCTTTAGTTTCCTTTAGTTCGTCTGATGCACGAATTTTAGAATGATTGATAACTACAACGTGCAATAACATGTAATATTGTATCAAATTTAATATGTATTATGATAAAATTCACAATAACGATTTATAGGGTTAAATCCAGGTTGTAATAAAATTAACAACCAATTTGATTTTAAAATTTGTACGACGTTTCGTCTGCCAGGTTTTGCAGACCTCTTCAAGTACATAAATGTCAAACAGTTAGCAATGATCTTCCATTACTCGTAGATGAGTAGAGTCAAGATGTATGTACTTGAAGAGGTCTGCAAAACCTGGCAGACGAAACGTCGTACAACTTTTAAAATCAAATTGGTTGTTAATTTTATTACAACCTGGATTTAACCCTTTAAAATCGTTATTGTGGATTTTATCATAACCATGAAGGGTGTATACATTCTGAAATTAATATGTATAAATGTATTAAGTCATATTAAAGTAGATAATATCATATAGATGTATTATTACGGTAGTTTATTCTATATACTAATTTTTTATAAAGAAATTATACTCAAACAGAAATAAAATCTAACAACAATAACAATGATTGAATAAAGGTTCCACGGTTGTATTGTCCAATGGAAATTTATGATGTATTAGAATTCCAATACTACCAACTTTGTTATCAAATGTTTTATCCTGATTAGCATCATTTTTGAATATTTAAAGCTGTAATTACTGAATGCACCTTAATAAAAACAAAAGGAAACAATTATTTAAATTTTATTAAGTAATTAAGTAAATTATTATAAGTTAATATTGTTATACCTCTATTTTACTCCAACTGTATGTATTAGAAGATTTTGATGGGCTGGTGAAATGTTAACATCAAACCAACATGGTCCTTTATTCTTTTCAATAAGAAATAATTCTAAAGTAGTTTCTTAATTTCCAAAAATTGATTCTATCGCAGATCCACAATAATGTGGAATATTCCTCATGTTAAATGCATAAAACTTCAGGACCTCTTTACATTTAAAAACTGTTATTTTGTTTTTGTTCATAATATGTGTCACTTCATTGTACATTTTTTTCATATTCTGATCTGTACCTTCCAAATCTTTTTCATTAGACTGTTCAAACAATGTACAGAAATTATACAAGATTTAAATTTATTTCTATAAATTTAATTAACTTAAAATATATTACAAATTTTAATATTATAGTGAGAATCATTAATTATATTTTGTTACAGATTTACTTTTTATCAATATAATACAAAAAAATTAATTTAATGATCAAACATAAAACTGTATATTTAATAATTGTTCAGGTTTACTTACACATATTTTTGGTAATAAATAATATCTTCTTGGTATGTTTTTAACAACAACACAACAAGATATAAAGCTAGTTTGTGCCTTCACCTTTCCAAATAGGTAAACAGTTCCAGGATTTTTGTACGGATCTTCAAAAGCATCCAGCCAAAAAAATTGAAATATTGCTTTTCCAAACGTATTAACAGCCATTGGAAATTGTAAAGACTGACCAACTGATACAGTTGGAGCAAAATGTTTTGAATTTTCAACATCAAAATTACTCTTCCAATACTGTTTAGTAATATTTTGTTGTTGCAATTTGATCTTCTTCTCAGGAGGCTCTTGGGAGTTTTTATTTACAGATTTGTCTTGATCTTCAATATCTTTCCTTTTGTTACATTTATGTTTATTATAATTGCTATTCTCTTGTTTAATATTGAATTCAATATTCAGTATCTACTTAATTCGTCAATTATACGATTAGGTATATTTTTAAAATATTTGAAAATAAGATGAATGCATTAAAAAATTATAATAAAAATTTATTTACTTACATTATTACATTCATATAAATTTTCATTATTTTCATGATTAAAAGTTGGTGGCTTACTCAAATGAAACAACTCAATGTTTATATTATCTTTGTGTGAATTAAAAACACTTGTATTTACTTCTAATATGGTATTTTTCTTATGTTCATTTAGAACTTCATCATTTTTTGCTCTATTTTTTAAATGAATATCAATAGTAATGACATACAATGTGTAATAGTGTATGTAAATTATTACTTACTTTAATATTACATTAGTGCAAGCAGTTTCATAATTATTTTCTGAGTCTGATAATACATCAGTTACTAATGTATTATTAGCTACAGTCTCATCCTTTTCTAAATCTGATAAGTGAATTACTGATATTGTATTATTGAGTGATACACGGCTTAAACATTTTAGTAAATTTGAATTCTTTAGGTCTTTCTTATTATTAGAAGTTGATGGTGCAGTATAATTGGAAGCCTCAAGAGCTGCTGTACTTAATTCTAATACATTACTTTTTCCACTTTCATTTATAATTTCATTACTGTTTACTCTATTTTTTAAATAAACAATGAATAATAAAAATGCATAAAGTACATTAGTGTATCTCAACTATTACTTACTTAAATATTGTGCTACTAGGTGCAGTTTCATAATCACTTTCTGAATCTGATGATACATCAATTACTGAAAGTCTATTATTCAGTGATACACTGCTTAAGCATTTTTGTAAATTTGAATTCTTCCAATCTTTTTCATTATTCGAAGTTGATAATGAGGCATAATTTGAAGTCTCAAGAGCTGCTGCACTTAATTCTAATACATTACTTTTTCCACTTTCATTTATAATTTCATTACTGTTTACTCTGTTTTTAAATAAACAATGAATAATAAAAATGCATAAAGTACATTAGTGTATCTCAACTATTACTTACTTAAATATTGTGTTACTACACGGCAGTTTCATAATCACTTTCTGAATCTGATGATACATTAATTATTACTGGTATTTTATTCAGTGATACACTGCTTAAGGATTTTTGTAAATTTGAATTCTTCCATTCTTTTTCATTATTAGAAATTGATGGTGAGGCATAATTCGAAGTATTAGAGACGTCTCCATTTACTTTTAACGTATTATTTTTTCCACTTTCATTTAGGAATATATTGCTTTTTAATCTGTTTTTTTATATATAAATAATAAGTAATTATAATTATATATAATGTTTAGTAATTTATTTATATTACTACTTACTTTATTACATTATTAGTACTAATTGAATCATCGGAATCACTTTCTGAATCTGATGATAGACCAATTACTCTACCATATAGTAATTTTTGAATTTTTCTCAATATAATAACTGCTTTCAGATTTATTTTTTGTTTGTTTTTTGTAACATTCAGTTTCTTCTTTACCTGTTAAAATTAGTAAATTTATATGAAGTAAATAATTAATGTACAACAACAATATAGTGCATTATTAACAATAATGTATAAAATTTACCGTTACTCATGATAAATTGATTAGTTTTGAGTAACTAATATCATAGTAAGTAAAGTCGAAAATATTTTGTTTATAGTAAAGAATTATAATTTCTTCACTTGCTTACTGCACGAATACTATTTCATTTTAAAACTCACGACTTCTGTTCTGTTGCCGGACTGCCCGTAAGTACTTATTATGTTTTATATTTATTTTAGCGGTAAGTTGCATGTATTATTATACATCTTGTACGTACACACGATGGGTTGACTCGCGTTGCGCGCCTTTCACGCTTCGTGACCAATCGCTGCAATGGCTATGATACCACGTGGTCCGGTGTGTATGATCTGTGTTGCAGTGTTTATAATTATTCGTAATTTTTGATGAACATTTATGAAATTAAACTCGCATGTTTATTAATATGCATTGTCTATTATTTATATAAACCTTAAATTTTGTTTTTATGTATTAAACGTTAATACGATAATTAGTTTAATTTTTTTATGTGTTTTATGTTTTAACTTTTTCGTAATCATTTCCAATCGATTTCGACAATATATATTATTGCGATGAAATTCTCAATTTTCCACACACACATAATACTTGTTTCTTACCTATAGTTATCTACTACTGTAATATGGTTCATGTAAACGTGTTATAAAAGATTGGAAACTGTGCTTTTTATAAAAAAAGGGTAACAATCAGTAAATTCATAAACTTTTATATTTGCATAACATGACTGTATTTATAAATAAGTGGAAAAGAATTAGTACGATTTACACTACGAACAACCGAACAATTCGAACTATGGGATGTTCGTTGGCGCCCCCGCTATAACTTGCTGGTAGTATCGAGCCATGATGCTGCCTGATGAGCTGCTACTTCGCGCGGTGCTCTTTTCTTCCACCTTTCCTTATCTCGCGCTCAGTACGTTAACTGCTGTCGGTAAATTCGTATGCGGTTTCGACCAAACTTTTGCTAAATATAAAATATGTCTATATACTTTTGATTTTTATTTAAAATAAACATTTCGTTTAATTAATTAAATTTAATTTATTTACCACCATATTTACGTAAATATACAAAACATAACTGCGCACTTTGTAGTACAATATTTTCTCTCAATTTCTATTTATCCTCATATTCCTTTAGTTTCCTTTAGTTCGTCTGATGCACGAATTTTAGAATGATTGATAACTACAACGTGCAATAACATGTAATATTGTATCAAATTTAATATGTATTATGATAAAATTCACAATAACGATTTATAGGGTTAAATCCAGGTTGTAATAAAATTAACAACCAATTTGATTTTAAAATTTGTACGACGTTTCGTCTGCCAGGTTTTGCAGACCTCTTCAAGTACATAAATGTCAAACAGTTAGCAATGATCTTCCATTACTCGTAGATGAGTAGAGTCAAGATGTATGTACTTGAAGAGGTCTGCAAAACCTGGCAGACGAAACGTCGTACAACTTTTAAAATCAAATTGGTTGTTAATTTTATTACAACCTGGATTTAACCCTTTAAAATCGTTATTGTGGATTTTATCATAACCATGAAGGGTGTATACATTCTGAAATTAATATGTATAAATGTATTAAGTCATATTAAAGTAGATAATATCATATAGATGTATTATTACGGTAGTTTATTCTATATACTAATTTTTTATAAAGAAATTATACTCAAACAGAAATAAAATCTAACAACAATAACAATGATTGAATAAAGGTTCCACGGTTGTATTGTCCAATGGAAATTTATGATGTATTAGAATTCCAATACTACCAACTTTGTTATCAAATGTTTTATCCTGATTAGCATCATTTTTGAATATTTAAAGCTGTAATTACTGAATGCACCTTAATAAAAACAAAAGGAAACAATTATTTAAATTTTATTAAGTAATTAAGTAAATTATTATAAGTTAATATTGTTATACCTCTATTTTACTCCAACTGTATGTATTAGAAGATTTTTGATGGGCTGGTGAAATGTTAACATCAAACCAACATGGTCCTTTATTCTTTTCAATAAGAAATAATTCTAAAGTAGTTTCTTAATTTCCAAAAATTGATTCTATCGCAGATCCACAATAATGTGGAATATTCCTCATGTTAAATGCATAAAACTTCAGGACCTCTTTACATTTAAAAACTGTTATTTTGTTTTTGTTCATAATATGTGTCACTTCATTGTACATTTTTTTCATATTCTGATCTGTACCTTCCAAATCTTTTTCATTAGACTGTTCAAACAATGTACAGAAATTATACAAGATTTAAATTTATTTCTATAAATTTAATTAACTTAAAATATATTACAAATTTTAATATTATAGTGAGAATCATTAATTATATTTTGTTACAGATTTACTTTTTATCAATATAATACAAAAGAATTAATTTAATGATCAAACATAAAACTATATATTTAATAATTGTTCAGGTTTACTAACACATATTTTTGGTAATAAATAGTATCTTCTTGGTATGTTTTTAACAACATAATTTTCAACATTGTAATTACTCCTCCAATACTGTTTAATTACATGCTGCTATTGCAATTTGGTCTGCTTCTTAGGAGTCTCTTGGGAATTGTTATTTACTTTGTTATTATGTTAATACAAGCAGTTTCATAATTATTTTCTAAGTCTGATAATACATCAGTTACTAATTTCTCACTAGCAGTTTCATAATCAGTTACTGAATCGGACAATACATCAACTATTAATGGTTTATTATTCAGTGATACACTGCTTAAGCATTTTTGTAAATTTGAATTCTTCCAATCTTTTTCATTATTCGAAGTTGATAATGAGGCATAATTTGAAGTCTCAAGAGCTGCTGTACTTAATTCTAATACATTACTTTTTCCACTTTCATTTATAATTTGATTTCTGTTTACTCTATTTTTTAAATAAACAATGACTAATAAAAATGTATAAAGTACATTAGTGTATCTCGACTATTACTTACTTAAATATTGTGCTACTAGGTGCAGTTTCATAATAATTTTCTGAATCTGATAATACATCTATTACTGAATGTGTATTATTCAGTGGTACACTGCTTAAACATTTTTGTAAATTTGAATTCTTCCAATCTTTTTCATTATTCGAAGTTGATAATGAGGCATAACTTGAAGTCTCAAGAGCTGCTGTACTTACTTCTAAGATGTTACTCTTTCCACTTTCATTTATAACTTCATTACTGTTTACTCTATTTTTTAAATAAACAATGAATAATAATAATAATGGATAAAGTACATTAGTATAACTCCACTGTTACTTACTTAAATATTGTGTTACTACACGCAGTTTCATAATCATTTTCCGAATCTGATGATACATTAATTATTACTGGTATTTTATTCAGTGATACACTGCTTAAGGATTTTTGTAAATTTGAATTCTTCCATTCTTTTTCATTATTAGAAATTGATGGTGAGGCATAATTCGAAGTATTAGAGACGTCTCCATTTATTTTTAACGTATTATTTTTTCCACTTTCATTTAGGAATATATTGCTTTTTAATCTGTTTTTTTATATATAAATAATAAGTAATTATAATTATATATAATGTTTAGTAATTTATTTATATTACTACTTACTTTATTACATTATTAGTACTAATTGAATCATCAGAATCACTTTCTGAATCTGATGATAGACCAATTACAGTACCATATAGTAATTTTTGAATTTTTCTCAATATTATAACGCTTTCAGATTTATTTTTTGTCTTTTCTTTGTAACATTCAGTTTCTTCTTTACCTGTTAAAATTAGTAAATTTATATGAAATAAATAATTAATGTACAACAACAATATAGTGCATTATGAACAATAATGTATAAAATTTACCATTACTCATGATTATTTTATTTATTGTATAGAATTTTATCTTCACTTGCTTGGCACGAATACTATTTCAGTTTAATAACTCACAACCTTTATTGACGAACTGCCGGTAATATTATTTTTTATATTTATTTTAGCGGTATGTTGCATATTACGTCTTGTATTTGACTCGCGTCTCGCGCCTTTCAGGCTTCATGACCAATAACCGAATCGCAATGGTACCACGTGATCCGGTGTGTTGTGTGATGCAATGTTTATAATTATTCGTAATTTTGAATGAACATTTACATTAAATACGCGTGTTTATTAATATATATTGTCTATTATTTATATAAACCTTAAATTTTATGATTTTATGTATTAAACTTTAATTCAGTAATTAGTTTTATTTTTTTATATATTTTAACTTATTCGTAATCATCTGTAATCGATTTCGACTATATTATTGCGACTGAAATTCTCAATTTCCCAGACACACATGCATACTTATTATATTACTTATCAGTTATACCTACTACTGAGTAATATGGTTGTTGCGCGAACGTGTTGAAACTGTGCTTTTTATAAAAATAATGCTATCATTCACTAAATTCATAAACTTATTTCATAACTATATTTGCATAACATGACTGTATTTTCATCAAAATTAACAATATTAGTTTATAAATAAATGGGAAAAAAAAATTAATCTAAAAAAGTTTATGTGAGGTTAATTTTAATTGTTAACTTTACTAACAAGTTGAATGAAAATATTAATAATAAATAATCAATTATACATAATAGAAATATGTTTGTTAAAACTGTAAGATATTTTTTTGGGCCAATACATAATACATTTTTTTCTCTTAATATCTGTTGTATGATTTCATCAACTTTCCAAAAATCTAGTCATCTTAAATGTATTCTATCAGACAAAAATGTTAAAGAGAAAAGTAAATTACTTTATAGAAAACAACCATTTTTTGTAAATAAAGAACTAAGTACTATAAAAGGAATTCAAGAAAATATATCAGCACTGCAAATAAAGAAGAGACCTCTTCGGAAAAAAAAATCATTATCTGAAGATGAGGAAACGTCTCTACCCGGTGTATGACTTTTTAACAGTAAAATATTTAACAATTTTAATAGTTATTTAAATTAAACTAGATAATAAATTTAATGCATAAGAGGTATGCAAAAATAGTGTATTTTTAACTTAAAATTAAATTCCTATCAATCTATTTCACTTATGTTAATGGTATATCAAATACAAATGTCCTTTAAAAATTTTTTCAAAATTGATTCTATAATTTTTATACTTTATTATTAATTTATTATTATAAATTTATATCTTTGATTATAGTTTTGGTCAGTAAAAGCTTTAGCCACTGCTGAAGAGTATGATTTGGAAAAACTTGTAAATGGTCTGCTAAAACAAAACCTTTACAATCCTGTGGAAATACGATCATCTGCTAAAGGTACAAAATATAATACAGTAAATATTAAATTTATAACTTTTATTTTTTAATTATTATTTTTATATTATTAAAATTAAGCTTTAATTGTTAATTTATTTTATTTTGATAATATAACAGTATTTAGTAATATTACTATTTGTTTTTTTAATTAAGCTCATCCAGATGCAATTCAAGCAATAGCTAAATATGAAGTTGGTATTGAGCCACGTGAAATTTATTTTTTTCGAGAAGGTACTACAATAATGTGGAATATATCTGATTTAGAATGCAGTAATTTGCTTTTATTTTTAAAGCAGTATGAAGAAAATGGTTATTCACATGTATTAGTTCAATCTGAAGGAGAAGTCATGCATTACACATATGCAGAAACTAAGTAAGATTTATTTGCTTAGAAAATTTTTTAATTATTAATTGTTTTAAAACTGAAATTTTTGAATTTGGTTTTAGTAAGAAAAGTCATCTAAAAGGAGGTGATATATACCTTTCAATAGATGCAAATTTGGATAAATATGCATTTTCAAATGCCATATCACAGTCAGTTAAATTAGGTATTTGGGAAGCGTCTTTGGATCATTATGTAGATTCAATTGAATTCATAACAGAGGATTTAAAAGCAGGGAGAAAAATCAAAATGACTAGACAACAAGTTTTAAGAAAACAGGGTGAATTATTTGCTCTAAGACATTTGATTAATTTAAGTTCAGATCTCCTAGACACTCCTGATTTTTATTGGGAACATGATGATCTGGAAACACTGTATCAACAGACTTGCGCATATTTCAACATTGCTAAAAGAACTAGGGTAGAGTATAAGTTGCATCTACAATACTAATGTTAATACGTAAAGTAAACTGTAGTAATAAATATTTGTATTTATAGGTAATGAATGAAAAATTAAATCACTGCGTTGAATTAGTTGAACTACTCTCATCGCATTTAAGTGATAGACATCATGTACGTTTAGAATGGATGATTATTGTTTTAATTATGGTAGAAGTGGGCTTTGAAATTTTACACTACACAGATAGATACTTAGCAAAACAAGAAAGTGAAGAAGCAGAAATAGGAAACTACAATACGTTACCACAGTGATATTAGTAGCTTCAATTTTATTCAAGAAAATCATACTTTTTTACTTGTATAGAATACATTTTTAGTAAAAATAGAATAGTTATATTTAAATTCTTAAGGAGTAAGTAGTAATTAAAACTATTAAATACAAAAATGTATTAATAAACATGTTATTAATTTTGTTCTACAAACAATAAAGTATTTTACTTTTGTTAAAATAATTAATATTTGAATATATAATAGATTTAAAAGGAAAAAACTGAATCCAAGTAAGAAAAGTAAAAGTTACAAATATGGGTATCATTTTAATAGACGTCGGTATGGTAAATTACATTTATTGGTAGTTACATTTTTATACATAATTTAATGTACAATTTTTATAAACATTGAGTTGTTAGAGTTTTCAATATAAATGGTACATTATTATCGTATTAAACTTATAAAATTATTAGATTAAATTTTTGATATATGCATATTAAAACTGTATATATTTTTAAAATATAGTTACATATATATATATATATATATATATATATATATATATAAGGTGTAATATAGTAGTCCATTATATTACCATAATACCAAATATTTCTATTATCAATAATATACATATATATACTTATTTAATTTCACTTTCGTCGAAATAAGAATAAACAAAGCAGTTTTTTGCAGAATAGAATTTTTTTTATTATTTTATAAAAATAAATAGACAATATTTAGTTCAAGATCTTGTTATTAGCATTTATAACTTTTAAACATAAAAATTAAAAACTCACATACATTATTTGAACGTGTTTAAAAAGAAACGTAATATTACATTGTTATAATCGTCATAATAAGCGACAAATCAATAGCCATTCAAAAACTAATATAAAATATACCATATTATCGATTTTCCACGAGGTTTCATATATTACCTTTGAAATAATAGAGAACATGTTTCAGTGCTCGCACAACGATTTTACTAGTTAGACGTAAAATATAAAATGAAATACATTATTATACTATCTCACATTTTAAACATTTGCATTGCTAATATAATTTTAAACGATCCTGAGTGGTTAAAACATATAAAATATTGCGTTCGTCAAGGTAACTCAAAAAATCATGCATTGATAATTACAGACAATGTCATCACCAACAACTCGAAAATTATTAATTCAGTCACAGAGGAAATTCTAAAAATTACTCCTGGAATAGTAATCGACGTGTTGGAATTCAATTTTGTAAGAAACTCTACCGACTTCGTATACAATAAACCATTGTACGAAATGTTACGTTCGAATGTATTCATCGTTTACGTTTGTGGACTGAAAAACAATACCTGTACAAAGTTACAAGATTTTTACGCTTCTTTGCGAGTTTTACCAAAATTTATCGTAATCGCAATAGATTATAAACATTTAATAGTTTACAGAAACTTTGCTTGTTTGAGTAAAAATAAAAAATTGATACAAATCAATGAATATGAATTGAATTATAATAAAATTGAGTCAAAGTTGATCGATGGTCATGATATTAGCATAGCGTTAAATCGAAACCGATCGTTAATGAAAAACACGAAGCTTTACGATCGCAACCTGGTCGTCGACCTAGATATTTATCCTCGTAGCTCATCATTCGAAAACAATTTGAAATATTCAATACCAATGACGATCGTAGTGTCAATAATTATTTTGATTAAAATATATCACCGATTAAACTCGATCGATACTTCAAAGATAGTAGCTATTGAAAAATTATTATTTTTTATATCGACTATCATATTTCTTGTCAATTTCTTAATTATTATGAAAATATACTTGGATAACAATTTAAGAGGCAATTGTCGAAAATACCCATCGCATTGCATAAGAAACAAGATGATCGATAAAGCAATTGTTGAGCGGTATCGAAATTTTGGTACGGTAAATGGTGAATCGACCTTGTATAACAATTCAGAAAAATCAAATAAGATGCATCAACTCAGACTTTTGGAGTCTGGATTATTACAGAAATGGTACAACGTCGAAACGATGATTAATGGCTCGGACGATAACGATGAAAATATTAAAGCCCGAGAGTCGACCAGGAAGTTCGTCTATCATTTAGTTATAATGATCGTTAATGGATCTTTGATAGTTTTGTTTATGTTTTTCGGTGAATGCATTATCCATGCCCAAAAAATGTCCGAAACGAGGTTGCGTTATCTTTATTATAATTGATTTTTTAAACTTAACTTTACGAGTGTGTATAAAATGAATATTGTAATAATACTTGATATTTTTGTATACCAATTTATACGGAATGATTGATGATATGGAAATGGATGTACATATGAATAAAGTTATGAAGTTTGTTTAAAAAAAAGTGTTAATTACATTTGAAAAAAATATAGGTAACTAAAAAAAGAGAACATTATTTTTGTATGATTATTCACAAAAGTACTGAATATTTTTTTACACCGGATCACGTACTTTCATGCTTTAATGTATTTAAAATGCACAAACACAACACAATCTAAATCAAAAGATATTTAGGCAATTCTATTTGATCTCCTTATATAATTATTATTTTCACAATAATATTAATATAATAATGAAAATAATATTTAAACGTAACAATGACAATTAATTACTCGTATTGGTATACGTTTCAATGGGATTCAATTTAACTAAACTTGCATCCTCATTACTGTGGAGTCACAAATTTTCGCCAAGTAATCAGTGAAGTTCAGTATTGAATTTGAAACCGCAATGAAGAAATATCATCTTAAAGTTTTAAAAATACCGTTCCTAAAACATTAGAGATCGAACGTACCCTATCTACCGGGACCATATATTTATGCTGTGTACACCTATTATATTATATTACCGACATTATTATACAATATCTGTAATTAATCTCGATCGATTGTTTATCAACTACTTAATCACATTTAATAAGTTGTACGATTAAAAAATGTTGAACAATACATACACTTGTTAATACAACTGTTTTTAATACATGTCATTGAAATGGTATTAGACAACTGTTTAAAAAATCAATGATCTTTTATATACACCAAAAGTCTATATGTCGATATAAACAAAGCAAATATATTTTGTGCCGTCAGGTGATACATACGTTTCAATTTTAATTTTTTTTAAACAACTTAATTCTCTGAGATAAATAAGTTACAGTTAAACTAGAATAATTGGCAAAGCAAACTTCAATAGGTAGTATGATTGGTGCTATAGAAATTAAGTAAAATACTGTTTTACTGCACTTTTTACTATTTATAATCGAATTTTAACTGCTTACTAAACATGTTAATTTTGTAATTATTTAAGATTTTTCTTATTATATATATTCTATAATTACGTCTGAAATCTAAAAAAATTATTAATTACAAAATAAAATGAAACAAATGTAGAAAAGAAAAATCAATGTATTTTACTGGTGCTTATTATATTATTATATACATTTTATATCAATATAAAATAAAACAAAACAATAAAAATTACAAAACAATTTCTATCAAATTTTGTTACGTCAGTGTTCGCATAGGATACTTAATGTTTATTGTTTACAACTTTCTCAATCGTTTCTTATCACGTTCTTTCGAATGATTCACCTCTTTACAAGCTTTTTTTCTTGATTCATACCTACACCCACTACTGTTGTATACAGTTAAAATTGGTATAAAAAGGGTCTTTTAGTCGCATCTATATAGAATTAAATCAAATTAAATTGAAAAAAATAATTGATTTATTTGACTAGGTATATACATATATAGTTTATTACAATATTTTTATCAAAAATAATGAAAATATGGATCGTCTCCCGGTTTTCCATATAATTTCGATCGCTATTATTCGAAAACATACAAAACATTGCTTTACAGATAATTTAAAAGAAAAATAATTCGGTATAATTATTAATGTAAAATTGTAATTTAAAAAAATTCAAGATCCCATTGATAATTCCAATGGACTGGGAAATTCCATTTAAGGTCGGAGTAAGGTGTGCTGGTGGTGTCAATTGAAGTAATTGGCCTTATACCAGCTTCAAAACAGTTTCCTCGCTACATATATATATATATATATATATATATATATATATATATATATGTATATAGGAACTGTACCGCGTTCATTGATGGACGCGTCGTCGGTCGACGTATTAATATATACATATTTATAATAATAAATGCAATGAGTATAGACCTGTATGCATAATCAAGATATGTACCGCAGTATTATTATTCGTTAGGTGTCGATATAGAACACGATCCTTTCGTTATTCGAAGCCATATTGATTTTGAGAATAAACGCGTACCTGTATACAAGTGGGAAAGAGATAAAAGGCAAGGAAGGTATACCTGATAGATGAGAGAGTAACGAAAAACTTGTAGAACATTTTACATTTAGTTACATGCTTGCTCAAGTATATATCGTTATGCATATATATATATATACCTGGTGTAGAAAATCACATTCGCACATGTGTATATATATAGTTATATGCGCGAAATGCAAGCGCAACAATAAGAGAGAGAGAGAGAGAGAAGGTATATAGAGACGAAAAAGAAGAGGTGTGGCTGAGAACCCACAAACGAGGGATAAGGAAAGACGATATATATACCGACCTGGGGGGGATACACAGCGCAAGAGCGAGAGAGAGAGAGAGAGAGAGAAGGAGCTAGTGGTCGGTCGGCACTCGGCACTCGGTATACTCGACTCTTCCCCCGTTTTCGGGCATCGAATAGAGAGCCCGAGCCGAGCAGTAGCTGCCCGAGAGGAGGCTCGGTAAGTGGATGCGCGCGTCTCGCCGCGGCGATGTTTTCGTTCGAGCCGCGCACGAGAATCAGGTGGAACAGCGTCCTCGACGTTTGACGCGTATACCTATACGATGGCAAACATGACGACTACGTAAATATTCCCGAGAGAGAAAAATAGACTTGGATTTTTCTGGTCTTGGATTTACCTGACCCTTACGAAGTTACGTACATCTCGGATTTTAACATGGAGGAGGATATCTAGTGTCACCTGCAAGGGTTAGTTTCATTATTATGAAAAACCCATTCGTTTTTCCTTCATTTTATTTTACTTCATTTATAAGTAGCTTCTTCCTATTATTCTTCGACTCTTCCTTTATTTCTTATATTGTGATTTACTACCTCCATCCCTTCCTCTAGCTCTCCTCTGTTTCTCTCTCTCTCTATCTCTCTCTCTCTCTCGTTCTCTCGCTCGCTCTCCTCCATTCCCTTTTAACAAGATCTTGTAACTTTCTCTTTTCTCTCTCCCTCGCTCTCTCGCTTCGTCGCTCTCTTTTTCACTCTTTGTACTACCTATCTCTAGCACGGACACGGCAGTCTCTGCGAGAGATTAGGTTATGCTCTAGGCGTCATCGCCAAGGGCTACCGTCAAGCTAGGTCGCGGAGACGCGCGCGCGGGAGAAAGGAACGCGCGCGTGAGAGAAAAAGAGAGAGAGAGAGAGAGAAAGCGAAAGTCTCCTCTTGGAGAAGGGGTAGACAGTCTGAACGCGTACGACATCGTAAATCACCGTTAATCGTGGCAGGATAACCTGGCCACCCGCACACTATTGCAGTTATTCTGAACCACCTCCTGGGAATTCTAATGTTGGGGTAGCTGTTCTTTACAAACTGGACCTTCGACGAGAAGATAACTTCGAAGGAGACAAGATGAGTAGCTGGACCGAAAGGATGCACCGGCGTGCAGCTACTCTTGGCAATGTAGTCACTAGTTGTGGACATCCATCGTCAGTGTCACCTTATCCCAGACGATTAGAGAAGTTAGTTTTGATTATTTTAACTATTACTTCAAAATAGGTTCAATATATCTCTTTCAAATACTCTAATTGCATAGATAAAAATAAGTGGACAAGTGGATTTAAATTTATGGCAATTGTAACTAATTTTTGTTTCTCTGTAAATACATAGGAATAAGTATATAGAAAATCTTAAATTTTTAAAGAGTCAGCGTTAATAAAGTTATAAAATTAGGGCAACCATGTAATTTAATTATCCTATACTTAAAAATACATTAGTCAAATTTCATGCAGTAAATTTAGCTTAAAAAGAAAATACAAGGCACTGAAAATTATGTAATACAAATACATGTGTTTAAATTTGAACTTATGCATTTTCCTTATATATTTACTTTTATTAGTCATAGGTTAACAGATAAATAGTTGTATTAATTATTTACTATTAGTATTGTTTACAATTAAAAAAACTTTGAAACAATATTACACATAAAATGTACTTGATATCATGTTTTAACTCTATTATTTTTTTAAATATCTTCAAATGATTACATTATTCTAATTTTTTATAAAGGGTAAAATTTGGAGTACCACTTGATGAAGTTTGCAAGAATGATATTCCTGGCCCATTATTGGTAAATTTTTTTTAAATTTTATATAATAATTTAAAAATTTATTCAAATTAGTAACTAATTTATTTGATTATAATAGGTTTTAATTCTGAAACTCAATAAAGAAGCTCCTTTACGAAAAGATGTATTTCGAGCTCCTGGACACCAGGGTAACATGAAGAAACTCATTCACTTTCTTCAAACTGGACGATTAGTAAACATGGATAATTTCAGTGTTTATACAATAGCAAGTGTTCTCAAAAAATTTTTGCGAAAAATCCCTGGTGGTGTTTTTGGAAGAGAAGGAGAGCAACAACTATTTAGTGTAATTAAATTGGATAGTATAGAACAACAAAGGGACCAGATACACAAGTAAGCTATATTTTAAATCTTCCTCAAACATTAGACAAGATATAAATCTATTAGTTTATGTTTATAGTCAAATAACAATAACATTATTTTTAATTTCAACATACTTTATCATATTCTCATATAAAATTTAATATTTCTAGTTTAATTACTTCTCTACCAATTTATACACAACGCCTGCTGGTATTGTTATTCGGAACATTCAGGGTGGTAGCAGTAAACAGTGAAAGAGCCAGAACAGGCATGACAAGCGAAGCTCTGGGTGTATCTGTAGCACCATCTTTTTTCCAAAGTTGTGTTAGCGATGGAAAAACAGCAAAAATGGAAGATGTGCTCAGGTTCAAGGTGTACACCTTGAACCTGAGCACATCTTCCATTTTTGCTGTTTTTCCATCGCTAACACAACTTTGGAAAAAAGATGGTGCTACAGATACACCCAGAGCTTCGCTTGTCATGCCTGTTCTGGCTCTTTCACTGTTTACTGCTACCACCCTGAATGTTCCGAATAACAATACCAGCAGGCGTTGTGTATAAATTGGTAGAGAAGTAATTAAACTAGAAAATATTAAATTTTATATGAGAATATGATAAAGTATGTTGAAATTAAAAATAATGTTATTGTTATTTGACTATAACATAAACTACTAGATTTATATCTTGTCTAATGTTTGAGGAAGATTTAAAATATAGCTTACTTGTGTATCTGGTCCCTTTGTTGTTCTATACTATCCAATTTAATACACTAAATAGTTGTTGCTCTCCTTCTCTTCCAAAAACACCACCAGGGATTTTTCGCAAAAATTTTTTGAGAACCACTTGCTATTGTATAAACACTGAAATTATCCCTGTTTACTAATGTCCAGTTGAAGAAAGTGAATGAGTTTCTTCATGTTACCCTGGTGTCCAGGAGCTCGAAATACATCTTTTCGTAAGGAGCTTCTTTATTGAGTTTTCAGAATTAAAACCTATTATAATCAAATAATTAGTTACTAATTTGAATAAATTTTAAATTATTATATAAAATTTAAAAAAAATTTACCAATAATGGGCCAGGAATATCATTCTTGCAAACTTCATCAAGTGGTACTCCAATTTTACCCTTTATAAAAATTAGAATAATGTAATCATTTGAAGATATTTAAAAAATAATAGAGTTAAAACATGATATCAAGTACATTTTATGTGTAATATTGTTTCAAAGTTTTTTTAATTGTAAACAATACTAATAGTAAATAATTAATACAACTATTATCTGTTAACCTATGACTAATAAAGTAAATATATAAGGAAAATGCATAAGTTCAAATTTAAAACACATGTATTTTGTATTACATAATTTTCAGTGCCTTGTATTTTTCTTTTTAAGCTAAATTTACTGCATGAACATTTGACTAATGTATTTTTAAGTATAGGATAATTAAATTACATGGTTGCCCTAATTTTATAACTTTATTAACGCTGACTCTTTAAAATTTAAGATTTTTCTATATACTTATTCCTATGTATTTACAGAGAAACAAAAATTAGTTACAATTGCCATAAATTTAAATCCACTTGTCCACTTATTTTTATCTATGCAATTAGAGTATTTGAAAGAGATATATTGAACCTATTTGAAGTAATAGTTAAAATAATCAAAACTACCTTCTCTAATCGTCTGGGATA
The DNA here is from genome assembly GCA_026168455.1 of Theocolax elegans. Classification (NCBI taxonomy): domain Eukaryota; kingdom Metazoa; phylum Arthropoda; class Insecta; order Hymenoptera; family Cerocephalidae; genus Theocolax; species Theocolax elegans. The sequence continues at coordinate 94,988,006 of CM047425.1, forward strand.
AGGTGACACTGACGATGGATGTCCACAACTAGTGACTACATTGCCAGAGTAGCTGCACGCGGTGCATCCTTTCGGTCCAGCTACTCATCTTGTCTCCTTCGAAGTTATCTTCTCGTCGAAGGTCCAGTTTGTAAAGAACAGCTACCCCAACATTAGAATTCCCAGGAGGTGGTTCAGAATAACTGCAATAGTGTGCGGGTGGCCAGGTTATCCTGCCACGATTAACGGTGATTTACGATGTCGTACGCGTTCAGACTGTCTACCCCTTCTCCAAGAGGAGACTTTCGCTCTCTCTCTCTCTCTCTTTTTCTCTCACGCGCGCGTTCCTTTCTCCCGCGCGCGCGTCTCCGCGACCTAGCTTGACGGTAGCCCTTGGCGATGACGCCTAGAGCATAACCTAATCTCTCGCAGAGACTGCCGTGTCCGTGCTAGAGATAGGTAGTACAAAGAGTGAAAAAGAGAGCGACGAAGCGAGAGAGCGAGGGAGAGAGAAAAGAGAAAGTTACAAGATCTTGTTAAAAGGGAATGGAGGAGAGCGAGCGAGAGAACGAGAGAGAGAGAGAGAGAGAGAGAGAGAGAGAGAGAGAGAGAGAGAAGGTATATAGAGACGAAAAAGAAGAGGTGTGGCTGAGAACCCACAAACGAGGGATAAGGAAAGACGATATATACCGACCTGGGGGGGATACACAGCGCGAGAGAGAGAGAGAGGTATATAGAGACGAAAAAGAAGAGGTGTGGCTGAGAACCCACAAACGAGGGATAAGGAAAGACGATATATACCGACCTGGGGGGGATACACAGCGCAAGAGCGAGAGAGAGAGAGAGGTATATAGAGACGAAAAAGAAGAGGTGTGGCTGAGAACCCACAAACGAGGGATAAGGAAAGACGATATATACCGACCTGGGGGGGATACACAGCGCGAGAGAGAGAGAGAGAAGGAGCTAGTGGTCGGTCGGCACTCGGCACTCGGTATACTCGACTCTTCCCCCGTTTTCGGGCATCGAATAGAGAGCCCGAGCCGAGCAGTAGCTGCCCGAGAGGAGGCTCGGTAAGTGGATGCGCGCGTCTCGCCGCGGCGATGTTTTCGTTCGAGCCGCGCACGAGAATCAGGTGGAACAGCGTCCTCGACGTTTGACGCGTATACCTATACGATGGCAAACATGACGACTACGTAAATATTCCCGAGAGAGAAAAATAGACTTGGATTTTTCTGGTCTTGGATTTACCTGACCCTTACGAAGTTACGTACATCTCGGATTTTAACATGGAGGAGGATATCTAGTGTCACCTGCAAGGGTTAGTTTCATTATTATGAAAAACCCATTCGTTTTTCCTTCATTTTATTTTACTTCATTTATAAGCTTTTTTTCTTGATTCATACCTACACCCACTACTGTTGTATCCAGTTAAAATTGGTATAAAAGGGTCTTTTAGTCGCATCTATATAGAATTAAATCAAATTAAATTGAAAAAAATAATTGATTTATTTGACTAGGTATATACATATATAGTTTATTACAATATTTTTATCAAAAATAATGAAAATATGGATCGTCTCCCGGTTTTCCATATAATTTCGATCGCTATTATTCGAAAACATACAAAACATTGCTTTACAGATAATTTAAAAGAAAAATAATTCGGTATAATTATTAATGTAAAATTGTAATTTAAAAAAATTCAAGATCCCATTGATAATTCCAATGGACTGGGAAATTCCATTTAAGGTCGGAGTAAGGTGTGCTGGTGGTGTCAATTGAAGTAATTGGCCTTATACCAGCTTCAAAACAGTTTCCTCGCTACATATATATATATATATATATATATATATATATATATATATGTATATAGGAACTGTACCGCGTTCATTGATGGACGCGTCGTCGGTCGACGTATTAATATATACATATTTATAATAATAAATGCAATGAGTATAGACCTGTATGCATAATCAAGATATGTACCGCAGTATTATTATTCGTTAGGTGTCGATATAGAACACGATCCTTTCGTTATTCGAAGCCATATTGATTTTGAGAATAAACGCGTACCTGTATACAAGTGGGAAAGAGATAAAAGGCAAGGAAGGTATACCTGATAGATGAGAGAGTAACGAAAAACTTGTAGAACATTTTACATTTAGTTACATGCTTGCTCAAGTATATATCGTTATGCATATATATATATATACCTGGTGTAGAAAATCACATTCGCACATGTGTATATATATAGTTATATGCGCGAAATGCAAGCGCAACAATAAGAGAGAGAGAGAGAGAGAAGGTATATAGAGACGAAAAAGAAGAGGTGTGGCTGAGAACCCACAAACGAGGGATAAGGAAAGACGATATATATACCGACCTGGGGGGGATACACAGCGCAAGAGCGAGAGAGAGAGAGAGAGAGAGAAGGAGCTAGTGGTCGGTCGGCACTCGGCACTCGGTATACTCGACTCTTCCCCCGTTTTCGGGCATCGAATAGAGAGCCCGAGCCGAGCAGTAGCTGCCCGAGAGGAGGCTCGGTAAGTGGATGCGCGCGTCTCGCCGCGGCGATGTTTTCGTTCGAGCCGCGCACGAGAATCAGGTGGAACAGCGTCCTCGACGTTTGACGCGTATACCTATACGATGGCAAACATGACGACTACGTAAATATTCCCGAGAGAGAAAAATAGACTTGGATTTTTCTGGTCTTGGATTTACCTGACCCTTACGAAGTTACGTACATCTCGGATTTTAACATGGAGGAGGATATCTAGTGTCACCTGCAAGGGTTAGTTTCATTATTATGAAAAACCCATTCGTTTTTCCTTCATTTTATTTTACTTCATTTATAAGTAGCTTCTTCCTATTATTCTTCGACTCTTCCTTTATTTCTTATATTGTGATTTACTACCTCCATCCCTTCCTCTAGCTCTCCTCTGTTTCTCTCTCTCTCTATCTCTCTCTCTCTCTCGTTCTCTCGCTCGCTCTCCTCCATTCCCTTTTAACAAGATCTTGTAACTTTCTCTTTTCTCTCTCCCTCGCTCTCTCGCTTCGTCGCTCTCTTTTTCACTCTTTGTACTACCTATCTCTAGCACGGACACGGCAGTCTCTGCGAGAGATTAGGTTATGCTCTAGGCGTCATCGCCAAGGGCTACCGTCAAGCTAGGTCGCGGAGACGCGCGCGCGGGAGAAAGGAACGCGCGCGTGAGAGAAAAAGAGAGAGAGAGAGAGAGAAAGCGAAAGTCTCCTCTTGGAGAAGGGGTAGACAGTCTGAACGCGTACGACATCGTAAATCACCGTTAATCGTGGCAGGATAACCTGGCCACCCGCACACTATTGCAGTTATTCTGAACCACCTCCTGGGAATTCTAATGTTGGGGTAGCTGTTCTTTACAAACTGGACCTTCGACGAGAAGATAACTTCGAAGGAGACAAGATGAGTAGCTGGACCGAAAGGATGCACCGGCGTGCAGCTACTCTTGGCAATGTAGTCACTAGTTGTGGACATCCATCGTCAGTGTCACCTTATCCCAGACGATTAGAGAAGTTAGTTTTGATTATTTTAACTATTACTTCAAAATAGGTTCAATATATCTCTTTCAAATACTCTAATTGCATAGATAAAAATAAGTGGACAAGTGGATTTAAATTTATGGCAATTGTAACTAATTTTTGTTTCTCTGTAAATACATAGGAATAAGTATATAGAAAATCTTAAATTTTTAAAGAGTCAGCGTTAATAAAGTTATAAAATTAGGGCAACCATGTAATTTAATTATCCTATACTTAAAAATACATTAGTCAAATTTCATGCAGTAAATTTAGCTTAAAAAGAAAATACAAGGCACTGAAAATTATGTAATACAAATACATGTGTTTAAATTTGAACTTATGCATTTTCCTTATATATTTACTTTTATTAGTCATAGGTTAACAGATAAATAGTTGTATTAATTATTTACTATTAGTATTGTTTACAATTAAAAAAACTTTGAAACAATATTACACATAAAATGTACTTGATATCATGTTTTAACTCTATTATTTTTTTAAATATCTTCAAATGATTACATTATTCTAATTTTTTATAAAGGGTAAAATTTGGAGTACCACTTGATGAAGTTTGCAAGAATGATATTCCTGGCCCATTATTGGTAAATTTTTTTTTAAATTTTATATAATAATTTAAAAATTTATTCAAATTAGTAACTAATTTATTTGATTATAATAGGTTTTAATTCTGAAACTCAATAAAGAAGCTCCTTTACGAAAAGATGTATTTCGAGCTCCTGGACACCAGGGTAACATGAAGAAACTCATTCACTTTCTTCAAACTGGACGATTAGTAAACATGGATAATTTCAGTGTTTATACAATAGCAAGTGTTCTCAAAAAATTTTTGCGAAAAATCCCTGGTGGTGTTTTTGGAAGAGAAGGAGAGCAACAACTATTTAGTGTAATTAAATTGGATAGTATAGAACAACAAAGGGACCAGATACACAAGTAAGCTATATTTTAAATCTTCCTCAAACATTAGACAAGATATAAATCTATTAGTTTATGTTTATAGTCAAATAACAATAACATTATTTTTAATTTCAACATACTTTATCATATTCTCATATAAAATTTAATATTTTCTAGTTTAATTACTTCTCTACCAATTTATACACAACGCCTGCTGGTATTGTTATTCGGAACATTCAGGGTGGTAGCAGTAAACAGTGAAAGAGCCAGAACAGGCATGACAAGCGAAGCTCTGGGTGTATCTGTAGCACCATCTTTTTTCCAAAGTTGTGTTAGCGATGGAAAAACAGCAAAAATGGAAGATGTGCTCAGGTTCAAGGTGTGTATCTTAAAAAGCATATACTCATGAAATCTAATTTTATAAATTTTTTGCAATTTAGGTAGTTGTTATAAAATGTGACAATTGAAAATTTGCTTTATATTTGTTAAAAAAAGGAAATACAAGGTTTAAAGCTAATGACCTTATTAAAGTAATTAAATCTGATCATCATCATTAGATCTTAAATGATATTTATTAAAATTATAAATCTTGCATGCATTTTATATGTAGTGACTTTGATGAATCTTTTTCACTTTGTTAACTCCATTTATTACATTTATGTACAATAAACATTTAACATAATTTAATATTTACTTATATACCATTTGCTCAATCTATATAATAGATATTTGTAATAAACAGTTTGACTAATTTAATAAATTTTATGTTATACTTTACATGATTTAAATTTTTAAGCTTTTACAACAACTATCTAAAAACATCATTTAAGCTTCTTTTACAACTGTGAATAAGGATATTTTCTAAAGAATAACTTTCTAAATACAACAAACACTGTATGGTAAAATTACATAATTTTAAAGTACATAATAAAAAATTTAATTTAAATAAGTTAAACAAATAACACAACAGAATAATTTAACAGTAGCTCAAAAACATTTATTATGAATATTAAAACCAAAATAAATTGAAACGCAATGAACTAATTGTGTGGAATATTATAAGTGCTACATTTTAAATGCGTATTGATTTTTAAATATTTAAATCTATGCAACATTGGAATTCCATTCATTAAACAGTATAGAATATGCATGACATTCATAAATAAAAAGTACAATGTATTGAATTAAGCATTCCATGCATGACTTCGGCTCAACCAATTGCAGCAGTATCGTATGATTACCTCTTTTTTTTCATATTTTGCCTACAATCACCGTCAGGCGGAGGTGTCAGTAAGTTTACCATACCGACATTATGTTGTATGTTTTGTCTTTCAATCTGCTCCAAGTGTTTCAAATATTGTGATTACTTTGGTCCTGGTAGTTTCTTTAATTATTGACTCTCGTTAAATATTATTTATAGTCAGTGAATTGCATAGAATAAGCATGAAGCGTGAATCAGTCGATCAATAGATCGATACAAGCTAATGAAAAAAAAATTTCCGAATGTTTAGATGACTGTATTTTCTATCTAGTATGCATGATAAATTATTGCAGGTTTATTTTAAGGAGAACGAAGTATGATAGACAAATTTTATATGAATAAATATAAGGGCAAACAAAGAAGTAACTTGTTTGTCTTATATATCTACGTAATGTAATGTAAAAATATTAAATATATTTCAAAATCAATTTTTGTAACTCATCCTGTCCATTAATATATTTCTTTTATGTTTCATTGTTATCAACTATAGTATATATAATTTACATAAATGTATTGAAATATATGACTGTTGAATTCCCTCTTCAACCCCTTTAGTGCTTTATTTGTTTGATAAACTATTTTATTTTATTCTGAAGACAATGTTGATTATAATTAACATATTAAACAATTTCTAAGCTTTTTCGTAGTAATTCAGCAGATACACAAACTGTTGATATCCCTTTTTAGATACTAGTGTAAAACATTTAATTAATGTTATCATTATTATTTAGGTTGCCACTAGAGTAATGAAGTTTATGATTGATAACTTTGGCGTTTCAAACCTATTTGGAAGAGAAAATTATGAATTTTATGCCCGAATTACTGGACGAATACTAAAGGTGGAAGAAGACTGGATTTTTAGTTTCCGCTATCCTCCTGATACCCTAGTATCACGTAAGTATTGAGAAAATCGACCTTTGCACAGTTACTATTGTTATTACTATTATTATTATTATTAATTAAAATAGTCAATTTATAGGCCCTCAATTTCTTTATAAACTTCCTTGCTTTCGATGTTCCTTGTAGTGATTGGTAGTTATTCCATGTATTATAGTATATAATAACGATTAGCTACACTTTACTCATATATCACTGCAGGGCAAATATCACTAGAAGCAGAAAAGACTTGGTTGCAATATGAATTTGAGAGATGGGGCCTCAAGTTTAATCTAGAATGTAAGCCTGCACTGTAATTCGTAAAAAATTCGCACGCTCAACCTCGGTTGAACATTATTCTAATAAAGTGTGGATCCTATTATTTTTGTTATGCAGCAATGTCCCATCAAGAAGAGTCTCAGTCGACACCGGCGTTGATCCACGTGCCAGAATCACTTGAACTTACGTCTTCACTAGGTATGATTCCTGAAAACACGCTTCTGGAAAGCTATACGCGTTTATCAGTTAGTCTTGAGGAAAACGGCTTTTTTCAAGTAAGTATATGCTTTAAATAATCTACTAGTTAATCTGAAATTACATAAAACTGCACATAAGAATTTGTTAATTTAGTTTTTTTTAAATCACACCATAAAAATTTGTAGAATCGAGTACATTAAAACTAATTTTTAATATTTAAAAAACTAAATAAATACTTAAAATTAATTGTGTAAGTAATCTTTGAAAACCATGTAACAATGTATTTTTATGCATTAGAAACTTAAGATAGATACACACAAGTACAAATAAATTATTTTTTTAATTAGTAAGATTTTTTATAATATATAAAGTGTAAGTGTAGTTCATTCTAGTTATTTTTTATTAATATACTTTTGTATTTGTTTACAAATAATTAATGAAAATAGATAATGAAAATAATATTATATTTGAAATAAATTAAAAAAGAATATAGTTCTTAGCAATTTTATTAAATAAGTACATTTTTGACTTCCATTGTAAATATGTATTATATAAAAAACTTCAGGGTCAACTATGTTCGTATCTTTATTATATTTTCAATAACATTTTACAAATATTAATATCACAACGGATATAATAACATGGTAGTTATATAGTCTTATCATGTTGATTTTAACACTAAAATGCTAGCAATTATTTTTCTTCAAGGACATGTCAGACTCAGAAAATGGTCAATTTTATATTTTTTTTTATAAAAAAATAATTAATTTTCGAAGAAATTGTGCCCTTAGGCATGTTTTAAAGAATAATAACGATTTTTGGGTTGAAAGTTTTATTTTAAATTACTGCCCAATAGTTGTTTATTCAATTATTATTAAAAAAATTATTTTTTTTGTTTTGTATACAATATTGATATTTTTATTGATTTATAATATTCAATAAAAATCGTTTGTGACATGAATTTTGATGATTTGAATTTTAATTATATTCATTAATAAATCAAATTCTTAAATGTTGTTAAATTACAGCTAAGACAACACTATATATTAATGCAGTTTGTGAGACTTGTATGTAAATTAAGTATAAATTTTATATTGTTATTAGGCATCCAGTCGTTCATCAAGTAATGGCAGTCACCACTCGCGTCACGCAGGAATGACATTGGACGAACTACGAGCAGTAAATCGTTACGCAGAGAGCACAAAGAGTCTCAGCTACTTGCCTCAGGTAGGCGTGGGCGAAGCTTAAACGAAATGATATTGTTTGATAATCAAGTCTCTCGATCGAGCATCAATAATGTTCATTCAAATGATCGCACGTATAGACGATTGAAGGGATTACGTGAACGATGCAAAATTGTTTGCATTACCACATTCCTGAAAACTCGATCGAGTTTTGAGATTAATATGTCGTTATAAAGTATTAAGAGAATTTTAGCTTTATTCATAGTTTAATCATGTTTATATCGAAAATTATTGCTTAGTAATTTAGCATGTTATTCGTTAAAGGTAATATTCTTTTTTTAGTTCATTGCACAAAATCATTTGATAAAGAAGGTTTCTAAAATCATTGCACCGAGTTAATGCTTCTTTTTTGCACCACTCGCATTATTCGCTATTGATTATTATAGATTCGCAAAAAAGAAGTGGATTTTGTATCTACATTCCGTATATCGCTTTAAAATTGTATAAAACAAATTGACGCGTAAAATCACATCAAATAATACATTAAATTAATTAGTATAATATTAATATTAATAATATTAATAATAATATTAACATTAATAATAATAATTTTATTCATTACATTAAAACAAGATTGCTTCACATAAATTTTGGAATAAATGCGATTTCCAATAAGAATAATTCGTAAAAGCATTTTGCACAGTGCGAAAATGAGTACAAAACAGGATAATGATACAAGATTCTAAGAGAATGAGACTGCTACAAATGTTTTCTTGATTTAAGATATATTCGTGATTACGCATTTAATTTATTGAAAAAATGTTTGTCTGCCGTATTCAGTGTAATTTCTTTTGTCATTCGTAAATATTAAATGTTTTTGTTCGTTCTTTTGTTGCGGTTTACTATACATAATTTTAATTATTGCGACTAGATTTAGCTTTTTTGAGCTATTTTGTTCGTTGTTGCTTTTCGTGCAAAAATTTAAGGCATCTCACTTTACCAAATTCGAAGTAATTTTCTTCCGAACGCGAATGATATATTGCTCGAGTTCAATTGATTAAGACTATTAAATTATTAAATAATATTGATTAGCTGATTAAATAAATAAGTTTAAAAGATTATGTGAGGAGCCTCGAATTTTCCTAATTATAGAGATGTTTATTTTTATTTATACAATTTTTGTATAATGCATCTCCGATTAGCGGATTTGTAGTAAAATTAACTATATCGTTCAAGAATATGTGTAGGCGACGTGAAAACGACGGAAGTTTTTTTACGATAAGTTGCAATAAATTAAGTGTTAATCTGTATGTATACACAAAAACCGCATATATAAATATCATCTCAAACTTAAAACTTCATATGCTTGTAATGTAATAATAATGTATAAAGACGACCTATTTTGCACTTTCACTTACGCATTTTTACGCTGGTTTGTAAATGTACAGAATTTATGTATATCAAAGACTCAAGTAATATAACATAATGCGACCTATGAATTTTGTTATTATTTTATTAAACGAATATGGTACTGATGACTGCTTTTTTGCACGCTGCACGCTGTCACTTTATAATGGAAATAAGAGAGTTCATTGGGAGAAATGTTTGAAGTATATATAATATCGTGTTCTATTTCGTCGCTGTATTATAATTACATGCTTCTGTGCAATTTATTATAATGTTTACGGTATAGTAAATAATAACTTTCACTTGAATTCGAGGATTTCTTTTATAATTACTATTGCTACACGGTATGTACATATACATATAAATATGTTTGAGCAAATTTTGCAATAGCCTAAAAAATTTTGCTTCGATTAATGGTAAAGTCAATGGCAATCATAGGTAATAATTTAAATTAATTAATTCTATTGTATACTTTGACCATTACAAATGTTTTCTTTATTTATAGTTTTTTTTAATGAATGAAATGAACCTTTTAAGGTTTAACATATTTCATATTCAACATACTAACTGAATTCAATTTAATGATGTTATTTCTTTACTCTTGTATAAATTATACACTAATACTGTTGTAATATATGTTATCAAATGAAACACTCTTAAAAAAATTTACAAAACTTATTCTTTACAAATAGTTTTGAAATTTTCTTTTACAAAATTTCAAATCAAATTATAAAACAATTCGTAAGATACAATTCAAATATGTATGAATTTTATAACTTAAATATGTTAACTATTTAAATAAAATATAGTGTACTTGCAGTGAGATAATAGCTGATAATGATTGTCAATTGACTTTTGCATATACCAATACCAAGTATTGCTGCTAATTATACAATTTTTGAAGTAAAATGGTATTTGTTCATTTGAAGCAACAATCTTTGATCGTTGGAACATTTTCGTTAGGTACATGAACGACAAACTGCACGCATGAGAACTAGATCCGAATGGTTTCTTACTCCTGTTGGTGAAAGACTAGGCTCGACTGATAGCGATCCAACGGCTATGCATGTTCTTCGTGGATCTAATCGTTCTTCTTCCGGTAACATTGGTGAGTTACATTTTATTTATTTGGAGACATTTTTTATTATAAGACATATTTGAAAATATACAATAGCATTTGTAAAGCTTTTTTATAATTTGTATTTATTTTATTTAAACTGATGCGTTTTTACATTCAAAATCTGATTGCACCATAAATATTTTGAGATTATATAAGATATATATATAACAATTTTTTAGCTACAGGATTAAGTGCAAGCGCAGAATCCGTGAAACGTCCAAGCCTACGACGGAATTCATCTCGTGAAAAATCTCGAATACATCGGAGTTCATCACGACGCAACAAGGAAAATGGGGCAAAAAGTCGCGGTGCCTCGGAGAGTTCCAAATCTCGATCGCTTGAAACCGTAAAAGCTAAAGGAACGAGAGTAACGATAGACTCTCAACCAGCTGAGAAGATGATTAAAAATAGTGACGAGCTGATAACGGAACAAAATAGTCCTGGAAAACCTTACCAGCAACCTGCCATTGGACCCCAGGATTGCACCGAAATGGACGTCCAAACTTTCCACGTCACTCTTACTTACAAGCCACGAATCTAGTAAATTATTTTCCAAATTGCTGCCGACGCACATACTTTACCTCTTAAACTTTTCTTTGAAAATTTCTGACTTTCTTTGGAATACGGTATAGAAGAATTTAAGAATTTAAATAACAATAATTTTTATTAAATTTACGAACAAGCGTATGTCATCTTTGTTGTCTATATGAAATTCGCATATAATGTATATAGACTTTCAGAAGGGAACGTACGCTTTGGTTCGATGATACTGTAAATTTTCGTTCATTAATATTAAACGGAAAATCAAACACTTTGCCAAGTTAAACTTAACGCGCTATCAAATTTATACATTTATATTCTTACATTTTCTTTGAATATACACATTTTCTAACAAGGAAAAGTTTTAGTCGGTATATATATTTTTTATGTCGAAGCGTCAGCAGCTGTCGATAGAGCAGTATACATATAATTCAAGATGAAATGATAGCCAAATTTTTTAACTCATTTGATATGTACATCTCATGAATTTACACTGAATCAATCGTATAAATTCATTTTTATACAAGCGCCGTTCGAGTTCGATATAACATACCGATGTTTCTTGGATCCCTCCATCACGACATAATAGAAAAATTGCGTAGGAAGTATTTATGTTTAAATATTTGTTATTTTGTATAGAACTTTCTATTATGTTGTCGGGGAGGGTTTCTAAATTTAAATGCATTATCTCAACAACAATAAATTCAGAAGAATTGAGATATTGCCAAGAAAGAAGTAAAGGAGGTAAATAATGTATGTTTTTTGACGTCGATAATTTTAATTAGCGAAATTTGAAGATATATATAAATATTATGTGACCTATCCGAATAATGCCAAACTCAAGTGATTTGGAAGCGTTAAGGTGAGAAATCGTAAGCTTGATTCGTGATTCGAGCGATAGGTAATTTTTTGATACTTGAATCGAAAATATGTTATTCAAGAAATTATTACTTATTCTGACTTTGAAAGATACAAGTAAGATTGAGTAATTGTTGTTCAGTCAAGCCAAACTGACAAACACACGCGCGCGCGCACGCATACACACACACACACACACACACACACACACACACACACACCACACAAACGCGTGCACAGATATATACATATAAATGCGAGCATAGCGTAAAAATTCGTTTGCATTTTAGCTGTAAGATCATTCCATAAATCAATTTTTATACTTTACATACTTATGATTAACTAATCATACTACACCATTCCAAGCGCATTTAAATATAGCCGTAAAGAAATTGTAATTTTTATTGAAATCTGTAAATTTCGTTTCGTCTTTTTTAAACCTTGCTCACCATGTTAAATTTGCATGGGATTACTGTTTGTTTCCATGTCGATTTTATCCGCTTTTGGTCGGAAAAACGTTAGAGATAAACGAAAGTATTAATAAACAATCGTTGTCATGGCGCTAAGCCTATTAAAGTGAGAGCTCTCTATTAAGCAGTAAAAGGAAAAATAAAGAATGAAACAATAGTTAAACAATCACTTGCCATTACATCAAGACTCTGTTCGATATATATCTCAGTCGACGTTTGCCTTAAGCTTCTTCGAAACTGAGTGCAATAGCTTTGCTTCGAAAGAAGTGAATAATACTTAAGGTGTGACGTCATATATGTATATGCATTATACATACAAGCGTCATGGCAAAGGCATGATCGCTTTAATTTATTCTTACCGTGTATTCGACATCTCGATAACGTTCATCGCATTTTACAAAAACAAGTGTTCCGGAAAAAATAAAGTATTGATCATTAATATACATATACATACTGTACATGTACTGCGAGTTCGTGTATTTTATATATATGTATACTTATACATAGAAAGACATATACACACTCACACGATCGTATTCGTGTCTAAGTGTTTGATATTATGAGTATTCAGGTATTTAAGACTAAGAACACAAAACGTAATGCAATGTGTACATTTTGAACTTAAAGTTATATGAAAAAAGTTTTTGGAGATAACTCGAGTATTATTCCATTGTATTGCATTGAGTATAATTGATTTTCGAGCGATCTACATGCAATTTCAACAATTTTTTCTTATGCATATCCGGCGACAATGTCAATTAGTGTCTTTAGTATTATTTTACATAAATGGAATATAATATGATGAATAGAAACGAAAGAAAATGAAAATCTTCTTTCCAACTTTTTGACTTACGTTCGATCCAACAAAGGCTTTTTTCTACAGCACATTTAGATGTAACTTTACATATAAATATTTAAAAAATATTTAAAAAATGAAAACAAACACCACTTTAAACCCACCTATTATAACGTAATTTAATGTATGCAAGTATATGTTATGTTTTTATACAATATCTATAAACATAATTTACAAGTAAATCAAGTCGGCTTGTTGAGGCCGCCCTCATTAGAAATGTTGTAGGTTTTGTATAGTAAATGATAGAATATATTATATCGCGAACTTTCTTCTCGACTGTTTTACTAATTTTTGTATGTATATAATGAATTTTTAAGATAAATATTATTCCAGTTGTTGAAGAAAAAGAAGCACAGTTGCGGTGAATTAAGTGATAAAGGCGAAAATTTAAAGCGTCATTATTGTTATCAGGTTTTTATTTATCTATTTTATTTTTGCTAGCACCAAAGAAATTTTATCAAATGTATTATTTTATACTATTGTATTAACCTGATTACAGCGATATCTATTTTATGTGCGACTGATAATTTCTTATATTATATTACTTTTTTTTTTGCAGAATTGTGGTCAATATAAATAATAGCATAGAAAATGAGTTTTGGCTATATAATTGATTATGTGCATATCAATAGGCTTTTAAGATGTATTTGCGAATAACGATTATTTTATTATATATATATATATATATATATATATAAATATATAAATACATATACATATGTATATACATATATGTATGTATATATATATATGTACACTTTGTTATACTTAATCTTGCTACGATTATTATCAGTATTTACTATTTAATTGTAAAAAATTTTTTCCGCAATAATTATCTTTTATCAAAGTGAAAAGAAGTACAGATTTTTCTTGTCAAACTGATTTGTACTGGAACAATAAATTGATTTCCTTATACATAAATAAGTGAATCTGTGATCTCTTGACACCGGATTATATAATATTAACGAATAAAAATGTTCAATAAAAAATATTTTATTTTGCTAGTGTAAAATTCATAACATTTCCACTAGATAAATTATGTAATTAAAAAGTTAGTGTATAAATCAGGGCACGATTTTTTTTACATTATTTACAAAATTCTTTTATTTTTTAAGCACATCTATAAATGTTTCTCTAGGTAAAGAAATGTTACCTATCATTCTCATTTTCTTTTTACCTTCTGCTTGTCTTGCTAATAATTTTTGTCTCCTTGTTACATCACCTCCATACTGAAATGTTTTTATTAAAATTTAATACATTTGTTAATTGAATTGTATGAATATTTTGTTAAATTTACCAATTTTGATGTCACATCTTTTCTAAAAGGTTTTAAATTTTCTCTTGCTAAAATTTTACTTCCAACACATACTTGTATTGCAATAAGAAATTGTTGTCGAGGAATTATACTTAACAACTTGTTGCTCATCTTCTTGGCTTTTTCAGTGGCTTTGGTAACATGTACAATTGTACTTAATTCTTCTACTAGATTTCCATTCAATAAAACATCCATCTGAAATATTTATATTAATTTAATTTTTTAAATATGCTAATATTCTTATGTTCATTTTTATTTTATACTATAAATTAATATTTTATATTATAAAAAAATATATTTTTAAGCAATAATTCTACAATGCAAATTTACTTTAACTATATTTGATTGTTCATAACCACAGTCTTCATAATCAAAACTTGCATATCCAGAGCTAATGGATTTCAATTCATCGTGAAAATCAACAATAATTTCATTAAGAGGCAAGTAGAATTGAACCATTATTCTATTGTTATCAATATTTTTTGTCGATTTTTCTTCACCTCTTCTGTCCATACATAATGCTGTTATAGGTCCCAATAATTCAACTTAAATAAGTAACATTTATTTAAATAAATTGTCATATTAGTTTCATTAATTTTGTTTCTTTATTTCTATTTCTTTTGTTTACCTGGAGCTATAATTGTTCCCAAAACTTTAGGCTCATAAAATTCTTGAACTATAGATATATCTGGAAAGTGAGATGGATTACTAAAGTAAATTTCATCACTTTTGTATTTAGTAATATTTTTAGAGCCAAATATTTTTGCTTTGTACGTTACTCCTGGTGCAGTTAAAACTGCTTGAGCATTATATTCTTGATCAAGCCTTTGATTGAAAACTTCCATGTGCAATAATCCAAGGAAACCAAGTCTCCAGCCTTGACCTAATGCTGGACTAGAAAAATTTTCTTTTAAACAAAAAATAATAACTGAAATAATAGTATCAATTATTTTTCAAATATATTTTTCGTACAATATTATTGTCCACTTTCGTTAAATTTAATTTTAAATTTAGTAATTATAAATTTTTCTTAAACCTAAAAAGATTTTATTTTTTATTTTGTACCTTGATTCTTGTGTTACCGAAACTGCATTATCATTTAAAGTTAATTTTTCAATTGCTTTTTGAAGAGAAATGTGTTGTGATTGATCCATGGGGTAGACACCAGCAAATACCATTGATTTTGCAACTTTAAATCCAGTTAAAGGTTCTACTGGTTGTCCTTTTAAATGTATAGTATCTCCTATGTATGCTTCATCGGAAGACCTCATATTGCAGGTAAGGCATCCAACTTGACCAGCATATCTACAATTTGTACAATTGTATTATTTAATTAAGTTGC
The DNA here is from genome assembly GCA_026168455.1 of Theocolax elegans. Lineage (NCBI taxonomy): Eukaryota > Metazoa > Arthropoda > Insecta > Hymenoptera > Cerocephalidae > Theocolax > Theocolax elegans. The sequence continues at coordinate 95,004,161 of CM047425.1, forward strand.
ACAGAATGCATTTTTTTCAATTTTACATACATTGTTTTTACTTTCTCTTCCTCTGGTCTAAGAAAAGACAATGACTTAATTTCATAAGATTTTCCTGAATAACATGATGTTATTTGATTTCCTACAGAAACAGCTCCATCTTTCACATAAATCAAAGTAACAGCACCTCTATATCTATCATACCAACTATCAAAAATTAATGCTTTTAATGGTTTATTTCTATTAACAGGTGGATGTTGTATTTTTTTTACTACAGTTTTTAAAACTTCTTCAACATTGGTTCCATTTTTAGCAGATATCAAGAGAATTTCTGAAGGATCTATATCAAATAGAGTATTCAATTGTTTCTTTACTCTTTCCGGATCTGCATTTTTTAAATCAATTTTATTTATAACAGGAATTATTGTGAGGTCACTACCAAATGCAAGATAAAAATTTGCTACAGTTTGAGCTTGAACACCATCATTTGCATCAACCAAGAGTATGACACCTTGACATGCTGCTAATGAACGATACACTTCAGATGCAAAGTCTACGTGTCCAGGTGTATCAATTAAATTCAATAAATATTCTTTTCCTTCAAATACATATTTAAGAGATGCAGTTTGAGCTTTTACTGTTATTCCTCTTTCTTTTTCTACTTGTAATTTATCTAGCACTTGTGCTCCAGATCTTTCTTTGATTGCTCCTGTAATTTCTAAGAGTCTGTCTGCAAGTGTACTTTTGCCATGATCAACATGTGCTATGATGCTAAAATTACGTATATTTTCAATTGGTATTTTGTATTCCTTTAATTCTTCTTTCTCTGTTGAGTAATATTTTAAAAATACTCTTGAAATTAATCTGAAAATTATAAACAATTATATGAAAATATAAATATTTTATAATTATTTTTATTCACTGTTGACATTACATTTCAATTATTATTAATAGTATTATTTAAATACCTTTGTTGATAAAATCTATAATGGCTGTGTTGACGACAAAATAAAGTATATAGTGTTCTAGATTTCATGTTTATTAACAATGTATTAAATAAAATTATAACTTTAAATTAATATCGTTTTACAATATATTTGCTAAAATTACATTTGTCACTATATATTGTCGCAGTTTTTATTTTAACCTAAGTATTAGGGGTTATGTTGACACGGGGTTAGACCAATAGAAATGTTTCGATCAGCTGATACTATATATAGTTACTATATATAGGTATATAAATCCGTACGAATCGGAGAGGTTTTTCATTTTCAGTAGTAGTACCTACAGAAACATGGCGCTAAGTGGTGTATGTAGAGCAAAACAGCTCCTACGTATTTTACAGTTTTCAAAGAATTCTTGCAATTTTATGAATGACAAAACTCATAAAATTGAACGGGCCTCGACGTTGTATAACACTTTGCACTGTAAATATCATTTCACAGAGAAAAAACCCAAAGTTCCGGGTAAACCAAACGATACAAGTGAAGAAAAGCCAAAAAGTCGAAAGAAATTGATTAGTCCTGAAATTACTCTAATATTACCGGAAGAAAATGTATCAACAATGACATTAGATCAGGCTGAAAAACTGGCTAAACGAAGAAATCATAAATTAGTGAAAATTTTAGACTTTGACTCTAAATCTAAAAGGCCAATGTACAAACTCATGACAATTGTTGACTATTTTAAGGAAGATCCTGAAATAAAGGAACTGAGGAAAAAGGCAAAAAATAATGCTACAAAAGAAATCAAACTTTTAACACTTTCATCGAAGATCGATGAGCACGACTTGTCAACTAAAACAAAGCAAATTATTAAATTTATAAAAAAGAATCATAGTATTCGAATACACATTTCAGTAGATGGAAATACTTCAAAAGCAGTAATATATAAATCTTATATTTAAATATTAAAAAAAGTTCAATATTTAAAAAAAAATTTTATTTTAGGAAGAAATACTTACTTCTATTAAAGAACAGATGAAAAATATATCAACTAGCACAAATGAAGCTCGTAAACAATCTACTTACCAAATTCTTTTTAATCCGCTAAAAGAAACAGAAAACAACAGTGAAAATAAAACAGACCCAAGTAATAATGAATCAGAAAAGAAAAAAGTTAATAAAATACAAAATACATGAGAAGAATAAAACTAATTCAGTGTACATAAAATTGTATACAAAGTTTTGCATATAAAACAAGGTTAGAAGTAAGTATATAAAATTTTTAACATAACCAAATTTTTGTAAATAATTTTTTTATTATGTAAATAATCAAAAATAGTTGTAGGTTCATAAAATCAAGAAGACATTAAATGAATTATTTGTGATAAATTCATATTATTGTTATAAAAAACAATATTGTATTTCTTTAATTGTTTATTGTCTACCAATAAGATGCTAAGTCTACGTGATCAAATATTATGCATCTTATTTAGAACGATATGTAATTATTAATAATGATAACATTGATATCCCCTATTTTGGATACATTTATCTTAAGATATAATGTTATGTTTCTTTCAAACGTCAGAGTTGACTTATAAATAATGTACAATATAATTACAGTGTTTTATTAACAAGCATTAAGTTAACAGTATCATAACACAAGATAATTACATAGATGTAGTGGTTGAAATTATTAAGCTAAATCATAAATGTATGAATTATTGTGACAATTGAAATTTGTATATTTTTGATGTTCAATGTTTGCTAAACAGTTTATATAAATGTATTGATTTAATACAAACAAAACTATTGTTACATTCTTTCAAATATATCCACACACAATAATGAAAAATAAAGAAAACATCCAAGCATAGATAAGTTATTGGTAAATTTAACATTTCTAAATTTGTGCTAAATTATCATTATTAACATCAATTATTGCAAATGAAAATAAAATAAATTTACTAAAGCTTCTAGCAGTTAATAATTAGAAAATTGTAGTTATATAATTATACTTGAAAATTATTCTAGGAAAAGAGGAAATACACTTGTTTGAAATACTTCAATGACACTCAAAATAAAAATATTAATCATTCATTTGCTCGTATATAAACTCGTTACTCGTTACAATCTATTGTAAATAAACAAAAGACTTTATATCCAATGTGCGTGTAATTATGTGATTATAATATTAATTGATTTTGGAAAAATGTATCATCATCGTTGTAACTGTAATATCCACAAATATTCATAGTCCGATTTGAAAGTAAATGTACATTGATCTTAGCAGGCGGGAACTACACATTCTTGAACTTCAATGAGAGGTGGACAAGGTATAGCTCGTAAACCGCGCGGTGCGATCGAAATATTTCTTACTCGATGTCGTTCTGATTTACCGCAACTTGCTGTGCATTCTGACCATAGACTCCATGGACTTACACGACAGTGCACTGAAACTAATAATATCACTTTATATTTGCTCTTACTTTATTTGGATGAAATTAAATAATAAAATTACTATAGTAATAAGAAAAATATTAGTCAAACTCAGAAAATGGTCATTTTTATATTTTTTTTATAAACTAAAAATTAATTTTTTAAAAAATGCTGAACGTCGGGCCCTTAGGCATGTTTTAAACAATATAACCAAATTATTCCAGATTTTTACATCGAGTATTTAATCAGGATATTTAGATTGAAGTTTATGTTTTTTTTATTAATAATTACCGACCAAAAATTGTTAATATAATTATTACTGTAAAGAATAAGGTTTTTTTTTTTAAATATAAGGGGTGGTATTATTAATAATAATTAAATAAACATTTTATAGTCGGTAATTTTTAGTAAAAAAAAAGACTTTATTTTTCAACCCATCGTAAATAATAATCTGGGTATATTGTTTAAAACATGCCTAAAGGCCTGACGTTCAGCGTTTTTTCAAACTCATTTTTTTGTTTATAAAAAAAAAATACCAAATGACCATTTTCTGACTGCGGCTATCCGAATGAATTTTTTCAGATTTTAATTTAATATTTTTGGGATATCCCTACCGTCTATGTACGAGAGTGCGTATATTTTTTCAATACTCCCGAGTTTGTGCCAACGCCTCGCATTTGCCCGGGATTATGTCCGTTAGGAAGATATTTATTATAGGAAAACATTCCTCGAGACGACCGGTTTGGGTTTTGGATCACTTTGCGTATAGGCCTAAGCATCGAACCCGAATGTTTCATCCTCCCGCTAACATTGTAAAGAGTGAAAAAACATCTAACTGATTGCGAAAGTTGCACGAGGATGGGTTATCCATCCAATGACTAACCACAAAAAATTCTGCTTAACTACCGTGATTGGTTAACCATACGATAATTTTTAATTCAATATCTTAGATATAATTTTTGGGTTGGAAATACAACTTATAAATACTTATTAAATTAAAATTAAAAAAAATTATTTTTGTTAAAGATCAAACCGCCAATCTCTTTCAAATGTTTAAAACTCTCGTGATGAATTTTTTCCGATTTTTAAATTAGGTAAAGTACCCAATACTTGGACAAAATGAAAAATTGGACCGAAACTTGGACAACGGTTAGTAACTACATACCGAGAATACAATCAACCTAATGGGATACCGAGAATATCTATTTGTTTGCATTAATTATATAATTAAAACCATCTAATTATATCAAAATTATGTTACTTCGAGACTTTAATTTATTGTACTACGCAATAAAAGTTTTCGAGGTTATATTTTGTCTTTAAGATTGTACAAGTTTAGGTGTTTTTCTAATCCCCATAAGGTAGTTGTTGGACACGAGTTGAACTGAGGACGTATGTAATTTAAATGTCCAAGTATCGGATCAATCGGCGTCCAAGTACTACTCCGCACAAAAAATTGTGTCCAACTACTACGATTTTGTACGTAACCATTTTAACATTACTATCTATAGTATTTTAATCGTGAATCTATTTGTTTTTCTACAAATTATAATTAATTATACATGCGTACTAATAGTTCCATACAAAATTTTTGACATTATTCGTTAATAATATTAAAATATAACCTCTAAAAGAAAAAGTTCGTAAAATTTGTCCAAGTATTGGGTATTTTACCTTACAAACAAAACTTTTGGGTTGAACGGATAGATAACTGTAATATTTGGGCTCAACATGCTTAAGGTTTTTAAGAAGTAATACAATTATTTTACACCAACAAAATTATTTCATAAATTATAATTAATTATTTAGAAAATTTAAATATATACCTTCTACGTCGTCTTCTGTCGTAGATTCTATCGTATCAAGACTTCTCTGTTTCAGTTCGCTTTCGTTTTGTGAATCTATAAATAATAATTTTTCTTTTTATTGATTACGTCGGACATAATGTACAGATAGTAAACATGTGTGAACGATATACATAATTATTTTGAGCATTGTAATCTTAATTATAAAGGTCTTTACCGCATTCAGGCAAAATTTTATGACACTTTTGTCTTCGAATCATCTTTGTCGGACAGGTTTTACCACCGTTTCGAGGATGTATCTAAATACGTAATGAATAATTCTTTTTAGAAACAAAAAATGGTAAACAAATGTAAAATGTATTTTCAATAAACTTACTCTGATATTACGATTCATCGTTCTGTAACCTTTGCAGCTGTAACATGGGGACCAGTCACTCCAATCCGTTACTTTACAATCAACTTTATCATTGTGCAATTTATTGGACTTGGTTTGGTTTCGGTTATTCTTTTTTTTCTTCTTTGGATTTTCGGTCGTTGATTCATTGTCTATCGAAATATAATATATATTATTTCCAAATATTGTGTTATTCCTATGCTTATTTAATCCAAATTTTTGTCTTATTTTCGTAATATATTAGTTTTATCGGTAGCGAAGTACTAAAAAACCGTAAGACTACTTGGAGATGAAAAGAAACGAATGTTATAAGACAAAAATTGTATCTTCTCAAGTATTAATATACTTATACACAAAATTACATTTAAATTTCAAGCAAAAAACTGAAATAATCATGTAAAAGAACTGTGATAATATAGTTATAATTAATAATAATAATTATATATGCATGCTTACAAGTTGGTAGCTAAATAAATGAATGAAAAATTAGATAAAATAAAATCTAATTATACAAATAAATTAAAGAAAATAAACATTTAATATAGAAAAGTCACCACATTTTTTTTGTTTGAACTTGTTCAGTTGTTCCTCGGTTATAGGCACATTGTAAGTGACAATGCTGCTCACTTTCAATTTGTAATTGCGTATATTCGAAATTTCGTCTGCCGTTTAGTATCGTTAGGAAGCGTAAAAACGTTAAAATTAAGTATTAAGATTATTATAGTAATAAAATAAGATTATTAATTAATAATGATTTGAATAAAAACATGCGTTTTAGATTTATGACGTAAAATCACATAAGATCGAATTATATGAGATTTAATATAATTCACAAGATATTCGTGACTATTTTACGTAATTATATAGAAAATATATAAATATGTTTTCATAAGATCACTTATATAGTGACAATGACATGATAACATTTTTAAAAGTACTATACTAGATTAATTTCTCAGTAAAGTGCCAGTAGATACAAAATTGTATAAGACTATATTTATTTAATGTAATGTATAACATATAAAAATAGATAAAAAAAACTTTCCTTATTGATATTAGGTATATATTTTTATAGATAGTCATTTATGAAGTCTAAGTGAACTTCAAGATGAAACTTACGAAATTTTCCACAAGTCGCATGACATTCTTGAAGAGTTCGGAAATTGTTCATGTTTCCGTTGCAGCCAGTATAATGGAAAACTGTACACTTGTCCGTCATTTTATTATAGTAGTAGCGTAACGAGTTGTCGTTATGCTCATCCTGACAATAGCCAGGCTGCTCTGGCTGGGAGCAAATCACTATGTTAAAATCAATATTTTCATTACGTTAGTATCATTTCTTTGTATAAATAATTATAATAATTTTTACTCAGAAATTTAATAATTTTAACTAATTATATATATTGTTAGCAAGTATTTGAATATGTTTGTAAAATCATTTCTTTCACGTAAAATATAAAAAGATGCTCGATTACGTAGTAAGTTGCAAACTAAATTTTTCATTTTCGACTTTTAATTTAAGATATCGATATTCTTGTTAAATACCACTAATTTCTGATTTTTCAATATTATATGAAATAATTAAGTTATATCTTTCGGTTGTAAATAATGCATTTTAATTACACTAACCAAATTTGTTGCGTATACATTTGTATAAAATAAATGTGCAATATATTTGTATACGAGTGTATATACGAAGTATCGAAAGATAGAACAGATATTGAATATGAATATGCATGTAAAAGATGCTAATAAGTTACAGGGTCGAGTATAACTGTAACTGTAATTTTGGAGATTATTCAATCAATATATATTAAATAACGTGTATACCTTGCATTAATTCCTTAGTAATTTCACAGGATTTGGCCGCAGCCTCGCAAGTTGTAGATTCGTACTGGCATTCGTAAAGGCTGAGATCTTTATCTGCATCCGGTGAATTGTTCCAATTAGGCTTGATACGCCGCGATCGACTTCTCGTACCCGTACCACACGATACGGAACATGGGGTCCAGAATGACCATTGTGTATAACGATTGTTCATGCATCTCTAAAAATCATTGTATTCTTGTTATTATTGCACAGTGTATTTTAAAAATTTTTAGGGGGAGTAATAACTTTGTCATTACTTCCCCTGCACATGCTATTGTATTAATTTCGTATATAGAATAAGAATTTTTATTATTTTAAGTACGTAAAATTTGTATTGAGTTTAATGCTCTATTATGGACAAAAAGATAAATAAAATGAGACATATCTATATTACATGTTGCATTGAAGCCTATGCTGTTAGTAATAATGTCAAGTATATGTGTAAGTGTAAAAATAAGGTTTACTTTACCGATTTGATGGAGGAGAGAGAAATGGCTTGATGGATCAGGTGCGTATAACCATACAATTCATGATATTTACATTTATGACAGTTAGCTTCTCTGTTAGTTAACGTAATGACTGAATGAGATATGTATATATATCTTACAAAAAACCACTAATATATGTTAGTAGAACACAAACCGATTTTCAAGATTAAAGCTACTTTTTTTTATTTTTACCGTTATAAACATTTATTAACTCTACATGAATACGAATGAAGATAACGAATACCAAAATTACAAGTATGAGATTCGAGCAATTTTTCGTTGATTGATGGATTATGTTTTTAAGATACCCTCAATTAGCAGTTTATTCATATATATTCTTTAGTCCAATCGAAAATTTGTTTTTTTAATTGAGGAAACGGAAAATCGAATTGCAAAGAAGCCGGTGAGTGAGAGTATAAATGTTTCTACATCACCGTACCTTCCGGTTAGATTTATTCCCGGTTACCTCCTGCCTATTCTCAGCCCCCACCAAATCTTCAGACTCTTCAGTCCCATCCTCGGTATCATCGGGTGGTTCGCTAGTTTCCTCCTCGATCTCGCTTACCGTCTGTTCGTCCGCAGTTAGGCCTTCGGATCCAGTATTCGCATTGTCACCCTCAGGTGACTCGCAAGCTCGATTTTCGCAATCCAAAGTTTGCTGAAGATCGATGTGCGGATAAAGATATTTGCATTCTTTGCGGCGTTTTTTAATTCGGAAGTTACGATCTCGCGTACGACTTTCAGGACCGCAGGCACGCGTGCAAGGTGTCCATTCGCTCCAGGTAGTCATTGGACATTTTTTCTCGTCGACTTCGTCCGGTGGGCTATTCGATCATCATTTTATTATTTTAATATTAATAATATACATAACACAACAAATACCTCTAAACGTTTTCAAATTGCTCTAATTCCGAAAATATTATAGGAAACTCAAACTTATTGAAAATTATACGCACACTGCGAAAATATAGGTATAAAATTAAATACGTTACAAGTAAAATTAATCTATAGTGTAGTTTACCATACAAAATTATTCTCGGCATAACAGATTACTCGATCGGTGAGAAGTACTTCGCAGTTATGTTTAGCGGCTGACTTCTCATTTTTATACTGTCGCTGCCTCAGCTTAAATCCTCGTCCGCAAGTTACCGAGCAAGTTTCCCAAGGGCCCCATGGAGTCACTCTGCACGCCTCTGCATTTTGTAAAATAATTCGATTATAACATCAATTTCGTAAGTGCATGAGAATTGATATACTTAAAATACATCGATAAACTACTAAATAAAATGCATCCACAAACTACAATATAAGAAGCGTTAGACCAAATAATTAAGTAGATAATAAAATTATAATTGTATTAAACTACGGTGCGGAATCTCGTTACCTGAATTTTTTTCTGCGCATTACACAGTCAATCTTAGTTGGGATTTAAATGAAACTAATAATCGACATCTGGGAAAAGCAAATAAAAGTGTAAAACGAAACAAATACTTGCTACGATTGCTTGTACGTTGTGCACCTTCGTTAGTCTCGGAGCTCGATACTTTCTCGCAGGTTTTCTCATAAACCCGCAGACGTTTCAGATGAATCTTAGCCAATGGATTCATGTCAATGGCTGTCGGATCATAAAACGGCGATCGTTCGTCTTCTGGCCACGTAGTCGTTATGCGTCTGATTATATCGCGAGGTTCAGTTTCAGCGTCGACCGCCTATAGAATAGTTTCACTTTTATCACGTTTAAGAATATGGAACGTAAAAGTTTTCAATTGTAATTAATTTAAGTTGCGTTTCTGTATATATGCGCACGTTCTTTTATAATAGGATCAAATTGTTATTCAATGTGTTATACAAGCATTTTATTTTATTTCAGTGAATATGTATACTGTAATTTTAGTAAACTTTGTTTTATCTCACCTCGTAGGTGATGCCGTCATCGGTTCCCGCGTCTATTGGGTACAAGTTCACCACTTTGTTCTCGATCCATGAACAATTCGACAAACAAAGTTCTAATCCAGATAATCCAACGAACCAATCGGGTGATGGATCTATACAGTAATTAGGCACTTTTTAAAATCTACTATCGCAACTACAGTTTTAGAAATAGTTAATTTAAAAAGAAAATTAAGTAAATCTACCATAGTTTTAAATGGGATTTTCTTAATTACCTATCATAGATACTAATGATACGAGGTGATGTTGTTGATCAACTCTGAATACTGCGAAGGTTTTGCTCGTTATATTGGGATAGTTGATTCCTCTGGCTTTGATGATGGTTCTTATGTGAACACTCTATAATCAAATCATTATGCATTTCAATTATTGTCTAAGATATAGTTTTGCTCGTTACATAAAAATAACTCTTAATTTTTTAATGTATAAACTCTATTCCTGATGAGTGATGCACTCGCAAAAGTGTATTCTTGTGATTAGATGACTTATCGTCTCGAATAAGGCTCAAAATCTCAAAAAGGAAATCCTTTTGATATTAAACGATTCTTCTATAACCCAGTAAATTCAATTTCTATTTAAAACAGTGAATACTTGATTTTAATGGAATTTACTTGGTAATAGAAGAATCGTCTAACATTTAGTAGATTTTCTTTTTAACCATGTTTGAGACGACAATCCACTAATCACCAGAGTACATTTTTGTGAGTGTGTCAAAACCGTTTCTTGACGTTATACGCAATTCATTATGTTAAATGTTAAATTTTATCATCGATTTATCAATAATCAATGTTTTGCTGATTCTTTATGGCTTTCAATTAAATATAAAACAGTACTTAACATTGTTAAAGGGAAAAAGAAAGTTTAAATACCTGATTATCGATTTTAAACTTACTTGATTTTTGAGTTCGGATTCCAATACGGTGGTCAAACCATTCTCGGCAATTTGTTTTAAACCTTCACTAGCATAGTCATTGTACTCCCAGAAACGATATTCAGATGTGTGAGAAGCGCCCATTACATCTGAGAATCGCGCATTCCACGGTTTGGTTGGAAAATTCTGTTGGAGAAATAAACTTTTTCTCAAATAATTATTAATGCGATTATACTTAAATCCTATTTAAGGGGATGTCTATAACCCAGGTGGTAACTCAAATTTTTCACGCTTACAAGTATTGACAATAAGAAATTGTTTTTACAAAAATTAATTAATTTTTATTAAATTTTAAGAACAAATACGAGAACAAAATATTAAATATCAGTGCAGGGAATTTAACATTTTGAAAATAATTGATCTCACGAACTACTCTATTAAGCGCCTTAAGTCTTTGCACGATTGTATCTTATTTTATTATAAAGGACAATGTTTTTATGATTTTCCTTAATTTTTAATAAAAAACATTAATTTTAATAAATATAGTACTTCTTCACCGGTAAATACTATATAAACCCAATTTTTCAAACGAATTAAAAATATTTCTAACTATTCGGTATACGTTATGCAGTATTAACTATTTTCATCCGCAAAACGAAAACTTTACAGTCAATTTAAAAAATTAATCTTCGCATGCATAATGATTAATAATTTGTAATATTCAATATTCAATAAGTGATATTTACGCTTTTAAATTAAAAAATAGGAATATTTATTAATTTTATTTTAATTAAATATGTATCAATTACTTGATACCTTCAATCATAACAAGATATGTCATCAGATTATTATAATATTCAGAATATTTAAATCTATTTAAAATATATTTTTTAATTAATAACGGTGTTAATTATATCATATAACAGGTACGAAATAATAGATTTGGTTGCAAACTCTCTACAAATAGCATCGATATGAAAGATATGATATGTATTAAATATTTTATCAAGTATAAAATGAAAGTAAAATAGAAGTGCCTATTAACGGATTACCTTTGGATGAGTATATCTTGACCATACTCCTTCAAAAGCGAGTTCGTACTTAGCTTCGTCGCACGTGCAGCACTCGGATAATACAGGTCCGTGATCGTCGATGGTCGCTTTTGGATCTTGACAGAACTTTTGTTCTAAGCTTCCGTCCATGAACCACCTTGCTGGTGATTCCATTATCGATGCCCTATAGACATACGAATAAGTTTGAATGTTTACGTTACACAAGTTCGCCGATTTTAAACTGCGTACTTATATCTTCTAAATGGAGGTACAATCTCAATATTTGGAAAAGTTATATTGGATTATTGAAACATAATAATAAACCAATCGATTAATTTTTCACTCGTCCTATAGATCGTTTTTTATTAAAATTATTTATTGTGCCTTTCGACCAATCAGTTGCGTAATCTCCTTTCATTTTTATTTTATTCTATTAGTAAGATATAATTAAAAATTAATTACCTGAAAATTACGCAACCTGTACCTTCATCGGGACTGGTCCAATAAACAGATATTTCTTCCTTATGGACTTGGGATATCTGAACAATTGACTCTGGGCAATCTTGAGAAAACTGTGATATCTCAGTATCGTACAGTTCGAGAGTACCATGGGGTAGAGATTTATTTTCATTTTCTAACGTTAGAAAAAATCTAATAAATTTACGCTCATCGTCGTCGGGTTTCACGAGAACTGAAAATACAAGTATATTATGTTGTATGTAAAATGACTAAATTACGTTGTTTTATTATATACGACAAGACGGCAGTGATCTATACTTATTCACAAGATTTCATGGAGGGAGCGAAAGGAAGCCTAAGAATTTTAGCATGGGAAAGGTTTCTAAGGCGCATATATACATATATACTTGCATTTAAGTATATAGTCTTAATATTTCTATCTTTATGTTCTTAAACCAAAGATTGCTTTCGGCATCACTTTTTTTATCGATTTTAAACCATCAATTAGTTTACTTAGATTAAACGAATTATTTACTATAAAAACAACGTCGTGGTTGTTATAAAAATACAATATTTTTATTCAAATATTATATCGTAAGAAACTCGGCAACATTCGAGCAGATTAATCTCATTTATATCAATTTGAAATAAACCTATGTATATATATATATATATTGACGATAAGCCGGAGTCGGGACGATGACATTGGCCGAGGCAGACGCCCGACGCTCGGTATAAGGTCATAAAGGAGTTTAACGGTGCACTGTAGCTTCCAATGCAATTATTCGAGTTTACGGGCCGGCGCGCGACTAACAAGATTGCCCGAATAATGATGCGTGTATATATATAAAAGAGGAGTATACGTGCGTGTGTACGTCTGTGTGGCCAGCTGCCACAGGCCTTCTCACGTTTTTATACGACTGTCATTGTTCTAGAGCTTTGCAAATCGATCGAGTATACGATAATTTACTACTATCTGACTTTTCATCTCAAATTCACGGAAATGCTCAATTTCGGTAGCAAACAATTATTTACTTTTCATTTATTATAAATTGATAAAATATGTTGTTTACAATATTGCAAAAAAATATTATTACTAAAATATAGCGATATCCATTATTAAATAATATGTCAAACAATCAATTTTTTTGTCTTTTTTCTTTATTAAGCTTACCTAAAAGTTCAAAAAATAAATTATTTTATATAATTACATAATACACAATTTGAAGTTGTGATAATTTAAAGGAAGTTTGATGAATGGCTGATTATATTGAATTTTTCTACTTTTAATTTGGACTAACACGGATTGATTAATTTTAGTTTATAAAGACATTGCTAACACTCACTCTTGGTAATGATTTTTTTTATTTTATACGAACGTGATATATTAAGATTAACTCACACATTTTTTTTCAAAATATTTTTACTATATATATATATTAGTGATTTTTAATAAGTTAGATCTCGTTCTTACACAGTTGTCATTAATAATATATTTCTCTTATTAAATCTAATTAAAGTAGCTTAAGCTTAAAATTTTATATATAATTTTTTAATTAGTTAAATATCGACACGTCTGTATAGTTATGAAGATATAGCTTTCTAATTTCTATTCGAAAATAATTTAAAGATCAATTTTCAAATCTATACCCATCAGTATTGACAGATATTGGATTTTCAAAAGTATATACATATATATAGATTTTTTACGATCGGGTTTTTAAAAGGTAATCAGAATTTGAATATTCAATTTCACGTCCCAACTTTATTTCATGATATCTTCAAAAATTTGATTAAAAGTTACGTAAATAAATTAAACATTCTACCAACAATCGCGAAAGACCTGGAAATGTTAACGTACCTATAATAATTTTTTAATCCGCGAAAGTACTTTATCGAAATAGCGTGATCAGTATTGATCGCAAACTCGTCAAGTAACACGATAATCCCCATCATAATTTCCTCGCGTTTATTAGTTATTAGCTGCGGCTGGAGCGTACACCACAGAATATATATTTATATGTATAATATTAAAATCAGCAAAACGAGGTACGGTTAATCGGGATAATTACATTTCACAAATTGCTTATAAATCCAAATTTTTTTTTTAATCCAAAGGTTAATGCGAATTACCGCAGTCAAATTCGTTCATGTGTAAACCGCGGAAGTCTTTATACCTTTTCTTTTCTTTTCGTTCTTTTAAGTATGAGTTTCTAACTCTTTCCTTTACTGTCTTTTGATGCTACGGCCAGCTGTTGGCTCAATTTATGGCTTCGTCTCTTGCATTACAGGTCTTCGCCTCGCATTATACCTACGACTAGACTGACAGAGACGGAGAGAGGGTGAGAAAGAGAGCGAAATACAACAAAATTCATGGATATGCACCGAGACTGATTGATCGTCCGATTGTCTTGGCTCGAGCTTACGAATACTCTTGTTTTTAATGAAATACGGCTTTTGGAACTGCGTTATTGATATTTTTGTATATATTTTTAAAATGATATGCGTTCTCAAATCAAGTTCCAAGAGATTCCCTATACATTGATTAATTTGTTCTACCAAGACAAGAAATAAATAACATTACAAATAATCATTCATTTAAATATTATTAAAATAATGTAAAATTATATCATTATATCCATAGTATAATTAGTATTTAATATGTCTTGATTAACTTTCCTAAACGCTTTTAGGTAGTAGCCAGTAGTTACAAGAATTAAAAAAAAATTATGAATATATGTCTGACTAAACATTGACCGATCTACTGTACCAAATTTTTAACTTTGTTTTAGATATATGGTTGAGATAAAAATTAATCAGCATTTAAGATGAATGAATAAAAATAAGAGTGAATAAATACTGAAACCTTCGTGAAGGTTACACTTGTACTTTAATCAATCGATGTAGCTTAATGTCGATTTCTCTCTTTTCTCCGGAAACACACTAATACCTACGTTTTACACGCATATTGTGCAATCAAGAACAATACACACACATATATATATATATATATAGACTAACAAAATTAGTAGATACATAGTAGAGACGAAAATTTACGAAAAAATGCATACAATATTATCTTTTTAGAATTGGTCATATTATTATTTGTCACAATATTTACGCATTTAAATTGTAAAATATATATTTGATACGATTTATTATTAGTTTTAATTTCAAAATATAGAAACAATTATAAAGATATATATAAATCATATACGTAGATATTCTACCGACTACCTTTAAAATAAATGTATGTTCACTTAGCCATTGTAAGTTATTTTTTTAATAAGATATTCGCTGATGAGTAAACAATACAATTTGTTTCTCCCAATATATTTTATATAAAATTCACTTACTACTATCTTAAAGTGTAAGTGTTAGAAATTTACCATTCAAGTCGTAAATCAATTTCCATTGCAATTTTCAACAGAGATTGTAACAGTCAAGCGTGCGTGCGAATGCAAGCTCGAAGCACCTCGTGGGTTTCTCCACCTTATTTTCCTACGATCTTGAAGGGTAATGTCGACTGGCGGTTTGCCAGACCTTCGTGGTTCTCACTTTGCTTTTTAAGAGTTTAACTCGTTAGAAGTCACTTTTTTTAACAAATTTTTGAATGTTCCTTTTTTATCAAGATTAACTAATTTTTGTATATTCAAACCTTTATAGTAATAATTGTTTGTATAGATTTTCATCTCCTCTAATAGAATACACAGACATCTTTAAGAGAAATTTAATGTATTTTGATAACGATTAAAACGTCCGTAATATATTATTATTTAATTTATTTGTTGGTAAATCTGAGAAATTTTGACAAATAATAATTATTTTTACGTACATAATTAAATTAATCTCTTGAATGTTACCTCGGGTGAATTGCGCGAATGGTAAAACGTGTAATAACATTATTTTAAAAGAATAAAAGAGTGACCCTTTTATATTTTATATCTCTCGACAATTCATCAACTAAATTGTGTACGTGTATACTCTGCATATATATATGTTTAAACACTGTGTTAGTATTTAAACAAAGTAGCATTTGAAGATAATAAATTGAAAAAGTGCACCGTATTATATTATAGTAAAAATTTTTACGCTTGCATTAATGAATCTAGTAATGGGATTAAGCTTGAAGGGCGGATGTAAACAAAAAGCTTCGTTGGCTGTATTGAATGTGCTTTGTTAGTTGCAAAGGCGTTTGTTGGACCATTTTCATTGTTTCATGACTTAACTTTCCCTAGTGAGATAAACTTCAATAGGGTAAGCTATCCCACGTATAAACTAAGCTCCGCGATTATTATAGCTCAAACTCTCTAAATTGACTATTTTTAATAACAGATTGCGATGCATTCGAGTTATATTTTATGCTATTATAATATGGTGAGAAAGTTATAAGATGAATCGGAGTTGTTTATGTATATATAGAATTGTATATTAAATGCATAATTACTAAGTGTATAGAAGATCTTTTGAAACATTATATATATTTCTTGCAAAAATGTTCAAATTATTTAAAGAAAAGAGAGATAACTGACCTTGATACTTGGTATTTGGCATGAAACTTTTATACTCCTCGGTGGTGTTGATTTTCAGCAGGTGAATACGATATACTTCTTCGGTGGAATGCGGAGCTTTGATGTCATCCCATTTTTGCTCGCAATGCATCGATCCATTTGCGGCACTTGCCACCAACAACAGAAAAAATGTATTCCATTTCCTCAAAAGTGGAGGCATTTTTTTCTCTCCCTCTGCAAAAAAAATGGTAATGTATTCGACCATTAAAAAAAATAGACAAAATATGTTGTTACTATATATTGTTTACTATGTTCACCTACATATACCTATGATATGCTTACGCAAGTTTAATCGATTGATTATTTGCATTTAACAATTATGATGATCCAGCAGAGGCTTTCATTATCTCGATATATAATGAATTTATGAATTGTCGTGTGGTAACATTTCATTTTGCGTGTATGCTCGCATAACTGTATCATATAATTTTATTATTTGCGCGATTTATCCGCGATTTTTCGTGAGCTTTGCAACTTTAATCTCGTTGAATGCTTAATCGAGCCGAATTCATCTGGGGGCATATATTTATTACTTTGACGTTTAAATACAAAAAACTTTGAAAGAGAACGCACTTTTGCGGAATTCTTTTTATTGTGCTATCGACTACAACGACAGAAATATTTCTAAATGTAGTAGTATTTATTTTTTTATAATAGTTTGTTTATTCACTAAACAAGCTAGAGAAAATGTTTGGTAAAGTGGTAATATGTCTAATATAGACTAAAATGCATAAATATAATTATAAATATACCTATAGATATATACCTATATAAAGCATTCCACGTCAAGTGGTCGAATAAAAATTTTAAAATGCACCAAATTTTTGGTACAGACTGGAAATGTTTTTCAGAAAACAAAAAGAATTTACATGAAAACATTACATGAAACGTTGGTTGCTAATTATCTCTAGAATTTATTAGTCTGGGTTAAAATTGCTAATTTCAGGTTCAATGTCTCATAAACTATAAGGCAACATTGACCTTGAAAAAACTGTAACTTCACAATAATTGATTTTTCATTCATAAATCTAAAAAAAAATTTAAAATAATACCTTTTTAATGGTTTGTAGCTTGCAAATGGCCTACAAGTATGTAAAATATTATGATATTTTAAAGAATTGAAAAATTTTATTAGAAATTGAAATGGAAATAACATGTTAATTATTTTGAAATATTTATGTGTTTTTCGTCTTCACGTGGAATGCGACCTATATATATATATATATATATATATATAATATATATAATAATTTTCCTAATAGTAATCGCGATCTTTAAAAATTATTAATATATTTCATCGATGACTTAAATATGAGTTATCCTTGTATAACTTCCAATTAAATAAAATATCATAGATTTTGTTTTATTTGCCTTTTGAATTCTTCATACAGGTGTATTATTTCGTAAGCGTTGAAAAGAAATATATTTCAATTATACAATTTTAGCAGTTGATATTTAAATGAGCAATATAATAACATTGCAATAAATTGAATAGATTTTGTGTTTATACAAGTGCATAGAACCCCTCAAAGTCTCATCAAATTTATAAAACAATCATATGGGAAACTCGTCAAATATATTTCTAAGAAATTTTAAAGTAGAAGAAACTAAATAAAATGAAAAGGCAAGATTTTGGTAGTTTCGAAGGGTGATGGCGATGCGCCAATAATATATAGATATATGTACGAACGAATCGACGGCGCGCGTGTCTGAAAGTTATGGTTTCACGCGGCTCATTAAACCGTCGGGTCCTATATGAAATATCCGGAAGTTTAGCAGTTTGAAAAATGACCTCTCATATATATGTTATCGGGGAGCTCGCAATTTTGCGCCCACGCTTCACTTTCACCTACGCGGTATCGCAAACCTCGTTTATTGTTCTTTTTTTTACATTTTCTTGTTGTTCTCCAGTCGATTCCATACCTCGCTACGATAAATTACGTCAAGGACCTGTTTGATATATATTTCTAAGTTCCAGCTGTGAAAGAATCGTTCTGAATTTGAGCCTATCGATATTCAATCCTATAGTTTATTTTTTTTCATTTCGCGTTGTAGTAAATATGTAATGGTATCAAAATAGAAAATCTGAATTAGTAAATTATTTTTCATTATGTGATATCTAAAACTTTCACAAACCTGTTTGTGCGAACTGAAAATAACGATTATTGCATTTTATATTGCAATTCAATTTCATTTTTCATCACCAAAAACTCGATAGTTTAGATTAAATTATTTTTTCCACGTGACTAAATATATTTATTAAAAATAAGACTCTTCATATTATAGGTTCAACGTAAAAATATACTTTAAATTAAAATATACTTTACATAGTCGATATGATATTCATTCGTTAATCACTATATTCATTGATTCACCAAATAAGTAATAAATAATTTTTAATATTGAGTTAACAGTATTAAATAATTTATAAATAATAAATGATAAAATAACGTGTTGTAAGGTAAACAACGGATAAAATGTAGAATGATTAAATACATATTGATTTTAAACTCAGCTATAAAATTAAACGTTTACTGTTCAAGTATATAGATATAGGTGTTAGCTAATTTGGCGCAATGGCATGAAAAATCGATCGATCGGAAAAAGGCAAGATGCCTTGCGTCGAAGGAGTACAGAGCGGATCTTCTTTTTCAAGCGTCACGCCTTTATCCGCACGATTCCATGCACGCCTAAGTGTGCACTCCTATCGCAGTATTCTCGTGAGTGAAAAGCGAGAAGTCTTGGTATCTATATATATATAGGGGGGACTGAATCCTCGCGCCCGCACAAACGTCATTGCATGCGGGATATATGTCTTCGCCCTTATCTTCCTTCATCTCAACGAATCTGAGCTTCTTCTTACCGACTATAGTAAGATCTTAATGATCCGCGTGAGCGAGTGCCTTTTTTGTTTCCTTGTAATATACAGGTATATGATCTGTGTGGCTTTTTATCGATTGCGTACAAATGAATATACAAACGATAAGAATCTTTGTGGATATATATACAATATTTCTAAATGCATGAAATGCCTATTTTTTGCTAGAGGAATGTGTATATATATATATATAGTACGCGTTATTTTAGTATTTATTTTTAATTTATGGTGATTAATTAGATTTTATAATAATTAATAATTATCTTGTATTATTAATTTTTATGACTATATATATATGCAAAATTGTAATTAACTAGCAAAAAATATGTTTCCAATAAATGTTAATTATTATTCATCTGATATTAGTGATTCTTAATTTAAATCTAAGTGAAAATCCTTTAAAATGCATGAGTTTCGTGTATGATATATCTGTGGGTTCCATAGTAACAACCGGATAAATCTTAAGAATATCCAAATCCGCGAAAAGTTTAAAATCGGCTCTTTATCAAAGAAGCTGAGAGGTGAGAAAGTTAAATAGAAGAAACTGCGACGGACTGCCCTTCTTGTGAGCTCTCCTCTTCGGCTAGAAGTTTTGCGAGTCCCAGAGGGAAAATGTATTAGGGTATATAAATTTAAAGGGAACATTCGACCAATCTCGTACCCGACGATTGCTTTCTTGTTGAGTCTAAGAACTTGAGGGGGTAGATAAAGAAGCCAAAATCGCGGCTGTAGAGAGATAGAGACAAGGAGACAAAGAGAGTGAGAGAGAGAGAGAGAGAGAGAGCGAGTGGAGGGGTGGAAGGGAGAAGGAAAAGAGTTCGTTGAGGTACGATCTGATAAAAAGCACGTCGGCCGCTCACCTACGAATATAAATCTTTTCCTAACTCTTCGAAATCGATACTGTATATACCTTACCTTCCTTTTTCACAATTAAGCCTTTTAATTTCTTGGACAACGTTATCTCGATCTTCGTCTTATCTTATGCTCCCTTTTTATCAGCTTGATCCAATTTTAGATTTTTCGAAGTGAAACGTTTAAGTGTAATTCATGGAGTCTAGTCAACTCTTAAAGGTTTTATCATTACATCTTTTGTTCCTATTTCGTAATTTTTTTTTAATTTATTTAATTCACATTCTTGGAATGGCTTACCCGCGTATTAGAAATATCGATATTTAATTTAATTAATTAATGAAAAGAAAATTATATTAAGGAGTTATGGCACTCATATAACTCGAATATTGAGCATTGAAAAAAAATCGAACGTTTAATAAATAAATCAAATTTTGCGTGCTTAAAATAGTCTGTTGGTTATTAATTTACTTTTGGTTATAACTATAGATTTCTGAAAAGTTTCATTGACACCGCATTGGAATAATTAAACTTCTCTGCAATTATTAGAGTTAAAAACTTGTGCTTCCTTCCATTCGAGGAACGATCAAGTCTTGGTTTACAATGAAAAGGCTTTTAGTATAGACTCTCCGTTCGAGATCAACTGATGAGAAAAAAATCGGCTCAAGTGGTTTGTGAGCTTTTTCAACGGATAATTAACCGCTGAGATTTTCGCGTACGAAAGCAAAAATTTCTTTTTTTCGGTAATAAAATAAATGTTGCTTAACTATTGAAATATAAGTTTTTTTTAAAGAACTTTGACTTTATGATCATGTAAAAGTAGAGAAAACAATATAAGTAAAGTTTAATCTGAAAGTTATTACGTAGCGATATAGATATTACAGTAGAATAATAAACACTCGGCGTCGACAATTCGAAATAGGATTGATAAAAAGTAATTTAAATTGTTGCATAACATTTCCTATAGAGCTTGTCGTCAAGTTTTAAATCGACAGAAGGAAATACGATGGTTATTAAAAAAAAAGTTGCATTTTCAAAAGGTAAGTCGTTTGTCACAAAGTTATTTATCGAACAATAAACCATTCTTGTTTATAAGTTATCTGTTAGGGCGGTACGTAAATTTTTCCTGTTTCTGTAAATCTAAGAGGATTTACTTCGTTTCCGCGGATTTTTTCTTCGGGATAACTGGAGCAAAAGACGATAAAAAAAACGTCGTCTAACGAAGGAAGCAGGTGGACGACAAGAAATAGTAAACTATTTCTGATCGATTGAAACAATTTTCATCTACATGGAAAAATGGAATTAAAAAAGAAAGTGTGAATGGACGAAACGTTCGAACGCAATTTTTAAGTTGCCAAACAGGAAATCACAAAGAAGATTTACTGAACGTTTCAACTAGGAGAGGAATTTTTATTGCCTTTACTGATTGCTTTCTTTTCGTACCCGCGTGTATGTTCCTTTGCTTTCTTTTACATATTTCATCTTATGCTTTGAGTTAGTAAACGTATTGAAACGTTGTAATTTTGTTAAAAACCTTTTTTTTATTATAGGTAATCTACAATATATATACCTATATACTGTTTCCACGCTTTGGTTTACAAAGACGATTTGTAACAGCCTAGGGTATTCCAATAATTTTAACTTGAAACTTCAAAGAATTTTTAATATTCGCTGTCCAATATCAACTGCTTAAGTGTACCTTGGATTTTGCATATACGTATAGAGGTATATGTATAGATAAATTTTCTCTCAACTATTACTAATGTATTACAAAAGTTGCAATAAATGAACCCATATATAAAATTTATTGATATATGCAATGGCATGTTTAAATAGTATATTTCATAAAATGATGTTCCTTATTTTACTTCGGAAGAAAGGCGGAAAAGAATGTTGCATAAATAAACATTATATATTTATGAAATGTAAAATTCTACAATTTTTGCTTTATTACAAAATTTAAAAAGACATCCGCTTCTATATAACATTAATTTAATTTATAAATAATCACAACTTACATTAAAAACAATTGTACAAGTTTACAATTTTTCAATTATAAAACATTATTTTCCATATTAATAAAGATATTTGTTTAAATACTGATATATTATGTGCAGTTATGCGTTTAAAAGTAAAACTATTATAATTATTTATTGATTAACAATTCGGTAAATTAAATAATCTTTAAAAATAATGGATAAATTTGCACGTTGGCGTTACCTGAATGCTTTATTGTTTACATGCAAAGTATCTTTATAAACGTTATATGTGTCTTAACTGTCTTTATTGGTGGGCCTCTTATCTGCTGTACGTACGAGGTAATCAACGACAAGCGGATATAGATTCGGTACGTCGATACCTGTAAAACGAGCATTAATCGAATGACTTTCGATTTTGTCGATTTCGGGAAATTGCGTTCGAGGCTTTATGGTATGGCTTAACAAGCGTTTTGTCCACGACTTATGGATCGCATTATGTTTTCTCTCTCTATATATATATATCCTCCTACGTTTAATCGTCGATATCGTGTGGTCAACATTTTTACGAGTGACTTATAGTGTTACACCATTCTTACACGTACCGTTTACCAATAATATAAATTTTTCATGTTTCATAACGATTTCGGTTAATAGGAATTTGTACGTTCGAAATCACATCGAGAAAATAACACCTAATTGTATCGTTTGTCGACAACTTAACGCGTATTATTGTATATAATTTAATCTTTATAAGAATATCCCCTATTAGTTTCTAAATAAGTAAATCGTTTATTGATTTCAAGTTGATGATTGAATTTTACTGTTTATTTAGTATATTATTATAATAAATTTGAAAAATTCAATAAATTACTTGTCAATAAAGTTTCGACATTTCTCTATTATTTATTACGTTGAGCTAATTATAAATAAATATACTTTTTTAAAAATTGTTTAATTATTTAATAATAAATTAAAGCTCAAATAAAAATTTAGAATGAAGGACTATTGACAAGGATTGTAGGTACTAAATCTAATTCTAAAAAATTCCGTGAAAATTTTTTTCCTTCAGTAGAAAATCTTACTTTAAGTATATAAAAATTTACTTTAATATATGCATAAGGTTTCATAAAAATAAATTTCTTTTTATATTTACTTAATACTTTTCGCATTACTCCAATCTAAAAACAAATAATTCAATAAAATAATTTTGTTCTGTAATAATCATAATAAATAAAAGCAAGTGTGTATATTGTGAATAAAACGGTAAAGAATAAATTAATGAATGGTCAGTATAACAATAGGAATGAGAATTTTTCAATAAAATTTTTATTGATTTCATATACTGTAAATCAGTCTTTGATATAAGTACGTATGAAAATAATTTTATAAAGAAGAAATCTGTATATATTTGATAAAGATTTGTATTAATAAATTAATGATGCACTGTATGCATTCTTTTGAAAATTATGTTGATTTAATTATAATAGATATTCTGATGGCTGATGCCTTTTCGTAAATCAATATTTCAACAATTAAAAGGTGTCTAACACATAATGATATTGCCTTCATTATCTAATTGTTAGTATGTCAATTTATTCATCTGTTCATCTGGAAACAAATGAGTTTTCAAAATCAAAAATATTTATCTTATTAATAATTTTCTATTGTATCACATCTATCAGAATATAAAGTAACACAAAATTTATGTGAATAGTTAGAAACGAAAGTGAGTCTCTAAACGGATTTAAAAATATCTTTCGGAAAAAGAGAAGTACTAATTTAAAAAAGCCGTAATTAAAAATTCTAGAGCATCATTGAAGGTGAAGGTAGAGACCAATAAAGCTTCTGTATAGGGGAAAAAAGAAAAAGAAAGATCAATTCGATTATCAAGCCTACTGAGTTTCTGGATTGAAATCTCCAGCGAATTTTCATCGCCTGTCGTTCGATATCGCGTTATTCGGTCGTACGTAATCCAGTCGGTTTCTTTCTCTCTTTCTCTCTTCTTGAATGAAAAACAGTGGTGACCGACCGAATCGAGATCCGAATGAAACGTTTCGCAGGTTCAGATTTAATTTCTTCGAGCTCCAGAAATCTGATTTTTTTCAATAAAATCTTATCTACTCTTTAAGGAAATTCACTTGATTACTGCAAATTTTTCTTCGAAACCAGCATGATTTATAAGGAATAATGTCTGTTAGTCTCTATATTCAGTAAAATCTTTTATTTTCATTTCCTAAACGAAGTATTCTTAAAATGTAATATTATTTCACATTTTAGAGGTTGCTTTTTGGTAACTTTAACATTCTTTTACTGAAATTTGCATAGTT
Organism: Theocolax elegans; assembly: GCA_026168455.1. NCBI lineage: Eukaryota > Metazoa > Arthropoda > Insecta > Hymenoptera > Cerocephalidae > Theocolax > Theocolax elegans. Next base: position 95,029,015 of record CM047425.1, read on the forward strand.
TTATATGTTTGCTTTATTTATCTAGACTAATCCTTATCTATGTATGATATGTGCATTATTGACTTTTATTTGCAATACCTTTAAATATATATATTTGTTAAAATTAATGTTTTTTTCATCAATTGCATTAACTAATTTATTATACAAATTATTTTTAATTTTCTAGTACAACATAGACTTTAAAATTTATACCTTCAAATGTATATATATGTGAGAGCATAAAAAGAAATGAAATTTTGCTTAGTTTACAAAAGCCCGATGAGAAACTATACGAAAACGAAAGCAAACGATCCGCGTTGGTGTATGTATATGTATATATATATATAAAAGGGTCAGTATGCGTCGTAAGCCCTTCGAGAGCTTAATTCTAATCCGGCCGAGCTCAGCACACGGAATCCCTGGCAAATTGCTGAAAGACGTATAATTCACCATCTTCCTCTCTCTCTCTCTCTCTCTCTCTCGCTTTTAACTCACCGAGGGTGTGTAGGTATATATGCAACACCGGTTACTTCGACTTGCCGGTCCTACGATTGCTCATGTCCTCGACCAATTACCACTCGGCTTTCGATTTCGCGGCCGCCTTACCGGCCCTCCTATTATTTGCATCTGTACTCTCTCGGTTCTCGTGTCTCTTCTTCCACTTTTCAATTTGTCTCTTGGAACCTGGTACATCCAACTTTATTTTTTTCTACGACATAATTGTGATGCGTCAGTCGATTAATTAATTCGAGTGTGCCGTGTCGAATTTACACGTATAAGGATATCGAGTTACTTTGTTTATGTGAATACTAAACTCAATGTCTTGTTTTATCACTTTTTTTCGTTCGTTTTGATCAATCCTTTAAATTTTTAGGTACAGTTTATGTTACCGCGGTTCATTATTCATTTATCAGTGTCATTGCAATTCATTCTATTGATTAAGGAATTAGACAAAGATAGATAAAATTATTTTTAATTGTACGTATTTGGTGTTATGTACAGTAAGTAATAGAAAATATTATTAATCTACTCACAAATGCTATAAGTGGTAATTATTATTTTTATGCAACGTGCACTAAAGTTTACATTATTCTTATTAACGATTGGATATACAAGTACACAATATTTATTATTTAATTCAATCGCGTATTAGTAATATACATTATTTCAAAAATATCTAATAAATTTCGAAACATTAAATTAAATTATCAATTTCCTGAACTTTGACTTCTGTAATGTATGCAAGCTGAAAAGTTTTAACCTTCCTGAGTTACCCACAATTATTGCAATTTGTCCTTTACATTCATCAAAAGTACTGTTTATATGTGTGTTTATTCTACTTTTAAAATATTTACCGTTATTATTTTAATTTGTAAAACACACATTTTTTTAGTACAGTGTAAAATTTACATTCCGAAATATTCTTTTGAAAATTTATTTTATTGACTTCTGTCCTAAACTTCCATAATTAATATGACGTAGAATCACGCTCACTCTTTAATCAATTACATTTGAACCACTGTGTATTTATAAAAAGTTGCTTATTGAATTGTGTAATAAAAATTTAAAGGATTATGTGTTAACACGTTATCGAACAAAATACTTATATAAAAACGTGTAAAACGTTAACTCAAAACAAAATATATAAAAACATCTCGAATTTGTTGAAAAAAATTTATATTACATACACAAATATAATCATAGTTGAAATATGAAAAATATAATTTTGTTGCCACGAAAAAAGTCGTGCTTAGGTTTAGTCAAAGTATCGAAAGTTGCAGAGATAACACGGCGATCAAGCGGCCGGCTCCCGAGCTACTGGCGCGACTAGACCTTTTCCTTCTCGCGTAACCGCGCGGGAAATTCGCGCACGCGCGTTTTTATCCCTTTTTCCTTTAGAAGTGGCGAATCTCACGCGCGCGCGCATATATGTATACGGTGTTTTTTTTCCCTTCATTAGCCTATACCTATACGAATGAATTAACGTTGCGGGAAATGCGTTTTTCTAGTCCCGTAATTACCAATGGTTTTACCAAGTTCATTTTGTTTATTCTATTCTTATATTGTTTCTTATATTTTTTCTCCGACTACAATATGCCTCGTGGTTTGATTTCGTATTTAGGATATGAATTACCTCTATTGTATGCTTCATTTTATTTGTGAATCATATAATACATTGTTTCCACAGGATGCTTGTTTTTTGTTGCCCGAATATCTGGTAGATTGTTTTTAAAAAATTTATTTTTAGACGATAATATATGAGAAAATTTAAGATTTTTTTATACATCATATCCATGAAACATATAATTTGTACTCAAACGTGTAATCGTGAAATTCGAGCGAGTAGTCAGACAGCGGAATATCATTCATTGTTACTATTACACTTTTAAATCAACATTTATAACCTTTTAAAAAAATTTATACACAAAAAATAAATTTTGTATGACTTTGCTACTGGAGTAAAAAATTGTATATCGTTGAAACATTGCAAAATATTGCGAAAATCAGTGAAATACTAACAAAAATAAAAATATCATTAAAAATTTTTTTTTCTTTCTTACTGTTACTTACGCGTAGATCAAAGGAAGAAACAAAGAATTGGAAAACTTGCAGCTACAGTAAAAAATGGCAAAACGTAGAATCTCCAGCTGTATGCTGTATTTTATTCCCTTTAGCATTAAAAACGAAAGAATAACGTTCGTTAATTAGTCCAGCCTCGCGCTTGGGGCTAAATTGCTCTATTTACGAGGCGGTCACGAGTCGGTGCCGCGCGTCACGGCGCGTTTTGCTGTCGTTGCAGCAAGCTTTTCGATAATTATTCACGCGTGCGATATAATACGCTTTGACTGTTCAGCAATTTTTATTCCACCTCGATTGAGATGCTGTTACCACTCATTTGAGTAAATTGCTATTTTTTTCGTGCTATCTTTATGCCATTTGATGCTTTCCGTGTTTTCTGAGAATCTGGACGTACGATCATTAATTCAAATAGAAGAATTAAATAAATCGATTAAGAGATACGAACTGCGCATACGATTTGACAATCAATTACAAGATTGGCAATACGTATAAAAGATAATTTTAGAAAAAGTCTGACGCACGAAGACTTTTTGAATTGAGATAAATGTTTTTGAATTTTTACAATTGTCCGGTACATCACGCATGCATCACGAATTTCGATTATAATCATTCATTTGCATGAAGTTCAGTTTTAATTATTATTATGCATAATAATTATTACACTGTAGAAAAGAATGTTATTAATTATATAAACAAGTTCATTTAAAATTGGATATATTTTAGCAATATTCTAGCAGAATACGATTAGTAACTTAATTTAAAAATTAATCAATATTAAATTAGATAAATGCAATTAAACAAGTTTTGATACATTTGTATTGTTTACAATGATGAGAATAATCGAGTACATCTGGACCAGCTTACGTGCTAGATTTCTTATACTTTGAGTAACCGTTCGAAATCAAGCCGCGCTTTTATATATAAAATCTATGATTATGAATTTCATTTTATTTAATGGCTTTGATGTGATAAATAAATTTATTATTATAATTATTTATATTTTATTAAAATATCAATTCATATTTAAAAAATAATAATTTTGTAACAGTGTCAAAAATTGTACTGTCCTAACAAATTAATCTTTAGCTTCATTACTTGGTGACTTGATAATAAACAATACAACGTATTTTTTCTTCAAAATTTATAGAATTTTATTATACACGATCGAAGCTACGAATATAATGTATGTGAATGTATAAAGGAGTAACAGTTTATGAATAAAGTTAAAAAAAAAAACTTGTGCAGACGATACTCGTTTAAATCGAGTCATTTATTCTACTGGAAAATTAAATATCTATTCGAACATCGTGCATATTGAAACGAAGGATGAAAAGATGCAGGACTTTGAAAAGACGTAATCCCGAGGATGATTCCCGGCGCTATATCAATCGAGCGAGAGTCGAATCCCATGTAAGCCGCACCTTATTGGCTATCCTGCACGTTTTCTCATAGCTCAGTTTGAGATTAAAGAGCTATACGCCAAAGGTACTTATATTATTTTTCTCAGCTGTAGATGCTTTAGGGTAAATTGAAACTTTAGGATCAATGCTTTCAATCTTCTATTTCCAAAATTTCTTATTTATTTGATGGATACTACAAATACCAATACTAAACTTTTGAAATAATCATTCATTTTGTATTGAAATTCTTTTTAACGCTTTCATTCAATTTGTGCATTAAATATATGTATATACCTTTATTAGAAATATCTTATTGTTTCACAAAAAGTAAAATGTCTATATATGTGTCATGTGAAATTTTATTTTTTAGTGAACAATTTTATTATCGTATAATATAATTTGTTCAAATATTATAAATTATAAATGTTACTTTGTACAATAAAGATTTAATAATAATCATTTATTTTAAAAAAGATTCTTTATTCACCAATAAATATTGTTAGTTTATCGTTGCAACAGTTTCTTTTTAATTATTGATGACTTGCTGCATCTACAAGTATTTTTTTCATTAAGTAAAACAATTTTTATATAGGTAATAATAATAATAATGATATTGCCTATGTATATAGAAAACATCTGTACATCGAAAATATATAAAATAATACACTATATAGTATCAACATTTTCTATTATCCTACAAAAAACAACATATTTTTAAGTAATTTACGAACATTTGGTCAAATATTATAATAATTCCTAATGTTTACATCATTCAATAAATCAATATTCATCATTTTACTATTTCTATATACAACTAATTATCTATCAATAATTATACGAAAAACGATAAATTTGATCTAATTGTATATGTTTATACAATATTTTTATATTGTTATTAACACCTAGGTAGAATATCCTTACATGGTTCCCTTTGAACCTTCATTAAAGGGCACAATCTGCCTCCATTTTGAGGTTCCACCTGTAAAAAATGAATTAAATGAAATTTTCATAACATAATATTTTTCGTATATTTTACATAAATATCTAAAAACGTACAAGAACTTTCTTTCTTCGAGAACGAAAATCGTTACACCCTTTGCACGAAGACCAGGTACTCCATAACGACATTTGACAATTAATTTTACGACCTAGACAATGAAAAATGAAATTGAATAAATTTTTCTTCGTAAATGTATTTGAAAAGGATTATATAATAATGATATTTTATTATTACCATGTACAACGCAAGTATCTATGCAAGCTCTAATATCATTAAACCTGTTATCGTTTCCTCCGCAACCAGTGTACTTAAATGGCAAGCACTTGCCTTTATCGGAATCGTAATAATACTTGTGTGAATTATCGTCTTCTCCATTGGGGCATTTACCTTCGTCTGGTGCTAGATCGCAATATTCTGAAGCGTAAATCAAACATTTAGAAATTTATTCACATTTTTATTATCGAGAGATAAGAAAAGTTAAAAACATTATATGCGCACCGGGTTTCTCTAACAAAGCATTAGTCGTCGTTGTTGTTTCAATTGTCTTTGGCGTCATTTCTGGTTTTGTTTTTTCTACATCTCCATTACTTATTAATACTTCGCACGAATCGGTTTCGTAAAGACAGGCGCTATAACCGTAATCTGTGTCTCCATCTAAATAATCTATACGAACTCTTTTAAGATGTTCCTAGAATAATAATATATGATTAATTACAATACAAATGAAAATATAATTTATGAAAAATTAAAAGTTTACGTTATTACCTTGATTTGTCTGTATCGATACCTAAACCCGGAACCTTCTGTAACAGAACATTCGGTCCAATCTGTCCAACTAGTATATCGGCTGTCGACACAGATCTATGTACACGAATAAAAAATAAGAAAATTATATGCGACACATTTTATGCAACACGTTATTGGAATAAACTATGATAATATATAAGAACATACGAAAATGTCGTCAGGACAAGGTGGATTACCGCAATCGACTTTTTCTTCCAGCACTTGTTTTCCAAATTTAGTGATGCATTTGGTAATGTTTACGTGCCACTTATAGCTTCGCGAACGTTTTATTGCTTCCTGACCACAAATTTTCTCGCACTTGGTCCAGTCACTCCATTCTGTCAGAGCGCAATCTTCTTTCGTAACGTCTTGAGGGCTACAAATTGTTTTAATTTATAGGTACACATATATACATATAATGCAGTGTTGCGTGTGTATACTCTCCAAAAATTAGATTAAGATAAAGTAATGATATTGCTATACCAGTGTTTTGAAACTTGACAAGGTTTCGCTTCTTCCAAGGGTAGTGTACAGTTAGTTTCTTTGTAATCTTTTTTTATCGTTCTGCTACGTTTCGATACTCCAGTCGTACAGTTTTCTGAACATTCACCCCATTTGCTCCACGATGTTACGCAGTCCTCTGTAAATATACACGTTATATGTAGGTCTGTTTAGAAAGTTATACTTTTCCAACTTACTTTTGAACGAATATTAAAGATTTTTTTAAACAATGAAGAAAAACAAATGGATTGTTATATAACTTGTTGTAGCGAAAACAAAAGTTTATATATAAGATGTTTGTTTATAGTTACACAATGTATTAAAATAATTATATGTAACTTGCCGACTACTGCCCTATGCTGACAGCTCTTTTCCGAACCCCTCAATCGTTTTAAATGAATTCGGGCGAGAGGCCTAACATCGTGCGTGTTGTTCTGTGCATCGTAAAAGGGCGCTTCAAGTTTATTTTGCGGCGGGGGCCAGGTCATGTTCAAACTTTGAATAATGTCTGGAGGATCCGTCATTAAATCTTTGTCCTATCGCGAATACATTTAAAAAAAACAATTAATAGAAAAAGCAATATTTTATATAAGAATTATTAATAAGTTCAACGAAATACGTCTACTTACTTCGTATAGTATACCATTTCTAACTCCTACATCGTAAGCGTAAAGATTTAAAGTTTTACTCTCGATCCAAGTGCAATCAGCTTGGCATAGCTCTAACGAAGTAACTCCGATGAACCAATCGGGTGATGGTTCTATTAGAGTTATTTACAATTTATTCAATCGTAAAAAATAATTTTATTCTGTGGCAAGTACATTAGAATGCTTGTAATATTTTTAACTATTTACCTATCCTCGCAACCAGTGATACCAGATGTTGTTCTTTTGTTACTCGTACGCCGGCATAAGATTTACGGGTTTTATTTTGAAAATTCGCTCCTTGAAATTTTATTAAAGTACCTATACTATACCTCTGGGTTAATAGAAAAAAATATTTTATTTTATTTATAGTATATCTTTATTTGTTATTAGTATTCGTTAATAAAGAAGTAATCTAAAAAAAACAATAATAATTGATTTAACGAAAGAAATTAATACTTCGTCTTTCATACATTCTGTTTTTAATCAACAATAGTTAAAGCGTGTATCAATGAATATATACATAAATAATTAAAACATTAATAACAAACCAATATTTGAGTTAATTTAAGCGTATTTTGTTAGATCAACTTCTATGTAGAATTTGAAAAAAGTATTAATTGTAAAATTACATTAGCTTTCAATTCCAATTCTAATGCAGTTGTGTAACCGGTTACAGCATATCGTTTCAGACCCTCACTGGCATTTGTATAGGCGCGCCAAAATTGATAATCAGGCGAGTGAGATGCTCCAACGACCGATGGAAAAACGGCTAGCCATTCTCTTTTCGGAAAATGCTGCGGGATTAAACAAAAATTACAATTATCGATTAACTTATACAATTCTAAGAGGAAATTAAATAAATTTTACTTTTGGATGCGTGTACCTCGACCACAGTCCCTCAAATGTCATTTCGTATTTTCCATCGTCACACGCGCAACATTCTTTCATTATTTCACCCGGATCGTCTAATTGCACTCGAGGATCTTGGCATACAGTTATGTTTGCTATATGATACCTTAATTCAGTCTCTTTTACAGCCGCTCTAAAAAATTATCTTGTTGAGTTTACTTAACAGACATGTTTTATCAAAATGTTCCTAACAAGACTTTCTAACGTAGAAAACTTTTAAACGAATTAATAAATTTATTATTAATTTCCACTCGTTGACTTCGATCACACAACGTAACTGACACTACAGTAGATGTACTTTTTTAGTGCATATAACTTATCGTATAATTTGCAAACTTCGTTTAAAAAACGTTTGAAAGTCAAGTGCTACAATAAAATGAAACCATTCTGTAATATACATATATAATTTGTTTACCTAAATTCAATACATCCGCTGTTTACCGGCGGACTCTGCCAACCAATTTTTAATTCTAACTTTGCTAAAGAAACTGGACCGTCGATAATTCGGTTAATGCAGTACGGACCGTTGTGGAACATAGACAATTCTTTTTCACGCAATTCTAAAGTTCCGTAACTCTGAGTTTTATTTTTATTCCAAATTGTGAAGTAGAATTGAGTAAACATATGATTTCTTAATTTTGATTCTATGCTGACTGTAACATTTAATGCGTGTATAATATTTTTAATTTGCTTATTTTATACGATTGTTATTTATACCATCATTTATGGTATTTTTAAGGGTATGGTCGAAATTTAAAAAAAAAACAATTTATTTTTATTTTATAAACAAGTTCTAAATGTTACGTAACATGTGCATAAATAATATTTAATATTATAAAACTTATGTGTCTACCTAATTTCAGCATTAGATAATCTTCAGTTAATGCAATAAGTCATGTATCTTAAACTTTAAAGCTAAATAATTCAAAAATTATTTTTTATAATTTTAAAACATTCCTTGCAGGATAATTTTTATCGTAGGCTCCTGAAATTTTGCACACATCTTGAGGTATGTATGAATTATAAAGTTACACAGCCTTTTTTGTTTAAAATTAAATGTGACATTTTTATTACTATTTTTTTAATGAAAAATCTGACATTTTTTAAGCAATTATTTAAACTAATTAGGTTTATCGAGCCAGAAACTGCATTTTTCTAGACAAACCTTATTCGCTGTGTAAAGTTAAAGCTCTTATATGTATAAGTTCGAAACTTTTTTATCGGAATCCTTTGATAACTTTTATCCTGCAAGGAGTTTTTTGAATTTGTAACTGTTTTAGACCTATTTTGTTAAATATTTTAATATTTTACGTAAGTTAGGTGTTAGTATTCATCAATAAAGAATATTTTTTATAATATATTTGATAAAGATGACATTTCACATAATATTTTATAAAAATTACAAAAATATTTTTCTAACCATACTCTACCCTTAAGCTAGTTTAAATACAATAACTTAATTATATTTAAAATTATAGATAAGCAGAAAAATAAATTGAGATCTTCTTTTTCAAACTTTCTTTGATAATAGATGTACGCATTATCCTATCTTTTCAATTATAAGATAAAAAAGTTTGTTAATCACAAATTACTATCAAACTCACTATCGTAATAAGTATTTGGGAAGTAAGTACGTAAACTTCCAGTAGTATTAACGATTGACAGATGAAGAGCATAATCTGATTCTGCGACTTCGTGTCCAGTTTCCATCCAAGATATTTTGCAATTGTCACTTAATACGCTTGAGATGTAAAAAAATACAATAACGTATATTGTAATTCCCGCTTCACTCATGTTTAAAAGTGCTATATTGACTTCTTGCACGAGCAATCTGAAATTTTTTTAATAACATCGCAAAGGTGAACAATCTCCCATGTAGTCTCGAGTTAATTTTAGACATGTCAAAATTTAGGGAAAAAAATGGGATCATACGAAATAATTGAATTTAATTAATTTAGATTATTTACATTGTAATTTCAAATAAAGATACGTATTATTAATTAAAAAATGATCATTGTCTTTTAAAAATAAAAATTATAATTTATAAATTAATTCACATTTGACTCAACATATACAAAACAAAATTATTTATTAAATATGATATATCATACGATAAAATAATGGAAGAGAAGATCCATGAATTGCAATATGTTAAGATTTCTATTCGTAAAGAAGCTCGTAGAAAATTCCGTAAGAGAAAAGACGAATCTTGGTAGTGAATATACACATCGCGATCACGCAGCGACTAATTTTAGTCACGTCTGAAATTTTTAAAAACGTCCACCCATACGGCTGGTTTCCGTTCGACTGAGGCAACACAACTTCTTTACAGATTCGTAAGCTCAAAAGCTTCGCGGTCGTTCTTTCTCCGTGTTCAGTAAGATTGCCGTGAAACAACCGCACGTGTATCTGTGCCTAAATTTAAATTTTCTATTTGAAACAATAATAAAGGGGGTTCAAAGTTTTAAATGATTTATCATTTAATCACGTTTCTACATCAAACAATTGATTACTTTGAATGTATTATTGTATAGCGTATCGACTGTAGAACGTGATATGTTTCTGACGGCATTTGCGTAAACGGTATACACAATCGTAAGCAGTTTAATATCTCGCCTAACATAAGTTTGAAAACATTGTATATTATTATTATATGCATATTACACAAATAATAATAATTTTTTAATAAGAACAATTAACTCAATCAATATAATCTTAGATAATACTGAGAAAAATGATATATTAAAAATTATTTTATTTTGTTACAATTTTGATAATTTAAGTATATCTTTAAGTTACTACAAAAAATCAGTAATTTTCAATACAGCATACACATTTTTGTCAGTATAAAAAAAGAAGTAAAGAAAAATATATGTCTCGTGGAATATTTTGTAGATATTTAAATATCTTATTTTCAAACAATTCCACGTGTTACTGCTTTTCTTGATACATAAGAGTTTCTACACACGGAATATACCGACTTAAATCATCATTTAGACATGTATTTCGTTAGTCAGAATGATATGGTATTTGTTTATCAGTATTTCCTGTAAAATGTAATTTCAAAATAATTTATTCCTTATCAAATTTCGCATCAAATGGTAAAATGTTGCTGCTTTAAATGATAACAGTTTGTAACGAAAACTAAATTAGTTATGATCTGTAAGAGATACTCAAGTATCATATCATACTTTATTCTCGAAATATAAAATTCTTTGGTTGATGTTCTCGCGCATTAGAATTCGTCAGAATCATTGTACACCAATCTATTTATAGCTTTAGGCTCATGCACGCTTTTTACAGTTGGATTTTAAAAATATGCGTCAGGTGGAAAATTCTAATTTAAGCAAAAAAATTTTTATTTTAACAGTCAATATAAATACATTAATATACATTAATATAAATATAATAAGTATTTAAACAATTAGGTATTGCTGTAAATGGTTATCTGCATTTTTCGACGTCTAGGCACATAACAAGTTTCTTTATATTATGTCTATACAATAATTTTAAAACATACTAGGGAATACATGGGGTTGTTATACTTACAAGGAGAGCGTCAGGCCTGCCTTCTGGACTTAAGTTTGAATGCATATCTCTTTTTGTTTCTGAGTTATAAGCAACCAAAGTCAAGACTATTTCTTGCGAAATTTTTCGTTTTTTGCTTATAAAGTCCGTAAAACATGGCATTGGCATACGGAACTTCAGCTTACTTCATATTTTTATAGTAGAAATCATGTCCTAGAGTTTGGTAAAGATCCGTTTCCCGCAGGCTTGACGCTCTCCTTGTTAGTACTTTGATATTGAAGTATTAAGCATTTTACTAACTAGGAGAGGCCACGGCCTTCGGATCACGGATCTTGACCAAACTCTGGGATATGTTTTGTAATATAAAAATATGAAGAAATCCAGATTTGTAGACCCTAACGCGCAAATTTACCAAAGTTATGGGCAACTAAAGCAAATTTTGTAAAAAAGTAACTTCCACTTTAATCGCTCATAACTCTGAAGCAAATAGAGGTAGACACTCAAACTAAAATTCAGAAGAAAGCTGAGATCAAGTAGATATAATTTAAAAAAAAAAGCTCAAATCGGTCAATTTGGCTCAAAGTTATAAAGAAATTAAAAAATAGTAAAAGTTTTAACCAAAATTTACTAATAAATATTTATTGATTTTTTGTCCAAAATTTCTACTATTTCGTATTTTCTCCATAACTCTAAGCCAAATTAACCGATCTGAGCTTCTTTTTTTGAAATTATATCTACTTGATCTCAGCTTTCTTTTGAATTTTAGTTTGAGTGTCTATCTCTATTTGCTTCAGAGTTATGATCGATTAAAGTGGAAGTTACTTTTCTACAAAATTTGCTTTAGTTGCCCATAACTTTGGTAAATTTGCGCGTTAGGGTCTACAAATCTGGATTTCTTCATATTTTTATATTACAAAACATATCCCAGAGTTTGGTCAAGATCCGTGATCCGAAGGCCGTGGCCTCTCCTAGTAAGTAAATATAAAACTATTTCTATTATCACTGAAAATTATACAAATTTGTTTAGAAAATGTGTTCTTACTTTGAGCGCATACTATTTAAAATCTTTTTGTAAATAACATTTTCACACCAACCAAATATATTTGTTATGTCAAACAATAAATGTATAAAGTGTTATTAAGTTTAGGTTGATTAAAAATTATTTTATTGAAAATACGTAAGTTTTCTTTAATATATCTTTAAATCTTTATTTTACTTGCAATAATTAATTTTTTTTATTATTAATATAATTTTTTTTACTATATTATACGAAAATGCAACAATAATAAAATCATTAAGTGTAATGTAAGATACAAAGTAAATAACAATATTACCTTATAAGTATCAATATCGCAGAAAACATTTTCCAATGAAATCCAAACTATTATTCATTCTGAAGTTTCTCTTGGCTATTCGTCAAATGTTTCGGTAGTAAAGCAATATTCCGAGCGCACGAATTAAAGAAAGTCTAACCGTGAGGGAAGTATAAAGCACAAAATTTTACGAAATAAAAATGTCATCACAAGAAATTTAATAATCATCGTTTCATAATGTCTATGACGAGTAAGTTAAATTAAAACAATTCTAATTTGATGCACCCACTTTTTCAAAGGTTATATTCAACTTGTCATATCATTACATTTACTGTAGGTCAAAAAGAAAGTGATTCGAATGTTTTGAAAGGCACGAAAAGGATTGTAAAAACGAAATTTCCAAAGCAAGAAAAAGACGCTAAGGCACCGAATGTAAGTTAAAGTTTCCAATTTTTTAAAATGTACAATCTCATGAATTAATATTATATCCTTAAAATGCTGCGTAATGTAAAGTACAATATTATTGTACGTTTCATTCGATAATTTGTGTTAAACTGTATGACATAAGATAATTGGGATAATTTACCAGGAACCTAGAGATAATAATAATGTCGTATCAAATAAGCAAGATGAAAAACCGTCAACGCCAAGTATCAAAAGTAATTCGAGTAAGAGTCAAGAAAAGCCAATTTCATCCAACACCAAACAGAAGCTCGACAGACCTTCGGGTCTCACCCATAGCAATAAACACATTTTGACAAATACATTCACAGCTAAGAAAATGCGTTATATAGCTCAAATACGGGAAGCCCAAGATAAGCAGGTCCTTTAATTTAATTGTTTATCATTTTTAAGGAAACGTATAGTAATTATTATTATATTTTAAAATTATTATTAAACATTTATATCCCACTTATAATATAGAGAGTTCTGGTAACATCGTATGATGAATTGCAAAAGTTGTATAATAAACTACTAGCTTCAGGAGGAAAGGACTTAGGACGACTCGAGGATTTGGTACCTTTACCTCAATGCGCTATTAGTAGATCAATCGATCATTCACCGGTTGATGGTGAACCGATTCCACAATTCGAATTGAGTTTGCGTGCGATGCCTGAATCTATGCTCGGTTTGAATCGTGATATTCTTTCCAAACAAACTGATTTTATTACCAGACTCTACGATGGTTTGAATCAGGACTCGGATAATTTAACGATCGATACGTTAGTTACTTTTTTTAGATCTTATACAATAGATTAATCTAAATAAATAGGTTACCATTAACGAGTTATTTATAAAGATAAATCTATAAAAAATATAAACAGATATAAAGTTTTTCATTTATAAATTATAATTATTTTGGTACGAATCCTGATCCTAACTCGTTGAATTTGTAAAATTTAAATAAATGTTACAGTTTAAAAACAGAAATTACATACGAGTTAGACTGTTACAAAAAGGAAAAAGAGCAACTCGAAGAAAGAAGGGAAGAAATTGAACAAGAATTACAGACTCAAACGAATGAACTGGTCGAGCGTGCTACTAAGATTTGGAATGATTGTCAGCTTCAACGTGAAAGTGTTGAGGACGGATCAGGTTAACTTCAATTTAGTATTCTGCTACTTACTTTAATTAATTAAAAAATAATAAAAATACAATAATATGATTTATTATTTCAAAATCTACATTAAACGTGTTAATTTTATATCTGTCACCAATAGAGAAAACATTAAATTTATAAGATTATTAACGTCAATTTATTTAAAATTTATGTTTATTCTGAAAAATTATATTAAAAGTCAAAGTTTAAATTAATAATTACATAAAAATAACGTTAAAACTATTTATAATTTTGAAATAGATGGCTATATATCCGCAATTTAAGTTATTATCAATGTATATTTGAGATCATGCATTGAATTTAGTATATATTTTTGATCATTGAGCAGTAACGAATCCATTGTCTCAATTTACTGAACTCATTTACATGACATTTCTTTTTGTATAATTTATGTATATAAAACACAAGAGCCAATGTGATTCATTTGGTACTATTTTCGATACACTGTATAAAAAGAAAATAATAAAACATTAACACTTTATTTAATTTCCATAGGACAATTCGTAAATGATGAGAAAGCCACAAAAGAGTTACGTCTTGAGAAAGAGCGAACTTTAAAAGCTCGGACTACGATCCGTGAGCTAAAAACAAATCTCACAAATGTAGAAACTAAGTACCAACAAGCTCAAGAGCATGTGAAACAAATGGAGGCGCAGCTGAAACAAAAAGAGTCTTTGGCAGATCAGAAACTCAAAGAGCTAACAAAGAATCAAAAAGCTAGCGAAGTCGCTATAGGAAAACTTGAAAAACAGAAAGAAACTATCGAGTCGAGGTTATTGAATATTATTTTCCACTTCATAGTAAAATTTATTATATTTTAATTAAAATGAAAACATAAACAACAACCCTATATACTACATTATAATACTTTAAAAACATCTGTTATTGTATAATTAAATGCATAATTAATTGATATATTTTGATAATGTGTGTAAAATAAGAGATATCTTACATTATTTTGTCACTTTCAGAGTTTCAAAACTTAAAGAGGAATTAGAATTTAAGGAAACGGAAATGAAAAAGTTAACCAATGAGTATAAAAAACAAGTGGAAGATATCGAACACGCTTTAGAAAATGAAAGATTGTCAAAGTAAGAAATGAAAATATACTTTTCAATACGTATTAATATTTACGTAGAATGCAGATTGTTAGCAAAATGATATTTTTATTTGTCAAAGTAAACAAATAAAATTAACCCCAATGCTTTTTAATACCAAAATGAGTAAATTATATTTTTACAGAAAAGAATTGGAATCACAATTTGAAGAATTTAAACGAAGAAATGCTAAATTAGAAGAAAAGTGTAAGCAATTGCTTGAAATGCATGATAAAAGAAAAGAAATCATAAGTGGTAAATTTGAGAAAAAGTTTTTTTTGGTTTACATCTTAATCTATATAACAATGTTAACAATATTCTTTAGAAGATGATCATCATACCGAGCATGAAATTCAATTATTCAATGAACTGAAGGAAACTGAACGCGCTTTAATAGAAAAAAATGAAATTATTAAACATCTTGAGTTCGAAAGAGAAGAAATTATAGCAGCTGTAAACGAAGCGGTAAGTTTAAAATATATCATATAGTTTCTTCTTGCACATAAAAAATTAATCTAATTTCTTTGTATATTGTTATAGGATCAAGAAAAAGACGATTCAAAGAAACGGTTATCCGCAGAATTAGTTAAAAAGTCCGACGAGCTCAAAAACGTTAAAAATCAATATGCCCAATTGCAAGAGAATTATAAGAAAATGTAAATATTGTTTAAGACATATTACTTAATAGTGAAAAGCGTTATGTTAATATTTCACAATATAATAAATTTATTAATATTTCCACCGATTCGTCGTAGAGATCAGAAAGCGCAGAACTTGGAACAAAAATTGCAGGAGATTACGGAATTCCAAAAATATTTAAATAAAAATAGTAGTAAAGCAAATTACGAAGCTAAAGTGATTCAACAAGAAACGCTGCTGTTGGATCTGCGTACTAGTCTGGCGGCAGCAAATGAACGTAATTCAGAACTTGAAAAAATGTGTACTCGTTCGAAAGTTAAACTTGAACAATACAAGAGATATATGCGCGATCTGGATAAAGATAATAAGGTCAGGCGCGAGATGCAATTCTTGTTACAAAATAAGGATCATGATGAAAATTTAGAAAACGGACAAATCGCAGTAAGGGATTATTTTAAATTTAAGTGGATGTCGGACTCTGAGAATGGGCATTACTTATTTCTTTTATAAACAAAAAAAATAATTTTTGGAAAAATCCTTTATTTTAGGGCTTTATGCATTCTTTAAACAATATATCCAAATATTTACCGATTTCTAAAGTGATAATTAACGTATGTTTAGATTTAAAGGGATGTTGTATTCCTATACCTTACACTCATGTCACCGAAATTATCGATTTGTATTTAATTTGTATTTAATCGCAATTTTATGAACGTACCTGTATCTTATCTAATACATATGAAGATTGTTGGTACGTTAGTAAAATTTTACGTATATTCATCGAATAAAATGAAAAATTATAGCGTCGGTACTACAGCACTTTAAGGTTCATAACTATGTTACTCAAAATTACTGACAAAGAGTTTATTTATTCAATTATTATTACAAAAATGATTTTTTTTTTTTCAAAAAAACTTAATCGACACGCCTACTTTTATGTTTTAAATTATCCGTATGTAAAATTTTTATGTAATTTTAATATAATTTTTGGTTTGAAAGGTGTAGATCTTTATAATTTAATCCGTTATCGGGATGTCGGACCCAAGTTACAGGAATCTACACCTTTCAACATAAGAATTATGTTGAAAATATTAAGTTAAAAATCTGAAAAAATTCATATGGGGTAGTTTAAAACAAAAGCATGGGCATGACGTTTTGATTTTTTAATAAAATATAAATTTGTTAATAATAATTGAATAAACAATTTGCGGTCAGTATTTATTGGTCTATAAAGGCATGAATTTTCAACGCAAAAATTAGAATTAAATTACAGATTTAAAAATCTTAAAAAATTTGAGTATACTGTTTAAAACATGCTTTATGAATAATAAAATTTATTCTTCTGTTTATAAAAATGTTAATAATGGCAATTTTCTGAGTCTGACATCCCCTTAGCTTATATGTGCGTGTGTATGTGTAATGTT
The DNA here is from genome assembly GCA_026168455.1 of Theocolax elegans. Classification (NCBI taxonomy): domain Eukaryota; kingdom Metazoa; phylum Arthropoda; class Insecta; order Hymenoptera; family Cerocephalidae; genus Theocolax; species Theocolax elegans. The sequence goes on from CM047425.1 coordinate 95,046,439, forward strand.
GATTTTCAATTATTAAAATTTAGATATATTTATTCATTTATAATCAAATAGAGTATATTTAAAAACTTTATTATTAAATGTTTGTATTGTTCAAAACTATTTATAAATAATAAATAAATAGTGTAAAAATTAAATCGACAAAAAGGAATGACAATAACTTTTTCTTCGCATTTTGATTTACATACCCAATATCATTTCCTTTCACATATTCACCTTATTATTACAATTAATATTAGTAAATTTAACCGCTTTTTAATTGATAAAACGATGAAATAAAGTAAAATAAAATTATTAATTTCTGTCTATAGAGCACAATCCATTCAACTTTCACATCCCCTCATGTCGTGCAAGAATTGTACGAAGAATTGGAGGACAAAGAATTACAAATAATGAAGCTAGAAAAACTCGTCAAACAAATGGAAAAACATGAAGAAAGTTCTCAAATTCAACGCACTCGTCTCGAAAACCAAATAGCAAATCTGCAAATCGCTTTAAAAGGAAGGGAACAGTCACATCGGTACGTAAATGAAAAGCAAACAGTAAATCTTGATGACATTCTCAATAGCTCAGGTGCAGAGAGATCAAGTGGATTTCGAACAAAATTATATCGAAAACAGAAATGCGAAAGATGCCTCGCTACTGATCAAAATCAAATATCTGTTAATACTACTTACAGATGTGTTGTTCAAAAACATAAAAAACATTTTGATAGATTAAATGCTTGCAAAGAATTTCATGACAAAAGATTTAATTTTGAAAAAATTAGTCATACAAAGAGTAATTCACCAATATGTAAATGGTTATTAAAACCTTTCTGCAAAGAAAATTATGGGCTATTAAACCATAATAAACGAAATGGAAAAGATTGGGAACTGAGTAGAGATTTTCATAATCGTCATCATAGAAAAAGATTTTTACACAACGTTGATCCTTTGCTTTTACAATCTTCTCAATTATTTTATAGTTCCAGTCAGGAATACCTTTAATATTGAATGTAAAAAAAATTGTAATATATACAATAGTGTGAAAAAAATACTTCTAAATAAAGAATGTGAACTTGGTCTGTCGACAGGTTGGGTACTCTTCATTCATAACATTTTTGTTACTGTACATAAATTATTCGAGGTTCCTTACACGAGTGCCTAACTTTATCAATCAGACCTTGTTTGCTTTTATAATTTGTTTCTACAATTTATAAAAAAGGAATTTTATTTCTATTCTAGGAATAGAGGCTTCACCTTCATGTAAGGAACTTTGATGTATCAAGATCAAAACTTTTATAAATATTTAATATTAGTTAAGTAAGAGCAGAAAAAAGAAAATTTCTTAAGCAACTGTTTGGTGCCTTTAATTATAATAAAAAATACTCAAAAAATTGATTGTCAACTCCTGCAATGTATTAATAAGAATTTTCATATACTAATGTTTTAGATAAAAATAATATATTTTTAGACAATTTTGTAGACAAGATAATTGTAACATAAATTTATTTTGTACTAATATTTTATAAATAAAATCTATTTTATAATACACATTGTAGTTAAAATAAACATAGTATTATTAATATCAGTCACTTTCGTCACTGCTTCCCGAATATGCACCCAACAATGAAAGTCCACTTGCTTTACTATTAACATTAGTATTTTCTGGTTTCGAGCAGTTACTATCACTTTTGTCACTTTGTACAGTTACTGTACTATTAGATGTACTACATACATCATTTGAAGATTTGTTTGATTCATTACTTTGTACAGAAGTATTACTGGATTCATCAGCTTTATTTGATGATTTAATTTTAATACCAAACATTTTTCTTTTATCTGCTATACTAACATTTTGTCTTTGTGAAGAAGAGGTTTGAACTGTTGATGTTTTATGAACTTTTTTTGGTGGTTCCAATATTTCATTATTATCCATTTCAATGATTTCTTCTTCTACAACTTTACCTACTATTCTTTTCTTATTTTTAAATATTTCCTTAACAAGTTGCTCATCATATTCTTCTTGTTCTTTTTCTGTCCTTTGTCTTGCAGCACTTGTATCATACTGTTCTAACATTTGGTCATAATTTATAGTTTGTTGCCTACGATTTAAATCTTTTAGTTCTTCCAATGATTCTAGAAGTTCCAATTCTTGTTTTGACTGCTGAGTTCTCTTTTCAAGTAATTTCATAGGATTTGTAGCTTCTTCTTCCTTCTCTTCGTCTTCTTCACGTTTTGCTTGCTCTTCAGCCAGTTTTAAGGCCATAAAATTTCTTGTTGCACCTGCTTCTATCTCATAATCCGTATTTTTGGGATCAGTTTTAAAAGATATTTCTTGCAAGCATCTAGTGCACTTTATGTAAAATCTATAGATTCTAATACCCAAATAAGTGTCACCTTCCACATCTTCTTTTCGAGCATTAAATTTTTTACCTTTGTAAATATATTCACCACAAGTTTTACATCTCATATTAAAAGGAGCCATTAAACGTACAGTGTATTGTCGATTACGCGCTAATTTCATGCGCGGAATTTTCGACGGATCAAAATCCGGTGGATAATATTTCTAAAAGAATATTACATACAATTTTAGTATTAATAAAAAAGTATTCTACATAACCTCAAATTCAGGTTATCTATAGAGTTTAAAAGGAAAGTGTATATACTTACGTTTAATACTTTACGTTCCGACATTTTGCTGAGTTGGTTTTAACTATTTAACAAATATTTACAAAAATTATCAATAACAAACGTGTAGAAATAATAATAAATAAATGTTAGTTCAATATTCTGAACATATTCTCTCTGTCCCACACAAAAACGTACAGACGAGACACACAACACACTGTACAAAATAAACAGGGAGACGTGAGTCGTAACTGTCAAACTAATCACGTGTCTACATCTATAGGCAGTTGTAAGAACTAACCAAAAATAGAAATTTATAGATAATATTACCTATAATAACGTTAAAACAAATCTTTATTAATCAAAAACATGTTTTACAAGATGAAATCATGTAATTATTATAATAGTTTTACTAAAAGAAATGATATAAACAACGAGACAATAAAACATATGAACATCATGCAAATACATGAATACAGCTAAAAAATATTTATTTTTAAACAATTGTATGAAAAAAAATATCTAAGTAAGTATAGTACAAATTTTCGGGATAAAAATTAGTAGCGATAAAAAAATAAAAATTCAACGAATCCGTGAAAAACATTAAAACTTCAAAAGAAAAGCTCGAGGTGTCGCCAGTGTTTGTTGCTTATACGTCAACGAAATCACCGTATAGAAGCTGGGATGTGCGAAGTCTAATCCTACTAAACAGTCGGATCTTGTGATTGTGTGCATGTGTACGTTAAAACCTGTGAGGTGTAATTACACCTGATCGAATTTCCAAGGAGGATATCCGTCGCGGATGCGCCGGCATTAAATATTCCATAGCTGTTTCAAAGGTATACAACAATATCAATAATCTTGTGACATTTCCCACGATTGAGGGGGGACTATATCATTTACGGTGAACATCACGAGAAAGTCGCGGAAAATTTTATAAGAATGAAAGAGTTTCGCGATTTTTTCTCGCGTTTTTAATTTCCGTAAAAATAGGTTGTTGAAGTGTCTTTGACGGTACACGTCGATTTTTCCTTTTGAAAGCAACTGACTCGCTTTCCTTTTTTCCCGCTCTCCCTCAGATTTCGCAAGACTTCGCCGCGCAGATTTTTTCAAGGATATTTCACTTCTATGATGGTACAAAGTGTTTTACATGTTTTATTTGATTTGTGAGTATAATCAATATTTAATCACACTGGGTTTCTTCCCGGAATTTTCATTTGCGTAGATTATTATTGATATTGCTTTTCTTATATTACACTTATAAAGATATATTATAAAAAAGTATCAAAATCTTACCCGCCGTTTTCAACATTTGCTCATTATTACTTACATATATGTTGTAGACATGATGTTTTTTATTCGTTTTACGCTATCGATTTGAAGTTCTGAATGAGTCATTAATACTAATTTTATATGACACGCGATTCCAAAACTTTACTAGATGTGATAATAAAAATAAAAAAATAAATTTTGTAATTTACATCGATTGTTTTAAATTAACTAAAAATATATTTTTAATGTTGATACCGTTTTTTATATGCGATAGTGAAATGATTTACCGAAAGTAATATGGTTTTCTACATTAAATTAAGTAATACGAGAATAACAATGATAAAATTTTTAATATTTTATAAAAATATGTCTTTTGTACGCATAAAATACATTGATAAACTAAAAATATAAAAAATCCAATAATAATTAATTTATATCCGGAGTATAACGGTATGATAATTAAAATATTTATTACACAGAGATAATCAAAGTTTAATCACAGCAAGTTCGACAAACTCTACTGTACCTATATATAAAAAGAAATTGTATTGTTTAGAATGAAGTTGTATATAATGATTGGTAAAGCGGCTGGTGAACCAAAAATAAATGATAAATTATAGTGAACAAAATAAATAGTTATAAAGTGAGGAGTGGCATATGTGCATCAACCAAGCGCGTAGCATTTCATATTTAGACACTCGACGATATAAAGTGGAATAAAAAAAATTTTAGTCGTGGCATTGTTATATACAGAAGGGAAGAAGCGGAGCGTATAAGAAAACGGGAGATACCGCGGAGCGCGCGCCGGCGAAAAATACGCCGCGAAGAAATGCGAGCAAAAAACAAGGAAAGATATAGAAAGAGAAAGAGAAAGAAATGAGAATTACGGTGCTTAGAAGAGAGAGGTTCGCGTATATACATTTATTATATACCGCGAGCTTTGGTTACGGTGCATTCACCGTTGCGCTCTAAGCAAATACGGGAAACAATGTATAAATCGTAGGCGCAACCAAGTATATACCAGAGATCATAGATATCTTATAACGATCTTTTTTTTTTGTTTCTTTTTGGAAATCATAGACCTAGTCATGAAGAACGTATCTATGATTTAGCGAGGAAATCTTATTATAGTTTTGATTATAAATTTTTCAAATATTTTTTTTCAGAAATAATGTGTTAAGTAGATCATCTTACTTTTTAAAGATTTTTTACATTATTTCTATATTAAATAATTCTACCTATATTAGAATATAATTATACTTTATTTATAATATTTATACAAAATATACGAAGTTAAATTTAGCAGACAATTGTCAGCAGATAGATTCAATTGCTCTAACATTTTATCAGCGACTTGGATTAGTGAAAAACGACATAATATAATTCCCGTTAAAAAATTTTTCTATCGGTCATTCCTAAGACAGTCCGTACTTAATTCCGAATATTGCAACTGCTGTAAGAGTAACCTGGTAGCACAAAGTACCGAGATTCGCTCAAGAGCCCCGTTACGAACTAGTGCCACACAACAATCCGATTTCGAAGTCCCGCATTACTAATGCTTGCACGGGACGATGCCTTCATGATCAAATTATTGGACCGTACTATTCCTTTTTTGAAAACGTTTTCAATTTAATATTGCAGTTGGTAACCTACACTTTTGACTATTTGGTAATAGCCCATTGCAAAATTTTTCTATGTGCAACCGTACGCTACCCAGTGTATCGAATAAGCAAATTGCGACGTAGACCTTGTCGCTTCCTATACACTTTTAGGTATGGTGACAGACGATGTGTTTATATATTTTTAAGTGTAAAATGTTGAATCGAAACTATTTATTTAGGGTTGGGATACCATTTATACGTTGAAAAGTATATAAACATCTTCAAATTTTCGTAAAACATATTTTTATACTGAGAAATATGATTTAATAAATTAATAAACAATAACTATTTGCATATGTTTATAGTATTTAGATAGCAACATTAGTAAAATATGTAATAAAAATTATAATAATCTGAGTAGGTCCCAACTTTACTACAATATAGTATATTTTTTATTAATTAAACTATTCTTCTTACTATACATAATACAGTTACTATGTTCATTATGTGCTGCAACAAATCAAATATTATAAATCATCATTATACTAGAGGCATTGTGTATAGTATAAAAATAATATATATAGAGATATTTCTCTTCTATTCTTAAATGGTTATACAATTAAAAGAGGATGTATTAAATTCAAAATATATTTGTATATTATATTTGTATTACTAAATGTGTATCATATAATTTTAATATATAATAAGCACTAAAATAATTGATAAATCGATCAAATATTAAATTTTGATTAACATAAGGAGTTTACAATATAAGATTTTACTACATAGATATTTCTGAAACACAGTAATTTTTTTAATATGTATGCCAATTAGTCATCCCCTTTCAAAAAGAGAAACTGTTTAAGTTACTTTTAAAATACAACATCGTATAATAAAAATTGTGTTAAATTAAAATAAAAATTACCGGCTAGACTTCTTTAAAGTAAAACACGTTACCCGAGACACACTTGTTTATAAAAAGAAATGACGATATAAATACTTTCTTAAAACTAAAATAATTTAGAAAAGTCCAAAAAGTTGCCTGTAGAAAAGTTGAAGCGCGAGTATTATACTTTTTTTTCTCTACGTAATTTCGAGATGTTCGTAGCTCCAAGTGAAGAAGACGAGGCGCGCCGAGGTGTGTCCAATGTCTCTCGATGTCTCCTTCATATATATATACGTACGTATATATATCTCGTGCGGTTCGCCTTCGTCACAACTTTGTTAAGGGTGCGACGAAGCCTTCTTTTTTTTCTTTTAAACCTTTTCTTACTCTTACAGCGTCTTATCCGACCCTCTTGGTTTTACTTGATTTAATTTCATCTGTAAAGAATTGTTTTGGTCTTTACAGTAGATAATTTTATTTTGTGTTTTGTATAGTAACTATAGATGTTCAATCAACAAAAGAAATAATTTTATTGTGATTATTCAAAAATATTATAATATATGCTTATCAATAAATAAAATGTGTATAAACTGTATTGACTTTTTTTTCTTTAGTTCAGGTACATTTTGTGAAACGGATACATTATTAAAGTAGACGTTATTCGTCATGGAACATTCTTCGAGTTGCATAATTATAATAACGTAATCAAAAAATGTTGTACCGAAATAGGTATTAGAATATATGTATACGTAAATTACATAAACTGACTTAGTTTAGGAATACATGCGATTGTATGTTAAAATGTAATTGTGTTACTAATTACATTTATATGGGTAAAAATGATAAACAACTTGTTTTATTGCTCAGGTTTTAGTTTTCATACTTACTAAGTGAAAGCGAGCTCAATTATCTCCTTTGAGATGTTTTACATATATTATCATAAGTGTAACTCTCGTATGCTTTTCTGAAACACGGGATGTGTTAATCACTGAATCTTTTATGAGGTTTCTTTTGCTGTTGTTCACGTACAGTTTACTGGCGATGCAGGTACTCTAATGTTATTATTTTCTCTAGTTCACTGTCAACTTGAACGAGAAAAGGAAGGTTATTAACATATACCGTTTGAATATTTTTTAGATAAAATTTACATAATTTCGTAGAGGGTTGTCATTTTTAAGTATAGTACAGTAAGTTACTTAAATTATTTTTATGCACCTAGTACACGAGTACTTGACAAATATAATAAGATAAATATTGAATGTTTATTCAACTAAAATAAAAGAGAGGAGAAAAACGAAAAAATAATAGTAAATGACTGACAACTTCATCCCCTCGTATACCTCTCATCCTAAACACGTACGAATAGTCACATTAGCTACCCCGCAGCATCTCCCAATTTTCGTCGGGACCGTTCCCTCTTCGTCTCCTAATTTAAGATTCCGCCTCCGATCCGCGACAAGGGCTGATACACGCACACCCGCAAATACACACCGAGGTAAAAGCACGGGCGCGCGCACGATTTTCGGCGCGACTCTCTCTCTCTCTCTCTTTCTCTCTCTCCTTCGGCAATATAGAGAGAGGTCGGAGTTCTCGGTGGCTGGGACGCCGCTGCTAGCAGACGCGCGCCGACTTTTCGTGCGGCACCACATGGAGTGCTTCCTACTCTCCTCCACGCGGGTGTGAATTTCTTTGTGTTTTATCGGTACAAGTGCGCGAGTGACTTACCGATGTGTGCGGATTTTAAATTTCAAGGCCACGCATGGTGACCCGTCCGAGGCCTGGCCTCTGGCAATTACTTTTTGCTGGTAATCCTGCATGTACAATTATATTATATGTGTATTTAGATTTCATGATCTTATATATTCTACGCTTTTTCTTCTCGACATTTAAATTTATATACGAATAACACAATTACGCATCTCAATTTAAATTATTTTAATTTAGAAAGCTAAGGAAAATATTTTATTATTTGCATTAAATAGCTATTTTCTCGCTTAATTATATACATATATATATATCGCATCTATTCGAATAAGAAATGTATACTTTTTCTGCGGTTATAAAAAAGAGCGAATCAACGCGTCAATTAGTAAGCTATAATTACATTTAAATAAAACTTCCTACTTTTCTCGAGAACATTGGAGATATCCTGTATTTAATGAGTTAAGAAAGAAAGATGAACTCGGATAAACTTAGCGCGCCTATATGTGCAGGGAATACGGTTTGATTATTGAACGCACGTGAGCGAAAGTGTAAAAATTAAATACAATTAGCGGTTGAAACGTACCGTAGCTTATAAATATATAGATTGAAATATATTTTATGATTAATGTTAATAATAAATTTACTCATTAAATACGTACGACTGTGTAGTTGACAAAACATTTATCAACTCGATAAATTAACATTTAAAATCTTCGAGATTAACATTGCGTTTTTTAATACAAATTCAATCCTGATATAAGGAAATTATAGTAATAATAATTTAATATTATTTGCACGTTGTTCATTACAACTTATTGATGTGCGATGCGAAGATATATACCTATAATCATTATAAAAAGGTTATTTTTTATGTATTTATAAAGTAAATAAAGTAATTTTGCATAACGCGCGTGTAGGGGTACATAATACAGTATAATGGCTGTTATAGTTTGCATGCATACGAGGTTCTCTATATAATCTGTCTAGACTGTCGGTGAAATGACCGGTGTATAAAAAAAACTATTTGAATACGCTGGAAATATGTTGCATGGTGATTGTTCAGTGTAAACATGAATGAATAATTATTATTGATATTTGTTAAGTATTGTGCGTCTTCAAGCCTATGCAATCTTTTTTATATATATTCCCAGAATAATTGATAGAATGTATAAGTGTACGGAAGAAAATAAAATATGTGTAATTATTGATCGTCGATGATTATGCAGTTATGAAATTTATATTGTAATAAGAGAAAGTAGAGGCTTACATGTTAACGTTATATCGACTCTGGATGAACTGAAAGATTAAAGACGAGCAACATTACACAACCGAGTTCCTTTCCAAGCATTTTGTTTCGATTCAAATGTGTATGCGTGTGCATGTATATATATATATACATAAATATGTAACGAGATGCGTCGCGACGACGCCGTGCGTAATTGGGCCTCAAAGCGCGTCGAGGTTGGTCTCTGAAAAAGCTGCGATTTACACGCGAATCACGAAGTATCGTCGCTACTTGAATTTCGTCTATATACCGTCCTTACCGCAAGGTAGTTCCGGTGTGCGTGTATATTATATATATACGTACAGATGTATATGCGAGCACAGAAGTAAGAATGAACGTTAATTTTTGTTGCTATATAGTCTTTCTGACATTCGTTATGCGTCCGAAAATTCCGTAGCATCCTGACTGCTTGGAGAATATAATTTTTGGTTTGATAATGATACGAAAAAAGAGAAGTAGTATTGAATTATCGTTTATGATGTAGTAAAAATTTACTAATTTCATGAGTGCATTCAATTTTTTTTTAATTTTTTATTGTCCGCGGTGTGTTTATTGCATTTATATTAAATAATAATGTTTTTTTTATTTAGGTAAAAACAATGTTATAATAAGGACTCGTAAGCTATTGCATGTTGAACACATTAATAAAGTCCAATGTGTAATGTCCTTCGTGCATTCATATATGATAAAGGTAGAATAAATATAATAAAAAATAGAAAAGGTATGGTACACAGGAGGTGTAACTAGAAGCTTATCGCAACTAACAAGACGTGTCTTACCTTTCCCGATCCGTATCTACTTACATATATATGTATATTTCATAGATATACCATCTATACGTTATCTCGTAAATTCCGAACACGTTTTTCTCTACTTTCTCCCTCTTTCTCTTATATACACATACACACACACTCTCTCTTTCTCTCTCTTTTCTTCTACTTGAAGATGTCAAATTTTCTTTGAAATTAATTTTTCATTCATGCTCTACATGAATTCACAAATTACAGAATTTTCGCTTTCTAAGTTTATCCCGTCCGTGCTCGTGTCATTTGTAAATCCGATTTTTTTATTCTCTATTTAATTCAATAAGCTAATTATTACAGACTTTTGTTGAGTATGTGCGAAGTGCATGTGTTACTTTTAGATAAATCGATTGTAGGTAAACTTTCAAACTTCTTCGCGCATTCGCAGTTTTTTAAAAAATTTGTAAATTATGATCATTTATATTACTTTACAAAATAATTATTATTGTATTTTGTGTTATACTTTAATTAAAAGTATATATATATATATATATATGTGTTACTTTTAATAAATTATCGATTGCAAGTGTATTATACGTACCAATGACCAGATCATTGAGCAAACTCAGAAGCGATAACATCAGATTTTTCGAATTTTCGATTGGATTTACTTTGTCATAAAAATATATGGACATTTACGACCTCCAGTTTATATAAATTGGATAATAATAGGTATAAAATCAAATAAATATATATTTGAATAAAATACTTTTTGTTTTATCTTTATTATATGTATTATATGTACAGAAGAATTACGTTCTAATACTGCCGCGAGGATATCAACTCAGTCAACCCTTTGTGGCCTAAAAATAGTTTGTCTATACAGCAAACTGGGCGCATCGAACGGAAAAACCTAATAAGATGATGTAATGCCGTTATATGTATTATAAAAGTTGGGCACGTCTCTCATTAGGCACTCAGGAAGCGCGCGGCTTTGAAACGCGTCTTTTGATAATCTTGACACTTTCAAGGAAATCGATAGAGAATTACTTTTTTTCCTTCGACGCTTACATATACACCTTTTATTACTTTGTTGAAAAAATTGCTTACTCATAGGAAGAATCGTAATAGTAAAAATTTCGGATTTGCTAAAAAGTTTTTAGTAAAAACGTGTTATAGAAGAAGATTTTGATATGTTTAGAGTCCAAATTACGTGTTTTTAGAAAATGTCTATAGACAAATGTCTATGTTAGTATGTGCACTGCTATATTTTTTAAACTATTACTTATACCAGTATCGCTCGGGATAGGCAAGTTTTCATTTCGATTTTCGAAATCAGAAAAAAAATTGTTTTTGAATGTATATAGATTGCTTCTATTTTATAGCCAAATTTAAAATTTTTCGAAAATTTATGCATTTGCAGTTTTTTTTATTTATTTTTTTGTTATAATCTTTTGATAGGTTTAGGGAGTAGAAAAATATATCTTATTCATCTGCTTGTGCGTAGTGTACAGTATATATTTTTTTAATTATTCATACTAGAAATCAAAGCATTAACAAAACGTTCTTTTAGCTGAAGTCCATAATTATTGAACAAAAAATGGTTTTAATTAACCTAAAAATGCTGAATTTCTAGTATCACAATAGTTTACAAATCAATCTTATGTTAATTACATAAAAAAGATTAGTGCCTAATCTTATTAAACACACAAGTAATTTATACATAATAATATTAATAAATTATATGCGATTTAATCAGTTTTATCGATATCTATTCTCAGCAAGATCAGAGGCCGTACAGTATATTTGTACCACAAACATTTTCGTGTAAAAAAGACAATAATTGCCAGTAACATTAAACGAAATAGCGGGTTTTTCGTGAAAATGATGAAACAGGCTTTTTCTCCCCGCAGGCGTTAATCAGTTCGGCGAAGCAGATGAAATTAGCCGGAGGTTCGCGGCATTAATTCTAAGCGAGTACGGGTCGAGGGTTCCCCTCGTGTTCTGGATCGATAACTACTCGTGTCCCACGTTTTTGGTTAAACACAACACTGAAATTCAGATTTTACCTGCGATTTTCTATTTTATTTTTTGTTATTTTTTACAAATTGTAATAGACAAATTCAACTATTTACGATGGCTGAATTTTCGTGTCGTTGCGCGCAATAGGTTTTTATCTACGTTAAATCACACTGCATCACACTCTTTTTGTGGGATTGTTTTTATATTGGCATTTCGTATCTTCCTGAAGCACGGGATATTGCGTAACTTCCTCAAAGAATTTTCATTCTTCCGATTATCTTAACCGAATGAACATCAATTTTTTCGGGTTTTATTAACTTTTTATTGGATATTTTGTAAGTTTTTTTATTAGTACTCAGTTTAATATGATAGGCGTAACTTACGATATTAACTATATTATAACATTACTGTTATCGTCGCATTTAAGATATATAGAATTATTAAAATTAAAAATATAATAAATATCTTCACCCATCAGTCATTTAACAATTTTTCTTCGGTACTATAGTTTTTCAATTTCACTTATGCGAAATTGTATTCTAAGGATACAAGAATATAATCTATATATAAGTAACATTTAAACTTTCTTTCCTATACATTTTTATACGTCTATATAAAACGAAATGTTATTTCTTACTTTCTCGCGAATTCAATATAAATGAATATCTTTAGTTGCCACATAATGAAATATTTTAATTAATTTAATTCAAATATCTGTCCAATTAATCGTATACTAAAAATCTACGCCTTATTATTTTAATTATAATTCGCGTCTTTTTATAAAAATGATACCTACACGTATTTATTGTACATACTAACACGTTAAAGGAAATAAATCCCTGAAAAAGTATGTCGATAGGTTAAAGAAAATGAACAATAATCACACAAAGTAAACAAAATTGAGTGAGACAGTATAAAAACGAAGAAAGTAGGAGGAGTGTCAAAACGAAGGGTCCAAAGAGTATACAAGAAAAGTAAGGTGATGGACCAAAGAGAGCGAGAGAAGTGGGTCGCGGGCTAATTTCGTATCGTGGTTTAGCGCCAAAGTAAGCGCGGACTCTTTCTCCCCTAAGCTCGTGCAATATTGGTACAACTTGTATATAACCGTGAAAGAATCGGAAAGATGCGTCTCGTGTTCGGGTAATAAAAGAACAACTGGGGAGTCGAGGTAAAAGAAACTAGTTTTCATCTACTCTCTCGCTGTCTCTCTATCTCTCTCTCTCTCTCTCTTTCTCTTTCTCTTTCTCTCTGTTTCGACTTTTGCGTGTTATACGTGGGTGAAAGGTCATTCACACTTGCGAGCATATCTTTTTTCATACTTGTTTCCGTTTCTTCTCGAGACACTACTCTATGCTGGGCTTTTACTGCCTTCGAAATTCTACTTTATGATTTTGAGCTATTGTTCAAGAGATGTATACATCTGTACAATTTTTAATTTGAATAGTTTAGACGTACACGCATATATTATACGTACGTATGTCCAGGAAATGGTTTGAAATAGAATGTTACTTGCCATATTAATTCTGGCTTTTAAGAGATATTTTATGGATGACGAAATTTATATACTGTTCCGATTTAGCAGCTCTTTTTATTATTTTTCACGTTGTACCGTAATGAAAGTATTGCTTTGTCATTTAAATATAACCTCGATGTTCTATTATTAAGATTTTTTTATTTCATTTTTACAATTCAGTAGAATTATAAAGTAACTCCCACGCATTGTTTTACAACAGACTCTATGCATTAAAAATGGAAAGCATTATCTATTATATAAACTAAAAATTTCAAATTATTGACTTTAATAATAATTAAGTATAATGTAATACATTTCTTAAAATAATTTAATTGTCTTGTAAAATACATATTATACTGGAATAATATGCAAAAAGCGAAATGACAGGAAAAACAAATGACTCACAGTTCACTCCATAGGACGAATATCGACCTGAAAAATATTCGTTCATATATACGTTTTTGATTGCTAATGTACCTTTCGAGATGGTATTTAAATCTGTTTAAATACTGAGTGCTTCTTCAATACGATTAGTCACCAAGAATATTTTTTAATATTAATCAATGATTGAATATACAGGCTCATAATTTTTATTTCACATTTTATATATTCCTGATACGTATATGAAATTTAGCAAAAATAGTAAAGTTCACCGTGATCGTAAAATTTTATAGCCTTGATACAAAAACTCCTGTTCTAAACTAAAAATTTTAGTGGAAGCGATCGTTAACGAAGAAGCTATAGTTTTAAATATTTCAACTATAAAAGTATAAGTGTATTAACTAAATATGTACATGTGCAACCAACAACATATACAGCCGAAGCATTAATCATAAATTTTATAAATATATGTGTCAAGGGCATCATTGTTGCAAAATTCGTACAACTAATCAATCCTGGTTGTATATCATTTCCAAGATCTTATAAAGATAACTAAAATCAAAAACCAACAAGGTTCAAAAAGTCTTGAGCATCGCGATATTCAAGGCGAATTGCGTTGTCCAGTACTTATACGGAATTTTCGTGGCATTTCAATCAAGGACGTAGCCGTATTCGGCGTGCAAACCCGCAAGAATCGCGATCGCGTACGCGTAACCTCATTTTCCAAAAGACTTGCAGCGCTCTTGTAAGGTCACATTATTTTACGTTTATGTACTGTTTCACGTAATTGCATCGTCCATTTAAAATGAAAGTGATTATCCAATTTTAAGGAGATATTTGTGTGATTTCATTTAAAATTTGATCGGAAATTTATAATAAATATTCTGTTACGTATTCAGCACGTAATATGTACATGAAATTTTCCCTTAATATAACTTAATTTACCTCTAACTATACAGTCCTCGTTAGAAGAAAGTGCAGGTTAAATGAAACCTTGCAACAGAAAGTATTTTTAAAAAAATTCGATTCTGGGTTACTTTAAAGAACGGCAGAAATAAAAATAAAGCAAACAATTATCAGGGAAGGAAATGAATCCCTTCATTATTTGCGTTCGAACATCGCGATAAATATAAATGCAACATAAGCGAGTTCAGGTGACTCAGGGAAATACCATTTTCGGTGGATTCGTCGCTATATATACGTCCAAAAAAGAAACCAGGGAAAAATGATCTGAGAGGCGCGAAAACTTCCTGTCGTTGTCTATGGAATACCGAAAGGGAGAATCGAAGTGACTCATACTCAAGCATAAGGATGGGCAAGACTCGTTCACTCGCTCGCACACGTGTGTGTATGGGTGTGTGTGTGTGTGTACGCACCAGGTATTATACGCGTATTGAATGAAGAACAGCATCGGTTCCCCTACTTTGTCGACTCTTATACGTACTCGAGACTCTTTTCTGCGGGTTTTCTGTCTTTCCCGCGAGTGCGCTCGTTTTATTTATAGACTTGCGTGTGCGTCTGCTCCCGAGCTATAAAGGCGCATTTTGAATTAGGGTCGATTACCGTCCAATTGAATCGAGTGGCTTTTTTTCTTGCTTCCTCAATTAGTCCTGTACGCCACACCATACGGTCGCTTATGTTTCTACGGAACTAAGGATGTTAAGGGAGTTGGACTTGTGAATTGAACGATTTCAGTTAGCAGTATATAAAAATTCGAGTGGTAATGTCTGGTACTTGTGGATGAGTGAGATTGTATTCAGCAGAAAAAATTTGGAATTTCACTGAATCAGTAATTTATGATATTCAACTGTTCGTTCAACATACACTAAATAGACGTAGTCAGTGATTTAAACTGCGTCATAATTAAGAACGCTAAAGAGGGATATATGAATTAATGTTAATCAAATAATAATAAATAATATTACTCGTTAGTGATTCGTATCTTATAATATAAGCGTCAACATTTTTGCTGCTAAAGTACTAATTTACATAATTCATTCTTTCTCGAGTCAATTAGATTTATCGACCGCGACATTTTACAGTGATGTATTAATTCTAAGAGAATAATTTCCGCTTTTAATAAAATTCATTATTTGTTACTAAATATATTTTTACATCCTCTAGCAGTACACATAATTATTTTGAACCATTAGCTTGCATCGGTTTTGTTACAAAGATGACCAATTAATGATTTTTTAAAAAGTTCTTATACGAAATACCAAGAGGAAAAGACTAAATTTATCGTTTCATTAAAATACCTTATTACGAATTCCATATTATCGTAGGAATGAAAACATATATATTTTCTAAAGGTACATATTTTAATCCCGACAGTGTTTAGGCGTTAAGGAGAGATAACATATACATAAAGACATCTGTTATATATCTATATACCTAACAAGAATGTAGATAATATTTATCTCTAAGTACATCCTGTGTATACCGTAATATATAGAAAACTTGTTTGTTGTATATGTTCAGGAGCCAAGTCGAATGGAGATTCAAACCAAGAGAAGGCGCAGGCGGCTGGAGGATAGAAAAACGCATACGGGAGACCTGAGCGATGACTCTCCCGGTGTCGAATTATGAGGAGCTCCTCGACCAAGTTCGGGAGCTCACGCATGAAACGATACTTCTACAGGAACAACTTTCTTCCGATTTATTTCCTAGCGTCGATTCGTCTGACGTCAATCATAACTTAGCTTTAATACAGAAGGACTACGAAAAAGGTAATTTTTATAACATTTATTCGTTCAAGTAAAAACTTAAATATAATACATTTTACTTTCAATCAATCATCTTTCACTTCTTTGTTTATTCCAAATACTTTCGATATGGTTAAATAATGATTTTAATTTATATTATAATATATTGTATGATCTTTAGATACATAAATAACAATGAATTTAGTGATAATAAAAACTGTTCGATTACTATTATAACTATTCTTCGGAAACGGTTAATACAATTTAACGCTTTAAATTTTTACGGAAACGCTGATTCATCAATCTTTCGTTACTCGCGCTATTTAAGTTTTACCGAGAAAGCCGTATACAAGATGGTACCAAAATCCATGTAAAAAAGGAGAAAAGCGCTGAAACTATTTAATTAAAATTCTTCAAAAGCATTTTTAAGCTAATTACAGTAACGAGATTTACGTTAAAAAAGAACTCGTTTACAAAGTTAAGTTGGTCGTTAGTATTAGATGCCTTGATACAACGAATCTCCTAACGAAAGTAACTCTGAAAAGAAGAAGAACGAGCTTTAAATTTCTACCATCATTGGGATCTATTTCAATCGCGTCTACTTTGCGAGGATCCTTAAGTACAGACTCTTACGATTTACTTTAAATAGATTTCTAATTCTGTCAAAATAGTGAACGCGCGAACGTTTTTATTAGTTGGTGTTTACATACATATGTATTATTTGATTTCCTGCTCAACTTAATATATATATGCTTTTTCTCGTTCATGAATATTATTTATAGTTATATATGTATGATTTGTAAGCTCCAAGTATATTGATGAAAAGCTTGAGAGAGAACTCTCTGCTATCAATCAATATATAAATAAGAAAACTCCAGTCTGTTAGTTTAAAAGTGGCGGGTAATTAACACTCTTAAATCGTTGATAGGTCAATAAATCACTTCATTAATGTATACGATGAAGAACGAGGAGTCCGGTCGTTTGCTTTTCTGCAATTTCCAGTCCTTTGCAATTTATTGCACTTTTAAAGTTTATAGTCCTTATAAGTTTTTATAATTTTATTTATATACAGAAAATAAATAATTCATATTTATTTATAACGTGATGTACACAAGTTAATTTCATTTCTATAACGAGAGCTGCATTTACACCAGCTTTATCATTATAAGCGGTTAAAAATGATATGCCCTCCATGAATATTAAAAAAAAAGTAAACAATAAAAACGTGAATTTGTAGCCTCACAATTGGTAAACAGATCTTTAATAATTATTTACAAATAAACATAAGCGATTAACGTAGTAGAGTAAAAGAATTATTCTCTGCATCCTAAAATAATCTCATTACCCAAACAATAAATGAATCATTATGTTTGATTCTATTCAGACTGATTTAAATATGTTTGAATATATACATATATATTGATCGTTTTGAAGATCCCTAAACGATGTCTGGCGCTTATAGCATCGAGCGTATAGAGTGCCAGAGAAAGTCCGGCATAGATGAAAGGATGCCGAGAGAATGTATCAATAGAACGCAGTGAGAAGATTGCGAAAGAAAGAGACAAAACGATACAAATACGAGAAAATCGCAATATGCAAAAAATTAAGATAACGTATAACCGTGTTTCTTAAAAATAATTTATTACGAAATTAATGTGTACTATATTCAGTGTTACACTTTCTCTTTGTATATAGTTCTATAGAGAATTTTCATAAAATCGTTAAATATCGTCATAATTTTAATACTTAATTGATTAAGCTAAATATATTGGTACAATTATTATACCTTTTAACATGAATAAGTATCAATATCAAATTAATAACGCCGTTAAATTACACTGTCGTAAACAAATTCAATTATAATTTTGGAGCGATAACTTTTATATTTTAATTTATATTAAATCAATTAACGTTAAATAACATACTTTATTTATTTTTATATATGTGAGTAATATTTTACAGTTTTTTAGTCATAAAACTAAAGCACAGTTATAATTTGTGTATTTAGAATCTAGCACATCTATTTCAATCTTTGTATTCTAAAAACGATGATGCATCACTTTTGTCGAATATAGGAATAACAATTAAACTTCAAATCCACAAGCGCCGACTGTAAATTGAAGCACTTTCACGCTTATTTATTACAATAAAAGCGAATTTTCGAGTACTGTCGAATATGTAGTCTCAAGAATTTTCACGTTTAATTCTTAAATTAAAATAATTTCAAACTTTTATTGTTATCAAACATTCTTGTTTTTTTCTATGAAGGTTATGAGTTTTTGTCCAAGTCACCGTGATGCTTCGAATGTATATAAACTCCGAAAAGAAATTGAATGATTTTAAGAAACAGATGTAATGTGTAATAATTGATAATAAATTAGGTTATGATGTAATATGTTTTTTAATTAAAAAACTGTTTTTTCATTACACACGTTCACTTTAACTTCTTTATATAACAACTATAACAATTCATGTATATAAATACAAAGTTGAGTAAAATTCGTGATTAAATAACCAAAGTAATAATTAGATAATATACTTCTGTTCATAAATGAGACATTGACTTTATCAATCATAGAAAGTATAATCATGATACAGTACTATATTTCTATTGTACGTGACTTTAATTAAAATTGAATATAAAAAGGGGTATAAGTAAATTGATTACCTGTCCAAACTGTTAACTAGCTTCCAGTCTCTTTCAGAATGAAGCAAGAGCTGTACTTTATTTTTTGTCTCTTATATTGATAATTTATCCTTTGTTACTGTATAACGGATAATATATACTGAATATATTGATCAAATATACATAAAGTATTGCGGAATCTTAACACAATTATTTTTAATACATTTCAATTTTTTTAAATATTTTTAGAATTTTTATTTATATTTAAGTGTATTATAATAATCATTTTCTATTATTACAGTAAAGAAATAATTTTTATTTTGTAATTTAAGAAACGTCTATATTAAAATAAAAATATTGAAATCCCAGTTTAAATAAGATTAAGAGAAAAAAAATTAGTGTGTTGCCTATTTTCGGTAGTTTAAAAGAGAAGTTAAAAGCCGTATACTCTTTGACGAAGAATGAAAAAAAGCAGCGAGCAAAAGAAGTTTAGGCACCAGCTTCTTCTGAACCGCTTTATCATTTCGCGGTGCTGTGCTCGTCCCCTCTTTCGCGTTTGAGCGCGCACAAGGCAAAAATTTCTCGACACTCGTGTGACGAAACGAAAAACGGGCCGATTCATGAATCTCCATGGCTATACTGGTTGGTGTGCCTCGCGCAATTTTTACGCTTGAAAGCATACTCGCGGTGTTATTCCTTTTGGCGTGCTGTGCTTCGTACAGTCATTTATTCTCATTTATTTTTGTTCATAATAGTTTAAGTGAATTTTACATTATTTTTAAAAATTTGCACTACATTTTTTATTTACTCTAAGATTAATTTATTAAAATATTTATTACATTATCTTAGCTTTGTAATTATTTATTGCTATTCACTGTATTTCCTCAATTAGTTACTACCGTTTGTTGTGTGAAATGCTTGACTGAAATTAAAAATGTTTATTTTATGTTTCAGGAATAGAATTAGCAGGTAGTCTTGTAAAACAATGTGAACAGACAAAACTCCTTGAAGTTAGTCAGCCTTTGCCCTCGGCTGATCAAACGTAAGCTACAAATTAAATATTTAATTTAATAGATCCTATACCGTGCAATTCACTTTTATACGTCAAGTGTTCTTGATTGACTGTAGTGTAAAAATCGATGAACTAACACATGCTAATATAATATTGTAGTTCCCAACACATTAAGTCGTTAAAGTAAATTAATTATAGTAATTATTTGTTACGTACGACGATTTAGTATTTATTTTCACTTTCGCATAACATTTAATTAAATAATAATAGTAAAGAGAAATTTAATGATATCTGTTGCATTTGTATCTGTTTTAGTTTACAAAATCTACCACCAAAGCCGGTGGAACCTTTGAAAATTCCTCCCGGTGATGTATCGTCACGTTTAATCGCTTGGCGTGATAAAAATCGTCGACTCGCTTCGGTAAGTCCCTGTACCATAATGCATTTCTCTTAATTTGAAATAATTTCGGAATTACCAAATGCGCTAAGCTAAACAAGCGTGAGATAATGCGCAGTGATACTCACTAGACACACATACGCGACTGCGGCTAGAAGGTATATATGTATATTGATTTTTCCTGTGACCGGTGGCAATGCCCCCAAAATGCCATATAGTAAAAAGTGTATAAGCTATTTACGTTTATCTTTACAACCGCATAAAGCAGAAGGGCGTTTCACTTAACCTTATTACTTATTTTTTAAATTAATCGATGATTCAAAATAATTTATCTAGAAAATAATTTATAATCTTGTTGGAAAGAGCTTTAATTAATGGTTAATTATTTGATAAAGATATGCTATGATTGATATATTAATTCCATAAATATATGGTCATAAATAAACCTAATAATACGTGATGAGTTGAATGAAGAATCTAATGTTACTAATACCATTTTAAATAATAAGAATCAATCGAATTGTAATCATACTTTTTATATAAAACTGTGATAATCTGAAAAACAAATTTAGTGATATTAATAAAATAGTTCTTTGCCCATGTGTTATACAAAATTCAATTAAATCAATATTTAATTTTAATTTAATGTAATAAATACTTTGAGATTTGAATAAATTTTAATATTCTTTTCGCTCAAATATTTTTCTAAGTCACGTGATAAAACAAAGCATTTCACTGAAAGTACTGTAAATGTATAATGAACTTTACTTTTATTAAATGAAAATATAAAAACAAATAAATGAAATTTCAAATGATTTATAGTTAATCTAGAAATACAAAAATATATTTATTTGGTAAGCAATAAAATTGTCTAAAATCTAAAATCTAAAATATTTTTTTTATACGAATTGCGAAATTTCCAGGGAAAATACAAAGCGCAACTCTCAAACATTAACTTAGCCAGAGGCAACATTTGGCAAGGGCAGGTGTGTTCGAGCGCAAAGCGCCGTGGGCTATCAAGGTCAGGGGTTGTGCGCGATTCCGTCAGTCTGATCACCCACCCCCGCGTCTACGTATATATATGTATATATATATATCTAAATACACCTACCGGGTGGCGCGTGCGCTTTAAACTCTCGATGTGCTTGAACTCTGTGAGCTGCGCCGGCTGTATGGAAACAATTTTTTCGACCGTGAACAATTCTTTGATTAATAAAAGTTAAATCCTCTCTTTCAGAGGGGCACAACTGTGATATTTATTTGATTTCAAATTTGTGCACCTATTACTTCGAGACTATTAGTTTCAGTTAGTAATTGAATGCGTTCGCTTATTAATATTTTTATATATAGTCATAAATTGCTGTACAGTTATCAATTAAGTAGTTTTAAATGATCCTATATCCAATTCATTTAAAAGGAAAACAAGTTTTACTATACGCATACTACTGTATAATTGAAAACATTTTTATTTGCTTAAAAAATGACTACTTTTTATAATTTTAATGCGAAATTGCATGATTAGAAATGAAAGTTAAAAAGAAAATTAGTTAGTTTAAGGTTCTCGTGTCGCTTTCTCATTCGTTTACAAAATCAATTGTTTTATAACCCATGTTCCTGCAATTACCTTACCTGTGTGTACTGTAATGTTACTATAGCGTATCCACATTACAAAGTACACTCGGTTAAATAGTCGTCCTATACCAGTATCGATTGAAAGATCATCGATAAAAATTTTCAAAATCAATTCTACTTTCCAATTCGATTCGGGTAACTCAGATTACCAGTATGATTTGGCGTGAAATAATTGAGGTTAAATTTGAGCTTTATCGTACGATTTTTGTTCAATTTTATCAGGGAAAAATAAGGACACGTGTGTATGTTACTAATATTTATAATTCATTACGTACAATAAATTTAATTCGCTATTACAAGAAGAAACCATTTACGTCATAAATCAGAAAGCACAATAAATAGATTACTTAAACAAAGTTACCGGTGACAAATTAGATATCGATTTCCCCTATAGTAAAGACAAACAATTCTATCCACCCGACAATTAAGGAAAATCATTTTCACTGGACTATGTGATCAAAACCTGTGATGAAGTCCGGTAACACTTGGCGCCTTATGTAAAGAAAAAAATAATGGTGAATCCCCTTATAAGACTTTGAATGTATCGAAAGTACAAGTCCTGCACGTGTATATGTATGTATAGGTATATAGCTGGACGGAAATGGAGAGGAAACGAAAAGTTGGGTGAGACGGAGTTCGCTTTTTCCCGGGTCGCGAGGGGGAGAGCGAATATTCGTCCGGGTGCTCGTCGGGACGTGCTATGCGTATATAGTCCGAGGAAGGGACGTGAGGCTTGAAACACACGCCCGTATATAGGAGGCTCTCGAGCACGTTTATTGATCAGAACTTTCCGGCTCTACACCGAGACGCTCGAACGCATTTCCTGAATCCGCGGAAAAAGGGAAAGTCTTGAGGGACCTGCCTCTGCAATCGGCTATTTCATCAAATTTCGCTTTAATTGCCATTTTTTCGATTTGATTCTTTTTTAGTTGTATTACCTTCCTCTGGAACAGTTATTCATTATAGTTTTGTTACCAATTTTTATATATATATATACGTTTATTCGATTTGAAAAATATGATTGGCCGTTTATTAAATTTGTAACAGGAAAATACTTTTAGTTTATATATAAATCAGATATATATTAATCATCGTTCTTTTTTAAAATCATTTTAGAGATGCTTTTAACTTTTTAAATAATTCTCGCGACTGCAAATATTGTCTATATCAGTTTTCTTTATACTAGAATAGAAAACATAACTATTAACGATTACATAAATTTATAACGTTTTTATCATATTTATTAACTAAAATGAAAATAAATGTTTAATAAGCTTACCGATACCGTAACCGTAAATTTAAACTTCTTTTGTAAGTCTACTTTACTCATTTATATTTTATATATAGGCGCTACATCTACACAAATTTCTTACTTCATGAAATTTGTATGTATGTTTTCCATGTTGCATTTTCAAATGACTTGATCTAGGTCAAAAGATAAGGTACAGTAGAAGAAACTTCCGGAATTATGTACTACACTATTTTCTAGAAACAATTATTGAAAAAAATGTTATTTAACGTAGTACTTTCGTTATTTGGTTTTAAAGATCATTTTTATCTAAGTCACTCACACAGAATGAATACTCGTATATAAATCGAGTAGATGTAAATCCTAAATTTGTTAAACTATATATATTCAATTCATTTATATAAATTACGGGGGATATATACATATACATACTGATTAAATATTGAAATAAATCTATATTATCAAAATTCTATATAAAAGTAAAATAATCAAAAAGGACTAGTCAAAAATTTGAAATTAAGTATATTATATATTAAGTAGCAAATACATTATAAGTTTTGGTAAAAATCTCCATAAAAAACTCATGAACCTATTGTTACATAAAGCATTCAAATATGTCTTCAATAGCCATTATCTTCCTGAAAAGTCACTCTCATATAAAGTTTACTTGGGATCGCTGAACCAATCAAATTTTTATGGTTGTAGGTTCTATACGTTATTTAAGATTGTAATAGTAAAACACGTTTACTAATCGTAGTATGCTGTAGTAAGTCATTTAATTTAATTTTTTAATGATTTTAAATATTTACTGAACATATGGGATTCTAGATCTTCTATAATGGAAATTAATATTAACACTTTACATAACAACACTTTACTTACCAACACTTATACATATATAATTTAATTTTAATAATTGTTATTTATTTCAATATTTAATCAGTATGTACCTTCTTAAACACTTAAGAGACAAATGCAATTTCAAAAAATGACGTTGATGGTCAATCTGTATATGGAATGATTGAAAATAAATTTTATAAAAATAAATCTTAAGTGAAATATTTTGTCTATGCCCATTGGCTATTATCTAAGTTAAATTTTATTGATTTTTTTTAATTCTAATAAAATAAAATTTCTTTCGACGCCACCATCAATTATACATTACAGATAAACTAAATAATAAATGACGAAGAAATAAGTATGTAAATAACCGGTGGCCTTTGAACCTATTAGTGTTTCTCAAGTCGAATAAGTCGCTCCAATTCCGAAAAATTAAAAATTCGATCGAGTGTAAATATTCGCGGCTCGGAGTCAGTCGCTCCAGTTGCGCGGGTGTGCTCTTTGCTCCTGGCTTTCTCCGTGGTCACGTGCAGAAGGTGCCCACCGTGCATTATATACGATTTCACTCACCAAGGCGCCTCTCCTTGGCCATTGCGTTTATCGCCACTCCGTCTCGAGTAGGGAGAAACAAAGAAAATGAAAGGAGTAAATAGTGTATAAACGTCGAAAAATACATTCGACAGTTTATTGTTTGTACATAAATATGTATCCCGGCAATTTTCGATGATATGTTAACATAAATAACTTATGAAAATGAAAATGTATATTGCAAGATATTAAATTATCATTTATCAATCGAATTGTAAATTTATCAAGATAACGGGAAAGTCAAGTTATAAATAATAAAATATATAAACTTTATCTCTACATTTATTAAATGCATAATAACTAAATAAACTCTTAAGGAAAACGTATTTTCAAATTGATTAATATGTTTTCTATAAGGTGGTTTTAACTTATATATATCTTATTTATAAATTTAAAAGATTCGTATTCATATACTTTTTAATCACATATTTCAATTTTTTATAGAAATAGATTAAAATATTAAATAATTGACGTTTTATTAGGGTTGCTATTATTTAAGTTAAACTAATTTCGCGCTTGAACTTTTATCCCGAAATTATATAAAATATTTAGCCTCATATATTTATATGATTTATAACATTAATATTGTAAAATAATATTCAACTATACGTATATATATAAATGCTATTGTTCAAATTAATCCTAAAATTTAATGTACCTTATCGACTAATTATTTGTAATACAAATTTCTACCCTCGTAAGTTAACGAGGTCAAGTAAAGTCACTTGTGTCTAAGTGCCGATGACATTACACGACAACTGAAGTGTCCAGTACATATAACGCTATAAAGCTATATACCTATACGTTGATTTCGCGCATTAAATCGATGTATACAACATTTAAGCTAATATATTCTAAAACAGTAAAAAAACGTTATAATTTTTCATTTATTGGATTTCTCTTTTAATAACAATTAAATCACATAGAAAAATTAAGTGAAAATTTCACTCTCAAGGAAGTTATTCATTATGTTAGTAACGCGTTTTCCACTCTACTTAAAAACAATCGCTTTAAAATAAAACTGTTTATAACATATGCACTTTAACGAATTCAAGTTCCAGTTCCAAGAGTAAGAATGAATTAATTTCCATAGGATAAAGAAAGTCTTCTGAAAGCAAGTGGAATGATAAAAGAAAATACACTACTCTTTCCAAGCTCGTGTAAAGTTAAAACTACAAAGAAATGTGTACAAGGCGACCGGGAGCTCCTCTATATTTTGTACACACACACAGAAGTTTCGCTTATTATAGCTCAGAAAAATAACTGCGCGACACACAACACCCGCGCGAGTCCTTTTTTTCTCCCCGCACGAAGTGAAAATATAATTCTAGCACGACAAAACGGATAGAGTATACATATATACGTAAATACGTGCACGCAGTGACGCATCGTCACGCATAATCGAAGAATGTCGCGATGCTACCAGTAGATTTCAAAGGAAGAGATATCGACTGCTGGGAAAATTATTAACTATATCCGACTATTTAATCATGGCAGTGAAATACGCTTTCACTCATACTAAAAAGATTTTTTATACATTGTAAGAAATTGATCATAATATTCAATCTATCATATGTGATTACAATCGTTTTTGTTCTCTTTAAATTAAAATATAAGGATATTAATTTTCTTACGAATAATTTCTTTTTTTAAGAAACGAACCAATTAAGTTTTTAACAACTTAAGGATCAATAAGTTCTTATTCATAATATACAGGTTCACATACACGGAAAAAAAAATTTACTTTTACAGTACCAAAATAATTCAACACTAACTTAGAATTATTAATACAACAATGCGTAAATGGGTTTGTTAACTAAATGTTCTACTGTTATGTGACTAAAATACACCAATAAATTGCCGATGTCTAACCTATATTACTCAAATTAAATATACCGTCTCTTTTCGTATATGCATGATGTTTGTAGAAATCAGAAAATCACTTGTTACTGCAGTGATTTTGTTATGTCGTGAATATTTGTATCAATCTCATTATAGTTTTGATAAAACACCGAAATTAATGTTATTCAAATATTTGCTGCTAATGTAATAATTTTTTCCGTGCAGTCATGTTTAAGATTCATTACCGAAAACTCTAATAAAATTGAATGTGTTTAATACTGTCAAAATTGATTGATTTTTATAATAAAGTGTGTCAAGAACTATTCGTTACTTGTACAGCTAGGAGAGATGAAGCTTAACGGAGCTTTTTATAAATAAGCTTATCATTAATGTCGCTATTCTATCACTTTGTAAATTAAACGAACTGTGACACTCACAATTTTAAAGTGTTTTAATATCATTTTTAAAAAGACATATTCTTTAATAATTCGATTACTATTATGAGGATCTTCCATTAATTACCGGTATGTCTTTCGAACTTACGTTAAAAAAAAGTCAGTGCTTATATACGCTTAAACTGCAAAGTTTCAAATAATTTAATGGTATAGGAGCTTGAATATTTTACGAGTCGGAGCGAGCGTGTCAAATAGTTTTAAAACGAAAATTACGGTAATGAAGGAGAAAACCCCGACATCTTTACTGTACACCGTAATAAGATTTTATTGATGGAGAGAGCGCACTGGGATTGATTTATATCATATACGAATTGGAGTGAAGTTGGAAAATTTAAGTATATAGGCAACGTGAGCTCAATTCTCGTTTAACTTTTCCTTCTTTAATTACTTTCGTTTGATCTAATGCTATACTTATACACGTGTGAATAATTTTTAATTGCGTTGCGGTGAAAATTTTAGCAATATTAACTTTTCCATGGTAACGTTAAACGTTGCACACGTTTTCAGTGAGACAAGATAAAATAACAAAATCGATTGTGCACCTATATATGTACAGTGTATATACCGATAAAGTGAAATGGAAAATTTTAAAGCTCGGACGATACGGAAGGAAAAGAAGAGCCCTTGAATGATCGCAGACGACAAAGAAGCCATATCGCGTGTAAAGCGCCACACCTAAAGCAGCGACGTCTAACAAAGTCACGATGTTACATGCGCGTATGCATCAGCATTTTAAAGTAGAGCTGTTCGAAAGAAGTTGAAATACATACATATTTATAATTTTTAACTAGTATTAATCAAAGTTTAGGTGAAATGAACAATATTTCGATATGATAATTACTCAATTACTTTTTCTACATAACATGTATTCAAAATGTTCTTTAACTTTATAAAGGTAAATAAATCATTTTACAATTTTGTTTTAAAAACCTAAGAAATGCAATAATTGTCAAGTATATTAGCAGAATATGTGAATGAAATTTGAAGTATACTGAACTTGCAAACGGTATCATACTTAAGACTGTAATTGCTTAAAACCATAAACTTTATATATATATATATAATTCAATTCCTACGCATAAATAGATAAAAATAATAATCCACAATCTAGAGAAATACATTCTGCAGCCACGTTTAATATACGCAATCCTGTCACCTATATATAATAAATTATACAAAAATATAAATGTATCGCATTATAGCGATTCTACATATACATAGTATATATTATCGTTTAATATTCGGAATATAATTAATAAATTCTTGTACGTATAATTTATAGACAAATAGTATGCCACACGTGTAATCGTGTAAAACGAAGAAAGAACTTGACTCTTGCAAGTGCAGGAAAGTGTAAATTAAAACCGCGTAAAGTATGTATAAAGAAAAGGGAGAGATAGCGAAGAAACGGTTTAAAGCCACATGTACGCAGAGAAAGGAGGAAGAGAAGGAAGTAGGAGAAAAAAGGTAAAATGCACGCAATGTCGCGCAATGGCGCACGCAGCAGCCAGCTGTTCTTGAACCACGGTGCTCTCTCTTGCATACTTCATGCAGAAAGACTAAGCGCATTTACTCGGTTGTCGGACGCTCGTCACGCCGGTTCTCCGTCTATAAAAGCTTGTGGATGCTCTCTACGATGAAAAAAAAGCTTCACTCTGCGCACTCCAAGATAACTCAAGTGCGCGAGCCGTGATCATTATTGTCGTGAAAGTGTCATAATCGATAAATAACCAAGTATATATTACAATATACATCCAATTGTAACGGTGATTTGACGAATCAAACGTTTAATATACTGCACCTTTGATACTGATATCGAATAAAGTTTCAAGGACACGCGAGTATACGAGAATGTTCACCATGAATCAAGGAGAGGCTGCTGCCCCGGAGATCAGGGGGTGAGCGACGTTTGAAAATCTTTGGTTCGACGCCTGCGCGCGAAGAGTCTTTATGATTACTGGCTCGCTCTGACGGTCGTTACGGACCAAGTCCCGGCTGCTGCAGCGGACGAGACGATCATGTTCGACGATGATTTTTTCACGCGTGTGGTGTATTACGCGAGTGTTGATTAACATCGATCTAACCTCCGATGGTTACCGATATTTTTGAGTGAGACCTTTCGGATATTTCGACGAGATGCCTGGGGAAAGGAGTTCTCAGGTTACCACCACCATGATCCCACTTCCTCGGACTGGACAATACTCGTCCAGTAGGCAAGCTCTCGATAGCAAACATGCTAAAACTGAGAAAAATCGATTAAAGTTGATTATGCAGTCTCAGGATGACGAGGAAGTTGAATTTGTCGAGGAAGACGTCGATGGGAAAGAGCAGAGGATCGATTTAGAGATGGAGGATCGATCAACCAAGTTGAACAAATCGACCATACCGAGATATAAAACGAAGGTGATACTCCACCCCTTCATCTTTTCGATTGATCACCCAATTTTATTTAATTAAGCATACCCAATGTATTTTATAATTTTCGTGTTATCGTTTTATGAATTTCACACGGCATGCTTTATCAGGAACGTTCCATTTTTTAAAGATTTAATTCATTTTAATTTAATAATTTACAACGTTTTAGTTTTGGAACACAAAAGACTTTGAATATATGACAAGTATTGAATTCCATTATATTGGTATTCAATTGTTCGTCGTATACTTCGAATAGTTCAGGCTCGCGTGAAGTTTTAATGCAATTTCCTACAGATGAAGTCATAAAAATAGTTTTAATAGTTAAATCTTCTTTTTAAATTTAGGCTACCTATTTATTTTTATGATTATAATGCTATCAAATATAAAGGTACAATCCATATTTAATAAGGTAATTATTATACTTGAACTAGTCATAAATTTCGGCAATATCTTTTCACTCGACTGAAGTAGTAAATAAATAATACCCATATTACATATTAAAGTTTATTAATAAATTTTAATTAAAAATTTTAATCTGTGGGAAACGAAGACTTATAAATCTTTTTAATATATAACAATATATAAATATAAATTTAAGTATTAACAAACATATATTTAAAGATATATAAAGTTTTCATAATTGCATCGTGTTAATTACGACTACATTTTGCATTATACCGATTATGAGTAATCAGTGTTACTTCAGAGTCTTTAAAGAGGTGTTCATTGAGGAAAATTAATGAAATATGGTATGGCTAATTTACTCTAATAAAAAAGGCTGTGCCATTTAATTCTCTTCTATATTTATACTATCCGCACTATCACCTAACTTATTACATTCCACTCATTATGTTTTTGAGTAATTATAGCTCATTGTTCTCATGAACGAAAATGCAGAATATTCACAGTAATATTTCTATATATACTTGACAATTGCTTTTCTTTCTAACGCGACACTAAAAAAAATATAGAGTTATTTCGTATTTTTGTGCCCTGGTTTATTTACCAGCACGACGATTTACTTCACAAAAGTATATAGATAAAATCATTTTCGTAATTTAAAGCGTCTTTTGTAACTGCACTTTTTTTCCATATAAAGAAGTAAATTGCACGGAATTCGATGGTTTTGCAGCGTCTTCCGCTTTCCGTAAGAAAATTACGAGGCGTTGCGCATTTTACGCTGTTCATGATGTACCTGCGGCTTATCCTTCCTGCTTTTTTCTTTACTCTAATTATTTTATCTCGGTTCAGTCCCTGATAATTTTATAATATCCTGTTTTTTTTATCTTACGCATACCTATAGTATAAAAATGATTATTTGTAAATTTTTTGTAACGTATCACCAATACGTCAAAATTAGTACAAGATAATATAGGATTAAAGTATAAATGTCATACAAATTTAGTATTTCCTTTAATAACGTTCTTATATTTATTTATTTTTAATTTACATGAACTTAACTGCCTGTACATTTAATTATAAAATGCAATAACCCATTCATTTCTGACAAGGTCTGGAATATAACAAGAGCTATATAATTTGATATTATTCAATGACCAATTGCATAACGTACGTAATATTTGTGTATAAATACCAATTCCATACTAATCGAGTGTGTAATAAAAAAAACCATAAGAATGGCAGTAAAATCAAAGTAATATGTGTGAAACACAGCAAGCTTGTATCGAAAACTAACAAAGTTAACTCGGATTCAAAGTATCAAGGCGGAATTGATATTTACGTAACAATAAGGGACATTTTTTATTCACTGTAACGGCACTAGCAGAGTCATTATTCCCGCTAGTCCGTTAAAAGCGTTGCTTCTCTTTTCCTGTCAATGCACGTAGTATATATACACTACACTTATGCAATGGACTTTAACAAAGTGATGCTCGTAGCTTCACTCTCCACGTTACCCACACATACGCATCTATTAAACGTTCAGTGGTGAGTCTGAAGAGCCGAGTTTAACGATCTACTAGAATTGCGGGGGACAATAAATCCTGCGATGGAAGTCATTCATAGGAGTGTCGCGAGCACTCGACCATCGATCGGAAGTTACGGTGATTCATCAAGAATCATCTGCTGCTGCTAAATCCAGATATAAACACAGACCAGATGTATATATACCTGTGTTTTCGCCTCAACTTGTATACTTTCGCGCGCGCGCGTTTCCAGGAGGTTTCAAACGATTGGAATTTTGTTTTCTAATCGTCTGAAAGGGAAATTTTATTGCCCTGGTTTACTTAATTTATATCAACGCTCACGCGTATATATACGCGTGTATGAAATTGCGTTTACGCAGCCTATACAAGAAATTTATTGATTGTAATAAATATATGCGTAGATTATGATTTAAAGATACCTTTATGTATTTTAAAAATTTTTAATTTCTATAACTTAATTAATCTTAAAAATGAAATTTAGGAAGAGAAAATTATGAACAAATCGTATTCGACGTATATCAGCAGTGCACATATATTATCGTTAAAGTAACTTTCTAACAAAATAATTATACTTCTATATACTGTAACACAGATATACAAAAGATAAAATAATAAAAAGCTTAAAAATCATTTAGTTTCGAATAATCAATTATACTCAAACAGATGTGTGCATCAATTTATATAAATATAAATATATTTACATATTAATAACTTTATTTTATTCACTGGTTGTTGAACTTTACAATCCATGCCGACACATAAATACTTTATCCGCGTGTATGTGTGTGTGTAAACAATACAAAAATTACCAGCGATAAATATATAAGTAAATACATTGAAATTATGATACAAATTTGCGACAGCATCAATTAATCTTGATCTTGATGTATGTATACGTATTCGCGTAATAAGAAAAATTTAATAACCACCCGGGGAGAAAGTTTATAAAATGAATGCCAGGTCGATTGTAATGGGCGTATTACACTGATATATCGAAACGAGCGAATTGAAACATTCTCTGTATGTGTGTACATATACATGGAGTCGAAGTTGTTCAGGTTCGAGATCGCGTTAATGAATCGATCTCTTATCGAGATTTTAAATGAACCTTGTCAGTGTATGGCAATGTATGATAACGTTAATGGTTGAGGCTTTCCTTTTACTTATACAGGCGAATTTCACGCTCATGACTTATTATCCACTTGGTGACGATTTCTATAAACGACGAATCGTGAACGAGACGTTTTCTTACTCTTACTTCGATGTTCTTAGTTTTATGTACGTATATTACCTTATACACTACGTAATTTAAGATTTTATTCTCATATATTTTAAGAATAGCGTGTTCAAGTATTTGTTATTCTTAGAGTTTATGAATATTAACTTTCTTTGAAAAAATTTACTCTTATACCTGATCAAACATATATATAGATAGTTTGTGGGTTAGGGTGAATTGGGCACCCAAGGATGAAATATATTGCACGCACATTTTATACGCTTAAAAATAGAGAGTTTTTCTTTTGCATCTTACTAAAACAACGCCAAAATATTTTATTAGTTATATGATAAATGAATTTATTGATCTCCACAAGCCAAAGAAATATTCCTCACAACTCAAGTAAGGCGGACTGTATTAATACCAGCCACTATAGAAACCTCACAGGATGAGTGTTTGAAAAAAGACTAAGACAAGCTAAGTCAAAAAAAATATATAAAATTTAATTGATTGTAATATAAAATTAATAAAAACTTAAAAAGATGGAAAAAAATAAGAAAAGAAAAAAAAATTTATTGTATTTCGCCCTGAGTATGCCTGGTGGGCTCATCAGTAGAGTCCAGGCATCTCGTCTCTAGATACAGATGAAAGATATACAAATTTTTGAAAATCAGCTCTATCCCGACGAGGAAGACATGGGGTATATATGCCCTACCGATAGCAAACTTTATTAAGTGCCACATATTAACAGGTAGCCCCCTAACGCACTTACATAGAACTAATGTCTTAATCGTCAGAATATTGTCACATAAGGCATTTTTGTGATCTAATGCCGTATAATTTGAAAATTCGTGAATTTATTGCTTGTTTGTATTATAAGTTATATGATAAATGAATTTATTGATCTCCACAAGCCAAAGAAATCTTTCATCTGTATCTAGAGACGAGATGCCTGGACTCTACTGATGAGCCCACCAGGCATACTCAGGGCGAAATACAATAAATTTTTTTTTCTTTTCTTATTTTTTTCCATCTTTTTAAGTTTTTATTAATTTTATATTACAATCAATTAAATTTTATATATTTTTTTTGACTTAGCTTGTCTTAGTCTTTTTTCAAACACTCATCCTGTGAGGTTTCTATAGTGGCTGGTATTAATACAGTCCGCCTTACTTGAGTTGTGAGGAATATTTCTTTGGCTTGTGGAGATCAATAAATTCATTTATCATATAACTTATAATATAAACAAGCAATAAATTCACGAATTTTCAAAATATTTTATTTATTGTTTTTAATGCTGGAGGAACGAGTAGTTCGTTCGGTGATTCTTATATAATACGATAAATCTAATATGTTTATAACATTTTAACCTCAAAATCCCACTTTCATTTCAGATTTTGAGGTTCTAATGTTATAAAATATTGTATGAAACTATTGTGGAAGATGTTTTTTTACCTTTCTCGATGTTCGCACGAGCGAAGCGAGTAAGGTAGAAAACCATCTCCCACAACAGTGTCATAATATACTATTAATTCTTCGATGCAATAAATTAAGCTTACAATAATTAATATTTATGTAAACATATTTAACAATATTTAGTTATATCCATTTAATAATAATAATAATAAAAAGATAATTTGGCATAGATATCATCGATTTTTCACGAATATTCGATTGACGCGCATTTTAATGTTCAACACTGGTAGGAAAGAGCGGCAAATTCATCGTCATACGATCTAGCCGCGGATACCGCAGGATACACGCAGTCAAGCGATCGAGTCATCATCCTCGTAATTTTTTTCTTACGGAAAGAACTCACTCACGATAATGTCTGTAATATAGCGTTACAAACCAATCCGTGCGTGGCTTACGTCGCTCGCGATCGTTTCGGTTCTTACGCTTTAGTTTCATTTTTTAACTTATCCCGTATAACAATTTTTCTTTATTTTATAACAGGTAAATTGTTTACGCTTTGCGTATGCACATGATTATAAGTTACGTACTTTTAAGGAATGATAACATCAAATACTTATACATTATATAACATTTATAAAAATTATTTTAGTGTAAGGACATGTCAAGTACTTATGTAAAGTTAATACTCATTCACTGAGAGAAGGATTTATTTGATATTAAGATATTTATTAACAGTTAACAAATATAGCCTTAGATTTGTTAACAGTTAATAAATATCTTAATATCAAATATATTCTTCTCTCAGTGTTATCAAGCGAAATATTTGTTTAAACTTATAATTTTATACTCTAAATCTCAAAGTGTCAAATTTCACTCAATAGATGTAATAGTAGATGTAATATTTTTAACCTCAAAGCCATGAAAACGCTAATTAGAACATGTATATAGTAATAGATAGTTTGAAAGGATTTATTGTTCGTCCCAAATTGACTGGATGATAAAATGAATTTATTGATCGCTATACGGACATACAGTTTGTCGAGTCGAGAAACAAATTTGCCGACGTTTCGGACGTTTTACCATCATCCCTTTTCGAGGTTCAAAAATACGATTATTGAAAAAATTTTTTTACAAAAAATATATGTACATAAAATTAAGATTTTTTTCTTTTTCACAAACACAAAAATCTACATCTTCTTATGTGGCGTGAGATAACAATTAGAATACACTGAAATTAAAATCATTAGAATTAAAAAAAATTTATAATAATTAAAAAATTATAAAAAATTTTTTCCTTTAACTGAGAATACTAAAATAAATTCACAAATTCACACAATCGGCAAACTATATGTTCGTAGCGATCAATACATTATTAAATAAAATTTAAATAATACATTAATTTTTTCATTTATCTATGTATAATAAACAGAATCGAATGTATATATGGAAATATCTTTTTTATGTTATTAATTCTTTAATCTTGTATTAATATTGTACATCAATACTCATCTTCTACACCTATACACTTTAAGTTTTAAAGTTTAAACTTATACACCTTCTCTATTATCATTTTAAATAATTTATTAAAGTCTAATACACGTGCGGTGTTTCAAGGCAAATTATTTATAATTAATAATTTCAAAATTAATGATTGAAAGTATTACAGTACTATTCTATCACATTTTTATATTAATTAGGTATATTTTTTAATAAAAAATCTTAATTACGTAAACACGCATTATGAAAATAATTATTATTATCGCAATAGAAAACTTAAGTCATAATGAAGCAAAAATGAAAGCGTTCTTTGATTATTCCATCGTCATGCGATATCGATACACAAACATCAATTTTGTGTAATGAAAAGTTATTCAAATATTTTTTATGCACTAATTTATGTTTAAACTACCGTTTACACCATCGAGAAATAATTAGTGACCAATATTTAGAATAAAACATACATAATAATAATATTGTGTGATAAAAGAAACGAAATTTAAAATCTTATTATTATATAAAATTCGTTAGCAATGGACGTGCGAGTCATTCATATCCATAAATATAAAATGTTTTTTTTTCAAGAATGTTTAGTTCATATAGAATTGAAAAATTAAAAACGTTTAATAGTTCAATCCTAATAAATATTTATCGATTTGAATCATGTGCAAAATAAGGAAAACAGACTAAACTCTATATATCTGGAAGGCTGTAATATTTAATCTGAGTAAATACATTTTTATTCAATAGTATTTAATTTTCTGCAATTGTATTTTAATGCTTAAGTATATCATTGTTCTAAATTAAAGTAATTATTTAAAATTAATATTTTCATACTGTAATGTTAGAAGTATATATATAATATTATCATATTTTTTAAACTCATAGTAAACATTTAGTAGGAAAAATGTATAACTATCCTGGACAATTTTTAATGCTATTTATACATAATGCGCTCGTAAATACAATTGCAAAGTAAATTTTCTTAACTGTAATATTTAGAAGATAGTATATAAAAGGAAAAATTAATTTTAACCAATTCGTATAATAATAAATGTAATGCTTGGTCTACGAAAATTCCAGAAACAAACAAATACGGTCCGTGCTACCCTATTTGATTGCTTTACGACTCGATCGTTGTCTCTTGATGTTTACAAAAATATCAATGGTGAAGAAATCTTCCTTTTCCAATTATAATCTAAACGGCTACCTTAAACCAACCTATATTACCTCTTTCTTTTTACCTTACCTATTTAATAATTTTGTTCAGATACTTGATTGCTGATTCCGATCGTCGAGCATAATCCATAATCGGTTCAGTTTTAAAGTAAATTATATAACTTATTGTAATAAAAGGATGGTTTTTAAGAATAATGTGTACGCAATTTTTCTTTTTATTTAATCGAGTAGTGCTATATTAAGTTCATAGACCTATCAAGTTAAATTACACCGATCCCAAAGTTTTCAATCGGGTTGGTGCATATGATATATGATTATTACAAAAGATATGCATCCGCGCAATCACATAATAAAATCGATATTATCCTTAGTAAGCATCATTGAATATGTATATATATGTATCATTTCGATATTTCCAAGGCAACGCACAGAATAATTGGTGCGTCTATGTTCAAGTCTCAAGAGCATAAGAAGAGAAAAGAAGTAACACGCGAGCGCGCGCACGACTCGGATTCACGCTCGAGGTATCATCTAATGAACGAGTCAGAGTGAATTAAAGATCTCCGTCCGGCTAAACTCGTTGATTTTCATTCTTTCTTATATATATGTATATGCGCGTGCGGGAAAGTCGTGTCGCGACTTACAATTGGGAGGAGGACGAGGAGCACCTCCCCTTTAATTTTCCCCTTTCGCAAGCACGCGCCCTCGCCTCGTGAGGTATAGCCTCCTTTGCGTGCCTCCGTCCTTCTACCGTGATGAATTATCTTGGATCGTTATAGACCGAAAGATTTATGTCTATGTGCCCGTGACGAAATTTTAGGTTTGATATAATTCAACGTATGGTGTGCGGTTATATCGGCACTTATCAATAAACATTTGGGTATTCTTTTCCGAATCTGTGGGAATAATTATCGAGTGCTCGTTGATTGATCTATATAAATAGAACGGATATTACGCATACATACTCGATTGCTTAAACCCGCTGTAACATTACTTATTAAGTTTTACATATTCTTTGCAAAGAGAATTTATTACGAACGTTTACCGATTAGTACTTCGTCGTTTTATAGAAGATTAAAAAATATATACAATTCTGATTTTTTTATACGACAATATATATATATATATATATATACACAAAAATTAGAATATCAATGATAAGACTACTTAATTAATAGATTATGTAGATAATTAAATTAAAAGAGCAGAATACATTTTATAAATAAGTATACGTAAATAATTTGTTCTATAATAAAAAAAGTAATAATTGTGAAGAGTAATGATATAAGAAACGGTTTAATTTGCATTGATGCATAAAAAATTTATTACATTTCATCCCATGATAAATAATTTATACAGGTACATAATTGAGATAAAAAATAATGATCATATCCGTTATACGTATATTATAGTACAAGCTTTACCAGAATAATTATCAAGAATGATTCTTAGGATAACCTTTGATTATTAAAAAATATGTTATATTTGCTTATTAAAATTAAAAATTATTATAATAAAATCGATTAAAATCTTTTCTTAATTATCGCTGTGTCACTATAATTAATCAATTTCGTTGTATACAGTTTATATTTTTATATACACGTAAACACATTTTTAATAATTTTAATATAACGACTTATCTAATCAAAAGTTCAGTTATACGTTTAATTACGCACAAGCTAATAAAATCTCTTCGAACACCAATATTGAACTCATAATTTACGTACGAAATTAAATTCTTCCCTTGGGTATTATAGACTAATACCACCAACAATC
Source organism: Theocolax elegans (assembly GCA_026168455.1). Classification (NCBI taxonomy): domain Eukaryota; kingdom Metazoa; phylum Arthropoda; class Insecta; order Hymenoptera; family Cerocephalidae; genus Theocolax; species Theocolax elegans. The sequence continues at coordinate 95,085,246 of CM047425.1, forward strand.
TACTTAAAGAGATCCCTTTTGTTAGATGATCTGAAATATTTTCATCGTACTATGCAGACCCGAAATATTTAACAATCAAAAGTGGATTTATCGATATTTGTAAACGACCCCAAATCCTCGTGGACTATAATATATTACGTCTGGGAAATGTGAGTCAACTTGCTAGACGTTTAGTCACCCTCGATTTCGCGCGCGGCTGTCCTTCATTTAGCCAGTTCGAGTGTTGCGAACGCCTCGTCGTTGTGTCGGTCCCTTCTATATAGGTACATATATACATGCCATATATATACCATATCCTGTATGTTTTTGCACTTTTACATGACGTAATGTTCTTTATATAGACTCTGATGATATTCTTTTTGGTTAATAAATGTACCTTTTTATGGCGTATTGCGTGCACGAAAGTAATTGGTTCTTTTTTGCATTGATGATACCACCTATATATGTGCGAGTAAAATATTTTTAATTATAAAAAAATGTGAAATTAGTAGTTGACTATTACATTAAACGTTATGGCCATATAGTACTATTTATATTTTTATTTTAATGAATTATTATTCTGAGCATTCTTAATTTGTAAAAATAATTCGCATATTAACCATTTTCGTTTGTATACAGATATTGTATGCATTTTTAGAGCAATGAGTATAAAGGTGAGATGCGTGAGGAAAACCATTAGTGTATGGGTCACAGGTTTTGTCATAATAACTTATCTAATTATTTTCTTCTATTTGAACATGAAATCAGTTTCAAATAAGAATTTCAGTCGATATTTCCGAAGCACATAGTAATTTTCGCATTTATGAAATTAGTTTATTAATTTTATAATTACTAATACGATTTTCAGGGTAATTACATTAAGTTACGCGATTATTTTTTCGAAATATTGTTGAAAGATACAAAAAAAACCTATATTTTCACAAGTACATAAATAAACATTAAAATTACAGCAAGAAGGCCGAAATTCGCACAATCCAGTAACAAGCAGTCCGTCATTAAGCTCGACCGAAGGTTTCGAAAGACGTCGAGCTCTATCAGCCCACGGACCGCGCGAAGATTGGCAAATAGGGTCTACTGGTTTGGGGCTTACTGCCCCTTGGAGGCCTATGAGCCTCGGCTCAGGCCAACCCCTACAATTTGGGACTGTCGAAAGGAAAGACCAGCCAATGATATCCGCTACACCTACTCGACTCCAAACTGAACGGGACATCCTTGGACCTGCCATGGGCCGTCTGGTTCAAAATCCTGGTGAACCCGACAGGAGGGCGGAGACTGAACGCATCGCTTCCGAGATGTCAACACCCGAGGTAAAGTTTTATTCCGTTCGTTTATGAAATTAATTAAATGAATTTGAATAAGTTTTAAATCATATATACTAAGTGCATATTTATGTCTAGAAATATTTGTTATTTAAAATCTTAATTTAATTAACCTCTATTACTCGTGTAAATATATAATAATATTATTTACGCGGTTAATACGTAAATCTAATTAATGATATTAATAAAATATATTTATTAAATTAAAGTATTCGTACATGTATAATTAATCTTATTAGGGAGAACTGTTTACACGTTTAATTTTGTATACAAATATACCTAATTCCGTAATAAAAATTTTGTCATTGACACGATAATGTTACTTTTACACAAAGTATTGTTAAACATTCGAAATAAAATAAGTAGATGTATTACTCGGAAAACTTACAATGACATGAAATAAATAAATTTTAAATGCGCAAATTAAGTACCTAATATTTATTTGTAGTAAACAATTATACATCCCGTTAAACGAAATAAAGGTATAACTGTAAGGAGAAAACTTCAGGATAATATATATATATATATATACGCACTTGTAACGAAGAAAAAAGAGTGAGGAGAAATTCATTGGAGACGATTGCGGTATTGATTTTGCACCGCATTGCGCGCGTGTGCTTCTCCCTTGGCCCCACCTCGCACGCGCCTCGATTTCTCGCAGTACTCGTCCCTCGATGCCATCATCCCTTTCGATCTCTCTCCTTGTTTCTTACGGCGCAGTCTCATCTATATAAGCGTGCTATTTCCTTCCTCGCGTATAATTTTTTGTCAGTGTCGTGCTCGCACAACCTTGTAAACTCAACCTTGAATTTCTTTATTTACAGTTTTGGTTTTTCACGTATCCTCCAACACAGTTTTTTTTGTGCGCTATTCGATCAAATACAAAAGTGTCATTTTTTAGGTTAGGCCCTTCGGCCCTCCAGTGTATTAAAGATATTATTTAGGTATATACGCAAACCCAAACATTACTATAACATGTTTTCAACTGTGTCTACACTATATAATTACTGATTCTTTTGGAAGTAATTTGTCAATTGATTTCGAAATAAATTTCTTGGAGTGTCAATGATTAGTTTGGGGTTTTATGTGATTATTGTTCTCTTCTTATGTGTAATTGGATACATCTTTATATTGTCATAAAATATTTTTAAAGGTCCGCTTAACAATGTTTAAAGAATTATTTGCTATAATCATAAAATCAGAGCAAGCAATAAATTCTTTATGTACTTTTTAAATAAATTATCAAGATTAAGTTTGTTGTTCAAATATTAAATTAAATGTGTATAAATATATAAGTGATGATTTCAATCGATATTGATAATTATGTTACAATTTTTTCTGATAAATCTGTGAATGATTAATAAATTGGATTTTTGGATTTTAGTTGTGTACCAAAAGTGGACAAACCTATGAATTTGATGGAAGCAGCACTGAAGATGACAGTTGTCCTAGTTCTTCCCTACAATCCAAACAGTTATCAACTAGCCATAGTACTTGGCCGGTGAAACGAGATCTATGGGTCTCAACACAATCTGCAGGGTTACCTGCCCAACAAGTTGGACCTGGAACGCACAACGTTAGTAATAATTACAAATTATCAATAAGAATATGATATATTTAAAACCAGTCATAAGAATTGTAAAAATTTCTTTTTATAAATATTAGATTTGATTATTGTACTACATAAAATAATTTTGTCTTATAATAGGATTTTACCAGCGTCATGAATTTCTCATCTGGCACTGGGATCAATCATACTTCAGGAATGCAGGGCCAACGTCGATTGGGAGCTAAAATGGATGTAGTTTATAGCCTATTAAGCATGCTGGGCAGTACAGAAGGTAGGGAAGATATGAGTGCCACACTGCTCTCGATGAGCAACTCGGTAGACAGCTGTATTGTCATGAGACAATCGGGCTGCTTACCTCTACTCATACAATTAATACATGCACCGGGACAAGATCCAGAAACTCGCGAGCGTGCATCTCGGGCTCTCTACAATATTGTTCACGCGAAAAACGATGAGAGATCAAGTAGACGGGAAATACGAGTACTACGACTACTCGAGCAGCTCAGGGATTATTGTCAATCGCTCAGATGTTCACTTGATGCAAGACAACTTCCAGATGATTTAGAGAAACATCCGGGTACGACCATTGGCGCCCTGATGAAGTTATCCTTTGACGAATTACATCGTCATGCCATGTGCCAATTGGGAGGCTTACATGCCGTTACCGAACTTATTGAAATGGATCACGCTGCTCATGGTAGCGATTCCATCGATCCGAACTGCATTACTTTAAGGCGATATGCTGGTATGGCTTTAACAAATTTGACTTTTGGAGATAGCAGCAATAAAGCTCTTCTTTGTTCATTTCGAGAATTTATGAAAGCTTTGGTAATTATAACTGATATTTGTACATTACGTTCTTTTACAATTATGATTTAGTACAAGTTACAAATATATATTTTTATAAATATTATTTTAGGTGTCGCAATTGAGATGTCCAAATGATGATTTAAGGCAGGTTACAGCGAGTGTACTGCGTAATCTTTCATGGAAAGCAGACAGTAGCAGCAAGAAAACATTGCGGGAGGTAGGCGCAGTTGTCGGTTTAATGAAAGCTGCAATGGAAGGACGAAAAGAATCTACCCTTAAATCTATTCTTTCTGCTCTGTGGAATCTTTCGGCTCACTGTAGTACTAACAAAATGGATATATGCGCCGTTGAAGGATCACTGGCATTTTTAGTTGATATGCTGAGTTACAATGCACCTTCGAAAACATTATCGATTGTTGAAAATGCTGGGGGCATATTAAGGAATGTATCCAGTCATATCGCCGTTAGGGATGAATATCGAACAATCGTACGAGAACGGGGTTGTCTTCAGGTTAGCTACTATAACAATCTATTATCTAATTTATATTTTATAAATAATACATAAGTAATTAACTAATATTATTCTTTAGGTTTTGCTACGGCAACTAAGATCACCAAGTCTCACTGTAGTATGTAATGCTTGTGGAGCACTGTGGAATCTTTCTGCACGTTGTCCACAAGATCAAAGAATACTTTGGGACCTTGGAGCAGTTCCAATGTTGCGTAGTCTCATTCATTCAAAGCATAAAATGATATCTATGGGATCTAGCGCAGCATTGAAAAATCTCCTCAGCGCTCGGCCAGGTGCAAGTAATATCGTTCATTTAGATTCTACTGCAAGAGGACTTGGTCTTCCAACCTTACCGAGCTTGGTGGCACGAAGGTAAAGTATTAAAAAATGTTATCAATATTTTATTTTGAAATTTATTATTACATAGATAAAAATCACACACATTTTATAAATGTTATTGATATGCAGACAAAAAGCTCTCGAACAAGAAATTGATCAAAATTTAGCAGAAACATGCGATAATATTGAACCAAGTACATCACCAGTAAACAAAGATGAGAAATACTCGTTTAAGCTTGATCAAAGTTTCATTGATTCATCTATTAGAGGTGGGCGATCTTTCCAACCATCGCAAGTCCAACCGGGACCGTCTGGATTAAAATTTGCAGGTTTTACTCGCAGTGAAAGTAGGGAATCTATGCGTTCAGTCACTAGTACACATTCTGATACAATTTTCGAAAATGTTAATCGACAAGCTACAAATGGGATGTCAATACCATCAGATGTGCAACTCAGACAACAATCTGCATCGTTACATTCAGGTGTTAATTTTGACGCCGGAAACTACGCAGTTGGGCATTCGAAGGGTGCATTATAATGTTTTATTTTATATCGATTAACATCAGAATCAACTAATTCATAATATATTCTAAAACAAATTTGCAGGTTTGACGGAAAAGAAGTACACTTTGCGTTACATGAATGTAATTCCAGAACGGTTAAGGCCCGGAGAACCATTGCCTGACTTACGTGGCTTAAAATGCAGTAATTCAACAATATCCTGGGCTGCAGCTCCTAATCAAGATACGAGTTGTTCAAAAGGTCTACTTCATTCATCAGTTGAAGATAACCTGTTAATGTCAAATTCGTGTGATTCATCAAATTCAAAAATAGGCGTAAACTCTGATTCGAACTCTTGCAGTTTTTCGGGCACACGAACAAAATCAACATCACCATTTACGAGCGTTAACAATTACAATCTTCCTTTAAAAAGTATCCAAAAAGTCATATCACCTATAGTTGATCCATTCATCAATGATTATGCTGAGACAGACTTAGATCAGCCAACAGATTACAGCCTTAGGTATGCAGAGCATACTTCAGACGATGATAAGCAGAGTTCTGCTTATTTTACAGGCACTGAACATGAACAAGATACTGTTAAGACTTATTGTACCGAAGGTACACCTTATCAAAGTTCGCTAAATTCTTCGAGAGCTTCTTCAGCTTCGGATTTGCATGAAGAAGGCAGACTACGCCCTCATTTTAGAAACATTCCTGATACTAGCCAAAAAATCTCCTGCAATGCATCAAAACGTTTAAGTATTAATGCAACTACTAAACTAAATGTTAGAAGTGATAAGCTTAATTCCAGAGCAGATTCGCTTCGATCTGTAACAACTTCAGGTAATATAAAAAGTTTATTTGAATATTATATAATATTATATTTTTTATATTTTGCCTAATTGGTTTATACATATTTTTAATAGAGAGTACGTTAGAAGCAGGTAGATCGCTTGAAAGTGATAGTGCTATTTTTGAAGGAGATCATAAGTTAGCTGAAAGTTCCGGAGTGCCTAGTCTTAGTTCGTTAATAGGGGATGAGTCTAAAGTAGTGGATGATTCTAAAGAAATAAAATTAAATAGTATGCAATACGAAGCAGATACAGAAAGTTTTCCAGAATCAATGGGAACTATAAGTGACGGAAACGAAAACAGTTACGACGAGGATTCGCGTTCGGAACATAATCTTATAAAATATAAAACAAATACAAGTTTGAATGACATTGAAATTCAGGATGTTAACGATGATATTATGCCCGGAAATCAAGTGAGTATTATTCAGTTTATAAATAACTAAACGTTTTTTACAACAAAGTAATTTTTTATAGAAAAAATTATAAATTAATTAGTATTGTCGTAACATTATAAATAAAAATATCTTGCTTGTTTAGCCTACTCCTTTGACTTCACTGGAATCTGTGGATCAGCCATTACAAGACGATATAGACATTAGTGAAATGACTTATACTAACGATTATTATACAGTCCAAGAAACGTATACTTTAAATAAAGATGGTTCTAAAGTTGGTCACTTACCCTACGATGACTGTAGTATTTCTCAACAATGTTCTTCGACGCTTAGTTATATGTCTGTTGATGACAAAGATATCCGATCCAGCATTGCTAGAAATGAAAACGACTTAACTGATAATATTACTGACAATATGCTTACAGCTGTTACTTCGAATTCTGAAAGTGGTGAATCTTATGATTCAGTTCAGAGATCCGAGCAAGATCTTTTAGAGTTATGTATTAAATCTGGAACTTCAAAACCAAAAAAAATTTTATCTACTAGAACAATTGCTGCATCCAAATCTCGTACTAGTGAGGATATTACTGATGGATCCAAACAAAGTATTATCGGAAAAAATGATAAATTATGCAAATCTGCTTCACAAATGGTAATTATAATATTCAAGAATTAAAATATGATTTAATAACATCTTTAAATTATAATAATATTAAATTTAATGAATAATTTGATACAATAATACTAAAAACTTTCTTAAATAGGAATCAATTGGCAGAAACCAAGAGGAATATAGAAGACAACGTGATCCAGACGCGATGATAGCTTCTCTTGATCGTCTGACTGCCGCATTAGTTCAAGAAACAGAAGCGATGCGTGAACGAGAATCAAGCGCAATGAAGGCAAGTTTACTTAGCGATACCTGGAACGAGGATTCACCGAATGAGGTTTCATTTCCCAGCATCAGTGTAAGCGCTCCACTAGTTGCTTCGTTTAAAAGTGACGTTCAGGATGACCAAGCTAGCACCGCGGAACTTGCCGAGGAAGAAAGCAGCAGCATTCCGCCATCCATGACAGAATCAAGAATTATCGAAATTGAAGCCATTAAACTCGCAGAAGCTGTAAGAGCTGAAGTAAATCAAGTTAGCTTAGCATCTACTGACCTCGACGCGATTAATCCTCCTTCAACGATGGGAAGTCTTGTATCGCTTACTACGAGCTTTGGAGGGAACACCGAAAGCGGCAGTAATTTTGGAGGTAAATTAATTAAATTAAATCCATATACACTTTTATTTACCATTATAAAAGTTTAGTTTGTAATTTTAATTCTATAATTTTTGTGAATGATTTTTAACATTTTTGTATAAATTAATGATTATAATATCATTCATCTCATAGAAAAAAGCCGTTGTCAGTCAACTTCCCTTCCACCGATGCAATTGTCCAGTGGTAGAAAAAAATCCTTACCCATCGGGGTTGTCGCTCGACGTGCCTTGAGTTATGCGCAAAATCGTACAGGTAGCTTAGAAAATCTCCTAAATGAATGTAACAGTGGTAATATCTCTCAATTAGAGAACGTAAAACCACCATCGATAATGGATGAATTATTAGATGTAGGCGACATGGAAAATAGTATGGTGAGCGTAGCAAGCATAACTTCGGAAGTTGCGGACAATAAAGACAACGATTCAAACAGCTTAACTGGCAGCGATGTAGTATTCGATCTTATAAAGCCAGTTGCTAATGTATTGTCTATGACTTGCATGAGGTTAATATTCACAATTTATTTAAAACATATGTAGTTACTTTATGATAATAGTGAAATAATTTTGATTAAACAGGTACGCAGAAACGATGCAGTCTAGTGCAAATAACAGTTTGAGCGAGTGTTTGGAAAACATAAATCCTCCTTCTTTATTCAACGAGGTCAGCCAGATGGACGATTCGACGATGGAAGCTAATACTCATTGCAGCGATACCCTTTGTATAGATGCAGAATTATATAGCGAGGAAGCAACACATTGCGTTTTTGACGAACGAATCGAGGAAATCGCTAATGATACAGATGAAGCGGTGACTCCGATTTCTAGCGAGTATTGCAGCTCTGTTGAATCAACACCAAAGAAGCGTCTTCACAAGAATCATCCAGGTTTGAGAAATAATAATTTACTTAAAACTTATTCATGAATCAAAAGATATATTGATGCTATCTTATAAATACATTTAATTAGGACATTTGACACCGAAGCAGAAAAGGCAGTTGGCTAAAGAACGATACAAGACATATACTATTGCAGCGGAGCGAGTGAAAAAAGAACAAGAAGATCGTAAGAAACAAGAACAAGCTAATGGCAATAGTCCAAAAAGGATGCTTGGTAAATGTTCACCATTCTCGAAACTTACACCAAAACAGCGTAGACAAGGAGATAGAGCAAGGTTTCAAACTCAAGTTTTGGATAATCCAATATTAGCTAATACTGAAGAAATTCAAATAGTAGAAACTGAGACTACAAAAACGGAAAGCACTGAAAAAACCAGTATTCAATCTCTTATAAAAACTGGAATTCCAATGTTGAGAAAATTCGGAAGTGGGAGTAAGACTTTTAAAATTAATCGAAACACAGAACAAGAAAAACAGAAACCTAATTCCAAATCTCCTACTGAAGAAAATTCTGAAAAACATCACATTGAGCAAGACTCGTTTAAAACTAGCCTCGGTGTAGGACAACATGGAATCGAAGGTAATAGTTCAATTGAAAACACAACTGAAATGGAACGTGAAAATGAATATGCTACATTTAGCTACGAAGCTGAGCGTTTAACTTCTGAATTAGAACAAATACGGTTCGTAAACGGAGTCTCAAAAAAACTTTGCAGTAATCTTAACGTAGAACGTTCAAGAGAAACTTTTACATATACAATGGGAAGTAATGATGTGATCATTCAAGATAGAGATAATTCAGATGATTCTCAATCAGAGAGCGATAAATCTGATGCTGAAGAAAGTAAAAATAAAGGACCACGAATTGTGAAACCAGGTATGTCCAGGGACTTGAGCGTCGAATCCAACGCCACAGATAAGTCAGAACCTGAAGCTCCAAAAGGTATTCGCGGACGTAGAAAGCCATTATATTCGATGCCAAACACACGAAAATCAACACCTCAATCATCGCCACTAAAACAAGCATCGACACCCGTTGCAGGGACACCGATTAGTCGTAGCAATACTTCACCGATCGTAAGAGCGACTCGCGCTACCACACTTAGACAAAATAACAGCTTCCAAAAGTCAAAAAGCGCACCAAAGATGAGCGCAATTGCTACTGGAACCACTACTGAAAGGCGCGTTGTTAGCGCTGTTCAACCAATACATCGCAGTTCCATACCACAGAAGGGTAACACACTCAAGCGATATAGCGTACCGAATACAAGCGATAGTGCTCAAAAGCTAGATTCGCCGATAAAACCACTGGAGCGACAAGGCACATTCACCAAAGATGAACCTGAAATGGAAAATGCTCCCATGGTTATGCCTATGTCACCCTTAAAAGGAAATTTTGTTAAACCAACCACTTCAGGTAAATTCATTTAATTTGCTATTTATTTTTATCCAACTTAACTTTTTGTAATAAAAAATTTATAAAAATTAATTTTTAATTATTATTTATAGTAGCTGGTAAGGTTTCGCCAAAAACTTCTCCACTTCAAGGGAAATCAAAGATTTCTGTGCGCACACCCCAAAGGCCTGATTCTTCAAAATTAACAAAAACAACGAGCGTGGAAAAAATCTCCACGCCCTCAGGCATCCCAATGATAACCAAGCGTTCGTCAACAAACCTTTGCAGTCCCGTAATTAAATCATCGTCTAACTACCAAATTAGTCCTACAAACGAAAGTGGTATACCTCGAAAGATTACACTAGGCCAGAGATCGAACAGTAATTCTAGTATTGTGTCAAACGCTTCAAATCAAGGAACACGTAAAATGGTAAAAGACGCAACTAGTAAAATTGCTAGTTTGTGGAAAAAAGTTGAAGAAAACAAGAATAAGCAACGTTTTGAAAAACCTGATTCAAGGCAATGGATTACATCAAATGGTGGATCCACGAATGTTGATACTTGTCGCGATGATAAAGGACAAAATTGTAGGTTGTATCGAAGTTCTACTTTTGAAGGTATTACCAAGGATTCGAAAAACTCGAATCAAGATTTGATCTCAATCGCAGGAGCAGTGACAACCGTATAAAAACAAAATATTCCTAGTTAGGAAATTTGAATAATTTATAACTGTTAAACAATTCGAATACACAACAGATAAATTTTTTTATCTACACTTTCATTTTAAGAGAGTAAAAATATCATTTTTTTAATTTAATATATACATTAGTTTGTTATATAAAATAAAATTGATACTTTTAAAAACATATATGCAAACTTAGTAAAATTAAATTATTGCCACAATAAATTATTGTCATAGAAAATGTTGATTTCAATTTGATCTTAAAATAATGAAATTTTTAATCTTACAAATTGTAAGTAAAATTAAGATTCACTATAATAATATTCCCAAAATGTTCCAATTGATTAAAATTCAATCTATCTAAATATTTCAATAAAAAAATACGACATACAATGCAACTTTAAATAAATTAAATAAATCAACTAAATAATAGTTCTATTTAATTAAAAGATTTCACAAAATATGTTGTTTTAATTCTTTCTTGCCGAATTAATTCTCATTGCTCCATTCAAAAATTTTCTAACTGGGAATTATACATATAAATATATATATGTCTAGTAATGTGTCAACATACGATTCATTTGCTCATTCTATTTGACTTGAATCAGTTAATTAACTTATTCATGTCAAACAATTGTATTTTAAATTTATGACTGCGCGATATTTCTGAATAATAATTGTATTATCTTCTATTCATTAATTGTCAAAGATTGTGTAATCATTTTTTTTCTTAATCATCAATTGTGAATGCTTTTCTTTAAAATCTTTGATTAAGTTTCAGTAATTTTTTTTTTCATGTAAGATAAAACATACAGAAATAGATATCTAAGATATTTCTATTTCACTAATCATTTGGCACATAATTGTAACTAAATTATCACAAAAATGTTAGCTTTATGTTTTGTTTTATTAATATATATATATATTTGGAGTTTGAAAAAATATATTGTTTTTGAGTAGTTAAGTTAAGACGCAAAACTTTCAAAGATTTTAAAGTTAGTATAATATGCTAAATATAATTAATTGATTTTTTTTCAATTAACTCAAAACCTCATTAACAAATCGATTAACAGTTGAATAAGCATAGAACCAAGCCAAAAAACTTATTAATATTTAAAAAAGTAACTCTTTCATGTTGTTAAACGCTGTACATAAGCGACGCATTGAGTGAATTCCATAATGGTCGAGTTATTATTCGAGCTTACATGCATATACTACAATATCGACTATATTATAATTCTGTATATAAGACTATGAAAAAATGTGTAGAAATAAACTTTAGCGATTAATGTAAAAGTAATTGCATGTTAAGCTTGCAATGCATCACTGTACATCCGAAACAGACTAGAGAAGAGAAGAATTTCAGTCCTTTAGTGGGTATGAATATCGAAGTAATAATTTACGTTTTCATATTTTGTTTGTTTGCTTTATTGAGAGTTCAGGTTATTTATACCCATATGAGGACAGCGTAGTCCGTAGTATCCAGTTATTACTTTTTCAAGACTGATAATAAGATACATGACAGTAAAACCTATGAGGACTGCTTGAGATTAGTCTTAGTTTTTTTTGTTAATTGAATTTTCTGAAATACGACAGATTTATAAGCTATGTGACTTAATAAAGATCTAAATTATTATATATTTAGATCAACCTAATTAAGGTATGGCTGAAAAAATTAAACTTTTCTTTCTAGTCCATTTTCTTTAATATATTGAAAAAATATATAATGAATCAGAATTCTAAAAATCAATGTATATTATTTTACTTTATACATAAGCCTTTATCAGATCTACTATCTATTGGCCAAATTCCGCAAACCACAGGTTACTCAGCTGAAAGTTAAATATTTATTTTTCATTATTTACGTTTTCCGTTTTTTTATAGTTTATTTTTGTCTAATTTACAAAACTGTGATGCCATTATTATGTATATATAATTATATTATAAAATTACTCAGTAATGTCAACTATTCTTCTACTTGAAATTATACAATTTTCTGAAGAAGGAAAATGTTTGGCTTAATGAGGTAATAATATTTTGTTTCCTTTTGTTTGTATAATTAAGTTAAGCATTATGAAACCCTGTATCCAGTTCGAATTAACTAGAGTTAATTCTTTCAACTTGGAGCATATCCAGGGCTCTTAGTTTTTGTTATATCTTTTATAGTTTGCTATATAACGAATTTGGTCCATTTACAAGATAGATTTCTGTATAATCAATTTATAGTAACTTTCTTCTTTCTCTAATCAACCTAGTTTGTAAGCATAATAGTTTGTCAGTATGCCTTACGTTTGATCGATATTTTCGTGATTTGTATATTATTATCGATCAAAAGTATAATAAACTTTGTAGCTAATTCAAACTGTTTATTTTCTAACCCTTATAAATATAATTAAGTGTTCTTTTTTTATAAAACAAATTTTTATTTCTTTAAAAATCGTGAAATGTACAATATGCACAAGAATGGTCATTTTGGGATATCATATAAATTAATTATTTTATCTTCCGCAACAGATACAAGTAAATTATTTTTTGATGGATGATATTTTACTCCCCAAACCTAAAAAAATTATTTATTAGAAAATTGATTGACTTTTTTATTTTTACTTAAAATTTAAACAATTACTTGATCAGTGTGTTCACGGAATGTGTGTAAACATTGTCTTTGAGCCAATTCCCATATTTTAACAGTATTGTCAGAACTACTTGATGCAAACTTCTGTCCATCAGGAGCAAATGTAACTCCCAGTACCCAAGAGGCATGACCAGACATTGTTCCTGCTACATCAGCATCTTTTCTATGTAGTTAAAAAAAGAATTAATTATTATTTATTAAAAATTAAGGAAACTCTGTTAAAAGATTCATTAAAAATGTTCACCTACATATGGTACAACTTCATATGACTATCATCACTAGCAGTTAACAACAGCTGAGAATCAGGTGAAAAACACAAAGAACGAATTGGCATGGCATGTCCTATAAACATCAATTATTCATTATTGAATTCATAAAAGGTGCTGTATATGAGCACAATAATAAACAACCTTCGAGTGTTTGTAAAACTTTTCCATACGCAACATCAAAAATATTTATGATCCCATCTATTGCACCACTAGCTATATATTTACCATCAGGACTCTAAAATTAATAAATATTTAAAAAAAATAGATATTATTGTACATAAATGTAAAATATTAAGTATCTGACATAAGCAACACTAAGAGTAAATTTTCCTCCTCTTGTATGCAAAATTTGTTCCTGTTTTCCATTTTCTGCACTGTATAAATGTATTTTTCCAGCATGACTACCAGATGCAATATATTTATCGTCTGGTGAAAAACAAACTGTCCATATATCAACTGGCCCAACTTCTATGTTAAACATTTTCTCTCCTGACTCTAAATCCCATACTCTTAAACTTGAATCTAAAGAACTCGATGCACACTCTAAAATTTATATGATTTATATTTATTGAATACATGTTTTATTTATTCCTATGAAAATTTATAAAATATAAAACTATTTTTATCAGTTTTAATTAAATGTAAAATTACTCTTACTTGTGCCATCAGAATTTATAGCTACAGAAACAACTCCCAGCGAGTGTCCAGTTAATTTATGTTTAAGTTTTAAGGATCCATTATTATGTTCCCAGACTTTGACTGTATCGTCTACAGAACCAGTTATTACATATTCGCTTGATTCATCATTATTTGAATGAATAGAGTCTCTATAATATGTAAAATACATTTTAATGATATAACTACTTTGAAATAACAATATTGAATAGTCTTACCGGGAATCTTCATTATCAATTTGTGAATCCTTTTTCTTTGGACAACCCCATGCACATGTCCAAATACTATCTTCATGAGCATTTTCAGTTTTGTTTATTAACGAATACTAAGACAAACAATATTTTGTTATTTTTGCTGTGCGTATACATTACCGGCATAAATTCATAGCAATATACTAGATTAAATGTTTTTATTTAAGAATAATGATTTAAATATTAAAAAAAGTATTTTACCATTATTTAATTCTATGTACACACACTTTATCTTTAAATTAACATTTAATTTTTCTTAATTCTTGTCAATCATATAGTATTTGTTTATATTGTAACATATAAAAATACGAAAACGAAATTATCGCAGAATATAAAAGCTTGAATGCAGTGTATGAATTGGTAACATGCGGACCAAAACGACGGAAAGTGGAATGACAATTGATATGAGCATGTATTGGAATTACCGAATAATGAAATCTGATATATTATTATTAATGCATATAATATATATTGTGTAAACATTTCTTCATTCTTATTTTCAATTTTCAATGCAAGGAAGCGGTAGGGAAATGAATAATTATTTTTTTGTGTATATAATATATACTAATTTTAAGTTTCTTACACTATTAATTCCTAGTATTCCTACTTTCCTAAATCGTGCCATAAGCCGGCCATAAGGCCATTGTCCAATGTCCATTTTGCTATAGCAGAATTCTACCACAGTTACCAGTAGTATACTGTACGTATAAAATAAAATTAATGTATTATTTTATTAATCAAACTTTATAGATACATATGTAATATTTTTTATACAAAATTATATTAAATATACTTAAATAAAAAAGGTCTAATGCAACTATATTATAATAATTAAACTGTTGCAGAATGGAGTTTTCGAGTTACATATATACATGAATTTTAAATATTTTAGCAACGTTTATTACATTTATTTTCTATACACTATACACGTGTCAATTTCACAAATTTCTAAATTCGTATATTGTAGTGATCGTCATACAAAAGTTTATAATCGATGATTATTTCGTCTGCTTCACTTTTGCAGGGGCTGCAATTTCATTATTAGTTCCAATTTTTTGTGGAAGAATAAGGTAACGAATTTTTTAAACAGAGAAGAATCCAAAAAATCAGTCATCATGGTGATGGAAGGATTAAATGCTAGCGGCCTTAAAAAACATCCCTCGGTAAAAAGAAAAATTGTTTTACATAAGTCAATTACTATGGCCAAAAATGACTTATAATAAATTGAACAAACAATAATTATTCTTCCTTATTGTTACAGCTAATTCCTTTGTTTATATGTCTTGGACTGGGAGTAGCTGCATCAATAGCATATACTTTTCGACTAGCTGTCAAAAACCCTGATGTATCGTGGAATAAAAAAAAGAATCCTGAACCATGGAACGAGTATCGAGATAAAAATTATAAGGTGGATCAACTATTTTGACTTATTTATTTATTTTTTATTACATTTTAAATTATATTTGTCACTTAATTTTTTACATTTTACTTGCAGTTTTATAATCCAAGAGGTGACTATGATAGAAAAACTGATGTTCCGAAGTATTAAAATCTGTTATTAGCTGTATGCGAAATAGATGCTTGATAATAGCATAAGAAGAAATCAGAAAAGTTGCCAACTGAGTGTTTTATTATGCAACATTCTTCAACATAGACCTTGTACCAATGAATTATATTATCAATTATAATTATAATTGTATATTATAATTAAAAGTTTTTCTTATTTATACTGTTGTCTAAGTTACAAATGTAAAGGTTCCCATTTATAATGATTTTCAAGTTTACAGAATAAAGTGTATTTCTCTTCTAATTTGTCAACAGTATTTGCATCAGACTTATTTTTGTAAAAATTATTTTCTTCATCTGAAATTCAAAATAAATTTTCAATTTATCTTAACAGAAAATTTTTTATTTATGGATATTAAAATAGAATTTATATTGATAATAACTGTATTTTTTGTTAGCATAATGAATCTTCGATTTTCTTATATTTAAATTACAAAAAATAATTTATTCTGTAAAATGATTTGTCCTTGAATTTATGACAATCAAGTATTGAGTGTGATGAGAATTCCAACCTAAAAAAAAGTCAATGTATCTTGCATTGCACACTTGCAATTGCAGATAAAAGAATTAATTACATTTATAAAACTTTGGTTAAAATTATTTTAATTTAATTTTTTATTTATATGTTATATAAAATATATGTATATTTTACAAATTTGTTACATCAACTTAAGTTGGGTATTACATAATATAATTTGGTAAGAATTTATTTTTAAACATATTTTATTTTAAAAAATTTGTTTTTAAATTACTTTTGAATTAACAATAAAAAAATGTTTAATGTGTTTTATAACAATATCTATTAACTTAGAGTCAACTGTAATATTGAAATGAATGTGCTTATGTAATTTTTATTTTACAGAATTTTGGAGTTGTTTATTTTTGTCAATTGACAAGAATTAACAATGCCATCAACATGGGAAGAGTTTTATGCAAATATGCCCAAACCCATAGATCTTAATGAAAATGAAAATCTCTTAAAAAGGTTCACTGAACAACACAATAATGAAAATACTAAAGTTGTTTTAGTTACTGTATGTATTTTTTAATCTTTGCTACATAGTATTGTTCTATAAATAAAAATATTCTATACCTACTATTTATTATTTATTTTATATAAATATATGCATTATATTTTATGTAGAGTGGAGGTACAACGGTTCCTTTAGAGCATAATACAGTCAGATTTGTTGATAATTTTAGTGCAGGAAATAGAGGTTCTATTTCAGCAGAATATTTTATAGACCATGGTTATGCAGTTATTTTCATGCACAGGTTAAAAATAATTTTCGTTTTTATATTTAAGTTATTAAGAATGATAATTATTTTTTATTAAATAATTGTTCTAATAATAGGGTTAAATCGTTAGAACCATTTTCTCGACATTTTTCTGGACAAAAACTTTTAGATATGATGATTCTTTCGACAACAAATGATACTCCTTCTATATCAGGTATACAAAATTCTTTTTAATTTAATGAAAAAATTACTTTTACAATAATTGTTATTTAATTGTGCACAGTTGCTCCAGAATATGTAGATAAAATATCAGTTCTCTTAAAAAAATATCACGACTCTTTGAAGCAAAATAGACTTTTACAAATTAGTTTTACAACTCTGTCAGAATATCTTTGGCTCTTACGAAGTGCTTGCCAAGCATTAGCACCTTTAGAAAACAGAGCTATTTTATATTTAGCTGCTGCAGTGTCTGATTTTTACATTCCGTCTAATGAAATGGTAAAAATTATTTAATGTTATACTTTTGTATAATATTAGCAAAATTTTTTAATTTTCATTTTGATTTAGTTTGCGGGAAGTTTTAATTTATACAATGTAAAATATTTGAATCTTTGTAAATACATTTAGCTTAAAATGAAAAATATTTACGATATTTTAGTCTGTACATAAAATTCCTTCAAATGGACCTCCATCAATTCACCTGCAACTTGTTCCAAAAGTATTAGAACCTCTTGTTAATCTGTGGGTTCCAAAAGCTTTTGTTGTATCATTTAAACTGGAGACAGATGAAGAAGTTTTGATACCTAAAGCTTTAGAAGCTTTAAAGAAATATAATCACAATGTATGTATAATTTGTTTGTATTATATACAAAATTTTTCATGGTTTAATATATTTTGTTTTGAAATTTTTAGTTGGTAATAGCAAATGTATTACAAACACGGAAGCAAAAAGTAGTGATTGTTAGCAAAGAAAATAATTACACTTTGTCACTTACTAATGAGCAAATTCAAAATGGAGAAGAAATTGAAAAACTAATTGTATCAGATCTAGTAGAAAAACATCAAAGATGGATATCATAGCAAACAAATTGTTATTTACTAAAAATTATATTCAAACTATCAATGACATGAATTTCCATTTTTTAAGTAATAACAACTGATTAAATTAATTATTTTAATATAGAAAAATTTTATGTACTAAGTTTTTACATGTTTTAGATGTATATAATTATATTTAATAACTTTTATGGTGTATATTAAAAAAAATTTTTACCTACAAAACATTAATATTTACATATTCTTAATATACATTCTTCAGTACTTTATAACTTATTTTCCATTTTTAAGACTTGCTACCATCGCACCAATTTTTTCTTGTAATCTTCTGTCAGATGGATTGCAACGAGATGCTACATATGTGAGGGCAGGTAAGTCTTTCTGTTCCACTGCAGTCTGAGCAGCTTCTAATAACATGCTGAAATATTTATTTTTTAATTATATCATTTCATTTAAAATAAAAATATATGCATATAATGTTTAGAAATATTACTCTAGTTTAACGAAATATTTAACTTTCAAATCATCTTTAACTCGAGGAAGATATTTCTTTGCTTCTGCTTGTTTTTTGAACTTTAAACACTGATCTATAAAAGGCTGTAAAAGCATATATTGTTAATTATATGTATTATTTAAAAGTTATATTTTTTCATAAAATTGATTTACCTCATATCCAATAGGAGATTTTTTGGTTTTAGAAAATTTTTCTAATTCTATCCATAGATCTTTTTCAGCCAAACATTGTATTCGTAACCACCAATACCTGTAATATTATATTTTATGTAAAATTTATTTTTATTTCAATAACTTTCCAGGAAAAAAATCATCTCTACCTTCTATCAGGAAATTTATACTCTGATCTTAATTTATCAGCTAATTTAATTTCATTGTGTAGTAGAAGTATTTTAACAGTGTCATGGAGTGGTTTACCAACTATAGTTTCATGTAACGTATCTTCTAAAGACCGTTGATATCTTAATAATTTAATTTGCTCATCTGTTAAACTTGCATTGGTATCACAACGAGCTAATTTAAAATTGTCTAGTGCAGATTGCAACATTGCATCTTTTGATGTTGAATTCTTACACAAAGTTTCATAATAGATTAAAATTAGAATTAAAAATGGAATATTTTAGCAATGTGTAATCTATAATATTTTACCTGGTAGCTTTCTCTAATGAACCAAAGAGCTTGAGAATAGTAGTCATCATATTGATTATAAATATCTCTTAAGGTTTCTCGATTGTGATTATGACAGTATTTTATATATAATGTCATAGCTAATGGACAATGCATAATAGCCATCTAAATCATAAATCAATTATTTATGTAACATTATGTATACATATTTTTTAATTTATATTTCTTTTGATTAAGTTATATACCTGAAAATCAGATAATGGCATGTGTTCTCTCAAATGAAGAATAACAGTGTAAACCAAATCTGTGTTCCCACTTTCAACAGCTTTTTTAAGAGCAGCTTGATCTTCTCCTAATCTCAAAAGTAAAGGAACTTGCAATTGTGCTTTTGGCTCATAATCAATCAACTAAAATATTAGTAATAGTATTAAAATTTTTATCTATAAATTTTAATTATAATATAATTAAGCTATACTTTTATTGCAAGTTGCTTTCTTCCACAATCAGCAGCTCTAATTGCTATTTCACTGTAAGATACACCTGGTGTGTACCCTAATTTATCAGCAATTTCTTCAGCAATCTGTTCTTTGTCAAGTTGTGTTTGCTTTACCTGACATAGTAAAACAAGATACAATAATCTACTGTATTCAACATTATTTAATTTATGATAAATAGTTATAAGATTTTTTATTTTTTATTATTTTAAAATTTGAATTTTTAAAAATTTTTCTTTAATAAATTGTTTTAGATAATTCAATCATATTTAATACAAACCTTAAAGCAAGCCCAGTGTGCTAATATTCTACTTTCACCATCAATTTCTGATAACTGTAGATGTCTTGCTATTTGAATACCAAGGTAATAGTGTCTTCTAGCTACCAATCTATCTAACATCACTTGATGTGTCAGTGCATTTAATCTAATTCATAAAAAAAAATATAACATATATATATTATGAGATCAAATATATTATATAATTGATTATTTATAATATAAAAACAATAAAATTACTGTATATAAGTTAAAGGTATGCCAATATTAGGATGTCTAATAGCATTCAAAACTCTCAATATTCTGCACATATTAACATAGTAGTCAGTCATAACAGTTGTACTATTACTGAATCCTTTTCCAAATTTTGCAGCCTCAAAAATTAAATTACTAATGATAAACATTTGATACAATAAATGTTAAATTAATTAAATATATTAGTTATATTTTTACTTACTCGCATAAGAAGTTTCTGTGTTTGAAAATCAAATTCTCTACTTGCTGCATTAATGCAGTATGTTACTGCAGCATCTAGTTTATCTTTAACTAAATCAATATAACTGTCAGCTTTATGACTTCTTTTCTGAAACTGTTTTGAAGCTTCCAATAAATAAGAAGCAGCATCAGTTGAATTAATTTTAAATATCTTTAGGACAACATTAGGAACTTTTTGTATTAGTTCATGAGAATAAGCTGAAAGAACTCTCACACAATCTATTTCTGTTATTAAATGAATTGGTCCATCATAAGAAAATGATATAATTTCTCCACCTTTAAAGCAACCTACTATCAACATTGTTTTGTCCCAACAACAAACGACCGCTTCTGATCCACACCTACAAGAGAAACACACACACACACACACACACACACACACACATATATATATAAATATTAAAAGTGTATGATACAAAATTATATTATTTACCATGCAATATCAGTTAGTGGTTCTTTCATATTTGTGGAATATTCATAATATTTTTCTTTGAGATCAACTGAGCCTAGGTACAAATGCCCTGTATCAGCATAGAAAGCAATGTGTTTACTATTAGCAGATACTGACATTGTAGTGACACTATTTATTTTATTAGAAAATAGTTTTTGCTGAAAATATTTATTAATATATGTAGAAAGACTGAATGACTTGATAAAATTAAAAATGATTAAACACTAATCATTTATTGTACTTACAAATGGTATAGAAATTGGTGATTGATAAGAGTGATGGAGTTGATGAATTCCATCTCGATTTGCAATAATTACTTGACTTTCTCTATCTTGACGTACTACACACCAGCTGTCAATTGCTCCTCCAAATTCTGTTTATTTATATTTGAATTAAAAATAAAAATTATTTCAATAACTCAATAATTTAAATTACTTACTTGGTATATCTGAAAATTTTCTAACTTTTGGTTCAGTCACGTTATTTACTAAAAATATACGATTTGCTGAAGTAAGGATTGCTACACCTGTACCATTTATACTTGGAAAAAATTTTGCTTCAACTACTTTTGTTTCTTTTGCTTCCTAATATAGAAAACAATCAAGTGTTACTATAAATTATAAAAGTAATAGCTTCATAGATTATTAATAAACTTAAATTACTTCTCCCATGCCAAATGTATGTTGATAATTTCCAAACATATCATATATTAAAACCATGCCATCTTCCTGTATACATAGCAATTCTTCTTGATGTGACCAACCCATTGCTACTAACTGCCCACTACTCCACTGATTGTAAAATAAGATAATTAATGTCATTGTGTATAAAATATTCTTTTTAAATATTAAATTTTAATCAATATAGTAATCCATACTTGCATCTTAGCCATAAGATTTCCTGATGAAGAATATAATGAAATTATAGCTTTAGCTGATCCTTGTACTTTAACAAATTTTTTTGGATTTCTAGTTATAGCTATTGAACCTCCATAAGGAGCAGCCACTACTAGGTTATCAGATGATGTTTCATTTCGAAAAGAAAGGGGATAGATTTCAAATTTTCTAAAATAAAAAATTTTATAATAGAGTATTATAATAAAAGTATTATAAAAATGCATGTATACAAACCTAAAATAAATATCCCGACCTAGAGGAAACCAATCTGCAGTTAGCATTACAGACATTTTGGTTTATTGTACTTAATATTGGATTAGGTATAAAATATTACGAAAGTAAAAAAAAATTATTCTAATGGTTGTTAAAATTACAAAACATTAAAATATCCATGACAGTTAAACAGCTGACTTGTTGCGAGCGCCGAGCCGTCGACTCCCACCTCTACATCTACATCCCTCATATACATATATACAAGTATCATATACATTATCCATCTAATCCATCCTTGTGTAGTGTCAGTGTGCTGAGTGTGCACGATTTTCGAAAGTATGCGTGTGTGTATAATGTATAATGTATATATAACAGAGGACATTTTTTCGAGGTTATGTTCAGATTGACACGGTGAAAAATTACACAATTTGGATTTTTTTCTTTCAAGGAATAAGGTAGACAAAAATTTTATAAATACAAACGCATATTAAGTCCAGTAATTACACAAATGAAGAGAAGATAAAATTTGTGAAATTTTCTTTAATATATAAAGATTTTTTTTTAAATTACAATAATTTTAACCTCAAAATATTTAATAAAATTTAATTAAATAACTATTCTAAATTTATTCTATTACAAAAAATGATTGATATTTTTTTAATTTATCATATATTTAATTTATTTATATTTTTGTTATCAGATAAAACATGTATAACGGAGTAGGTCTCCCAACTCCTCGAGGATCTGGAACAAGTGGTCATGTACAGCGCAACTGTGCAATGTTGTACAAAAAAGAAAAATCAAAACATGTAGAAGAAAGTAAAGCTGATCCAATTAACCGGCAACCAAATAAAGACATCCTTGAACATGCAAAAAAAAGGGAAATAGAAGTTAAATGTTTGGAATTATCTGATACTCTGGAGGAACAAGGATATACTGAAGAAGAAATAGAAACTAAAGTACAAGCCTATCGTAAAGTTTTACTCGATAATTATATGAAATCGCAAGGTGAGAAACAGACTGACGAATATGGACGACCTATTGTGAGAGATACACATCAGAGTGCTGAAGCTCAATTGGAAAGAAATGCAAAGTTAAGAGAAGCTTTTGGACTATCAACTGAAGAAAATAAGCCTGAAAAATAAGTAGACATAAAACTGAAATAAGACCATTAATTATAAGTTGACAGAAAAATAAGAGAACATCAATATTAATTTTAATATAAATATAATTTTAAGTACTTTGGAAAATAACATTTACATGTAATACATATAGATTTATTTATAAAGTAATATGTATGTATTAGTTTCTATTTAATATCGCTATAATTTTAATTCACATTATGATATTAAATATCAATTATGTTATAAAATTAATAGCTTCATAAATTATTAATAAACTTAAATTACTTCTCCCATGCCATATGTGTGTTGATAATTTCCAAACATATCATACATTAAAACCATTCCATCTTCCTGTATACATAGCAATTCTTCTTGATGTGACCCACCCATTGCTACTAACTGACACTACTCCACTGATTGTAAAATAAGATAATTAATGTCATTGTATATAAAATATTCTTTTGGACTATCAAATGAAGAAAATAAGCCTCAGAATAAGTAGACATTAAAACTTAAATAAGACTATTATTTAAAGTACATTTATTATTTATAAGTTGACAGGAAAATAAGAGAACATCAATATTAATTTTAATATAAATATAATTTTAAGTACTTTGGAAAAGAACATTTACATGTGATACATATAGATTTATTTATAAATTTAATATGTATGTATCAGTTTTTATTTAATATCGCTATAATTTTTAATTCTCATCATGATATTAAATATCAATTATGTTAATGAAAATATAAAATAGTAATTACCAATAATTGTAACTTATCATTTTATTCAATAATCATTATGATTTAACATATTGAAATAATGATGATAAAATAATTTATAAAGGAAATATTTATTGAAAGAAATTTTTAGCTACCATTTTTTGCAAGTATATAGTGATATTTTCATTCATGCAAAGAATTCAAATACTTATTACTGCAAACTATTTTCGCAAACTATTTTGACTTAATTTCTAAACTTATTAATAAGTATTTTATTTTATTTAGCTTTAGCTATGAATTGATTCCTACTTCAAATAATTCTCAGTCACAGTTATCTCATAGATAATTTATAAATATTTAACATCATATAAAATACTCTAATTAAAATTAATTGTTTTTTGGATGACTTGTAATAATTGTTCCATCTCGCTCTTCTTGTGTTTGATCTTTATCACCCCATCCCCAAAGTTCATGACTTCCATCCCCAGTTCGCTCTACCCGTTTTCTAACCATATCCATTGACACAGTCTTCAGATCGTAAGCCCATCCTATCCATGCAAAGAAGTCAATAAAGGCTGTCGTAAAATTATACCAGTAATTTCCAAGTTCTGCAGTTTTGTAATCCCATGGGAAAGTATGATGATAGTTATGCCAACCTTCACCCAAAGCCATAATAGCAACACTTTTGTTTTGTGCTGGATTTATATATCTGCAAATTACAATTTCAGTTTTATATTGTCTATTAACAATTTTAGTTATTATATTCCTTAAATTTACCTATCATATGGTTTACTTCCAATAAGGTGAGCAGCTGAATTTACCAGCCAGGTTACATTGAGTGTAAATGCATAGCGAAGTAATGTTGGAATAAAATAAGCGTTTTTCCATGTTTCATTCCAAAAGTAGACAGGAATTATAGTTGGAAGAATAAAGCACATAAGTGGCATCAGGAAAAAGTAATATCTGAAATGCATTAAATAAAATTAAAAAATATTTTCATTTAATATTTTGTACAAGACACTTTTTAATATTAAATTAAATATTAAATTAAATTTATTAATTAAATATTAAATTAAAGACAATTTTAAAAAGAATTGAATATACAAGTATTAGAATCATGGAGATAAGTAACACTAACATAACTTAGTTATTAATATGTCATTATTAATAATTTATTTCAAATTAATTATTTTTGGAAAATATTTGATTTATTTGATTTAGTAAAGCTCTAAAGTATTAAAATTTATAAAAATATTTAATTTACTTTTTTTGAAATCTTAGTAGTGGATCGCTATATAAATCACTCAAATCAATTCCTTTTCCTCTTTCTTTAATATCTGGATGTTTTCTACACAGTAGCCATCCAATGTGGGAAAAGAAAAATCCTCTTTTTGCATTATGTGGATCAGCATTTGTTTCACTATATTTATGATGCATTCTGTGATCTCGTGCCCAATCTACAACAGCATCCTAAAAAAAATAATTTTATAATATATAAGATTCTTCACCTTTAATAAAATGAAATTATTTATTAATATAATAAAATCACTATAACTTGACTTAAATAAACTTAAAAAAATAAACAATAAATATACCTGAAAAGCCATTGTATTCATAATTACAAGGAGTAATCGAAGTGGCCATTTAGCTTTATAAGATCTGTGTGCCCATAATCTATGGACACCTGCTGTGATCCCCAATGCAGTAATTTGATACAAAAAAATTGCTGAAATACAATTAATTTTATTATTTTATAATTTAAAAAAAAATAAAAATAATCAAAATAAAACTGTTAATTACATAAGTAATCAAACTACACATATAAGTAATACTTAAAAATAAAAATAATGAAAATGATAAGCTTAGTTTATTGATGTGTTTTTATAAATAACTAAAAATTAAAGTAATTGTTTTTATAGGGAAAAAATTCGAAATTGCTAATCAAAATTAAAATTTCGTACATGTTCCAAAATTGTATTTATACAATATGCAAATTTGTTGCGCATTTTGAATTAAAGAATTATTCTGCTTATAACAAAGTCGATTCGAATTGAAAATCAAATGTGCAAATCCAATCATCTTGTATTCTTACTCATTAATATTTGTTAACTCTGTTTCAGTAATGATTATCACGCAACAAAGTATTCATTCTATCTTTTGCAGGCGATAAAATATATCATGTCGAAATTTACGATATTTTTATCATCAATCGTAAGTCGATTCCTATATTAAACTTCCGAGTTTTCAAGATTACAGAATATAATTTACAACAGATAATCTCTTAATTTTTTAAATAAAAAGTATACCGTTATCTTTTATTTCCGAAATATACAACGAGGTTTTAAGAGAAGTTAAAAAAATTAAAGTTAAATGAACGTGACGTATGCATTTTCATATGTAAAATTCATCCGCATTTAAAATTCATAGTGCTCTCATCGGTACGTCACGTAAACCTCGATTAATAACCTGACAAAATTTAATTTAAAAAAAGAATTGAATTTTTGGTGATATAAATAATTAGAATTTTTAGTATACTTATATTGTAGAATTATTGTAGAAATTATAATTTGATAATTTTAACAAAATAAACTAAGTATTATGGAATAAAATAGATATGCAGTAGAATGAAAAATAATGACTGAATAATTTGTCCTTCACAAGGTTATAAGGTTATATTAAAGAGGGAGTTCAATATTTTTGAATAGTGTGCGATAGTTGTCAATACTTATGGTGTTAAATGTTAATTATTTTGGGAATACCGTAAACATATATAAATAATTGAACTCGTATAAGATTTCTATTTTCTCGATTAACGCTTCAGACAGTATTGAACAAATCCGTATCTTTTCAATTTATCGAGTGCATCAAGGGGAGTCCGTACAGATTAGAGATTTCTATAATTAATTTTTCAAATGTAGTTCTTAATTTTATTAGCATATGCACAATTGTTGCACATTATAAAATGTGCCTTAACTCGTACAATTGAACAAATATGCAAAATGAATGATAAATTTGAAAAATCGGTTAATGTCGGTAAGTGTGTATTTTAAATGAAGGTACGACATCCTCTTAAGTAGTTTCTTCTATTTCAAAATTTCTTCGTGTGTATATAAATTTTTATTCGATACGTAACATTATTGATTAGTTTTTCTTTTATCGATATCCTACTTAATCCACGCGTAAAATTTCTAATACAGACATATGATAATACCCAGTCTATTTGTCTACTAAATTACTGCGATTTGTACAATAGTTATAAGCGAAGCGCGAATAATCACCCGTAATTATAAGTTCGTACTGATCTTTAAGATCATTTGCTTTACCAATATTAAAAAGAATGATAATTCATTTTTTTAAATTTAAAATAATTAGATACATCCAATCATTAATTATTCAATATAATTTAATTATTATTTTATTTAATTTTAGAAAATCATGAAGATCCATGTGATGTATTATTAGTATTCTATCTTTAATCGCGAGAATATCTTGAAAGTGAATAACTTGATGCAAACATTTGTTATTTACATTTTTCAAAATTCGTTTAACAAAACTACATAAAACATAATTAAAGTACTGTGTAAAGAAGATTATTAAACATGTCATTGTGTTATTATAAAATAATATTATTTAAATTATTTGATTACAAACAATGGTATACGAAATCGTTATAAAGTTATAAAGTTAGCGGAAATGAATATCATTTTTAAGCTTTAAATAAGTGCATCCTACACATACTTATGTATTTTTAACATATTTAAATTTTGAAAAATGTAAATATTACGAAACTTTGTAAGCGCAACATCAAAATATACTAGCTTCATTAAAATTGAGATATTGTGTATAGATGTGATAATTTAAATGACATGAAAATTAGTGCACGGTACTCACCGAATAAAGTTGTCGCTAGTTTTGCGGACGTGAAAATTAAGTAAACTCCGTATAAAGCAGCGGAGTGTAACACTGCAAATAGTATAACGTTCCTCCAAACCAATTGAATTTTATAATCATCTTTATTTGTCACTTTATCATTGTTAACTTGACTCGATTCGTTCGATTCAACTTTATCGTCTTCAAAAAGTACACCGGTCGGTGTACTCGTAACGTTCGGCGCCATGTTACAATACGAATAGAACTTTTGCTCTCCTCTCTCTCTCTCTCTCTTTCTCGCGCTAAAGTTACCCTCCGGTGTGTAGTTAGCTACAAATAGAAAGCCAATAATTAGCAACGTACCGTTGCGAACTTAAAAGAGAGATAGAAAAAGTCATCTCGTTAGATAAATATAGGTATCCACATGTACGAATACACGTGTGCTCGCGTGTGTGTGTGTAAGTGTCTCGCGAAAATGTGTCCGTGATGCAGAATTTTATTTAGTTGATCACGGGACCGAAATTCGCCCGTTACAAAAAATAATAATTATCGAGTGAAACACGCACTTTTCGAAATGTATACAATAAATTGTCAAAAAGAAAAAGAAAAAGGAACTCGGGCACGTGTATGTTAGTATACAGACATAAGGAGTGTTGACCGATACCAACCTCTTATATTCTTTAAATAAATTGATATTCACGGGTGTCTCGTAAATTGTTTCCGGGTGTACGTGTTAACTCGTAGATATACGTTCGCGTAACATTCTCGGCCGAGCTATCGTGAATCCGAGAGATGCGACTTACGACTTGCGAATATTGTCACGTTCAACTATATCGGAGTTTCGAAGCAGACTGGCTGACTGGGTGGACGCTCTCTCAAGAAGAGTCCTGGATGTGCGCGCCCGCGTGACTCTATAACTATATCGTAAGCCTAAACTTTTCCTCGACCAATGGGCGAATGCTATTCAGCTCGCGCCATCCGCGAACCAGTGAATGTCGAGTTGCCGAGTT
This sequence comes from Theocolax elegans, assembly GCA_026168455.1. Taxonomy (NCBI): domain Eukaryota; kingdom Metazoa; phylum Arthropoda; class Insecta; order Hymenoptera; family Cerocephalidae; genus Theocolax; species Theocolax elegans. The sequence continues at coordinate 95,114,171 of CM047425.1, forward strand.
GCCGGGACCCTTGTTTCACTGTATATATACGTAGGTATATGTGTATGCCGCGCATGAAATTCGCCGCCGAAAAGTGCGCAAATGCGCGAACGCGCAATCGAGAGACACGTGTACCAAGTATTGCCGGCTTTTTGCTAGCTCGTGATAATATAACCGTTCTACAAGAGGCACTGTTGAGCATGCGCGGAAATTCTTTTATTTCCCCTCTCTCTCTCTGGTGTATATATAGCTATACTCCTGGTTTTTTACCGATTGAACTTTGTACCTGCTACTAAAGAGTATTACTGTACACGGTAGGTATATGAAGGTATGCACAATCGGACAAATATGTCTTACAACTGTCTTACAAAAAGATGCATAATAAGTATCGTCATGTATATTTATATATATGATTATAATTTAGTGATATTAATAGATTAAATGCTATAGCTTGGATGGACTTTAATATTGTTTGCGCGTGTTCACGTTTCAACAGATAAGTACTTATATACAATTACGTGGTTTTTACAGATTATATATATATTTACAGATTTTATTGATACTTGATTTTATTAAATTCTTATTTTTATTGTAAACTTACAAAAAATTAATTTTTACATTTTCAAGGGTTACATTTTTCTTAAAAATATTGTTTCTTTAATATAAGGTTTGTCCGATAATTTTGCTTGTAATTAAGTAACTCTTGTGAAACTCAATTGCAAACAATACTGTGTAAAAAATAATATTTTCTAAAATTATAGTTGACTTAATGTATTTCTAATTCAACCTATTCGCTAATTTTTTTATGTATTAAATAATTTAATTTTACCCATAAAAATAAGAATGTAAATTATTAAATTTATCATAAAAATTATACTTAATTATTAAATTTATCATGAAAATTATAATTTATTATTTTTTGTAGTAATTTCAACAAAATGGATAAAATGTAAGCAAAGAAACACATAAACAATTAATGATATTTTTAATTTAATTTTTCTCGATATTTCCGAAACAAATTCTCAAAATCGATACTAGGAAATTGAAATTCTATGTGAGTATAGGTAAAGCTGGTATAGGATGATGTAAAAATTATGAGAAGTACGAAGAAAATAAAAATACTTATAATAAAAATTTTGAAAAGTAAATATTATTTACTCTAGGACAATATAAAAATATAAAATATATTACAGTAACGAAGAATATAAAACTTATACTTACTTGCAGGAATAATAATATAAAATAAAATAAGTTTGTTGCAAACATATCACATTATGACACACATGTAGTACTTTATTGGATATTTGCCCATTCGCAAAAACAAGGTAACGAAACACTTGACACTATTGCAAAAATAACTAGTCATTCTATTTTATCTCAACATCTTTGTAGTGTCAAGTCAAATGCATACTTATCACACTGAATTTGAAATAAAAATTTTTCGTATTTTTTTTTTTTCGTTTTGCGCAGTTACTAATTGCAAATTCTTGCATATAGCATTAGTATGTAGAATTTCGAAAGTCGTTAGTATACAGGAAAATTATGTACAATGCAAAAAACGAAAAAAGTCATTCCGGCCCTCTAAAGGTTAATAAGTGTTATTGATTAAGGAAACGGAAATACGTTAAGTAAAACTTGCATTTATACCTAAGTATATATAACTCTTCTCTTAAAATAACTTCTTGTTAGTAAAAATTCCTAAGATCTCAATTTTTAAAATGTGTATGAATTATTTAAATTAATATAAACTGCCGAAAAAAACTAATTATATAGATACCGTAGACAGATAAATGTTTGCTTGTACAATTAGCGGTATAAATGTCAGAATTGAAGATGCTCTCTTATCAAAAGCTACATTGAGGAAGATAGATGTAGTGCTAAATTTGTTGTAAATATATCACAAAAAAATTGGCAGTACATCATATCAAATCTACAAAATAAAACTAACAAATTAATTATTATTCATAATAAATTTTAATGAAAATTTAAACTCGGGTAGATAATTAGTATCATATTGATTATTTTAATCGAATCATTTAAAAATGAGGTAAACAATTTATTAATTATCCACTTTACGCTTTTAATATTTTTTTTTTATTTTTTCCATATTACACATTGTTATGAGTTATTGCTTTAGTTATTTGTTTTATTATTTGAGGGGTGGTCTTGACAAATAATAAATATTACTATATGTTGTGTGTAGTACACGCATAGTAAATGTTAACAATAAAAACAATAGTACTTAATTTTTACCAAACCATTTTTGTCAACGTAATAGAAGCAGCAAGTGATGAAAACTCGATTTAATTTAATTCCAATCACCTGTGCATGTAGTATCATTGGTCAAATCATGCAGACTTCTTTATCGTTAACTCGTTAATCGCAACATTGAATTTGTCTGTACATTTTTATGCGTAATACTCTTGTCTAAGCAAATTAGGTTTTAAAATTAATAAGACAGATTTAAATGAAAAGTATTAATATTTTCTATTAAATAATTGTAAATTAAATAAAATTTGTTTATAATATTGTAAAAGGACGATCAAGTGCTATAGAATATATCTATATAAACTAAAATTTTTAATAAAGTAAACATTTCTAAAATAAAGTAAAAATGTACATATTTTCACGTAAAATAGATGTATTATTCCCTGTGGGGATCATAATTATCACGTTATATAAAAATAATATAGATTTAAATCTGAAAAAAATTTGCAGAAATTAGTCGTAATACGATTTTTCATAGGTTGAAGAAAGTAGGTTTGGCTAATCTTTAATTACTATCTAAATTTAAGAAAGTAACTTTTCAATGTTTGGAAACATTCGTCACTTCTTCAGAATTAGATAGCAGTGCAACATGCAAGAAAACAAGACTGAATTTTACAAATAGAATATCAATACCTTATTTATAAAATAATTATTAGCAAAAATGGTTTAACCTGAACCTTTGCACTAATTGAAAGATATTGTATGTAATATTACTGAAGGAGCGATAAACTATAATCGAACAATAATCGAATAGTTTTTACTATCACAATATTAATGTTATTAAAAAATTATTATTAAAAACTAATTGTGCAAAAAACTTTATAGATATAAATATTAATATTACCCGTAAGGCATTAGAATATAAAAGCCGGTTAACAGAAAACACACATGTACAAAATGAGTTTCAACACAGTTTAAAAAAAAAAAATTTCTAGTAAATCATTTATTTCATTATTCTATCTGCAATTTATCAATGAATACATAATGTATTCAAGTGGACGTAATCCACTTGTAATAAGATACAACACGGAAGTAAGAATAGATCAATCTATAGTAACGTGGTAATACGTTATCGTAAACGAGTTTTCATTCAGAAATATGTAGAAATGAAATGTTATTTCTGTTCGACAACTATAAATACAATTACTCAGTTATCAGTGAGCGATATGTAATATTCAATGTACCTATTTTATACATTTCGAAATTAATAAACTAACTGACTAGAAATTTCACGATAATCTGGCCAATTTTTAACGAAAAACGCAATAGTTTGCCAAGTTTTCGTTACGAATTTTAAGATTTAAGTATACTTGGCTCAATATTTCCTTCAATGCGACTTTGTGCACTTGTCAGTTTGATTATTTCATTTAAGTATGTGAATTTATCGGTCAAATGAGAGTCGTTTACCTTATTTCCATATGTGAATATTACAATTGTTCTCATCCCCTTACGCAAGACTAACTTCTAAGAAAAAAGAAAATTTCACCTCTAGTTCGTGATCGAACTGACAATCTCTTGCATACCGAGACATATCAAAATCATCTTATCGTTTGACTTGATAAATTTAATTAAAATTGTTATCAAATTATGTAAAAAAACTTCCATCACCAATGATACATCTACCTTTTAATTTTATAAATAGCATTATTTGAGTCAGAAATATAATAAATACAATTAGGAAATTTAATATTTAAAAAAATGAAATTTATCTAGATAATCTTAATTAACATTTTTTTTAACTCAAGTTGACAGTCAATATTGATGTTTAAAGTCATTTAATTAATCTTATATATATATATATATATATATATATATATATACATATATATATATATATATACCTATATATTTACTAATATAAATGTAAGTAATATGTTCATTAATTATAAAATAAAATTCTTATAGATATAGAGTTGAGAGGATTTTCGGAAAAGATATAAGAAACTTCGAAATAGTATTTGTTGAAAAATATACATATATTTATAATAAATATTAAATGTTAATGATCATTTATACATTTACATATTCACGTTGAACATCCTCAGAGTTGATAAGATGTCGATTTAAATTAATTATCACCATTCTATATATACCGTCACTTCACATTTTCAAACTAAATAGATCACATATTTCATAAAGGATAATAGCAATCGAAGGCGTATTTTATATGTATAGGAATTTATGACACCGCGCTGCAGTGTTTACAAAAATCTGGTGTAAAAACATTACTTCTACTAACATAGCTAGATGTAATCTATTGCGAAAATTTGTTACTTCGTTTTATAGAAACGTATGTCTATTTTTCATCATCATTTCTCGGTATGACATATAGACGTTATTTAAATATCAATAAATATATAACTTACTTTCGCAAAATTTTACCAGTACATCGATTATATTTTTGTTTCCATTTATCGAAAAGTCGACTTTGATACTTTGACACAGGTACCTGGTAGGTTTTTTTTAAATTTATTTCGAGACTTGCATTTCAAATGCAAGTTTGAGAAAAGCTGAGCCTTTCAGAATTGGAGTTAAACAGTATATTTGTGCTCAAGCGAATCCATTTAGTTTATCTCAATGAACAATACCTAAATCATTTTTACTACCAATTATTCTTACAATAAAAAAGTACGTATGCTTTCTTTTAAATTATGAAGTTACACAGTCAATATTTTTTTTTCAAATTAAAGAAAATTATTTTTTTACATAATTGTGAATTTTGTTAATAACTTTTAATGTTTAATATTATAATCCTTGAAAAAAGTTAAAAAAAAATTATCTTTTTGTTATAGGTTATTAATAATCAACAGCCCACACACACTAATTGTCTTTACTTTAAGATACGTTTATACCATATTCCTCCAAAAGTTTAGATTATGAATCAATAAATTGTAAAAAATCAGTTTTAAAAATTACACGGATTGTATCGGTCTCCATCGTAGCAATTTTTTATCGAAACAAACATAGTTGTTTTCCAAAATAACCAGGATTAGCATTTCGACAAAAATACGTGAAGAGTTAAAAAGATAGTAATTGGTCGGCAAAATACCTCTGATTACGAGTATAACATAATGCACGATGCACGTACGAGCATTAAAAACAAAACGAGCCACAATCAATACAAGTCAATATTTCGATTGTCTCGTAAACAGAGGTTCTTGATCAGCATCTATTTTGTCAGACGTTTCCAATTGTTCGCTAGTACCGACGAGACGTAAGAGTAATAAAAAAAATATAGTGTCATTGTTCGCGATGGTACCCGATTAATCGGCAACGCGGAAAAGAAGCAATCTTAATTTTTATTATCAGACTAGTGCTGTAATAGTCCAGCTTCGTTCGACTTTTCGAACTTAAGGCGTGTAAAAAAGAGAAGGACATTCGACTCGTGTATTTTACTGATCTTTGGAAGGATTTAATATGATAGCCGAATTTCGTTCTTCTTCCGATTGGTCTTTATCGCCCCATCCCCAAAGCTCATGGGAGCCATCACCAGTTCGTTCAACTCGTTTCTTCACCATATCCATGGATACTGTCTTGAGATCATAGGCCCAGCCAATGCGCGAGAAGAAATCGATGAAGGCCGTGGTGAAGTTAAACGAATAGTTACCAAGCTCAGATGTTTTGTAGTCCCAAGGGAAAGTGTGGTGGTAGTTGTGCCAACCCTCGCCAAGAGCGACAATTGCAACTCCTTTATTTTCTGATGGGTGAATGAATCTGCAAAGCAAAACCATAATAATTATATATACATATAATAGTTTTTACTCGTTTCATTAACATTATTAAATTTGTATTATTATTATCTTTTTTATTTTTTTCATTTAATACATTGTAAAGTATTAAATGAAAAAAATAAAAAAGATAATAATTAATTTCTATAAACATTAAAAACAACAAATTTTAATGTTATAAGCAAGCAAATAAAATGTCTACAACCGGTCTATGTATATCAATAAATTCCGCAATTGAAAGATTAAGGTATGCGCAATTGCTTTTGAAATCTAAACTGTGCAAATCAATTGGACTTGAATGATTAATTCAGTTTAAATTGAGACGTTTGAAAATATATAAATAAGATGTAATAAATCATTTAAATCGAGTTAGTGTTACTTACTTGTCGTATGGTTTGCTACCGAACATATGAGCGGCTGAATTAACGAGCCACGTCATGTTCAGAGTGAATGTATAACGAAGAATTGTAGGAATGAAATAAGCATTGATCCACGTTTCGTTCCAAAAGTACACTGGAATTACTGTAGGAAGTACGAAGCACACCAACGGCATAAGGTAAAGATAGTATCTGGAAAATGTGTTTTAATTTAATTTTCATTCAATTTTATATTTCCTTCTCTATCAATGAACTCAATAATTTCATATTCAAATGTATGTGCAATTTTCATTCGATATTTTTCCGGAATTAAAATATGTAGATAATTTAATCATTAAACTTACTTCTTCTGGAAGTAGAGAATTGGATCACTCCACAGATCAGTCATATCGATTCCCTTGCCTTTCTCTTTGATTTGTGGGTGTTTGCGGCATAACAGCCACCCAACGTGCGAGAAAAAGAAGCCACGTGTTGCGTTGTGAGGGTCAGCATCGGTTTCACTATACTTGTGGTGCATCCTATGATCGCGTGCCCAATCGATTGCTGAATCCTACAATACAGTTTTTATTTTACATGTATGTTCGAACTATTATTCTTTAAAATTTTAATGAATTTAAGCGGGCGTTGGAGCCAAATTAGAGGGATCTATATCTTTAAACCCAAAAATTCAATCGAAAATTTTGAAATAAACATCTGAAAAAATTCATATGGATAGCTTAAAAAATAATAGTGGACTTGACGTTTTGATTTTTAAAGAATAAAATAATACTATTAATAATACTTGAATAAACATTTTATGATCGGTCATTTTTAATAAAAAAAGACGTAATTTTTCAACCCAAACATCGTAATTAAATTATCAATTTTGGAAATATTTGAGTATATTGTTTATAATATGCCTAAAGGTCTGACGTTAAGGATTTCTTCAAAAACTCATTCTATTGTTTATAAAAAAATATAACAAATGATCGTTCTCTAACTCATTTGAAATTAAGAGCATTTTTTGTAAATAATAGAACGCTTTTTATTTCATTGCATTTTGTACGTTTCAAGTAACTTAAAAAAAATATTCTTACTTGAAAAGCAAGTGTGTTAAGGACGGTTAAGAGGAGTCGAAGTTGCCAAGTTGCTTTGTACGACCTGTGAGCCCAAAGTCTGTGAGCTCCTGCCGTGATTCCCAGTCCACTAGCTTGATATAATGCGAAGGCTAGAAAAATAAATAGGTATACGTTAGATTTCATGATAAATTGCTAATCATAATTCACATATATAACGCGCAGAAATCCTATGACGTATATCGTTATACTGTATGGTCTTCTATACCGTTAATTTGCGTATGTCACTGTCAGAGTTGTAATTTATGTGAATGGAAAAATAATTCGTATACTCAAAAAAATTATCAAATAATTATAGGAAGTTGATTACTGGATTATTACATATGTTATTTTTAACAATTTAAATATATTATTTTAATTTATATTAAATTAATGATAAATCCCCTTCGTGTCTGCAAATACTGTACTATCGTATGTATTTTGGATTTTTTCTTATTGGCCAATATTATTGATTATTGCGTAATGTTTTTTTATATCGTTAGATTAAATGATAATAATTTGTTTTTACGTATATGTGCAATATGTAAGATGTAAACTAATGTTGCAATAGTTAATAAATAAGCATATTCATTTTTTTAAATAAATTCCTAATTCTTTTATTAACATATATAATATTAAAATTGAAATTTTCTATTAGTATAGTCATATCAATGAGAATAAAATTATTTGACCTGCACATACTTTTGAGAGTTTGTGATATATATATTTGTTTACTTAAATTATTAAGTTAAAATATAATATAAAAATAAAAAAGTAGGTAAAATAATGTATTATAAATTAATATTATCCGACTGCACACAAGTTTCATTATAAATAAGTAGTATTAGTATTTTAGAATATTCTCTACTATTAATTTAAAAATGTTAATACTTATAAAAAGGAGTATCTAAACGGTTGAAAAATTTATTAAAATTAAAATTATTATTATAAAAGGCTCATAAATATATTTTTAAAACCTCTTTGTCGCTGAATTCAAATGAAAAATAGTTATGTAAGTAAAGTATGAGTGAGCTCGGTAAAATGAGCAGAAATTCAAAACTTTTTGACACCTTTAAAGATGTTTGATTACATTTCTTATTTTATGCTTTTCCTCGCACATTACATTAACATTAAAAAAAAATATTTTAATTTGTATGCAGTTACATGCTAATTAGACGATGTGCATAAAAATAATACGTACCGAATATCGTTGTAGCAATTTTGGCTGACGTGAATGCTAGATAAAGACCATAAAGTGCACCGATATGTAAGAAAACAAAGACGATGACGTTCCTCCATACAATTTGTAACTTGTACGAGACTTCTTTTTCATCTGTGGTCTTAAGTCGCTGTACGTCTTCTGGGGTTTCACTCTCAAAAAGTACACCTGCTGGTGCATTTGTTATGTTTGGTGCCATTGTCGCTTTGTTTCTGTAAGCAAACATACATAAGAGTTATTACACACACGCATACACATTGTACCGTTATCTAATTTAAATAATATTAAGTTTACACACTCGGTTAATTGAAAATTTATGATTTTTCTATTAATAAGTACATTCCTTTTATTAATTACGCTCGGTAAATTTAAATGAAATTTTATATTTTAGTATGTTAAAAATTTAATAAATTACATCGATTATCTCAAAATCCATAATTTAAAATGAACCAATAAATTTTTGTTTGGTATTTAGAAATTGATTAAATTAGTATAAAAATTCTGTAGAATGTTCAAAATTATCAAAATTCACAGATAAGTATAAACATATTTATAAATACAAAAATTTTGATTATTTTTTTGCTACGAAATAAGTATTTCACGATTTGCGTCAGTTGACATTTTTGTTGATATGCTACTATAAACATTAATGAAAAAAGCTATATCAATTGTGCAATCCTGTAAATTGTTGAATGGAAATAAATGAACAAAAATTTGGAAAGTTGTGATCATGGAGTCCGAGTTAACAGGTACATTCTAAACAATGCTCCCATATGCAATCTATATATATACATAGAATTTAGAAGATATAGAGCTACAGGTCGTTGTCGGTGCGTCAATGTTAATAGCCTGAAAATATATATTTTTGGCCTTGCTCCAATCGCGATAACATTGAATCCACCGAATAGAAAATTGAAAGCGAGAGTTAAAGTACCTGAGCGAACTGTTGCTGGGAGGCAGCTACATACGTATATATATATCTGTATATATAGAGAGGAGGTTAAAGCCGCACGAGGAAAGCTCGAACTACACTACTCCGGCTGATGCTGGCTATCGACTGCCAACAGAAACTCACCACCCCGATACCAAGGGATGAAGGAATAGCGAGATACTGCGCGCAACAGGGACGCGCTCATTCGTTAACGGGGCCCCCGACTTTTGTTTATCTGTTACATATCCGTATTTCCATTGATAAGAAATATTTCGTATTAATATTTTTTCGCAATTATTTTACATCTACTTAAATTTATTGATTAATTTTAAATTTATTTTTAGATTAATAATGAAACTCTAATGTAATACGAATTATGCAAACGACACTACATTTTAGGACTGACACATTTTGAGATTAAATTAGATTAGTTAAGAGTAAATTTTAAATAAACTGGTGCACGTGGAAGAATTTAAAGTATTTCAAACTTTATTTTTAAAATGATCTTGAAGGATCAACTGCTATTTTTGATAAATTCTAATTAACTTTTCTAACTATTTCACATAGTTTAATATATGTATATATAACCAAACAATAACTTTGACGTGTTTTGATAATAACCATTTTATTCATCAAAGAGACACTATGATTTCCTTTTTCGAAAAAGAAAGATAAATTTAATTAAACGTAATACGAAACACACTGTCCACTTTTGTAATGCAAAACTGCTAAGTCAAGTTTTAAATTTTATTATAAATATATTATTCTAATATATTAGTCTAATATATTATTCTATTATTAATTAATTAATTAATATATATATATCCATTTAGTTTTTAGCTACTTGTTCAAATCGATTTAAAATTCTGTTCGTTTGGGATTCCATCAATATATATGAAGTGTAAAAAGACAAAGTTCATATTAAAAGTAACGGATAAAATATTTAATTATAAAATAAGTTGAATATTAATAAACAAAATCAATATAATTAAATATACAGTGTAATATAATATAATTAAAATAGTCTGAAACGTCAATTATAATTATAGAATAAATCTTCTGTAGCAAACACTAAAAGCTGCTACATTAAAGGGATTTCAGAGATATAACGATATACCTATATTACATACGTACATATATTTATCGACACTTTTGCAATTAATTTTTTTTATTCATAGTGTTAAAGTGTCCGATGACTTAATTGTATACGTGAAATTTATTACTTTTACGTAGGTATAAAGGATATTATCACTTTCTCGATAAAATGCAATTTTTAAATAAAATACTTATTTTAAAATCCTTCTAGTTTATATAATATTACAAAATATACCGTCACATGCAATTCATAGCAAATCTCTTTCATAATTGCGTCATCGTCTTAAAACTGGAATAAATAAAATCTTCGACCAAAGTCTTTAGTCATTCATTGAGTCATTGTTTGAATGAACTTTTAAGGATGATGTGGTGTTAGAATATACGATAGTTTTTTTTGTCAACAATTGATTGTTAAATGTAATCGATAAATTTTGTCATTAAGGAGACATCCAAACTAAATTACTGGAATATCTCAAGAAGAATGTTGAAAACATTAAAGTAAAAATCTATAGAAATACTCAATAGTATGTTTGGCACGTATAAAAGAACGTAATATTGAATGTTTGAATAAAATTGAAAATAAGTTTCAATCCATATGTGGGGTAAAAGTGATACCTCAAATTTTATGTATCAGCCATATATTTAAAAGTCAAAACAAATATATATAGATTTAAGTCAAATTCCAGAGGTAATGGATTTTTCAGAAATATAGCATACTCTTTATAAAAAAGTAAAAAGTAAGGTCAAGGTTCGACATGACCTTAAGAATGATGCAATAATTTAGAATTAATTAATTCTTGACGTTAACATTATATAGACAAAAAAGTTTTTTGCGATCTCATTTGCGATCTCGTTCGTAACTTTCTTTTACGTAGTTTCTTAATTGATGCACTAGCTAAGCATATTATAATGTTGTGGTTAACGTTACAGGTGTTTACAATATTTATGGATTTAAAATAACCATATCCTACTTTTTCTACTGAATTATAAACGGTCTGTAAAAAGACTTCATCAAGAATCATCAGTAAAGTTCGATTAATAATTTAAAACAAATTTTGTATTTTAATTATTTAAAGAGAAACGAAATTCTTTTCTGTTTCGTAAATAAATAATTGAAAGTTATTTATAAATTAGTTGATATTACATAAGTCGTACTAGTTTTTCTTCTCCATTAATTAAGTTTCTTAACCATTTTACACAACATTACAACAGAATGTAAATTTTCTTTTATATCATATATAAATCAAATATATATTCATTTTAATATAGATATTATAAAAGATTAGTGTAAAAATAATTTATAAAGATGTGTGTGTGAGTGCGTATTTCTATTTTAATTAAATAAATTAGGTGACTATATACAAAAGATGAATTGTAAAATTATTATATCTGAAGATAAAATTTGAAGTACGTGTACTGACAATCTTGCTCGAACAGTGCATTTGCACTTTTGCACTTGGTGTATGTACGTACGCATCTTAATACGAGTGGTTGTATCTCAAAGAATACGAGTTGATAACAGTGAAAACGATTACATCGTACGTCTTTGCGTCACGTAGAAAGTCGTAACTAAAATTATCGTAATAAATTATTTGATATCCTTTCGATATTAATTGTAAATTTTTTATCTGATTTTAATTAACTGTATAAAATCAATAATAATACAAAAAAATTTCTCATTTTTGTAATTAACTTCATAAATGCGGTTTTATGAAATGCATTTTCTATTTTGCTTCTTGTAACAAAAATGGTGAAAATAGTATGGTCGATATAAATTTTAATACAAAACCAAAAGTTTGTAATGTTTCTTAATTTATTTAATCGTAAAACGAGCTTGATTATATTAGATGAACCTACAATCGTCCTGGAAATTATTCAAATCACGTTATATATTTAAATTTAAATGATATCGTCAGTGATGTGATCTATTTTTTCTGGAATTTATATTATGTTCATTGACATACGTTAATGAATATGTAATATCGTTTACACAGGTTCCTATTTATAACGCGTGTTTAACATCTTTAATCAAAATTCTGGTATCAAACAGGCACACTTATTCAATACTACTTACTTCAAAAACTTATTAAAAAGTAATTATATTGAAAGATAACAGTTTTCTGGTCATAAAAAGTAAATTAGGTTTTTATGACTTTATAAAACAAAATTATTCAAAGATTAAAGTAAGACGCATTTTTTCATATTGTTTAATAATTGTTTATATCTAATGTCTTTTTTAAAACTTTCTTCGTGACAAAAAACTGTAACGTATTGGCAGAAACATTTTAGAAAAAAATTATTTCATTATTGTTTATTTAAAAGTGATCGTGTGTATACGACACATCGAGATCTGTCAAGATAAAAAGAAAGCGTATATGTACGAACTCTATTATCAAAAATATTACGTTATAGGCTGTTATTGTCGAAATGGCAACAACAGAGTTTATACGATAAACAAGTTAGTCAATAGCTACTCACACTATGTACCTATGTGAAATACCAAAATTTGTTTTATTCTAATAGATAATGATAATTATAATCTAATAAGGATACTACGTAACTTTGAAAATAATACCATTACGCTTTATTATACATATATATAGGTATCAATTTCATTCACACAATTTAACATATTCATGTAAAAACTACATACTGCACAGAGCTCTTTTAAAAATTGTTTTTTCTTTCCAACTTGTCAATTTATGTATATTGATCCTTTGTATAAATACAATACTATGAATAGTAAATACTAATATACATTCAAATAAATTATTATTTTTTGTACAATTAGCATATGTATTTAAAATTTTGTTAAACCATTTCAATGTTAAAAACAGATTTTTTTTTTCTTTAAAGGAAAAAATAAATATGCCAATCAATATATCAAAACGTACAGGTACGCATATTTCGACAATTTATTCCATTAATCGTTGCTTAGTTAAAAAAAAAATGAGAAAAAATGTTTTAGGCCCCCATCAATCTTCCGACACGATAATTTCGCATGCATATAGACCTATATATATATATATGTATTTTCACCACGTACGTTTTATTCAAGGATATATAATTCATAAACAATTCATTAATGTCACCATCTCACGCGCACAGACATACATACAGACATTTATATATAAAATTCGTAACGAGAAGCACGTACCTTATTTAAATAATAATGTGCATATATGTGTAGCTATAGAAATCCTTTTTCATACACTTTAACGGCCTACGTGTAACATCGCATCACTGTGTATATGTACAGATAATCATACTGCGGGCAAGTGAACTTGGCAACGTTAAACGGAAGAATGGAAAGAAGTAAGGATGAACTAGGGAGATAGAGAGGGTGAGAGTGAGTGAGAGAGAGAGAGGGAGCGAGGAAGGAACGCATGGAAAAAAAAACTCGAACGCGTGCGTGCAGTAACGAGAGAGTATAGCGCCGGGTTGTTCCGCGCCGCGCGCGCGGTCTTGACTCTTTTGTCAGCCGAGATGGTTTCGACCAATTGCGAAGCACCGACCGGCTCGCGCCACCTGAAACCAGCGAGTACCATCGCTCCCTCGGTATATAATACCAACGAGCACGTGCGCGCGTCGCCTTTCATTGCACTACTATTCTAGCTCCGCTCTATGTTATGTACCTATGTTGATTATGACGCGCATGTGCGATATATATATACACACATACTGTAATATACACACTACGTGTACACGTCTATTCCTCGTTGTAATTATTTAACTTATAATTGGACCAAGCGATAGCATTGGAAATATACTTTTTGTTTACTTATTTCTACGCCCTTTTGAACAATTCAATGGTTCAGTATTTTATTGATTATTTGTTGACTTTACTTTTCGCCACTTTGCCATTTATATATATAGGTATAATGTTAACAGAAATTGATCAATTAATTAAAAAAAATAGAGTACAAATGCTACGACCGCAAGTGTGTAGTTGATCAAATTGTTTATTTAAAACGAGCACGGTATAGATATAGAGATATACGGTTCTCGTTGGTTTTTCTCCTTGCACACAAAAAAGTAATGCATCAGCTTTAGTTCGATGACTCTTGTGACTTATTATTTAAATTTTCATACCATTTACAGGTGTTAAAAATGTTAAAGATTTGCTGATTCGCATTGCAATGGACATATTTGTAATGTAGATGTTATTAGAAACAAAACATTAGATATTCTAAATACTCCCTCATTCGCATTGCAATAAGCAAATTCGAAATTTAGATGTTATTAGAAAATACTGCGAGGTGCTGATTGACAATTTAAGTTATTTATAGAGATTACCGCGTAGATTGCAGAAAAAAAATTAATATATTGCGTGAGTAAATATACACATTATAATATTTTATTATTTTATTGACCGGAGTGCATGATATTGTTCTTTTAATTTATTAATGCAATTTACACGCTAATTCATCGATGTTTATCACGTAAAATATTTATAAATAGTAAGAAAAAAAATGTATAATTAATTTTGACATAATTAAAAAAGTAATTAATGACAAGGGAAATGAAATATTATTTAACCGAGTTAATAACTAACAGAAATTAGCATACATCAGTATGAAATGTCAGTTGAATAACACTACATTTATAATAAACGTTGAAATGCAATCTCGATATAATTGCAACGTAAAAACCGCGGGACGTGCTAATATATATATAGTACATACGAATTTCCCATTATTCGTGGTTAATAACGTATGTAAACGTAATAGTCTAAAAAGCGTTGCGTTGTAATAAACTCGGGCCATTGACAACGACGCGTGTAGACGTACGAGTACAACAACGTGTAACCGTGTAATACGTAATTCGGAAAATACAGTTACATGTACAACGTACGTATATATACACATATATATATATATATATATATATATAATGCATTATGAAATTAATATATGAATAATATGCGATCGGTACGAAACGATGGGCTAATGACCCAGCGGTTGAACGAATCGATCATCGTTTCCGCGATTTCCCTCTCTATAATGATAGGATTAGTCATATTTTCAAGTCAATTTCGAAAACGTGTGTGTTACGATACGAACCGCACGTGCGCAGCCACGTCGCGCGCGCGATATAATATGCGATGTTCACGATGACGTCAGGTGATACACCATCACGCACGACGTGTCCCTTCGACGCATTTTATTAGTTCACCTACTTGTATATATCTATATATGTGTGTGTGTGTGTGTATGCTGCGTACGTACAGATAGATGCGCACGCGGATTTCTATATGTATATAGCTACGTCGTACGATAACCCATGTGTCATTTTCGCGCTTTTTTTTCTCATACAACTATTTAAATGGATATTGCAGTTTCACTTTGTTTTACTAACTTTTTAGACATTTATTGTTATTTGCTTTCGTAATTAACTACCTTTGCGTGTCTGTACATAATGTTTCGTTTATTTCGGAATTTTTATATTGTGCATTTTAAATGGAATTATAATGTTTCTATTACTGTAACGTAAATTTATTATTTAAACATATCGTTTCACTTTAGTATCGTAAATTAATTATTTATACAGTTTAATATTCATTTATGTAAAATCTATTTTTTTTTAACAATATAAATAAATAATTATGATCGCGCAAGTATATAAAAGCTTTATTTTTTTGTACGAGCTTCCATAGACATAATAAACACAACATTTTTATTATTGTTCGATTTATATATAGGTGCTCAGGTATTTAACAAATTAGTCTATGAATATTTCACGTAAAATATTCGTTTAATATTTAATAAATTATACTTTACAGATTGCACAATTTTGGAAAGTATTTACTTCCGGATAAAAGTGATGAATAAATTGAGAGTCTCTTAATCAGTAGATCTAACTACTTAATTATAAACTGGTAACGCTTATATTATTAAAAGATTGATGAATCTATATAAACATTGAATATAAGTGTGCATTTACCATAATACGTACGTGAAATAGAAAATTAACGTAGCAAACTTTCGTTTTGAGTTTAAAATTTTCGTCAAGTGGTTGTAGATTATAATACGTTTTTAGTAAGACTGATAGCACAAACATAAATGTCAAAATAATATTACAACATAGATAAATTAATCGCAATAACTGGCCAAATGTAAAAAAAAATGTATGTATTATCTTAGGAAAATGTAATAAATAAATATAAATGTATACAGTTATACCTATTTACGCAAATATTGCAATATTATTTTATCGTACCCTAATTAGCGTGTTAAAATTAATTACTCTTTGTTGTTTATCGAAACTCTGATAATGAAAGGCGTACGCAAAAAAAAAATAAGACCACCTTCCTTGTTGTCATATAAATACAATAGAATAACTATATGCAAATATAAAAAAATAAAAAAACGTGCGTGTGTGACCTAGTTGAAAAAATGAATAATAACAAAGGTTCGTCTAAAAGATCTGAATGTTTTTTTTTGTTTTAATTCTAAACATATTATGATACAGATTAAAATGAATAATCAAAGCTCGCGATATAATAAATGTTGCAAGAGGACACTTACGAGTTGAATCAAATTCTCACGCGTGGCAAAAAGAAAACACTTGTAGATAATATGAAGAGGGAAACGAGAACATAAACATATGATAAAAAGAGATAAATGTACATAATGTACGATCAAGTGGAGAGAGCCCTGACTTTGAATAATCTACAAGGTCAAGAATACACACGTTTCTACGTTAGCGGTGCTGAGCTTTCATCACGTGTTCTCTGCGACTTTTTCTATATACCGATGGTTCAATACATCTCTTTCGAAACATTCCACTATATGTATTCACACGTTTATCCAGAGAGCTCCGGTTATTTTATTTTTTGTTTTTAATTGGATGATTATTGGAACGTGGGGGGGATAGTTTAAGCGTGCGGAGTTTAGCTCAAAATTTATACGCAAAATTTTAATCAGTTCGTTAAAGATATTAATGTAAACTAATTCACGCATATTCTTTTTTAGATCCTTATTACTTTAGCTTTCTATTTTATATTTACGTATTGTAATATTTTTATTTTTATTTTTGTAGGGGTCAACTGCTGCAGTGTGCGTAAATTTTACTTATTATCGTATACAGTTTTATGATGAAATATTTTACATTAATTACACTTACATACATCATTTATAATGAAAAACTAGTGTGTACTGAATTTGTTTTCACGGCTGCATCTAACGATCAAAAAGATTCAGGTGACATTTCTTACAATCGTTATACAAAAACTAATTTTTCACGTAAGTAATGATTGATGGAATGGAAATTTAAGTCACGTGGCACACATTATCTTAAGTTATGTAGTTTCTATTGCAAATGAACTTTCGGGGGAAATTTCAGGTACAGGTTGTTTAGATAACGATATACGTATAACGAGAGTTTAAATATTCTTTTAGGACTCTTTTTTTTATTGTCGTTACGTGATCAAACTATTTACAACGCTTGACTTAAAAATAAATGTATTATTCATACTTCATGCAATTTCAATTTTATTGTACATTTTAACATATTTTTCGTAGATTGGGCAATCGGCTGATCAATGCAAATTAAAAATAATAAAACATTAGTCTATATAGTGTTATCAAACTTTTGACCTCAAATACAACTTTATTTAAAGACACTGTAACTTAATCAAGATTTGGAACGTACAATTTCTACTACGAAAGTTGATTAAAGCCAAAAATATATAAACGCTAGATTTTTCAATTGGCCGGTGTGAGTTATAAATAGGTTATATAATATATAATACGTCTCGTTTAAACTATGTAGCCACCGTATTATTAAATCCTTCGAAATGAAAGATGTAAAAATAAATTGTTTGATTTATTAGTTGTTGCGTACGAGAATATTAATGATTTCAAAGTTATTGACACGTACAAGTATTAATTAAAAAAAATATAAGTTTTAAAAAAAATAGAAACTTTCTACATTTACATAATTGTTTATTTATTTAATAATTTAACTAGATTGTTAAATTATCAATATATTGTAGTACCATCATCTTATAAATTTAAAATAATTATTAGGTATCACTATATATACGAATTAAGAAATGTTACGGAGAAGGTTGGAGCGCATCCGGAAAAAGTATGTTTTGCTTTTAACATTTTTTGCTAAAAATGTACATGCATTAGAAAAGTAATACTTTTTAAATTACTAACTATTGTTAATCTTACACCTTTTCGACGCAAAAGGAAATTTATCTAAAATTGTTACACTGTACCGTTAAACAATCAGTACGACGACAAGAAAATGCAAATACAACTATTTGAAAGCTGTAAACTTATTTAAACTATTTGTTTAGAAAATTATTAGAAATCGTCCCAAATTCGTAAGTAGAATATTTTTATTATTAACGCGGATATATTTATTAAAAATTGACCGTTATTATACCTATAAATTTATCTAATAAATAATTCTAACGAAAATTGCACATATGTGTAACAATTAAATATTCAAATTGAATGAGCAACTTATATAAAATCGATGGAAAGTAAAGTTCATTGAATTCAAATAACGGGACATTCACAATTTTTCATGTGTAAAATAATCAAAATTGTAAGTGCGTATATATATGTATATATGTTTCCTAAACAAGCGGTAAGTTCATACTCAACATTTCAAGGCAAGTCGAATGAAATTACTGCGTGTGTTTGAAAACAATAGTTTTTCTTTGTCTCTAATTATCCATTGTTACGTATACAATGTGTACTTACTGACAGGTAACAAAACCTTATAAAAATTGCGGCACGGTTAAATTCATATGAATCAATAAACAATACATATACGCGCATCGTTTATAATCAAAACCCGAGTATCTATATTAATTTCTGTATTATATATAGGTAGTCAAAAACTCGTTAGACGTTAAAAATGTATTTTTTATTGGTGTTTACGCTTCAAGTACCAAAATATTGAATGCAAGACTTACCGTTTTAATAAAGTATATATATCCTCTAGGTTCGTCGATCAGTGTGTCTGTAATACTAGAATAAATATCGAGTCCCCGTTACGATGTAAGAGCCGCGGCGTGTATGTAAGAGAGACGTGCGTCAGGTACGCGCGGTGAGCGAGCACTGAAACGCCGGTAGCACGCCGCTGACTGTTAAATATGATTCGTTGACTCGGTACGATGGCGTGGTTCGCCTATAACATGCTTTTTGCTATACGCTCGCGATTACAGTACAATACACGCTTCTATATCGATACAGACTGGGAGTAACGATGTACTTTTTTTTCTCTTTAACTTTTGATTTCTCATCGATTTTTAGAGTGATTACATATGTATCAGCTCTATTTTATCCGCGAAATCTATACACGTGCAATATTTAATATATTTTGTTTCATTCGTGCTGGGAAAATTATGTTACAATTCGAATTGTATGTATTATATGCGTACCAATAGTTCAGTGTATACCAATCATATGAGAAAAATAGTTTAAAAAATAAGTTGCTATATAATATTCACGTATTTATAATTATTTTTAGTACATTTTCTCAACTTAGTGTATTATATATATAATCCAAGTACACATATGTCAACCTTACTATAAAATATAGTCATTTTCATTAAACCATTTTTCTCAGTATATGATTACTTCCTATTTTAACTTTATTATTATAACTTAACTAAACTATTAATTCTTCATTTCAATAAGAATTAAATATAAATAAATATTAAAGAATTCTTATTTTAAACTAATTTATTATAAAAAAAACAGGCTTTTCATTTTAATTTTTAAACAGCATCGCCGAAAATATTATAAGGTATTTGTCAACTGCGTTTTTCCTCTTTGCTTCTTCAAATAAATTGTATTACAATTATGTAGTCTTATTTGCAGTCAGTACATTTTTCCGAACGAAATGAGTCAATCAAAATTAAGTTGACAAGCGGGATAGTTTTATGAATACATTACGTAAAACATTTTGACTTTAAAATAATTCAGTATATATATGTGTGTGTGTGTGTGTGTAACCTGCATTTCCAATAATGTGATGGAGATAACGTAAAAACCAAATAGCTTATTCTTATAAGGGCTGCTTTATTAAAAAAATATTTACGCTTGCATAAAAATTCCATAACGCCTCAAAACTTTTTTTCGTTCAACTAAAATGTGCCCAAAATTTAAAAACATTGTAATCTCCGATACAAATTTGATATCTACTGTATACTGCAGATATTTGCAACACTAAAGTTACTTTTTAAGTAGCTCACGATTAGAAACAGATATCGTACGCACTCTGCAGACCTTGAGATAATTTGTTCATGCAATTATTTTTTTAACGTATGTTTGCAATCGTTGCAACATGCAAATCAAGCAAAAGATTTCATCAAAAAGTACAAGTTCTCAAATGAGTTTATAGATTAGAACATATCAATCTCTAAGGGACGTATTTATATATTATTGAGAAGAATTAAATTTGACCGGTTAATGACCTTGATTGCAGTTTGTAATTTGTATTTTATTCATCAACATCATTATAATTCTTATCAGCTTCAAATGTTCGTCAAAGGCGATACTGATCAATCACAATTACACTTGACTGATAAGCAACAGGTGCTTCGACCCTAACTGATATTACATGCTTTCTTTCAACTAATGAAACTTTATCCTTGTCCTATAATTTCTACGATTTGATCAATTCTTGTACAATCATGGTAAATATAATATTTAATACAATTTATATGCAATGATAGTTTAAATATATATTTTTAAATCCTCCCCCCCCCCCTCGCCATGACTAAATCAATAATCTTACCATCAATTGATAAATAAGACATTATTGATAAAATTTATATAAATGAGCGATTTCATTACTTTGCAAAAATTTTGTTCGTTGTCACGATTTCTATTTTTTTTTTTTAATTTTTTACATTCAAAGCGCATATAATTAGATCATGCACTCTACCGAAGGTTGACTCCTTAAATCGACGTGCATATGCGTACTTCCTTTGAAAACGAACAAATGTTTTTCTAGAATATCTAAGCTTCTTATGATAGATAATAAACTTTTGTAACTTGCATTTGCTTGGGTTTTCCATCAACTATGATGTCATATTAATAACTAAGATCGCAAGCATTAAACTTGTGCACAGTTAGCCAATTTTTAATGCTCATAACTTCATTGCTTTTTATTTCATTGTTTTATTACTGCGTAGGTACCGGCTTTTTCGTGCACGATTTGAACTTGTTCGATCTCATATTTATGAAGCAGAGCTATACTGTGTTGAAAATTATCATTTTTCAAAAATCGTTAACTATGTAGGCCACTACAACTTCTTTTTATATAGATATTTTCCCCACATTTGGAGATAAACTTACTCCAAGTACGTATCTATTTTTGACACACAGAATTTCATTCTTAGAAAACACTTTTAGACAGATTACAACTAATTTGTTAACATATTGAAGCAATTAGTGTCTCCCCGAAAGAAATTGAAAAATTTTTGATCAACTGATAATCTTGCCAACACTTCTATCTTTTCATTAAAGTTTCCAAATTTTACAAAAATTTTCAGTTATTTAACAATTAAATTTATTAGAATATTTCGCGAAGAGGGATGCCGAATTATTTTGTGTAATGCTAAACATTTCTGCGTTTGCAAATATTGATAAATTTCTTACATTTCAGATTATCAAACTAAATTTAATTAATTTTAATGATTTTCTTAGGAGAGCAATCTTTAGTATATTGATTGCTTAAAAATTAAAGAGCATTATTGTAATATGTTATTTTACAATCTCATGTGAAAACTGTGAAAAGTGATTTTGTTTTAAATAAGTAAGTTAATATATTTTTTAATATATCGTGATGTTATAAATGTAATCAATTTAATTAAAAGTTGTTTAATAAAGTAGTAACTCCTATACCATTATAATTTCTGACTCAGAAGTTTCTTTACGTATGGAAATTTCCTTGTCTAAAACGTGATACTCTTTTCGCGTATTTTTATGCGTTTGTTATGTCGTTTTTT
The DNA here is from genome assembly GCA_026168455.1 of Theocolax elegans. Classification (NCBI taxonomy): domain Eukaryota; kingdom Metazoa; phylum Arthropoda; class Insecta; order Hymenoptera; family Cerocephalidae; genus Theocolax; species Theocolax elegans. Next base: position 95,136,842 of record CM047425.1, read on the forward strand.
TCTATATGATTATCTACCATTAAATTAAATTTTTACAGACATAATGTCTTTCAATTGTTGATTCAGTTTTATATTTCTTATATCATGCGTCTTTATATAATGGCGATGTTTTAACTTAATAAATAAATTAAACATGCAATGTCCGTGTCAATGTTTAGCCAAAAATAAAATTGACTTTTCGTAATGAAGTTCTTACAAGACGTCCTATAAATAAACATGTGTGTCACATTTTAACATCCTCCTTTCATGCATAAGTATAAATTAAGAAAAGGTATACACCTATATACCAATTTGAAATTAAATAAACCGATACGTTTTCCTCATGAACTTACAAAAGTTTAAAAACAATACGATCAAATGTAAAAGTTAATTAATAAATTACTGATTTCTGTCCGTATTATATTAGAACAATACGCTTTTGAAATGTGAAACAATGATTGATTTATAAATAATACATATTGCAAAATTATGTGGAATTGTTACAAATGTAAACTATTGTTTCTTAATTTTTATAAATATTCATATTTTCATATACAGTTATTGTCTAATGTATGTAATAATAGTATTATAATTTTTAATAATATCACCATAAGATTAAAATTTTGTTTTTCTTAAATTATACTGTAATTAAATTTTATTCTCGATTATGATGTTTGGGTGGGTTATATTTGTAATCGTTCTAGCAGTATGTGATCTTATTTCGAACTTTAAGCGCATTGATCTTTATATACATATATATATATATATATATATATATATATATTGTAATAACTAATTATTATAGAATAAGCGGAAGTTAAATTTTAATGCCTGAGTAATAATATTATCGTTTAACAATAATATAGCCAAAATTATCCCGATAACTATTACAGCGTAAAAAAATACATTGTTTGTACATTTTTTATTTATGTCATTTTTATCTTTTAACAATAAAGTAATTATATTCCACGTTATTTTTATCATTGTGGACAAAGTTCAATTTTAGACTTCAATTGGATGACACCTGCGTGACAAATTCAATTACAAGTATGTACGTATTTCTTTGTGTGAAATTTTGTATTTATTGACGACGTAAATGGTTTTGCAGGAATATCGATAAGAATAAATTTATCAATATACAAATATTTCAATTTTTACAAATTCGTTGCTGAAAGTATGACCGTTTTTTTAATTACTTTTAGACTAGTAATTTGTATAATAAGTATAGTTTTCAAAATATTTTATAAGTATAAAAGTGACGATACTTGAAATTTTTATAACTTGTATTTGTATTTATGCACAATTGTTGACAAATACACATAACTATGAGTAAATTTAAATATATACTTCAAAACGAATGACAATGGTTTAATTCATTTATTGTTACATAATTACTAAGTGCATAATGTAAATACTACTATTTATACAGAATATAATTTTGCAACGCGTTCTCTTCATAAGAAATATTTAAGTAATTTCATAGAACCGAAAACTATAAATTTGCGCATGAGTCTATAAAAATAAATTGAGTTAGAAATTGCATAGTATTCTACGTAACGGATTATTTTCTTCTGAAACTGAGAGAAAGCAATGCATGGTTGTTATACTACTTTGTATATCGTGTTAAATTATGGTACCCAATTGTGAAAATCGATCTGTTACATATCGATATGTTCTAGTTAAAGTTTCAGAAAAAACTAAAATTTCAAAATTAAAATACCAGGTGAAAATTTTTTTTGTAATATTTAATGACTACTAGTATAAAAATGATAAGTAATATTAACGTACACAAATTTATAAAAGGAACAGTATATATGTAGTAACAGTGTATATGTACGAACAGTACAGAGAAATACAATCGTATTATTTACTGCATTTAATTTATAGGCGCGCTTAAAAATGTATGTGATTTGGTTATGATAGTAACATGTATTTTATATAATTGCATATATTAATCATTCAAACAGTGCTGATGTACAATGTTGACTTCTAAATTAGGAATTATTTAAAAGTAAATATATGATTTTCTTGAACGCTGGGTATTGGATTAAAGAGTGCATGCATTAATGCAACAGAAAATTAAGATCGATGTATATACATTGCCCGCAAGCATTTGTTACGAATGTACCTACGTAAGACAATTGCACATATATATGTATATATCTACATATTCGTTTCTATCCTTGGATTACACGTTGATGAGTCTTTGATTTCCTTTTTTATATTTCCTATGTCTGCAAATAGCAAAAAATCTACGCATAAAGATTCAATAAGTTTAATAAAAACTTTTATATGCAGTTTTTGTTTTAATAAAAAATTGATAGGGATTATATAGTCATAAAAAATGACGGATTTTAATCAAACATTTTTACAATGTGACGTAGATGTCAAAGACATAAAATTAGTTTAAAGTTTAAGATATTTAAATTTTGGTTATTTACAGATAGGTATATATGATAATAAATTATGTGCGCACTATTTAAAAATATTTTGTCATTTTCATTATACTAATAATTAAATAATAATTTTATTTTTAAAATCATAAAACCAAGTTTTCACAGTGCGATATCTTGCAACAGCTGTGTAATGTACCTTGCAACTTTGGTTTGTAATAATGGATAAATATAGTAACTTACACTCCTTAATAATATAAAAATATTAAAAACGCAGTATTATAAATATTGTTCTAGATATATACAAGAAATACAATATTTAATGTGCTATCTTAAACTTAATAAAGTAAAATTGTTAACCATAAAATGATTAATCTGGGCCAAGACAAGTTTCTTTCACTGAAAGTTCAAATCGTTTATTAGGATTATTTTCTGTCATTATTAAAGTTTTTGGTGTGGTTGATAAAACAAACTATCGAAATGGTATACACGATGCGAAAAATTACTGTGCTCCGGAAATATCACACTAATTCTTACATTTATATAATCTTATTAAGTTTGAGTATCATATCACGAATACATATATAAGCCAAATTTTTAAATATATGTAATATTTATATATATTATAGTTATTCAGGTATCTTTTTGTACGAAATAATATTATGATGATTGTAAATAAACGTAGTAAGGGGCATCCTGATACAATTATTCCGTCCCTGAGCACCACGAATCGATGGCGTGATCAGTCTTCTTGGATCGTTCAATCCCCACCAGGCCCCTGGCTCTCCTCGGTACTTTGCCTTTCTTCGAGATCGCGAACGAGCATCGCGTTGTGGGACATGTGAGTAAGTAATATGCCAATCTGATCGATTGCGCGAAAATCACGGACTCCGCGGCACGCAGGAAGAACATGTCGAAAATCACAATCTCGGCGCGTGACCTCCTCTAAGAAACTTACCGAATCCGATCTGCACAATTCGATCCTATATACTTAACAAGTGATATTATATTATCTATAAATCATAAAAATTACGCGTTACACAGTCAATAATGCAAAATGTCACATTATAGAAATGTGCAAATGAATGTCCTATAGATATTTTAAAATAATATTAACACAAATTTTATTTTACGTAAACATAAGTTACGAAAATTGTATTATTTTGCGCTGCATAACGTTAGCCAGTCAGAAAATATACATCACGCATTTTGTGTACAATATGGTATAGATAAAGACAAATCCACTGTCATAAAATTTGTGTAATTTTTTTTTAACATTAAGTTGAAACTCAATATATAATTTATGTTAAACTATTATGCTTTATATAATATATTTAATTTACTTTGACTCATACTATATCGTTCAGAAAATTTTAGCATGAAACTTTTTCTGTAATATTGATATTTCTTTATATGCTGAAGAAATGTATGTAGACATAAGACGAATTAACTGACAAACATCATATATAAAAATATATATTGTTCAGTTTACTTTAATTTTATGTATATAAATATTAAAAATTTTCAATATATTTAGCCATTTAAATTTTAAAGTCGTGCTTTCTTTAAAATAAATATATTTATCAAAATTTTTTTAATTTTGCATTGATAAATACCCATTAATATGTAGTTTAATTTATCATTTACAGTACATAATAGAGTAGATACCTATAGTTTTGCGTATAACGTTATAGGAATATGATCTTCATGAGATATAAGCAACCGAATAGATTTTAATGAGTGAGTTATCATAAGTTACTGCATTGATTATCAGATGAATATACCAAACAAATTTTATTTAGTGATTGACAAATTCGTATGTAAAACGCAGGTTAATCGTGAAAAAAGTATAATGTTTCTTCATATGACTTACGTATAAGAAATAAAAAAATATTACTTATCAATATATTATAAAATAATAGATATTTAAGTCAAAAGTGCATTTAACAATTAAAAGCAATAATTTATTAAAATAGTGCAATATTAAAGTGCAATTATAATTATCATAATTTATGATTATCATTTCACACAGTTCAAGTGCTTATGAATTGTATAGAAATGGAAAATTAATTTTATAAGATAATTTATGTGGAAAATTATTAATATTGATTTGTAACTCAGAATAATTTCATTTTTCTCGATTAGATAATAAAAAAAGAATTACACTCATTTATAGTTCACTTTTATGTGTTGCAAAAGAGATAAAGCTAAAGTTTTTTCTTGAGTCGATAAGAAATATTTAACATACAATGAACGATCACATTTCTTCTTTTATTTTTATATTCAAATTGTACATTTACATATTCATCAAATAGAATAGAAAAATCATCATTTATCTATTTTTCTTGTTTATAAGTTTATTAAATTTAAGTTTTTTATATAATATACTTTATTTAATTTTGCTTAATATAATAATATAGTCCGGATATACTTTCCAATTTTATAAAGCGCTCATTTTTGGATTCATAAAATAGTTTTGTTGGATTAAATTAAACGGTATACTGTTACAATATAAAGAAACGAAAATAAAAAATATGTATAGATATTTGAACATTATGACCAAGGGTTATGATTAATGTATGAATACAAGAGATATAAACTGTTGGTAAAAATTTTATTAAATTAATTTCATAAAATGAAAAAAAATTAATACAAGTTATATCAATAGTACAATAAAATACATTCCAAAATAATAAAAAAAATACATTCCAACAATTTGAAAGCCCTAAAACATTAGTAAACATCTAAAAACGTAAAATAGTGATAAAAACTGTACAAATTGTAAACTGTCCTTCGTGCTTATTTGTTTTTTTATTTACAATTGCATTGTAAAAAATCAAGTGTCCTGATTTCTTGTTATCTAAATAGTTCATTTAGACCCAATAAATATGCAAATTAACGAAATACGTCAACCAATCCATTAATATTTCGTATTAATTGTAACGATACATGTATATAAATATAATAAAGCTAGATAAAAAGAAAACCTGAATTTTGGTTTGTTATTAGGTGGACGTATACGACACGCTAATTTCAATCAATTGTTTAATTATATTTCATCGCTACAAAGTAAATTTTTCTAAACTTAAATGTATAATGTTTCTTTAAATATGGACGCATTTATGATTCAATTAATTATAGAGTTTAATAGTTCTGTATGTATTTATTCATATAGAATTGAATTAGACTCTATCAGTCCTCTTTCGTTTGCGGCTCTGGAATTTCGCGTACGATAGGATGGGATCCGTCACCACGATTGAATATCACTGCTTTTACGAGTTCTGGTGAAGGTTGCTTACGATCGTAAACCCATCCGATCAGCGAGAAAAAGTCGATTATTGCTGTTGTAACGTTAAGATTGTAATTCCCAAGCTCAGCTGCTTTGTAGTCCCAGGGAAAAACATGGTGATAATTGTGCCAGCCTTCACCCATTGACAAAGCTGCTACTACTCTGTTCTCCACAGGTGAGATGTTTCTAGAAATCATTATTATTATTATCTTAGTTTACTAATACTTGCAGTTTAACTGCATACTTTTCTAATTCTATTATTTGTACATTTTTGTAGATGAGTTTATTGTGCAATAAAGAAAGACAAATATCAAGCTTACTTGTCGTATGGTTTGTTCCCCCATAGATGCGCTGCACTGTTGACGCTCCAAGTAAAATTGAGTAATAGCATATAACGGATCAGCAACTGCGATATAATAGCTATGTACCAAGTTTCATTCCAAAAATACACTGGTACTAAAAGTGGTATGGCGAATGCGAATACTAATTTTAGTATTATAAAATATCTGTAAAAGATTTAAAAAAAAAGTTTATTATCAATGTACGCACAGTAGAAATGAAAATTTTGCGCAGTTTCGACTTTTATTATAAAACTATTAATCACCCTTTTTTACCTTGCATTATATATCAATTCGGTTCGTAGATCAAATTTATGTAACGTACGATATGTAATAACTAATAAGGTATACCATATTAAATTTATACTTAGCTAAATATACCTGTAGGTTACGCCATATTTTTAATTGAGTATAATAATTTCTAATTCTTATGTTCACGTTTTACAGATAACATATATATATGTTTGGATTTTCACATTTTATATTGCAGTAAATTATTATAATTTATGTAACTTACTTTTGTGAAAATGCGACGACAGGATCAGCAAGTACGTCGCTCATATCTATCTCACGACCTTTTCTGATAACCTCGGGGTGTTTTCGGCACATCAGCCAACCCATGTGTGCAAAAAAGAATCCTCGGTTACTGTTGTGAGGATCTGCATCGGTCTCCGAAAATTTATGATGAACTCGATGATCTCGAACCCAGTCGTAAATCGTATTCTACGAGATTTCATAATAACTTTAGTAAAATGTATATAGAGTTACTGTATAAAAATTTTAAAATATAAAATTAAAGCGACTCAAATGTTACGTTCGGAATCTTCGCCAATTTTTGGCCAATACGTATCTAATTTTAAGGAGAAAAACGTTTATTGTTTATATTGTAATTAATATTTCTTAATTTAAAAAATGCATTGTTAAAATTATTCAGATATTGTTTTTATTAAATTTATGCATAAATGTCAACTATAAATATTATCTTTTGATTAACACGTTGATCAGTGAAACTTACCAAGAGAGTGTCACATCCCCGAGAAACGAATTTTTACCAAACTCTAAGATATGTTTACTGTTATAAAAATATAAAAAAGCCAGAGTTTTAGACTCTAACGCTCTTTTTTACGATAGACACAAGCAAATCAAAAAAATCTCGTCAAAAGAACCCTTGACTTTGATCGCTTATAACTCAGAAACAAATAAATATAGGCTTTCAAACTAAATCCAAAAGAAAGCTGAGATCAAGTAGATTGGATTTAAAAAAAAGAAGCTCAATTATCTTGATTTGGTCGAATGTTATGAAAAAAAAATAAAAATAAAAAGACACTTTCGCCTAAAAAATCAGCAAATCTTTTAATTTAAAATAGTCATTAAAATATCGTTAAATTCGTTTTTCTTTCATAACTTTTGACCAAATCAAGATAATAAAGCTTCTTTTTTTTTAAAGCCAATCTACTTGATTTCAGTTTTTTTTGGATTTGAGTTTGGAAGCCTGTATTTATTTGTTTCCGAGTTATAAGCGACCAAAGTCAAGGGTTTTTTCGACGAGATGTTTCGTTATTTGCTTGTATTTATCGTAAAAAAGTGTGTTAGAGTCTAAAACTCTGGCTTTCTTTATATTTTTATAATAGTAAACATATTTTAGAGTTTGGTAAAGATCCATTTCCCGGAAATGTGACCCTCTCCTTGTTAGTAATTCCTTACCAGGGATACATATATCCGTATATTTATATACTTCTTTTTTGAATACTTTACTTAAGAAAAGTAAAAAATTGTTTAAAATTAAAAATTTTTGTAGATTTTAAAGTAGATGAATTTAAATAATGTATTTTTTATTTAGAACTAAGAGATTAATATAATTGAAGTTGCACGAATAATATTAACTATTATACTTAGCAATTTATTTGCAAGTGTTGGTATATTTTTAATTTTTGCTTAAATTCGATTATTTTTTTACTTATTAATAGTTTTTAAAGCTTTAATATTTGAATAATGTTTATGATGATATAAAACTTTATGTACCTGACCAGCTGCACAATAACACAACATTAATATTGTGCGGAATGGAATATTCGCTTTAAAAGACCGATGAGTCCAATAACGATGTACGCCACCAGTAACACCAAATCCTCCTACCATTCCGTATAAATATCCTAAGAAAAAGATTGTTAATTGTTTTGTAACTTAAAGTCAATGGATGATTTAGAAAAAACTTAATGTGCTTAAGGAGGAGATCTACGGTATCACAACGTACACAAATAAAATCCAGCACGCGTCAAGTTCATTATAAGGAAACTATTTTCATAAATTGTAATAATAATACGAAGGTTTATTTTGTCTTTCTAACATACACAGATCTGACCTGTTCTTATCTTAAGAAAATAAATTTATGAAAAATGATTCTGAAAACAATCGGTAAATATTAAAACTGTTTAACATTATTAATTTTCTTTACGTAGTAGTACATCAATAATATTTTTTTTATAAAAAAACTATTTAGTAAACAATATATAATATTTTAATAAATTATGTCAGTCTTTTAAATAAATTATATTTAATTTAGATAATTATCCAATTTTTTAACACTACAAATATTACAAAGTCATGTTTAAGAATTCTTTTTTTTTTGCGTTTAATGAAAAAGTATTTCGAAAGTCTTTCTGCTATTTTTGTTGCGTAAGGATATCTCATATTTCCTTAATTTAGGAATTACAAAAATTTGTCAAGATAATCAATAACTTGCAAGTAAAGCGTTAAAAATCACGAAATAATTTTTTTGAATCTCACCCCATATGAATGATTTCCAGTAATACAGGTAAGGAAACGTCAGTGCGTAGTACATTGCAAAAATGTGAAACAACATGATCGATATCGTATTCTGCCAAATAATATCAGTTTCAAATTGAAATAATCCTTTTTTCTTCTTCTTTCTCTCGAATATCCCGTTAATTTTTCCATTTAAAGCGTTTGTCTCAGCTTCAATTTTAGCTTGCAACTCCTTGGGGCATTCTAAATGTGCCTGATCCTCTTCGCAATGTTCCTGTAAGCACGGACTCGAGCTTGATGCATTTGGCGGCATATTTAATGATTTGCTGGACCACTTTCGATTAACATATATAATTTGATATCTCTTGCGTTTAGAAAAAAACAAAACCGACCGATTAAAATTGTATTTTCATTAAAAGTTTCACTAGAACGGTCAAATTGGATAAAATGTTTACACGACGTTGCATAATTTTTTACAGTGCAAACTTTGTTAAATGTTACATTCGCGGTCGATGGATAATTATCAATTAAATCGAGGATTATTTATTTTCTTATGGTTTCACGGGATATTCATAAGGCGCTGGCCTCACTTGAACTGCCTCGTGCGACAGCTACGAGGCCCGGTGAGTTCTGCGAAACGCCATATCAGCACATTGTTGTCCTCGAAAAAGGCACAATCAACTTAATTACCGTTGTTAGGAGTTGGTCAATTTACAATTCTGGCGGTACTATATTTTACAATTCGATAAATTTTATAGATACTATTTTGATACAAATGCCGTCTATGCATTTTCTTGGTGCATGTCACTGGTTTATGTGGATATATTATAAGTATACCTGGTATTTAATATACATTTATGTGCTGGACGAAAAGGAAAAGAAGACAAAACGAAGTTGCTTAAAAGTTTGTACAGATGGTTGAACGAGTTCAGCTTTTATAAAAAGTTTTTGCTATTGCTTATTTTAAAGTGTAAATAATGCCTTAGTATTAAAATTTCCTTTTCCAACAATTCAATTGGTGTCACTTTTTTTATTACTTTTTAAACAATCAAAACTATATACCGATTACCATTTTAGTTTAATCGTATATACATATACATTGGTTATAATTAAAAGAATGGAATTTTTTGCCCAGTCACAAAAGTTCATTGATCGTTTGTTCCAGAAATATGGGAAACGAAAATACTTATTTAAATTATTGCGTTTAAATACATTATTTAAATATATACAGAATAATTAGGTTACTAACGTCTTCATTCAAGATAATATATATTGTAATAAAAACTTGACCAAAACGTTAGATATTTGTTTCTTTAAAGTATCACTAGTCTTCTATAGAAAATAGCTGTTCAAATAAAAATATGATAAATATAATAGCTACAAGTTGCAATCTTGTATTTTTGAAAAAAAAATTCTATTAATTAGAATCAATAAAATTAGTTTACAGTAAATTATATAGCAAGAATTAATATATTTTCATTAAATTTTACTATACGTAATGCGTAATTTGTTATATTCTGACTATCTGCAGATACACCTACTACAAAAGAACATATTAACTTTTAATAAAACATTTTTCTCCCGGTGTATTTATACTCGCGCACGTTTAGACAAAATTATTCTGATCTGATTGAAAGCAACGTCAGTTATATGCGTTTCAGAATTATATATTTAACTTGGGTGATTACACGAGCTGTTTAAAATCAGTTTTTCAATTAGGTATACCAATACTCTACTCGTGTCCAAATTAAATATTAATAAATGGAAATTATTTTGTCTCTGCGACAACGTCTATTTATGGTAATTGTTTGATTCACATATCCGCGTAATGTGGCTAACGGTATACTCTTTAAGGTATACTGATTAACAAATCAATAATTTAAACGTAGTTTATTACCATAAAATATATTTATCAGATAATAAGAATGCACGGAGACGTAAGGTTAAAGCTCTACGGGAATTGCTAAGTAATATCGCATGTAATGGAGATATAGACGTATAAAAATTTATTAGAACTATGGTTGCTACAGTTTAAGGGTTATATGTAATGTGGGCACTAGTGTAAGGACCATGCGTCCAGTGTATAACTATACTAATATAAGTTTTTTAGTTTCATATAATTGTTACTATAAAATAAGTTAATTACAAAATTATTAATCTGCTAAATCTAAATAAAAAAGTTCGTATAAAAAAGAAATATAAAATAAATGTGTTTGTGTGTGTGTGTGTGTGTGTGTGTGGGTTTGTGTGTATTCTTATTTAATTAAATCAAAAAGTTCGTTTCTTAGACGCTCATTTTCAGTATTTTTGCACGTCATCCTTCTAGTTAATGATATGCCCTTACAATCCCGGAAAAATGTACTTTGATCTCTGCAAAGAATTTCTTCGAGATTCGTTGATTCCGTAATGATTTTTCCATCGTGCCACCAAATTTTCCAATGTTTAAACACCTTCAATGCTCCCATATTATCTATTAATTCGAGGCAGCGCATTTTCAAACTGCATTAATTTTTATACGAACTTTAATTTTCTTATGCAAACACAATTTTGTTTAATATAAAATACGTACTGATCGTTCCACTGTCCGTCGACATTCGTAACTATAAGATTGGCATCCGAAATACGATCGAAAATGACTCGGTGGCCCTCAACGTTTCTCATACCGTAACTGTAATATTTAATAATTGAATACAGAGTTATCGAGTTCGCACAAATGTACGCATACACTGCAGGGATACAAATTTACTTAGTAAATGCATATTCGCAAATAATTTTGAATAACGATTTAACTTGAGTATCGTTCAGATGGACGATCGGTGATATCCGTTTGTGAATGTACGTCAATGTATGATTAATCTGCAATTGTAAATAAATGATGGATGTGCTGCAGTTTTACAGGAAATATAATGTATATTATAATATAAATAAATTTCGGTATATCATATAACCTGATCAACGATAGAAAGGCAAATTTCACATCGTATACACGCAGAGTTGAAGTTTATATCGAGAGCACATGAATTTGGATTCGTCGAGCAGGGATAATATTGAATTTTTTTAACGATTCTGCATTCGGTCGAAGCACTGATACAATAGTGAGTATTTTCATAATTATCGGTTAACTTTCCATTGGTCGATCGGTAAGATAATTTCTCATTACGTTTTTCATCGTGTTGCGTCAATTCTAACGTCTTAGCTTGCCAAATGAAATCTATAAAGAAGAAAATGTAAAACGTATAAATAAACTTTCCAAACATATTGCGTTTAACCTAATTTCTTTTTATAATTAATTGCGAGTGTCATCTTTATTTTACGAGTTACTTTGACGTACGTGAGATTTGTGATAGATGCAGCAATTATTTCGTTCACATGTATGCATTGTGCAAAATCTTATTGGAACTGGCGTAATCTGTAAAGTGTCGATTGATGTTGATATTATTAACTGCGTTGGGTAATAGTATTTAAAAAAAATATTTATTAACGCTTGTGTGCACTTCTGTACAGTACATACATGATATACTTTTTAAATTATACTATATGTGACATTTTATTAAGCAGGATTTTGTATGGATGATCCTTTTACACGGCTGGTTCTGAACGTGAATATTATAATTATTCTACTGATGATATATAATATATTTATGTAATCATACGTTTTTTACATAATTTTGTCAATTAACTATATCGATTTAAATACCTGCTAAAATAATATAATGTTTCAGGTGGCTTAAATTTTGTTTATAAATAACTACGTTTTTTACTTACAATGAGGAAAATGGTTTAATGAAAATTACTACATTTTATAGTACGCGCTTGCGACATACTTTAATTATCATATTTTTTTTAATGTTTTATAGCAAATGTTCATATATTAAAAGTAATTTTTAGCATAATTTTGTAACAAAAATTAATATAAGTATAGGAATATATACTAAAAGCATATATACTTATATATAAATTGTGCTAAAAATTAATATCAATATATACTTATGAACGTTTACTACATAAACACAACCGTACTATAATATATAGTAATTTTCATTAAACCTTTTTTCTCAGTGTACATTATTTGATATTTGATTTAATTTAATATTTTAAAATCTATACGGAATTTTCTTGCTTAAACGACTGATTTTGTACAGCATCTTTGTCTTATTTTCTAAAAGGCAGAACCATTGTAATTCATATTATGTCAAATTTCGCTCTTAAAATTCTGATGCATATGGTAGAAAGAGAAGAAATATCTATATCAACCAATGAAAACTTTTAAAATGATCTAATATGGCCAATTGGAGTTGTCTCTATATATAAGTGCACGTGTACACACGTGTGTGCGCGAGAGTTACCTAAAGAAAAGTCAGGTTATGTTTACTTGACTTTCCGTGTTTTTATTTACTACGATGAAATTATAATTACACTTTTCTGAATTGACAGTTATTCTCTAAAAAATGGTAAGTCAGTTTTTCATTAACTTTTTTATTATACGCAGTATTTATTTTTTTTTATTATACAGGCATCGAAAATACAAAATAGTATAAAACAAGAAGTATTACAATCTTCAAGTAAATTTTTACATCCTAAGAGCAGAAAATGTGTTGCACTGGTTAAAAAAGTTAAGAAGTAAGTTTTATGTCTTATTATTATTACATAAATATTACAGTATTATAATGCTAATTATTATTTTAATTTTTGTTAAAGGGACACAAAGAAGGAGAAAGCCAAGCAGGAAACAAAACTAAAACAATCTTTGGTAGCAGACAAATTATTATGGTTTCAAAAACACATAGATTTTAATATTTGTCCATACACAATTGAATTGACTGCTGAATTAGTTGAAAGGTATATTTAATTCACTTACATATTCTGAATATTGATTGCAAATTTATTTATACATAATGTTATAGGTATATTATGCGCAATGATGAAGAGTTAGAACAAATTAAATTAAAACAATCAATTGGTAAGAGTAGAACGCATCAACATATTGGTCGTGAAGATGCCATTCAAATGACAAAAGAGCGAGAAAAAGGAGATTATGAAAGTTGTGGTTTAGGTACAAAGACATTTTTATTTTTAAACTAAAGTACCCGGTTATAATTACTATATTACTATATTTACATTGACTTTACAGAAATACCCAACATATTGAATGTAGCACAATTTAATGTGCTTAAAAACTGGAAAGGAGATTTAAAAACATTGCCAAATTTTAAACTTTATAGATTCAGTAAAAAGCAATTGTATGAGGAAGTGAGTAAAAAGGAAAGGTTAATGAAAAAGGATAATATAAGCCAAGAAAATGAAGAAAATAAAGATTTTGCGGATAATATAGAATGCGTTTCGAACATATCTAATAATGCAGACAATAAAACAGATTCAGAAGATAAATCTGTTATTTTAACCTTAGATAAAGTAAGTAACGCCCAGATGGACGTTGATTAAATTATGTAAAAAATTTTATGCAGAAAATTTGTTATAAATAAAAAAGTTTTTATTTTTTGTATTAAGAGTAAAAATAGTATTTATAAGTAATTTGTTTAATATATTCATTATACATTATTTACACAATTATTTTTAAATTGTAATTAACGTAAATTGAAATCAACTTTTTCCTTTTTTCTTCCCACCTGTTTTTTTTCGCTCTTTATCTTTTGTAACCTTTCCGTAAACTCCAAGAATATCTCCCTTAGAGTCTTTATTCTTTTTATTAGCCATCTTTGGTTTATCGTTTTTCTTATATTTCATTAATAATTGGCTTGGGTTAAAGCCAGTAGCAAATTTTTCTTTTTTAGCTTCTTTAGCCTTTCTTATTTTACTTCCTTCTATTAGTTTTTTATAATTCTTTCTTTTATTTTTGCGTGGTTTAGCACCCAAACTTATTGCTAATGCAATTTTTGCTTCTCTTGCTTTGTGTTTCTCAGCACCAGACATAGCAAATTTTATAACATCAAATCTGTATTTCTTCATTTCCAATTCTTGTTTTCTCCTTTCATCTATTGGCTCGTTGTTAGTATCCATATCGTCATTATCAGAATACTTGGTACGTTTATTTAAAATACTGTTAACATTATGCTCTTCGGATTTGGATTTATTTGTAGTCTTCTTGTAGCTCTCGTAGGTGGTAACTTCATGTAATTTATTAGCATTTTGTACAATTTTTGCTGCTCTTGTTGGTACAAAATCTTCCATTATGGTATATAACCTAAAATCGGTTAAAAATTATAAATGAATTCTTAACAACTATTTTTATTACGAAATGTAAGTAGATAATTTAATAATAATAACATACGTGAATGGACTTGATAAATTTGAAATATATATTTTTTAATCTACTGCACTACATACATCCAGTACATCATATGAATACATAAACACGCGGATTGTGATCGATACAATTATAGAATGTAAACGTGAGATGGCGCAATTTTTGATTATCTACAGTCGGTAAAGTTAAATCACAATAAGTATAAATGATCATAGGTTGATAGCAAATGTAAAAAAATACATGCCGGTTGCTACTATTTAGGGGTTACATATTTACTTGTATATACCTGTTGCATTTGGAAGCTGCGTAAGAGTAATTTCTTTTCCTTTCACCGTAGTGACAGTCTATATCTCGATTTCTACATCGTGAATCTGGCAAAGTAGACGGTATATTATTGAGAACACTAATATATTGAATATTATATTCGAAACTGTAATTATATCGGAACAAAATTTATATTAATAATATATATCAACAACACGTATCAATTATCGTAAAATTATTGTAACAGAACAGTTAATTCATTTCGGATCATTAAAATTTTATAATCGTAATTTTTGCAACCTGAAATCGCAGTTTTACGTTTAACAGTTACAAAAAGTCAATTAGCAGTGAAAATCCGTGAACTATTATTAACGAAGCTCGTACGAGCTCACATCACCCGAATAACAGAATATAATATTAACAAAGAGAGTTTGTCAAATACGTTAGAATTGACAAGTATCTTAAGCTGTAAATTATACGTATGTATGAGTATTGTTATTACGACGTTTTTCAATTCATTAGTTTTCGTTGAATGTTATGTGTGTACGACAGTTACCGCCACGCAGAACAAAGTGACTACTGTCTCGCTACACGTTTCTACGTTCAATTAAATCTAGTCTTCCTGCTTATTCTAATTTATAGTTCGAGTAATTTATAGTTGAGCTAAAGTAAATATAAAACATTTTTACATGTTTACATTTGAAAAGCATGTGGTATAAGTAAGGTTTTCTCGTATATACTATTTTTCTGTTGTGCAAAGTTTATGTAATATACAAGAGAAAATCGTTCATACCGAATGTACATTCTGTTAAATCATTAAAATAAAATAAAAAATTTATAAATACTGATCGAGTCTTAGGTTTTTGCGTTTAGAGTATAGCGATCGGATAAAACATTAATTTACATTATTATACAGAAATTTTCATATTTTAATTTAACTATATACCCAAAATGAAAGAAAAAAAAGATTTCTATCTATCGTGGAATTTCCACGGTAATATATCACAATTCGAAGTTTCGATCCAAGAACATTATTTTAAATCTGTGACAACCGGATTATACAAGGTGTGTAAGTATACGCGATGTATTATAACCGAGAAGAGAAGATGGTTAAAGTAAACGCGCGAAGTCCTTGACCGCAAGAGACAAAAAAAGATTAAAAACGGTATTTATATTTGTGTGAGCAACCGTAAGTATATAGAGTATATAATACGGGAAAAAGAGTTGTCGACTCGTATCTTTACCCGAAAATTCACCGCAAGCTTCCGGCTATTATTTCGGGCTCGATCTAATATTTGTCTTTCTATCGAGGGAGGAGTAATTGCCTCTTTCGTACGCTTACGCTTACAACCTCTATATTTTCATTTAAATGATTTGTCGTTTTCATGTATATATATACCTAAGGTGAATATATTTTTGAAAATAGTTTCGCCTTGTGGAAATATCAGATTTTGGCATGTATGTTGTATTTTGAAGTTACGTACTTATTTAAATACTCTATGTATAGTTTTTATCATAAAAATATATAAAAAGTGCGCGCGCTCACTTTTTTTTCACTAACATTTTTATGTAACCAATATAGAGGCATTAAATTTTTTAAGAAAAAAATATCTTTCATTCTATAGTATCGACGTAATGTAAAAATCTCCTTCTTTATAGTCATTTGAGACGAAGGTACAGTAATTTATTTTGCACATCATGTAAAATAAAGCAATAAGCTACATATAGGTATACGTAAGTACAACCGTCGATTATTCACCGCGACACCAGAATCAATCAACATCAATCGTTTAGAAATAAAAAAGTCGACGAGTGAAATAAACTTGAGGAATACATATATATACATAGAAAACTGTAAACGTCGTAGACAGGCAACAAAGTATAAAGCGAGCGTGGGCGGAAACCGTGAAAAAGAAGGTGGCTCACGGGGGCGGTTCCGCTCATTAGCTACCACTCGTTAAATAACTAAAGATTGTTACGAGTGAGGGATGCGCGCATCCATATTCATGCTGTATACGATTTAACGATTGATCGTCCGCGGCCTCTGTTCCGCTGTCCCTTTGATGCACCTTTGTGGGAGGAATCCTCTTCTCTTTTGCATTGCCCGCGCACTTGTGCACCTCGAGAGAGGGATACTCAGAGAAAAGAGAGAGAGAGAGAGAGAGAGAGGGAAGAAAGAAGGTAGCACGGCCACAACCTCCTTTCACTTCAGGTGTAAGTGTAATACCATACGTCCTGCGCAATACCAATAACAGAGGCAAGTCCAACGTCAAGGACTTTTTTCGTTATGTATACGCCCTTGTTTTAAGACTTTTGCCAATTTGCGTCCTTGGTCAATATATAATGCACCTTGTTTAACTTCCTTTAAATTGTCGGACCTCGTTTTATTTTTCAATGGCATATTGGAAGTGTATACGTATAACTATTTAGGAAATCAGTTTCGATCCTTTAAATGTTAACTTTTACGGTGTAACTTTAGTTTATCAAAATAATGTGAATAATTATTTCATTTTATTTCGACGTAAATTATAAACGCAATCCTATGCAATTAACACCGTAAGATGAAATCAGATGATGAATATTGTATTGTACGTATTTTGCAACCACAATTAGAATTTATATTATTTCCAACTTTATTTGTTTCAAGGAGACAACTCGATTTTAATCTTTTACATATCCTTTTTTATATTCTTTAAAAATATATTTTTACATATTTCGTATTAACTTATTTCTTCGTTTTGTATTGATTTGCGCAATATAAAATTATATTTCTATAAAGTTACACAGTGAACTCAATCGTGATATACATATGAAATTTCTAATAAGCTATTTATTATATGTTAATCGTTGTCAGTATATGGCTACGTTTTAGCGCCAATGACAAATTGCTACATTGCTCTCGTAAATTGTATCTCTTACAATATACTATCAATGCACATTTATTATACCTGTATACTTTTACCACTATTTAATAAATTGACTATTAGCAAACAAAAAAATTTAAAATGCTATTTATCATTAAAATATTTTAGAAATTTAGTAAACATCTAATTAATTTTATGGAATGTAAATCAATTTATTTGTACCGCTTGAATACATAGTATTTATATAAAAATGTGATCCTACAGTTGAGTTGTATGCTCATACCTAAAACATTCGAGCGGATTAAAAAAAATTTATTTGCATTCTGCGATTAGTAGACTTGTCGCTATACGTATATAGGGGTTGTCCTTGTACATAAATACGTTTGGAAAGTATTTGCACATGTAGTCTCCTATATGTCTCAACATGTGTTTTTCCGCATAGTTGAGCACTTTTAAATAAACTTTTTTCTGTATTTCGGTCAAGAATGAAGGCGACTCCAGCGAAGAAACTTGTTTGAAAATAAGTGAATTCAATCAGAAAATTCTTGAATATCACCATGAATTATTTAAATGATTAAAAAATTATTGATAATATAATTCAAATCAATCGCGCACTAACAAATTAAAGCGTAAAGATTACTAAAACTTCTTTTTATCCTATAAAATACAATATAAATTTAAATTTATAATGCATTTGTGTATTATTAGTATTTGGAATAAGTGTTTAATCAATAATTAAAATTTGCAATAAGAATTTAAATAGTTTGAACCATTAAAAATATCTAGAACAAAGTATTTTTGAGAATGAAGAATCCATTGATTAAAGAGTGTCATTTTCTTCAAAACATACAAATAATAAGAGCAATTTGTAGAATAAAAATATCAAAAGTAGCGTTATTATGTATATTTTGTACATACAAAAGTTTCCACCTTTCGAATTTAAAAAGTAAAACGGCTTGGTCCTCGCATTTGTATCCCAAATTGTGTCATTATAACTTTTACTACCGCATGATTATGCCGATTATTCATTCAATTTACTGCATTTCTTTACATTTACTACATTGAAAGAAATGTGTTTTCTTTTCTTCCAATTATCCAATTTTATATAAATGAAGTACACAAACTCACACATACTTATGAATATTTAATCATCGTATTTTTATTTTGAAGGAACAATTTTCTATGGCCGGTAAAAGTTGATAGAAAGATTTTTACACGCAACTTTTGACGTCACGATCAAAAGAATTTCACACACATTTACCTCCTACAGTTAAATTCCTAGTCACACGAATTTCGAATATTTTATATTGATATATTTAGAAACTTTTCATTTCACTTCTTTATCTATATATAAAATTTTATGGAGAATGTACAATTCTTCTAAGTTAAATAAACTAAAAAGTATATTTTTAACTATTTTATTCAATTTATTATTTTAAACATGACACAGGATAGTAAAAAATAAATTTAACAGTAACTTTATATATCACGCAACAACATCAAAATATATTTTAGAAATTAATTTTAATTGGTGTAGCAACGTAAAAGTTGCATCTAATTGACGGCAGTTTGTTTCGTCAAATTGATTTACGGTTATGTTAAGGTGTGGATGACTGGTTGATTAAAATATTATTGCAGGGTCATCAAAAGTTGTGCGAGTCTAAATGATATAGTATTTGTATATTCTATCTATTTGTTTAAACGTCGACGTATGTATAATGAACTTAGATGAGAAAAATCAAGAAGCGCTTATTCAAATATAGAGAAAATTAATTTACTTGTAATTTATGTATAGTCGTCTCTGAATTCGTTAGATTAACGGTGTTGACGTCCAACAGTACTTGTGATCGTTTGAGCCGAAAACATATTTTAATGTTCATTTTTAATATAGTAAGATGAATGTAAGTAATTATTATGGCAAAATTAGGTATATTAGTATATACGATACATTTAAATATGCAAACCACTTTATTTAATTATTTTTATGAAAATCACTTGAAATTTTTAATTTTTCACTATTTCTTATCAATATACGGATATTTTCTCTTATGTCTGTTAAGCGATTTATGAGGGCTACGTTAGACAAATTGCAAATAAATAGCTGTTACAAAATTACATTAAATTTCCAAATTGCAAACATGTTTTGCATACAAAAAGTATACTTATTTAACACACGTCGACAAATCTCTATAGTTATTTTAGTTACGATTTTTAGTTATTCTTTGTTAAATTTTTAAGTTAGCCTGGATTAATATAATTAATTAACCTAAAATAAGGGTTAGCGAAAATGATAATTTCAATAAGTAATGTATCCGGAATGAAAAACAAAGGTGAAAGAGGATGTAGTTTTCGAAAGATGAATCAGGTACGAAGAGAAGTAACAAAGCAAAAGGTCACGGACGTACGTCTAGGCAAACTCGCACACAGACAAATCCACGGGGCCGAAGAAAGCCGTATACGGGAAACGATCAGCCGCGCGAATGTGGGTCAGCGGTAGCGACCTTTTGAAATTCGGAAGAGCCTCGCTCTCTCACCGTATAGTATCCACAACCACACAGCCGCGCGTACGTACATATACATGCGCATACATATTACACACATATACATTAAGAGATTTTCTCCTTCTTACTCCTGTCCATAGGTGTATTATCGGAAATTCCAGCGTCGGCGGCGGCGGCTGCTGCTGCGGGCCCCGGGGGAAGAGCGAAAAGGAGAGCGAGGGGGAGAGGGCCGAATGTAGGTCCCCACAGGTCGACACCTACATTATCGCTGCCGAGCGCGCGCGAGTTGGCGCTGGCTCGCACTCGACCTACTGATCCGCCGGAGGCCTCTCGGACTCTGTCAACGACCCACTCGCTGTATAAACTTCCTCCCGACCCGTCGACACACGTGCGCCGGTCCCACCGTGGGATACCTACACCATCCTCCGAATCTTCGACTTTTTTCTATTCCTGATCCAAATGTCGATTCGATGTGCTCGATTGTTTCCTCACCAATTTCATCTACCGACAAATCATCATTTCACAGTTTTATAAAAATGTTGACTATTCTCTTTATTTTTTGTTGTTGCGAGCACACAATTCACTTGGCGCTCATGGTAATTAATAAACGATTTCGATTTGCGGGTGATGAATCGGAAGTTTTCAAAGTGTGTTAAGTCGATTTATTCGCATTGTTGACATTTTATTGCATTTAGAAATTTGTTCCTTACATTCATGAATACTTGAATTTTAATATACTAACGGAAATGTTGATTTCGGATAATTTCACTTTAGCGAGGTCGAAAATATTACGACAATATATTTAAATGTGAATTTTGCGAAGATTTACAGTATATAGGTACATATGTATTAAAGAATATAAAACCACTCGTTCCAATAAATGTTGAAAATTTAATTCTCGAATTTCTACCTCTTCGAATATCGTCTTGCCACATCTTAAATTATAATGTTATGTAAATTTTTATCAATATATTTTTTAAAATTAAGATTACGAAATATTATATATTTTAAACATAAAATAATTAATTCATGTACAAATTCGTATCATTCATCAAGGGAACAGTGACATTATCATACAAAAGATTGTATAATTTCTGAACGAAATTTCTTAATATTTAAATCAATATCAAATCATTGCGAATCATATTACCATACTTTATATTTAATTAATTTAAGATCTTTCATTATAAAATTTAAATTATGGTACATGTCTTTTTAAACACATTAATTTATTTAATTAAATAGATCAAACTTGTATTCATACGAAAATTATTAGTATTTAATTATTTCTTTTCAAGTAAAACTGTATATTATCTAAAAAAAGGAATATTTAATAGATTAATTCTGCTTTTTTTAATTGCTACAATCAAGTTGTAACATACGAAATAACAAAAAAGTTTTCGATTCCCGGTCTGTACCGATTGATGCAAGCACTGTAATGGGTAATGTATTTTCAAAAAGTGCTTTCTTAACAAAGACATCGTATGAAATCTATCGCAGATTAGCATCAAGTTAGAGCATAAAAAGATCGACGTTAAAATACGTAAAAAACAGAGTAATTTTATTTAACGCACTGCAATTAGTAATTATATTGGCGTAATTTTATACTTTACACTCAATATATAGAATAAAATAAAATAATGGGTTAATATATAACAGTTTCGAAATATTTGCTAAGTTATCTTTTTTAAATTTACTGACCGATTGACTATCAGTGACGGCAATTAATGCTTTTTATTCCAGATTCTGATCGATACGAGCGCAGCAACTACGTTACGGAGTTGGTGACACCGAGTCCTCCTCTCGTTCCATCCGGTGCAGCCGTATAAATGCTCGTACGCAATCTTGGAATCTTGCGCGCGGGCTAACGGATGATCGACTTTGCTGAGTCGATCCATATTCTCTGGCCGACGCATCGGGATCGGGACACCGACAGGCCACGCTCGAGATTTACAATTCCACCTGGTTAGACGTCTTGGCATCTTCGGAATCCCAAGTGGATATATACTCATTTACCAAGTTCAATCGAAAATTCTTATACTTCGATACACCTTGTTTTATCTCTGTACGTTACATTCTTTTAAGTGCATCAGTCTAGAATCAATTAATTAATCTATATACGCAACTGTTACAGGACTATTAAGCAATCACTAAAAATTACGAATAGAACGAATTATTATATTTTTATATAGTTAGAACATTATAGATTTGCAAATATTGTATATAAGATTATTCTTAAAGAGCGAATGTAGTCATTTTCAATTTGTATTTTATTAATAACGATAAAATTGCACGAGAACACGAAAGTTACTTAAAAGTATCAATTCAATCTTGTTGAAATACGTTCATTTTAAGATTTATTAAATATTTCTTTAAGCCTTGATTGTATGAGAATACAAACAGTACAACCAGCAGGTGTCTCCAGTGGCGTAACGCATATATACCGAGCAGTCTTGGGTGGATAAAGGTGAAAGGTGTTAGAGTGAAGATAAAACTACGATTCCTTGCTGCAAGGTGTATTAATCTTATTATAGATGCTGTTAAATTAACCATTATAATATACATGATTTAATAACTTTTAATACAATATATTAACTAGTTCGTGTATGCTCATAATTTAATTTTACATAAGTCACATATTGTTTTTAAATTATGAAATAAATGTACAATTATTAAAAAAAATAGTAAACATGGTTTATAATATGTGTGAACGTGATGATTAACCAAAATTTCACTCGATTCAAGAAATTTGAAGATTCGTTACAAATCCTAATAAAGAATCGAAAAAATGTTAAATCTCAGTAGAAGAAAGAATTAACTGACGTTTGGATTAACTGTGACTCGATTAAAAAATTTTATTAATTATGAATAAATCAAAGAGCAAGGAAGAACTAATATTCGCAACAAGCAGTAAACGGGTGTAGTTAATTAGAAACGATAAATATATCCTATGCGTTAGGATACTTATTAATCGAACGTCGTGTTATCAAGGGCTATTATGCACATGACGTTCTTCTAATATACGGATACATCGATGTGTAAATGTACATAAAATCGGATCGTTCGTGTAGATCACATATATAGAGGTACACTGCACGCACATACGTGTGCACCCATAAAATAAGTTTTCTCGATAATTTGAATCGGGATGCAAGTTCTCCAGGGTATATACCATGGCTCGCGATCGCAAAAGGCAAGGGAAAGGAAGGGGTCGCGATCGCGGGAGAAAGAGAGAAGGAGGAAATGTCGGAGAAGAGGAGAGGGACTTTGTACGAGCGAGGTACCTTTCTCCCGATCCTGGTGGCTCGGCCAGGCTCGAGGCCGTCGCGGCCCGTCAGTTCTCACCGGAACGCCAAGAGACACACGGAACCCGTGAGGAGAGGAACAAAGACAAAATATAGAGTATCCTCGTATTTATTCTCTCCGCGATCGGTCGTTAACTTCAACGATTCTCAATACGGCACACCACCATTTTCATTTAATTTTAAGTTCCCGTGGATTACCATTTATTTCGTTCGAAAGTCTTGATACCGAGGACACGACACATGAGGTTCGAGTGTAGTCGATTTAGCGTTTTATGACAGTGTGCCGATCGTTTCGTCCCTCGCTACAAGATCGTCAAGTGCGAAACGAAAAGACGGGATGGGTGCCGAGATGCGCCGGCTTAGGCTGACCAAGCTGCTAATCGTCGTTGCCGCTTTTGCTTCGCTTCCAATTATCTTAGCTGATCCTGTAAACGGTGAGTTTTTTTATTCGACCGGGGGCTCGCTGTGTATGAGCTTGCGCCGAGCTTTGCCGGTCATTCGCTTGTTTCAAACACGATTTTATATATTTGAGAGTACACTTTATTTTTTAAAGAAGTTAAATTATCATCAATAATCTGCATTTTATTCTATATCTATATGTATATTGTCCGACGCCTTATTAAAATTTAATAGTAATATCGCACGATTAATAATCAATTTGACTCTTAAATGTAATAAAATATGATCGAGAGTTAAATTTTAATTACGTCCGGTCATATTTCATTCAGCAAAGTGATTACAAAATTTCGTTTAAGCGTTTATTGCAAAATTTATTTTATGTCTTTTTAACTACAAAAACATTGACTTAAGTGTTTTTTAACACTTCAAAGTTCATTTATACGTGAACACTCCGCGTTTCTCGTTAGTGCGCTTATTTTTAATATTTATATCTTGATAATTATCATTCTTCAGTTTATATGTACAAATTTTCATTCGTTACACTTTATATTTATAGACGGCGCCTTTGATTTTTGCGTATAAAATAATTGTAATAAATTTTAAAAAGTGCAAACTAATGCAATTGCGACTTAGTCGGGTTATATTTATTTTAAATTTGCACAAATAATACATATCTATAATAATTTATTCCAATTTGAATTAATATCCATTTTCTCAAATTGGTTATTTAATGTTATACATAAATAGTACATAAATGTAGTTGAGATGCTTCAAAGGTATAGTTTATAAAGAATTAATAAAATAATTATTAAAGTAATTTAAACTTTAATTTGTTATTACCTATCTGCGGTACATATTCAAAAAATTAATAAATTTGGAAAATTTCACAGTCATATAGAGATACGTCTAATTGCTATTCCGCAGAAAATTATTATCACCAGAGTTCCTTGAAAAAGAAAATGCAATTTCAAAATGAAATTGGCGAAAATATTAAAAAAAAGATATCTAAATAATAAAAAGTAAAAACGCTCTCTCGCAGTTAAAAATGCGCGTATATTTATATATTTTCGCGCCAACAGGTTTATAGTGTGTTAACGACGCTTTCGAAAATCTGAAAGTTTTCCAATTTTCCTTAAGAATTTGCGTGCGAATATTACTTTGACTGTTACTGGATCATTTTTTTTTTACTACTTGTCCAATAGCTCGAAGCAGCACGCACGAATACGTAGCAATACAGATTAAAACTTCTCCTCTCGTGACGTAAATGCCAAGATATCGGCGTTATAGTAACGTGAAATCGGCAGGTGCGGCGAAAAAACCGCCGTGCACTCGTAGGATTGACCGCAACTAAATCGCGAAACACGCGTTATAGACGAAAGTGTTATCCCTGCGGCTCTTGGTAAAATTGGCTTCGGTAATCGTCGGCGATATAAGAAATTGCAATTGTTGTATGTATACGTATATACACCTATATATAGATAGATAGATACGATAGTATTTTCCTTTCGTTTGCCGTAAACGACGACTCACCGATTCTCATCGTCCCGAGGGGCTACTCATTCGTCAATAAAGTGCTTAAGCGATTTCCAAATGAAATCGATTTCAAGATGATTTCCCAATGATTTCAAGTGGCTTAAAATCACTATGAAATCGAAAGTATATTGATGAATTTGGTATAAAGGATATTATGTAAGGGAAATAAAAAAAGACATATTATAATTATTTTGCAATATTATTATTTATTTAATTATTATTATTTTATAAAACATTAATCTATTAAATTAATTATTTTACATCAAAAATATTTTTTTATTTCGTTATAAATAGTACAATTTAGACTCAAACAATTGTCGCTTACAATTGGAGGAGAAATAGTTAGAACATACTGATCAATGTTTATGTATCCGTGAACATCCATTAAAATTGGTTCTAAACTTTTGTTTCTTTTTATTAAATTATACCATTGACATAAAACACCTATTTGTTTAGAATTACCATTGATATTTGCATAACTGTTTGAAAACTCCGTAGTTTTCCAAGTCTTGCCTTCTAAGTAAGCGAAACTAAGTACTAGTCCTACATAACATTTATTTTTTTTATCCAATCTGTTAAATAAACAATAGTCGCCTACTACTATTTCTTCACAAATTTTTGTGTAGCATATAGTTTCTCGCTTTTCATTTTTTAATGTAGTAAGTTCACAGTCTCTAACTCGCTGCAGACGGTCACTACTTAAAGTATAATTATTTTTATTTAATAACCAACAAATTGATGACTTGCGAACAATAAGATTATTATTAGCAGAATCTGTAATAGATATAAAAGGACTAGTAGAATCGAGACTCTCTTTTTTATTGTACGTTCGTAAATCTAATGTATCTTTCATGTTGCACAGTACGGTCAAGTCCTCAAGTAAATTTGGTTCGTTATCACTTATTTTATAATTGTCTACCATGTTAGAATCAACATACTCAGTCTTAGAGCCTTGATCGCTGCTGGAACAAGGAATTTCCGGATTTTCAATTTCAAACGTTTCATTACTTTTAATATCTTCATTTTGAAAATCATCTGAAAATTTTACGATAATATTGTTAGCTACGCTTTTTTCTACATTCATTCCTAGTGATACCACTTCCGAAAAAGCATCATCTTCCGCTTTCATCAATATCTCATTTATTTGTTGATCGTTAGAAAAATCAATATTAATAATTTTTTCTTGGCTTATTCTTTTTTCAACACGAGGAAATCGAAAATTTGTGTCTTCTATATTATTATTTATGCTAGTCACCTCGTCCTGTAACTGTATTCTAGATACCTTTTTTAACACCTCCAACATGCTAAAATTAACGACTGTCGAGTAGGTTGAGCCCATTGATCTTAAAGCTCTAAAGAACGACTCGCAAGTTTGACTTCCATAGAGCCAAGGTAAAAACAACTCCTGTGAAAAAGGAATTTTTTGTGTATCATTTGAGTATATTTTTAACTTTTGAATGGCCATAATTAAACTGTGCGCATTAAGTTCCATACACAAATAAGTATTGAGGGTTATAAAATTTTGAGTACTTGAATACGCAGGGACAGTAGTTAGCCAAAATCTCCAGTATCGTAAAAACAGAATACAATACCAAGCTTTATACACTCTTTTCGATGCTGTAAGATTTTTAGATAAGAAAGCTTCAAGAAAAAAATTAATCATTTTCAAAAACGATATAGTTCCATCGCTGCCAGGTACATTTTCTTTTAACAGATTTAAGACTTTACTTCTACATATTTTTTCTACAGATAAAAAGTTCATTTTATCTTTCACTGAAATATCTTTTAAGCATAGGCAATGTTTATCTTTAGAAACTGAATTAATCAACAACTTTAAGTGGCTTTGTGATATTATAAAATTCCCTATAGGTAGTATTATTGACGGTTTTAACAGACGATTTCGTAATTTTGTACCAATATGAACAGTATCTTGAATATAAATGATCTGAGCATTTAAATTAGCATGAAAGTGTTTGATGTTACGATTATTAAATTCAGAACTTAATTGCACATCCTTTCGCATTACTTTCAAATAACGTGGGTCACCATCAGACGATATACCTAAAACCGTAATACCTTCGTTTTTTAAACATTGTACAATATATTTCCATCGTCCATCGACATGATTACTGTAAAATTTGTTGTCCGAGCCAAAAATACATAGACAAAATGATGGAGCTCCATCTTTAAGTGGCTGTGCCATTATGACATATACTAAGCTAGCTACTGAACTACTTTCAAAAAAATGAACAATACTTTTTAAAGACGTAGCTGAAAATGTGCCTGTGATGGGCATCCCATTTTTTGCCATAGGTAAAACAAAACCTACAATCTGATTAGTCTGTGAGTCATATTGAATACGATTTGTTACCCTTGTTCCATCCTCACTTAACCAAACTGCAAGGGGTAAGTTTTTGCTTAATAAAAAATTTTTTAATTCTTGCGATCTACATTCACCTTCTATGATTTGAGATGATGTTACTTTCATGTACCTACTTATACTGCTTAAAGATGGTAATGGTAAATTAGCAGAAAGTGTCTCGTACAGCATTCTACCACCGATATTGTACAAATAAGTTGAAAAAAGTTTAACAGAATCATCATAAATAAAATTCTGTTTTTTTGACGAATTATGAATAGCGTTAGACATAAGTTTTTCTAAAAAGTTACTTTTCTGAATTATTTTTTCCGTCTGTAAAGGGTTTGATTTAAAGTCGTTATGTGATACAATCTCCTTTTCTAAAAAACTTTTCAATGTTTCACTCAAATATTTATTTTTATTTATTTCTTTCTCCAACTGATTAAGTAAAGGCATAAATTGCGTAATTCTCGTTTGGTTTGAGTCTAATGTAGCAAACATTTTTTGTTTTCTTAAGTCAGATCTTGATTTTTTTGCTTTAATTCGAGGAACAGCTAACAAATTTGGCAAATCGACACAGTTGGTTCCATAACTGTGTCGACTTAAAATTCCCCCGGTATCTCATTTAAAACATTCATTGACTCTTTTATTATAGTTGATGTAATTTCTGATGGAGTATGAGATTCTGTTGTACACTTATCCACATTACTTTGCATAATAGAGTTCAATACAGGAGGCGAAACATTCATTTCTTCTACACCATCGTTGTCATTACTAATCTCAAGAAATTCAAAATTTTGGTTATCATTGGAAAACATAGTATTTGAACTATTACTTAGATTCTCATTACTAGATGCAGTTGATTTAGGTTTTTGATTAGTAGTAAATTTCGATATCAAATTATTTTTTGAACCCTTATTTTTAAGAGTTTTATTACTAGACTTCTTGTGCGTCTGTATGTGTCGCTTTATGTTTGAAATTATCCACCTACCTGATCTCCCTTGCGAACCTTGGCATTTTGTAATTTTATTAATTTTTAAACAAATCGGACACTTTATTTTTGCGGTGTATGTATAACTATGGGGGGTATCTTTCCCTTCATATATTTCTTCTACAACGACATCAATTTCAATTGCCTGTAACAACATTTCGTAATGTTTTTCATGATAATCATCCTTTTTGTCCTCTTTGTTTAAATAATATTGCAATAATCGATGCAAGGTTTTTTTTTTCGGCTTGTGTATCTATCTTTACGCAAGAATTTTCATCCCTTAGTTTTAATACACGGTCTTTGAGTGGATAATCTTTATTCGAAGATACTTGAGTTTGAGCTTGCGTTGGAATGCTTTGAGATTGGCAAGAGTAAGACGTCCAAAATTCATGAGGTTTACTTTTAACAAATTGTACTAGTTCAAATAACAGAAACTTATCCCCAATGAGAAAGCAGAATTGATCTGGAATTTTGGCGTAAATGCCATAAAAATCTTGTAGGTCATTATCTTCTTTCAACAACAACTTCATGGTTCCGCGTGCAAACATTTCTAAATAATTTAAAGTTTCTTCTGTAATATTCTTAAATGCTGCTGGAGAATCTAGGTGATTTAATTTTAATAAATTTTTTACGTAATTTGGTATAACAACTTTTTGCTGATCTTCCAATATTTCCCAAAAATAATCGGATTGAATAGCTTTTTGTTTTGATTTATTCCCAGGTTCAGCCATTGTACAAATTCTGTGAACAAAAATTATGCCTTCTTTTACTCTAAAACATTAATATTGTCTCGTATTGTATTATTTTAAAGTCCCCATCTGTCACCATTCATTTGCAATAAGCGTTGTTTTCATTTTTCATGTAATATAAATCCGATATTCATTAATAGTTAATTAATAGTTAATAAGTAAATAAAAGATAGTTAAAGAAACTTGATACCGCTCGTACCGGGTCATCGGACGGGTACGATTAGAAAAACTATTTTATTTTCAACTCGCCGTATCTCAGAATCTAAATAATGAAACCTTTCAAAAAAATTACAGAGAATTTTTTACTATTACTAGTCCCTAACTGTCTTACTACAAAATGTTTAAAATATTATAAAACACATACGAAAATTATTAACAAATAATATTTTTTAATACACTATTAATTTCTTAATTGAAATAAAGTGAGCAGGGAAGTTTTAAAAAATGACAAAAAATTAAATTGATGTATTATTCAAAATATGTTAAAGAAGATGTGTACAAAATTTGAGATCAAAATATGCAGTAGAAAAAAAGTCAAAAGTGATTTAGTGCATATTGCATTCGTTTGTGCTCGTAATGAAACCTCGAATGAAACCGTTTTTAACTATAGTTAATAGCTATTAATGCACATTCGTTTTGCCTGAATTATTATTAAAATAAAAAGATAGAAAATCAAATAAAATGATATCCAAAAACGTATGTTTGATTATGGCAACAATATACGACAATAGATTAATGAACAGATAATCACGTCTGTTTTTTAGGCACGACCGCTATATACACAGGAGTGCCTTATATTTTTATGTATTTTGTCATTTTGATAGAATCAAAAATTAACTTACCTGTAAGTAGATTTATGTTTGAAGAATGAATATGCATAAGTGTGAAGCCAACAGATGAAATGTCGTAATGTATCTTTCCTTAATAATTAAACCAAATTTAACGTGTTGTCCTGTGTCAGTTGACCTGTCGAAGCAAGATCGCGAATAGGAATGAAAATTTAGTAAAAAAAAAAGCAACGTCGCGCTCGCGCGTTTGTGCGTGTTTGCCCTTTGCAATTGACAACAAGCTCGTAACAAGGTCAGCAACATAGACTCTAAAATTTCATTGATTTCACGATTCTTGAAATCGATTTCGCATCTTGAAATCGATTTCAATTAAAATTGAAATCGATTCACTTTGCACTGCCTATCTGATTTCCTCCGCGAGTAGCCCCTCGCATCGTCCTGTTTCTTACAGATTAATTAAATTGCTGAGTGTGGAATCGAAGATATCGATCGGAGAGAAATTGTTGTAACGCATTGAACGATCATTATTGATTCGATTTAAATTCAATTTAAATTCATCGGGGTAATTGCAAGCTTATAGAAGATTCTCAATAGATGTAAACACGTTAAACTAATTAACTCTTTTATTTAGTTCGCAAATGAAAGCTATGTCGAGACTTTTGAAATGTTATTAAGTTTAGTATACATATATATTGAGGGTTAATACGAACAATTAATTTTTCAAATAAATTACTTCGCATATAATTATAATGTGTTATAAATTATTATTCAAGAGGATCTCTTCGCACAGTTTTTCAAGGCATGATATATGCACTAGTGGATAGTTTTAATTGTTTAATCGACTGTACATAAATTAACATAAATTAATGTTCTTACAAATTATAATTATAAATTATGGAATGATATATGAATCTTATGCAATGAATACTTTACTCTTTAATAACATATATTTATATAAAATATTTTAAAGTAATTATATCGTGAAATATTACAAAATAATATTTAGCATATTTTTGTGACTGTCGGTAGATAGAACTTGCAATCCATAGTATTACTTCTAAATTAGATGACCAATAATATATACATAATTAGACATTCGTGTACATGGTGATCTTAGGATACGATGAGATTCCCGTTCTAATGTACATTATACGTATAGTAATTGGGAATGAATCGAAGGTCATTCAATTCGGAAGACGATATCGAAATATACGTCGAATTACGAATAAGCATATAGTGTAGATAATAGAGTTAAGCTCGCCGCGCGCGCACACGTAAACGAAACGAAGCAAATCACGATCGACCTGTTCGTGCGAAAAGGTCGTGACCTGAAATCGTCGGGTTGATCGTTGCGAAACGGAGGGCTCTCTCTCTCTCTCTCGATCTTTCGAAGTTACATATAACTGGGAATAAGTCAGTGTATGTGTATATTTGCATCTGTGAGTGACTATACATCTGAAAGGATAAAAAGCTACCGCCAAGGTGTGACAGCAGTTGCGAGATCTCCAGCCCTTCTGTTTCTTTATTTTTTCTTCTTATTCTATCGATCACCGACACGAGTTCGATGTTGCTTTTATTTTCTGTACACATACACATATATATGTATTATATATACAAGTGCGATTATATAATACCAAAGAGCGACTGGAAAAGTGCATAAAATCGCGAAAGTTACCCGCAGTGCCTGGGGGCAACTAAGTTTCTCCTGATAATCCCCATGGGCCATCGAGGATTCGTGCGATGATTATCCCTTATGCATCATCGTGTTTTATATACTTGGAACGAGGGGCTACTCGCGGAGGAAATCAGATAGGCAGTGCAAAGTGAATCGATTTCAATTTTAATTGAAATCGATTTCAAGATGCGAAATCGATTTCAAGAATCGTGAAATCAATGAAATTTTAGAGTCTATGTTGCTGACCTTGTTACGAGCTTGTTGTCAATTGCAAAGGGCAAACACGCACAAACGCGCGAGCGCGACGTTGCTTTTTTTTTTACTAAATTTTCATTCCTATTCGCGATCTTGCTTCGACAGGTCAACTGACACAGGACAACACGTTAAATTTGGTTTAATTATTAAGGAAAGATACATTACGACATTTCATCTGTTGGCTTCACACTTATGCATATTCATTCTTCAAACATAAATCTACTTACAGGTAAGTTAATTTTTGATTCTATCAAAATGACAAAATACATAAAAATATAAGGCACTCCTGTGTATATAGCGGTCGTGCCTAAAAAACAGACGTGATTATCTGTTCATTAATCTATTGTCGTATATTGTTGCCATAATCAAACATACGTTTTTGGATATCATTTTATTTGATTTTCTATCTTTTTATTTTAATAATAATTCAGGCAAAACGAATGTGCATTAATAGCTATTAACTATAGTTAAAAACGGTTTCATTCGAGGTTTCATTACGAGCACAAACGAATGCAATATGCACTAAATCACTTTTGACTTTTTTTCTACTGCATATTTTGATCTCAAATTTTGTACACATCTTCTTTAACATATTTTGAATAATACATCAATTTAATTTTTTGTCATTTTTTAAAACTTCCCTGCTCACTTTATTTCAATTAAGAAATTAATAGTGTATTAAAAAATATTATTTGTTAATAATTTTCGTATGTGTTTTATAATATTTTAAACATTTTGTAGTAAGACAGTTAGGGACTAGTAATAGTAAAAAATTCTCTGTAATTTTTTTGAAAGGTTTCATTATTTAGATTCTGAGATACGGCGAGTTGAAAATAAAATAGTTTTTCTAATCGTACCCGTCCGATGACCCGGTACGAGCGGTATCAAGTTTCTTTAACTATCTTTTATTTACTTATTAACTATTAATTAACTATTAATGAATATCGGATTTATATTACATGAAAAATGAAAACAACGCTTATTGCAAATGAATGGTGACAGATGGGGACTTTAAAATAATACAATACGAGACAATATTAATGTTTTAGAGTAAAAGAAGGCATAATTTTTGTTCACAGAATTTGTACAATGGCTGAACCTGGGAATAAATCAAAACAAAAAGCTATTCAATCCGATTATTTTTGGGAAATATTGGAAGATCAGCAAAAAGTTGTTATACCAAATTACGTAAAAAATTTATTAAAATTAAATCACCTAGATTCTCCAGCAGCATTTAAGAATATTACAGAAGAAACTTTAAATTATTTAGAAATGTTTGCACGCGGAACCATGAAGTTGTTGTTGAAAGAAGATAATGACCTACAAGATTTTTATGGCATTTACGCCAAAATTCCAGATCAATTCTGCTTTCTCATTGGGGATAAGTTTCTGTTATTTGAACTAGTACAATTTGTTAAAAGTAAACCTCATGAATTTTGGACGTCTTACTCTTGCCAATCTCAAAGCATTCCAACGCAAGCTCAAACTCAAGTATCTTCGAATAAAGATTATCCACTCAAAGACCGTGTATTAAAACTAAGGGATGAAAATTCTTGCGTAAAGATAGATACACAAGCCGAAAAAAAAACCTTGCATCGATTATTGCAATATTATTTAAACAAAGAGGACAAAAAGGATGATTATCATGAAAAACATTACGAAATGTTGTTACAGGCAATTGAAATTGATGTCGTTGTAGAAGAAATATATGAAGGGAAAGATACCCCCCATAGTTATACATACACCGCAAAAATAAAGTGTCCGATTTGTTTAAAAATTAATAAAATTACAAAATGCCAAGGTTCGCAAGGGAGATCAGGTAGGTGGATAATTTCAAACATAAAGCGACACATACAGACGCACAAGAAGTCTAGTAATAAAACTCTTAAAAATAAGGGTTCAAAAAATAATTTGATATCGAAATTTACTACTAATCAAAAACCTAAATCAACTGCATCTAGTAATGAGAATCTAAGTAATAGTTCAAATACTATGTTTTCCAATGATAACCAAAATTTTGAATTTCTTGAGATTAGTAATGACAACGATGGTGTAGAAGAAATGAATGTTTCGCCTCCTGTATTGAACTCTATTATGCAAAGTAATGTGGATAAGTGTACAACAGAATCTCATACTCCATCAGAAATTACATCAACTATAATAAAAGAGTCAATGAATGTTTTAAATGAGATACCGGGGGAATTTTAAGTCGACACAGTTATGGAACCAACTGTGTCGATTTGCCAAATTTGTTAGCTGTTCCTCGAATTAAAGCAAAAAAATCAAGATCTGACTTAAGAAAACAAAAAATGTTTGCTACATTAGACTCAAACCAAACGAGAATTACGCAATTTATGCCTTTACTTAATCAGTTGGAGAAAGAAATAAATAAAAATAAATATTTGAGTGAAACATTGAAAAGTTTTTTAGAAAAGGAGATTGTATCACATAACGACTTTAAATCAAACCCTTTACAGACGGAAAAAATAATTCAGAAAAGTAACTTTTTAGAAAAACTTATGTCTAACGCTATTCATAATTCGTCAAAAAAACAGAATTTTATTTATGATGATTCTGTTAAACTTTTTTCAACTTATTTGTACAATATCGGTGGTAGAATGCTGTACGAGACACTTTCTGCTAATTTACCATTACCATCTTTAAGCAGTATAAGTAGGTACATGAAAGTAACATCATCTCAAATCATAGAAGGTGAATGTAGATCGCAAGAATTAAAAAATTTTTTATTAAGCAAAAACTTACCCCTTGCAGTTTGGTTAAGTGAGGATGGAACAAGGGTAACAAATCGTATTCAATATGACTCACAGACTAATCAGATTGTAGGTTTTGTTTTACCTATGGCAAAAAATGGGATGCCCATCACAGGCACATTTTCAGCTACGTCTTTAAAAAGTATTGTTCATTTTTTTGAAAGTAGTTCAGTAGCTAGCTTAGTATATGTCATAATGGCACAGCCACTTAAAGATGGAGCTCCATCATTTTGTCTATGTATTTTTGGCTCGGACAACAAATTTTACAGTAATCATGTCGATGGACGATGGAAATATATTGTACAATGTTTAAAAAACGAAGGTATTACGGTTTTAGGTATATCGTCTGATGGTGACCCACGTTATTTGAAAGTAATGCGAAAGGATGTGCAATTAAGTTCTGAATTTAATAATCGTAACATCAAACACTTTCATGCTAATTTAAATGCTCAGATCATTTATATTCAAGATACTGTTCATATTGGTACAAAATTACGAAATCGTCTGTTAAAACCGTCAATAATACTACCTATAGGGAATTTTATAATATCACAAAGCCACTTAAAGTTGTTGATTAATTCAGTTTCTAAAGATAAACATTGCCTATGCTTAAAAGATATTTCAGTGAAAGATAAAATGAACTTTTTATCTGTAGAAAAAATATGTAGAAGTAAAGTCTTAAATCTGTTAAAAGAAAATGTACCTGGCAGCGATGGAACTATATCGTTTTTGAAAATGATTAATTTTTTTCTTGAAGCTTTCTTATCTAAAAATCTTACAGCATCGAAAAGAGTGTATAAAGCTTGGTATTGTATTCTGTTTTTACGATACTGGAGATTTTGGCTAACTACTGTCCCTGCGTATTCAAGTACTCAAAATTTTATAACCCTCAATACTTATTTGTGTATGGAACTTAATGCGCACAGTTTAATTATGGCCATTCAAAAGTTAAAAATATACTCAAATGATACACAAAAAATTCCTTTTTCACAGGAGTTGTTTTTACCTTGGCTCTATGGAAGTCAAACTTGCGAGTCGTTCTTTAGAGCTTTAAGATCAATGGGCTCAACCTACTCGACAGTCGTTAATTTTAGCATGTTGGAGGTGTTAAAAAAGGTATCTAGAATACAGTTACAGGACGAGGTGACTAGCATAAATAATAATATAGAAGACACAAATTTTCGATTTCCTCGTGTTGAAAAAAGAATAAGCCAAGAAAAAATTATTAATATTGATTTTTCTAACGATCAACAAATAAATGAGATATTGATGAAAGCGGAAGATGATGCTTTTTCGGAAGTGGTATCACTAGGAATGAATGTAGAAAAAAGCGTAGCTAACAATATTATCGTAAAATTTTCAGATGATTTTCAAAATGAAGATATTAAAAGTAATGAAACGTTTGAAATTGAAAATCCGGAAATTCCTTGTTCCAGCAGCGATCAAGGCTCTAAGACTGAGTATGTTGATTCTAACATGGTAGACAATTATAAAATAAGTGATAACGAACCAAATTTACTTGAGGACTTGACCGTACTGTGCAACATGAAAGATACATTAGATTTACGAACGTACAATAAAAAAGAGAGTCTCGATTCTACTAGTCCTTTTATATCTATTACAGATTCTGCTAATAATAATCTTATTGTTCGCAAGTCATCAATTTGTTGGTTATTAAATAAAAATAATTATACTTTAAGTAGTGACCGTCTGCAGCGAGTTAGAGACTGTGAACTTACTACATTAAAAAATGAAAAGCGAGAAACTATATGCTACACAAAAATTTGTGAAGAAATAGTAGTAGGCGACTATTGTTTATTTAACAGATTGGATAAAAAAAATAAATGTTATGTAGGACTAGTACTTAGTTTCGCTTACTTAGAAGGCAAGACTTGGAAAACTACGGAGTTTTCAAACAGTTATGCAAATATCAATGGTAATTCTAAACAAATAGGTGTTTTATGTCAATGGTATAATTTAATAAAAAGAAACAAAAGTTTAGAACCAATTTTAATGGATGTTCACGGATACATAAACATTGATCAGTATGTTCTAACTATTTCTCCTCCAATTGTAAGCGACAATTGTTTGAGTCTAAATTGTACTATTTATAACGAAATAAAAAAATATTTTTGATGTAAAATAATTAATTTAATAGATTAATGTTTTATAAAATAATAATAATTAAATAAATAATAATATTGCAAAATAATTATAATATGTCTTTTTTTATTTCCCTTACATAATATCCTTTATACCAAATTCATCAATATACTTTCGATTTCATAGTGATTTTAAGCCACTTGAAATCATTGGGAAATCATCTTGAAATCGATTTCATTTGGAAATCGCTTAAGCACTTTATTGACGAATGAGTAGCCCCTCGGGAAAATCTCATCATCCATGGCATAGTATATACGTTCACCGATGAGCAATTTTTTTGTTTGCGTATCTCTTATAGTTGATAAATACCTCCCTCTTCTCATCGACGAGTTTCACTATATTATTTTTTTTTCTCTCGAATCCCGCGAGAAAGTCGTTGCGCAACGGTCGAGGGGAAAACACAAATGTGACGCGTGCGTATACGAGTGTATGCATATGTACATACATACGCGGGCGCGATATCGGGAGAAAAGTATAGCCGCGAGACTGTAGAATTACACTCGCGAGTCGAAAATCGAGGGATTCGCGTGTATAGAGGCCGGTCAGGAAGAGAAGCCGAGCGAAGCGAAGATGCGGCGCAGGTGTCCACGGTCGACCGGAAGTTTCACGATCAGGCCCGGTGTTTCTTGTCGCTAAACTTGTTTTCTTTTAGAAATGCCGTTTTTTTTTTAAACGAACCATTTCTTTCGCGTTAAACTTTAATTCGATTACAAAAATTCGCAGTATCGTTACTATTTACAACTCCGTACTACTTTCCGAATATATAATTACATTTTATGATATACGTCTTTATTCTTCCCGAAATAATCATTAAAATTCTTTTCCGATTGGTATCCCATTAATAGTTCGAAATAACAAGTAAAACGTAAACTAGATTATAATTAACTTCTTCTTATTTCGCAAATTGAATAATTTGTTTCTCTTTATTAGTTATCTATCCAGTTGATTTCGAATGCTCTTTTTCCAGATGAAATATGATACGTATGCGTAATCTTATATAAATCTACCTAAGTAACATGATGACTGAAATCAATGACTTGGAAAAATTCATTATATTATTGCTCTTTCAATATAGCATACAATGTAACCTTTAAAACATATTTTAATGTACAATTACATAAATAAATATTAGGATTACATATACTTAAAGTATCCTCTTATAAAGTATATATATATGTAACAGATAGATATGCAACATTATACATGTATAATTTTATAAAAAAAACTCGAATAACTAATATTTTATTAAAAAATTTACTTGGAATACAGTAAAAAAATATATCTTATATACTCAGTGGATGGGGAAATTCGTTTGCTATATAGTTGAGGAAATTTAGAAAAAAAAAAATTATTGGATAAATAATTACAGTTGTATAAAATACATAACATTGCAACTAAATCAGGAATACTCGAAGAAGAAAATGAAAGTAGAAAGTGCAAAAATATCAGTTTGAGGGACTCATTATTAAACACAAATTATATTCATTTGCCGTCTAATCGTTACAAGCAAAAAAACATTCCATTACAATGTGCAATCAAAGGCAGTATTCGCCAATTTCACGTAACTTTTAGATGAATTAAGATGCAATCAATAAACAATTTTAAAACTTTCTAGAATTTCCTTGTAATAAACATTTTCATCTAAATACTTTTGACAAATACAAATAGTAACAACCTGGCAGATTATGTTGGCATGTATAATTCAAGCTTTTTTTACATAAAATTAAAGAAATTAAATGACACGAATGAGTAAAGCTTTAGGTCTTACAAGCTGTACGAGAGAATGTTAGAAATTTTTAAATCAAATATCTGATGAAGTGTGAAAGCGAGAAGAGTTTGTATAATATTTATTGTATCCAAACTTGTTCCCACTAGATGCACTCCTGACTAATTTCTCTTTATGTTTATCACCGTCATTTTCCTACATTGATAAGCAAAAGTATAAGTTTTATTAAAATTGCCAAGCAATGAACATTCGTCAAACCCAACGAAATTGCTATAAAATTAAAAAAAAACAAATGTTAATCGTGAAAGTGTTACATCTAAATATAGAAATCGACAAAAAAAAGAACATTTAACCCCATTTTTCGATGAGGAGTGCCAAGAGATTCCTCTAAACATTTCCGATGGCACAAATTTTCGATTTCTTGCATAAATTAAGTGATATATACCTACACTCGAGGCTGGTGTAGAAAAAAAACCTCGACTCCAACCACTTTCACTGAAAATATGTTGAGGTTCAGGGTCAATCGATTGATAGTAAATCATGAACAGAAACCGGAAGCTTTTTTGATGCTTGATAAAAATGGGTTTCTTGCATTGGACAGGAAGGACCGATTATATATTTTATTAACGTGATAAATCAATCAACGTGATTTCTTTGCTCGTTTAATTTTAGTTGGGCATATAAAAGGGATCTAATTTATTGTCCGTCGTTTTTACAATTGTTTTAATTCACCGAAGGTATATTATGTGTTTCAATTTTTAAATTACACAACAAAACTTAATTCGTATAAATTGTATTACATTCTATTCCTAAATCAGGTTATTCTGATAATATACGTTATTAAACATTCAAATAAAATGTATGTTAGGATTAATTTCATTGATTCACTCAGTTTATGCTCTTAAAAACCGTATAATTTATCTTGACTTTTGTAGATGTTGGAAACTTTTACTTTGAATAACTTTTACGAGGTTAATCGTAATTATTTTAAGCTAATATAAGTAAAGAGATTAATTTTCTTTTATATGTGAAAATCTTGAAAAACAGTTTTCTAAATCTCCAATTATATTTTTAGGACTATTAATTGCATTTTTATTATTAATTTTGTAATTTTATTATATACCATTATTGCATTCGTAATATTATAAACTTGATTATCGAACTAAGGCAAAAATTAGAATGTCGGCTGGACGAAGTATGTTGTTTTGTGAATAATGTAAACAAAATGAAACTCATCTGATTTGCGATACTATAAAATATGACCAGACGTATATAATAACGTTGAAATACGTAAAGAGTGTATAAGAACCAAAAATAGAATCGAGATCGATAGATTTCCGTAAAGCGCCCATCTCTCCATTCTATCGCCTTGAAAACGCGCACGATTTAGAAAGGCACTCATTGGTATTATAAGTATATAGACGACGTTTCTCCCTCGTCGCCCGTCTCCGGATGCTGGGGAGAGGTTCCATTCCAATCCACTCTACATCCATCCTTCGCATGTACCTTCACTTTTATGGCCAACGCGGGGTGCGATTCTTTTTTCGCTTAGTTATTTCCATGTTTTTCAAACTTGAACTTCTTTTTTTTTTATTTCGTTTGATCACCCATGCACTTTACGCGCGACGATTATGCTGATTAGACTTTGTTAGTTTTTTTTTCTTCAACTTTCACAGCCGGATTTTTTTGTGCTCCCGGCGAAGAAAATTAGACGCAAAGAAAAAATTCGAGACTCGATGGGCTTTGAAAGTAGGGCGAGGCGTTGGTCGACTCGAAATTCTTTCGAACTCGTGTATATAAATATATATTATACACATACACTAAGAGAGATGATTTTGCATCGGCCTTCGGTTTCGAATTCTCCACCGCAGTTGGATAATGTACGCTTGCAAATAATTCCAATTGACTTGCACCTGCAAACTTGCATTTTCCCATAGTGTAAGGCGTAAGCCAAAGAAAATTTCATTTGTTTAAAATAGGTTAAAAAATATTATGGATAATCTTACTCTGCGAAAAATAAAAATTTTATCACGTAGATATGAAAGTTGGATTGTGAGAAAATACATTATAATAGTGAGTACACATTATTTCTTGTCTTCGAAAGAAGTTTCGAATCATTGTACGAATACCTGTCATTGATATTTGAATTTAATAAATAGGAAGTAAATGCGGAATATTGTTTGTAACGATGTAAGAGTGAAAAATTTATGTTTGAATTTAATAATTTAGTCGTTCTTTTTGGATTATCTTATGTAGATACTAGAGCGGTTGCAAAAGCTATTCAAGCTTAACAACTTTTTGTTATTGAAAATACGTTCTTATTTGTAATTGTTGTTTTGTTGTGATTGTACTTTAAAGATAAATGATTTGTAAAATACCTTTCACGTTACTACGAATGCAAATTTTATTATTTTAATATAAAATGCGCTGTCTTTAATAAATCGCCTTAGATAAAATAATAAAAATTTTTAAATATCATAACATACAACAAGGTGGAATGTGACTAACACTTTTGGGTCTAGAATATTGACAAGAAGACGCCTCTTTTGTCAATAATGAATTGGTTAAATGCTCGAGGCACTAAATCAGATATTGAGCGCAGATTTCAAGTAAAGACACGATCTTCTTAACGCGGGAATGGATAAAAAGTACTGTTATACCGATAGAAAGGATTCGCCGCGGTTCATCTCGCGTCGATGAAAAAGCAAAGCCGCGCTGCTGAAACGTCCGTTCCCAATTTGCCGGCTCGCGAA
This sequence comes from Theocolax elegans, assembly GCA_026168455.1. NCBI lineage: Eukaryota > Metazoa > Arthropoda > Insecta > Hymenoptera > Cerocephalidae > Theocolax > Theocolax elegans. The sequence goes on from CM047425.1 coordinate 95,178,968, forward strand.
CGTTCATTATCGGGTCTGTTGATTCACGCGCGCCAAGTCCGTTCATTAGACCCACTCTCCCTCAACGTATTTTCCGATTCCCTGGACGAGGATTTCCATACCTTTCGGTATTGCTTAACGCATAAGCTTTATGATGTAATTATATTGTTCAAGGAGGATTTTGCCTTTGCGAATTCACGAGCAAAAAATTTCATATATATATACATGAAAGTAAGGAATTATCTCTCCTCGAAGGAATTTATATATATATCTTGTGCAATGACTTATTAAATTTAGTTGGTAAATATATTATCGCGTGTTTTTTCAAAATTCTCAGGATGGTTTCTTTTATGTATCGATAATGCCGTATACAATTGGTAAAAAATTGATGTACAAATAGTGAAATTAGTCTTCGTTATTTCGTTTGGTATTTGTAACGCAAGTATCAACTGGTATACTATGATCTTGTAAGTCTATCACCTTCAATTAGAAAGTCTATAGTCATAAGAAAGTTTGCACTTAAAAAAAAAGTTCCGAAAAAAAGAGGATTTATTATATTCTTGCGTTTTAACAAATAACTCTTAATGCAACGTCTACGCTAATAAGTTATAATAAATTGATTTTAGCACGTGAGACTTTTCTTTTTGAATGACCATCAACTTAATTTAATTGACTTTTTATTATCGTTAGAAACGGAAATTAGATGTGTTATTGCATTCAGCATAGCGAGCAACGACAAAATTAACTTTTGCTACTTTAACCGAAGTAAAACGTATTTGTGTAGTATTGCATTTCTTAAATTCCAATACCTCATACCTTGAATTACAAAATGCAGGTTAATTATTGCTTTAAGTAAAACAATGACATTCGAATGAAATAAAGTTATTCATTTCGCCAAAACTCATTGTTTGCCATCCGGTCAATAAAAATAACCATAAATATTAAAGTAGGCGCGAAAAAAAACCCAATAGACGTATCTAAACGACGAGGAAGACACGCGTAATTGTAAATATATATTGTCGAATAAAAGCAATAAAAGAGATCCGGCAAACGAACGGATAAGACCGCAAGGTAAAAGGAACGAACAGAATCTTAGTATTCGCATAAAGAGACCGTGTGCAAGGAAAACAAATTTTTTTCAAATAGCTCGCAATCGGTGACGCGTGCGAAAGCGCGCTCGTGTACTTGCGAGTAATTAAACGGGGCATAAATCAGCGCGGGGCGACAATTGCGCCATACGAAGGACTTTACAGGTGCACGACGTTCCGTCCGGTCGGTGATCGATATATATATATATGTAGAACAGATCTACAGTGAGAAAATACGTTACCGCTTCTCGTCTTTTTTATTAGTTATATATTTTTTTTAACGAGTTTTTGTTTACATGGTTAAAATTTTTCAGGTCGGTGTAAATTTTTTTTTTTAAACTTGTGGGAAAAACGTTTTTTTGCTTCGGGTTTGTGTAGTATAATTTATGTATTCTAGGTGTCTTTGAATTAAAGTGCTACTTAAAGTTGAAAGATTTTTTATGGTAAAAAGTTGTGTTTTTTTAATCGTTAGAAATTAATTTTTTATCGACTTGCGAGGATTGCTATTGTGAAAATAGTTGCGAATCGTTCGCATTCTCGTTTTATATTCAAGTTTGATTGTATTTTTATGATTCTGCAAAGTTAAAATTCGTGCAGTTCTGAATTTTCTCTTTTCAGTAAAAAAATTATAGTCTTCTCTATATAAATTGATCAAAGAATTTATTCCATTTGAATGTTCAAGTAAAAACAATTATGTACCTTGCTTTATAGTTCAAACCTTCAGAAATACGTGTATAAGATTTACTGGTATATAAATTTTTTCATTCTTCGCGATATACTTGGTTATCATTCGAATAACCATTCGTATACGTGTATATTATTTTTTATTTTAATTTGAAAAATACTGCAAATACACATACGACTTCGAAGAGAGCATTAAAAGTCTCCTTTCTAACTCTGAATTCTAGAGGGAATTTAGTTTGAACGATCTTACACGATGCATCGTTACATAGGCAAACTACCTCAATGTTTCTCAGCTACAACGTTTAAGAGCATATAGCCAAGATTAAAATTTCATTCTATATAACGCTATATGTTGGAGATAAGGTATTATCTAAGCTTAATGTTTACCTCGACTAATCTAAATTCGCTATCGAGCCTATAGTTATTTGCATAAATAAACAATTAATAGCGATTGGTCCCCAAGGGGGTTATAGATCGTTTGTATATTATAAACGAAAGGCGTGAAAACTAGAGAATAAACGATGCACGAGGCACTAAAAGGATTATCGTGTAATCTGAATATTAACGTAGTTGTTAAACTTTTAGCAGAAACGGCAATTCACCTATCCTTAATACATACGCGTAAACTTGCAATTGTCAATGAAAACGCAAAGATGCAAATGTCAAAAGTTGGTGAGAAAAATATACGGTTATCGCGTAACTGCAAGATTTAAAACTCCTTACGAATATGTACCTATGGGTGTGTGTGCGCGCGCGTGTGTGTGTCGTATACGGGAGCGAATAATGACTCTGTTGCACGACACTAGGTGCGTACATAGCCTCAGGGATAATGATGGGAATGGACCGTAGAGAGAAAATATCGTCGGAAAGTTTCGTTAGACGCACGTATATGTGTACATATATATATACGATTGTGATTATTGCTTCAAATTTACGAGGTATCGCGCAGCTCAGAATGTATCTTCGATAAAAATTCCTCAAGCTTAAGTAAATTTCAGAGATTTTTATTGCACAAATGAAATTCCTTTTACCGCGCTCGGCTTAATAAGTTTTAGCGTGTCCGATTTCTTGCTTAAAACCCGCATTTAGCTTTTGTCATGGTTATAAAATTGCCCGCACACGCTAATCTTTCGCAATCGGGTAAAATAACCATTGCCTTTTTATTGTTCCTTGGTGTTAATGAATTAGCCTCGTTTTTAATTAGATATTTATTACTTTTTGCACGACCATATTTTACTGTACAACTATTGTCATTCTAATATATTTATTTGAGAATATTTTATTATTGACGACATATACGTTCGTAACATAGAAAATTAATTTTCTCGGTATTTAGATAGCGTGCGATAAGTCAAAATATAGACTACTTTTCTGAAAGTGAAAGTTTATCGATAGATTAGAGTGAATTAATACAAATTTGTAAAAATGAAGTAATTTCGCATAATGAAATTCAAATCGTATAAAATGATCAGCCATCTCGAGTAGTTGCTAATCATTTTTTATTAGAAAACGTGTAATTTTTCACTCGTTTTAACACATTGCTAACCGGTTGTACAAAATTACACTTTATGCAGATTGGTTGTTCTGACAATTCGCTTAAACTACTTCTAGGACTCTACCTTAGACCAAAGATGTACTTAAAGTAATTTACCATTGAATCGTGAATTTAATCGAATTGCGTGTGAAAGGATATTTTTTCTGCCTATCATATGTTCAACATACCATGTTTGTGGAACTCCTTTATAAAATTTATTAATTATTACTGTCTTATTTATTATTTTATACATTAACCTATAGTAAATGTAAAAAAAAATTTGTAATAATATTTTGAAATAATATTTGATGGACATATTTGGTTAATTTCATTCGTATAATTAATGAGATAAATGTAGATTGATAATATTTTGTATACTAACTAGATTGCATAAACGAATTTCGCGTTCTCATAATGCAACAATAAAGAAGATTAAGTGTGGGAAATTTTATGTTTATAGGTGCTATACAATCTATCGTATAGTCGATTTGTGCTTGTATCACTTTATAATCCGAAACATATATAGTTAGATTCTTCAAACACAACCCTGATCTGTGTTTAATATTTTTGTGATTACTTTATAAATTCATAATATCTGATGATCGACGTAATAATAATTTTAATACCACTTAAATATTAATACATTTAATTATATATACAATTAAAAGCGATCGATTAATATTATGATGTACTTCAGTATTATACTCAGTAACACGTTCCAGCATGGAACAATAACAACTATACAATCTAATGTTTCGCGTATCCTCTAAAAAAGACGACTAAGAACACATTAAACTTTGCGCAATTCATTCCTCTTCCACGACACGAAAATTGCGCGCTAGCTAATATACATAAGCAGAGATATGCAGTCGAGGTGAATTTTCGCCCACGCTAGGATAGAAAAACAGAAAAAGGGAGAGAGAGAAATAGCGTTCGTATATACCGCAACCAATGTGAGGGTCATGCGTGGAACTTTGCGATAACGCACTTGTTCTCTCGCAAACTGAAAACGGTGGATTTCAAGATACGTGTGAAACTTGATTTTATGTACAGGGAGTCTACACGGACCAATAATTAGGTATGACGATTTGCCGTGTTTTTATCGTTCTGAAGTTGTTAATTCGACGAGATCCTCTTCGTCCCTTTCTCCAGCTCAAATTTGTATTTAAATTGCCTCGAGGCCTCGAAATTTTGGGTGGTATGGTCTTTTATCTCGAAACGCGAAATAAATTAGATTTTTGTTACTTGATACAGGACAATCGAATATTTGGATTTCGTGTAGGTAATTTAGATAATTTTATTTTATGTTATTAATGTCAGGAATGGCCTGCTTGCTGCTTAGTGCACTGTAAAGATAATCTTGAGCGTCGATAATTGATTTTTTTTTAAATATAATTAACTGTTTTATCGAAGAAGTGCAGCTAATTTTTTATTATAGTTTATTTTTAATATGTATGTAATAAATTTTTGCGTATATCAAGAAAATATATACATGGTTTAATGAAATAACGATTAGAATGATTTTTATAATAGATATATCAAATGTAGGCCGTTGAAACGATCACTAGTTATTTTGTATCTGAAAATACCTTCCCACCGCAACGAGCTTTCGCATAAAGGGCATTCCGCTTTTTTTCCCTGACTACCGCGGCGACCGCTTTTTTTTCGTCACCAAGATGCAGTTGCGCTGAGCTCGCGTTTCGCAACGTACTGTTACAAACCGTCGACTGCCTCTTCAATTATACGCGTACCAACCTGGAAAAGAGGGAGGGAGATTTCGCAAAAGTGGCTTTTCGTTCCAAGAATTCAGAGATTTGCCGCGACGAGACTTGGACAAAAAGAGCGCTCGCATAAAACCAGAGGATCTGCTGTTATGTTTATTGCTCGGGCGAAAAAAAAACAAAATGAGGGAGGGGTGGGGCGGAGGAAGAGCGGGGAGAAGGAACTCTTGAGTACTTTTCTTCGCTGGTCCTAACGGCGGTTTCGAAAAATTATACCATTGCTCCTCGCTTTCATCTTGAATTCGCAATCTTAACGACGATCCTGACTCTTTATGATCCACTTAACTTTGCATAATAAAATTGATCTTCATTTTATGACTCGCGCAACTGTATTTATTCCTCATATTTTCTTACTTTTTTTTTCTAAATTTAGGTACGCTCGTTGTGTTTGTAGAGTTTCGTGACCTCTTATATAAATCTCGCTATTATCATTTTCAACTTACAATAATTTAGTCACTTGTAAGAAGCAGTGATTACGTATGTTATGAATTCTCATATAGCTGATTGTAAATAATAAAACATTGCTAAATACGAGTTATAGTATATATATTACATCAATTATTTACTGTAGTACATTAATTATAATAAATGGATTATCATGAAATTTATACATAATATATATAGAAGTATATCATAATTATATCAGTAGGTTAGTTAGTATTCTATTTCTAAATTAATTTATGTATAGGTATATACCTATATTGTATACACAAAACAAATAAAAGAAAATTAATTATTTTCACGCATATAATTTAGTTGAGTAAATTTAAAAAAATATCATAAATCAACAATTGAATAAAATAAAGGAACAATATAGGTATATAGTAGAAAGTTCTATATTACACTTTTTTAACCAAACGTAATACAATCAAACCAAACTTCCAATTGTATCAAAATCAAAGGTAAGACTCTTTTAAGCGAGAACAATGAGCACATGATAGTCCTTATTTATATGCGAGAGAGGGAGAGAGAGAGAGAGAGAGAGAGAGAGAGAGATAAACATCGGCGCTTCAGGTGGATTTAGCAATAAAAGGGATATTATTCGAGGTTAGTTGCCGAGATCGAGCTCGCTTAGGAGATTCAGGTGAAACGGGGTATACACAACCATATAGCTATATAGATCCGCTAGTCGAGCGGCAACTCCATACTCACATATATACGCGCTTAACCACCGATATCGGCTCGATTTCTCTCAATAATCACGATGAGACTTCGTTTCTATAGTTTCCTTGTATATATATATGTATATGTACATGTGTATATACATATATATATATATATTTACCCTACCCCGTAAACTCTCACTCGTTTCGTCTCCGCATTTGCGGACATTAAACGACCGATTTAAACGCGTATTTACGTCATTAAATTATTAGAATGTGTGTACTTGTTACTAACGTTTAATATATGTAATTTGGGTATTATGTTTACTATATGTGAGAATCAACATATTTAAAAGGTAACGCCATAAAATCAATTGAAGCATACCTTTTTTTCGTATGCATGAGAGTAATTATTAAAAGTTATCAGTTTTTTTTTATTTTAATTATAAGTGAAATTCTGTTTTTTTTACGATGTACCTCGTTAATTATGATGCGCTTGTGCCCAAATATGTTTTCCCTGCTTAAACGTCCGTTGGTCCGTCAAGTGAAATTGAAGCGAAAATAACCTCGGGCGACGGCGCATCTTCGAAAGTTGCGTGTCGAGGATCCGCGAATTATTCAAGATAGAGAGTTAACTGGCAAAATACTTAAGAATTGCTAATTAATATCCTTGTCATATATGTGAAATCTTTTCATTTGTTTCTCGTGATAAATTTTTATGAAACCTTTGTTCTTATAGGTTTATCAGTTTCTTTTACATATGAATGCACGACTCAAGTTTTGTACGTGCGTGTAGTTGTATAATGCATTTTTATTATTAGATTAATGAAAAGCGAATTTGATGAAATTATTATTACATTGTATATACACTGAGAAATGATTAGTTTCTAAACTTTTGTATACAATTTTCTTAAATGACGAGGATAGAAGTAGTTGTTCAAAATAAGAGAGAGAGTGGATATGTAAAAATTTAATAAATAATTATAATTTTTTTTAAAATGTTGGCGATTAAAATATTTGAATATTTACTGTACTGATTCAAAAATATGTTTCGTCATTTGACTTATTGAAATAGAAAAACTGTTTATTAGTTTATAAATTTGTATTATACAGAGTTATGCATAAAATAGAATTATAGTGGAGAAAGTGACTATGATACATACTGATGATCCAGACACTTTTTTCAAGATAAAATATATTTAATATATATAAATTGAAATACCTTTCCTATAAATTAAAATAGAATGATACAAGTAATAACCTATATGTCAACTCAATAAATATGAAAATTGAAATTTATATATAAATTAATTAAAATAAAAGGAAAGGAGAAATACTCGGTGAATTTATTAGGTATATATATATACGAAATAAAAAGAAATCTCTGTATAGAACTAGAAGCAATTACCAGGAGATCAAATCCAAAATTAATCATATTTATATGGTTGCAATGATTCACTTATTGGGTTACAAGAGAGATAGATCTTTCATCGCATTACACGGGCGAGTAAACGGCAATATAAAATCTACTTATTATACGGTCGATGTTGCGCGGCGACGACTAATTAAAAGGGTTGCGTATACGTGGACACGCCGCAAAGGTATTGAGTATACCTGCGGCCAGTGGCGATGTTAACCGCGATGTACGCGCTCCGCTACACTACGTAACTAGTTGTCATTTTTTTTTTCCTTTCGTTCAATAGTATATAACCAATCGGCGAGGGATATATTAGCGAGATCGGGAGGGCAACGAACGCGGTGGTCGCTAATTTGCTTCCATATACGTTAGCAAGAAAATAAATCCATATCGCATATACATATATGTACATATATACGGAGATTTATAATTTTCAAGTTCCGCGACACATAGAAAAAAAATATACGTCAAATGCATTTCCCGGCTATAATTAATCAAACTTTATAAACTTTCGAAGAGTTAATTGTACATATAGTGTAATAAGTTTACATGTATTATTTAAAAATATATATATTTAATTGAGTTCCTCAACAAAAATTTATTGGTAATATATAATTGGCTCGATTTCCCTATAACAACTTTTTGGAGATCGATATATATATAGCAATGTTTCATTAAAACAGAAAAATTGATAAAATTATTGTAAAATTTCTCTTCTTGTTAATTAAATTTACTTTTCACTGGCTTTTAATTTCCACGCGAGGTATAAATAAGGATTCAAAGCAATTATATATACAGCGTGTACCAAAAGAGAACAAAAAATAGTGCCACGAGTGTAACTTGGAAGAATAATAGACTTTTCCGTCGAACGAAATATTTACGAAAAAAGCGAAACGAAGTACGTGTAGACAAAGCGCGGAAAATTCGATATCGGGAGAAAGAGAAGCGGTCAGGAGGTAAGCGCTCGAGAGTAAAACCATCGGTCTCTGCTTGCCGACGTGTATCGAGGACGCGGCCTAGCCTGGGGCTTGTTAATGCAGACCCGAATGATATTTCGCGACGATCGGGTATAAGTTTGAGACACTCGGAAATCGAAGCGCCGACGTAAACTTTCTCGCGGCCTACCGGAGAACCTTGAGAAAGGAGCTCCACTAATGCTGCAGTTGCTGCTGCTGTTGCTCCTGCTGCTGCTGCTACTGCTGTTGCCACTTCGATCCGGTCCCCCGACTCACCGACTTTTCACCAAGCGCGATTGGTCTAATTAAGCGCAACCAATGGATGTCGATGATGCTATACCTCCATGAAATTCTTGTTGATTCGTCTCCTTCAATCAAATTTGTGATTAATCTTTCGTGAACGAGATGTTTGTTCAATGGATATTGTCTTGTTTTAGTAGATAGTTTACTGTAATTTTGTCGTAATTTTAGAGGCTATGAAAGTCCTTGTTTAGAAATTAAGATCAATGGTTGGACTATTTTACTTTTAAGTGAAATTTACAAATAAGTATTTAATGCTTTGGTCTTAAAAATATCACTTTGCATCGCTGATTACTCTAGACCGACAGCTAATTTTTTACAACTTGTTTATTTGACAGATCTCGGAAATCGTAAATTCTTGGTTATTTATTTTCATTTTTGTTTCGTGATCGTTATTCGTTACAAATATAAATAATATTGTATCAAATATTTAAGATACTCGCTTCATTTGACTAATAATTATTTTTTTTTCTTTTTCAGGTAAGCTTTTAAAAATGCAGATATTTCTGGTGGCGATGTTGTAAGTAAAACAATGCAAATACCATTCTAATACAACGTACGTCGTAAATCATAAGTAAAATAATATTAGACAAGGCATACGCTAAGAAAAAATATAATTATGAATTATTTATTTACAATACACATATATCTATCTACTATACTATTTAAATAAAATCAATTTGTTTCTGCGTTGTTTAAGACGTGAGCGAAAAAGGAATAGTCTATATGTAGTATCGAATGTCTAACCAATAAGGTAATGGCATGGAAAATAATTTAAACATATGTCTTATAAAATTGAAATTTGTAATTCTTGCTGTCTGTTGTATAAGTGAAAGTGTGCACCGTGATTTTTGGTGTCTAATAATCTACCGTTACCGGTTACTTTCAAAACGTCTTTTAAAGCCAAATTACATTTTTTAAAATCAAGTTCGTAAAAGACGAATATATTAATGCATGACCAAATCCGCTATTGCAAGCTAGCTATTGCAATTAAATATAAATTATATGTCTGCCCGTACACTTCCCACTTATCGTTCAAATCGAGAAACGTAAGGATCATCCACAATTATCCCAATCTCTTCGTTCAAAATTTACAACCGTGTATTCCATCGTAAATTTTTCTACAAATGAGAGCCGATTAATCCCAGGAAATGGTGTGCACAAAGAGAAAAAAATTGGTCAGTTAAAAAAAAAATGAAGCGAACGGGAAAAAACATTAATTCGCAAACAGTGAGTAATTTTCTTTCCGTAAAGAAGTTGAAAATAAAAATAATATTCAAACTCCCAAAATATCCCACGTGTAATCATTTCTCTCACGTATGCAGTTAAATATGTTAACGTATTTTCGTCGGTTCCGACTCGGTAACCAACCTCTTTGTTCATTCAACAGATATGTGAAGGATAATTTTTAAGGGAAAAACACAAAAAATTAATTTGTGATTCTCTACGTGCATGAAAATATCCATGTGTATATGTATTCAAGAATTATAGACATTTTATTATCGCGTAACAAGACATTATCTTAAAAATTTCTAAGAAATTTGTATCTAAACTGCTAATTTTATTTTTAAACAATTGTGGGATGCTTGCTGTCTTTCTCTAAAGAATAGTATAAATATTTTTCGCTATAACTAATTATATTCGTCAATTGCAAAAGTCAGACTTTAAAATTACTAATAGAATTTTATAATTAACTTAAAGTCTACAAATAATTTACATAATTCAATTACAACACTAAAATTAATACATTTAACTAATATGTTTAAAATATGTGCCTACGTCATTGTTACCGCTTTTGCTAACGACTGACTTTTATGGCCACTATAAATAAAGTTAATTTATTGAATTACAAACGAAATATCACAGGTTATAAAATTTGAATGAGCAAAGTTAGTTTACGAAAGACTCGTCACTTTCAACCACATTTTCACCATCACCTTCTCGACTGTCTCGAGAATGCAAACTTTCACCGCGTATGCACGAGACCCTTTCTTATTACCGGGTAGAAACAAAAAAGGGGTATACCGTTTTTCGGACATTCAGGGAGAGATTATAGCGAAAAAAAACAATGTTCTGACGTGTATACCGGTCTTTATGTCCAGGGTCAAGGGTCTCTTCAAGGACTTTCGAGAATGCCTTTTAAATTGCGATCAGCCAGGCGTTTAAATTTAAGGTGTTACTGCTCTTTTAACATTTTTAGCATGGATTTTTTCTTAAAGAATCGTTCTATCACGTCGTATTTTTATTGTTTACATTGTACACTATTGTTCAATTACAGGTTTTGGAGGAATATTTGATATTAAACATTTTTGCACCATTAGCAAACAAGAAGATGTACAATAAATATGACAAGAAGGGGCTGTGTTAAACTTGCTATTAGCTGAGAGTATTAAATATACACTTTTAGTATATTTAACATTTTATTATATTGTAACGTAAATATTTTTATGCTTCTCACAAACAAAATTCTGCTATGTAAATTGCACGTATCGTGTTTTACATAATTTTATGCATAACTTCAGTCGACATCGTAAAATACAACAATTGTTCTGGTTGCGATCAATTTCCTCCTTTGTACAACAAACGCCAGGTGTTTTTTTTTTATCTTGTCGAGTCTGGAGGCGTCTTGCATTTTTACTCCTCGTTGCTTAAAACATTAGCCACGCGTATAAAGATTCAGCAAGAAACAAGAGATTGATTATACCTTTTTTTTTCTCATCTCCCCTACCCCCAGCCCATCAACGTCCGCGGAAGGTCGACGATTAACATAGAAGCAAAGTTAATCCTCTGGCATTTGTATGTATCTCTCTTCTCTTTCTCTTGAAATTCTTCGTTGGTGCGAGATGAATGCACAAAGTCTCATTTTCTCTCTTTTTCTCCTACGCAGCCTTTTCTTCATTTTCATACTCTGGAAAGTTACTCGAGCCTTGGGATCCGAAATTGCTTATTCCACGGTGGTCGGATGCGGTCGTGGGAGAGTAGAAAACGAAATGCCGGGTAGCGAAATAAATAAACTGACGGATTGAGATAATGTGGATTCACTTGGCGAATTAGCTTGGTACATTGCGAAAAACCGTTCCACTACTTAAGGATCACAGAAATTCACGATTTCCAGCTCTGGATTCGGATATTTCAATCTAATTATACGCTCACGTTAATTCAATCGTTAACCATCGTATCAATTTATTAGTAAATTATTATTACGTACAGTGTCTTATCATTTCCATGTAACGCAACGTTATTTCATTCACCTCGAAATAAAATGCAATTTTCTTTTGCTCGATTGCAAATGTCCATGGAATTGATGTACGTATTGTAAAGACACTGAAATCTTAAATCTTTATAAATCTTCGCATCATTGATGATAAGCATAAACATAGAGGATTGAGACTCCTTAATCGAATTCGGTCTGCGTTCCGTCTGGTTCGTATACGTGACGCGTATCCCATTTTATTGAGTCATCGCTCACTAACCACGAATGTTAAAATTGTTTTGTGCCTTGATCACATTGATGGATAGCTAGACTTCAAGACCCTCGATTAACGATGTGTTTGCCATTTTTATAATTTTTATGTTTGTCGCTTTGACTCTTTTTGTCTTCTTCAAAACGATCGGTACAAGAGAAGTGTGATTTATCGAATACTTAGTAGGATGCAAATGTACACTGACTTTTTTTTACCTTACAACGTATCATCATTTCATCATTTGAATTTTCAATTTCCGTTAAAATGATTACGTTGAGAAAATATTTCCATTAGTAGAAAATAATTGTTCGCAATAACGTTGACGTTATCGTGTTGCATATATATATACATTCTATTACATTTTACGTAATAGTATACAGTTTTGCAGGAAAGCGTGAAGTTTATTAACCTTCCTAACTACTTATTAATCTTAGCAAAACCTTGATATATTTGCACTTTTGAGTAAATTATGTTTGCCGTAATAACTATATTACATGGATTATAAAGTATGTAATTTAAATCAAATCAACTCATTACTCAATTACATTCTGGATGCAAGAACTTTCGATCGATAAACGCCCTTATCCGCAAAAATTGATATTATATGTAAAAGGAAAAAGATAAATATACCTTTAATAGTATATCGCGCGTATATACATAGGAAAAAAGGAAAATACCGGGTACTGATTATCTTTTAACTCGTAGTAGCTTCTTTTCATTCAATTCAGGTAAAAATTATTATCCGTTAGATAATGTTTTTTTATTCGAAATTTCTATATTTCTTTATTTTTTTGTTTACTTCGAGCAGCAATCATTATTTTCAAATTTACTTAATACGTATATAAGAGCTTGATGCAACGTAAGAGTATACAGCTTTATCAAAATTTTCTTCTAAAGATATTAATATTTAAGTGTATAAAAGCATTTTTAATAAATACTTTAATATCATTTTAATATTTACACGTATTTTCTAAATACTGTGGAAATCTGTTGCGATTTTCACTCGGGTGATATAATAGTAAAAATCGACGCGGCGAGGAGTTAACGAATACGTCACTAGCAAAAACCCATGTACACGCGAGATAAAAAAAAAGTCCGTATAAAGAGATACGCAGGACAAAGCACGACTGGGTGCATAAGAACCGATCGGAACACAGTAGAAGCTCGTGGCTCGCGCAAACCGATCGGGAAGTGTCGATTCGAGCCAATGCAGAAAAAGTGGCCGGCAAGCGTGACGCGATGATTGACCGCCTGAAGGGGGTAAGAAAGGAGTTTCCGCGGCTCGCTAAAATCCTCGAGCAATCTCGACGGAATGCGGAATCGGTATCGAACCGTCGCGCGTGTCGATTAATGAGTGAAAGATCTCTATTTACCTGTATATATGTATGTACATTGTACACACACACACACGGGCATACGTACACGTATAAACTCATGGATATACCGAAGAAAGTATACATTTTCCAAACTTAGCACGAATTCGTTGGTTGTAATTGCCAGTTGCGCTTTTACGGGGTCTCGTTTATGCAAAATATGGGCAGTTAAGTCGTTTTACATCGGTATAAGATTAATCAACCAGGTCTGTGTGTGTGTGTGCGCGCGCTCTATTACAAAATTAGCGGATTTTATTGTTTGAATATATTACTATAGGAGACATTGTAAAAAGTTTACATTATAGGTATATATGTATATATACCTGTTAGAAAAGATAAAACTTAATAGTTTACGATTTGCTTTCTAAAATTTTAATTATTATAATTTTAAATGAACCAAGTGTATAGCTCGTCCTTTTTTTCTATATCCATCGCGTCGACAGATGCGTAAGTTATAATTTTACCTGGTTTTCATTTTCTTTGTTTCTCTTATTTCTTTGAGTTATATATCCATTTTAATTCAAGAAATTATACATATTTTTACACTTGGTAATCTCTATAGTTTTGCTATTAATATTACTTCGATTCAAGAAACTTTAATTTTTTGTAGTGTATTAATTATCCTCAACTATATTGTATACAATGCAATAATTAATAATTTTGAATTCATCGTACCTGTGCAGCAAATCGCATCAAAGTCAAATTACGAATTTAGTGTTTAATTTTATAAGTTAATTATAAAAAGCGCATTACACGTCTGCAAGTAATTTTATATATTTTTTATTTTTATCTTGCGTATTATATGTTAACGTTACGTAACATTTCTTCAAACCAGATATTTTGTGTGTGTATGTATATATATAAAGAAATAGTCATTTAGACCAGTTTTAGGAGTGCAAATCACTTATTTTTTTATTGCCAAAACGAATCGCGAATCGGATAATAAATTGTATATATAGAGCCGCATATGAAATATGTTTCATAATCAGAAAACAATTAAAGTTGATGGAAACGTTAAAAGTCAATTATAATTTATTTAAAGATCATAGTATTCCGAAATAGATGTATATATAAAAGTCTATCTTACGTTGACCATTAAAAATCCAATTACCCTCTTGTCGCAATTTTTAATTTCCCCCAAGTTCATTTTCATCAATTTGTTCGATGCCGTAGGAATTGCGTCTACATGCCGACGTGATTCATAGCTTTCGTTTAAAATCTACAACACTTGTACGTATATAGGTATATATCTATACACATCCATTTAGTCAGTTAGGAACACTAATAAGAAAATACATCCGACTGGTAAAACTAATTTTCCGTTAGCGCAAATAAACACACAGCCATAGATATTTCGCCGTTGTGAAACATTATCTAGTTTCGCGTGGCGATCTTAAAATCGGTAATTGATTCATTAACTCGGAAAATTTGACGAAACGGCTGCTTTTCGCGAATAAAATTAAATGCAACGTTGTTATAAGTTCAGTGGCATCCACTATTAATCAAGAGAGAAGCGCAACTTTGAATAAAGGCGTAAATCATCTGCAATGAACGCGCAGGTTAATTTGTGTTACATAAACATAAAGTACCTACGAGACTTTCTCTTTTTTTCGTTGTACACAGAATCAACAAAGAGGAATCAATTAATTCTTCGTGCGTACAATGAATAACAATAGACATATTCTAATCGAATGACCCGTCATCGGTCAATTAGAAGCTCTATATAACGGTGAAATTTAATATTTAACGTGTCGATTAGTCATCGAATTACACGTCTTAACACGGGTCTTCACTAAATCAATGTTCGACTTTTTCTTCCCACCAATTACTCGGCGGATGAGCAAAATTAAATAAGGAGGAAGGAAGGCGATAATGAAGGACAATGACATCGTAGTACTTACGAAAAATAGAGACACGAAAACGTTATGTGAGCAAACAACGCTAACGTCGCTTCGTCTTCGAAATTGTGTGTGTGCGCGCGTGTTCGTATATCCAAACACACATTCGAGAGGTTGTACACCTGCGAGCACAAGGTGTATAACTGTAACGCGTTGGACTCTCGAGCTCTCGATCGAGACCGAGAGGAATGCTGAGGCGGTGCAATTACCACACGGGCTTTTCGTTAAGGTGCGACGCGAAAGTTTACAGTAAAAAGGAAGTACCTTGCCTTTATTGCGTAATTAATTATCGATGGATTTGGTTTTCTCGAGGATGCACGGGATGTATTCTCGTGTTACGATAGATCTAATACTCGAACCAGGATGTTGCACGAGACAAATTAATTTTTAATCTTGGTTCATTGTATTATAATCAACTCATTAGTTACATTATTATTCACTCTTCACTTTTACGTAATATATGTTGATTTCATATATCATAGATTTATATAAGATTCTTCGGATTTTTTCCATACATTATTTTGACAGATATTTTGTTATCAAATTACTTTGTGGTGTATACTAGTTCAAAAATACTTTCTTACAGTTTTATGTTGTGCTCGTTATTTTGTGGATAAATGTTGTAATGTTTAATAGTATTACAAATTTGGTTAATATTAATATACTGGTTCGAATTGGCAGTGTAAAAAAAGTATAATGACACAGCAATATTAGGAAACAGAAAAGAAATCTCATTACTTTAGTGAACGGGATCTTGAAAATTTGTACTTGTGGATAACAAATATTTCTTTACTAATGTAAAAGGATATAAGAAATTAGCTTTCATGGATGTACCAAATATTTTCGACAGTAATTCTTTACGTGCGGGCTCGCAGTATACGGGTCTTATTATATTGGAAACATTTCACAAAATTATAATTTTAAATTTAAGAAAAATATTATCGTAATAAATATAAATTTTCTTCGTATATGACAGTATCATGACTTTAAAGATCTTATCAACTTTAAATATTTTTAAAAGCAGTCTTATCATCACTTCCGAATCGTATACATTTAAGTGTTATCCCTTTTCCTTTTACAAAATTACACCTATTATATTATCTGGATTAATAATGTGTACATTTGTTAGAGCAATATAGAATCAATGATTGTAAAACGATAAGCGAGAAACAATTGTTGGAATGCAAATAAATAATTGAACTTCCTAAAACATATCGCGAAAAATATCAACATTTCCTGAAAACTGTAATTCGTGCAGCACCGTATGCAATAAAATTATTTAAAACGTTCACATGAAAATCGTACTTACGCGGGATACATATTTGCACAGGTTACGAGTTCATTTTTTTTTGTCGAACGAAATGATCTTTTTCTTACGGACTTTCCATACTCGTATACTTACATATATGTGCGTAAACACATCAAAACAAAAATCGTTTTCACAGGCATGTATGTAAAAGAGCTCATTCGAAAGAAAGTTTTGAGGGATATGGTGGGATATGGTGTGTATGTGTGCGTTTGTGTGGACGTATACATGTATATCGAGATATATAAATCGTGTGGAGGTACGCGAGGCGTGAAATCGATAATCCAGTTTGCAAGCACAAGCTCTCTCCGGAATCGGATCGCGGGAGAAGGAAGGAAGCGAAGGCAGCTGCGATAACGGATTTGTAGGAAGGCCACGCGCGCTTCGAGGCTCGCCCGAGTGGAGGTCGTCGGCTTCGTGTATCGTTGTCGGTACTTATATATTATACGAGAATAACATTCCCTCCTATACACAGACGTTAATTAACGCGATTATTGCGACATTTATCGTAATTTTTTTTTACTTTTTATCGTTGGCACGTTATGCTACTTGATACTACCTGTTTTGAAAATTCAACCAATATAAGTTTACATTAATTTATGTCAACGATGTGGGACGATTTTAATTTTAGTTGACCTAGTTTCGTGTAAGACCGGTATTATTATTAACATTTGGAGTTTTATATATACATATATGCTTATATATATTAAATAAAATTTTATTAATAAATTCGCACAAGGTAGAATGTATTTTAAAAAATCGCAAGAACAACATCGTCTTGTAAGAAACTACGTGATATTACGATTATACCTATATATCACACTCATTACTACTATTTATTTTGTCCATACTTGTAATACGTTATTAATAATAATTTCGATCAAAAAATTATAGTTTACTGCATTGGTGCGCGGAATTATATAGAATTTTATAAAATACTTACTTAATCCATTATTTGAGAAAAAAGATATTTCTAATTAGGTAATTTGATGGGAATTCCAGTAAGTTTTATACACGTAAATAGGTATGCCCAGATCTGTGTATATAGATATATGTATATATATATTTATTAACGAAAGTATAAAATTACTTTCGTGTTGTATCATTAAAATAACTCGCGCATTTTGAATAACGAACATTCAAAACAGCTCTATTAACACCATTTCCTAAAAGTATATATGTAAGAGTTATGCAGTTATTTTCACCTAGATATTAATCATCCCGTATTATATGAGAAAAAAGTCTATACTCTATTGTTGGGTGATTTATATCATCACGTCTGACTTGGCTTTGTCTGTCACTATATACACTTGCAAAACTTTGCCTTACATATGGTTTTATATACTCGTACATCTATATATATACTTTCTGTGATTTCTGCAAATTGCTGTGAGAAACGGTGTCATAATTCATAATACTATCTTCATAATTCACGAGGTTCACTTGCTAGTTCAACACCGTCGTCACGCAACGTTGAAAGAATCGTCACACAACTGCACGTATGCGTGTCCCTCTTTCTCTCTCTCTCTTTCTCTGTGTAATAATTTGTAATATATCTTTGAGAGTTAAAAGTGATACAAATGAAAAATTGTACAAGCTTGGAAAAGAATAAAGAGATTCCAACGATCGAAGGAAATTTATAAAACAAGTCGAGAAACGCAGTCACAACGCGAGATAAACAGAGAAAAAGAGAGAGAGAGAGAGACACAGAGACGAAGCAAATTCAGAACATATAAATAAATCAGAAGGAGGTTAAAATCTAAGCAAAGGATCGTTTCGAGGCATCATGGGTTTAAATATTATTACATTGTTCTCTTGCTCGGCGTGATTTTTCCCGCGCAACAAGTGCGCTCAGCCGATGTTACGTTATATATCCCCGTCGATGGAATACGAATACATACGTATGTGTATATATATACATATATAATATGTGTGTGTGTGTGTATGTATAAGTAACTCCTCTCTCCTTATCTCGTGCCACATTCGTCTCATGAGAAAATATCGGCTCGCCCATCGGGTGGCTTTTTTATCTATATATATATTATCCTCGGTGCTTTCTCAGAATGCTCCGGCGATCGTCCATATGGGCGTGCCAGGTGCGTGAGCGAAAGATCGCGAGCTCACTTGGTTCTATATAGATCGGTGCATATACTACATCCTCTATATACGTTAAATCGTAAAGCGAGTGGGTTCGTTTGTGGAACGCTGCCTAAACCGGATCGTACCTAGGCATTTAAAAACAAATTGTTGACAACTGCGCTCGGTAGGCAGCTCTTATTGAAAATTGCTTTAACTACATTCGATATATAATCATTAGGCTACTAGACTAGATCAGATCTTTGTTGTTATGGATTCTTTTATTTTTTTTTATTTTTATTGTCAAAAAGTGAAAGGATATATGCATATATGTAGTTTCAGTAGGAGAATGTTAATAAAAAGTGCTGCTCTATTGATATAATGTTTTTGAAGTAACACAACTTACAGGGAATAGATCGTTCAAGATTTCTTCAGTTTATATTTTTACGTAATAAAATTAATTATTTTTATTTCAGTATCTCCTTCTTATTACAGGGAATCTATTATTGTTTATGATTACCCCAAAGGATTATGAGATCATGTAACGAATGATCATATATGTTTTCAATTAATCATTATTTTATTCGCCCTAATTACTGGAATTCCCGAAATAATAAGATACAAAATCACAAATGGTCACTTGACTTTGACTCTATTTTGAGTTCAACCCGAGGGGCTACTCGCGGAGGAAATCAGATAGGCAGTGCAAAGTGAATCGATTTCAATTTTAATTGAAATCGATTTCAAGATGCGAAATCGATTTCAAGAATCGTGAAATCAATGAAATTTTAGAGTCTATGTTGCTGACCTTGTTACGAGCTTGTTGTCAATTGCAAAGGGCAAACACGCACAAACGCGCGAGCGCGACGTTGCTTTTTTTTTTACTAAATTTTCATTCCTATTCGCGATCTTGCTTCGACAGGTCAACTGACACAGGACAACACGTTAAATTTGGTTTAATTATTAAGGAAAGATACATTACGACATTTCATCTGTTGGCTTCACACTTATGCATATTCATTCTTCAAACATAAATCTACTTACAGGTAAGTTAATTTTTGATTCTATCAAAATGACAAAATACATAAAAATATAAGGCACTCCTGTGTATATAGCGGTCGTGCCTAAAAAACAGACGTGATTATCTGTTCATTAATCTATTGTCGTATATTGTTGCCATAATCAAACATACGTTTTTGGATATCATTTTATTTGATTTTCTATCTTTTTATTTTAATAATAATTCAGGCAAAACGAATGTGCATTAATAGCTATTAACTATAGTTAAAAACGGTTTCATTCGAGGTTTCATTACGAGCACAAACGAATGCAATATGCACTAAATCACTTTTGACTTTTTTTCTACTGCATATTTTGATCTCAAATTTTGTACACATCTTCTTTAACATATTTTGAATAATACATCAATTTAATTTTTTGTCATTTTTTAAAACTTCCCTGCTCACTTTATTTCAATTAAGAAATTAATAGTGTATTAAAAAATATTATTTGTTAATAATTTTCGTATGTGTTTTATAATATTTTAAACATTTTGTAGTAAGACAGTTAGGGACTAGTAATAGTAAAAAATT
This sequence comes from Theocolax elegans, assembly GCA_026168455.1. NCBI lineage: Eukaryota > Metazoa > Arthropoda > Insecta > Hymenoptera > Cerocephalidae > Theocolax > Theocolax elegans. Next base: position 95,199,519 of record CM047425.1, read on the forward strand.
CTCTGTAATTTTTTTGAAAGGTTTCATTATTTAGATTCTGAGATACGGCGAGTTGAAAATAAAATAGTTTTTCTAATCGTACCCGTCCGATGACCCGGTACGAGCGGTATCAAGTTTCTTTAACTATCTTTTATTTACTTATTAACTATTAATTAACTATTAATGAATATCGGATTTATATTACATGAAAAATGAAAACAACGCTTATTGCAAATGAATGGTGACAGATGGGGACTTTAAAATAATACAATACGAGACAATATTAATGTTTTAGAGTAAAAGAAGGCATAATTTTTGTTCACAGAATTTGTACAATGGCTGAACCTGGGAATAAATCAAAACAAAAAGCTATTCAATCCGATTATTTTTGGGAAATATTGGAAGATCAGCAAAAAGTTGTTATACCAAATTACGTAAAAAATTTATTAAAATTAAATCACCTAGATTCTCCAGCAGCATTTAAGAATATTACAGAAGAAACTTTAAATTATTTAGAAATGTTTGCACGCGGAACCATGAAGTTGTTGTTGAAAGAAGATAATGACCTACAAGATTTTTATGGCATTTACGCCAAAATTCCAGATCAATTCTGCTTTCTCATTGGGGATAAGTTTCTGTTATTTGAACTAGTACAATTTGTTAAAAGTAAACCTCATGAATTTTGGACGTCTTACTCTTGCCAATCTCAAAGCATTCCAACGCAAGCTCAAACTCAAGTATCTTCGAATAAAGATTATCCACTCAAAGACCGTGTATTAAAACTAAGGGATGAAAATTCTTGCGTAAAGATAGATACACAAGCCGAAAAAAAAAACCTTGCATCGATTATTGCAATATTATTTAAACAAAGAGGACAAAAAGGATGATTATCATGAAAAACATTACGAAATGTTGTTACAGGCAATTGAAATTGATGTCGTTGTAGAAGAAATATATGAAGGGAAAGATACCCCCCATAGTTATACATACACCGCAAAAATAAAGTGTCCGATTTGTTTAAAAATTAATAAAATTACAAAATGCCAAGGTTCGCAAGGGAGATCAGGTAGGTGGATAATTTCAAACATAAAGCGACACATACAGACGCACAAGAAGTCTAGTAATAAAACTCTTAAAAATAAGGGTTCAAAAAATAATTTGATATCGAAATTTACTACTAATCAAAAACCTAAATCAACTGCATCTAGTAATGAGAATCTAAGTAATAGTTCAAATACTATGTTTTCCAATGATAACCAAAATTTTGAATTTCTTGAGATTAGTAATGACAACGATGGTGTAGAAGAAATGAATGTTTCGCCTCCTGTATTGAACTCTATTATGCAAAGTAATGTGGATAAGTGTACAACAGAATCTCATACTCCATCAGAAATTACATCAACTATAATAAAAGAGTCAATGAATGTTTTAAATGAGATACCGGGGGAATTTTAAGTCGACACAGTTATGGAACCAACTGTGTCGATTTGCCAAATTTGTTAGCTGTTCCTCGAATTAAAGCAAAAAAATCAAGATCTGACTTAAGAAAACAAAAAATGTTTGCTACATTAGACTCAAACCAAACGAGAATTACGCAATTTATGCCTTTACTTAATCAGTTGGAGAAAGAAATAAATAAAAATAAATATTTGAGTGAAACATTGAAAAGTTTTTTAGAAAAGGAGATTGTATCACATAACGACTTTAAATCAAACCCTTTACAGACGGAAAAAATAATTCAGAAAAGTAACTTTTTAGAAAAACTTATGTCTAACGCTATTCATAATTCGTCAAAAAAACAGAATTTTATTTATGATGATTCTGTTAAACTTTTTTCAACTTATTTGTACAATATCGGTGGTAGAATGCTGTACGAGACACTTTCTGCTAATTTACCATTACCATCTTTAAGCAGTATAAGTAGGTACATGAAAGTAACATCATCTCAAATCATAGAAGGTGAATGTAGATCGCAAGAATTAAAAAATTTTTTATTAAGCAAAAACTTACCCCTTGCAGTTTGGTTAAGTGAGGATGGAACAAGGGTAACAAATCGTATTCAATATGACTCACAGACTAATCAGATTGTAGGTTTTGTTTTACCTATGGCAAAAAATGGGATGCCCATCACAGGCACATTTTCAGCTACGTCTTTAAAAAGTATTGTTCATTTTTTTGAAAGTAGTTCAGTAGCTAGCTTAGTATATGTCATAATGGCACAGCCACTTAAAGATGGAGCTCCATCATTTTGTCTATGTATTTTTGGCTCGGACAACAAATTTTACAGTAATCATGTCGATGGACGATGGAAATATATTGTACAATGTTTAAAAAACGAAGGTATTACGGTTTTAGGTATATCGTCTGATGGTGACCCACGTTATTTGAAAGTAATGCGAAAGGATGTGCAATTAAGTTCTGAATTTAATAATCGTAACATCAAACACTTTCATGCTAATTTAAATGCTCAGATCATTTATATTCAAGATACTGTTCATATTGGTACAAAATTACGAAATCGTCTGTTAAAACCGTCAATAATACTACCTATAGGGAATTTTATAATATCACAAAGCCACTTAAAGTTGTTGATTAATTCAGTTTCTAAAGATAAACATTGCCTATGCTTAAAAGATATTTCAGTGAAAGATAAAATGAACTTTTTATCTGTAGAAAAAATATGTAGAAGTAAAGTCTTAAATCTGTTAAAAGAAAATGTACCTGGCAGCGATGGAACTATATCGTTTTTGAAAATGATTAATTTTTTTCTTGAAGCTTTCTTATCTAAAAATCTTACAGCATCGAAAAGAGTGTATAAAGCTTGGTATTGTATTCTGTTTTTACGATACTGGAGATTTTGGCTAACTACTGTCCCTGCGTATTCAAGTACTCAAAATTTTATAACCCTCAATACTTATTTGTGTATGGAACTTAATGCGCACAGTTTAATTATGGCCATTCAAAAGTTAAAAATATACTCAAATGATACACAAAAAATTCCTTTTTCACAGGAGTTGTTTTTACCTTGGCTCTATGGAAGTCAAACTTGCGAGTCGTTCTTTAGAGCTTTAAGATCAATGGGCTCAACCTACTCGACAGTCGTTAATTTTAGCATGTTGGAGGTGTTAAAAAAGGTATCTAGAATACAGTTACAGGACGAGGTGACTAGCATAAATAATAATATAGAAGACACAAATTTTCGATTTCCTCGTGTTGAAAAAAGAATAAGCCAAGAAAAAATTATTAATATTGATTTTTCTAACGATCAACAAATAAATGAGATATTGATGAAAGCGGAAGATGATGCTTTTTCGGAAGTGGTATCACTAGGAATGAATGTAGAAAAAAGCGTAGCTAACAATATTATCGTAAAATTTTCAGATGATTTTCAAAATGAAGATATTAAAAGTAATGAAACGTTTGAAATTGAAAATCCGGAAATTCCTTGTTCCAGCAGCGATCAAGGCTCTAAGACTGAGTATGTTGATTCTAACATGGTAGACAATTATAAAATAAGTGATAACGAACCAAATTTACTTGAGGACTTGACCGTACTGTGCAACATGAAAGATACATTAGATTTACGAACGTACAATAAAAAAGAGAGTCTCGATTCTACTAGTCCTTTTATATCTATTACAGATTCTGCTAATAATAATCTTATTGTTCGCAAGTCATCAATTTGTTGGTTATTAAATAAAAATAATTATACTTTAAGTAGTGACCGTCTGCAGCGAGTTAGAGACTGTGAACTTACTACATTAAAAAATGAAAAGCGAGAAACTATATGCTACACAAAAATTTGTGAAGAAATAGTAGTAGGCGACTATTGTTTATTTAACAGATTGGATAAAAAAAATAAATGTTATGTAGGACTAGTACTTAGTTTCGCTTACTTAGAAGGCAAGACTTGGAAAACTACGGAGTTTTCAAACAGTTATGCAAATATCAATGGTAATTCTAAACAAATAGGTGTTTTATGTCAATGGTATAATTTAATAAAAAGAAACAAAAGTTTAGAACCAATTTTAATGGATGTTCACGGATACATAAACATTGATCAGTATGTTCTAACTATTTCTCCTCCAATTGTAAGCGACAATTGTTTGAGTCTAAATTGTACTATTTATAACGAAATAAAAAAATATTTTTGATGTAAAATAATTAATTTAATAGATTAATGTTTTATAAAATAATAATAATTAAATAAATAATAATATTGCAAAATAATTATAATATGTCTTTTTTTATTTCCCTTACATAATATCCTTTATACCAAATTCATCAATATACTTTCGATTTCATAGTGATTTTAAGCCACTTGAAATCATTGGGAAATCATCTTGAAATCGATTTCATTTGGAAATCGCTTAAGCACTTTATTGACGAATGAGTAGCCCCTCGGTTCAACCGTTAGATAATTAACATAATTGGCAGCTGCGGAATAAAATCAACGTATCTAATGATTTTTGAACGAGTAATTTTCTATTAAGTAATAATTTCAATTCGCACGCTCAAATTCTGCATATATTATAATAATTGCATAAACAGCATATTTCACGTATTAATATTTAATTATCTATATTTAAAAAATGTGCTCTACTATATTTTACAGTTAAATTACAGTTATTAGGTTAGATCGATGTAAACAATAATTTTTCCACTATTTACGTATATATAAATATATACATAGTTATTTGTCAATATAGCGCGTGTACATTTTCAAAGTACACGTGAAAAAGTGTAAAGTAAGCCTGTTTACTATTGTTCATTGAATACCTTTATAGTACACGTTAGAGATTGGCCCATATATACATATAGGTATAGGTGTATTTACACCCGATTACGACGTGGAATATTTCTCGTTTTACATTTCGAAAGCGAAGCGCCTCGGTTGAACTATCGTTTGATCCATACGGCGCCAGAAGGCAAATTTAACAATTAGCTTGTAGAGACTTACACCTCGAACGATCGTTGCAACTTTGTTGTGTACGTATACGTCTGTACGTATATATATATGTATGTATGTATGTATGTATGTATATATAGGCGTGGAAATGTGGAGCGCGCTATTGAAAGACGATTCGAAGTGCAACGGTACACTTGTAATATCATCGTGCACCAGACGTCTTTTCCTTCATTCTATTATTTTCCACGAATCGTATTCTCACGATTTTTCATACCACGTGTGCCTGCTGAACTTTGAGATGGGAAAAACGTGGCGGCTCTTTTGCGCTTGGGTATGTATGTACATACCGAGACTCACGTTGTGTCGATGAAGCAATCCTTTTCGATTGCTACAGACTCGAAATACTATTCGATCAACCTATATCATTTTAATATGTTTAATTGGTAAATTGATCGCATCGAGTATATAGTAATTAATCATGATATATTATTGATAATAATAATAATAATAATAATAATGGTAATGGCAATAACAACAACAATGATAATGATAATAATAATAACACAATTATATTATATTCTCATATGTAAGTGATCCTTATTACGAAAGCAATTTTGTATACCACCTGTTGATTCTAATGCCATGAAAATATGTAGAGGATTTTAATCGTTCACCGATCATTTATTGTTGGGTGGATCTGCTATACATATATGTTGATGACTCAGGGTAATAAAAATATGTCCGTTTTAATAAGGCAACTGATGCTATGTTTCGGTTTGTTAATCTTTTAATTCTTGAGATTTCTTAATGAATAATGAGACGTTGGAAAAAAAACAGTAAATTAACGATTCAAAATCGTGCATTTAAGCTATCAAGAGTTAAGTCCAATTAGCCTTTCTACTTTCATGCAATTTGTAATATTCAATCATTTTTACTTTTGATTTTTCGATTGAACATTGTTGCTGCGAAGAGAATAATCCGATAGAAAGATTTTAAATTAGTACTTTCAATTGGAAATAATTTTCTTATTTTTGTGCCGAGTTAAGCAACGGCCGAGCATTATAAAAATATTGGTATAAAAGGCTAGAATTTTAGAAATTACACATACTTACATTGTTTTCTTCTTCATTTTCTTTCGAAATCTGCAAATTACTCTTTACAAGTTTTAATGAAAAGTTATTATAAAACTAATCATTTCTGACAAGGACTTGTATGACAAAATAATTTTTTAAATAATCTTTATACAAATGTTTTAAAAACTTGAAATAAAAAAGTATTGTTATAATTGGTGTTAGTTAAATAAAACAAATTTATACAAACTCCAACCTCGTTAAAAGAGTTTATCTTCCCCGTTAAACATCACTTATAACCGTTAGCGCATCAAAATAAAAAGCTGGCAAGCTTGTGTACTCGAGTCTCTCGAATCGTCGTTTCCTTCCTTCTTTACAAGATTCTCAAGCATCATCGTAGTGTGCAATCGTTTTCCTTGGAAAATCAGTGACATGCGTAGGTAAACGATCGTATATAGAAAAGGTATACTCAAGAGTTACGAGTGGGAGTTGTACACACATCACGTACAGTCTCATTTATGATTTCGATCCTGACTCATCTTTGCGCGGGAGATTTTCGCGCTCCTGGTCGATGATGCAACATTAGAAAGTCGTAGAGACCCACGCTCTATACGATCGTCATTACGTATAGAGCCCGAAACTTTACCAGACTCGTTCGCGATGCATCCCGATGATTTGATTCTCTTTAACGAAGCCGCGGCACACCTGAACGACTCGGTTCTTCACCCTCCTTTACTTACTTGGGATTGGCCAACCTCGTATTTTCACTGTGTGCACACGAGTATTGCTCTAGAAAAACTTTCACTCCGACTGCACTGCACTCGTTATTACGAACGACATTATATATATATATATATATAAATACATTCGAGGGTGGGACAACTGTAACTTTACGTCGTATTGTCTATCGGATTTAATGCATTTCTTTTTTGAGCTTTCATTTTCGGAGAGAATATTTCTTTTTTTTTCCGTTTTTGCGATTTTTATCCTTTTGGCTAACAGTTGATACGTTAATGCGAGACTTCCTTCTCTGGTAGCGTGAAAGGTCAGAATTATTACACGTCCAAAATACGAGCTGAGATTACAAGCGTCGAGAGGCCGAGTAATTAGGTGATACAAATCTCTAGCGGATATTCTCGCGCACGCAGAAGTCACTGTAACAACGCGCGCCGTCTCGAGATAACACATTCAAAGAATTAACCAAGACAATTTTGGTAATTACCGACAGTTTGGTTAATTTTAATAAAATTTTCGCTGTTTACGTTGGTTAAACAAATGACAAGTCGTTCCAAGTGTAACGAGCGTATCCCGCGTAAAAAAATGTACGTTGGTCTAAACTTCATATAAAGTTTAGGATAAAATAAAGTTTATATGAACGTGTCCAACGAGACATTGCCGAACTTGAGAAATTTGTTGATTAAAATATGCAAATGTTTATCTGAAGTTTATCGAAAGTTTTTTTGAACGTTTTATAAAGTATTTCGAAATTTTACGATAAAGATAATCATTAGGTAAAGTTTGGCATAGCCTAATATATACTTTAGCTCAACTTGATTATAAGTTTATACAAATTTGATCAATTAACCAAACATTTACCTTAATGATGTTAAACTTTATGTAAAGTTTGAACCAACTTTACATAAACTTTATATGAATTCAATCATAAACTTAATAAGAAATGTTTATGAACTTTGCGTATTTATTAAGGAAAGCTAAAATTTGACAAAATCGAAATAAATACTTTATATATATTATATATTAACTTGATAATAAGTTTATTAAACTTTGATTAATTTATAATGTTAGGTAGACATTTATCTTAATGAAAATAAACTTTCTACAAAGTTTGAATAACTTTGTATAAACATTATACGAAATCTATCCTTAGTTATTTTTAACTTTGTACTTAATATACATTATGATCATGATTGGAATATTCACTCTAAATATATAATTAAATACGTGAGTGCGTCCCAAATCCTTCACCAAGCAAGCAGATTCGTGGTTGGAGTCCTCGATAGCTGTCCGTTACATGAGCTCCCGATTTATATTAAAATCGATTAAATATTAAGACTTGAAAATATTGTAAGTATTTCTCTATAGATAATAAATTGTTAAAGATGTTTATGTTAAAAAAATAAAAGTTTCTTTTTGTAACAGTTTGTGATTTAATTAATACATTAGACATTAGAAAATAAATAAGCTCAACTGTAAGTGTTAATACATTTTTTTTTAATATCTAACTGAACCGTTGTTTATTATTCGACTCGATTAAAAATACATTTTCATCTACACATACGCAGTAACATACATTTCGAATATCGTTTACATCAATTAATCGTAAATCTTCCGTTTTTTCACAGGTATAAATTGTAGGTATGTAATCACTAGTAAAATCACATTTAAAAACTTTTTCTATAATACATTCGTTAATAATAACGTAAGTTTTACATTGTAAATTACAATCTTCACATGAAAGCAAACATGAACATTTACATAATCTTATAAATGTTCTAATAACGCCAACAAGAATATTATCATTATGTACAAATTGGATATACGAAGAATTAGTTTTTTTTTTCGCGGCGTAAACGTCCGTTTCATAATAAACCGAATTCTTCAAGAGCCTACAAAATATATGACATTTTTTTTCGTCTATTACCAAGTTATTACATCTGAACACATCTATTACATAATCAGGAATTAGTGTCGTCTTTTTACATGCACCAATTACAAAAGTATTCTCGTCTATTTGTTTTACCTTACGTCGATGCGTACCTGACTGCTCAATTTTTTTACAAAAATAGTAAGCGGAACTATCCTTACGAATTAATTTATCCTTCACTTCATTTAAAGACAGAAATATTTTTAACGCAGAACAAATCTGTAAGTGAGGACTCTTCGATCCGTGTACATATTTCTTTAAGATTCCATTAAAATTTTCGAATGGAAAGCAAGACAATAACCATATTGGTCCAAATTTCTTCACATCATCTGCTAAATGTAATAATAAATGAATGTTGCAAGTAACATATTTTTGTCCATATAAATAATCAAATCTGGAAACATATTCAGTCAGGAGATTTTTTGCTGTTCTAATCATTTCGTCGCTTATACTTGTAAAGTTTAATAAAGTAATTGCATACACTAGAAGAGTATGATGTTGAAAATATCTTTTCCTCATGTAACTTCGTAAAACAGGTAAACTATACACCAACAGAAACATTTTTAATTCGGAAGCTTTCCAATTGGAATAATCGGATATTTTCCGAGGTAGTCGATTAATAAATGCTGGGGGAGCTATATTTTTAATTTTGTCGTCGATCATATCAATATAAGGTAGTAAAGATGAGGAATGAGTTCGGTGTTCTAAATCAAACCAAAATGACAATAACTTTTTCATGATCCCTTGATAAATACAATGCATTTCATCAATAGCTGCCGAATTTATATGATCATGCACTAATATTCTTAGAACAGTCGGCCCTTTAACACCGCGAATGGGTACATTAGTTTCTAGTGCTTGTTGAGCATACAGTCTTGTGGTTTCTGAAGTTCTTAAAGTGAAATTTGGATTAAATGGATATACCTGAACATTTTCTATTTTCTGTGTTTCTATTTCACAATTTGTACACCCATACTTGCTGTTATACTGTTGCATATTTTGAAATAATGCTTTAGCTGGTAAATCACATGTACCGCTTACAATCATACCGCGAACTCTCAAAGAATTAATTTCATTAGGTATTTTAAAGTCGACTCCTCTAAATAATTCTGTAAATTGACTTTCAAAAGCAGATAAAAACAAATTTGCCGATGGTTTGTGCGATCCGAACCATAACCCTGCTACAATATTATTTTCCTTTTTTATTCGTGACTCAAACGGTAGCTCATTTATCATGAGATAAAACGGCCAAATACTGATTTTGGAAGACCTAAAAAGTGGGACTCCATCTGAATTCCACGAAAAGGTGACATTATTTGGATTAGTTTTAAAATCTTCAGGTAAGGATTCGTAAATTGACCCGTCATAAATATCTTCGTAGTTATTTTCATTTGTTTTAGTTCGTGTAAAACGATGGTTTAAAGCTTCTTTAAATCCGATTCGTTTAAACATAGACGCTAATTGTGCTATTACGGGAATTTCTATGAAGTAGTCGATATTTTCGCTCTGATTGCACCTAGTACAAACATGTTCATTTACTTTCGAAAAACATAAACTGCAATAGAAATGCTTGACCAAAGGAGTTTCAATGGAAGAAAAAAACTTTTTAAATTTGTATAAAGTTTTTATGCAATTATTCGGTTTCATGCAGTGTAACTCTACAAGCGATAAAATATCTGCTAGTAGTACACCTGATATGACGTGTCTAATAGCAACAGTAAAAATCGCTAAAATACTCTCACCTACAGATAACGGTGCTCCTTCATATAAGGGTTCATTAGCATTGGCAATTAGTGCATTATCATTATCTGAGTCATCACTGTCCTCTGCGGAATCTTCTGAATCTGATGATTCTGAATCAGAGATAACTTGTGAATCTTCAGAAATGATACTTTGTTCTGTAGTATTATTGTCGTTTTCACTTTCAGTCCCATCATTGCGATTATATTCACTTGAATTTTCGTCAATATCTATAAGTATATATTTATGAAAGTGTTAGATCCAATCATTTAATGAACATAAGTAATACTCGTGGTAATGTAAAACTCAGATAAGCAAAAAGGAATTGTAAAAAAACATCTCTGTATAATCTTAATATTTAAAAATTGTAGGACTTAAATGTTTTTAATTATTGCACGAAAATTTAACGATTTTTAATCCTAAATGCATTATGTATAGCCAATGTAAATTATAAATAATTAAATAGTTATAATTTATAATTAAATATAATATAGAGATTAACTTTTTATTATAAGCAAATTAAAAAATAAGTCAAATATTATTTAACTATAGTTGTAGTTAATTATATTTAGTTATAAAAAATAAATTGTAGGTTTAAATTAGGAAATAAACATAAGTAAAGCTAGCACACCGTGGACTTATGTCTTTTTACAGGAATAATTTTAAAAAACGGACTTAACCCACTATGCACCGATGAAAATCTTACTTTTGCGATTTCCGGTATCGGAGGTGTCTATTACACTCATTAAAAAAATAGACTCAAGCTCTTTAGCCGGGAAGCCACAAATATTATTTAGTAGATTATTTTAAGCTTAATATTATTTTAATATTATATATATTTTCTTTAATTGTAATTAAAAAAAACAGTAAACAAAAATATATTATATCAAAATCGGTATTCACTAATTCAGTGGCATAACTATAACTGTGTGAATCAGTTTACATAAATTGAAGAATATCTTAAAATATTTTTTGCATACTTAAATTGCAATCTTCAAGGATTTCATCATTTTGACTGCAATTGGATTCATTGATTGAATCTTCATGGCTCGAGATATTACCCGCTGCTTCATTCCGGTTACTACCTAAATTAATTATATCGAGAAGTAGATATTATAATCAACATTAAAAAACATATTTTTAATTTACATTTACTAAATAAAGTAATAGGAAACATTACCAGTATTGTCTAAGTTGACAATGTAGCTTGTAGAACTACAAATACTATCTCTTTCAGACGAATTTGCATTGCCGCTACTATTATCTGAGTCAGAATCATCACTGTCATCACTATCATCACTATCATCACTGTTATCGTTTATTGACGATAAGATTATACTTTTTCTAGCCCGAGAATACTCATTAAAGGTGTGTTTGCGTTTAGTCATTTTTTACGTTCTTTTTGGAAATGTGTTTCACGAATTATCCCTTAATAAGCGAAGTTACCTGCAAAGACGATATTCGAAAAAGCGGAAAATACTTAGCAAAATTTTATTTCTTATCAAAATATAAATAAGTAACCTAAGTGTTAATTTATAATCAAAATACTTTAATTATAATAAAATGTATAAAAGGAATAATTAAAAATTATTTTATTAATTATAAAGAGAGATTACTTTGGATTGTAAATTTTATCAAAGCAAAAAATTAATGAATTAGAATTTGTACATTTTTTAATTGCCTTAATTTTTTATAGTATAAAAATTGTAAAAAGATAATACAAACGATTGAAAGCGCGCAAAAATCCTTGTCGTTCAATTAACTCTTGATATTCGCTCTTTGTTGCACCTGGTTAATCTGTCGGCGTCACACAAGTTCAAGAAACTAATTTTTATTCAAAATAGAAACTTGCTTTTCCAATAATCTTAATCCCCTGACGTCCTCCTGTATATGCCTCTGAATGGAACTGCAGTCTATCTTGCAAACAGGAGGGTTTATAAGATTCAAAAGAAAAGAAAAAAATATGCGTTCTATTAAAACTAAGTTTAAATAAATTTTAAAATACTTTTATTTACATTAACACTTGCGTTCTTAAATTTATAGACAATTTCACCGATGTTTTTTTAAGGTTAGTAACCTCTTTTACATTTAAAGCAAAATTAATAGTCTTTCAAATTCGACTAATATCGCTTTTACAATTCCATTGTTTATTTTCTACATACATATATATATACAATAAATAACAGAACGATTTAATATTATGTTTGAACCGAAATTATATCCTCCCTATCTTACCGACCTCAAAAATAATTTAAAAGCGTTTGCAAATTTGCAAAAATGTAAGAGAATAGTAAAGTTCTATTATTGATAATCAAACGTAAGCATATATGAACAAAGATATTTACTGGTTTTTAAAAAATGGATATTTTTAAAAAACTAATAAATATCTTTGTTCATATATGCTTACGTTTGATTATCAATAATAGAACTTTACTATTCTCTTACATTTTTGCAAATTAACGCTTTTAAATTATTTTTGAGGTCGGTAAGATAGGCAGGATATAACTTCGGTTCAAACATAATATTAAATCGTTCTGTTATTTATTGTATATATATATATATATGTATGTAGAAAATAAACAAAGGAATTGTAAAAGCGATATTAGTCGAATTTGAAAGACTATTAATTTTGCTTTAAATGTAAAAGAGGTTACTAACCTTAAAAAAACATCGGTGAAATTGTCTATAAATTTAAGAACGCAAGTTTTAATGTAAATAAAAGTATTTTAAAATTTATTTAAACTTAGTTTTAATAGAACGCATATTTTTTTCTTTTCTTTTGAATCTTATAAACCCTCCTGTTTGCAAGATAGACTGCAGTTCCATTCAGAGGCATATACAGGAGGACGTCAGGGGATTAAGATTATTGGAAAAGCAAGTTTCTATTTTGAATAAAAATTAGTTTCTTGAGCTTGTGTGACGCCGACAGATTAACCAGGTGCAACAAAGAGCGAATATCAAGAGTTAATCGAACGACAAGGATTTTTGCGCGCTTTCAATCGTTTGTATTATCTTTTTACAATTTTTATACTATAAAAAATTAAGGCAATTAAAAAATGTACAAATTCTAATTCATTAATTTTTTGCTTTGATAAAATTTACAATCCAAAGTAATCTCTCTTTATAATTAATAAAATAATTATTAATTATTTTGTTTATACATATTATTGTAATTAACGTATCTTCATTGTAAATTAACAACAAAATTTATCTAGGCAATGTCCTATGAATAGCAATTTCCGCTATTTCGAATACAGTAAGAGTTTCCTTCATCCAAGTATAGTTTTATCCTTTTAGCAACACAATCATAAAATGCGTCAATATTATTTAAACTAACCTTTTTAACATAAAAGATTCCTTTTTTCGCATGAGTTTGATAAGCACAAATATAGTTGCATTTTCGGCCTCGTCGTTGAAAAAAATTGTGTAAACAATTTACGCGTAATATAGGCTCACCAATACTTTACCTCCATAAATGTGTAATATACTATTACAACTCTTATTGATTCTTCGATTCCCTATTCCTTCTTTAATTTATTTACTTCCATTATCAATAGCAATCAAGTTTATTCAACGAATAGCGACGGCAGAAAAAATAAAAACTTATCAAAGGGTTGAAAGCGATTATCCAAATAATGTGGGCTTTAGTCTTCTGGAAAGATTCACGCAAAGTAAGTGTCATTCCAGTTGAAGATATCAACGATGGAAAGGAGGAAGAAAACAGCAAAGTCGCTAAATGGGGGAAACAATGGTACTCCGTAAATGTCTTAAAAACAAGCGGTAATAGTATAATATAAAAACAATTTAATAATTAATAGTAAATTTTGTTTTGTAGTAAATTTTGTTTAATAGTAAATTTTGTTTAATAATAAATTTAACTTAATAGTAAATTTTGTTTAATAGTAAATTTTGTTTAATAGTAAATTTTATTTAATAGTAAATTTTGTTTATTAGTAAATTTTGTTTAATAGTAAAATTTTTAATTTTAGAAAACCAAGAGTTTCTTAATTCAATTGAGGTTACTCTAGATGGGCAAATAATTAAACCAGACAGATTGTCCCTAGTTTCTCCTGACTTAATCGCAAAAAAGAGAATTAGTAAGCAAAAACGGAAGGCTACTAAATCTGCTAAGCAGGAAGTTGCAGTTGATGAAAATTGGGCATTTCTGAAAAAAAAGTCAATCTTTGAAAATGAGGATTATACAGAAAAGAAAACTGAGTATCAGTAAATACTATGCACCTGTATCTCTATCCCTTCTTTCTCTTTTCTCCCTTCTCGCTCTATCTCTCTCCCTCTCTCTCTCTCCTTCTCTCTCTCTCTCTCTTTCGCTCTCGCTCTAAATTTGAAATTGTCTAAAATTTTAATCAGGTGTCTATTTAATTATAGAATCGCGCATGAGCAAGTAACTGATGAAATAGATAGCAGTAATGAAGACTCTTGTAAGCGTCAAAAATTAACAGACTATAACTCCGAAGACAGATTGGATGATAGTAATTTACATACATGTGATATATATATATACATATATGTAAAATACACCCTGGCTCCATAATCCGAATCTCTCTTTTGTACATTATAAACTATGTATCTTCTCTCTCTTTCTTAGGCGGCATAAACCCCTAATCGCAAGTTTATTATATATATATCCCGCCATAACAAATTCAGTTCAGTTGTTTTTCGTTTTAAAATAATACAGCTTTTTATTCTTTACTGAATCCTTTTAGCGCTTATTTGGCAATTTAATTTACATTTGACTTCTGTTATACAAATCGGCTCCTGTTTATCCGACATACCGATGTGATTCATGATTTTTCGTACTTGCTATTTTTTCAAACCTAATAAAATGGATATTTTTATGTTTAACTTTTTTTCCAAAAAGCATACAGTAATCGAACGATTTGTGATACGTAAATCAGGAAGTAACAAGGAAAACCGCACACACACACCCACGTACAGATACACAGGCACGCGCACGCACGCACACACACACATTTAATCTAATATACGATATAATGAAAAGTCTTAATGTAATATTTTTAGTGACAATGGAAGATTTTAGAAAATTGAAAGAGCTCCTTGAGTTAGCTAAACATGTTAATGTTGCAGAAATTAAGGTGATTGATTAAGGAAATGAATACTTTACAAACTGATTATATTATAAACTTTTTATTAACATTTTTAGGGTTTGCTAGAAGCCAAAATGTCTTATGATAAAAAAACACTTCTAGTCCCTGAAATGCACGAAACTTATCAAACAAGCATATCAACAAAGGAAGCAAGTTTATTTAATATAAAGTTTTCTGAAAAAAGTAAAACCTACAATTATTATTGTAAATGTTATCTTCAGGTGGAACTTATTCAAGGAACGGGAATTTTCGTTAATCGCCGTAGACTTGAAAATATTAAAACTATATATTATAAAAAACCTAAGGAAATGGTGAGGCAGTTGATGAAGCTAATTTTAACTGAGGAAGTTTTAAGAAAAAGTTCACCAACGGGCAAAAATGGATGGAAACCAATTCCTGAAAATATTTATGAAGGAGTTCAACGTAAATTATATATATTCATTTTACTAAATTTACATTTATCACTGTATCTTTTTCCATGTTGCATTTTTCTTTTTCTCTTATGTGTGTTCGCACTTTCTTGTTTCTACGCTAATAATATAATACATCATTTTTTCGCAGAATTTGTTAACAAAAATGCACCAAAAAAAAAATACACTCTTACACCCAAAAGGTATAGAGAAGTTTTGACAGCTATGTGTGCTACTTTGCGTACCACTAAAAAAAAAAAGGAAAACAGCAATAGTGGAATGCAAGATAGTGCAAAGCAGGTAAAAGTAAAAGACGGTTATCTTAAGAGTATAAATAAAGTAATTTAGTAGATATTTATAAATAATATATGAAAAAATTAATATATAATGATTTATTAAAGTAATTATATCAATTTAGTTAGTGTGTGTTTCACAAATTCTCAACCGGAGGTGTTTTCTCTCTCATCCCCCCCCCCCTTCATTATACACGTATTACTACGTAATACAATTGATCTTAATCCATTACAGATTCAGCATGAAGAGTTAAGTTTTGAAACATTGGAACATGAAGAAGAGGAAGAGAAAGATAATTATGGGAATGAATTATTTAGAAACATAGAAGAAATAGAGAGACAGCAAACATTATCAGAATTGGAAAAAAACAAGAAGAATATGAAAGATAGTTACGTAGAGGAGGCACTTGAAAAGATAGAAAAGCTGCAGGAGCTGCAAGAACACACAGGAAAAGAAAAGAAAAACAAAGATAAAGTAAGGGGAAAAAAATCACAAATAATAAACGAAAAACAAGAAAAACCTGGAAAGAAAAAATCGTTTGGAAAAGAAAATCATGCGTAAAATAAATAGTTTTTGTTTAACATTAATCTATATATATAATCTTTGTTATATTAATATGTACTAAATCTTACAATTTCAAAAATATAAAATCTAAAAAAATATATAGATATAAAATCTCGTTTGTATAAATCGGTGTTATTATCATTGCATGCATTTGCACAATGAGTAAATTCTTTCACCTGAGTGTATGTTGGTTCAAACATGCAATTAATCCATTATCAGTAAAATAAAACAAATTTTTGCTTTACTTACCTGAATGGAGAGTCAAAATGACGTAGAGAAAAGACCAAGTGGCAAACCAGAACGGCAAATAAACGATGGCGATTCTCTTTAATACTTATATTGTGATGGCTTTCTTCGTTGACATTCTTCCATTGCACGAATTTGTATTGTTTGAATTATTAGCCTCTTTTAAAAATGTAAGTAGTGGCGTATTTTAATATAAATCGGGAGCTCTTGTAACGGACAGCTATCGAGGACTCCAACCACGAATCTGCTTGCTTGGTGAAGGATTTGGGACGCACTCACGTATTTAATTATATATTTAGAGTGAATATTCCAATCATGATCATAATGTATATTAAGTACAAAGTTAAAAATAACTAAGGATAGATTTCGTATAATGTTTATACAAAGTTATTCAAACTTTGTAGAAAGTTTATTTTCATTAAGATAAATGTCTACCTAACATTATAAATTAATCAAAGTTTAATAAACTTATTATCAAGTTAATATATAATATATATAAAGTATTTATTTCGATTTTGTCAAATTTTAGCTTTCCTTAATAAATACGCAAAGTTCATAAACACTTCTTATTAAGTTTATGATTGAATTCATATAAAGTTTATGTAAAGTTGGTTCAAACTTTACATAAAGTTTAACATCATTAAGGTAAATGTTTGGTTAATTGATCAAATTTGTATAAACTTATAATCAAGTTGAGCTAAAGTATATATTAGGCTATGCCAAACTTTACCTAATGATTATCTTTATCGTAAAATTTCGAAATACTTTATAAAACGTTCAAAAAAACTTTCGATAAACTTCAGATAAACATTTGCATATTTTAATCAACAAATTTCTCAAGTTCGGCAATGTCTCGTTGGACACGTTCATATAAACTTTATTTTATCCTAAACTTTATATGAAGTTTAGACCAACGTACATTTTTTTACGCGGGATTGGTCTTAATGCTGTTTTAACGCGATACTCGTATATATTAATCTATATACTCTTCTACATACAGTAATAGCTTTTCTTTTCATTCATCGAGCTTGATTTACAGTGTAAATGTAGTTTATCTGAGAGTTTTAGTTCCCACGTGCACTATAATAATATATAAAGTGTGCGAATAAAATATGTACATTTATTTATGTAAATGTGATTAAATGCAGTTTACATCAAAAGCTAGATAGATTAATTTATTTATGTATTCGTAGAGTTAAACGTATATAACAACTAAAAGTATTTGCACGTGTATGCGCTATACCTATACGATACGAAGTGTTGTGGTTTTACTATCTTGTAATCTGAAATTGATCTTAAATTCACAGATTTATGAGTAATATCTTCGCTGTCGCTTATTGTAATGGAATCAACGTCATAATTATCAATTGAGTAAAATGAACCATAAAGGATTAAAAATGCATTATTCTTATATCTATGTATTTATAAATAATTTTCATGACTAATTTTGCGAAAGAAATTGCTTAACGACTATCCGTTTAATTTAACCCATCAAATTAGCATTATAAAGTGTACGTAAATACCTCGGTAAATACATTGAATCGATACAATTTAACTTATCTCGATTCAATAGCGAATCCTATATACATAACGCCATATATATATATAGAATTCGCATACGTATACTGAAATGTTATAATCATGATTAGACTTTAGCTGTTGCAATGTCCCAAACGGGTGAATGGAATCAAACGAAACCGTAGAATGTTCTTGTGGCATCAACATTCCCGTCGCATCGAACCCATCTCAAAGTCCATGTAGCTTCTCTCTCGGATTGTAACAGGTGCAGAACCCCCAAGATCGAGTACACGCGGTTCGAGGTGACGAGTTTGGGTCGAACCGACGAGCCGCGCGATGTAAAAAGATCGGACCGCCACGCCGATGCGCTATTCGAGCGCGGCTCTCGACCTGCTCGAGTTTAATCTAACTGTACTTTGCTACCGACGCCGCTCCCGGCGGTCTAATCCACTTGTTTCTCATTCTCTCTCTCTCTCCCTCTCGTGCGCGTGCGTTCTTATTGGGAAACATGGGAGACGGCTTGCCCGACGCGTCTTGGGACACCCGGTTTTTTTCACTATGCCTATAGAATCTTGCCCTAACTGCGTTGACTTAGATTCGCGCGGTACATACGCTTCCTTTGATTGGCCTCGTCCGGTTGTTCGATTTGATACGCGGGCGATCGTTTTATGGGGATCCTTTCTTCCTTATAGGAAAGATATCTACGTTTTACGATATTGCACCTTATATATGTAAGTGCAATATCGTAAAACGATAATAACATGTATAATAGGAATGTATATAGATCGAATTAGAGATTTATTTATTTCATTTTTACAAATGTGGACCTTAATAAATTTAGTATATAATTATGTGTCATGTGGCTGTTTAAGAAAATTATATCACGGCGTGTATCTTCAATTATAATATATAGAGGTACAGCTCTGTACCGCAATATCTTGTATAGAATTAAATTAAATAAATGTTAAAAGAAAAATTAAAACTGAAACTTCGTTATCATAAATATGTAAACAGAACAATTATTTATACGAAGGAGGAAAAGTGTACGTTTTAATGAGAGCAGTATGTGAAACTGAATTAGTGAATGTCAACTCACGAAAAATGTCGTGGAACGGTATAAGAAAAAGGAGAAAATAAAATTGAACTGGAAGGCGAGGCGATGTTTACAGTCGAACGATCCAACGCGACGCGATGCGCATCGATGCACCTGCTCCTCTTTTATTGTAGCCTCGACATTTTGACGACAGTCTTCGTCTTTGAATAATCTCGGACAACCGGGTCGGGCACAATTAGGTCTAAATTTTTGCAAAGTCGGCTCGCTTTACTGCCGATTCTCGATTCAGTTTATCTTCACGGAAGAAAAACAATGGAATTTTTAAATTACTTCCCCATCTTTATGCTCGATTCAATTTATTTAACGTCGACTTTGTAAAGTGTATTAGAAATTCTTGTTTAGTTATACTGCGTACATTTTCAACGTTGTGTATTGATTGATAATGAATATCGTTCATACACCTATATATACATATAGACATACCTACTAAGGTCACTAGTATAGTGAAAGAAAATTCTTTTAAATACTCCAAGTTTTCAATGACAAATTACCATTATATTTATTGATTGAACAATGTATTGTTATTTCTTAAGATTATCTTAACCTTGCTACACAATATATATACCTATATATATGTATCTTGTTTTTATATACGTATGCTTAATAAATAATGCATCATTGATATTTTAATGATTTAAATTAAAAGTGCACATGATTTTTGGTGAAATCCAGCGCTCTTTCTTAGAGAGAGAGTATTTAAAAATTTTAACTGTTTCGCGTACGGAAATCGTAATTGAACTGAACGTCGGGGAGTGAATTGCACATAGCTGGAATGTAAATTGCCAGTGCGCGATTGTTATGTACTCACTCAAGGATCTCCGCTGAGCAAATGAAACTGTTGTGAGGCTCGCTCGACGTTAATTTAATTGAAAGGAGAATTTGAGTAATTAGGAAAATATATTCACTACCTTGCATTACCTACAATTAACTTTTCTAATTACAATACTCTTAAACGATGAAATTTCCGAAATTTTTCAAACGTGTATGCATTTATTTAATGAATTTCTCGAACGGATTTCAACGTGTTCTTTTCAACGTAAACGTTTCACGTTCCGATCTCGCGAAATCGAGTATTCGTTATTTCTTCGATGCGAAAAATAGTTTTAAGAGCGTTTAATTAATCTTTCAAATTATCAAGTTGAATATAGTTATTATCTTGGAATAATAAGTCATGTAGTTAATAAAACCGACTGTATTATTATACAAGTTCATTTGAGACTTTTTTTTTAAATTTTATATACTAATTTCTAGTAAAACACTTAAAATTACCTCGAACACGTGTGCGCTTTTATGAAATAATTTATGCGCAAACATTTGTCAATCGTGTAATGAATAGTTTTATGTATACAAGATAATATTTTAGTTTATAAAAATCATTCTTTAATCTAGCAGAAAGTTATTCTATAATCACGTTGTGGTTCAAATTTTACATGTACTTTTTTTTACATATAAGAAAATACATATATGATAATCAAATTTTATTGTATTGTATAGTAAAAGTGATAAATATAAATTGATTGAACAAATTTCTTATATAGTATATAGTAAACTTATATTGGGTTATTTTATTAATATTATTATTAAATTTTGTATTAATTTTGTATTGCATTATATCTATAGAATTTTTTTTTATTCAGGGCAGTATGTATCTCCGTTACTGTATACTGCATTTTAGTAAATTTTAACAAATATTTTCCTCCGCGTACAGTTTGATTGCATTATTCTAATGGCACAAATATCTATAATGATTTGCATGAAATTGAACGTTACTATGTTTATAGAACACCGCGAAATAGTGTATTTTAGAAAAGTGCTAGAGCATTATCATCATTAGTGTTAACCAGGCATAAAAACAGTAGCTTAGTACCGCCGTGAAATTATAGATTGGGTAATCGAGGAGGGGAACTTGGTCATTATATGCAGAAATACCATGGAACCGAGCTAAACACGGGGATCGGCCAAAAAAAAAACCAACAAAGAATCGAACTTCGTAGAAGTAGGGAATCTTGAAAGGTGAGGAAGAGGAGGCGGTTCGATATATACCCTTTGTCTCGCTTAGAGTTACGAAATATCTTGTTTTCTGGCGATTACGCGACACACGTATTCTCGCGGAATTACGTGTGTTGCGTGCGTGCATACTCGCATTGTGAACACGCGGCCCCCCGGAAACGAGCCTCTTGTCTACATTTACTTGCATGATTGACTTTGCGACACAATTATTTCGAGAGAAACTTATCTTTTTCTTTTTCTCTTTTATGTAATGTAGCATTTCACTTTGATTTTATTTTTCGGCAATGCGTTTCTTATTATTTTATTGGAATAGATCGTCACACGAATTTTCCTTCAATGTCGCTATACTACACGTTTGTTGCGGCAAATTCAACGCGAGAAAATTTTAGGTTTAATTCTATTTTTTATTTATTTTTTTGGACGATTATAGATGTAATATAAGAATAAAAGCAATATATATGTTAACGGAATTCGAAAAGAAAATTAGATTCACATTATTACATTTTCTTTTTTTTTATTCTTATATTCTTTTGATTTCGATATTTGGAATTTCGGAATAATCGTTATATACTAATTGAAAATTATTAGTTATCGTTTTAAGCAAGTGAAAAACGTTGAAAAATGTATAAAATTTTGTATTATATAGATAAATATAAATGCGAAACAATATTAAATAGCATTTCTATTTAATAATTTATCCATAATCGCGTTTAGTCACAGCATTGCAAAGATATTAAATATGTCCTTATAAGAATACTCGATGAGTAATAACATTAAAATACGTATAAATAAATGTAAATGTTAAACGGTTGATCAAGAGTGCCCACACATCGAGAGGCAACAAATTCTTCGAATGATAGAAACAAAGAAGCTCGGAGTATATTACATATACAAAACGTATAAGGGTGAAAGGATTTGCGAGAGGTGCGAGAGAAGCCGCAAAACGCGTTTGTTTGCATGTGTGTGCATGATGGAGAAGGAGAATCGCTCGGCGTGAAGGATCTGAAACGACGTCGACGACGGCCGCGTTTCATAACTGTTCCCCTTTGCTCAACGCGTGCATATACATATACATATTCACTCGCGAGCGCGCGATTATCATTATCGGCGAGCCAAGCGTCTAGTCTGGCTTCCTTTCCGCGAGCTCCGCGACTGAGAACCAGGGCAAAATGTTAAGCATTTCCCATCTGCACGCGCGCCAGTACCATACGGGGTCATTTTAGGCCTCTCAATTCCCAACGTCTATACTTTACTATTATATTTTCTTATTTACTCTGCTCAGCGATACAAATTAAATTATACCTTCGTTTTTAACGGTTGGCCCATTGTTTTCGTCGCGCGACACCTCAGAATTTTCTTTACATACATACGTATTATACACGTGATTTCTATAGCACCCTCTTTCAAACAAAGAAACAAAGATATATTTATACACGTAGCTTTCTTCATCTTGAATAAAAGAATGTATTTTTAATATTTTGGATTTTATATTAGTCACGCTAGATTGTTATATAGACCATTGTCAAATCTCTTAAATTACACATAGTAAATTGCTTATGTGAAAATGTTGTTTTTTATTTTATTTTTATCATTGTTATACACACACACATATATATATATAGATATACATGTATATTTTTTTAACGCGTTAACAATATTTTATCGTTTCGGTTGAATCTTTTGGGAGCATGGGAATCGGCATTAATTAGTCAGTTCGAAGTACTTGGAAAAACGTTGAATTATGTATACGAATATATTAATACATCGATGTTAAGTTACCTAAATATAATAATAATTTATTTAATTAATTTTTTTAAACTAGCATCAACAATTCCTTGAATATTTTGTTCAATACTTATAGTCATCACCGTATAGTTTCAATTAAACGTGATATTTTCCGAAGAGTAACATAATAATGGATAGTTTCATTTTTTACACTTTCTGTAACATTATCCAAATGACAGTAATATTCAATAAATAGGTTTTGACGCAATCTTTGAAATAAGCTAGCCTTAATGGTACATTTAGTTCTTATAATGCGATAATATGTTGACAAATCACTCATAGTCACAGTAATGATTCCGTAAGTACGTAATAATAAAGTTTACTGCATTTTTTCATGGTAAACTCTCAAGGCATTTAACTATCAAACTTATACGTATTACAGACAATTGTTATATTTGGTCCGTATTTCAAAACTCTGGTATATTTACGAAATCGATCGATTATATATACATAATTAATAATACAAGTATGACACTGTTACTTACGAGAATGATAAAGTTAAATACCGCGTTTTTCTCGTGAAATTAGCCAAAGTCACGTAGAAAAAGTATTAGTAAATCATACATTAAACCGACGAATAAAATGCTAATTTAAAATCACAGTGTACTTTTTAGTAAAAGCTGCGTATCTACTTACAGGTTATTCGAACCCAATAATTACACGAAAATTTGGTTATACCAAAGGAAAATCTCGTTTGGTCCTAATGAGCTACTTAGACATATGCGTAAATCAGTGGATCTCGTATAATACTTATACTATATAGCCTTATAGCGAGCGTTAATATTGGCCGAGAATAGCCAAGTGAAAGCATCGAGCCAAGCGAGTGGACGGAGACACCTTTTTTTTCTCTCTTCGACTGTGCGCCCAACCAGTGACGCACAGGCATTGAGTGCGTAGGCGTTGGGAGCCTGCTGTCCGTATAGAAAACCGCTATTTCATATATATGTATATACCTCGCCGATCGCTCGAGGTGCGGTTCGCGAAAAAAAAACTGGGAATTTCAGTATACCGTGAACGGAAGTCACGACCTTCTTTTTTTTCTAATTCTTTGGCGATAAATATATGTGTCAAAAGTTTCGTTTATTAGAGGATAATGGGTTGTCATTTTAACAATATGTATGTATATATGTATATGCTATTACTAAAACATTCGGAATGGATGTATCTCGAAAAGGATTTAATTTTGATAATATTAATTATTTTAATAAATAATATTATATATTAATACGAAAGTTAATTATCAATAGAGTTATTAATTATTAACAATATATTACAAGTTATATCCATATAATATATACAAAGATTATTGTCGCCTGGGGAAAGTATTAAATAACGTGATAACTCTACATATTATGTATACATGACAAATGAAATGAATTGTTGTTACAGACATTATACGTCGTACAAGTATATTGCATAAGAGATAAAAATGAAATATTTACGTCCAAAAATTGGCAAATTGTTTATTTGCTATGTATCACCACGTAATTGAGTTTGACTGATTTATTACAGAAAATATAAACAAAAGTATGTTGTATATAAAAATGAGTTCAGGGATATCGTTTTGACATTACTTTTTTAACAATTTAAGAATTTTGCAATCTTCATAGACATAAATACAAATATAAATGTCAATTAATATTCCAGAAAAATAATTGAAACCCACGTAAAAAATGTAATTATTCAGTGCTGTAGAAATTTTGCAATTTATAGCGATAAGTAGGTTTACGTACTATTTTTAAAGACTACATCTATCTATATACCTTACACATAACGTTTATAGCTTTATCGATAGATTTAACGTAATTAAATCAGTATAGTTTGATCACATTCGTGCTTTACCGTCTTTACAACGAAATTCCATTCCCGAGCTACCCGACTCATAAATATAATATTACGCATTATTTAAGTACGCGATAAACGTATCAACGACCACTTGAATTTCCTGAATCACTTCTGCAATATAACTCAATTGCAGTAGATTTTTTTTTTCTTCACCGCAGCTTGATTAATACCGACTTAATAAAAAGTGGTCGTTTATTGGTAGCTATATAGAACGAGAATTGGAGTTGTACCCAATATTAAGAAATATGCAATTTCGACAATCGTTGAAAAATATTTACTCGGCGTGAGATTTCTCGCTACTTGTGAAACGTCACGTTTTCCTTTTTTTTTTAAACGCGTTATTGGGATATAAAAAACCTACGCATTATATTCATTATACAATGTGTCATATGCGCTGACAAATAATTTATCACATCTTGCCGTTACTCTTTCTTGCTCGTATATATGAAAATTTAAAAAGATGTGATTACTTACTATACGCGTTTACAATCGAAAATGCTACTTTACAACCGTTATCGTGAATATATAAATTTTTTTGCAATTTGCTTTTTTTTAATAGATGAATTATGCGAAAAGTATTATTAATATACCGTGATGATTCTGTCTATTCTTGTTCGTAAAATTATGAATCACCGCAGATTGAAATGTTAATAAAGCTTTTGGAAACAATGGTTAACTGTTGTTTTACTACGATTTGAATGACTGTATAGGATTATTATTTTTTTTTCCTTGAGAATTGCCGGGGAGAGTTGCGGATAAAACCTTATTTGTAACTTTCTTTTTCAACATCCATTCGATTAAACGTCACTATTAATTAATAGGGTCTACAAAAGAACATAGAAAATGTCATTAACAGCAGATAATTATCCAACAAAAAGTGTATTAGGAAATAATTTTAAAGTAATTGTTTATTATAAAAAAATTCAACTCTTCGCTTCGAAATTTAAAAGGTTTACAGGTCCAAAGGGAATATAACCGTAATCTTCGAATAAAAAAGTAGTCGTAGAGATTGTCTAAGTTAGAAGTTACATAATCTCAAAGAAAAAGTTGTTTGTTTACATTCTCGTTTAATAAATGGAAAGTAGCTGCAATTAATAAGAATAAAAGGTAAACTGACGGTCCACGCTCTCTCACAGTATATACCTACATACATAGATTCGAAAAAAAAGAAGGAACCGAGTGCTCTTCCGAGTTAATTACTCTAGTGAGAGGCTCGCGTAAATTAGATTAAAAAATATACGGCAGAGAAGGGAGGGTAGGGGGGGGGGGAAGAAGGGAAGAAGAAAAAGCGTCGACGGGTTCATGGGAGCGCTTGCGAATTTCGCAAAGGAGTGTGAGCAGACACGAGACACGAAGCCTAAAGAAGAATAAGATGGAAAAGGAGGAGTAAATTGTATAGATATCATCAAAAGGGGAATCCCCGTTGCATAAGGATGAAAGTAGCTCGTAGCGAGTGACTGAGTAAATAATAACGGTCGAGCGTGCGCGAACAAACGCGTAATGAGAAACCAAGAGCGAGCGCGCGCGCGAGAACTTTAAAATTTGTTTATTCCTAATGACGTGCGCAATCCTCGCATGCTTCATTTTACCTCTTCAGACCAAACGACTTCTTTTTCGGATTGACAATGCTGACACAATTGTCTTTGTGCAGGGAAATTCAACCAAATAGGGATAATTTGTGTTTACCTTTTCATGTGAAATTTTCTTACTTAACTTTATTGCATTGTTACACCGGTTCTTAAATTGTTCTATACGTGTTAACAGATATACGACTAGTGCATTTAATTTCGTATGCGGTTTCTTCAAAAATATCAATACTAAATAAATAAGACTTCTCGTTTACATAAGTTTATTCTAAAAGTACTTAATTCATTTAATTAATCTATCGGTATAAATATTTTTAATTAACATGTTTATCATTTAAATAAATTTAAGTATATCGAAGCTCATTAGATTGTGTTTAAAAATTACGATAATAAAAAAGTTGGTGTACACGAGAGAATAATCATCACGTTTAATTCTCTCAAATGAATCAATTTAAAAATATGTATCGAGAATAAAAAAAGCAAACGTATAATCATCAATTAATAAATAAAAAAAGAGTCATTACTGTCATCTCACAATTAATCATCATTATCATAATCATAACGATTAACGTTGATTATCAACGGTACGTCTCTCCATCTCTGTATTTATAACTCAAATCCATACATAAAAAGCTTGGAGAGACGAAAAAGATGAAAAAAAAAAGATGTAAGAAAGGAACGAAAACCGTTAAAGCAGCAGTAGTGTGACTTAATTGGAGACGTCTACGCAGCACGCAATTACACGAAGAAGAGTAGCGTATATAAGAATGATTCCGCGATAGCGCACGCGTAAAAGGAAGATAAAATGTAGGTACATCGGCGTAAGATCTTGCGAGACGATTATCGGTAGGCTCCTGGTATTCTCTGTATATATACAAACGCGCGTCACAATCATGGCAATATAGGCTCCGTATAAACCCAATTAATCGGTCGATCGGTATAGATGTATATATATACACACGGCTTCTCGTTTATACACAGACACGCACTACTCTCTTGCTGGCTATAGCTGCATCCTCGCGATCTAACAGGACAAATGACGGGTTCTCGAGCGCGTGCACGCGACTTTGAAACGCGTACGGTGGCACGTATATATATCCTTGTATAACGATAAAACACGAGGCACACATACACGCCGACAAATCACGTTGATCGGCCACGCCAATTTCTATAAGAGTGGGTAGATTAAAAACGTATCGTTGATCGTAATGCACGCGAGGAATTCTTTGTATACCGTTTCTTATATATCTATTGAGATAAATGAGTTTGGGGAGCTCGGTTGCTGTAAGTTCTATACCGGTGTCAATCGAGCTGTTAAACGAGATAAGCTGATTTGTACTCGCTTTCGTTCCGGCAATGTTGTTATATTTTTTAGGGTATACGTTATTAAATAATTAGTATACTTGTTTTTTTTTAACGAATCCAGTACTTGTAAAATTTTCTGCAAAACACGGAGAAGGTAATACCTGCACGTACAATATATCTATGAAGGAAAACACATTATTTTATACAGCTATATATATACAGGTAGAGAGTTGCGTAATTTAATGTAAAACAAGCAACGAATCAAACCTTCAATTCCGATCCCTATTAAACAAACAGATTTAATTCCTCTGGCTCGATCAATCTTCCTTGATACATCTAATCTCATCTATCTCTTACACACACCTATCAATTTGTTAAAGATTCATATAGATTACATATCCTCCTTTATTATTATAACTGACAATTTCCGTATCATTTCCATTAACCTACGTAGTCCGAGATACTTTCCTTGTACAAAGAAGAAGGAGGAAGCGAGAGCGTGGCGCACAGGCGACAATTGCGCAAGCGTGCTCACACTGCAAATTTCTCACGCATAGGTCCGATGATATCTCGCGCGCGCGAAGATACGCTTCTGCGGGCGGGCCACGAACCGTTTAAACGCAGCTTTACACGCGAGTCTAGTTACGCGCCGACGCGTATACCACTGTATACACACGTATATATATACACTGCGCTCGAAACGATCATCGTAGTATATACTAATCATTAAATCTCCCGGTCATTTCCAAACGACTTTTCTTTTTTCCTCCTTCTTTTTTTTTTGCTTAGACGTCTTGTGTGTGTGTTTACGTCCACGTGTATCTATTGCAATATCCTTTAAGACTTAGCGTCTCTTACACTAAAATTAAGACAATTTTTCATCGTTGACGTGCGCGCGTTTATTTGTATACGTATATACCTTATATGTATATATCCACACGCATATCCTACGAAATTTCGATGGGAAAATGCCGATTTCTATATTTCACGGAAGTGCAACTGCGTTATTTTCGCATATTTTATATTTCCAGTCGAAAACTTTCGAATGGAATACTGTGACTATTAGTTGTAGTTCTTTTTTTTATAGAGCGTAAAAGTATACGGTAATATTAACGCTTATAGCGGCAGAGACATAACGAGAACCTAGAATTTGATCTATTTCGATCCTTATATAATTTGTAGCTCTTTTTTTATGTCCAACGAAAGGGAAATCATTTTGTTTAGTATGTGCATTAAAGCGTTTGCGTTGAGATTTATTTCCAAGAAATAATTATCTTAATTTATATTGGAATCTTCATACATTTTATTTCACTCCGAAATGTTAAAATCTAAATTTATTGTACTGTCTCCGTTGAAATACTTTGTTGAATTATTTATTGACAGAAGAGGTTTAAATAAAAAATTAATTTGTAAAAAGGAGGGATTTTTACTTGTGTGTCTGAACATATAGTTGATATCAACTACTTAAAAATTAATTCAAATTTCGTGAGCAAAAATAAGAGTTTTCCTGTCAAATACACCTAATATACAAATGTCTAGTATGTATGATGTTGTTAAAAAATGTAATGTTCGTTTCACTAATTATTCATAATAATAAATGCATTTACAATCGATTCAATTTGCAAACGTTCTGCCATAGACAAAATAAAATCACACGCACAGAAGAAACAGCGCATGAATAATAAACGTAAAATGAAAATCAGTAAAACGTTATAATAGAATATTCAGCGCGCAAAAAGATAAAAAATTGAAATTCACCAGCTGCAACTGTCTGCTTCGAACAGCGTGCACGCGTATTTACTATGCATCCGTCTATAAGTAAACAAGGATCACACATATATATTTTTTCAACGGTTTTTCAAGGTTTTGATGTCGCGAAAGTCACGTTCATCAGTGTGTGTAAATGACCTCGTGAAATAACCAATTGCAAAGTCTATGGGCGATGATCGGCTCTTTTATTACTTTTAGCCTTAAGCCTCCGTCCAGTGACTTTTGTTTTCAATGGATCGTTGAACGCCTCTTTTTACGAGGATGTAAAAATCTTACGGATGACGTGGTTTTTCTGCGCCATTTAAACAACGCGTAGATACAGTTGTAATTTAATAAATATTGACGAAAAAAAACTATTGAGGATCTGCAAAGTGCAACGAGGGACATCTCATTTCACAGGTGTTCGATCGTGTACAGTGTGTACTTATAAGAAGACCGTTAGTCTTCCAACGAAGTACGTACTTTTACGATTGTATATATAGGTGTATACATACATTGGATGGGTTTACAGCTTGCGCGCGGACGTAATTAAGGGACGAGTTTGCCGTTCATTCGACGTAAACGGGATAATGCGAGAACATTATACCTTGGGCTTAATATAATACTGGTAGGTGAATCGAGCGGAACACTCTTTCTTCGTGGATACGTGGAAAGTAAATGGAAAAGTAAATCGATTTTTCTTCCTTTCGATCTTGGTAACCGATGAGCTAAATTATTTCTTCCTTGTGTAATCTTTGGGTTTTCTTTATCGGGTATTATACATTTATTAAACGATTATACGGTGAAATAATTGTTAACAATACTTTTACGTGTCGCACATTTTATTTATATTACTAATTAACTTATACGCTGCATATAATTTAATGACCTCTATAGTGTAATCTTGATGGAAATTTTAATCTATCGAAACACGTAACAATGTTCTTCTGGTTTACACATGTATTGTATAACGAACTGTAATCGATTTATCGATTACGTTGTACGGCTCAATCTTTGACACAGTAATATTCTTTTGACTTATTTTGAAAATAAGTGGATTTACAGTTATTTTCTTTTTGCAGTTTAAAACTATTAAAAATACAAAACGATATAACAAAGGCAATTATAGATGTGGAAGTCGCACGAAGGTTTTAGGTAATTGTGTGTAATTTTAAAAAAAAGTCTGAAACACTCGTCTATAGTTCTAAGACAAGAAAGAAAGTCTCATTTTAATAATTTCTTTTATTTTTACATTATACACATATTCATTCTTTATATTAAAATTAAAATTTCACTTTTTTCATGTGAAAAACGGACGCAAATTACAATTAATTGTTAGAAAAATTAAAATTTCTGTTGCGTAACAAGAAGTAATTAAAATTTTAGATGTAAATTTATGTAAGAAAAAATTGTACAAGTTGGGTACATTATTTAATTAAACTCAAATTTAACGTAAATATATTATGATTACGAGTTTTTATACGAAATTAATTAAAAATCTTTAAAATTAAGAAATTTATAGAAATTATACGCATTACACGCGTAAATATATAGAAATATTAATATAACACAGACGATTATTCTATAGTATGGTTGATGTAACTCGATTATATTTCTAGTATATCGTGAAACAAAGAAAAAAGAATTATCGCGTTCCATCAAAGAGAAATATATCGATACATCAATTACGTCTCACTTTCGCTTACATCCCAAATCCGATTGAAAATGTATTTTTTATAATTAAATAAAATACGTCATTAACGAACGAAACCAAGATATCAAGCAACACAGAGCGATTAATTATCGAAAGAAGAGAGATCTTGACTGTACGTGTGGGTATATAGGTATATACTTATATATGAATGTGTATACACAGGAGGTCAGCGTTACCATTCCTCGGATCCGCAAGGATCGGGCAATTACCGCAAGATCGATCTTTCGACTGCCAAAATGGAAGATATCGTTGCGAGTAAAAGGAGAGGCGCTCGTTAGAAAGTGGCCTGGGAAAACGCGTGTAGTGCGTAAGACCCAACATAATTCCATCGAGCTTTCCCTCCTCTCCTGCAGGTCACGGTATATATCCTTTGGTTCTTGTCTAACCTCACCATGAGAAAAGATTATAAATATGTTTCACTTTTATCCGCATCTTTACCCCGTAACAGAAAGAAAAAAAAACCACGTACATTTTCCCCCAAAAAGAATTCCTTCGGAGAAAGTTACTTTACTTTTTTTGTTTTTCTAAATACTCGTCCCGGTTTTCGAGTTGCACAACTCGCATAGATTTTCTGGGTATTTGCATTCACGCGGGCACATATAGGAGAACTAGGAAGGAACCGCGCGGCGGCGATGAACCCGGATTTGGAATTTTAAACGATATATATATACACGAATGTATATATTATAGCTTCTGGAGTGTGTTTACATTCATTTATTCGTTTGACTTTTTAATGGACACGTGTGTACGTGGTATACACGAGAGACTCTGATTCTCGAACTAAGCAATATGAAAATTTATGCTTTACCGTTTCCTCACTGTGTATATATACCTACATGCGCATGTACTCGTTTATCTCTTACTCGTTATATTTTAATGTCGATTCAATCTCATTTTTTTCATTTAATTTCTTTTAAATAATTATTACTTTCTTTTGGTTACAGGTGAGTATACTTTTATCCATCGAGGAAATGTCTGAAATACGTTCACGGATCAATTCGTAAGTAATAGATCAAAAAGTCTCTTATGCAATTCCTATTATTTTAAAAGAATAATTAATATAATGCGGTGTATAGTTAGGAGATACATGTTATCAAATGATAATATCGTGGCAACGTGACGTTTTGATTGACGTTCAATGTAACGAAAAACAGATTGAAGTTCAATTACTTTTTCCTTTTTTTTCATGCTTACGTATGATTTTATAACGTGCTGTTAATACATGACTTCTGCGAAACGATATCTATGTAATTTTATACGCATCGAAATAATTATTACAGACAGGTTATTTAAACATGTTATTAATTGACTGTCAATGTTGCAAGTTCAAAGCAGTTTGGCTATTATGGAGATTTTAATACTTTCGTGTATAATGCTATATATTGTTTAGATTTATCGAAATTTTAATTTATTAAGTATTATATTTTCAAGTATATGTATCAGCATGTGCGCGTTTTAATTTAATAATGAACTGTTTAATCAGCGGTTTAATACTTTTTGTTACGCAAAAAATTTACTATAGATATAATTTTAAAAAGTTGAAAAAACATAGTTATAACTTTAAACAATAGAAAATGTGTAACCAATAGTTGCAATGCATTTAGAACGTAAATAAATTAAACATACGTCGACCTTAATTGAATAAAGAAAAATTGTATTTAATCATCGGCTACTTATTTACATTATAACAATTACGATTACCAATGCGCTTCTCCTTATTGCTACAAGAACAATATTTTAATTAGTTAGATGACAAAATAACAATGACTTGACAGGATTACGTACATTCGTTCACAAAGAAAGCGTCGCAGATTCGCATTGTTCAAAGTAGGTAACGATGTTCGTATACTACTAAAAAAAACAAGAATCTTTCGATAAAGGCATTCTAAACTTCGACCCTCGTGAGAATCACACGTGTATACACTCGTATCTTCACACAAGAGTTACAATCTCGCGCGAGATGATTTATAGTTTGGTGAAAGTATACAAACCTCTCATCCCCAATCGAAATGTAACCTCGGAAAATCATAGTTATCGAATTACACAAAAAAAAACGACTCGATCAATTTGTCTGGTATATTCGTGGTTAATTTTTGCACACCCGTAAAATCAAGTTGACAAGTATATTGTAAAGGATCGGTAGAAAAACGTACAATATCTTGACAATGGAAAAGGGGGTCGATACTGTTTACAAAAATCTCGCGTTGAAGAGGTAGGTATAGAAAGAGCGAACCCGAAAACCTAGCAGAATCCAAAGCGGAGCGAGGCATAGTGATTCTTAGAGAGAAGAACGGCACTAAAAGTACCGCGTGGGCTTGGTCTATTGGACGGCCTACTGGCACGAATACCGCGGGCGGCGAGTGCGCCTTTCTACGTCACCTCGTGTTCTATAGACGTGGTTGTACGTATATATGTATTTACCATCCGGACCCCGGATTACTTTGTACTTCGGTATACACCGAACTTCTTATACCTTCGAGATGAAGGAGAAATTCGCTTTTGGGTTCGAAAGCTACATCGAAGATTTTATAGTTTTTTTTTATTTCGGTTTCGAGTTGAAAGTTTGATTCAACCCATGTAGTACTTATTGAAAAATGTTTATTTATGGTAAATGCTAGTTTCGATCTACTTTTTTTTCACGAGTAACTTTTTGCAATAATTATAAATGATTATTTTTTTTTTCATTTTCGCTTACAGTAAATTTTTATATATTCAGTTGAAAGACACAAATTCTATCCTCAGTCAATCAGTTTATCGAGTTACACGAGATTTATTAATAGTTATCATTGATATTGAATGTTGGCTTAATAATTGCACGTCAAGATCAGTAAATTTTCCCGCGCTATTCGCCTAGAATGTTAGATTACTTTTTAGTCTGAGAAAATTTAAACACGCAAAGTAAAATAGAAGATATGTTTTAATAAAATTATAATAATAATTACCTGTTTAACAAAATACTTTTAAACAGAGACGATTAATGATCATCATCCTGTGCATGAAATCTAATGCGTAACGATGTGCAAGATTTGTTGTAAGATTAATTTCTTAATTCTAAATTCATTAATTCAATCTCGGCACATAATCTTAAACATGTGATATTACACACTTATCTTTATATAAAAGGGTACATAAAATCCGGCTGTTGCATTATTAAATAAACTAAAGTCAT
The DNA here is from genome assembly GCA_026168455.1 of Theocolax elegans. Lineage (NCBI taxonomy): Eukaryota > Metazoa > Arthropoda > Insecta > Hymenoptera > Cerocephalidae > Theocolax > Theocolax elegans. The sequence continues at coordinate 95,234,317 of CM047425.1, forward strand.
AAATCACTCGTGTAAACTCATCCCTTTCACACACGTAGTTCCTTGTTGTAATTGAGAAAAATTTCTCTCTCTCTCTCTCTCTCTCTCTCTCTCTCACTCACTCTTTTACTTTTCAGGAGGTAAATTTATTTTCCAACCGTATAGGTGTATACGCGGTATATACTATATACGTATATATAGAAAACCCGAAAAGCTCATTACCGCGAGTGCACGATTTTCCAACAACTAATTCGCGAGCCGTTCGTGATCATCACGGGGAATCGTTCCCCCTACTCTTAAAATCAGCCGGTAAGCAAAGGAAGCTTGGTGTGTTGAGCGAGCGTAGGATTTATCTCAAGCACGTTGGAATTTTCGCGGCAGCCGGAAGTCGAAGGCACGCTTCAAGACCCACTTGCCTTGATAGGTGGCTCCTTTTTCACAACCGCTTATCTCTGCAGCATACCGTCCAATCTTTCTCTCCTTTCCTCTTTCGGACGGTTTTTACGCGCGATAACGGGTGCACTTTTAATTGCAAGATTATTGTAATCTTTATATCCCCCCCTTTCCTCTTCTTTTCCTCCACCACCCCCCGCTACTCCCCAACTTACGTGTTGATTCTTTTGCTTCAAACCCTGCCCTAAAATCAGTCCCTCTCTCTAACGGAAGACTGTGCGGAAATTGCTTCGAGATATCTATACGGTTATTTTTAAACAGTAACTTCGCGCCGCGGTCTCTCAACGGACTGCGGAATTTGACAGGTTGTAAACGTTGCTCGACACACACGTACAAAATGTCTCGTATTTCAGAATTGCTATCTCTATGCAAGTTCAAAGCAGTTTGGCTATTATGGAGATTTTAATACTTTCGTGTATAATGCTATATATTGTTTAGATTTATCGAAATTTTAATTTATTAAGTATTATATTTTCAAGTATATGTATCAGCATGTGCGCGTTTTAATTTAATAATGAACTGTTTAATCAGCGGTTTAATACTTTTTGTTACGCAAAAAATTTACTATAGATATAATTTTAAAAATTTGAAAAAACATAGTTATAACTTTAAACAATAGAAAATGTGTAACCAATAGTTGCAATGCATTTAGAACGTAAATAAATTAAACATACGTCGACCTTAATTGAATAAAGAAAAATTGTATTTAATCATCGGCTACTTATTTACATTATAACAATTACGATTACCAATGCGCTTCTCCTTATTGCTACAAGAACAATATTTTAATTAGTTAGATGACAAAATAACAATGACTTGACAGGATTACGTACATTCGTTCACAAAGAAAGCGTCGCAGATTCGCATTGTTCAAAGTAGGTAACGATGTTCGTATACTACTAAAAAAAACAAGAATCTTTCGATAAAGGCATTCTAAACTTCGACCCTCGTGAGAATCACACGTGTATACACTCGTATCTTCACACAAGAGTTACAATCTCGCGCGAGATGATTTATAGTTTGGTGAAAGTATACAAACCTCTCATCCCCAATCGAAATGTAACCTCGGAAAATCATAGTTATCGAATTACACAAAAAAAAACGACTCGATCAATTTGTCTGGTATATTCGTGGTTAATTTTTGCACACCCGTAAAATCAAGTTGACAAGTATATTGTAAAGGATCGGTAGAAAAACGTACAATATCTTGACAATGGAAAATGGGGTCGATACTGTTTACAAAAATCTCGCGTTGAAGTGGTAGGTATAGAAAGAGCGAACCCGAAAACCTAGCAGAATCCAAAGCGGAGCGAGGCATAGTGATTCTTAGAGAGAAGAACGGCACTAAAAGTACCGCGTGGGCTTGGTCTATTGGACGGCCTACTGGCACGAATACCGCGGGCGGCGAGTGCGCCTTTCTACGTCACCTCGTGTTCTATAGACGTGGTTGTACGTATATATGTATTTACCATCCGGACCCCGGATTACTTTGTACTTCGGTATACACCGAACTTCTTATACCTTCGAGATGAAGGAGAAATTCGCTTTTGGGTTCGAAAGCTACATCGAAGATTTTATAGTTTTTTTTTATTTCGGTTTCGAGTTGAAAGTTTGATTCAACCCATGTAGTACTTATTGAAAAATGTTTATTTATGGTAAATGCTAGTTTCGATCTACTTTTTTTTTCACGAGTAACTTTTTGCAATAATTATAAATGATTATTTTTTTTTTCATTTTCGCTTACAGTAAATTTTTATATATTCAGTTGAAAGACACAAATTCTATCCTCAGTCAATCAGTTTATCGAGTTACACGAGTTTTATTAATAGTTATCATTGATATTGAATGTTGGCTTAATAATTGCACGTCAAGATCAGTAAATTTTCCCGCGCTATTCGCCTAGAATGTTAGATTACTTTTTAGTCTGAGAAAATTTAAACACGCAAAGTAAAATAGAAGATATGTTTTAATAAAATTATAATAATAATTACCTGTTTAACAAAATACTTTTAAACAGAGACGATTAATGATCATCATCCGTGCATGAAATCTAATGCGTAACGATGTGCAAGATTTGTTGTAAGATTAATTTCTTAATTCTAAATTCATTAATTCAATCTCGGCACATAATCTTAAACATGTGATATTACACACTTATCTTTATATAAAAGGGTACATAAAATCCGGCTGTTGCATTATTAAATAAACTAAAGTCATAAATCACTCGTGTAAACTCATCCCTTTCACACACGTAGTTCCTTGTTGTAATTGAGAAAAATTTCTCTCTCTCTCTCTCTCTCTCTCTCTCACTCACTCTTTTACTTTTCAGGAGGTAAATTTATTTTCCAACCGTATAGGTGTATACGCGGTATATACTATATACGTATATATAGAAAACCCGAAAAGCTCATTACCGCGAGTGCACGATTTTCCAACAACTAATTCGCGAGCCGTTCGTGATCATCACGGGGAATCGTTCCCCCTACTCTTAAAATCAGCCGGTAAGCAAAGGAAGCTTGGTGTGTTGAGCGAGCGTAGGATTTATCTCAAGCACGTTGGAATTTTCGCGGCAGCCGGAAGTCGAAGGCACGCTTCAAGACCCACTTGCCTTGATAGGTGGCTCCTTTTTCACAACCGCTTATCTCTGCAGCATACCGTCCAATCTTTCTCTCCTTTCCTCTTTCGGACGGTTTTTACGCGCGATAACGGGTGCACTTTTAATTGCAAGATTATTGTAATCTTTATATCCCCCCCCCCCCCCGTTCCTCTTCTCTTTTCCTCCTCCAGCCCCCGCTACTCCCCAACTTACTTGTTGAATTCTTTTGCTTCACCCTGCCCTAATCATTCCCTCTTCTCTACGGAAGCTGTGCGGAAATTCTTCGAGATATCTATACTGTTATTTTTAACAGTAACTTCGCGCCGCTGTCTCTCAACGGACTGCGGAATTTGACAGGTTGTAAACTTTGCTCGACACACACGTACAAAATGTCTCGGTATTTCAGAATTGCTATCTCTACCTAGAACACAGTTGAATGTATTTTAGTAATGTTTCCTTTTTTTTTAATCTTACACAAATATTTGCTTTCCACGTGAACAATTACTGTATATTGAGGTGCTACTTTTTTGCACTCGCAACTGAACTTTAAGTAGTACTCAGCTATTTTAAGGTATAAACCATGTTTTTGCACGGAAAATTAGCATATTTACAACTATTTATGCTAAATGGCTATTTCCTAGTCTACTTATACCGTCTAAATACGTCTATTACGGGATCCGTACTTTTTTATGGGATTAAATTTTAAAATGTTTTTAAACGTCGAATGAAAAATAACTCGAGTGCAACTATATGCGTAATATAAATTACTTCTTTAATAATATTATATCATTCGTATCGATGCATCTTGAAATGCCAACATAAAGATGAATATTATCGAAGCATGAGAGAGGATTTATATGAATTTGCTGTTCCTATAGATTGTCGCACCTGCTGCGAATTTTCATTGAGTGTAACGGTTAAATTTATCATGACGTACGACAAATTCTAACTACAGTTTATAATGTTTCAGGCAAATTCATCTAGTAACAGTATATTAAAATGAATAACGTTAAATCAATATAAAATATTTAAATTCGCAAAACGGAAATTATATTTATATATTAATATATTGATCCATTACATTTTGATTAATACAGTTTTAAACATTCAATCTTATATACACAGTTGTTGAGTTCTTTTGTAATCCATTTAATCAATGTAATCTTATCTGCATTATACGAGTATACTTTACAAATATTGCGCGTGTAATCCATAAAATTGTTTTATAACAAAAAAGATTATTCGTATGAATATAAGTATAATTATTTTTAATAAATGCAGCTTTCGTATATATAGTATCAGCAATACATCAAAACATTAAATACCATGGAAATGAAAGAATCTTTTTATAAGCGTCAAAGATAAATTTGGTGGTGGTGCAAGAACTTATCGGAGAAAGCATCGTTCTCGTGTCAGAATATCGCTTTATAGTTTCAGGTCACCCGTTAGAAGCCGATTAATAAGCCGTCTGCGGTAGCGATAAAAGTGCAAGTCTATTTTATATACATATTTCTATACACATACCTGTACGCCTCGGTTAATTTCTCCAAAGATTTTCTCTCAGAGCCGGAAAAGCGCAATTTTGTGACTAATAAGCCGGGACCCATGTCGTAGGCGGTGTATACGACATTCACATGTGCATGCTGTATAGTAGTGAAAATTGTGTGAAGCATCCGTTCAGGAGTTTATCTCCGGCAAACCAGTGCACGCGAGCGAAAGCAATCCGATGGCCTTCTCAACCGTGAAATTTTCTTTCCTCGCTTAGCTCGACATTGTCCCTCTCTTTAATTTGCTTTTTTCTTTTGTTTTTAATGACGTATGACAGTGTGTCTTTACAGCGGATCCCGAACGGTTTTTTTATTTTTATTTTGTTATGAACGTTTGTGTATCGTTCAAGTGATGTAAGCACACATTGTTTAATGACTGTTTGTAAATACTAATAATCTTAACAATTATCTTATAAATACTTACAATTATAGAAATGTATAATTATATATCTCTTAGTTTTTCTTTTTCATTCGTACAACAAATTAATTTTTTAATTTTAATAATAAGTAACGTTGCTGTTATTATAATTGCGTTTGCGGTTTACAGAAATCGAATAGGTAATATAATCATTAGAATAATATCGTGATTTTCTTATTATTTTATATTTAACTTTAAAAAATTTAGATGATCATTTTTAATTTACTTTTTATAGTTTAATTTACCGTTGGCATTAATATTCCACCGTAATTACCTGGAACAAAAATGTATACTTGTTCAATAACTTAAAACTTCGGATTTATAGATAAAAACATGGTTTCACTTTGATAAGTGTGTACAGGAAAAAAAAGTACCTGTTTCGCGAAATGCGTATCTTAATTCAAGCAAAAATATCGTACTCCTGTATGCGATGTAAAAGCATTTTATCGTTGCTTAAAAGTACATAAAAATCGATCGAAAACATAAGGAAAAAGAAGCACGAGAACCAAATAAAAGTGGATTGTAGGCTATGGAAAACTAGTTTTCGTTAGATCCTTTATACATCTGACCTTAACCGACTACAGCGCATACAAAATACGAAAAAAAAATACATTTTGTTCGTAGATTTCTACAACGGATGACGTACCATTAAAATGCATTCCTTGGCGCGTATTCCTTTTTTTTTTGTTTTCGTCCATAAGACAAAGCGCGTTTTTCAAGCAGCATTGTACGGTCTCGCGATAGAGATATTCGCGCAAGCCCGAGCGTCCGAAAGTAGGTGAGAGTTGAGTCAGTGTGTCGATCCGTTATGAGCCGAAGGCCATTCGAAATTCGTCGGACTATACACGGCCCACATTGCTACATGGACCAACCTTTAAATACACACACACACACACACACATATATATATATTTATATATGTTTTATTATATATATATACACATATATATTTCCTTCCTCTTTCATTTTCGATCCGCGTGTTTTCCTATAACAATTTTATGAGCCATCGCGATTTATTGCTTGCTTACCGATATTCCTGCGTTAATTCCGATATATTAATATGTTTACATTAATACTCGACGAGGAAAAGACCTCGATACCGACTTTCTTACCTTTTTTTCTTTCTTTGTCAAGCTCGTTTGAATAGCCGTTTAAGAACGATATATGCTTGTGCCTACGTGAGACAGTAAACAAATGTCCAACGCTTTTAAAATTCGAACCTGGTGCTACTACTTAAACGGTCGGCGCTACTGTGTTTATAGGCAGTTTTTGAGATTCCGTTAAGTGGATTTTGACGCGAGGTAAAAACGTTTACCATCGTATAGATGCAATTATTAAACGTTATTGTTTTTTCGAAGAACTATTAACGGTATACCAACTTTGCTCACTACCGTACATCTATGTACTGCAATGACTCCTTTCAACTTTTATGTATTTATGCAGTACGTTTGTCACAGACATATTCACACACGTGTATATAATACGTATAACAATCTGCACTTTATTACTAACAAATATTTGATTGTAAATATATATATATATAGTATTACTTTTATGTTAACTACATGGGAGTATAACTGTAAATATATTATTATATAAATAAAGTTTGCATATATCGTAACAATTTAAATTATCGTTTATACTCGAATCGATATAGTTCCTATAAAAAGTAAATTAGTAATCAACTAACTTTTTTTTATTGGTTATAACTTAAGTTTATTAACATTTCCTTTAATAAATTCATTATTTTAATTAGTATTACAATATAATATACACTTAATAATTTACCTGTAAAAAGTTTTATAAAATCCGTTAATAAATGATTTTTAAATGCCAAAAGTGTTTTACTGTAGCGTATAAATACAAACAGTAAACTGAATATAATATGCATAATTGTAATATCAAAGTTTGAATAAACAAGTACTTTTTAGTTGTATTGCAGTTCTTAAGGTTGTGTCCAGGCTCGCCGCACTTGTAGCACGACGAGGACCTGTCCACTCCCTTACAATTCCGTTTCGTGTGGCCGAAGTCTAGGCACCGATAGCACCTCTCGACCAAGACTCGATCCCGAACGCGACAGCTTACGAAGCCGACGCAGAGATGCCGCATCGACTTCAGCTTGTCAGCGCTCTCGTGATCCAGCTTCACGATGGCTGTCTTCTGTTGACTGCGGTTTAGGCCCAAAAGCGTCACCTCTCGGCCCTCAGGCGAAGAAGTAAGCACTTTATTTAGGGCTGCCACCACTTCGTCCCTCGTTGTGAGAGCGTCCAGGTCTCTGATCTCAAGGGTAACCCTTCGATCTCGGACTCGAACTTCTCCCATTCCTTGGGTAGCAGTACGGACTTTCTCAGCGAATGCTGTTGCGTCCGTCTTCTTGCCCAGCCGGAGCAGGACATCTCCCCGCCCTGTTGGCCGTACGCTCAGAACCTGGGCGCCGCTGTCGTCCGGGTTGACTTCCTTTCGGAGCTTCCCCAAGACTTCAGCGAACGTACGGTCCCTCGCGACAGTTACCACCAGGGTGGATACCGGCGCCATCTGGCGCTTTCTCCTATCAAGAGGCGCCTGTCCCGACTTGACTGTCGGCTTTTTCCCCGCCACTGACGCGGACTTGGATTGCTCCTTGTCCGTGCCACGTGGTGGTACCTCCTTCCGAGGCTTCTTCTTCTTGCGGCTCTTAGAGACCTCGGGGGGGCTTTGGGGGCCCTCTCTACTTCTCTTTTGAGCCTGCATTCTAGCTGTAGCCGTAAAGACGGCTTTAGCTATAATGCCTCTTCTCTTAGGCCGCCGACGATTCTCGTGACCAACTCGATAATCCTCGACTTGGCACTTGTAATCGTCGACTGCCGAAAACATCTTTTTGGTTTTCCCGTAGAACTCTTGTACAAGAGTGTCTACGGTCTTCAGCCCTGTCTTGACGACCATGGAGATGTTAGGCTGCTTTGCACAAGCGGCCAACATAGCCTGGAGTTCGCTCTTTAGATGGTCGTAAGTTGAGTCGATGTCCTCCTGCGCCTTCTCTACCTTCTCGTATTCCTTGCGGAATATTTCGATCTCCTCTTGAGATTCCTTACTATAGGCAGAGATGCCACTGATGGCACTACCAAGGCTGGTAACGCTGCCGCTTCTTAACCTGTTTGCGGATGCAACACTCAACATCTGTAACGACGGCTGCTGTTGGGGGTTTTCTTTCGAGGGCCCCACCTCTGACGTGTTCGTAGAACGAAGCGCTTGGTGGCCTCCCCCAAAATCCGTGAGGCCAGCGCCGGCCACCGGGGCTTTCACCCGATCGGAACCGACGGCGGGATTGACTCCTAGTTTGGAGCTGCCCGCTTGGGGTAATAGGTATTCCATTCGCTTGTTCATCATCCTTCTTCAACTGTTTGGTCCACGGAGGCTATTTTGTTTCACCTCTACCCTTCACGCAAGCGTGACGAGCTTGTATTACCATTATTAAATTCGAATGTACTGTTGAATAACGAACGGACAATTGAAAAATTACAAAATAATTAATGCAGCAATTTAGTATAATCATTCGTTAATATAGCTATGCTTGAATAACCGATAATTTTTCTCGAGTCAACAATAAAAAGTGATAGTAAACATAAAAACTATTAAGATATACACAAACATCCAATAGAAAAACTCGGGAAAAAAAAGAAAGTTTACACTCGGAATATTCGACATCAAAAAAATATTACGCTCAATATTCGCCGCGGTATAATGCATTTTGCGTTGCGTCAAACGCAGTTACGGGTATACCTTTCGCATTCATAAAAGAAACAATTTTTCATCGCTAGAAACATTAAAAAATCATAACAGAGGAAGTAATTAAAGAAAAAAAACAAGAACTATTTTATATATGAAAAATTACAAAAGAGCTGTATCAATTTGAAGCAATGTACACACACACACACACGCACACGTACAGTCACACCCACACACAGACACACAGATATAAATCTGAAAGATCGTAAACAAAGCCGTCATCGAACCATCATTCGCGCACGTCCGATTATTATAAATGCAGAGGCAATCAACGTTCTCTCGCAACGTTCCCAGACTCTTATAAGGATTTCCATTCGCGATGGATTTCCTTACGCGATTCTATACCCGATTTATTCATAGGTGTGTGTGTGTGCAGCGCGCGCGCAATTCTCATAGCACCGTTGCCGCGTTCAAACGATGATTTACATGTTTGCGCTTTAAGGAGAAAGTGTCAATTTCTATACGGTTGCAATTCCTATCACGATATAAACCGACTGATCGTCTTTCCAAGTTTTTTGCGCAAGTTTTTTTTCACCGCGCGAATGAAAATGACCAAATTTGTACGTTTGCGAAATTAGCGTGCACTTTTTTCCCTCTCCTCTTGCAGTTGCGAGATTCAGTTCAGTTCGAATGATTTTTAACGTGTCGTTTTCATTATTCGACTCGAGTTCTGCTTTGAAATGTTTTATTTATGACGAAGCTTAATGGGTGTGATGTTTAATTTGCGAAATTTATCAGTCCTTTACTCGTTTGAGAAATCATTTTTCTTTTTCAAGTTTCAAGGATTTCTTACGAAATGCGTGGTTATAATTCTGCTATTTTTGGTTTTATTACACGGTAAATTATTGTTACGAGTAAATTAAAAAATTTTAATTTTTATTTATTCACATATTAAATATTAAATTGCTACTATAAGTTATTATATATAATATATATGTAATATTAGTAGTTGCACAATATATAGTTAACATAATTATCGAGAAACTTTAAATTCAACGACCACGTTAAACAATTATTTTACTTTTATAATAAAACTATGAGACAAAAAATAAAACAATTCAGGAAGATGTTTAAGTAAAGAATGGTATCCAATTTCATGAGACGTATCGATTATATTATTATTGTTTAAAATAAAACAAACTGCATTTAATCATAAAAATTTATGAGAAAATTATATATTTTTATATTCATCATAAAAAGTAATGTATTTAAGAAGAAATGTTGTTATAGTTAATAGTAATAATTTAGAGAAATTACAAGCATGACATTACGTTATACTTAAATGTACAATTTAGAAAGTCTAATAACATTAATGCACATGGAAATATAATAAATAAATATAAAAGTGAAAATTAAAGGTTACATAAATACCACAATCAGAAAATCAGAAAATGTAAATACCACTTAGGGTCTCCCAGAATGGTCGGTGTTATATACCACGGTTATGCTCCCGCAAAAAAAAATCCAAAACATATATATAGAAGAAAGAAAAAAAAAGAGAAGAAGGCTGATATTCTTAAAATTATCAAAATTCCACCATCTTTAGAAAGATGCGGTTATATTGTGAGGTTGCGTCAATCATGTAACCGCAAAAGCCACGTTGGTGATATATTCCAGGATAGGTCTGAATCTAACTAGATCGCGATAATCGCTCAAGACGAAAATAAGCGTTTACCAACGAAATTCCGGATCCGAGCTTGCGTAGGTAATGAGAGTGTGGGTGCAACACCAAAACGAGTTGAAGAAAATAGAACCATTGCAAAAGAATCGATTTGATGCAAATGCGGATCGTCGTGCGCTACTCGCATAGTGCTAATTATGATAGAAATGCATGGTATTTCCTAGCGAAAGGCCCTCGTTCGTTGCGATATACGAGATCGATTGAAATTGGCCGATTGTCGCCGGCTACCGTTGATTGACCGGTACGTGCATATGTATATGTACATACGTATACATACACATACACCATGCACAGACGAGAGAGCGGGGAAGCTTTCCAGAGACAAACTGGTTTCTTATGCGTGCGCGCGCGCGCTCCCGAGCACCCAGGCTCTATCGGAATTCGTCCCCGATGCATATCATTACCGATTTCGCTCCCACCCGTTCATCGAGCTTCTTTGCAAAAATTTACGGTTCTCTCGAGATAAAGTCTCAGTCGACGTAATTATGTCTCTTATTGCTGGATATTACGGTTTCGTTACATTTTCTTATAAAGCATTAAAGAATTTGTATTACATTTCAACGTAATTTTACATATTTTATTTATTTAACAAATTTCACGTGTGAACTGTAATTTAACGTAGTAATTATACAATGTATGAAAAATTACTTATTATCTCGTGCTCGCAAAAGCAATTCTTTTTTATTTTATGCGTACGTGGTAAGGCAATTTCTAAATTGATTTTTGCATCCACTAAGAATAATAGTTTGTTGATGTATATATATACATGTAATTAATATCAAGTAATTTATAATAAAAGAACGTGAACAATTTATTATCATTAATATACTATGTTTCTATAAATAACACCTACTAAAACCTATTAAAATATATCCTTAATGTAAATGGTAAGAAATCATTCATCCGAGGGCACTAATTCAATTATGACACGCTGTACGCTATGGTTACAAATTTTATCTATATTATATAGATTAAGTATTTCTCATAAATTTTTTAACGTAACCGACATAATTTTTTAACCATATTTATTGTATACATATTAATATACTATATTATATAATACATTTTTATACGTCTTATAAAATTGTAAATAATCTTTCATTTCTGCTTAATGAAATTCGAACGAGATAATCATATTTACATATCTCTGCCAAATTAACATAGTGAATAATCAATTATATAATAAAATACTTTAAATAATAATTATATATTATTTTGTATTATATTATTGTCAGATGTCCCAGCACATACACACACGGTGTACCTCGTTCATTGCTTCAAAAAGACATGTAACTGCTAATTAAGGAACACCGTTACTTTATAAAATTTCAATAAATAAATCCACATAGGAACCTCGAAACAAGCCCGTTTTAACGTCAAGTTTATTCACGTTGATCGAAACGAATACCACGTAGAGAACACAATGAGGTAGAGGGTTGATTGTTTTGTCGCTCGATCACCACATCGTGTGTGTGTACATATATATGTGTGTGTGTGTGTGTGTGTGTGTGTGTGTGTGTATACATGTATATATAGTAATGTTCAAGTCGGCTAGTGGAGCGCCGAAGCGTAGATATCAGGAGAAGATCGCCGAAAGGCAGCCTACCGTTTCCATCGTTTTGTTTGGCATGAGCGTTTTTCCGCGTGCTGCGTCGTTTCGCGAAATCAGCGTTGAAGAATCGGTCCGTTTTACCGGCGCTCGGCCTTCTCTTCTCTTCTCTTATGTTGCACGCGGATCGGTTTATTGGACGGGACCGGATCTTTTCATCCCGGCAAATGAGGTTGCCCCGCTATATTAAACTCTGCCGTCTCTTTCCGACTGCAACTTTTACTTGGGACTTTTTCCTCTTTTTCTTCAAGATCGATTCGCCCAGTGGTACAGGTATCGAAATTTATATGTACAGGGGTTTTTTATATTTTTAGTTTTATACAATTATTTAATAATAATTTACACCAACAAGTTAATTTTTTTTTATATTAATTATTTATTTTATCGATCTAATTTATAATTCAAGGTAAATTAATAAATCAACTTTAATATAGGACACATAAATATTTTATTTTCTACAAATATTTTTAGTTGTCTAATGCATGATTTGATATCTAGGTGATTCAGAATTGCTATATATATATTTTTTTTCTATACATTTTCGTAATATTAATAAAATTATATGCGTTTGCCTAATTTTTAATAATATCCACTTCTCGTGAGCGAAACAAGCTACAATAAATTGTAACATTTTTTCATTGAATATTAAAATTTAAACAACAAATAATTTATTAGTAATTTCGCTATTTTTAAACCCAAACGGGAGCGTTAACGTTTACCTCGATGACGAAATAAAAATGCATAAAACAAAATAATAATATGTTATATAAACAAAATATACTTTATACAGACGGTGGAATATACATAATTTAAAATAAATAGGCCAAAAGAGGAAAGAAAGTAGAAAAAGAGCCTCGAGCCTGTCGTATATAGAATCTGGGAGGTCCATCGTGTGTATATAAAAAGGAAACCCGAGCTCATGGACCATAGGCGATTGATCTTACGTCCCATTCATACATTTTCGTACGAAAAATCTCGTTCGAAAGTGGGTCCGGCGTTCCACTCACCTCACGATTGACTCGATCCTCTTGACTCTTTAGCCTTCTCTCCCCTCACCTTCTCTTTTCGCGATACACTCGCACGAGACGAGGGAAAAGACAATGAGCGATATCACGCTCGGTCATCGACGAAGACCGAGCTGATCGACGACCGGATGAAAGAATCCGTTAATAAAGCATGCTAATTCTTTACGCTCGGAGATGTTAGTCGCGTCTCCACTAAACTCTGCGGGTTAACTGTTTACCAAACAAACACATGGTCTCGCTTTTCTCACTCGTTTCCTTTTTTCCTATACGGTCATTTTTATACCTTTCACGCTCTCTGAATTTTAGCGCAAAAACATTCAAACGCTCGAAAAAAAAATCTTTATTATAGTTGCATAAGACTGAAGGATATGTAAATTTTCATTTTTTATTCTGGGAGTAAGAAAGCTTTCAGAAAATCAATTTAAAAAACTTGATAACTTTTGTTTTCTGCTAATTTATATACGTGTATGTGTATATGTGTGTATATAATATATATATATAGACTTTTATGTAACTAATTTTTTTCGGAATCAATCGGTTTATTTTCTTTCTGCGTGTAATTATAAATTTACATAAGTATTATGAAAGTTATGAAAATCGAAGCAAGTTGCTGTGAGATACTGTCGTGTCAAAGGTGGACAATATTATGCAATTTACTTGGCACGAACTTAAACACGATTACGATATTACTTTTTTAATGTCTATTGTCACTACCAATATTTTATTTTATTGCTTACTTTTATACACCTGTTTATTACAAAATTTATGACAATTTTAATGGCTAAAAGTGTCATAAGATTCTGGCTATACTTTCAATTAATTATTTAGGTAACGCGATATTTTATATTTTGAAGATTGAGTAATTAACACCCGGTGTAAATTGATATAAATTATTGTCTCAACAATATATTGAATGCATACTTGGAAAAGTAAAGTAAAAGTAACGGAGAACCAACTAAAAACTGATTTTGCAACGAACCCAAAATAACTATTGAAAAAGGTTAGAATTATCTATAACCCAAATCAATAACCGACAAAAATCACTGTCAAGCATAATCGATTACCTACTAAATAATTTTTAACGGAAATACGATAACGAGGAAAGAATGCGAAAAAGTGTGTGGGCACAGTAGGTGACCCCGTGCACAGTTATTCCCTCATTCTTATTTCGCATTTTTTTTTTGGACACTCTCGCGCGTCTATTGAACGTTAATGACCACCGGGATATCCAGAGATCAGCCTCCGGTTGATTTCTTCTCGTTAGAAAGTGACTGGGTGATATTCGGGTCGCGATCGGCATCGTCTTTTAATACGCAGGTTTATCGGAATTTACGAGCCGATCTTTAAACACAGTCGCCTGGAGGGCTAAGCCTCGCGGAGAGAAAATATTTAATGAGGAATGCCTTGTCAAGGTAACTGAAATACTTGTATCTTCTGTATAATTCTGTATACATATATGCGTACACAGACACATACACACACACATTTATATATAATCGGAGTTGTAATTGTGCTTTGCAATTGGCTACAAATTTCATTTGATCAAATGAAAGAAATCTATATATTAATTGCACAAGTATAGATCTCGAGTAAAAAAATATAGATGAAGTTAATTGTCTGGTTGTTGAATGATTGATAGATAGACTTTCATAGTTAACGTACCTTCACATGGACAGCGGATGTCAACTCTGGTTTGCAAGTAATTCTTTTTATGTTTATTATCGATTATGCAGCTACAAAAATTAAATACTAGTTAAGTGGGTGGTAATTAAAACAGGATTATAGAAGATATAATTAAATGAATAATTATACTTTTATTTAGCAAGTGTCAATAAGTTTCCAATTATTTTACTACTCGAAGAATCTCACGTATCGATCAGTCTATTATACACATATTAGAGTTAAAAGAAGTTTCATTAAATGATACATTTTAATTGTAGATTTAAACTTGTCTCATAGAAATAAAATGGTGATTTAGAAAAACTTTTTGCAACACTTATAATTATGTAATACAACTTAAGGAGTTAAAGTTAAAAGTTTCCAAGTTAATTTTAAATTTATTTATTATATCGAGACAAGTTGGTTTGCAAGCGTTAACATGTTCTCCAAAGTAACGTCACGTTAATTAAAAAACCTGTTTAGAAAATAGCAAAAAAAAACCCGTTTATAAATAAGAAAAACTACTAAACAGCTTTCTTTTCCCGTAATTGAAATAAAATTTCGTTGCATATAAAACTGAAACTTAATCTATTGTCTGGGGACTCTCATCTCATAATAATTAATTAGAATAATGTGAACGAGGCAAAATAATACCTTAATACAATTATTTATACTACTCTGTATTTTTCATTACGTAACTCGATAAAAAGTACCAGAAATGCAATAAAAAATTATGGATTATTTATAGAGAATGTAACGATATTGTTAAAATTTTACATTATTCTGTAATTACACTTATTCCCATAATGCGCGATCAAGCATTATTCGTATTTGCCGTATATTTTAAAACGATACTGTTTCACCTAAAAAACCTTTGTACGTACTCGTTGGAAGTGGTATCATCTTATCGTCGAATTGGACGAAACAAGATACGCATTTTCCAACGGTCCAAGTACGTAAGCACAAACTCTCGCGTCGTGCTCGACGCTTTCACCCTCGACACTTTTACTTGGATTCGCGTGTTGTGCCGATGCGTGGCCGCGCACGTGCGCGCAAGCCCCGCATACCGAGCGCTCCTTCTTTTTCCGGATCTACAGCAACAGATATAACACGCGTAGAAAAGCCTGGCGTTTGGTATTTTGCGAGTCAAGACTCTCACTTCGACGGGAGAACGCGATATACATGCGTTACTGTGTACAAGCTTCACGCTAAACTTGCTAAACACCCAAAGAGAGATCGAGTTTTCTTGTCGACGAATAGTTATCCAACTTGCAGTAGTGTGCCTCTTTTCATTGGATCCACCCTGATTTATCGATCAATTGTCCGGGAGATATTTTTTTCTATCGGGATCTTTTTGCGGCGTCTTTTTGTGCGTTTGCGTAAACCTTGGTTACATATACGTGGATTTCCAGCACGCGCAGGTGCTTTTATGTTTGTATTGTGTTAAAATTGATTTCTTATAAACCTATATACCACACAAAAGAATCCAATTAAAATTTATGTAATTTGTCACTTCTTTTGATGGTTTTAATAAATATAATTTGGATAGTACGTCACGTAATCGCTTGCAAACACATTAAAATATCATTAAAGGTAGTAAGAATAGAAAAAAATGTGTAGCGTTTTAGTAAGTGTTTTCGAATCGCGTTCAATAAGTTAAGCTTAATATTATGTTTTGCACTTTAGAGATTTCCTATTATATTGACATTAAGGCTTCAAGTATCTTTAAATTTACTCTAATTACGACACACCGTGTACGTACTGCCTATAGACACCCTCGTATTCTTAATTAATCTCAGCTGTAAACCTTATTACGTAATTCGACTACATTTTAAGTTAGTATGCAATCGATAGTTTAAAGTTCAACGATCTCTTGAGTAACAATTCCCGAAAACGAACGAAAGCAACGTATATTATCCTATTGGTTTGATTGTACTATCCCTCAAAATCTAATTTTATCGAAAAAAAAAAAAAAATTCGGTAGAAAATATAAATTTTTCTCGATGCAGAAAGTAACTTCGATTACGAGTAGGTATATAGCATTGAAAAAACAAAGGCACACGGTAGCAGTATAGTTTTATATCACGGTTTCTAGTACATAACGACGCTCGAGAAACGCGGGGCGGCGGGGACACGGGGTTCGTTTGCGGGTAGATCTCTAGCGTTATGGCTAATTGCGCGTCGTCCGATAACCGCTTGCAGGTGGCACGCTCGTCTTTCCCACGTCTGCTCACTTTCTCCGTCGCCACCGCCGGAGGTGCAGGCTGCAGATCGCGCGCACGCTCGCGCGAAAGTCAACCGCTCGAGAAAGCGCTTCGCGCGCGCCGTCCTCTCCGCGAATTCCTCAAAGTCTCGGGAGCTTTAATGACAAGCCGCACGATTGAGTCGTCGGCGTTATCGTTCTGTGATCACCCCGCTGTGACATTCGCGCTCGAGCGCGGTTTATCCTTTTATATATATACGCTTAGATTTTTCTTCTCGCGTGCGCTGAAGTTGAGCAAGAACCGAGGCGCCTTGCTCGAAAGAACCGATTGCACTCGCACTGACGAAACGACACGGGCGAGATCGACCTGGAAACAATTCGTTTCATAAGTCGTTGGGATTGTAACGGAGCGATGAATGCCGTCGCTCTATGGATTCTCAGAATTGAATTCTATATACGCTTGAAAATCTATTTGCGATAGCCCTGCGAACTGTTTCAAACAGTCGTTTGCCAGGGCGTGGGCATTCTCTCTCTCTAAGGTGTTTATACCTTTTCTCTGTACTTATAGGGCAATGTCTGCTTCATGATCGATTTTGAGATTTGACGTTGACAGATGACTTTTTGATGGATAGATTTTCATTCAAATGGGTTGACTCAACGATGACTTAAAATGGAGATATTAACCTCTCGTATAAGGTACATCAAAAGAAGCTGGGTGCACACTCAAAAATTTTATAATTTTTATCACGTTGTACTATTAACAATTCTTTTCACTTTTAATTAAGCACACATTTGTGTTCAAATCCGATTCATCGTTTTGCATAGATAAAGTTGCTAGAATAATTTTAAAAATGATTAAAAAATTAAAATTTTCTCAATGAAAACTTTTTATTATTCAAATGTTATACAGGCTACATCAATGTATACATTGTTACATCAAAGTATATGCATTTATTCAAATAGCTTTACATAAACAATTTTGGATAAACACAGGTTCATCCATGTACAACAGAGTTCAGCTTGATTTTTATAAAACTTGCCATTCAGGACAAAGAAAATTTCATCGAATCCGATAGAAAGTGATGTATACATGCGATAATCTGGAAAACTTGCGCAAAACAGAATTTGAGTCTTATATACTTGAACATCATCGGTTCAACAATTTTTTTTATTTCTGGCCAGTATACGTATATACTTATACACATAGATCTAACGGACATCAAACTATTCCGCTCTATTCTCACTTCGCCGATCAGTCAGTAGTTTTTTAACCTATAACGCATTATACGTACGGTAGTTCGTTAGTCGACTCTACTGCAGCGTTTATCAAAGAGGATGAGTTTTAACTTCACCGAGCCAACATCCTTTTTATTCCATTTGTAAAGGAATTAACGTAATGACATAGCCCAAGGAATTTTAATTCGTTGACGTTGAGCCATGAAAGAACTAATGAGCTGCTAAAGTGACAAATGCTGAATACATTGTTTTTAATTTGCAGGTTGGTTAATGACGCTAAATGGCAAAGGTTCGTTTTGATTTCAATGCGCGCAAAAAGTAGCACGTAAATGCTATAATTCACGCACGCAAGTTCATCAAAATAATATGCGTATATATCCTCTACAGTGGTTTTCGAGGAGGCATTAAAAACAAAATACTTGGATATTTCGCGTAGTCGTTCTATAATCATTAGAAATCATATCAAGGGAAATTAAATAAATTGTATTTATGGTTATTGAATATAGAAATTGCAGCATGCGTATCAAGTTATAAAGTACCCTTATTTTAAAATAGTAAAAGTAAGCGTAGAAAGTTGAAATAATCAATTAATGGGAGAATAATAGATTATTTCTAATGGGCCTTTATTTCGACTAGTCAGATTTTTATCAGAGTTATCGACGTTGCATTTTAGCAAAACATTTCATCGCAATATTAATAATTTTATTCTCCAAGTAATTGTATATCAATTTATTGCGCTTCGCACTCGCATAGTGAATTAATTATCATATATAAAAGCTAGTACAAATAATTTTTTTTATTAATTATGGAAAAGTCAATCGCGATGTTGGTTAATGAACGTAAACATAACTCTTACAAAATAAATGAATCCTAAATCAATTTCGTATGACAGAGAGCACGTAAAAGTTATCGTAAAAAGTCGTCAACGCATCTTCCGTATCACGAAGGAAAAAAGAAACCTGTTAACGATTTCGACTAAACTAGTAAAATCAGCTAAATGACATCGAAGCGTGGCAAGTAGACTTGTGCACTTGCACAAGAACACCGAGCGAGAATATAGGGAGTCGGTCAAGTAACTGTACGTCGCGGCCCCTGAACGACATCTTCAGCTCGTGTCAGCGGTACGTCGCTGGATTTTCTTTGCTTGCCGGATTCTTGTCGACTCCCAATATACTCGCACTCCCATAAAATGACAAAGTCACGGTATTTCGTATTCGTAGCATACGTGAAGACTCTCGCGACTATTACGTTTGAAATTGGAATAATAATTATTAATGTATAAGAATCGCGTTGGATATCTTGAAAATACGCTTTGTATCTAATTGGAGCATGTTTTAATTTCAGAACACCTATCACAAGAAGGCGTCGGTGGTATACGAAAACAGAGGGACATAGACGGTAAGTTCAAAAGATATAACTTAGAGATGTAACACTTTTAATATTTAATTGTACTCGTCATTTGAGAAACGAGGACACTCTTATTCTTGTATAAAAATAAATAATAATAATGTACATTATCTCTATTTTCTTGCTATATGGATTAAAGTTTCGTCAATGTATTATATTGTGTATTTTTTAAACGTCATTGCAGTGTAACGCGAATTACGCTTCATTGATAAAGTACATAATGTTGTATTATATTTGTAATGCATGTCTTACAATTTGTCTTATAATACTATCCATTAACTACTTTACTAGTTTTAAATCCTTTCTTTCTTCTTTTTTTATCTGGAGCCTTATATTTTCACGCGTTGACGCGATGTGCGGCCGTGTATATAAATTCATGGTAGACTCGTGCTTCCTATACTACGCGCTGCTTACATTTCGTCTATCATTATCTTTTATATGTAAATATTTATATTTTAATTCAAATATACTTTATTGAGTAAATTTTATTTAAAATAAAATATTTAAAATAAACTTTTATTTAAAATAAAATATTTTTTACTTAAAAGAATAATCATGTACATATCATTGGAGTCTGTCCTATTTATTAAACTGGATTCTTATATACAATTCATATTATAACAACTATAAATTACTTCAATTACTTCATTTCCAAATGATACATTAGTACGATTGCATTTTTCTTCGAAAATTGTTATTACTAAAAGGTGTGTAAATATTACAAACGTAGTTGACCTCGATCTCTTGTTTTCAAAAAGAACGCTCATTTCTCGTAAAAATTTAAATACTTGGAAAACTTGCAATCATTGTAATGCTTCTCTCGACTATTGGCGCATTTAGTAATACTGTATTATTGCAAAAAACAAAGCTCTGCACGCGTGTCTACGCCCTCGAATGTACATATAATTACTTTACGCGTTTGCGTTTCCTAAGTCTTTGCGTGTTGCGATTTAGCGTAGTATATGTAGTTTCTCTATAATTTTTTTAAACGCCAGAATAAACATTTCTGGAATTATCAGTAATAAAAAAAAAGAAGTGCAGCAAATGTAAGATCGTTGACTGTGAGGAGGGTTTAGTAACGCAAGACAGGGTTTCACGGTGCAGCTCGAGCCCGGCAAGGAAGCTACTAATTAGCGAGTCTACTAAGATTGTCTCTCTCTTTTTTTCTGTTTCTGTTACTGCTCCCGCCTGCTCCCCGCCTTCAACTCTTCTCAACAACTGGATGCCGTCTTCCTTCGACGTCCGCTCGCCACTTCGTCTCTCTGACAATCGACATTTTGAACTAAATTGACGGCGGACCACCACGATACTGACGAAATATGACTTTTGACTATTTCCGCTTTTATGCGATATAACTTTGAATCACTGCGCGAACAATTTTACACAAAATGCTTGGATTTGAATTGTTTATTTGAATTGTTTAATTAAATTATCTTACTTACATTTTATTCATTTTTTTCGGCAAAATTCTTTTCTTATTTTTTCGTTAATTAAAAGGTGTCACAACGGTTCTTTTGGTACCTGCTCGTCCCGGTAAATCCACTCCTCCTGTCGGTGTATTAACAAAAACTGCACGAACATTCGTTCAAGATGGAGCAAGTACAGAATATGCTACTCAAGTTTTGGGTACAACGTTGGATAACGGTCGTCTGTATGCGAGAATTTTATCAACATCCAGTAGAGTATTCTACGAGCGAGAACCTTCGCCGGATGCATCAAGTCCTTATGTTGTTTATCCTTCAACAACACCTGACAACGATTGGCAATCAACAATTAATTTTGACGAATCGCCCTTAAAAATTGTTGAAACTATTAGCGAAAACATTGAAGATTCAACAGCGAAAGATGAGCTGAACGACTTAAAAGATAATGACATTTTTAATAAACGTGAAAATGGCGAGATAAGATTTAAGCCAGCTAAAGTAAGAAATGATAATCTACCGACTTATACTGTGAAACAAGATTACGTTGTCAAAGGTTTGGATATTTCTTTGGAAGATGAACAACCTAAGCAATTCCGTCCGAGAGTGCCGAAAATCTTTAGACCGCAACCTAAAATTTCTCCGAAAAAGCAGGAGGTTAAACCGTTGGCTACAGTTACGTACCATGGTTTCGCTGATTTTGTTACAACAGTAGGTGATACTGTAATTGTTTTCTCACCCAGCACCGCTCCCGCACCTGTCGGACGTCCAGCAACAACGATTAAGGGAGATGCAACACTTCGTCCTGATGATGGTATAGCTGTTTTGAAAGTAAGACCTACTAGCGTTCTATCAGTGCCTAAGAAAAGTGAAACAGTACCGATTCGAGGTCGTCACCCTAATTACGACATAGCCCATAAGAATGCAAAGCTAAACAATGACAATGACGTTATTGATCTGCAACCGAGTACAGTAGGTCATGTAGATGGTGGATATTCGGGAGAATCGACTAGCCCTCTACTTTTAGTACCTGATGATAAAACTGGTGCACAAAATCCTACAGGTTTAATCAAAGTAATAGATTCAACAACGACTTTCAAAGGTACCACAACGCATTACATGAGTTCCATATTCGGTACGTACATTGGTACCAATTATGCTCAAATCGTACATACATCGTCGAATGTTTATTTTTATCCCGAAGATAGCACAAGAGGTTATAATTTGTCTGAAAATGATGAAGAACGTGAGACTACGAAAGATAGTACTGATTCTATTAGTACTTTACCACCGGAGACAACTGACAGCATTTTGACTACGATCAAAGACATTTTTACGACAGAAGCAACAACTGAAAATGAATTAGGAAATGATATTATTCCACAAAATCATGGCCGCAGTATAAAAGGCGCATCTCCGAAAAATCAATTTGGTGTAGACAGAGGTCAAAAACATAAAGATTCAAACGATAAAATATCTCTTGCGACAAGACTTTTACCTTCAACTGTTTATAAAACATTTACATATTTTACTACCTTCTTTATTCCTGGTAAAGGAAGAACTAGTACTTCAATTAAATCTAGAGAAGTTGTGTCTTCTGAAGTTACATATTTAACAGAATTAATTTTACCATCTAGTACACAAACTGTAAATATTGCACCTACTAAATCTCCTACTAGCCCTTCAAATAAAGTAGAAGTTTCATCTAAAACAGATTCGCTTAAAAGTACAAATAATCCAGATAAACAAGACGTTGAAGAAATACAATTGATATTTAAAACAATATTTACCACTTTTACATATTTAACCACATTCTATGATGATTCAACCACGAGTGTCTCGAGTCGGAAAGTAACTGCTACTAATGTTATAACACAAACTGTGGACCCAGTAAGTGCATCTCTTGATGTTGACGGATTAATTGAAAAGGAAGCATCAGTTTTAATAACGCCCACAAAAACAGTAGATACTGATTCAATCAATTTAAAAACCGTAGATATACAAAGTATTGGCATTAATAATTATGCAACTACTGAAGAAAGTACAGAAAATATATTAACGACAGACTCGGATGAATATACTACTATTGAAGATCAAACAACAACGGAAACAACTACAGAATCGGAGAAAGATAAAGACGAATCTTTAGTACAACTTGAACCAAGTCCAATATTAACAGAAAGTACCCAAATGTTAAGTGAACAACTGAAAACATATTATACAACATATACTTACTTTACAACAATCATAGTCGATGATGAAACTGAAATAGAAACTAGAACTGAAGTATTTAGTAATATTATAACTGAAACGATTAAACCTACTTCAGTGTTACCATCGATAGAAAACACTGCTACTGAAAAGCCAGCACCGCCACCTGAAATATTAGCTTATTTGGAAGCTTTAAAGAAGCAAAAATCAGCAGAAGAAGCTAGATTTTTAGCAAAAAAAGTTCAAGAACAAAATCAAGTAACTACTGAGGAAATGAACGATGCAACAACTGAAAATTCATCTCCATATTATTTTACTGATGAAACAACGATTTTTGATGATATTACTACGGACAGAATGACAAATGATGGTGAAGTTTTAGGATCTATGAAAACTGATGTAATATTTACTTCAAGTTCAGGTGGAACTACAGTACTTGATGTTGCAGATAAAAGGAATAATGTACCAGAAGATCAAGAATTGTCAGAAACGAATCATCACGATGTAGAGCCAGCTCCAACTTTATTGTTACAAACGTCTTATACTACTTACACTTACTTTACTACTATGTACAATGGAGATGCAACTGACGTAGTAAGTCGTTTAAAAACAGTAACAAACATTGTAACTGAAACTATAAGACCAACAGGTGTTATGCAACCTGAATCTAAAACACAACAACCATTAACATACTTTACTACATTTACTTACTGGACAACGTTTATCAAAGGAGATGAAACTGCCACGACTAGTCGTGAGGAAACTGTCAGTAATATTGTGACACCTGGAGTTACAGAAACACCTTCATTACAATTAGATGTAGTTAAAACATACCGACCATTCGTCCTTGCAACTCCTGTTCACAGTCTTAGCTCTGAATACAGGGAATCAAAGGCCACGTCTGATAATGAAGTAACAACATCTTCAAACGTTATATTGAAGGAAGTTCCGACTATTAAAGTAAATGAATTAAGTTCAACCATTTCTCCAGAACCATTGACATTGTATACCACATACACTTACTTTACAACTTCTTACATAGGAAATTCAACGATACTAAATAGTAGGCTAGAAACTGTTACCAGTGTATCTTATCCTGATGACCTAAAAGCTACTCCTCGAGCAATTGGTGGAGCCGCACCAAGTCAAATATTAGATACCGATGAGAAATCGGTTGAACCAAGCAAAGTTATTGATGCGCCAAAAACTGGACTGTTATCCACGGTAAGATCAAGTAAAGTAAATGATGGTACAACAACGCATTTTATGACTGACATTTATGGTACATATATTGATGGTCTTTACGCTCAAGTCGTTGAAACATCGTCGAAGATTGAGCCACCTACACCGATTTATACGTCAGCACCTACACCAGTGCTACCAACTGGAATTCTATCAATAAACAAAGGTAGTATTGTTGATGCTGATGAAATTACAACGGTATATTATACAACTAAACAAATCGGTTCAACAATTAATGGTCTTTACGTAAAAGTTATAGAAAGTACATCATCTACAAAAGTTAACGAAGATAAATTAGCTACACATACCCCAATTCATGGTCATAGAACGGGTCTTGTAAGATTGATAAAGGGTTCTATCGATGCTAACGATACCACCACCCATTATCAGTCTAAAGTAATAGGTACAAGCATAGATGGACGATATGCTCAAATAATTGAAAGTACGTCAAGTTACTTTATTTCTAAACCAACATCAGTGTTAAATATAGCTGCAACCTCAACATTATCACCACATCACGCTACTGGTGTACCAGAAATATCTCCGTCTCCAGCAGTTATACAGTCATCTATATCAGAGGATCATTCGGGAGATATTTCAAGTAATGACTCTGAACAAGATGAGAATGATAGTGAGTACGATGATGATCAAAAATCAAAGAAAAAATCACGTTTAACCTTTTCATCGAGAAAACGAACTTCCAGTGCTCCTCCAATAAGACCATTTGCATCTCGAAGCAGACCAACGTTCAATCCAAAAAGAAAACCACAAGGCGCAACTACCATTACAAGAAGTGATATAACCCCAACCATAACCGCTACCTTAGCGGGAAAAGGTAGTCGCTTTGCCACTTCTAGAGGTCGAGCTACACCTTCTTTAGGATCTTCTACATCGGTAAGTGCCTCTAGCTCTAGACGATTCGCCGGCAGAAGAAGTTCTCTTCCAGCAATATCTGCATCATCTACGAACCATCCTGCTGGCAGTTCAAGAACTAGAGGAGCTGTCAGAGCTACTCCGTCTTCTGCTTATTCAAGTAGACGAGGACCTACTTCTATCAGAGGATCTTCTTCAAGACCAGCCAGTCGAGGTGGTTCATCAACTTTACTTGTATCATCTACAAGATATAGGCCAGGAATACGTCCTTCTTCTACGCTTACTAAATTATCTTCAACAGTTAGACAGGACGATCAAGAAGATAATGCGAATGAGTTTACGACAGCAACTTTAGTAACAGAAGAAACACCAATTGACCAAGATAATTCAGAAGATGAAACTATTCCACCTACATTACCAACAACCACTGAATCCTCTAAACGAGCTAATAATCCACTTTTAAGATTTAGAAGACCTCCAGCGTTTGGCAGTGGAATAAGGTCTACAACTCCAAAAGCAACTACAACAACAACTAAACGTACAACTATAGCAAGGCAATCAAATCGTGCTGTTACTCCTAGATCAAGACCTACCGTGTCAAATATACCACCCACAAGAGCACGTCAAAGTCAATCTAGTCTTTTTCCGCCAAGAAGTCTTTTTGGAAGAAAGCCGGAAACTACCGAAACTCCAGTAGAGAACAAAAATGAAACATCTGAAGAAGAAAATTTTGAAGATGAACCTCTAGAAGAAATAACCGATAATGACTACGAAGGATCTGAGCAAAAAGAAAGTGCGCCACCAGTTACTCAAAAGAATAATGTATCGAGTAATTCCAAACAAGTTGCACAAATCAGACCTTTTACAAGAATTGGTAGAGGAAGAAGAGTTAAACGACAAACTAGTCAGGCAAGGACATTAAATTCTCGCTTTCGAAGGCCCAATGTTCAAGTACCAGTTATAGAAGATAGAATAGACAGTGACGTGAGTTCGAGCAAAGAAGAATATTTAAAAACTCCCACTAGTAACTCACGATATGGTACTCGTGGTAGATATCTGACTAGTAATTTACGATCAAGTGGAAATAAAGAAGATAGATCTTCGGAAGAATACATTGACACTCCAAATACACCTTCGACAAGATCAAGGTCTAAGCAAGTTACAAATAGAAGTTCAATTCGCGTAAAACCATCGCAAGTATCAAATTCTAATAGACAATTTACTCTTCGCGAGAAAGAAAATACAACACCTGTCAAATCACAATACAAAAGACCTGCGACTTCCTCAAGAAGTACTAATCTTAGAACACGAAATAATTCAAGAACTAGAACCGGAACCAACAGATACCAAGATACTACGAATTCTCGTCGAACAACGACCAGAAATTCATCGAGAAATGGTAGTAGAAACAATAATCGTAGAGTATCACCAAGTAGAGGTCGTCTAAGTTCTCATGAAGATTATCGTGACTACAACGACTTTGATGGAACTATAACTGTTACTCATTATGTTCCAACCGAAGTTACAATACCGGTCGTTAACAATGGCGTTACTGAAAAGCGGAATATCATAACCGCGCAAGCAAGTACCGAAATTATTGGACCTGAGCGTTACAGTACTATTGCAAATAATGATGGTCGAGATATCGTAGTATTAGCAAGTGAAATGACCGGTACAAATCTTCAGGGTCAGGTAGAGGTTACTAAATTTGTTATCCATGAAACACCTACTACTAAAGTATCACATATGCTAACATCGTCAGGTGGTCGTAGATTTTCACAACCCGTTGTCGTTCCGTCAACAATATACTCTATAGAAAACGTTGTGTCCACCATTCGACCTTCTCTTTCAGATAATGCACCCTTAGCTAATATTTTACTTTCACAATTATTACTTGGTCAACTTGGACAGCAAAATCCACTAGCACCTGGTGTTCCAGCTCCCGCTGCAACTCCATCAACGCGATATGATACACGCGCTACTACGTACATCACAACTATTACTAAACATCAGAGCACTGTTATTCCTTTAACCTTCCGTGGTAAAGAAATATTAACGACACTTGTTGATTCATCAACTGATGTTGTCACTGCTACGGAACTCATCACTGATACCGTAATTGTAACACCTACTGCCGCATTGCCAGCTGCAAACCTTAATTCGCTTCTGCTTCTCCTTCAGCAACCACAATCTCCGCAGCAGTCAAATCCTTTGTTGGACCCGTTATTTGCCGCTGCACCGTTATTGACACAAAGTAACACGTTGCCTGGAGAAGTTGAACGAAGGAATCAACCTGTTGATTTTGATTATAAACCGGAGAGCTATGAAGATCTATCGGAAGAAGATATTGAAAAACCATCGTCTAAAGGAAGGGGAAAGTCGAGTCCTTCGAAAACAAATGAAAAAGAAATCCCCGAAACAAGCGTTATAACTTTATATGTATCAGGACGTAGGCCTGGCGAATTTAGTACTGTTCTTAGCACTGTAAAAGTTGGCGAAGAATCTAGTACAAAAGTTAAACGAGAGATAAACGATGTTCCCATCTCTGCCTCTCTTTCCCCTTCGTTGCAAACAGCTTCTGAGCCGGCTTCTTACATTTTGGCAGGAAGCGAGGAGCCGATCGACGCGCACGCACCTACTCAGAGTCTCGAGAGCGTTGTGGGCGATGTTGGACGGCACATTTCCACGTCCATTCATACCTAACCAAGCCAAAAGTCCATGGTTCTCCTTCGATGCCACCTCTGTCATGCAGTCTTTGTAGATTTATCTTAAGGTATTTGGCTTCTAAGATATTGATTTTTTAAAAAGAATTCTACACTTAGCGTTTATCTTGTAAAGTAATAAATACGTTAAAATGGAATATTCTTTGAGTTGAAAGAAAAGTTAATGCAAAACAAAATTATGAGCTGCAAACGTAGATATTTTTGTTTCATTTCAATGCACAAGGATTCTTATTCAATCCTTTAACAATTGTTTCAAAGTTTATCAAATGATATTTTTAAAATAATTAACTTGCAAGAATTGAAGTGAACCCTTATGTATAGAAATAAAAAAAGTAAAAAATAAATTTAAGAATATATGAATATTTTTTTACAATACATCTGCGTTTACAGCTCACAAAGTATTTTGTTTCAACATAAGTGCAGAAAAACCATTTTTTAAGAAATCAAATACTTAGAATACAATATACCTAAATTATTAGTAAATACCCGAAGATGATGACTTTGGACGACGTAAATATAAGTTTACTATAATTATTTGCTTATTGTACAGCAACTAGAATAAGAATTTTTACACTTAATAATACATATACATGACAATTGTGAATTTACATATATGAGATTTTAGTTATTAAATTATCTATTTGTATTTATAAAGCTAGTTTAATATGTTAATGATAATGATTGCTTTAGTATTATTCGTCTGTTATCGACCAAGTCTCAGAGTTTCGGGTGCTAGTCTTTACCAACAATTCTATTGTCATAAAGTGTCCTTAAAAAATCAATGAAACAAATTTCAATCCTTTTGCATTTTCTTGATCTCTTTTCTATTTCACCTTAATCTAAACACTTTTTCCACACATAAATTATCCCATCTATTCCTACTAACAAATCTTCGGAAAAAAGCCGCACGCGCGCCCACTCGTTGAAAATGACTCTATTTAAATAAACCATTGCTGCAGATGTACTACACATCTAACTTGACGAAAAGACGATTGACAATTTGCGAAATTATCTTCGACTATTTAAACAAAAGAAATTGGCCTTTTAGGTGAACTATTTCAAGATCCACGTAGTGTATCTGCCGTGATTGAAGCTTACGATACATTTGGTAAAAGAACCCCTCAATTCGATGAATATTCCACCGATGAGGACGACATCACACCAAAAAAAAGAGTACGAATTAGAGTACCAGTTATTCGAAGTCGTAACGCTAGAGAACATGCAGTAACAGTTGTTAGACGTCGTCCATTGGTTCCTTATACACGGTCGTCATCTTTTCAGCCATTAGAAACGACTTCTTCGTTTGCTCCACGTAGAGTTGTAACGCGAACGAGAATAAGAAATTATGATTCGAGTGACGTCCCAAATAATTTGGGAGATGACATTTTGAACGATTTATTTACAAAAACTAATAGACATAAGGTGACTGTTACCCGTAGAAGGAAAATTCAACCTACTACAACACTTTCCACTTCATATCGAGAACGTATAACTCGAAAAAAATTAGTAAACGTTAGGCCAGTTCCGGAGCCAACGTCAACATTGGCTATCATAACAACAGGATTTTACACTATACCTTCTGTTGAAGATGACGAAGAATATTTCGATGTCGATAGCAGTACAAAACCAACTCCAAATTTGTATTCATCATCTCCAGCTACAGAAACTTTAGCGACGGAAGAATTGGATAGTGAAACATCTTTTGTTACTCCTAATAAGCCCACTTTATCTAGTGAACCAGTTATTATTACTGATAACTTTTTCTTGCCAGAGCTTTATGAAGAAACTACAACTAACGATAATAAAGAAGTTACAAAAGACTTTAGAGACAAAACTACTTCAGATAATGTGCAACAAAAAGATGTTACTGAAAGTACAATAAGCGAAGATGTAGAGACGACTGAAAAAGAGTCACAAGATGTAGAAACAAATACGACTGCTAAATATGATGAAGAAACTACGACGTTACTTGACGATGAAGATATTACAGAAAAGTCATTGATTAATGACACTGAAATAAGTAGTAAGATCCCAGAAATTGATGAGACTTCAAAGCTAACTACATCTGATATCGAAAATGTTACAACAGAAAAAATAATCGAGACAACGCTCGAAGATGTTGAAGATAATTTAAAAGTTATTCCTATAAAAACACATCCAGAAACAGTTACCGAATCATTATCTAAAATGGAAGATGCATCTGTATCAACTCGCGATAGTAACGAAAATAGTGAAATACCGACAGTTATTCCTTTAGAACCCACTTTATCCACTAATAAAGAAATTAGCGAAACACAAGTTAAAACTGCATCAACCTTACAAGTTACCACTTCACTGCCTTCTTTAACACCAGAAGATATTGAAGGGGGTCTATCGGACGATTTATATTTATCATTATCACGTCCCGATTTTCCTCAAATCGCTCCATCAAAAGTAGAACAGGATGGACATGATTCATCATCAACCGATTCAAATGTACCCACACCAGAACTTGAAACTAGCATATATTATTCGGAAACCGTAGTGACATCTACGCGATTAAGAACGTATACATATGTAGTAACAAAACTTAACGGGCTAGAAACTGAAGTAACTTCATCGACCACTGTAAGACCAAGAGTGACGACTTTGACATTGACAGTTCCTGTGACGGTAACAGTGACGCCGACAAAGGTTTTGCCGTCAGTCGCACTCACTTCTTCTTCTTTGGGTAAGTATCTCTCTAACCTTTGTAATAAAACTTTCTGATTTCGTTGAAAAATATTTTCAATTCTTAAATTGGCTTTTGGTATCTTTTATGTAAAATATTTATTTAAATCTTCCATATAAAATTGTAAAAACGTCTATTATTGTATAATATGTACATATTAATTATCTGATTTATATCTTCATTATAAATATCTTTCTAACTGAAAATTTTATTTATTTTCATAAACTATAGCTCAATGCAGGTGTAAAGTTTGTTTTTCTATGAACAAAGGAGTAACATTTAATTTTTATATACTATATAGCTATTCTATTAATTATAAATATACAACATGTGCAGCAAACTTATATTAACGTATTATATATATATAAATATTTATTTCTGCAAGTTTTTGAAATAAGTTATCAATATTTATTTAAGTGAAGTTTTTTGTATATAAATTATCAGCTGTGTAACATTTATTTTTCTTTTCATTATTTAATTTACGTACCACAGTTCAAGAGGACAGGTCAGGGTTAAAGCGAAAAAAACTATTTTCACTCTCAACTCAAATAGATCGTAATTTAACCATTTCAGTGGTTGTAATTTTCATGAAAGTGTAATAACTATTATTTTTAATAATCTTATATATTCATCAAATTTATACACAATGTTAGTAGAGGAGAGAGACAAAATTTTATATTATTAAAAAAAATTACAAATTAATAATTGAATGGTTTATACAATGATTCTTCTTTTACATACTCCGTCATTATTTTCAACCCGTCATCATTTTCTTCAAAACTGCACATCTAAAATAGTTAACCTTAACTATTTAATCATTCAATAGATTAAGAGTTTGAATTACTCTTTTATTAAAATTTTCATTATGATCTCAAGTTACAATACAATTTTGACAATTTAGTGAAAATTTTTATTTTTGTACTTTGACTTTCAGATTTGTTCTCTGATTTCATATAATTTTGTTACATTTTACTTTATTTTTAAATTGATATTATGAATTACTGAAAACTGCAGTAACTTAAACTTATACAAACGACAAAAATGAAATAATGCATTTTGATGAACGATAGGCCACACAAAACACAATGCAGATGGAGAAGAGGAAGGAAGGAGGTTTAATCTCGAAACAAGAGTAATGTCTAATGGGGTTGAGGTTATTGTTGCTGGCACAACGCCTGCATATCGATGGGAAAATTCAAATCCACAACCTACACTAACACTTTCAGAAGCAGTTGTAATGCTTTTACCACAGGATAAACCAAATGAATTTGTTACAAAGACTTGTACAACGACCTTGACCTACCTCAATACTATTACTCGTGACGGAACAACAATTGTGTCAACAGATGAGCAGGTATATACATACATATATATGCCACAAGATACTTTGCTAAGCTTTTATAAAGCTAAAAGGTAAATTCCCTAATTGTTTACTTAGGTGATTGCAAATACTGCAACAGAAGAGAGGCACAGGAAACCAGTTTCTGAAGCAGCTTCAGTTACTCTTGAAGCATCTCCAACATTAAAAACCGAAGTATTTAAGACAACGTATACTTATTTAACTCTGAATACCGATCATCCAGATGAAAATAACGCGCTAGGAAGCAGTACTAGGGTTATTGCAAATACTGTAACTGCACCACAATCTTATCTTGATATGATTCTTGAACCATCGGAAGCACAAAGGCCGGAAACTAATACTTATATAAGTACGCGAGTACTTGAGAAAAGTTATGTAGAAGGTGGTAAAACGAAAATTGAAATGACCAATGATGTAGTCACACAGGTAAAGGATGAAACTTATTTTATTTATACTAAATTCTATACCTTTTATTCACAAGTAATAATTATTTAGTAATTTATTCTGTAAATTCAAAAATCTATTTTTATTTAAATATGGTTTTAGTAAATTGAAAAAAATTTTACTTGATTATATTTTTATGGAAAGTATTTTTAAGTAATTGCATTATTTTCAGTTAATAATAACAGAATCAGCCCCACCAACGCGATCAACAACTGTTACGTCTACATTACCAGCTTTAGATGAATCAATTAGTCCGACAGAAATTCCTAAAACTTATTATGTTACTTACACGTATTACAATACCTATTTGAAAAACGATAGTACAGTTGTAGAATCAAACGTTGCAACTTCATCTGACATTGTTTATGAAAAAGTTCCAGCGAAGAAAACGGCAACGATGTCCGTTTCGGTGAATACTGTACCTGAACCAATTCAAATTTTTGCAACTAAAACGTACTTAACTACGTTTACCTATTTCACGACTCTACTTCAGGTAAAGTTTTTTAAATTAACATGTGGTGGAATGAAATTGAAAAGGCAAATTTTATTACACAATGTTTAACTAATTACAGGGAGGAGCAGATGGAGCAACATTAACTACTATTTCATCGCATACACAAATAGTAGAAAATGTTGTTACAGAATCCATCGCGCCTAGCCTACTGGATGCTGGATATATGAACGCATTACTTACAACTTCACACCATTCCGATACATTAAAAAATGTTGTTACTGGCTCAACAATCATTTTTTTTGACGACGAAGAACCAGTAGCTCCAACATCAACAACCGCATTTGAAGCAAGCGTAACAACAAGTATAAATAAAGTAGATAATTTTGAAAGTACTTCTGCGGCACCAATACCAGATTCAATAGGATCGGAATCAAACGATGTCACTTCACGACCTATCGAACAAGATAATTATAATGACGTAAGATACCACATAAGATTTACGTAAAATAGTTTTTGATTGTTTTAAATATATCTAATTGTATATAATAAATAGGAAGAAATAGTAGAAGAATCGACAGATTCTCCTCCAAGTAAAAAACCTTCGCAAGTGAGCAATTTATTGAGTTTAGGATCATTAGGAATAAATAGCTTATCAGCTTTAGGCCCCGTTATTACAGCAATGGCCGGTTTACTTCAGGGAAAAACTTCAGCAACACGTAGAAATGATACTGAACCAGCAAC
This sequence comes from Theocolax elegans, assembly GCA_026168455.1. Classification (NCBI taxonomy): domain Eukaryota; kingdom Metazoa; phylum Arthropoda; class Insecta; order Hymenoptera; family Cerocephalidae; genus Theocolax; species Theocolax elegans. The sequence goes on from CM047425.1 coordinate 95,268,074, forward strand.
AGAATCCCCAATAACAACGACACAACGATCCCCTATTTATATTCCTGTTGGAGAATTTGCCGATGGTGATATAGAAACCGCTGAAAGTCAAAATATTGGTAAATTATTTAATAAAATTATTTCTTATAATTTTAAACTACAAGAGAATCCAAATATTAAAAACTATTTAAATCCGTTCAAAAAAATTTTGAAATTAATTGCACTTAATTATTGTATTTGTTATACGATTGGTTTTATTAAATATTGATAATAATGTATGTAATACATTCTTTTTAGCTCTTCATTTAGCAAACAGTAATCATCTTCCAGAAACTCGACATAAAGTAACCTCAAGTTTAGCTGATGGTATTCCGATATCTCCTGGGGAAATTATTACAGCTAACAGTGATGTAATTATTGGTAAACCTGGAAAATTAGGACCCAGACCACCTCAAACTTTTTTAAAGGATGAAAACATAGGTATGAAACCACCGCCAGTACCTGTACCAAATATACCTGTACATCCAGTTTTAGAGGTTGTTGAAAATGAGCCTCCCAAAGCTCCTATAAAAATTCAAAAAGGTTCACAGCAATTAGAAATTCTTCCAGCTCATCAAATTTACGAAGAACACATCAAAGTTCCTGTAGTTTTAAACCAACCTTCTGTTTCCAAAAGACCCCAAATTTTACATCAAACATTTCTAAATGCGCCACCAAAACGCATTAGCTCTAAACAAGATATATTGGAAAATGATCCGCTTTTGATACCACCTTCATTATCAAATACAAATGTTGATGTAAAAAATCGTAATCCAGGGAAAAACAGAAGACCTTGGAGTCCAAAAGATCCACTTTCAAATTCAAACTTTTTAATCGAAGATAAAAATCGATTAAATTATCAGCAGCAAGAGATAATACAAGCCGATAACATTAATACAAAACCACACGTCCCTGAACCTATTGTTCATCAAGTACCTCATGTTATCGACAGGTCAACAGGTCAACCACTTCTAGTTAACATTCAACCTAGTCAAGTTGCAAATGTCGTTATACCACAAGGAGGGACTCAAGCACTCATATTTGGAGATACAAGTGAACCACATATATCGGGGCAATATTTTGACGATCCTTCACCATACCCTGAACCAGAAGTTGGACCTGGATTTGTTGGAATAGATAAAGTATAATTAAAAAATATAAAAAAATAAATATGTGACTAACATTGTACAATATACTAAACAATTTATTATTTTAGGTTGAAAATTTACCACAATTTTCAAAAAATGACAATCCTTCTGATTACATGACACCGCCTTCACCACCGGTAAATCTTAAGCCTTTGCAAAATTCTGCTGTAGATAGTAGACCTCATGTTATACCACTTTCTCAAAATCAAGATTTTAAGCAACATATTAATGGTGCATCAAGACCCGAGAAGATACCAATAAGACATCATGATAATTCAAATTTATCTAATGGACATGGACACGTTCACACTGAAATATTAGTACACCATGGTGGAGAAAGTGGTCAAATAAGACCTCAACCTCGTCCATCGATACCTACGAGAAATTATCAAAACCTGCCGTATCCTCCTAGAAGGGAACATACAAAAATACATATTCCAGCAGAATCAACACCACCTAGAAGAACTGAAGTACCTTTGTCTACGGAAAATTCGTTCTACGATTCAGTTAACAATTCTCCAGCAAATAGAGATAAGAAACCTTCAAGAAATCCTCCAAGTCGTTGGTCAAGACCTACTAGCAGGCCTCGACTACCAACAAGAATAACTGGTCGACCTTATGGAAAACCAACAAGAATTGAAAGGCCTGTAGGTCCAATAAGACAACCTCCATTTTTGCATACGCAGAGATTACCTAATGTATACTATCCAAATGATTTCAACAAACCTAATCAACAAACATCAACTGCACCTCCATTTATTGATACAAATCAAAAAATATATACGTCTGGAGTTAGTGATCAGGTAACAATTATTTTAAAGTAGTATTACTTAATTAATGGATATACTATAAAAAGCGTACAAATGAGTAACATGTCCTAAGTCATAATTACATAAAATTATTAAAATTCTTTCAAATTTATGAAATTTTAGTAATTTAATTTACACAGTTTAAATAATTTTTTTCAAGGATTACATTATTTTTTCACAATAAATTCAGTAGATTTATTGTTTGTATAGATAGAATATTTACATTTATAGAGTTGACTTATTGTGTAAAAATTAAAAAAATGCATTTTTGTTTGTGATAAGATTACTGCGAAAAGTTGCAGTAAATTCAATAATGCATTTATGAAGTTATTTTTTATTTTTAACACAAAAAACTTTGGCTTCTACTATCGATTTATATCTACAATCAACATTTTTATTTGTGTACATAGAAATGTGAAAATATACTGTGAAATATTTAAAATATTATTAATAATATTATTTCAAGGTGCCGAAAATTAACTTTCAGCCTTACACAGTGTATAAATGTATTTGCACAAATCGATCCATGTTTATTTTACCAGTATGCAATAATATACTTCTTAAATTTTCATGGTTGTATAAAAATATATCTTGAAATAATATTATTAATTTTTATCAATTATGAGAATAAAAATCAGTTTTAACAATTAAAGGTGTACGACCATCTTAAGTTATATTACACTATTATTTAAATTTCCATTCGGTTATAAATGTATATTATAAAAATAAAAAATTTTCTTTTTACAGTTTGATTTACAAAACAAAGCACCACATTATTACCAAGAACATTATGGTATTTTTGAAGAAAAACGGAACCAAACTATGAAAGATAGTGAAGATTATATAACCGGAGAGCATCATTTATCTGTTGACAGTGAATACAAAGATAATGTAGATGAAAATGAAAGTAATTCTAGTACACATTATGGTGAAAAAACTGTTGATTCTGATGTAGATGCTTCAGAAAATGTGAAGATAACATCAGGAGGTCATGAAAATGACAGTGACGAAGATTTCGTGACTGATTCCGAAGACGAATCTCCAGTTACTTTCAATCATAATTCTTTCATAAACAATATTAGCACGATAAGTGATAGTTCAGTATTAGTTGGTAAACCAATTCACAATAATAATTACCAAACGAAAATTAATGGAAACGAAGAAGGCGATATTATTGTTGGCAGTGAGAAAAAACAAGATCATTATGCATCTCACCATTCAGGAATTGATATTAATAATGCAAATCGTGATTCGTATACAACAACTGTTGAAAGTGAATCAGATGAAAATATTACACACTTGCATGAAATAGTAGATTTAAAACCACCGGCCATCATACCAACATTTGAACCAAATGGCCATAGTCGTCCATTCTCAAAACCTAATTTTGCTATACCATCAATAGAAAGTAAACCAGAAATTATAACAAAAGCTCCAGCTCAAAAACCTAATATTTATCAAGGACACATGCGACCAGGTGCCGGACAAGTGTTTCATGTTGAAAGTGAAAAGAAAGATCGTGATAGTCACTTAGATATTCATAGAAATGAATCGCATTTGCACATATATCGAGGAAGACCGCGACCTAATTACGCGACACAAATACATCCAGATCATCCTCAAATTATCACGAAACCGAAACCACAGGTGCCTGGACCTGTCCTCGTTTCTAGCGGAAATGTAGAAAAACAAAAACAAAATAATTATAAACAACCTTCTGTACAATTTTCATTACCAATAGATTCCACTGGCGAAGAAAATGACAGTAAAACGCAAACAGAACGTCCACTTAGTGCTAACTTTGGTGGGAATAATCAGAAACTGAAAAAAGAATCACTTAATACTGCATATCAAACTAGTTTTGCAAACAAGGATTCAAACGATGAACATGATAATACTAAAGACACAAGTATAAATATGTCTAGTATAGAAATTCAGAAAATAACAACTCCGAAAACTAAACCACTTGCTCAAGATATGATACCACCACCAGTTACCTCATCTGATAAAGATAAAGTAATTGGCACAAATCCAGTGATTGACGAAGGTTTGAAACCTCCACCTTCACCTACTGATGTTCTTGGACTTTCACCACCTCCGGTGGACATAACAACAACGTCGAGACCTTTGGAAAATAAGCAAAACCATCCAAAAATAACATCCGATGTTTCGGGATTGCAGCCACCGCCATTGTATATACCTTTAAAAGAGTCTACCGTAACCCCTCCATTACCGAGTATTAGTATGGTTCCACCAAGTCCACGGCCATCTGTTGTTCGACCGTATTTGGTTGATATACTTTCACAGGTACATATATTTATATAAATATTGTATTGACATAATTTGCATTATTATTAAAATAACTAACAACTTTTTCAGGATATGATTCCACCTCCTCCGGAAGTGAAGACAACCCGACCTCTTGAAATAGCGACAGTTCGTCCTGGCGTAGCAGTATCTGGGTCTATTCAAATTGCAACAGCTGTTGCAACTTCGCATATTCCTGTGATTCAGGATGTCGAATCAAAAATACCGATCGTTCACGGTACTGTCGACTTACCAGTTGTGGTAGATGTGCCAGATTTCCTTAAACCTATTGATGCCAGAAAACCAGATCATGTTAGTGTGTATACAATACGACCTTTCGAAACTAGGCATAGGTGAGTACAATCGTAATCTGTTGAATTATAATAGAATCACTATTGTAGATGTATCGAAACCCAACATATTAATGTATGATATAATTTTAATTATTTACAGAAGCACTATAAAGCCAACTATTGCATCCACATATCCGTCAAGCTCCACCGTAGTCAGACATCCACAAATTAAGAACGATCAACATAAACCGCACCATCATCAAATTTTACCTTCGACAAGAGTATCACAATCACCAGTTTTAAGAAGGCCAAGTAAAGTCTCTGAATTTTCAATCGTCTTGGAGCCGAGTACCGATATACACTTACCTTCTACTCGAATAGAACCCACGGAATCATTGAGTACTAACAGTATTCATAAAATAAAGACGGTACAGAGACCTACTAAAATAGATATTATTACTAAAGCTCCTAATGTCGAAGTGTCTCAGATATCTAAAAATGTTGGCAAAGGCAGCACAAATCACAGAAGCATAAATAAAACCGATCAAAAGATAAAAGAATCTGCATCTAAAATGATGGAAATCATCGGAACAGTTGTGCACGAATTTATTCAAAATTCAACTAACGAAAGGGTGGAAATAAAACCTCAAGTGGTACTAGAATCTTCTATTTACTATACATAATTTTATAATATAGTTATGAAACTACATTAATTTGTTTTATCTAGGTTACTCATTACGAAACACTCACGGTAACAAGGACAGAAACTTCGGTATTGGGTTCTCCCCCAACAACTATAACTTCATTGATTACTCGTACTTTAACTTCAACAAGAGTGGAGACAGTAACGGAAACATTGTTACGGCCTACAAGCGTTATTTCTACTATTACATCCACGGTACTTCATTCTGTTACGCATGTACCTTCCTACGATAATGGAAACGATAATGATTCAATATTTGTCATAATGAGTGATCAAAAACCGCCTTCTCCTGGTGCGGAAGAGGTAAATAATTTAATGAATTTTCAACGACCAAATAACATTTAATATTATTTACACAAAACTCAATAAATTTAAGATTAAAAAACATTAATTATGATCATACATGACTATAAAAATAATTGTTTTTTTATAGGTTGAAGCAGAATATGGCGAGGAAGATGTTTCGCGAGATGAGCAAGATGTGAGCGGAAACGAAATTCATCGTGTCTTATCCGGAGGTATATTAGGAGCTCCATCAGTTCCAATTCGTTCTCCGAAAATACAATGTGTACCAGAGTGCAAAACTTCGAAATTCGAAATTTGTGCTGAAACCGGTGCCGGAGAGATGAGATGCGTTTGTAGACCTGGTTTCGCACGAATGTTCCCGGATCGTCCTTGTAAACGTAAATATAATTGTTATTCAAAAGATTTATATTTTTTACAAGGAAAAAAAACAAATAATAAATTTTTATTATTTTTACAGCAACATACACATTTACTGTTGGTGTTGTCTTGGATAGGATCGGACGTGATCGTTTCGTGTACGAGTCTGGAATGAACGATACAAATTCCGTTGTTTTCAGACGTTATGCTCGGCCTATAAAAGAAGCCTTAGATCGAACGTTAATGCAGAGCGATCTTAGGGATGTATATCGAGATATAAACATCGCTAAATTTGCATCAGATCCGGCAAGAGTACTCTTCAACGTTCAATTGAGTTCGAACACGGATGAGACAAGATTGAAGGATGTAATTCGGAAATATTTAGTAATGAGTAACTACAGCTTAGGTGGAACCGACGTGTATGCTTCAAAAGATCTTGGAATGGTTGGTTATCATGTTATAACTGAAAAGAAAAAGCTACCAATCAATTGTATAGATTCCAATTAATATTCTCTTTTTACAGGTTGAAGCTTCTGACTTTGATGAGTGTGCTAACGAACATGGAGGACCACATCACGATTGTTCACCACATGCTGCCTGCTTCAATCTGAAAGGATCGTATCAGTGCTCGTGTAAAGAAGGATGGGCAGATCTATCCGAAAATTCAGCTTACCCCGGAAGAACTTGTTCTCAAGCTCCGCTAGGATGTTCCGCGTGTAATAATAAGGGACACTGCGTAGTGAATATTCACGGCCAAGAGGTTTGCGAATGCTTCCCATGGCATAGTGGCCAAAAATGTCAAATAAATTTGAAAGGTTAGATTTTTAATTAATCAACAGGAGTGATAATTCTTATATTTGAAAAATTAATTTTCTATATAATTAAATAAATAGTGCAACATGTAGTTTAATATTCAATATAATATTACAGTATTACTGATTGCCCTTGTAACGACGGGAGCAATTCTACTGGGTTTGTTGGCCGTTTGTGTGGGAATGGCGTGTTTCCGAAACCCAGATCGAAGGCGCAGGTCGGCCGATCGTCGAGCGATGATTTCAGGCACAGGAGGGGACACGAGTAGCGAGGGAAGTGTAACTGAACTTGCTATTCCTCATCACGTACCGCACATCTTACCTCCACCTCCTCAAATGGTAGCACCTGCACCACCTATTAAAAATCCCGTGAAAAAGATTAGTGGGAAACCACGGCGTGCACCTAGGAAACCTGCTCCTATTATAGCTCCAGGTTTGTAACACAGAATTAAAGAGTTCCATACAAATATACATAAATTTAACTTCGTTTAACATTGCAAGAAAAAGTATTATAATAGAATTTTTTGTATATTAATACGTTAATTTTATAATTATATAATATATGTTACTTTAAATTTTATAAATTAGTTGATTTTGCGTATATAGTTTGATAAACAATAGAACGTTAGAGAAGATATTGTTAGCACAAAAATAGTATATTACGTCTATAAAAATAGTATTTACCTTTTAGTGCCAACAAACGCCAGCTGTGCGGCGAACGAGCAGCGAGACCGCTCGCTAACGGTGATGATCCCGCGAGTAAAGTATCGTTCAGCACCTTACTCCGCAACGTCTCAGAATTACAAGCCGATGAGTACGTTTGCGGTAGACGAGCACAGGTTAATCGATTATCTCGACGGAGGTGCCCACCCGGGCAATCGGAAACCAAGCCTTATCAGCAATAACGATTACAAAGAATCGGATCACAGGATTCCGAAGCAACACACAAACTTTACACCGACCGGTGCCCTAGTTAGCGCTGGTTTCCAGGTAAACAACAATGATTTTCTTATACAAAACATGCACTAATTTGCAGTATAAAATATTAAATGTATCAATAATTCGTTTAGGTATCGGCAACGGTCACGAGGACACTCGATGCGGAATCAACGCTCGCACGGTCTTGCGGTGAAACGACGGTGGAGCCATCAACCAAAGTTTTACGTGGTGCCGATTATCCACAGGATATGGAATCGACCCTCGTGCGGTCCTGCGCCGAAACGACGATACAGGCCTCGACGAAGCAGCTATTACGGCTGGATCTCGCCGAGGCTGGGTCGACCCTCGCGCGATCCTGTGGCGAGACGACCATTCAGCCCCCTACCAAGATGGCTGAAAGGAAAGACTGCAACAGGGACGCGAGAGATAGCGCGAGCGAAGGTCACACGATGGCCGAAAGGGATCTTGGAAGTACGCTTAGACTTCCTGCTCAACACGCGCCTCTTTACAATCAGGATAGGGTAATCATTTTTTATCATTATTAATAACTACCGGCAATTGTTCCATAATTCGACCGGAATTTTTCGATATAGGTGATAAAGAGACAAGAGACGTATATTAAGAGATAGACGTAAAGTATAAGAAATATTTAGTAATGAGTAACTACAGCTTAGGTGGAACCGACGTGTATGCTTCAAAAGATCTTGGAATGGTTGGTTATCATGTTATAACTGAAAAGAAAAAGCTACCAATCAATTGTATAGATTCCAATTAATATTCTCTTTTTACAGGTTGAAGCTTCTGACTTTGATGAGTGTGCTAACGAACATGGAGGACCACATCACGATTGTTCACCACATGCTGCTGCTTCAATCTGAAAGGATCGTATCAGTGCTCGTGTAAAGAAGGATGGGCAGATCTATCCGAAAATTCAGCTTACCCCGGAAGAACTTGTTCTCAAGCTCCGCTAGGATGTTCCGCGTGTAATAATAAGGGACACTGCGTAGTGAATATTCACGGCCAAGAGGTTTGCGAATGCTTCCCATGGCATAGTGGCCAAAAATGTCAAATAAATTTGAAAGGTTAGATTTTTAATTAATCAACAGGAGTGATAATTCTTATATTTGAAAAATTAATTTTCTATATAATTAAATAAATAGTGCAACATGTAGTTTAATATTCAATATAATATTACAGTATTACTGATTGCCCTTGTAACGACGGGAGCAATTCTACTGGGTTTGTTGGCCGTTTGTGTGGGAATGGCGTGTTTCCGAAACCCAGATCGAAGGCGCAGGTCGGCCGATCGTCGAGCGATGATTTCAGGCACAGGAGGGGACACGAGTAGCGAGGGAAGTGTAACTGAACTTGCTATTCCTCATCACGTACCGCACATCTTACCTCCACCTCCTCAAATGGTAGCACCTGCACCACCTATTAAAAATCCCGTGAAAAAGATTAGTGGGAAACCACGGCGTGCACCTAGGAAACCTGCCTATTATAGCTCCAGGTTTGTAACACAGAATTAAAGAGTTCCATACAAATATACATAAATTTAACTTCGTTTACATTGCAAGAAAAAGTATTATAATAGAATTTTTTGTATATTAATACGTTAATTTTATAATTATATAATATATGTTACTTTAAATTTTATAAATTAGTTGATTTTGCGTATATAGTTTGATAAACAATAGAACGTTAGAGAAGATATTGTTAGCACAAAAATAGTATATTACGTCTATAAAAATAGTATTTACCTTTTAGTGCCAACAAACGCCAGCTGTGCGGCGAACGAGCAGCGAGACCGCTCGCTAACGGTGATGATCCCGCGAGTAAAGTATCGTTCAGCACCTTACTCCGCAACGTCTCAGAATTACAAGCCGATGAGTACGTTTGCGGTAGACGAGCACAGGTTAATCGATTATCTCGACGGAGGTGCCCACCCGGGCAATCGGAAACCAAGCCTTATCAGCAATAACGATTACAAAGAATCGGATCACAGGATTCCGAAGCAACACACAAACTTTACAACCGACCGGTGCCCTTGTTAGCGCTGGTTTCCAAGTAAACAACAATGATTTTCTTATACAAAACGTGCACTAATTTGCAGTATAAAATATTAAATGTATCAATAATTCGTGTAAGGTATCGGCAACGGTCACGAGGACACTCGATGCGGAAATCAACGCTCGCACGGTCTTGCGGTGAAACGACGGTGGAGCCATCAACCAAAGTTTTACGTGGTGGCCGATTATCCACAGGATATGGATCGACCCTCGTGCGGTCCTGCGCCGAAACGACGATACAGGCCTCGACGAAGCAGCTATTACTGGCTGGATCTCGCCGAGGCTGGGTCCGACCCTCGCGCGATCCTGTGGCGAGAACGACCATTCAGGCCCCCTACCAAGATGGCTGAAAGGAAAGACTTGCAACAGGGATGCGAGAGATAGCGCGAGCGAAGGTCACACGATGGCCGAAAGGGATCTTGGAAGAGTACGCTTAGACTTCCTGCTCAACACGCGCCTCTTTACAATCAGGATAGGGTAATCATTTTTTATCATTATTAATAACTACCGGACAATTGTTCCATAATTCGACCGGAATTTTTCGATATAGGTGATAAAGAGACAAGAGACGTATATTAAGAGATAGACGTAAAGTATAAGAAATATTTCTATTAAAAATAAATAAAAGTAAAAACCGGAAGTTTGTTTTAGCTGTATATAAGGCTAGTGCCGCGTACCCATACTTGCCTCGGGTGCGCGACACGCGCTCCTTGATCTTTTTTGGAAAATATCCCTTTTCATTCCGAATATCTGAAAAGTCTATTTTATTGGCCTCTACGAGATGAGTAAAACTACATTTTATTATACATTCACTTTATTCCCTGTATATTTATTTATTTCCTGCATACTCTCTCTATTTCCTGTATAGTGTACACTTATTTTGAGGCTGATATGCAAAAATAAATTAAATTTAAAAGTAAAGAAAACGGGAAAAATGGAAAAAAGTGTGTTAAAATTGTTAACGAATAAAGTGCTCTCTAAATTGCAAATAGTGAATAATCACTTGCTATAGTGAAAATTCGGTCACTGCGAAAAAGTGATTTTTAATTTGCAAAAAAAGTTTATACGTACTTTTAAAAAGAGAATTGTTACTTTTTTCATGGAAATATACACTTGCTTAAAAAGCAGATGTTTGACAAAGCGAACATCCACTTTGCAAAAGAGTATGTTCCTTTTGAAAAAATCCCGTATTTGCACTATTAAGAAAGTGATTTTGCACTATTTGCGATTTACAGAGTGTCCTTTAAAATTATCAGGGTGAAAAATTTTGTATTCACTTAAAAAATAACCGTCTCAATAAATACTTTCATTGATAATAGATTTTTGTAGAACTTGATATTTATTATTATTACGTATATACTTATTCAAAGTAAATAACAAAATTATTCTCTAATTACAAAATAAGCATTAATATCGGGTTAAGAATTAAAAGATTAATAAACGAATTTTATTTTCAGTCGAGTAGCGACAGAGAATCAAACTTTGACTCACTGTGAGTCGAAAACGATACCGCGAGCCGCTGCCTGTGCAACGAACCAGTAGCTTCTTGAAGGAATCCGGTCATCGGTTTAAGGCGCCACTGGACTTGAGTCGTTCTTGGAAGATCAAGCGACTGACGAGCCTAGCAGCGAGTAGCGTAAAATTCTTAAATTATTTCGCGAGCGACTATATCAAAGCGTCAATCTCGCGTAATTCAACGTGCCAAAATGTAGCCAATGAAAAAAAAAACCTTCCAAGACTACTCTATCCTACCTATTCATTTTTTTCATAGTATTTCGATTCGTAAGAGCATTCGAATACGATAGACCTGTGCAACGACACATGAGACAACGGGATACACGAGAATACAACCCGTACGAAGCAATGCGACAATAATCCTGGTAGCCGAGACACAAATTTATTATATATATTGAACGCGATTATCAGTAAACGTATATTATATATACATATTATTATTATTAATATTATTATTATAATTATTATTATTATGTACTATTGTTGTTGTTGTTTGTTTGTTTATTTAGTCCTATCTCCTAGGGAGTCGCGTGTGCCATGTCGCCCGGCTTCGTCGCGAGCACATTGCGTATATAGTTTGATAAACAATAGAACGTTAGAGAAGATATTGTTAGCACAAAAATAGTATATTACGTCTATAAAAATAGTATTTACCTTTTAGTGCCAACAAACGCCAGCTGTGCGGCGAACGAGCAGCGAGACCGCTCGCTAACGGTGATGATCCCGCGAGTAAAGTATCGTTCAGCACCTTACTCCGCAACGTCTCAGAATTACAAGCCGATGAGTACGTTTGCGGTAGACGAGCACAGGTTAATCGATTATCTCGACGGAGGTGCCCACCCGGGCAATCGGAAACCAAGCCTTATCAGCAATAACGATTACAAAGAATCGGATCACAGGATTCCGAAGCAACACACAAACTTTACACCGACCGGTGCCCTTGTTAGCGCTGGTTTCCAGGTAAACAACACTGATTTTCTTACACAAAACATGCACTAATTTGCAGTATAAAATATTAAAGTATCAATAATTCGTCTTAGGTATCGGCAAACGGTCACGAGGACACTCGATGCGGAATCAACGCTCGCACGGTCTTGCCGGTTGAAACGCTGGTGGAGCCATTCAACCCCAAAGTTTTACGTGGTTGCGATTATCCACAGGATATGGAATCGACCCTCGTGCTGTCCTGCGCCCGAAACGACGATAAGGCCTCGACGAAGCAGCTATTACGGCTGGATCTCGCCGAGGTGGTCGACCCCTCGCGCGATCCTGTGGCGCGAGACGACCCATTCAGCCCCCTACTAAGATCGGCTGAAAGGAAAGACTGCAACAGGGACGCGAGAGATAGCGCGAGCGAAGGTCACACGATGGCCGAAAGGGATCTTGGAAGTACGCTTAGACTTCCTGCTCAACACGCGCCCTCTTTACAATCAGGATAGGGTAATCATTTTTATCATTATTAATAACTACCGGACAATTGTTCCATAATTCGACCGGAATTTTTCGATATAGGTGATAAAGAGACAAGAGACGTATATTAAGAGATAGACGTAAAGTATAAGAAATATTTCTATTAAAAATAAATAAAAGTAAAAAACCGGAAGTTGTGTTTAGCTGTATATAAGGCTAGTGCCGCGTACCATACTTGCCTCGGGTGCGCGACACGCGCTCCTTGATCTTTTTTGGAAAATATCCCTTTTCATTCCGAATATCTGAAAAGTTATTTTATTGGCCTCTTACGAGATGACGTAAAACTACATTTTATTATACATTCACTTTATTCCCTGTATATTTATTTTATTTCCTGCATACTCTCTCTATTTCCTGTATAGTGTACACTTATTTTAGGTTGATAATGCAAAAATAAATTGAATTTAAAGTAAAGAAACGGGAGAAATTGAAAAAAGTGTGTTAGAATTGTTAACGAATAAAGTTGCTCTCTAAATTGCAAATAGTGAATAATTACTTGCTATAGTGAAAATTCGGTCACTGCGAAAAAGTGATTTTTAATTTGCAAAAAAAGTTTATACGTACTTTTAAAAAGAGAATTGTTACTTTTTTCAATGGAAATATACACTTGCTTTAAAAGCAGATGTTTGACAAAAGCGAACATCCACTTTGCAAAAGAGTATGTTCGCTTTTGAAAAAGAATCCCGTATTTGCACTATTAAGAAAGTGATTTTGCACTATTTGCGATTTACAGTGTCCTTTAAAATTATCAGGGTGAAAAGTTTTGTATTCACTTAAAAAATAAACGTCTCAATAAATACTTTCATTGCTAATAAATTTTTGTACAACTTGATATTTATTATTATTACGTTATATACTTATTCAAAGTAAATAACAAAATTATTCTCTAATTACAAAAATAAGCATTAATATCGGGTTAAGAATTAAAAGATTAATAAACGAATTTTATTTTTCAGTCGAGTAGCGACAGAGAATCAAACTTTGACTCCCCTGTGAGTCAAACGAACCGCGAGCCGCTGCCTGTGCAACGACCAGTAGCTTCTTGAAGGAAATCCGGTCATCGTGTTTAAGGCGCCACTGGACTTGAGTCGTTCTTGGAAGATCAAGCGACTGACGAGCCTAGCAGCGAGTAGCGTAAAATTCTTAAATTATTTCGCGAGCGACTATATCAAAGCGTCAATCTCGCGTAATTCAACGTGCCAAAATGTAGCCAATGAAAAAAAACCTTCCAAGACTACTCTATCCTACCTTATTCATTTTTTTCATAGTATTTCGATTCGTAAAGAGCATTCGAATACGATAGACTGTGCAAGCGAAACATGAGAACAACGGGGATACACGAGAATACAAACCCGTACGAAGCAATGCGACAATAATCCTGGTAGCCGAGACACAAATTTTATTATATATATTGAAACGCGATTATCAGTAAACGTATATTATATATACATATTATTATTATTAATATTATTATTATAATTATTATTATTATGTACTATTGTTGTTGTTGTTTGTTTGTTTTATTTAGTCTATCTCCTAGGGAGTCGCGTGTGCCATGTCGCCCGGCTTCGTCGCGAGCACATTGCGAGAATATCAATAATTTAACGATTCGATCGATCGATGCTTTTGATGTAAAAAAAAAAAGAAAAAGAAAGCGAATGTTTGAAATGTTGAAATTCAAGCTTATCCGCGATGAAGAAGAATGTAAAAGGAATAATTATAATTAAGTGTAAAGTATGATTTTTTTTTCACGACGGAGCCGCGCAACGTCGCCAAATTCCCGACTCGACGGGAGAGAAGCCGAGAGAGAATTTAAAACGCGGCACATCAGAGTTAGACTCGGAATCGCGTAACCGATAAATCATAATGATTGCAATAATGCGAGCATGTTAACCGAGGACTGGTATTATTAACAGGAGAATTATATACACTTAAGAGTTATACGTATAACGGTAGCTATAATCGAAGGTGTAACCAGCTACGATATCCAACTCGTGACGATGGAACAGCGATGGAGATCGCGTGACGAATTGCTTTTAATGATTCATTCATACAGTTAATGCGAATTTCTTTTTTTTTTAATCTTATGTAAAATTTGTATTACTTACTTGTGCGTTGATACGCGACAATGATTTATACGTATTATTATACTCTTTGTACATATTGCCACCTCAGAAACCTCTTTAATATACTGTGTAATACTAGAATATTTTTGTATACATGTATTTTCTGATATAGTGCCTCTGTACTTATGTACTTTTAATAATATAATTGTCAATAACACACGTTTCTTTTATTTCATCCCTTATATGCCTATAAATAATTAAAACTTAGACTAGCAACGAAAAAAAATTTGGTGAGTAGGGGAGACCGGGGCTAAAATTAACAGGGGTAAATATTAACATTGCATTCTTAGTGATGCGAAGAGTTCTATACACTTCATAGATGACTCTAGACTTAAAGTTATTGCCCTTTAACATGTAAACACCTTCAGTAGATCGCAGGACGTCGAGCCGATAAGATATAGGAGACAGCGATATTTTGATCAGGTAATGGAAAAATTTTTCACTCAAAAATGTTTATTCTCAATTACATATCATATAATAACAAAATTAAAATTACTATACCCCATTCTACTTGAAATAAGCTATTTAATCGCACATTTTTTTTTATTTTTCTTTTTATTTATTTTTATTTTTTTAACGATTTAAAAAAAAAATTTGTCGGGTAAATATTAACAAATTTTCGGGGCAAGTATTAACACTGTTAATACTAATTAATTTATATTTAATTTTATTAATTTGAACTTTGCTATAATTTTGTGTTTATACATGTATTATTTAATAGTGCAAATGTTTATTAGCTTTAATTAATTTGTTAGACGAGACCTGCTTTATTTTTGTGTTAAAGAAATAATTTGTTAACAATTTTTTTATTTGTATATCACTTGTTATTCGTATATTCAGTAAAAAATATATTTTTTGTTTACATTTGTTAAATGTGTACATTTATTATGAAACTAAGTCTTTACAATAAAAAATGAGACGTTAATATTTACCCCGCATGCGGGGCAAAATTAACAGACAACGATTTTTGGTAAATCCTCTCGTAAAAAAAGATATTTATAATTTCCAAAAAATTCCTATGACATGACTTCGCTGAATAGGCAAAGAAAAAGTAACAATACTTAGTATAGCAAACTAATTCTTTAATTAATTAGGAGAACGATTTTTTCAAAAAATGTTAATTTTAGCCCGGTCTCCCCTATGATAACATATTTGAAACTAATAGAATGAGAGAATCTTTCAAGATTAGATGTTGAAAAAAAGCTTGCACAGTATCAAGCTGCATCACAACACGCAACTTGATATATACAATCAGGTTAAGAATTCATAATAACACGTAAAGTATACAATTGTTTTTTTGCTAATGTTATTAACTGTTTTTAAAAAATTTATATTTACCAACATATTTATTTTAAATATCTAATATTTACTTCATTTTTTTGCATAACCTGTGACTTAAGGATAATTTTGAGATATGTATGAAATAATATATAATATTATGTCTAATGCTTATTGGATCAAATATTTCACAAGTTATACCAATTTTCTATTATTTATAACAACAAAATTAAATTTTTAGTTGTATAAGAGCTTATACATGCTCTATAAATTGCTTTATAAAAATATATAGCTATATGCAATTCTCATTATTACTACAATGTAAATATAATAAATACAATTTAAACGATAAATTTGTATGTAAAGTATGTAATACAACAACCTTTCACCGAGAAAGAAATATTCGTGACAATGAAATTGTGCATTTGTTATTAGAAGAGTTCTATACACTTCATAGATGACTCTAGACTTAAAGTTATTGCCCTTTAACATGTAAACACCTTCAGTAGATCGCAGGACGTCGAGCCGATAAGATATAGGAGACAGCGATATTTTGATCAGGTAATGGAAAAATTTTTCACTCAAAAATGTTTATTCTCAATTACATATCATATAATAACAAAATTAAAATTACTATACCCCATTCTACTTGAAATAAGCTATTTAATCGCACATTTTTTTTTATTTTTCTTTTTATTTATTTTTATTTTTTTAACGATTTAAAAAAAAAATTTGTCGGGTAAATATTAACAAATTTTCGGGGCAAGTATTAACACTGTTAATACTAATTAATTTATATTTAATTTTATTAATTTGAACTTTGCTATAATTTTGTGTTTATACATGTATTATTTAATAGTGCAAATGTTTATTAGCTTTAATTAATTTGTTAGACGAGACCTGCTTTATTTTTGTGTTAAAGAAATAATTTGTTAACAATTTTTTTATTTGTATATCACTTGTTATTCGTATATTCAGTAAAAAATATATTTTTTGTTTACATTTGTTAAATGTGTACATTTATTATGAAACTAAGTCTTTACAATAAAAAATGAGACGTTAATATTTACCCCGCATGCGGGGCAAAATTAACAGACAACGATTTTTGGTAAATCCTCTCGTAAAAAAAGATATTTATAATTTCCAAAAAATTCCTATGACATGACTTCGCTGAATAGGCAAAGAAAAAGTAACAATACTTAGTATAGCAAACTAATTCTTTAATTAATTAGGAGAACGATTTTTTCAAAAAATGTTAATTTTAGCCCCGGTCTCCCCTATGATAACATATTTGAAACTAATAGAATGAGAGAATCTTTCAAGATTAGATGTTGAAAAAAAGCTTGCGCAGTATCAAGCTGCGTCACAACACGCAACTTTATATACAATCAGGCTAAGAATTCATAATAACACGTAAAGTATACAATTGTTTTTTTGCTAATGTTATTAACTGTTTTTAAAAAATTTATATTTACCAACATATTTATTTTAAATACCTAATTCTAATATTTACTTCATTTTTTTGCATAACCTGTGACTTAAGGATAATTTTGAGATATGTATGAAATATATATAATATTATGTCTAATGCTTATTGGATCAATATTTCACAAGGTGATACCACATTTCTATTATTTATAACAACAAAATTAAATTTTTAGTTGTATAAGAGCTTATACATGCTCTATAAATTGCTTTATAAAAATATATAGCTATATGCAATTCTCATTTATTACTACAATGTAAATATAATAAATACAATTTAAACGATAAATTTGTATGTAAAGTATGTAATACAACAACCTTTCACCGAGAAAGAAATATTCGTGACAATGAAATTGTGCATTTGTTATTAGAAATTGATATTGACTCAAAATAAAATTACATTTCTACGATATTATCACTTACAAGGAGAGGACTAACCTTGTGAGAAACGGATCTTTACCAAACTCTAGGATATTTTTTCTAGTATAAAGATATGAAGAAAGCCGGAGTTATAGAATCTAATGCCCTTTCTTACCATAGATATAAACGCCGAAAAATCTCGCCAAAAATACTGTTAACTTTGATCGCTTGTAACCAGGGTTGCAAAAAAAAAATAAATTGCGCCAATCTATAGATCATAATTCATTTTTTATTTACGAATTAAACTCGCCTTTAATTCTCAAATCAATTTTGATGGTTTTAATTATAAATTAAATTCGTCATTAATTCACAAATCATTTTTTATTTATGAATTAAACTTGCCTATAATTCACAAATAATTTTTGAATTATGATTTAAACTCGCGTTAAATTCACAAATCATTTCTAATTTATGAATTACTTTATATTATATTATAATATAATAATATATAATAAGATAATAATTAATAATATTAATAAAATAATTTAAACTAAATTAAAAAATATTCAAGAATATAATTTTTATCACTCAGACAAGATTTTGTTTTTAAAGGAATACAGATATTGATACACGGTGAATTGTCGTGCCTTTTCGAGCAAGCAGCTTGGAGTTCTTAGAGTTATTAGACGTTAACTCAGCAAGATCGATAAATTTCTGTATTCCTTTAATAAATTAAAAATAATTTGTGAATTTAGGAAGAGTTTAATTAAAAAATCAATAATGATTTGTGAATTAAAGGCGAGTTTACATCATAATTCAAAAATTACTTGAGAATTCAAAACGAGTTTAATTCATAAATCAAAAAATAATTATGAAGTAAATGGAGTATTTAATAAAAAAAGTATTTACTTATTTGCAACCCTGCGTGTAAATTGGAAACGACTAAAGATATACATTCAAACCTAAGTTCAAGATAAAGCTGAAATCAAGTAGATATATTTTGATAAAAAGAAGCTCAAATATCTTAATTTAGTCAAAAGTTATGAAAGAAATAAGAATTAAACGAAATTTTGGCTTAAAAAATCGTTAAATTTCAATGCTAAATTTTCATTAAAATTTAGTCTATTTTTTATTTCTTCCATAACTTTTGACCAAATAAATATATTTGAATTTCTTTTTATCAAAATATATCTACTTTATTTCAGCCTTCTCTTGAATTTAGGTTTGAATGTATATCTTTACTCGTTTCCGAGTTACAAGCAATCAAAGTTAAGAGTATTTTTGGCGAGATTTTTCATCATTTGCTTATATCTATGGTAAGAAAGGGCATTAGATTCTATAACTCTGGCTTGCTTCATATTTTTATACTAGAAAGAATATCCTAGAGTTTGGTGAAGATCCGTTTCCCGCAGAGTTGGTCCTCTTCTTGTTAGTTTTATTAATATTTTAATAAAATAGAAATTAATAAAAGTTTTACTGTTATAAACTGATTCAAATATTATTTTATAGTCACGAAACATTCAATTTAAATCATCGGATCACGTGACAGTTAAGAAAAGTTAATTGTACGAAATATTCCTTTCTCTCAGTGTGGAAAAAATATTTTTGTTAAAATGTATTAAGAGTAATATATATAATATACTAACATATATAATTATCTACTGTTCTGATTGAAAACTATTTTAATTCTATAATACCGACTGATGAACGTGTACCTGTCACATACCATTCGTTGGTAATACAGATTCCTTCTGCATCTTGCTTGTACATCAAATAAAGTATTTAAAATCAAGAAAGAGCAAACTCTCTTATTGACATTATATATAAATGAAAATAAAAACATGCATTATCAGCTGATTTTTAATTAAAATTGCATTAGTGAAAGTCGGTATAATCTGTACACAGTTCAGTTGACTATAACGTAAAAGTTTAGATGACGCTAGTATTTATAATTATCATGTGAGTATGCAATGAAAAAGTTAAATTAATCTACTTCCATAATTTGTTAATGAACAGTACGCGTAAAGTATCAATCTTATTAAATCATGATGTCAGTCGACAAGGCGCAAATATGTACAAGGCGAGTCCTTCGCAATTTTTTCAACGACTCCCCCCGAAGCGAAACTAAATTAGGCAGCTCGTCTCTCGATAAGGTGCCTAATTCCGTTGGCCATGGTCATCTCTTTGAGGCGTCGCGGGGAGCCACAGCATGGTTACAACGAGGCACACACAATAATACCTTCAAGACAAGACCAGCCGAGGAAAGAAAAAAAAGAGAAACTTGGGTTTCATCCTCTTTTCTTTCGTGAAATACGTCTTCACGTACCTGCTTCATTCACTTATGCCACGATGATTTTTTAAATTACCTTAAGGATTGTTACACTTACGTAAGCGTCTTATTTACTTGTGTGTATTTAAATACGATTTTGGTCGACTTTAGATCGAATAGACGGCATGCAATTGCGCCTAAAGTTATTTGAAGTAAATAATAATATAGATACGTCTAATTTGTGCTGAGCGATTTTAATCTAAATTATAAAAATTGTTTAATAATACAAAGACATAGATTTTGGATTCGAATTTTACAAAAAAAATTTTGAGAATTCTAAGAAGTGTGTTTGCGGAAATAATAAATATTATATATATATATATATATATATATATATATATATATATATTAATTTAATTTAATTTAATTTACTTTAACATATTAAACCATATATAAACATTTATTTTAATTTAATTATAACTACGATTTAAAATAATAAAAATTTGTTTAAACTTTCAGAACTTTTTACGGAATATTGTATAAAATCACTAATTTTTATTCTTCTGCATGCGTATAATAAATTATAAAATCATATATCACCTATACCTCAAAAACAAATAGAGATAAGTACTCAAACTTATAAGTTCAGAAAAAAAGCTGAAATCGAGTATTTGAAATTATTATTCAAAAATTATAATACGTCTAATAAATATTTAGTAAAGCAAATAAATATATATACTTGCTTACAACAAATGATTTATTACGAATTAAGAAATTGATTATTTGAAATTATTATTCAAAATTAATATACGATTAATAATATTTAGTAAAAGCAATTAAATATATACTTGCTCACAGCAAATGATTTATTACGAATAACGAATTTTCAAATAAATAGTATGCAATATTATTACAATTAATAAACCGTTTGTTAAAAATAGTAGTTTCAGATAACGTCCACTAGGTGGATCCAGGTACACGCTAACGACTAACTTTTCTTCTGATTAGTATATAAGAAATTTAAAAACTTGCAGAGTATGTGCGTATACAATTGTACCGATGCGATCTGCGAAATATATAAATGCGTTTATTTTCAAGTGCGATAAAATTATATGTAAATTAAGTCATGCGTTTAGAAAATAAAGCAAGGAAGAAGAAATTTGGTGATAAAAAAATACTTTATTGAAACAAAATAAAATTTATATGACTCGAAAATTTTATTTCAACTCGAAGAAATATTCCATTACAACAATGAAATATTTCATTTAATTGGAGAAAATTTTACTTCAGTCACAGAAACATTGCCTTGCAATGATAACATTGAATATTGATGTCAAAGGATATTCTTTAGTTCAAAGATATATTTCTTTAAAACTAAAAAATACTTTATGTGAATAGAAGAAATATTACTTGGACGAAAGAAATATTTCTTCAAACACATGAAACGATTTACGAAAAACAAACAAATGATCAGTTCAATTACATATTTCATTGCTTTAAATTATATAAAGTTGGTTTCTATTAAATATTTCTTAAAATTGAGTAAGTTATTTCTTTGATTCAAAGAAATCATTGTCACAGGAGTATTGAACAAAATTATTTCTTGAATCAAAAAAATTTCTTTGTTATTACTAAATTTTTTTTCAGTGTACGATTTTGGTCGACTTTAGATCGAATAGACGGCATTCAATTGCGCGTGAAGTTGCTTGAAGTAAATAATAATAGATACGTCTAATTTGTGCTGACGATTTTAATCTAAATTATAAAAATTGTTTAAAAATACAAAGACATAGATTTTGGATTCAATTTTACAAAAACAGTTTTGAGAATTCTAAAAGTGTGTTTGCGGAAATAATAAATATTATATATATATATATATATATATATTATATATATATTAATTTAATTTAATTTAAAATATTAAACCATAGTAAATTATTAACCATATCCATTAATTATAACTTCGATTTAAATAATTAAAATTTGTTTAAACTTTCAGAACTTTTTACGGAATATTGTATAAAATCACTAATTTTTATTCTTCTGCATGCGTATAATAAATTATAAAATCATATATCACCTATACCTCAAAAACAAATAGAGATAAGTACTCAAACTTATAAGTTCAGAAAAAAAGCTGAAATCGAGTATTTGAAAAAAAGAAAAAAAGAAATTCAAATATCTTGATATAATCGAAGGAAAAACGAATTGAACGATATTTTGATGACTACGGTATTTTGAATTAAAAAATTTATTGATTTTTTAGGCCAAATTGTTTTGTTATTTTTATTTTTTCTATGACTTTCGACTAAATCAAGATATTGGAGCTTCTTTTTTTAAACCATAATCCACTCGATCACAGCATTCTTCGATATTTTTAATCTGTATTAGTTTTTGAGTTATAAGTGATCAAAGTCAAGGGTTTTTTCAACGAGATTTTTCATTATTTGTTTGTATCTATCGTAAAAGAGAGCGTTAGAGTCAAAATTTCAGCTTTCTTTATATTTTTATAGTAGTAACCATATTAGAGTTTGGTAAAGATCCGTTTCCCGTAGATGTGACACTCTCCTAAATTCACCATGGTTTGACCAAATGTTGTTGAAAAACGTTATATTTCACCAAGTTTGGTCAACAAAGTAGTAAAATTTTGATCCGGTCAAAGGTTTTTGATTTTACTTTTTATGTACGATAGATATTGTCAGATTTCTAGAAGTTAGTTATAAGTTTACTAATTACACATTGACGCAACTAAAATTATTCTCATACACAAAATTAATAGAGCTAAATATTTCGTTGAATTTAAATTATTTAATAGAATGGGCTATAGTGATGGTGCGATATATTGAACAATATTTATTAGCATAAGTATACTATAATCTATCGATGTGTCCATCAAACCCTTAAGATTTCCATCTCCTCTTTATGGATCATGACATCGGAGTACGTTCGAATATATATAGGTATATAATATATATGCGACGAACGTATACTCCGAGTCATACTGTCATATCGAGATTCGATTCCCCCACTCTTGGGTAAAGTTTGCGTCGCCACCATCGCGCCCTTCGGTTGCACCTCCGCGCAGCAGGTGGATGAGAGGTATACTATACGGCAAAGAGAAAGAGAGAAAGGAAGATATATATCTTGGCGAGATACAGAGGTGCAACGGAGAGAAAAGAGGCGCGATCCGAAGCTCCGCCTCCGGGGAGTTGGTACGTCGGAGAGTTGTGAATTAGGAGGGGATATACCTTGGAATTGGAGGTCCAAGGCAAGGGCCCGAGAACGGAAACTTGGCCGTGAAATTAAAACATGACGAGAGGGCCCCAAGATTGAGACAAGCGCGCGCCCGATTCCTCTGCAAATCAGCGGTGCCTCGGGCATTCGCGCGTTCCGAACGTGCGCTCGGACTTTGTTTGTATGTCCCATTAAATTATTTAGATTCCTTTTTCTTTTTCTATACGTAATGCGAATTTAAAAGGTAACAATATTACCGAAAAAATAACAATGCCACTTTGATTATTTACACCTCATTAGTAACTATTATAACAAACAAGTGATCTCTCTAAATTCCTTAGTTCTAAAAAATTATGTATTTTCAATAAAGGTTCAATAAAATATAATTTATGTGAATAGAAGAAATATTACTTGGACGAAAGAAATATTTCTTCAAACACATGAAACGATTACGAAAAACAAACAAATGATCAGTTCATTACATATATTTCATTGCTTTAAATTATATAAAGTTGGTTTCTATTAAATATTTCTTAAAATTGAGTAAGTTATTTCTTTGATTCAAAGAAATCATTGTCACAGGAGTATTGAACAAAATTATTTCTTGAATCAAAAATTTCTTTGTTATTACTAAATTTTTTTTCAGTGTACGATTTTGGTCGACTTTAGATCGAATAGACGGCATGCAATTGCGCCTAAAGTTATTTGAAGTAAATAATAATAGATACGTCTAATTTGTGCTGAGCGATTTTAATCTAAATTATAAAAATTGTTTAATAATACAAAGACATAGATTTGGATTCGAATTTTACAAAAGAGTTTTTGGAGAATTGAGAAGAAGTGTGTTTGCGGGAATAAAAATATTAATATATATATATATTAATTTAATTTAATTATAACACGATTTAAAATAAATAAAATTTTGTTTAAACTTCAGAACTTTTTACGGAATATTGTATAAATCACTAATTTTTATTCTTCTGCATGCGTAGTATAAATTATAAATCATATATCACCTATACCTCAAAAACAAATAGAGATAAGTACTCAAACTTATAAGTTCAGAAAAAAAGCTGAAATCGAGTATTTGAAAAAAAGAAAAAAAGAAATTCAAATATCTTGATATAATCGAAGAAAAACGAATGAACGATATTTTGATGACTATTTTGAATTAAAAATTTATTGATTTTTTAGGCCAAATTGTTTTCTTATTTATTTTTTCTATGACTTTCGACTAATCAAGATATTGGAGCTTCTTTTTTTAAACATACTCCACTCGATCACAGCATTCTTCGATATTTTTAATCTGTATTAGTTTTTGAGTTATAAGTGATCAAAGTCAAGGGTTTTTTCAACGAGATTTTTCATTATTTGTTTGTATCTATCGTAAAAGAGAGCGTTAGAGTCAAAATTTCAGCTTTCTTTATATTTTTATAGTAGTAACCATATATTAGAGTTTGGTAAAGATCCGTTTCCCGTAGATGTGACACTCTCCTAAATTCACCATGGTTTGACCAAATGTTGTTGAAAAACGTTATATTTCACCAAGTTTGGTCAACAAAGTAGTAAAATTTTGATCCGGTCAAAGGTTTTTGATTTTACTTTTTATGTACGATAGATATTGTCAGATTTCTAGAAGTTAGTTATAAGTTTACTAATTATACATTGACGCAACTAAAATTATTCTCATACACAAAATTAATAGAGCTAAATATTTCGTTGAATTTAAATTATTTAATAGAATGGGCTATAGTGATGGTGCGATATATTGAACAATATTTATTAGCATAAGTATACTATAATCTATCGATGTGTCCATCAAACCCTTAAGATTTCCATCTCCTCTTTATGGATCATGACATCGGAGTACGTTCGAATATATATAGGTATATAATATATATGCGACGAACGTATACTCCGAGTCATACTGTCATATCGAGATTCGATTCCCCCACTCTTGGGTAAAGTTTGCGTCGCCACCATCGCGCCCTTCGGTTGCACCTCCGCGCAGCAGGTGGATGAGAGGTATACTATACGGCAAAGAGAAAGAGAGAAAGGAAGATATATATCTTGGCGAGATACAGAGGTGCAACGGAGAGAAAAGAGGCGCGATCCGAAGCTCCGCCTCCGGGGAGTTGGTACGTCGGAGAGTTGTGAATTAGGAGGGGATATACCTTGGAATTGGAGGTCCAAGGCAAGGGCCCGAGAACGGAAACTTGGCCGTGAAATTAAAACATGACGAGAGGGCCCCAAGATTGAGACAAGCGCGCGCCCGATTCCTCTGCAAATCAGCGGTGCCTCGGGCATTCGCGCGTTCCGAACGTGCGCTCGGACTTTGTTTGTATGTCCCATTAAATTATTTAGATTCCTTTTTCTTTTTCTATACGTAATGCGAATTTAAAAGGTAACAATATTACCGAAAAAATAACAATGCCACTTTGATTATTTACACCTCATTAGTAACTATTATAACAAATAAGTGATCTCTCTAAATTCCTTAGTTCTGAAAAAATTATGTATTTTCAATAAAGGTTCAATAAAATATAATTTACAAAATGCAAATTTCAAATTATTTAGCTTAATTACACCGGATCGAAAAACCACTTTTAGTAAAATATATTATAAAAAGTATGTACACTTAGGTTATTTATATAAATGACAATATTAATAAATTAAATTGTTAAAATATTTTCTGTAACAAGTAGTATGAGCATTAAAATAACAGTACGTATTATTAATCGCATGGTAATTACGTAATAATATCTCGTTAAATTATTAATATGTGATAGATTGAATCATGTAGAAAGTCTTTGAATGTAGAAAGGATGTTAATAATAGGTTCCCGAAGGTATCTAATGAAATTAAGAAATTTCAAAAGATGAAGTTGCATCGGAAAGAGGTAATTAAAGAATGGTGGATCCATCGTGTTACCGAGGCGTCGAAAAAAAGCGGCAAATGTATAAATAACTTTGTTAATTACGTCGAAATGGAGGAACGGAAGATCGGCATAATCATGCGTAAAGCAAATATGTTGTTAATTCAAAAGGACTGGGCCGCAAGAAGGCGGTTGAAGAGAGCGAGGGAGCGTAAAAAAAAATAAAAGAGACGAAAGAACGAAACTGGTAAAAAAAAAAAATGGCGGAATTTCACGGAATAATCTACGGAGACGGGAGAAAAAAAGGATCATATAACACCGGTTAATCGCTCGTTTCGCTCCGTCCTTATCTAATGACAAATGTGCCGCTTTCGTCGGTCGGTCGCGTGCGAATTTTGCCGAAGCCGGTATAATAATCCGCCGCCTTGCGAATTTTTCGAGCCGGTGGCTTGTCCGTTTATGCGCGTTCGCCGATTGGCGGAAACCAGTTGATTTATTAGTTAAGCCGAAAAGACCAGGGAAAAAAGGTTAGTTTCGTCGGAATCCCATGTTGCATTTTTCAAGGAGACCCCCGCGTCGTTTTAGACGCTGACAAACGATTTTTCATTATCGAAGAAACGTCTTATCTCGATCTAGGCGAATATCGCGTAACTATACGCATAGGTATATACACACATACATTACGTATAGACGAGGACCGATGAGTTTCTCAGTAGTTTCATATTTTATTATAACGTAAAAGTCGCTCGGGAGCCCATCGACAATGGAGCGAGTGGTTAATCCTCGAAATGATTGCGTAGGTGTTTCCAAGAGGTTCTGTGTTAGGGAACAAAAGAACGGGACTTGTATGGGTGCGCGAGCCCACATAATCCGGTAGGAAGGGACTTGTAAAGGATCCCGGACCGGGACCACGGCTACTCGTTGCGTAAAACCTCTTTGATAGATTATACAACGTGTACCATCTCGTACTTGGAATGCCCTGACTATGCGTGACTTTTACAAAAAAAAGTAATTTGATGGGGAGATGTTGGAATTAAGTTTTGTTAGGCTCAAAGCTAGAAAGGACAACTTTATTCTTCGTGTCGTACTTTCAATTCATTTTTACCTTTCCAAAGCTTAGTAGCCCAATTTTTCAAAATTTAAAGAGCGAAGCTAAAGAAGTTCAAATCTACATTGTATTCCGTTAAATAAATAATAAATCCTTAGTATAATTCAAAACATTTATAAAGCGCGTTTTTTAAAAGCTAGCCGTTTGACCAAAAATGTCCAAAACATTTTTAACTTACATCATAATATGGCTCAATTTTTAATAAAAACGGCGAAATGAGCGAAAAAAGAATGAACCGAATGTTGGTCTATCGGAACAATTTTTTTCACTTATTCAGTAACCATTTTTTAGCGTAAAATCCGCGTAAAAGTTAACTGCTTTATAGCTATAGCTACGTGAAAAATAATAAGCATCTTAAATAAAAATAATAATAATTTTTTATTTTAATTGACGTTCCCGAAGCACAGCAATTTTCGCATTTTTGTATATCGATTCAGCATCCATTTTTGTAAAAATTTTATACGTTCAATAATAGCAGATCAGAATTTTAAAAAATTATTTCGAAAATTCAATGAAGATAACCTGCAGTCTATCTAGGGCTAGGCCAGCTAAGTCTATCTTTTTCATTGAAAATTAAAGTATTTTTTTTAGATTTTTCCTGCTATCGTTGAAGTATATAAAAACATAAGAAAGGACTTGACGTTTTGATTTTTTAAGAAAAAAATCATTTTTAAAATAATAATTGACTAATTCATTTTTGATCCGTAATTATTAATCAAAATAGGTATAAACTTTTAACCCAATCATCGCAATTAAATTATTGTTTTAAAAATCTGGAAAAATTTAGATATATTACTTAAAATATACATAAGAGCATAATGTTCAGGGGTTTTTAAAAGATTTATTAATTAGTGTTTAAAAAAATTAAAAAGCGATGATTAAGTCCGACATATCTTATTTTTGCAACAATCGGAACAATATCGACAAAATCTTTTTTGCGAATCTTGTGCGCTACTGAAGCAATCGTTCAAAAAATAAAACTGGGTAAGTTACTGGTGAAAAGTAGAATAGCAAATTTATATCAAAATCTAGAAATCTATCATGTATGGATACCCGATAGAGTTTTATCTTAGGCAATCAGTGTGTTGCTTCTCAGGTTACCTTACGTTGATACCATTGCGAATTTTTTGTAGTTTGACTCATTTAAAAAGTAGAAATCGACATGAAAGTTGGAAAAAGTTTAGCTCGCCGGTATGGGCTTATTTTGCACTGCCTTTAAAATTATTATCTTTATTTACGAATAATAGAAACGTACATAATTATATTTATGTATACCGATTATTCTAATTAAATTAATTTTTCGATTGTGTTTCACTTTTCCTTATAATAATTGATACTTTCAAATCAGTTATTAAATATTGGAATTAGGCATTTATATCTTAATCTTTAAAAATACCTCATGAAATATTGTTATCCAGTAAAAGTAATCCAAAACTCAGGAAAAATGTATAAAACTTCCGCAGTAATGTTATATGTTAAATCACACATAAAATATTTTACCTTAAATCAAGAGCAATAATTCAAAAAAAAACACGACGATACCTTCCATCTAATGTGAAACATTTATTAGACGAGACGAGAAAAAATATAACAATAAGGAATATAGAAATATAAATCAAAAAATAGTCGTAAAGCATTGAGTTATACACTGCACAGAGTTATGTGTATACACATACATTTACTGTAGGATATCGAGGTTAGTACGCGTTAAGCGGTAAGGAATTTATAGCCCAAGCGGTGCCTTAACACTTTTCCTGAAGAAAAAAAAAATAAAAATAAAGAAAAAGAAATATCCATCGAAAAAGTAACAGGAATAAGGTATAAATTAACGAATAAGGAGCCGAGTGTGATGTTAACGAGCCTCGAAAAGCCCCAAAGTTTTCTCGGGGCGTTCGTGCGTATATATGTACATATAGTGATCCCTATCTACCGAATCGTAAAATTATAACCGTAAAAACTGAGAGAACCTCTCGTCCCAGAGAAAGCCGCCGTGACAACCAATTGGAATTTCAGCGATTAGGCGTAAAAGCGCGACTCTCTCGATAATGACGTCGTCGAGAGACCTGTAGGCTTCACGGGATGTTTGTGTGTGTGCGTGCGTGCGTATACCTATACATATACGTGTACACAGGCACACAGACCCACAGAGAGACACACGTATAGTGCGAGGCCCAATAAAAGCGTAACGCCTCGTGTTGTACCACACGCGCCCTCTTCACGACACAATTAGGGGAGCAACGTTTATACGGTGCGTGTCCAACAGGTGCCTGACGAGGGAAATTGTATATCCCAACGTTTCTACTTCACGATTATTATGCCCGATGACGACGCGTAGGGATGTACTCGAAAGAGCCAGGGTACAATGATGAAATCATGTCGAGAGTAATTATATCCATCTTGATAAAAGTTGAAAATTAATTGACCAAAATCTCCTGGGTGGAATGATAATTGTTTTGATTTCCATTCAAAACTGTGCGATTCATTTAAATCGCGATTTATAGCTTTAAATGCGAAATAAATATTGTTTTGTTGTAATAACAACGAAGAGGTGTACTTATAACAACTATTTAAAATAACAACGAAGAGGTGTATATTTATTGTAGTTCAAATTGTACTTGTATATCGAAAGAAGAGTTACTAACTTAATTGAAACGTTTTTTATAATTACCCGCAATATGACATTACTATTATTTTTATTAGACGATGTTAATTTTCTATCTGCTGTTATGAGATATGATCGACTATTTTCATTCGAAAAAGCTCAATATGTAATTATGTATCTCACATATTTGCAAATAGTTTAATAATAGCATCATTTTTGTGCGATATTGCAAAACCACCTATGTAGCAGATATAACGAGAGGGAGAGGAAGAGAGGGAGAGAGAGAGAGAGAGGAGAAAAAGAAACGGAGGGATGGAATAAAGGAGACGGAATTAGTGTATACTAACAGGTATATATATGTATATATGTATAACCCATGTCGATGATCTTTACGAGTAGTAGTTCAGGCACGGCACCTCGGCTCGTAATCCTACAAAGCGGCGGCACCGCCAGTCCGGTCCAAAGAGATTTCTGGTCAATTTATCGCGCGGCATGCTTCGATGCATAAAACTCCAAAAGGCGTACGCACCTCTTTCCTTGGATCACAGGAACAAACGTGTATACGTGCCTAGACGTGTGTACGTGTGTGTGTATATACCTAAATATATACACACATAGAGACATAGAAACGTGTATACGTGCCTAGACGTGTGTACGTGTGTGTGTATATACCTAAATATATACACACATAGAGACATAGAAAGATAAAAGAGAGAGAGAGAGAAAGCTTACGCACCTGCGATTTATACCTTGGATGAGCATTAGTAGGTCCGTCGCGTATAGAACGAGGGAGAACGGAAAGGACCAACGAGCCGTATTCCTTCATTTCCGGTTTTGTTGCTCTCAAAGATAGAATATAAATACACGTTTTCTTTCTTTTGTACACATTTTTTCGTATTCTCGAAATATGTTCAATATATTTTAAAAAAATAATTTTAATATAATATTGTCTTTATTCCAATAAACCTACCGCGTTATTTTAATTGACAATGAATATTTAAATTTATAGTTTTTATCTATCGTTGTAGAGTTTAATATTTAAAAATTAAAAAGCTTATCTTACTTTCGTGACTGATCTTAAATTTCTCTGTAAAAACTCTTCGGAATATTGGGTTTCAGGTAAGTAGCCAAGGGTAAAAGAAAACTTGGAAACTGCTTTAGGTGGCAAATTGCTTCATTAATTTTTAATAAGCTTCGGAAGCGCAAGAAGACACAAAATGCATAGCAATAAGAGATTTTTCTTATTAAATATGTCTAAAAAGGAACGAGTTACCGGAGAAAGATTTTATGACGATTCCAATGGATGTATAAAGAAAGATTTTACAGCAAGTCATTTTGACGCTTGTAACGATTAAATTTCTATATAATCTCAACTGCAATTTGTTTCTATGAATAGTGCTATTAAATACTATACCTGTACTTGAATTGTTTAAATTATTATTTTAAGCAGTCATGAAAATATTCAAATAATATTAATTTTATTATAATAATATTTAAGTACTGCAGTATTACATAACATAATTTTAATTATTTACTTGTGTGTTCTGTTCATTACGAAATTGATGGTAGCAGTAATTACTATAGCAAAAACTATTAACAATCTACTATTTGTGCTGAAGAATATGATTTAATTCAGTATAAATATGAGATAATTAAAAATGGTTTAATGATTAAATTAATATTACTTGGGCTCGTGGGAGCGTGACTTTATATAAAAAACGTATAATTTGAATAAAGTAGGTCACATAATTCTATAATCTTGTATAGGATCAAGAAGCTGAAATATATTTATGGGAAATACGCCTATATATATCTTTGTAAAAAAGCAAAAGTACCCACTTCTCTGAAAAGAGCAAAAGTTGTGGACGCGTCGACGCAAGTTTTTGTCCACTCGAAGAAATGTATACGTGTATATAGTTATTTCATCGGTAATATCTTTATCAACTCGAAGAGAACCGAGAGGTCGAAATGAATGGCCCGAGAAGCGACTACCATACGAATATAAAAAAAGAAAAAGCGAGGGAGAGAGAGGGAGAAGTTTCTCACAATAAGTTACACATGTGACCGCATTCCGTCTGAACAAAACGAGGAAGGTAAAAATAAGCGAGAGAGCGAGAGAGAGAGAGAGAGAGAGAGAAGAGGTCCAGAAGAGTCAGAGGCGTTTCGTGTTCGCACGAGCGATTTCTTCCGCGCGATATACACAGGAGCGCGGAACAGGTATACAAGTATATATGGAGCGGCTTGGCTCTCATTGTCGCCTTGGATTCCTTTTCGAGCCCGGTTGCAGGTAAGTCGCGCTAAATGCCTCCGAGAGGGCACCCATCTCGACGTTTTTCTCTGAAATCCTTTTCACGCGGAGAGGGAAAAAAGGGAAAGATAGAAAAGGAAAAAGTAGGCGTTGCGCTCTTTCAATCTCGATCGAGGGAGAGAAACTACGGGTACTACTACTTCGACTGCGACGACGACGACGACGACGACGGCGACTACTACGACGTCGACGACGGATGGCTTCGTAGCATAAGGATTCGTATAGAGTCCATCCCCCTCCTGGAGACTCGCTTACAAGATCTACGAGGCTTCTCGGTCCTTTCAGGGGCATAAAAGGTTCCGCGCGACCAACTATTATTACGCGG
Source organism: Theocolax elegans (assembly GCA_026168455.1). Taxonomy (NCBI): domain Eukaryota; kingdom Metazoa; phylum Arthropoda; class Insecta; order Hymenoptera; family Cerocephalidae; genus Theocolax; species Theocolax elegans. The sequence continues at coordinate 95,300,790 of CM047425.1, forward strand.
CGCGCGCGAACCTGACAATGCTTCGAGTTTGGGAGGCCGAGCATTGTACCTTGTGCGAATGACTCGTCGAGGCGGCGGTTTACCTTTTCTCCCTCTCTCTTTTTTCCTTCCCCTACCCTCCGCTTCTCCACCATCCCATACCCCCCCCCCCCCCGACCATCACCGTTCTCCACTCCCTGTCACTCTCTCGCTCTTCCCCACTGCGCGTCTCATCTTCTCTTTTACTCCTCGGTGTAGCGTCTTCTTTCTTCTTGGGATTCGGCGGATAGATGTCTTCATTAGAGGCCTACCAAAAAGAATCTTCCTCAATGCCCGGATGAACCCACTCGCGTATAGTTATATTCTCCCTCCTACTTTTTAACGATTTTTCTTCTTTGTTACTCTTTATACTCGACCATTCCGTAGAGTTACATTTCTTTTTATTTTTCAATTGCTATAAAGTTATACCGATATATACTTGTGCATAAGGTACAAAAATTATATTTTAGTTGAATAAACTTCAAAGCTTAATAATATACCTGTCATTAAGAACTTGATGTAAAATTTGTATCACGATAGTTCGAAAATCATATATTCCTATTATATCTATGTTACAAATATGTGAAGCAGTTAGAGCTGATATTCTAAGCAAGTAGAACAACGTGACGGTGCGTATTTTATATAAAAAAAATTTAAAAGTCACTGTCTATTAAAAAATGTATAGTATGCTCGATTTTATGTATCATATTTTCTTAACTGATTTAACTGTTTTTTTTATAACACACACACATTAGTCGTACTATTCTTGCCCTCTTAATTGTACATAGTTAATGTCTATTGGTTATAATACAATGAATCTAGATGAAAGAAAATTAAATTTAGCGTTTTTATGATTGATAAAATATTAATGTATGTTATTTTCGTAATAATTTAACTTGCGGTTTCGTATAAAATGTGTTAATTTATCAAGTATTTATTATCCATAATATAGCGAGAGCAGGAATTGAATTAAAACGTTTCCACACCTTTAAACCGAATTCCCATTAGACCAAGCAATAATTCAAAGCACTAATAATGTTGTAAAAAGAAGGAAATTCCTATAAAACAAATCTGTTGGTCAAGTTATTCGGACTCTGAACCGTAACGAATGCTGTCTTTAAAATCTGTTGAAATACGTTTAATCTCCGATTGTAGTGCCGGGCAACGTGTCGAATTGCGCAGTGCCCGACGTTAATCTTTAGGCGCAAATTCCAACGAAGTCATTGGAACAAGTCGACCGAACTTTGACTTGTCCTTCTCCTAGCCCCGTCCTTCTGCGAAGGATTCGGAGCGATTCTTTAGTTCGGGAGTTGACTCTGGATGGATATTTTCCGAGCTCGATGGGAAAAGGAAAGAAAAAAGAAAAGAAAGAAATAGAAGCAGAAGAAGAAAAAGAAGAAAAAGGAGACGCTGCGTTTGCTCGTTTGTCCGTGACGAATCGGAGGGGTAGTTTTTCAGTGGTTTAACGGCTAACGTGGAAAAGCTGACAGCAGTTTCAAAGTCAATGTCGTTGAAAAGTTCCACGCTTATTGCCACCGATTCTTTCCCTAGATTTCACGAGCTCATTCATCGCCTTGTAAATTCTTTGATACTTCTGTATTTATTTGGGGCAACAATGTTTCAAGCCTATTTCGAATTGACACACGATTTAGTTAACAACGTCTGGATTTTACACATACAAATTGTTGTTTCAACCTATATTTTACGCATTTTACGAAAACATACATGACGCTCTGTTTTATTACTCGATCCGCATTAATTAATTTATTAATTTTTCATTTAATAATAAATTTCAACTTTTTATTTTCAGACTGCATTGAAAAATTTTTTAAAATTAATATAATTGATATAAACTCGTTACAGTTAATCGTTAAATAAACATTTAACTTTATAATACTTTATATTCTCAAAGGATAAAAATGCTTATTACGAAAAGTTTAAAAATGCACATACAATTATATTTAGAAGCGATACAGTAAATGAATTTTTATCTGAAATGAGAAAGAAATAAAAATGAGTAATTACCATAGTTTTAATTAAAACAGCCAGAAAAATTCAAAGTTTGTACGAATTTGCAAATAATTTATTTAAAATCTGCAGTGATCAATATTGTTGTGCGAAAATGGATTTTCATACTCGAAAGCTCACTGGAATCTCAATTAAATATACAATTTACCAATTTAACGGTAGTAAATACCCGAAAAAGGAAGAAGGATAAAAAAAAAGCGAAACCGCAAGTAAAACAAATTGTCGCAAGGATGCTGCATTTCGAAGCGAATCGTATCGTTTATAAGATATATGTATATATGTATATATAGCGCAGGGTTTGGCGTCAGATCAGTGTTTTTCCCGATGCGGATCAGAACTCAAGTGAGTTTGCAAGTCAGGTTTCGAACCCGCCTTTGTTCCATACTTATATTTGTTCTACCCGCGAGCGCGGGCCTCGCGCGCCACCAGGAGAAAAACCGAAATTGATTCTTCTTTGCGGCTGTGGGCCTCGGGTCGCACTTGCGATCGGCTATTGCAATTCGTTTCGCTAATCGCAGCGAGAAGTGCAGGTGGAAACACGCTTGGCTTCTCTCTCGTTCCTTTTCTATACGTTTCTTTTTCTTACCCTCTCATTCTCTCCCTCTGACTCTTCTCTCGTCGGCCATTGCGGGATTATGATGTCGATCGCGTTAATTCGTCGTGACGCCGCGCTTTTTCAACGGAGGGAAAAAGAAAGGGACAATCGAATGGAAATTAAGTGTTATTTTCCATCTCTCTTCAAATCTCCTTTAGTAGCCGCGGCCCTTAAGGTTTTTCGCCTCTTGACTGGTATGTACCTATATGTATACCTATATGTGCATCTATATACTTTTATATATATATGTGTGTGAGTGTGTGCGCGCGCGTGTGTATATAGTTATCCTTATACCTGTATTACGGTCGCGCAGGCTTCTTAGGGCCGGCTTTGTTTGGCTTCGACGCCATTATTTACGAGATGAATTGATTTATGGATTTCGCGTTTAAACGTGGAATTCCGCTTTGAGCAGTCATTACCTTTGCGGCGAGGTGGTTAATTGCCGCGACTCTCCGTCTTTTATTATTATTATTGCAACAGGTATACACGTGTATATATACCTATACAGACATATAAGCGGGACCACTTTTGAATCACGTGCGCGCAACCCCTTTTGTTCGGATATATCCTTCTCTCTTTCTTTCTCGCTTATTATCACGCGATATTCTTCGAGAGAAGCGAATTTGCACATCGTATACGTACCGTTGACGGGGGAATATTCGACAACGGCAATAAAATCCGGCGAAATCTGTCTTTTATTCTCTTTCCTCTTCACTAAAATTTCTCCATTAACGCTCGTGAAATTTCAAGCTTATTTCCAGACTTTCTTCCTTTTTGAACGTGGGAATGAACCTGCCTCATTGCACCAACCGACGATCATGACGTTAATAAGTATTTACATTGTTCAATCACCCTTTTCTGCGAATATTTCCTTTTAATATCTTATTCTTCGTTTCCCCCCTTGATTACTTATTACGGGTCCGTTCAATTCGTGAACGAAATTATTGTGTTATATATATACATTGTAAGTGCAATTATATCGTTATGATGGAATAACGAAAATAATAAACACGTGTACGACGATGATCCGTTTTGTAAGTGCGTTACTTCGATTTGCGAGACAAATTATAGGATAACAACATTTTTTGCCCCTTTGAGTCTTTAATTAGTAACTATATATAAACCATCTAATTAAATTATTATTTTATAATATTATATAATTGATTAGATGGAATATGTATATGATGATCAAGTGTAATTTAATATAGTGTCTCGTAGACACTTGTCCGAATAATTACAAATCTTTTTGGAAAAATACAATTATGCTTGGTTATAATTGTGATTATAATAATGCGTAAATTCTCGATGCAAATATTATTGGATTTTTGTAAGGATCGACATCGACTAAATCTAACTCGATTTAAAGTGTGAAATGGAATGTACAAGTGTTAAAAATCAGAGCATTTAAAAGTGAAATCAGGATAGTACAGGAAATTGGAAAGGCGATGTTAGTTGCATTGTGTTCGCGTTAATCCCAGAAACCTCGCTGGGCAAGAAAAGAAAAAGAAAGAAAAAGAAGGTAGAAGCCACGAGGAAGGAAGACATTGAAAGGTGCGCCTCCTTGAAAAGAGACGTCCTCTTGCGAAATTCGTTAGCACCGTCGGTAGGAACAAGAGAGGTGCCCTCGCGTTTGTAAAAAAGTACCAAGAGTATAAGAGAGAAAAAAAAGAGGGGGAGGAAAGAGAGAAATATCCGGCGAGGATTCTCGGGGATGTTCGGTAGGTCCCAGGGGGTCTGGCGCTGCTTCGACCACGCCTCGCCCAGTCATTATGTTCATCGCGTATATACGGAGCCTCCGCTCGACAAAGGCCTCACGATTTTTCACTGTCGAAAAGCCCGGTGGGGGAGGAACGCGCGAGGAGAAAGACGACAGAACCTCTCTTTCTCGTTTTCTTTCTCTTATTATCTTTTTCTCTTTCCCGCTCTCTCCCTCTCCACACCTCTCTCTCTCTCTCTCTCTCTCTATACGTATATCTCTCTTTCGTTCTTTCTCGTTGGAATACATAAGAGCTCTGATGGGTAATCACGTCGTTGTCTCGAAACTCAGACACGCTTAGTGTTGCCGCTTATTAGTTCGACCCTCAAATTTTCCAACGAGTTTTCCCTTCGACCTTCCTTAATTGATAGTCCTAACGCGGCTTTTTGTCACTTCGAAGAGCCTGATTTATTTTTACAGGTGTTTTCACTTTTTTTCTAAGTCACTCTATCACGAGTTTTACATTTTCCTTTGCGAATGATAATTTGAGGTAATTCCTAAAACGTTTAGTGTATAATCATTTATTAAAATACCTTTCAAAGTTAATCGAATTTAAGACACACATAGTTATATAATATTATTTTCATTAAAAAATTTACAATATTTTCATAGATGCAACTATATACTGAATAATCAGTTCAACATTGTTTGCGATCCAAGAAAAGATGTTGCCTCTGTCAAAAATACTAATCAAACGTTAATAGAATGAAATGACGTAAACAGGAAAACTTCATAAGGAACTATCGCGTGCAACATCAATTCAATCTTTTTGCTTGTTTAAACAAAAAATATTAGTGGTACAGTTTTTTTAGAAAGGAATAAATAATCTCAAACAAATTTATGTTATTAGCGAACAAAGGGAAACGAAAACCACCAGTCATTCTTTTGACGAATGAGACGATCCACACAACAATGATTTTCGTTTTAACCTCCAAAATTCGGACCTGCGTGTCATAAATTGGAACTTCTTAAAATACCGAGGAAAATACCTGGAACCTGAGAATATCTAAAAAAGGAAAACAAAATTTAACATTTATTACAGTTGATCGTTCTATTCAAACTTGCAAAATACATCAGAGCGAATTGTATTTGCCTCTTTAAACGGGTCATCGAAAGGTATATAACAATAGGAAAGAAAAAATACCAAGATAATTAAGATGTTTTCTTGATTTTTTTTTTGTTATACTTTTCACTGTATTTTTCTCGACGCGAGGTTTATACAATAACGCTCGAGTGCTCGCAAAAAAGAGAGTTAAATAAAGAGAGGGAAAGAGGGAGGGTTACTGCAACGATGGAAGAGTATGAGGTGGAGGAGGAGAGCAGGAGCGTGGATATAAAGCTGTCGTGCAGGCTCGCGATGGTCGTAAACGAATTTGTTCCGTCGACGGGGTCTTAACAGGGCCCCGAACAAGTCCATCGACCGAGTCGCGTTTACTTTACGACTCTGGTTCGGCTCGCACCGGCTTATTATGCGCACGCACACTTATAAAGAGCCAAAAGGTGCGAGAACCTCTCATCGATAGTAATGCATACAGCGTTCAGACGTATCCGAATACTTTGGTTACAATGAACGCTTATATTGCAAGTAGAAGGGAGCTTATAAGTTAATAACGCGCGGCTCTCCAATCTGCCTATATGGTATACATCAATGTCAATAAACTTGCGATACGTCTTTATTATGTATTCGAACGCTCACGGGATTAGATGACACGCATTGTTTTCGGATGGGCTGCGACACACGCGCGCCTTCGTGAAAGAAAAGTAAAGGCAGGGAAAGAGAAAGAAGAAGTAGACAGAGAGACAGAGAGAGAGAGAGAGAGAGAGAGAGAGAGAGAGAGGGACATGGAAAGAGCTTTATTGGTCAATGAGCCGGTCTCGAGATTTATTTTACGAGGCCTTCGAAGTGAGCTCTGCTCTTTCTCTCGTTCTCACGCGCGTTCTTAACAATGAGGACCGCTGGATGTTCCCCTACTATTCGTGAGGAGGCCCGCGCGTTTTTAAAGCTTTTCTCTCTTTTTCGACTTTTACGTTGCGCGCGACGCGTAAACGAAACGAGTTTCCGATGTTAATACGAAGGAAATATACATCTATACATATATTGGTCTTAGTAGGTTTTTTTTTTTGGAAAACCTGTCGATAGATTGGGATTGGATATTTTTATTAAAACACACAGGTGATTATTTTGTTTTCGGTAAACATCGATCATTTTTATATGATCCCGATTTCTTAAAATAATAACAAAATTAATTGATTTTTAATTCATTGAATTACTGCATATTCTTTTACATAATTCTATTGGGTTGTTTATTCTTCTATTGTAAGACATAAATTAGCCATTACATACTTTTACACGTCTTGGGATTGATTAACTTGTCCCGTTTTCTGTCTTAGAACCTGTTAACTCTCCATCGACAACAATTATTTTATTGCTTACATTCCGTACAGAAAATAGTGCGACTTTATGGGAAAAAAAGGATTCTATCACCTTCGTTTCCACTCGGTTTAGTTGTAAAGAAAATTTCCCAGGACTGCGCGTATGATTAAGGCTCGTTACGACGGTGCAATTATACGACGTATATATATAAGCACGCCGAGGATGGCGAAAAGAGTTGTTCCGCCGGCGGAAGAGCCGTGTAAAGTGACAGTTTACTTGTGATAAACATCGTGTTGAGTTGATGACTTGATTGTTTGAGCTTTAACTTTACAAGCTGATTAACGTGTGTCACGCAAATATACCCCAGGGTATAGAGCTTATTTTTCAATATAGATTTATTTCTGTTTACTGTAAACAATCTTTCGTACAACTTTTTTTAAGATTATCTATATTCCTATTACCATATTTACTTTAACGCATTTTTATCTTCCTGGATCATAAAATGTAAAGTGTATACATATATATATATAATAAAGTAGTAACATTTTTATAATCAATGATGTGTTTCGTATAAAAATGTAGAATAAAATTTATTGCACGGGATAACTCAAAAAAGTTACAAATTTTTAACAATAAATATCTATATACTTATCCAAATTTACATTGTAAATTAGATAGGCAGCGATCATAAAGCAAAATAAAATGGTTATATAGCGGTATATGCTACAAATGACTTGTATAAAAAATTGACAGCTTTATTCATCACGCCAAGATCTTCAAATACTCAATCTCGCTGTTACAGCAAACAGAAAAAAAATACATATTTAAATCCTATTTCACGCGTTTAAAAGTACTATAAATGTATCTCTCACGTAATAACATATTTATATCTATATATGGAAACTATTTAGGTATACCCCATTTTTATGTTTATTAGTCAGTGAATCAAACATCGATGGTGTATAAAGAAGAACGCATTAAAAAAATATAACCACGAATATATATATAGTATGCAGCGTAATTTTTATTATAGAAAGTTTATAAAAATGTATATTAAATAAAGAGAACGTTATAAATTAATCATCATTGTATAGAATCTAAATACCCAATTTATATGTTACAACTTTGTAACATTAAAAAGTGTATATATACGTATTAGTCCGGGAGCAACCTACGTTTTCGTAGCCGATTGATGTCCACGACTCTACCCAAGTTTTTTTGACGTATTTTTTATCAACAATTTCGATTTTTTAAGGTAGAATATTCAATTATGGTAAAATAATTAGTTATTAACAAATTTAACAACAAATTAAAAATTTCATCTTTTTTGAAAAATAAAAAATATCTTCATGTTTTTTGAGCAATTCTAAACAAAAAAGGCCTTTACTTCTTTCTTTCTAAAATGCGTTTTTAATAGGTAAAAAAATTATCAAAGTTTTAAAAAATCGTAAAAGTGCGATTTTTACACTATCATTACGCCGACTATTTAAAAGCGATTTTGATCCAATATGGGTCAAATTACTTTATAAACATTAGTCTTCGAAATGCATAAAATAATATTAACAATTTCAAGGATTATTATTATTTTACGAATTTTCAAATAGCTGGTCGCGCGGCGCGTAAACGCGTAATGAAACTGCAGATATGCTAGCGAATATTCCTCTCGTCAACTAATAAAAATCTGCGAGTTTGTGGTTTTACCTAAAATTAATCATATATTATTTACCTTTTACAAACATTAATTTTAGTATGGATATACATATATAATATATATGTATATATATTTGTATATACGTATATATAATATTCAGTGCGCGATTTTTGTAAATCTCTTTAGCTGCGAAATTCAAAATAATGTATAAAGTTTTGTCTGACTACTAATAAATTTCATACGCATTTTATTGTATGAAAACTATATATATATATATATATAAATATATATATATATTTATATATTATTTATATATATTTATATATATAAAAATATATATTATTTATATATATTTATATATATAGTTTTCATACAATAAAATGCGTATGAAATTTATTAGTAGTCAGACAAAACTTTATACATTATTTTGAATTTCGCAGCTAAAGAGATTTACAAAAATCGCGCACTGAATATTATATATACGTATATACAAATATATATACATATATATTATATATGTATATCCATACTAAAATTAATGTTTGTAAAAGGTAAATAATATATGATTAATTTTAGGTAAAACCACAAACTCGCAGATTTTTATTAGTTGACGAGAGGAATATTCGCTAGCATATCTGCAGTTTCATTACGCGTTTACGCGCCGCGCGACCAGCTATTTGAAAATTCGTAAAATAATAATAATCCTTGAAATTGTTAATATTATTTTATGCATTTCGAAGACTAATGTTTATAAAGTAATTTGACCCATATTGGATCAAAATCGCTTTTAAATAGTCGGCGTAATGATAGTGTAAAAATCGCACTTTTACGATTTTTTAAAACTTTGATAATTTTTTTACCTATTAAAAACGCATTTTAGAAAGAAAGAAGTAAAGGCCTTTTTTGTTTAGAATTGCTCAAAAAACATGAAGATATTTTTTATTTTTCAAAAAAGATGAAATTTTTAATTTGTTGTTAAATTTGTTAATAACTAATTATTTTACCATAATTGAATATTCTACCTTAAAAAATCGAAATTGTTGATAAAAAATACGTCAAAAAAACTTGGGTAGAGTCGTGGACATCAATCGGCTACGAAAACGTAGGTTGCTCCCGGACTATATAGAAAACATCATCTCGTGCTGTTAGGTATATCGTATATATTATAGAGTTGAGTATAATTTCGAAACGCGTAAGGTGACATTTACATCTAAGTGGCCCGTCAATAAATTCTCACGATAGTAAATATATGCTTGCCGCTCTAAAGTATAAGGTATATAAGATATCTTACTTTTCAGAATCAACGTTCGACCAATAAATAACGATGAACGGAAAAGTGAAACGGTATACATTTTTTAAAAATTACGCATCCAATGTATTAATTCCTGAGATTTGTTTTAAAATTAAGGTTTTGTAGGCCATTAAATAATTGTAAATATACTCAAGACGATTATTATAGTACAAAAGTGTATGAATAACAAATGTAGATAAATAATTTGATAAAAAAAAGTGTATGTGTGTGCGTGAGTAAACGTAACAAGGGTGAGAGAAGAGGAGAGTCAAAAAGTCGTTCAGTCCGCACTCCGCACACAAGATACACACAGCAGCAGCTTGGGAGTGCCATGTTGGTGGTAGAGGGGGAATTGCAGTCTGGTATCTTCCTCTTCGGAGGTCTTAGCGTATCTTCGCGTGGGGCGAGGCCACCATGTTCTTACGCTCTCGTCTGCGCGTTAGCCTCGACTCGATGTACCACACTATATACCATCTCCAAGAGAGCCTGATGCGGTACGCCTTTCGCACCCCTCGTTGCACATCTATTATTATTATTTATAGTCCATTAATACGGCACTAACTCGCTAAACTGGATTAAACATCTCTATAGACTCACACCAATGTACTAAAAATATATATGAGCCGTTTTTTATATCCACTCAAAAAATACTTTAAATTACTTTGATTTTATAACAATATAATATAAATGTTTTCTTATAATATTTATTCAATACTTAGGGGGACCAGCCAGTGTGAAAATTGAAACAAAGCTATTCAATATTAACAACAATTAATAATTTTTTCATAACTATTGAAAACATTTCTTAATTTTCTGAACAAATTATATTTGTTTAACTTTTATTTCAAATTTGTTGACCAATTTATGTTACATAACTATTTTAATTAATTATTAGACTACTATACTAGTATTGTACTATTGAATACGGAGGTAATTAATTAAAATAGTTGTGTGACATTTAAATTGGTCAAAAAAATTCAAATAAAAGTTAATAATGATATAATTTGTTTAAAAAATTAAAAATGTTTTCAATTATTATGAAAAAATTGTTAATTGTTAATATTGAATAGCTTTTTTCCAATTTGAACACTGGCTGGTCCCCATAAGTATATATGTACACCAATACTTTCTCTTCTTTCAGTTATTAGATTTTACAAAATTTATATGTTTTCCCGTATATAATTGTATAAGTGCCAATCATAACGAGATGGTTTGTCGAAGGTTAATCATAAAATGTATATAGATTTTATTTCCAAAACTTTAGATTGAAAACGTTTGTCATATGTCAAGTAAAATTAACCTGTTCTAATTTTCTTGTATACCTGTTCCAACAGCAGCTGTAATAAAAAAATGTATATACCTTTCCTTCAACATCTCGAAATGTCTTTATTTGACATAAGCGATTTCCTAAAACTACCTCGCTAGGTACCATGCACAATTTATTTATTCTGTTGACACAGATCCATTGCGAGTGTATAGAGACGTCGCATCGTCTACGCTCACAATCGTCAATACCGTAAAAAGAGCGGTTAGTTTCGCTTTGAAAATGAATACCGATTTCCGGAACCAAAAGCATGGTTAATTCGACCCTCCTACCGCATTGGCAATGGTATATCCACCCTCTTTGGTTGTTGCGCCTCGGCAAAGCGCCGTGGAAAAACAAACTCAAAACTTTTTCCTCTTACTGATGTCGTACAACAAAGTATCGAATTCTTTATTTTTTTTTCCTTTTTTTAGTCTCCTCTCGTTTCCTCCGCATTTTTCCTTACACGCAAGTCTTCTTTTTTTTCGTTCCCGTTATAAGGGTCCGAGATATCGGCGAGATGTCCACGCTTTCGGGTTTCCGGCTCGTCGAAATGGCTTTCTGCTGTTTGCTTCTGGAGCTTGTTAATTAGGCGTCTTCGTCTTAGAGCATCTGCGTCTGCACCTCATCTTGATGAGACGCGCGCGCGCGCAAGAACTCGATAGCTTGGCTTTTGCGTGACGGGAAACTCTTATGAACCTCAACGGCTGTTTTCGATTCTCAGCAATTAGTGCTGCAAAATATACGCTATATCCCACCTGTTTTAGAATGTCCCGAAAAATATTATTATTAAATTTTATTTTTTGTACACTAGAGGCACGTCTATAAATTTGGTTTAAAATTAATGTAATCAATATTACGATAGATTTGTATATAAAAATTATAAATATAAATATTGGATAGAAAGTTATGAAACTTTTACATGATCAACACCAATAAATGTATTAAAGAATGTTTAGAGTAGATTTAAATTTAATATATATTGACGTAAATCTAGTAAGCTGCCCTTAAATTTCAAAATATGTTACGTCACAAGTTATATTTGACAAAAATGAAGGATAACATCTGAAACCAGTTTTTCTCCAGATTTTAACCAAAGTTATTAAACCGGATTTCGGTCGGACGTGTAACATATTAATATTATTTATCAGCGCGAACTCGTGTTTTCTTAAGCATTAGCATCAATTTACTCGTTGATAACTTTTAATTCTTCTCTTAAACTTCGTTACTTTATAACAATTGATAAATATTATTTCAACAAAATAAGAATATATTTCGTTTAGTAAAAAAAAATTCCTCAAATATTATAAATGCTGCATACCGAAAAGTAAAAAAAGAAGTAACATCTATTTTCGCATTAGCCTGAAGAAAATTTGTAGAAAAAACGTTGGCCTACGGCATAAATCACCGGTAAGCTACAACAAAGAACGCGCGCAAGTAATACAGATAAAGATCGAAGTTGACGCTCGTGACTGGCGATCATCTCTTGTAGACATCTATCCCAATCGACCTTTTCAACGAAACCCATTGTACTTTGCCGATCTTTATCCAGAGTGAACGAGGAGGTTCGATTGCTCGGAAAAGTCGGGTGGTGATATCGAAAGTAGTTTATCGGTAGTGCCGGTGAGTTCGTTAGGTGATGCCGAACCACGCGCGTGCGCGCGCGCGCGTCCTTTTTCCCACAGACGCAGGCGTTCCCGAGTCAAGTGTCCGTGGAAGAGTCCGAAGCGAAGGAGAGGCCTGTAATAACGAGAGGCGCCGTTCCCCGCGGTATCTACCGACACTCCTCGGCAATCTCGAAAGAGCTGCTCCTCCTCATTCACTACTACCTACTGGAAATCCCAGGAAACAAGAAACAAATTGTTTCATCAGTAGGATACACATTGGGACAATGGATCAACTCCGGTACAACTTAAGCTTTTTTTTTAAACTGTTTATAATGAAAGCAAAAGCTAAATAAAGAATAATGTTATTTAATATTATTTTTAACAGAAGAGCAAATCTAAAGTACATATAGGTGTTCATCCTAAAATCGACGTAAGCACGTTAAGAGTTGGAGGTAATACGTAATATTAAGGGGAAAGATATAATCCGAGAGAAGAAAGAGAAAGAAAGATGAACATGGCAAAATTGAAAGCACGTAAATTTCAGAGCAATGGCTCGGGAGGAGGCCCGAGGGCCATTTCAGTACCTCTCAGCCGAGTCCCTCGTCCCGACTTGACTTCTTCATCCACCAGCAAGATCCTTCTCTGTCTCACTCTCTCTCTCTCTCTCTCTCTCTCTCTCTCTCTCTCTCTCTCTCTCTCTCTCTCTCTCTCTCTCTCTCTCTTTCTCTTTCTCTCTTTCTCTCCTTCATCGTATAGAAGCTAACGAAGCAGGCGACGGAGGACTAGCGCCCCGCGTGTCAGCCAAGGCGGCTCTTTTCTTACCTGATCACCGAGGAAGAAGAAGAGGGAGAGCGTGTGCCGCCGCCGCCGTTGAGCAGCAGGTCGAACGAACGCGCAACTACTCTCGGGAGCGCCGGAGGAAAGACCCAACTGAGAGAGGAAGAGAGAGACAGAGGGAATTAAGCCAGTTAATGAGCTAATCCGAGGGAGGGCACGCCGGGGGGCCCGAAAACTCGATGAGTCCCGCAACCGACTAAAGTCTTCGCCTACGCATAACCTTACACACATACGCTCACACACACACGCTTATCTTATACAGTTTTTTCACAGGATCAAAGCGACACTTCCGATTTTTATACCTATACCAATTATTAGTTTTTGTAATTTTGTATAATTGTCGCTTAATATTTTATAGCGAGTTCACTTATTTATGCACATGAATTTCATGGTACTTACCTGCATTATAATTGTAAGTCATGTAATTTAGTTAAAGGCAGCGTTAGATTCACAAAATATAAAAAAAAATTTATTGTTTTTAAACTTAATGGTTTATAATTGTTGTGGTATATTTATACATAGTCAAAATGTAAACATTTTAGAAAATTACAGTAAGATATAATCGTTTTAAAAATTAATGTTTGGTGCCAAATGGTCCTTGCATCTCCTCAATTTTGGATTTATTTGTATACAACATTACGTTGTCCTTTTTTTTTATATAAACAGTTTTTTTATCAAAAAACACATATATCATTAAAAATTAATTTTTTATACTGAAAATACAAATTTATATTTTGTAATAAATTAATTTTTTCTAATAATCGAAAAACTGTTCAAATAAAAAATACTTATGTATAATGTTTAAACAATTAATTAAAAGAATATTTAAAAAAAATTTGAATGAAATCCAGAAATTGGTGTGACCCATAAGATTAGCATTAAATACTTATTTTGACACATTTTTGTGCATAACTTTAATTAAGTTGATTTTGTCTTGTTGAAAATTTCCAGAAATGTTTATGTATTTATTACAAATATGCCATAGAAGTTTTGGATTATTAAAATGAAAAACAAAAATTGTTTGTATCTAACTCTACCCGTACTAGATGGAAAGTGTATAGATTTTAATAAGAATATACCATTAAGATATTAATAAGAATATATAATGCTATGCATGGTTTATTCGTAGATTCCTCAGTGGGCACGAGATGAAAATCACAAGTTATTCCCACATTAGAACACTTACTCATTCCAAGGCTACACGATCAGATTATATACCTATGGTTGTATACAACTTATTGTATCTAACAATCTAGAAATTGAACTATAATTTGTCTAGATAAAATATATTTAATAGATTTTAATGCATACCTAAATAATATTTCTTTTTGTTATAAACTATAATTTTGTGTTAAAAAATATGTGTGATACAAATAAAGTTCATAAAGAATTACAAAAATTTTGATAGTACAACACTGTTGTACACACGTTCTCAATTTAAAAAAAAAAATTCTTTTAAATTTAAAAAAAAAATTCTTTACCATAATTATAAAGTTTAATTAAGAATAATATATTTATTTAATGCTATGTTAGTCATATATTAAGCTGTGTTGTATCCAATAGAAAATAACTTCTGAAATCTACGTACTCGTTGAATACCGATCACCGCTGCGTATTGGAATGAATGAGAAGAAGAAAAGTCGATTAGATCGTTAATAAAAAACCGAAGTATATAATATTATTTGAGGGGTGAGCAAAGGTATGCTAGGATAAACAAGATCGGCGCTTCGTTACGGTCAAAATAAAGGAGTATACTATTCAAGTAGTTATATAGGTAATATGATTTGGTGGTTGTCCTTATACCACACTGGATTAAGTTGTTTGAAAAATGCGCTGCGGCAAGCCTCTGCGGCTTGTGTTATTATGCCTCCTAGGGTCAAAGACAATTAACTACCAACAAAAGGTCCAGAGAACAAATCTATTGTTTGAGCTCGATTTCATTTAGGACATTTGTTCGTTGGTAATGCATATATAAAAACACAACACGTACCCCTTTGTCCGTATACCAGTACATAATGAATCCTATATGTGTGTGTGTATACATCAGGTATAACTACACGTGCAACTATATTTATCGACTCTTGTATTATTGTCGGTACGAAATAATTATCGCAATAAAAGTAGCTTTTCATCGGCATTGTCGATCGTTATACACTTAATAACCTAAGTGGATCTACTTTGATGCACACGAAGCAAAGGAAACATTTCAGTCAAGTGAACTTTTTGCCTGAATTTAAATTAGTTTTCTTGCTTCAATAAACTTCCAATGATTGATTGATATAAAGTCATTCTTTAGGCTGTATAGAATAGTAGACATTTATTTGGTGAACACCATTAACAATTAGAGGAATGGAATTTTGTACACTGGAAATAATTTGGAGAGTGCATGTTCTCCGGGAGACGAATCTTATCCTAACTTTAGTATGTTTTTTATAATGTAGAAATATGAAGAAGGCCAAGTTATTACTTGCCAATGACCACTTTTACAAAAGTTATTAGATATCTATAATAATTACTTCAATGAAAATAAGAAATTGAAGAAATTTTAACCAAAATTTAATACAAAAAATTATTGTTTCTTATTTTGGCCTAAATTTCAATTTTTTATTTTTTTCATAACATTACTCCAAACTGTTTGATTTAGATTACTTTTTAAATCACATTTACTTGAACTCAACTTTCTTCTGGTTTTTGGTTTAAGAGTTTATGTCTATTTGATTCCGAGATATAAGCGTTAAAAGTCCAAGTAATTTTCATTGAAATTATTATTAAATATCATATAATTTTCGTAATAGTGGCCATTGGACAGCAATAACTCAGCTTTCTTCATATTTTTATATTACAAAAGATACGCCAAAGTTAGGAGAAGATCCATATCCCGGAGGTCAAGTACTCCCCTTGTAAGTTGCGCTTAAGCAAGTAGTAAGAAAGTATGTATATACATTTTTGATAAAGTAAATATTAGCAAAAATTTCCTTTGCGGTAGATTATAAATATTACAATAAGTCGACCATTTTGGAATGAACACATTTAACGACTAGCTATATAAAGACTGCGACACCTATTTCACTCAATTCTGCTTATTTGGGAATGATATTTCCATAAGAGCTTATTTGTTTATCATATTTTCTATTTCAATAAAATTAATCCTAGGCGTTTCTACAAATTAAAGATACGTCAATTTGTAGACACGTTTGCGCCCGTCAAGATAATAAAAATCGAAGAATTACTAGCGAATCCCGGTCTTAAATAAGGAGATATATACACATCTGAATATTCGTGTCCTACTAGGTAGACCGACCGAACGGAACGACAGAGCTAGAGGAAACTTTGGTGATATTCCAACGCATATGTAAAGATATATAAAGGAAGCAGATATACATAGAGGCTCAAGCACTCGGGACTTGTTTTCAAGACGGGGCCTAATAAATGAAATCTAAATTTAAAATCTCTCTATTTCGAAAGAGTGAATTCGACGGTCGGCGCGAACGTGCCAGAACAAGAGAAAACCAATAGAGAGCGATAGAGACGTGCGAGTACCGGGGAGCAAAGAGAAAGGGTATATATGTATATATATAAGAGAGATTCGAGGCTGGCTTGCCGTACTAAAAGCAAGTAAAAAGGAGAGGTGGCTACGCGCGAGTCAGAGGGAAAGAGAGCGAGAGAGAGAGAGAGAGAGAGAGGAGAGAGATGGCGAAGAAGAGTGGGGCGCACCTGACCAACGGGCAAGAGGAGAAAAGGCCCCTTAGCAAGGGCAATCTTATTGGCTGGACCCCCACTGCAGGTGGTACGCGAGAGAAAGGGTTCCCTTCTTACCTTTTTTCATCTCTTTTTGTTTCCCTTTTGCGTCGAGCGCAGCATCCAACTGGCCTCCCGGGACGCGACGAGCCAGCCAGCCGCCCTTTACCTTACTTGCCTCTCTCGTTCAGCGCTCTCCTCTACCATCTCTCCCCCTCTCACTCCTGCTCCGCGGCTTTCGACGAGATATTCAGCTCTCTCTTCCTCGGTTCCTTCGTTCCTGGCTCGTCGATGATGAGTCTATTTCGAAGAAATTGCCGGGACGACGCTATTGCCAGACTACTAATGTTTCGAGGTATTAACCCATACAGAGGATTTTGCTCAGTTTCATCATTTCCCAACTCTCGATTTCTTACCCTTTGAGAACTCTTTATTCTCCAATTCTTTCTCTCTCTACGCGCCTGGTAAATTATTTCGTTATTTCCTTTACCTTGGGACACTTTTGCAGGCTATGCCGTACGAGATTCCTCATTTTTCCTGCACGACAGTGCGAATGTTTTTGCTATCTTAAAATTCGTTGTTGTTCTATCACTCGTTCGATTAAATAACAATGCGATTCTAACAAACGGTTTAAAAATTCTACAGAGAAGTAATGAAAATTGTGGCTCGATATTCATAACACAAGATCAATATTGAGATAAACCCTCGGGTAGTTCAATAAAGTATAGTATTCTTATTTGATTAGATGAAGTTACGATTGCATTGAGGTGCAATTTAAAAATTTTCCATCACCAATGACACGCGCATTAGAAACAAATAGCGAATTACGTTACTTTTATTGACACAAATATTTCCGGTGTAAGCAGTCAAAAAGTGAAACGTAGACGCTAATACTACGTTGTCTGGGAAAAGATATATTTTAAAACTGTGGAAGCGTATATGCGTAACTTATAAAGTTTCCTCAATCGATGAGTAAGTAACGCTTAAACAAATCACTTACACGAAAATTCGTTTTTATAATCAAAATAAACACCGAAAGAAGAATGTTACGAGGTATGAAATCGTGCATTGTTAATGTCACTCGGGCGTTTACCGAGGACTCGGGTGAATCGAATCACGATTGAAAGAAAGTCGTTTATTTATAAATCAACTCTGAAATTCCAACTAAAGAGAAGGTGCGCGGCAAGCGAGATGAAAAAGAATCTATAAAAGAGAAAGAGAGGAGACGCAAAGGCGTCCGACGAGCGCAACATTCCAGCAGCGAAGAATATCTAAATTAACAAGTCATCTGGGCTCTTTCGGTCTGGATGCGAGTGTCTACAGGTGTGTACGTATATCGTGCGCGCGTGTGTGTACGTATCGAAAAGCCATAAAGTCATCCCGCTATCAATTATTTTTTCCACTCAAGGAGAGAGAGAGAGAGAGAGAGAGAGAGAGAGAGAAGGGAACTCGCTAACTCACTCGCGCCCGGCAGATACGTAAAGCCGATATATACCACTTCTCTTTCCCTTTTCTCTTTTTCCTTCTCTCTTTCTTCGTATTTCTCATCGGAAATCGACGCAAATAACGGCAACGTCGGGCACACGCACAACACCAGACTTGTACGAAATAAAGTATAAATATTCATAACGCATATACAAGTTAAGGAGATTCGAGGCGCGAACCTCTGGAGGTGGAAAGAGGCGAACGGGAACCGAAACTGCTGAATCAACCGTGGCTGCACGCGCGCGACCGCCTTCGATATAATGTCTTAATTTGCAATACCCACTCTCCAAAATTCCCAGCTATATGTATACGTACATATGCGCGTTGGGCCGTTCAAGTCTCGCAGACATTATATCCTGCCCGTATTTCTGATAGTACACGGATTAACAACCGAATTTTTAATTTAAATAAAATGTTTTACACTTAGAAATATGTTTACCAGAGCGTGTACGTTCAAAAATTCTATCCCCTTGGACACAGTGGAGTATTTGTTTTTTTAGTACTTGAAATTCACCGAGTTATCCGAGGTGATTGAACTACACGAACAATTTATACAGAAGCCTCTTTTTCCGTACACGTGTTTAATATCATTATACATATATATTTACTTTACGCGGCGGTGGAATTTAAATCCTCGCATTCTATTGCAAACTTGAAAATTTAACAAGGTAATAGAGTGAAGAACTCAGTGTAAATCAAATTGAAATGCTATAATATTCGGCTTTTATTTTATCAGGTCTTCGTAGACATTAAATGCGAATTCAAATCCTAATAACAACAAGGATTGAGAGTGGATGTAGTGAACGATACAAGTTTCAAAACAAAGATCTCTGTATTGCTCTTGAATCCTGAAACGCCAGGCGTAGGAGAAAGGACCCCCGAAAAAGAAGACGAGTTGTTTGAGAAAGTCGCGAGGTGCTTGTAAACGGAAGCAACAACAGCAGCAGCAGCAGCGTCAGCAGCGGCAGCGGCAGCATCCTTGGCTCCCACAGGAGAGTCGCGGCCAAAGGAGATTCGCTCGGACCGAGAGCGAGAGGAGAGACGGAAAGGGAAGAGGGGCGAGGAAGAGAGCGAGAGACAGAGAGGCTTACTCGCGAGGAGAATCGCGCGTACCTACACGCGATCGTGAAGCCGAGAGCGCGATGTTGCCAGCTCGCCACGGTTTACGTGATGCAAGTGTGTGTATGCCGGAGGACGTGTACGTACACTTTGGCTTTTTTGCCCCCCTCCCTCCATCCCTCCCTCACGGATGGACGCGGATTACACGGCTACCACGAAGCGCGGCAACCGCTTTTTGCGAGGCTGCCTGGAGAACGCGAAAGCTCTTTCTTTCTCTATCCCTTTCAGCTGCTGGCGCGCGTTCGGTGCCTCGATGGAGTCCTCGCGATGATTGCTTCAAGCTCAATTGCCGTCAGCCCCCGTGCGACGCACGCCAAATATTTGCTGTACGCACAATTTCGACCAAGAATTCTGCAATAACGGTATACGTATAGTCCTTTTTTCTAAAGTATTCTTTCTCTAAAATATTTTTGTAGTTAAATATGATAAAATCTGAGTGATGAACGATATACATTTCGTTTTTATTTTAATTAAAAAAATCAAATCCCCTGTTTTTGTATAATAAAAGTGTTTTACTTATTATTCGACGAGATATGTCAGAGATTATCAATTTATGTAATTTAATTAGCGCTGACGAAACAGTAAGTAGGTAATTATATTATTAAGTTATGTAAACACAAATGTTTATCCAAGTAAGGATAAGCAACATCGATAGTAACTTGTCACATGATTACATGATGGTTTTAACTCATCCGAATCATTATACGTTTAATCTTGTAACAATCATAGCTATTATAACACTTATTTTTAAACTTATATTTGTTAAAGTATTTTGAAATAGTACAACGCCATACACCATTATTATACACATATAGATACACATGTATTATTCAATCACGAAGCTGTGTAGTCAAAAAAAAAACGCTCTCGAATTTCAAAAACAAAGCGACTGGACCAAATTTGGGCCTCCTCAGCTAATGAACTTTTTTTTTCAACCGCCGTAAAAAGCAATCAGGAGCGCTTATAGTATATATCTCAACGTAAAGTTCGAACAAGGTTAGTCGAGAAGAAGACAGCGAAGGTTAAACGATGTGTGGGGAAAAGCGGTAAAAGCCAAAATTTATGGTTGAATGTTTTTGAGGAACGCGCCGGTGTGAATTAATAATATAAGAGATGCCGGTTGCTTTTGTGCGTGCGGCTAGATGAAGAAATTAGCCGGTCCTCTTGGTCCGCGTGAACGTCCCTCGTGTAAATCATTTGAAATCGCAGAAAGAAACTTTAAAAGTATAATTTATACATCGTGGAATAACCTACGTAATTCGTCCGGCTTATGTTAATCGTGTGTTTTTTTTTTAACTTTTAAAAAGTATGTTGAATTAAAAAGTGATTTGACGCCTATTTGAGCAGGATATATAATGGATCTCCTATACATTTTAACACGAACGAAAAACTGTAGCGACATCATTAATATTCGGTATAGAGTAGAGGAAAGGACAATTAGTATTTGTAGTTCGAGGTGGACCGAAAAGCCGCAATATTCGTAAATAGAGGCTAAGAAAAGCGTCAACTTTCGCGGGGATAGATCCATTAATATACCGCTCGTTAACATTTCAGTCATTAGTATCCGCTCGGGCAACTCTCTGAATCATCATTCACATTGTTGTCGCTGCCTCTGCAATTCTAAAACTAGCTTCCAAATTCGATATGAATAATATCAAAGAAGTTCAACTCTAATTTTTAGTCGACCTCGAGACCTTCAAATTTATATACTTGCAGTATTAAAATCGGAGATTACTTATTATTATAAGAAGATTATTGAGTAATTTGTACGTAAACGCTTATAGCATAAATAAAATAATAGGTAATTTATTAAAATTTATAAAATAAATTATACGTAATATTATAAACAAATATTCGATTGTCAGGTGTAATTTTAGTTGAACCCAGGATGTATACATATTTCTTGTTGAAAATAATTGGCTTTCATTATTTACAAAATGTGACTTAACAAAAAGAAAATATCCGAAGAATTTGTATCGTCGGAAGGCATATAATCATCTCGTCATGAAGAAAAATTTTAAACTCATTTATTTTGTTACCGTAAATCTGAAATTACAGAACCGCAAAGTTCAAACCCGTGAATTCAATAAAACGATTGCGCGCGCGTACAAATAAGCGGTTCGTTTATGCACGCCGAGTTGGTCGGTCGAGTTTATATATATACATTAATACGTGTATGAAAAAGGATCCTTAAGAATGAAACAAAAGTAAGAGACAGAGTGAGAGAGAGAGAGAGAGAAAGAGCGTGTAGACACGTGACGCGTAAGTTGCGTAAGAAAGTAATAGTGCGCAATGTCTAAATAAGCGTCGATGCAGCGAATGAATGTATAGGTATAGGAAAAAAGAGGGAGGCGTATGGTATAGAGAGAGAATATAAGAAAGAGGAAGAGAATGGGGAAGGGAAGAGATGGCGATGGAGAAAGGGCGAAGGTTCTCGCCTCGGAGCGTGAGTATTCTCTGTTTCTTCGTGGGCAGGTTCTCGGAGAAAGAGTAATTAGGTCCTGGGCGAGGCGGGCCGAGTCGGCGGCCCTCGAGGGGGCGAGGGAGAGGACTCGAACCGCAAAATCGACTAAATAATAGCGCGCGAGCAGCTCGGGTGTTTGCCGAGCGAGGGAGAGTAACCGAAGAGAGGAGAGAAGAGAGAGGGAGAGAGGTGCGGACGATGCGCGATGGACCAAGAGAAACACTGAGAAAGGAGGGAGACTCGGACGGGGGACCCGAGGACAACCGCAACGAGCCACCGACCAGTTAATGGCTCTATAATGCGCCTCGTCCGTGGACCTCGCCGCTCTCGGATTATCGGCCGCATTTTGTACGAAGCAACCGCGTCTCTTCGTAACCTTATACACATGGCGCACGCACACACACACACACACACACAACCGCGTATATACGCGAGTTCGCGCGCACACTGTATCATCAAAATTCAAACCCGACGAAAAATATTGCAAGCCTCGCGGCCCTGTTACGTATAGAAGCCTTCACTCGTTATTCCGTTAACTCGTGTACACGCACACTCCTTTTTTTGCTTCCTTCGTTCGTCGTTCCTTTTCTACCCGAGAATATGCCTATCTTTTTCGATACTTTTTTTAACATTGGAATTGCATAACGATACGCACACATACACACATCCACATTGTATTGTCAAAACGCAAACTTTTTTGTAATTGTACGCAGCAATGATTTTTATATAATTTTCTATGACACGATATTTTCTTTCAAACAATTATTGTTGCATAGTTGAAGGTAGATCGTTGTGTATGTAAACATTATTGTCAGCGACTAAGGATATATACATTAAATGTTAATTTGCATAAGTACTCCATAACTCGAGTAATTTATTTTCTATCCAAATTCACTTCATTCGTTAAAATTAACTAGTTGACGAACAGTATTCTAGTGACAATACAACATATATGTTAGTGAATGTGTAAAAAAACCCGTAAATTGACTATAATTCCTGTAAATTGGTTGTACATCGGTTAACTGAAAAATTAATATAGGTTTTGTAGTTATTACAATTATACTATTTCAAGAAACATAAATTATTCTAGTATCTAATAAATAGATATAGATACAATATTTATTTTACAGTTTGGATTATTTAAAATTTATATAATTAGGTAATGTATACATCAATTAAGGGGGTGGCATACCCGGTGGGTTACCGACCGAGTAAAATAACATAATTATTTCATTGATTTAAAAAAATACGCAATATTATGCAAAATCTGAAAAAAAAAGCACTAAATAATTAAATAATAAGTCATTCTACAAAGTTCCAGGTCGATTCGACAAAGACACCCTAAAAAATTTCTGCACCGAAAAATTACGAAACATCGCAATTTTTGGTGCAGAAATTTTTTAGAGTGTATTTGTCGAATTTACCTGGAACTTTGTAGAATAACTTATTATTTAAATGTCTAGAGCCGCTATAATTCGTGTTTTGCATAAATTTACGTATTTTTTAAAATAAATGTGATAATTATCTTTTGTTACTCGGTCGATAACTCACCGGATATGCCACCCTCTTAACTTTTAATGGTGGAGAGATTTATTTTATTTAAGATTTTCAATATTAAACCAATATTACTATAGTCATCAACGTTGTTTTCGAACGTTTGTACCGAATGTTAAACCAATATCGATATACCCAACTTTGGTTTATAATATATGATTGACGATCAAATAGATAAATATAGTTTCTTATATGTTGCAAGATTTAAGTTCAGCAATTTTCTTTTATAGGAGTATATAATATGCTAATTATTATTGAAAATTTTGAATTTATAAAAATATACTATCTCTATATTAGCCATATATCCTATAGAATGTTCGACTATATTGTATCGTCAATTTTCTATCGGGTATTTGAAACTTATTTCAACGCTATATATTTATTTGGTAGGGATAAACGGAAAGTTCTGGCAAATGTCGGACGAAATATATACCTCTCTTAAAAAATCGCAAAAAGTAAATCTCGATGTACGTAGTGAAAAGGAAGGAAGTAACCTCGTAAAGGACATGAACGATGCATAGAGAAAGCTAAGGAAGAAAGTCGTAGAGACTCGTGGCAACTGGAGATGATCTTGGAAGAAAGCTCGAGGACAAGCGGAAATCGGTACTTAGCCAGGCCGAAAGTCTCATATTGCAGACTAAGGCTGCGGCTTCTGACATGCGTCGGAGACTTGGCGCATCAGGCCCGGCTGTTCGGCATTTCTCTCGCGTGCGAGATATTGTCCCCTGCTGGTACTCGACTATACACGGACTATGCAATAGGTTTTTCCACGAGGATCTGTGGATGGATCCCCTGTTGGTTCTTGGCCGACCTTCGAGGCCCGTGGCAATTAGCTCGAATAACTTTTCGCGGTATCTCGATTATTCAACTTCCCGTGACCGGTTGTAGCCAGCTCGCAGGTCTCTCTCAGCAATTGCACCTTTTCTCCGGACTTGGGGTTTTCAATGCCTCCCAGAGAAAATTCACCTTTTCTCGAGGTAATTATTTCCTATTAAAAAGATTTTACTTCGTTCGACGATTATTATATACGATTTTCAAGGGCAAAAGTGTTAATCTTTTTTCTCGCTACAAATTGTGTAATTATGGATTAATTAACTTGTAATAATTTTTAATTCCTTTCCATTATCGCTAATAAAAGTACTTTTTAAACCGTTTATTAGGCGCTTTAATTGGGCAGTGCAAACCACCACTATATAGTTACCAAGAACTTTTAATAATTTACGAGTTATTTCTTTCCAATATAAAGCCTAGCGTTTATAAACAACCTAATTATATAAAGTAACATTATCGCACAGAAAACGAAAAGCATCAGTAAATGTAACTGCCGAAAAACGCATGTCCAAGATCCTCTCCGATTCGCTATCGGGAGCACATGGGTTATCTCGTCACGGGGATCTCGCTCACTGTCACTTCGTGTCTAAATGTCGAGCCACGCGATGTTCGCTCGAAGACGGAAGAGGATCGAATATATAATATACACCTATATGTATATGTATGAATTTTTGAGCGAATCGGATTTCGATCGAATTGAAAGAACTTGTGAATCCGTGTCCTTTACTTCGTTCTCGCTCGAGCGAGCATTAATTTCTCGGTAACCGGGCGCTAATCGGACGGCAGGTTCCTCTATAGACTCGAGTGAGAAAACGTTTCTCCTCAGGCTAATTTCGAAGTGACACGAGGGCATCAAACTGAGATGAAAACGATTTGTCAGTCTATCGCTGGTACTACGAATTCTTTATGTACTAAATTAGTTAGTAGTCAATTTTATTTAGTTCTATTTCTTTTAATTGTCATATTTAAATAAACCAATAATTAAATATTTTTCAAATTTTATGAGCTGACGATAGATTATTACTACTTGGTTCAATATATGAAGAGGAAACATTTTATACAAAAAACTCGTAGATAGAAACATAGTAGATTTCATTATGTTATATTGAAGAATAATTCTCAATGTAAGAAAAATGATATATGGTAGATTAAATCAATGATTAAATTATTTTTTACATTCAAATAAATTTTCTAATTGATGCTAACGAAGTATAACACTCAAATATAACGTATTCTATAGAGTTTCCGAGTGCGTGACTAAAGGAACTGTATTTTTCCTCGTAAAATGAATATTTAATTTTTAAATTCGATCAAAAAATACTTTTTGCATTTTAATTTTCGTTATAAATGTTTTGTGTAAAACCAAAACCTACTATTTTTTTGATAATAATTTCCTACGTTATTCTAATTTATTAAAAACAAACACTTTGACTTTCAAGAGTACTGGGTCACTCGTGTAAAATTGAAACATTTTTCTAGAGTGTAATTTTTTATCTTCGCAGGTTGGAGTAGTTAGATTAATTAGTAGAGACAAGAACGTAAAATAAAGCGAATAGATCGTCGTGTCTTACACGAAGGAGAGTCTTGTACTAGGTACGTAAGACGCTTTTTCCGATGGTTTGTGCACACATGATCACCATAAGATAAACGTATAAACGCTTGCTACGCTTCATAGACAAAAGACAAGAACGCATATATATAGCTCTCTCTTTCTCTTGCCTTTAAGTGATCCCATGTTGGACTTTCTCCTGTACATACTTGTCGGACCGTTAATTTCCATCCCTGAACTAATTTTAGAATCTTATTCGCGAGAAAAACAATGTTAGGTAATAAATAGCTACAGTATCCGGATTAAAGTTACTATCAATGGATATAATTACTAATTATCAATCGTTAAAAAAATAACCGTTAAATTTTATTTATAAAATTACTTATTATGTAATTAAAAAATCATATTCGAAATTATTGTATAGTTGTAACATAAATATGAGTTTGAGTAATTAGTGAGAAAATAAACAGTATGGAAATAAAGCGTTTAATATATAAATCGATTAGAAATGCGTAGGTGGGTCGAGCGATTGTTGTATTCGTTCACAAAAAAATTTAGAGGAGCGAGACAAATTGTACGGGTTGTACCGTCAATGGCAAGAATAAGCCGAGCTAATTTACCAATTACGTCTATTTGACAAACAGTAAAAGTGAATCTAAATTGAAGTAAAACTTGAGGTAAATCGATTATTACCGGGCAATGAAATATATATTATATTCAGTGGGGAGAAAAAAAAGGTGAAGATTGAAGGATGAACAAACGAGAGGCTGGGCTCGTTGTCGAGTAATCCTCTATAACATTAGTATCGACAGTTTATCGCTATAAAGGGAGTTTGTTTTATACAAGCGTCAGAGGTTTATGGCTTACTAAAGCGCGGAGGCTCCGATAACCGAGGTCCATGAAGCAGTATTTATTAACTGTGAACCGTCGAGATTAACTACTGTCCGGGAACCGGCAAAAGGCCTTTCCGCGGAAACGCTTCGATTTCTCTATCTCTTTCCGACGTCGGTTCTTGCCCCTCGCGAGAACGAACGCGCATACATGCGTATATACATGTATATACATACATATACACATATAATACGTGTGTGTACGTGTGCACTGCACGACCATACGACTAGACGGCTCGCGGAGAGGGACCACATAGCTATAAGCGCAAAACCACGAGAGAAAGAGAGAACACGCCGCGCCAACGGAGAGGGAGAGAGGCATAGAGAGTAGGGAGCCGAGGCTGCACTCTCCCAAGAGCTGGTGCTAGTTGAGTTGTCGAACTGACACGCGCGTTCCATCTCCCCTCCCTCCTCCACCTCCTTCTACGGCGACCGAGAGATTGCCGCCCCCACCAATGGGCACTCTTCCCCCCCTCCCTCCCTCTCTCCACCCTCCCTCCCTCCCTCGTTCCTTTGCTCCGTCTTCCTCTCGACGGAGCTCTTATTTTGAGTTTTCTCTCGCTCTCTTGGTTGCCGCACGCCCACCGCGAGAATAAGAAAGAGAGAGAGCGAGTGAGAGAGGGAGGGAGAGGGAGAGAGAGAGAGCGAGAGAGCGTAGGGCAACCCCTACCCCAAGAACGCGGGCACGGGACTATGCTCAGTACCGCCATATCCGTCAGAGCATAAGCACCGAGAAAGAGAGGGAGAGAAAGAGAGATCGGGTAATAGCGAGAAAGAAAGTGTGAGCAGTTAAAGTATCGAGTGCGGACATTGTAATAATAATAGTAAAAAAAGTCGCGTAAATTAACAGTGAATTGAAATAATGCAGTGTTTTATTAATACCTATTTACGGGGGTGATACGATTGTAATAGTTACACGGTTTGGTTTTGCGATGCCGCGCTGAGACTTACGAGACACGGTTGTTGTGTGAGTGCGAGCTTCGCGATGCCCGAGAAGGAAGTGGCGTATCACCAGGAGGCGTTCTCCTTGCTGCCGCCTCCACCACCACCTCATCTCGGACACCCGCACTCGGCGTTCCACGCGGCATTTCATCCTCATCATCCGCATCATCCGCCGGCACCCTCGCCTTTCCATCCCCATCACGCGGGTCCTCATGGGGCTGGTACCGCTGTTGCTGCCGCGGCTGCTGCAGCCGCCGCATGGGAACACCACGCGGCTGCGGCCGCCGCCTTCGCCCTCCATGCGCCGCCTCCTCATCCGTAAGTTTAACTTTATATACACATTCGTATACATTTGTTCATCTTGCCTTTTCCCTTTGCCAACGAGTGTCATTAAACGGCTTATATTTAACGAATTTACTCCTAACTTGAAGCGTAAATTACTCTCTATTTATAATCAAATTCATCGCTTACCGAGGAAAACAACGTTTCTGTACACCTATTAAATAAATAAATAGTTCGGCCGTCATTTGGTGGAATGCATAATAGTTTAATAATCATATTTCGCGCGTTAGCCCAAGAAATCGATTAATCAGAATTCAATTAGCACGACTAACCAAATGTTGTAATTCTTACAAGATAAACACATTTTTGCGCAATGATACTAATTTAATAGACTTTCTTATTGCGTAATGTTTTATCAGTATATATAATTCGCGGTTGTATTTCATGTATCCAGGTTAATTTACAAGTGTTTGTTTTAAGTTTATGTTACGAAAATCGTGTATAGCATTCGTGCCTTGTTCGATAAGATTCGTTTTCGTTATACGTATACGAGCAGCGTGAAGAATTTCATTGATACGAATATTCGCTATTATTGAATTAAATATAAAAATCAACAGTTAATCATGTAGAGTGAAAAATATAATAATTTAAATATCACGTATTAATCCAGATTTACATGTTCAACTTTTAATCGGCATGTCGTATTATTATAACTAATTCCATTAATATTTATAAATGCCACAAATTGTGATGCTGCCTCTATCTCTCGGTCTCTTGGATTAAAATTGAAAATCGCGCAGCGTGACATTCCTTCTTTTTGCCTAATCGATCAAAGATCTTTTCATTTAGTTCTACATATGCAAAGGCGTGAGATGCTCCCAGAAATAAATAAAGAAACTAAAAAGACTAAAGAGGGGATATAGCATTCCCTTTGCATGGATTATAGATCGGGGTAACGATACACTAATCGGATGACAAGAAACGATTTGTTCCCGGTGTCATATTGCACCCGCTGGAAAAGCAACTCTCCCCGCGTTTCCCTTCTGTTTACGTTATATCTCACACTTGCAATCGAAATAAATCCCGGTAGATAAACGTCGCGAGTAAATTTCGAGGAGTCAAGTGGATTTTATACTCGATTGCTTGCGGTATATAACTCGCATATACATACCTACACAGATATTTGAAACAATATATATGTACGTATCCATCACCTCGGTAGAATTAAATGACAAATCGAGTATAATTGCTTTTTCCGCGTATCGTTCGTTTATCTTCGTTTATAAAGCTTCGAGGATGCCAAAGTGAATTGTTATCTCGGTATCTTATCCTTCAACATGTAAGACCGATGAAAGGGCAAGGGGTGCAAAAACGAGATAAACCGACGAGTAAAAGAAAAGAAATTGACTCGAATACGAGTGGAAAGGAAGCGACAGAGAAAAAAAGTTTCGAGACAAGGCCTTTGAGGCGCCAGACTAAAAAGATTCCCTCGAGAAAACGAAAATACACCAAATTCGCGTTAAGTGTTCCAAGACCGTATGTTTTGGGAATTGAGTTTTGTGCATTCTGTTGCGTCATTTTTTAAAATACGTACAGGATAAACTATATTCTATTAGACACTTATGTGCATTATCATTTCAGCATTCCATCCTTTTTTTTACACTTTACAGCTTATAAATATTTATTATTCTATATCATCGAATATAAATATAAAAATTATATCACTTTTTTACGATCGTTTGATAGATGAAATAATTACGTACTGATTGACACAAATATTAAGAAAAAATATCCTTATAATCACAAACGTACTATTATGCATTAGATTAATTATACCATACATTTGTTAATAAAAGAAGGACTAAAAGATGTACATTTTGTTGCGTAGGAAAAAAAAATCTTACCTTTTAATCGTGTTTTCCCATCGGTTTTAACGAAGCCAAGGTTTTATAAAAACTAATAGTAACCGAGCGCGAATTGCCAATGGTCCCGACATGCGCGGCTCGGCGAGTTAATTGAGTTCCTTCGCACGTTGTCGAGCCTGAGCGCCGATGGTAATGAGCTCATGGAAGATCCGGATCAAGAATCACCAATGCCCGATCTCGTTCCGCGGTAGCGACGCAGCCTCCGAAACATTATATATATGTATATACAAACATGCATATAAGATCGAGATCAGCACGAGATCCATGCACGTGTGCGCAAGACTTCCGTTTTCGATTTTTCGTGCGCGCGCGTCGCCTTCCTCTTACTTTTCAACGCTTTCGCGCCTCGGATCTTGCGACAGGGTTATTCTTTCCCTCGTAACGTTTTGCGGGAATCTGATTCTCGTATAGTTATTTTTAACTCGAGACGTCTACCCGATTCTGCAGTTTAATGCCTTCTCGTAGTCTTTGTCACTTCCGTTACGATTGGCCTTTTCCCTCGCTCATTCGGAGATACGGTGTATATTCTGTTTAATTTAATAATACACGCAGTTCTTTGTATCATCGAATATGATTAATTGGTGTAATTCTATTTTTTATCACGATTTTTACGTATATTAAACAGTTTACTTACATATAAAATTCAACAGTCATAAAAAAATATACATATAGATATTTCCCCACTTGTCAGTTTTAATCGAAATCTATATAGACGTATAGTTTAAATCAAAGTTATATACTTTCATAGATTATAAGCTTGTGACGTGACAAACAAGTACATCACTAAAAGAAAATGATCAAGAGTCCTTAAAGAAAAATGTAGCCTCAAATTGACGAGCGAGCCATTATTAACAAGTCGGTAAGAAGGCACTCGTAATAAAACAGTATACCATTAATTCGCAACAACGAACGCTGGACAATAATAAACTTGCGAGTCTCGAATTTCCCAGGCGCTCGCGCTCGCGCTTGCGTCGCCTCGATTGTTAATCTCTCTATCTCGCGCATCTTCTATACCTTCGTTATTTTTTGCGCATGTGCAAGGGGGGTAAGAAGCACGCGATACGATCCTTGCGATTTATCATTCGCGCACCGTTCCATTGATAAATTCCGGGCATTCATAACGCGAGTTGTATTGTACGACGCGCGGGGTGCGAAGATACGCACGCTCAGGACACCCGATACCATAGATAACTCAGCTCGATAATTTATAAACATAACCTTATAATAGAAATCATGCTATATATTACCTATATATATTTTATTATTAGTTCATACATATTTATTTTCGTTTTTCGTCAAAAATTTTGTATTATTTCTACGTAGCGTTCCTCATAGTTTTAATTATAAAAATTCATTGTTGGACTATTGAAATGGATTGTTTTCAGTTTCAAATTATTATTTGTTTTACGTAACTGTTGTGTTAAACATTTGAAAGTAACGGAAAATATGATTTCAAGTTAGAACGTTATCGAGCGGATAATACGGAGGAATATAACAATCTTTTTAAGAAATACATCAGGAATACACTCGCGAATGGAAATGAAAATTAACGTAGGCCGCAGGTGCCGATTCACAACGTGTACATTGCATAAGAAAGAATTTTGATTTTTGTTGTGATTTCGATAAGGTAGAGGAAAGGACTAAATTTTCAAAGTGTATATAATGTCTGCCGCGCGGTGCTCGCTATCAGTGAGTTATGCCCCTGCGGGTAATAAGATACACGAACTGATAATTGAGCACTTGCCTCGGTTTCACCTTGTAATGCTGAAGGTATCCGCTTAATTCCTTTTCCTTCCTGGCTCACTCGGATTACGTCGTCAATCTCTCATTGTGCGTAAATCATTGACACTTGATTTTATTATATATCCATACTTTATTTTTACCGTTTTATTTTTTCGGCTAATTTTTCATTATACCAACTTCTATAGTGGCTTGATTTTAAAACCCAGCCTCCTTTCTTCCTTAAGTATAGACGTAATAATATTAACTACAATAATAAAAAAATTTGACTACAGTAAAAATAAATTATTTTAAATAATCAGAACACTATTAGAAAACTTTTGATGCAAGTCTTAATCAACTTATTCGAGGTTCGAGTAAGCAATCGTTTCACCGGATCTGTAAAGGTGCGCGCACTGTTGGTTCTGCAATTTAATCGTTCTTAATGAGACAATTAAGCGATCGCGCTTCAAATTAAACGCGGCTTTGTTTTGTCTGCTTAAGATAGGCCTTGTCTCGGAATCCAAAGGATAACCATGACTTTAATTCACCTTTGAATTTATTATACCGTATTTTTTTACGAAAAAAAACGCATCTGTGTTGATATACACGTATCTATATTTAGTTTAAGACAACTCGTCGAGCTCTCCATTATCCTGTTTGATTTCTGTGAAGTGTAAGATCAAAATATTAGATTGCTGTATACAAAGTTATTTACCACAATTGATATTCAAACACACTAACAAGGAATAATTAATTTATTTAATATTTATTTATTCATTATTACAACAAATTTCTCTGACCCATGAATTAGCGTACAAGTTCATAGTAAAATAAAAGATATCCTGTACTGTATTGTAATGTACATATCTGTAAATCTTGGATTAGCGCGAGATTTTGGTTGGTCTAACACACATATTCCAATAAATCCATAATTCAAAAGGTTCTGCACGTTTACGCAGTCTTACGCTTTTCACCATACGAGCGGATACATTTCTTTTCGAATCACATTTCCTCGGGTTGACATTGTCAAGCGAGTTGCGAGAGAGGAGAGAGGGAGAGAGAGAGAGAGAGAGAGAGAGAATGGCTTTCTTCGGGAAAAAGGTCCATGAGAACCGGAGACGCGTGCATCTGTAAAATCAGGGATCTCGCGTCCTGCGCAAACACCGGAGACACGAACGTGTGCGCACCATGTGGTGCGGGTGTCCTCTCTTTCTCTTCTTTTTTTTTTCGTACCAGGGTCCATTCTTGCATGACTCGGTATTTCGATCCTGGAGAAAGCTGCGCTCTCGAGGAAGAAAGATAGAGAGAGTTTCGTCGGGAATGTTTTGATTGACCACGAGTAAAATCGTCTGCGCATATGCTTTTACACTCATCGGTATATATATACATATATTCGTATTATTTTCGTTACGAACTGATCTTAACCGGTGGATAAATATTGCTCGAGCACTTTTTTTTATATACCAATACATCATATGCGTTTCTGTTTTTCTTCGATGTGCCCTTTCTTTTTTGTAATATTTTAATTACGATCATTTCTACGGAACACGGTCTTATCAAAATTTAGGTTGCTTTCGTTTTTGACGTTAAGGGTACAAGAGATCGATTTTTATAGCTGGTCTTAGGCTGCGTCGTTTGTTTAGAAGGGATAGTAGTTATATATAGATTAGGAACTATAAATATTTTTAATATCGGTATCGGTATATACTTATATTTTTATTATAAGCATTTTAATATTGTATATTAACCAATTTTTATATTTTTTTAACATACAAAATTTTAACAATTTGATTACGGTTCCAGAGTAAACGTAAGACACGCGTTTCCGTAAAACCGGAAGCGAGCTATCTTAAAAATCTGGTACTATGCTTAATTTTGGACAAGCCGCGTATATCACATAAAATCTCATAATACTCTTGTTCAAACAAACGCGGGAGACGCAATGGTGTTATATACATAGTGTTCTGGTATGGTATTCCGGTCCGTGTAAATCGTAAAAAGGACGGCGAATTTAATTAAATCCAATGTCTTTATAACCGAGAACGACCACGTTCAAACATTCCTCTTTAATTTTATACACAATATACATTATGAATAGTTCGTACTAATCGATCAGCGTAAAATTAGCAAATGTAAAAGTCACGATTCGCGAGGGTGGCGTTAAATAATAGCCGTAACGATAAATTACCGTTTACCAGAATCTTGGTATACGAAAATATATGTATACATAAATGCAAGTTCCACGCGAACCCGAAAGTATATAACCAAAGAGGGGAAGATGAAGAAAGGGAAGTAGAAAGAAGGGAGAATCGAGGACCGCGTAAAACAAGTGCCCTGACAGCGGCGGGTATATGTTGATCGAAGGCACACACTGCCACGTGCGGCTACGTTCAGGTTTGCACCTGCGACTTTACCTCCTTCCTTCGTATATACATATATATATATACATACTTCTTATATATCACGTGCCGAACGATTAGGCCAAATGTTTCCCTCGTGCAAACAAACCTCGCGTAAACAAACCTTGCGTACCGAGTATCGCGTTTTTATACTACTTTCTTCGTCACGGATGGTTCCCTTTCGATGTTTTTAAAACGACGGGTTATTTACTCCTTGGATTTACTAGATTAATTCCTACATTCCAATTAACTGTACACGTCGTGCATTGTAATCCTTAATTATGTAACTATATTCATATTTTACATTTTCTTTCAAAATTTTTTTATTTACCATCATCTTCAAAGGATTTTAGTTTACTGAGTGTACACACAATACCCGTACCTATTCTAACGAGAATCACAATAATAACGAGTTAATAAGAGTATAGTTATATCGTATAAGATCTCGCACAACTTTCTCATTTTAGCACAAATATACTAATCATTAATTACCAAAGTCTACATTTCTGCTAATTATCAGTGAACTGCAACGATCCGTTGACGAGGTTCCTCGATTATACCAAATATTTAACTCGAACAAACAAACTCTCGAGGTATTTGTCCTGAAAATCAGCAAAGGACTGATTGCCAAAGTCGGTGTACGTGTGCAGTATATGTATGTATATGCATATATATATGTACTACCCGTTTGTTTGCACTAGAAAGACGAGGCTCAGTTATATTTGCACTTCGATTACGATGAGCTTTTCGCTCGGATCCGCTAAGAGCTTGTGGCTACTGGATTTTCAAATACTTATACTTCTCTCGGTCGCTTCCGCGCGCGCGCACGAGGCTCATTTGTCAAACCAAACACGCAAACTGTCTTTACACATCCTCGGTGTATACACATACATCCTCGAATTCACGCGTGATAAGTAAACTTAAATTTTAAAATATCTCGCGATCGTCGTTAAAAGACAAGATATGTATGTTTATGCGGCGTCCGCAGTTTGAATAGACTCGTAAAAAATGTGAAATATCCAGGGTGAAGTAAAAGCGAAGTAGGGTATAAAAGAAGGTATATAATGGTTATGGAGGATCTTGGTTGTACAACGCGCAGATGTATCCGGCTGCATTCTTGCGGAAAGTCGTGTGCCCGCGAGCATCGCGACGTGGTAGCGGTGCATCGTGCATCATCGACTTGGACAGCTCGATACTCGATGCTGCGCGCCTCCCACTCGTCCTCCTCTATATATATATATACACCTTTATCCCATTCGAGTTTCGCATTGCTCCCTTTTTATTTTTCTGCGCGAACCTTTGCGCGAAAAAGTCGGGTGAATTTATTCCTGATCTTACGTCCTGATATTCCTGTCGAATTATTTTATGTCTTTTTTGGACGTCGTTATTGCGTTTGTGCATTGAATCCATCTGCGTTTAGAAGATACATATTTTTAAACTAATATTTCATAATAAATTATTGACTATGAAAAATGATTTTCTGTTGCCTATTAAACAGAACGAAATAAAGTACTTTTACATTCAATTACAATTATATTTGATCCTTGTTGTATATATTAAGGGTAGAGTATGGTCAACAACGAGGTACTTATATATTTAATTTTAAAGTTTAAAATAAATATCACATTCCAATACCTTATGTTGAAAATTATTGAATAAAATTTTATAAAAATTACATTCTCATATTAAAAATTGTTTACGCACATTTTCCATAACGTACAAAACAAGTTTCTAAAATAAAAAAATCTTCATAATTTTCGATCATATACTCTACCCTTAATCGATATTTAAGAAATTTTACCAACGCTACGCAATGATGCATCTGCAATTAATTGTATTTCTTCTAAATTACAAATTAATCAACATTTAAATACAACTTAATTTTCTCCAAAGACTTAATTATATTGTTTAAACGTTACACCTCTATCAAACCCAATAAAAGACTATCCTTACCTCGTAAGATGTTACCTTACCACTTTTTTTCATACGTTTTGCATTCGTATACGTTGAGCCCTCGTATCGTTCTTCAAGGCACTGCACAGCAGCTGTTCACCTATAGCAATTTAGCTTTCGCGCCCCAGGCTAGCGCCTCTCGTTCTCTCTCTCTCTCTCTCTCTCTCTTCTTCTCTCTTCTCTTTCTCTCTCGCAATGTTGTCTGTTTCTAACATCTCTGTAGTTTTAACATATTCGGTGTAATTAGCCATGTGGCCAAGTTTATGTTAAAATTTTACCATTTCCATATTCTTGCCAATTATCATCAATTTAACAAAACAACTGTTTGATTATTCCGAAATTTATTGCTTTGTTCGAACCCGCACGAATACGAGTTATATTTATAGATTTTTGTAATTGTGGGAACAAGAGCGTTTTGAGCTGTCTAAGAAATTACTATGTTTTAAAATCAGTAAACGAGCGAAACTTGTTATGTGCTAAAACAACATTTAAAATTATGGTATAATAAGAATGTATTAAACTGATAGTAAATATTGTATTTATTATTTTTTAACTTGTAGATCAATAGTCAACAATAATTGTACTTTACAGGCGTCTGCATAAAATGTATGTATTATAGATAGGATTTAGATTTACAACGATAAAAAATTACTTAAAAGACAGTATAGACGCGTTTAAAAAAAAAGTGCGATGCTCTATTTCACTAGAAAAGATGTACTAATACAGATCAATTAAGGTAGCGTAAAAACGAAGTACGTCCGCGCGTAAATAAATAACGTGTAATCGCACGAAATCAATTCGTGAGAGCATTCAATTAAAGCCGCCCGCATATAATCGGTCGGTATATACTCGGTATATACAAGGCCCCAGTCACGAAGTAGTATTCCAAGGCACCTTAGATGCGTATCGAGCGATTTGTTAACACGCGGAACTCCATAAATTGATTGCTCGCGTAATAGCCTTGCGCGTCCCATTGTTCTCCATATTTTCGTATCGGGATACTTATACACATATATACCTATAACATGTTTATACACATACACGTAGATGTTTGTGAAGGGTCATCGAAGGTTTCCGCGGTTTGATCGGTTGATTTCATTTTATGTATTATTTTTTTATTCCTGTTTGTTTGTTCCTCGCAATGCATAACTCGCGGGGGCCTCCCGAGGAAAATGAAAGAGCGGAGAAGTAGGAGAGGATAAACGGCAATTATTCGCCAGGGCGCAAGAGGAGCTTGAGGGTCTCTGAAAGCCTGAATAAACGAAGGTACGAATAACCGAGGGGCTTGGAGAAGTTTCCTCCTCCCATTCTCCTCCTCCCGTCTCCACCCCCTCGCGGATGAAATCTCTCGATTCTTATGCTCTATACGATAGTCCCTCTTTTTCTCTCTCCCTCTACGTGTAAGCGCGCGCTCTCTCTTGTGTGTGTGTACACTTATACCAACTCCTTTCCCTTGGGACTTAAATCTTCCTTTTCAACCGTTTATACAGCTCCATCTTGGTTGGGCCAACTTCGAGAGGATAATTTAGTAATTACGGGCAGATGCTCACCTCCTCGCGACTCGACTCCTTTGGCTAGCGCGCGCGCCCGCGCGAACGTAATTGCGACCTTATAATTCTCTATTCCGGTTGTATACGTCCAACCGGCTCCATTTACCTTTCTCGGTCTATACTCATGAGATCTGACCTACCACTGACGTCTTATTCGTAACGTTCAGGATAAATATTTGCTTGTTCTAGACGGTCTATACTCTTATTCCTCGAGTTGTATGAATATTTTCAAGAGCATTGATAATGCAATTGATATCATTTCAATTTGTAACTAATAAAATAAGTATAGTTAAAAGTACTGAGTACGCAACTATAATTATTCGTACTAAAAATTGCACAATATATAATTAATTTATGGAATATCAAAATATTGATAATCATTCATTTTTCTAAGTCCGGCTATTATTTGCGGAATATTAAGAAACGAGAAAACGGTTAATTTTAGAGTGACTTTATATTTCAATTTGGGAGTACCGTACGATTCTTCATTAAGGAAGACGTATAGTTTAGCAATTCGTGCAAAATTCAACCCAATCGATTCTCATAAGTTTCAATCACGAGTCCGAATTGACAGTATATCGATTGACCGTATATAAGAGAAAAAGAATGCAATAAGAAAATTACTCACTGGGTGGCAGTGCACTCTACTATTACTTCGATGTAACTTTAATTTCTTAACTTGGATTTATCAGTAGTCATTTTTTATCATTATTCTTTCTCAACAATCAGTTACGATTTAACTTTTTTTTGTATTTATGTTTAATCAACATTTTAATGAATCGTCCATATATATATTATGAATTTTAAGTAGAATAAATGATTATAAGCATACATAATAATTTTTCATATTAATCACCGTGATATATAAACGATGAAATGTCAGCTAAGAAAAACAAGTAAAGAGGATTTAAAAAAATTCGCATAACTTGTGGTCTTAGCAAAAGTCCGATTGAAGAGACGAAGCAACACATAATAAGAAAAAGAAAATATCAAAATAGTGAGCTTTCACGAAGATGTAGCCTAAGTCGCCGTCAAAATACTATAATCGATGGACTTGACGTGTACTTTTTACTTTTTTTTTTATTATGTCGTACGTGTAAGAGCCCAGACGACGAAAAGTTGCGCGTTCACCTCGACACAGCTACGCTAATAAGCGATAACTTTAGGAGGCATTAGTGTCGCGTCTCAACATCGCGGACAGCTACGATGGCTTAGGCTACTCTCTTACTTTTTTTCACACTCGCTTCTTTTGACTTTTTGTTATCTCAGTGGAGTGAATGTTATCGTTTTTTTGACTTCATTTTACATCTATTATCGTTACAAAAATATTAGAAAAAGAATGCGCAGTAGACGCGAATGGAATTAGCTTATATATACACGTTCATTTGCGTGATATAAAGAGAAAATTCGAAATACATTTTAGATTAAATCAAATAATCAATTTAAATTGCGTCATTTTATATGTATAATTATTATTACCCTGGCAATATATAATGAACGTGTACATTTTTTTTTCAAAGTATTTATATGCACGTTAGTGAGATAAATTATCTGCATTAATTTTAATTAAGAGATAAATTTTAAATCCGTTATTCTCCGATACGTTTGAATGTAATTTATTGTAAATTTACAGAGAAACATTCTTCTTGATTGAAATTATGATCTTTTCAATATGTTTATACATTAAAGTTGCACGGTAAATTGAACGAAAATAAAAAGCATCGCGCATATAAATAAATAATTTATAATTACAGTTTACAATTATAAATAGAAAATAAGCTCTTGTTAAAGACAACAAGACATCACGAGAGTACCTCCCGCAATTTAATATTAATTGACTCGTTATTATCGATGACGCATCAGAATTAAAATTTGGTTATTCTCATTGTATAATTAACTATAAAATTTCTTTAAAAAGAGATTATATATTAATCTATAATCTCATTGTCAAAAGGAAAACTTGAGAATGACTTAGTCATCGTAGCTCATTTTCAGCAAGGTAATATTGTCGGTAAGGCAGATATCTTGCAGATCTGAAAAACCGAAGGTAATGTACGGACGTGTATGGAGGAGGGGGGTTGGAGGGGGGATGCGATTCCCATAATGCTTCGAAGAATGATGAGTGAGTCGGTAGCGCCTTGGTAAGTTCACCTGCGATTGGCCGGCGCCTTGGAAAAGTTTTATGCGTCTCGCGAGGCTTTACGGTGTGAATTGGCCGACTGCCTGGGATTCAGCGCAGGGCACGCATTAGCATTAGCGTGCGCGCCGAGGGCATTAATCAGGATTAAAAGGCGCGCGGGGCTCCCAAACGAAGGGGGAGGAGGGGAGGTGGAGAGGTGGAGGGCTTTATAATTCTTCATCTGTCACGGGAAGAACGAAGCTCGTTCGTTTCTTGTTTAAGCCGACTCGTCCGCGAGGGATTTTCGTCTTTCTTTCGTTTCGGTCCACCCGCTGATAAGAGCGCTCGCTCGCCTTTGCCGTTATATTCTTTTTCGTTCGACTCATCGTAATTTTTTTTTATTACAGGCTTCCCGCGTAAGCAAAGTTATAAGTACATTGATTGATTTATCGTAATGAATTTCAACTCCTTTTTTGAGATTTATACGTAAATAATTGGTTTAATGTTATACCGAAGCAAAGTTAGACTTTTATTTACTTACATATTTGCGACAGGGTATATTTATTATGAGTTTCTAAAATAATTAAATTAATAATATTCGGCTAGAAATTAATGTATCTTGGTGAAAATTGTAGTAAAGCTATATGCTGCGGTTCAATGCCCACGTGTGTTTTGGCGTCGCTCTCGTTTTCATAATTAAAATTCATGGAACAGTCCAAGAGTGTTAAGATCGAGGCAACTCGGCTATTGAACTCATTTAAGAGTGAAACGCTATATATATATTGATCGAGAGTGAGCGAGAATGACGTCAGATTTGGTGCATTTATCTCGCCTTATGTCCCCGTAGCTTGCGAAACTGTACAATACGTTCCCTGTTCTCCTCTTTAAAGTCGTCTCGACTTTTCAAAGATATATATGTATATACGCTACTAGACGCGTGTCTCGTAAATGGTGTGATTATATCTATATTTGTCTTCGTGCGATGACAGAACTTGTAGTGGCAAAAATTTTTCATAAATTAACCATTAATATAAACAAGAGAGAAAACGTGATTTTTATGCTTTAAAAGGTCGTAATGGTGCAAACAAGTTCATAAAAATATGGATGGTATTTTGTAAACAAGATGTAAAAATGTTTAAACAGACGATAAATCAGCGGTGTTGATCAACAATCCACTACTCATTCCATTATAACTCTTTACGATATCTCGTTGAAAAGGTGCTTTCGAGAGTTACAGTGGGGGTGGCGTGTACTCGTAGAGAGCGCACGCGCTTCTACTTTACTTCCTCGTTTTATCTCCTTTTCGCTCATCGTCAAGCTACACACACGACACACACAGACACACAGAGAGACACATACGTGTGTACGTATATACTCATATAATATAGACGCGTAGACGTATAGGATAGAAGTACCGAGGTAGGCAGGGTATAACGTGCACTTATTCACGGGGCTTCGAGCCGGTAATTATCCTTGCATGATCGACTATGTAATCGAGTTGCTAATCGCTTCATACGCTCGAGCGTGTGCGAGTGCGCGCGCGGTGGAGAAAAATATATCACTCGGCGCCTAGTCGACCAAGAGCCTTGCACTCAGATTATTATTCGCTATATTCTATATATTTCTCTCTCTCTCTCTCTCTCTCTTTATCTCTATACCACCGGCACGTTTATTTCGTCCTAGTTGCTCTTGTTTCGTCGAACCGATCAAGCTTGACCGGGAGTAAATTATTGTTTATTAGGCGCTTTCGTTTCTAGTAATTGCCGACACTGGAGACACGTTAATGCCACAGGGAACTCGCTGGGATTTAATCGCTTTTACTATATCGACTATATGTATATATATCCCAGTTTTGCGCGTGAACGTCACTTTTAACTAAATTACCCGGCTTTTACCGCCTTTTCCTGTCGCCTCGCTCGATAAAGTGAATTATTGGTTAACCAATCATTTAATCCTTCCTTTCCGAGTTTTTATTTTCCTTTTTTCCTTTAATCAGTGTATCATTTCATTAGTACTACTTTTTTCTGTGTACTTTATCAGCGGTAATGATTACGGATAACGGTTTTATCATATCTACATTTCAACTTTTTGAATTTCTTTAGTTTTTCAATTACTTATAGACTGTTTTGTAATTGACTTATACTGAACGAACTATATATCCTATATGTTTTGTATATGCAATGGTATATGGTGTATAATCGAATTAATCAATTTAATTCGGATAAAATTAAGTACTCGACAATTTCGATTAATTGCACGATGCGTGATTGAAAGAATTATAAAGAATAATTATAAAAAAGTTATTTCCTATAAAATGTAACGTTAATTTAACATCGTAAAGGCACTGGAAGTTTCGATAACTCTATATTTACCCCCTACATGCATCTATTAATAAATCTATATGCTCGTTGTTAATCACGGAAATCCAAATAAGATTTAGCGGATTGGTCAATTTACACTGAAAATAATGTTCGCGTGCTAAGAAAGAGCGTAACCATTTGATAGGGCGATAAACCATTAAAAATCGTTGACGTACACTGTTCGTGCAATTTACGCTAAAGTCTTTGCTAATTAATAACGGTGGAATGCAAGGAGCAGCCTACTCGGTGCGGGTATTCAAGTATAATTGTAGAGGAAGGCGTATAAAAAAAAAGTGATCATCGTGCAGAAGAAGGCGTATATAGGTGTATATATATATGTATGTCGAGAATGGATAAAAAAAAGGAGGAGTAGAAAAGAGTATAACGAAGGTGGAATAATGAACGGGAAAAGGAAGGAGAAAGAAAATAAGGAAAAGTCACGGGCAATCAGGGACTCGGTCGCGCGACGCCGCCGCGCCGCCTGTTTAATCCGATCGAGGCGTCGGGAGCATCGCTCTTCGAACTCGAATAATAATTACGATGGCGTGTTGACAGCCCGCAATGAGCTCGCATCATTCTCAACTTGGTTTTCTCTCGTCTTTTGCTCGCGGCGGGCATCGTTCAACTCGTATCTTTGCGCGCGCGCGCGTGTGTGTGTATATGCATACCTATATGTGTTCACGTGTATGCACTTGTGTATACGTATATGTATCTACACACGCGCGCGCGCGCGCACATACACACACAGATACATACACATATATAAAGAGAAACTGTCCTGCTGCGCGGTCCCTTGTCCAGTTTGCTCTCAGCTTGTACGTATAAGCCTGCACGCCCGCTCGGTCAAAATAAACGAGCAACATCGCGAGAACCTTCGTTCGACTTTTATGGGCTTTTCGTATATATATATACCATGGTGTTCTCTACGGTTTGTATATAGTAGCTATGATATGTCTAGTGTATATATACCTTTTTTTCACTGTCATTATACATGAAATTTTATTGATACTTTCATGCTTTGTAGAGTCGAGAATGTTTTATTAGTATGTTTCAATTTTGTTAATACGTTGTTAGTATACGTACTTTAATTGTTAAACGAAAATGCAAATTCAGTTATTCGAATGTATCAGAACCTTATACACATTAGTCAGATAGACAAACATTTAGGTACGGCGAAAAAGGATAATATTCGTGTATTGATCCAAGAACCACTCGAGATTAGACCCACGAAATTCTCGAGTAAGAGCCGTGCGATTTTCATCCTTCTCTCTTGAATTAAAACGGATCAAAGGGTGGAAGAAAGAAAAAATAAACATTTCACGCAGTTAGAAAAAACAAGAGGTTGAGAAAGCGAGTAGCAACACGAAGAAATAAAGCAAGAGCGAAAGAAAGGAAGATATATAGTAAAACCTCCTTGGTCAGGGCAATGAAAATATTGATCCTGAAGGTTTAAAGAACCATTTGACAGCCGAACGTAGAAAGAGAGTAGCGCTTAATGTCTTGACTCTTTACATCGGCATCCTCGAGCCCGTAATCCGCGCGCTCGCGTTCCAATTATACACCGAACCAAGACCATACCAGAAGGAGAAAGAAGGAGGGAGAACGCGTACTCGAAAACAGGTTCGTCCGGAATGTACACGTAATTTCCCGCGAGCTCTTCGAGGCACATTCCCCCATGGTTTCGATGCCAATAAAGGGTCCGCGTGCGATTTCACAGGCGCCTCTTTTTTCTCCTTCTCTCTCTCTCTCTCTCTCTCACCTTTTTCACGGGCCTTTTCCAT
The DNA here is from genome assembly GCA_026168455.1 of Theocolax elegans. Lineage (NCBI taxonomy): Eukaryota > Metazoa > Arthropoda > Insecta > Hymenoptera > Cerocephalidae > Theocolax > Theocolax elegans. The sequence continues at coordinate 95,344,913 of CM047425.1, forward strand.
ATACCTTAAGCCACTCGCGGGAAAAGTCCACAGGAGCACACACGAGTATACCAAGTTTACGAGCCTCTTTGTATCTTATGTATGTATATACATCTATCGTCCTTTTACGTCCTTTTTTACCACCTCCTATCTGTATAAGCTTCGAGATTCTTATGCGGCTTAACTTTCGATGTTAAGTGACGCTCGCCGTACGAATTCATTTACTCAAAGGATTATTGCCTTCTCTATACAGGTATACACAACTTTATTTTTTCTTTTTTTTTTACGTATATATTGAAAATATATATATCGCACGTGCAGCTATTCTGATAGTAATTGAAATATCGAACCTTCTATTTTAAAATTGTAAATAGTTTTCAATTAAGATACGTTTTGAGTATTCACAATTTTGTCATATATACAGCTTTAATAAAATAATTGGTTTAGAACGAAGTAATACGATTAAAGACATTATTATAAATGTATATAAACTATTCACATAAATGTTTATATAGCTCAATTTTAATTTTAATTAATCCGTTTAAATATTATTTTAACTTCTTCGTACATTCGGTATGTTCCAATTCGATGTAAAAGTTAAATTAATATTTACTCGCGTTCTATGCATTATTAATATTTACTTACGATTAGTACACTTTTTCAATACTCTCCGGTCTGTTTGCTTTAACACTTTACGAGCGGGGCGACTTACCGGTTTATCGAAAGTTTCCTTGACGTCTTAATATTATTTTTAACTATAACTTGTCAAAATTACATAGCGCATATACACATATTTTCTTAATTTTTTCGTACGAAACATAAAATAAACATAATGCTTAAAAATAAATAAGAACAATGTAATAATGAATGTAACTATATGGGTTTATTTTCAATTTATTTGTATTCGAGTGCATAAAATGTATTACGCAAGTAATAACTTGCATAACACGTATCAAAATATACTTTGCTGGAAATAAATATGAAAAATGATTCGCCAATTACAGTCTGAATCTACAAAGTAAAATAGTTAAATTATTTTTAAAGGAGATAGTAAAAATATTTATTTAACCACCTTCGTTGTTTCAAAAATAAACAATTTGATACATCCGGCAGAAATAATTTTTAATATTAAAAAGCTCACCCACAAAGGTGCAGGAATGGAGTACCATCCAATTCTCAGCATCGTTTCGTTTCAAACTTTTCGGGCGTAATTAAGCCGTAGTAATTCCCGCTCGTAAACCGGACCTGCAGCTCGCAAATTGTGAGTTTGATCGTTCGCGGATCCGTGCACGCGCGCGCGACTTTTAACGATTCCGGCTCGTGCGCGCGCGGGCGCGCGGGAGGGAGCGAGCTCTCGAAAAAGAAGGTATTATTTTTTGCCCCTTGCAAACATTTGCATTTTACGATTGCCACGGACTATACCCGCTTATCTCTCACCCCCGCCGTGTATAGTCTATCAACTTGTTTACAACGTGTTTAAATGCGCATCTTCATTTTTTATTGTCTGGATTGCGTAATCAAGTATTATACTTTACACAGGACCCGTCAAAGTGATTTTTTTCGTGAAAAAATTGTATTAACTTCTTGCTTCGAATCAGTTTGATAGAAACGACAAGTAGTCTCACAGATGTATGTATATATACCAATACACGTACATATATACATATATACACATCAGAGGTATGAGTTTAAAGAGTGCGAAATAGTTGTAAGAGCGCGAGTTATCGCGTATACCTTCATTGTTCTTCGCATATGTAGATGCGTGCAGCTGCACTAGAGTTGTAAAAGTGGTGTATTTGTGTGTGAGTGAGTCGGGGCGTATCGTGGCGAGTTTACGGGCCAGGTTTTTCGCCGTATAGCCCCCGGAGGGTATGTGTGCACACATAATGGGGCGAGCAGGTAGCGTATGTATACATATATACATATACATATGTGTGTGTGTGTGTGTGTATAATAAAGCGCGCACGTAAGAAGGCAAACGAGTGCATGCGCGACGCTGAGGAAGAATGCGCGAGGCGATGTAGAAAAACAGAGAAGAAGAGAGAACGAGAAGGAGAGTACATCATCCGAGGCGAACGGAGCCCAGGCTTCCCTTCGCCTTTCCTTCCTTCCTCTTATACCTTCTTCGTCTTCGTATAATAAAGATACGTTCCGCCAGGCTCTCCGAGAGCTCTATTCCTCTCCGTCCTTTTCGCCACTTTCTCTCTCTCTCTCTCTCTCTCTCTCTCTCTCGCTCTCTCTCTCTTCCTCGCCAGCGCGAGAGAACCGAGTTTCTTCGTCTTGGTTTCTCTCGCTGCGCCCTGTATATATACTCTTTAAGTCCCGTTCACAAGATCGCATACACTGATCATTTCCATCGGTCTTTCCTTTCTCGTTTAACGAGCTTTCCTTGCGTGAAATCCATTTACGTGTATATACAATGTTTGTATTCGCGGCTAAGCGAACTCGATAGACCGAACGCGAATGCATAGAGAGGACATTTAAAATTTAAGATTCGTTTAATGGCTTTGGATCGAATACCGAGTTAAATGACTTAATCGAAAGAGGTGATGATTGCGAAATCGTTTGCGAACCTGCCGTATATATAATTTCCTATAAATAACTTCTCACTGTCTTACCATTTTTAATTGAGATATACGTGTATCTTGCATCGAAGTTCCATTATCCGCATTGTACATTTAAAGTAAACAATCTATCGAATAGTTATTACCGGATGTTTATAAATCGTAATTAACAAAATCCTCAATTTTATGCTGCATTAACTTGATTCTTTAACTTTCTTTTAAACAATAACAAAAGTAGTTAATTAAATGACAAGTGTTTTTTTTTTTTGAAAGATGGCATATTTTCATTCTTGTACAGTAGTCAAAGGAAAATAATACAGTTGTCAATACATGACGATTAAATATAATTTGAGTAAACAGTCGGATAAAAAAGGAGCCGTAAGAAAGCGAGTAAGAAAGTGGACCCACCAAGTTGGCAGGGGATGAGGAGTAAAAGGAATCAAGAGTATACGATGAAAGAATGTGAGTTAGCTAGATTGTGTAGGGAGCTTAATGTTTTCATCTCCGTTGGTGCTTCGGGATTCTCCGTCTCGGGCGGTTGGCGAGTTCATACTCCCGCCCGGTCCAGACTGCAGCGCGCTCGCGGGCATCCGAGGTATTTTTGAACCGGTCCGCGAGGCGCGCGCGGCCCTCTCTCTCTTCCCCGAAAAATCCACCGGCGTGCCTGCTGCTGCTGTTTTGCCGAGTCGTGAAAAAGAGAGACAGAGAGAGAGAGAGAGAGAGAACGAAAAGGAGCCCCAGGAGAGATGAGAAGGCGATAAAGATAGAAATTGAGAGAGAAAGAGGTGGGGTGGAGAGAGGAGATTCAAGATAACGAATGAAAGATGAAGGTATACACGAGGGCCTCCGATGTCCGATTGTATAAAGTTAGAAGATAAACGAACGGTATATAAGCGCGCCTCTCTCTCCCTCTCCCAGATATCTCTCTCTATCTCTCTCTCTCTCTCTCTCTCTCACTCTCTCTCTTTCACCTTTGCTACATATATATATATGTATATATGCATACGTGGCGACCGAGGGGATGAAGAGAGGAAATCGATTCTCGGATTCGCGTCTCGCGATCCTCTCTCGATTCTTATCGCACATGCCGGCGTACACAATGGATTATTGATTCCGGGACCTTTTTTCGCGTATAAGAAAAGGTATCCAATCCCCCCGCTTAACCCGTATTAATCACTTTATTAGAACTAACTTACATATCCAATTTATTTTCTTTTTACCGAGATGTTTACTCCTCTCTCTTTTTCTTTGAATTGGTCGCTCAAGACATGTAAACTCACCTACGTCACTGAAATTTTATTAAACTAACATATTTGCGCATATCTCTATTTACTTTTTCATAAAAAAGATTTTGTACACTAACGAATTGATTAATCAATTAGGTTGTGGTTTGTATATTACGCTACATACGATTTTGTATTTCAATCTATTTCGTTAAAAAATACTATTTAATATTTAAATGTTTAAAATACCGATCCAACGTAAACAGGTAATTGCAAACAACATAAAGAAGAATATCAGTGTAATCGTCAATAACAGTCTGGTGTATACATATACCCTCGGTATTCAGTTGCATCCCCCGCAGATAAGACCGAGTGATCATTGAAAGCGTGAAAACAGTCTGCGATTCTATTTTGAGGATGGTCAGGAATCCAAGAGTGCATTATCTCTTACCGGGAGAGAGAAAGACAGATGAGTCGATATAATCAAGAGATGAAAAGAAGCGTCGTACACCTGACGCGAATATACTAAGTATCGAGTGCCACTGGTTGACTCGTAAACACGATACTCCTCGTCGAGTTCTATCGCTCTTATTTCCTTTTCTCTTAATTAATGACAAAATATCGACAAACCGACTTCCTCTCGATATATTTTTTTCTTCGTGTATGTACCACGTATTGCGATTGATACTTATGTGTACTCGTTTGGTTTTATTAGCGATCAAATTTAAATTTTGCGGAATTCTTTCGTTGATATTGCTGATCTTCAGTATATCTCAATCGCATTATTTTAATTAAAAATGTATTCGTCTTTAACTAAAATGTTGCTTTTACTTGAGTGTATATTAAATTATTAGATGGAATTCTTAATTAATTAAAAAAATTTTAAACGTTTTACATATTGACTTTATTTAAAAATGTGTATACTTGTTTGCAATCAGCAACTCAGTGAAAATGAAATTTAAAAATTCCACTCAAACGCGAATTAGCGACAAGGGTCTTTGGATCTTACAGTTATGACCCTGAACGAAGATAGTCATTAAAACCGTCTCGGCAATGCTCAAATCACCAATGAATCATTGAATGTCGGCAATGATTAAAAGTACCCGTTCCGATTCATGTATATGAAGAATATTATGTATATTGCATTCAAGACGCTTGTGTTTGCGAATCGTTTGCAAAATTGTAACGTTAGTCTACACTTTACTTCTCGAATTTACATTTCTAAAGGGTGAAGGTGATTAAAATTGAATATTTTATATAAAAAATCTGAGGTCATGATTTATAATACTGCTGAAAGAAAGAGAAATCCGCGGATCGTAAATGCGTTGTGATGCTGGTTTGGATTTATTAACAAAAGAAATTATATAATCCTTATTTAATTCCTCATCCGACCCACCCAGATGATATCTTTCTCTCTCATTACCCGCGAGGGATCCGGCAATATTATAACTTTTCAACCCTTTCGCATCCGGCACAGGTATAGTAAAACTACCCGTACTTACCGCATTATAGATAAAAATGACAACTCATTTGCATAAGTTATCATTGTCCCAACCAGTATTTCGACTTTTCATATTTGAGGTAATTACTGTCACATAACGTAATATGTCTATATAATTATCTATATCAGAAGTCTCATATTCAATAGTCATCTATTGATTGGTCTAATAGATCATTAAATCAATCCATAATTACTCCCTATCTACTAGCGAGAAATTCGAATATAAATTCAGCTCCCTACTATTACATGTGTATTATATTATAATACTCATGTGTTTCCTCACTGCACGCATTCCAAATTCCCTATATACTGGATATACGCGATCTCCGTGCTTATACCAGCGCGGACCGCGTACTCCGTTGAATCCAGATCGATTCAAGATGACGCGATTCACCGGGTGTGCGCGATCTCCACCGTCGGGGACAGTACCCGGGTACTGCTGTGGAGTGATGCGCGAGCGTACGTTTACGTCCACCCAGGTGACGTAGTCCACGACGCCGATACGACTTCGCCGCTGTCACCGAAGCAACCCTTCCCGGCGAATTTTCAACATTCAAGTATATATACTAACATAGTGCAATCGTAAGTACAATTTCATTTTTACTTGTCTAACTATTTAATCATTTGCACCTTTTAACTATGTATTTTTTTTATGTAATCCCTATGCCTTCTATTAAATTTTATTAATTATCCAATCCCTTTATTAATTATGTTAGCATCTTCCTCTTAATTTTATAAATTGAATAAGCGCTCCTTCTTTATTTTCCCTAAATATTCCTGCTATAACCAATAAATTCCTTACTATTATACAATATTAACGTAGTTTTCCAATTTCTGATGCAGCGTGCCAAGGAGTAGCTGTCAACGAAGAACTCCATGGACACACAGACACCGTACAAGGTTCCCCCTGGATGTTCACGTCATCAAATTGTAAACTTAATTAAATAATAAATATATACTTTAATAATTTACATCTTTATTATCGAATATTTATTAATTACTATATTTTTCTTTTGAGGTACCACCTAGTGACGTAGCTACATCACAGCGTGCATTGTCGAAAAGTCTCGTTTCCGGTCGCCAAGGGTGCAACAGGTGTTTGCGACAGGGGTGTCGCTTATGTACCTGTTGCGCCTCTGGTTTACCCTTGAACGTTGGGTTTGTCCCTGTTCTCTCTGTGTCTACGGACTTCGTTTCCGCTCAATTGACTGCTCGACCGACTGGTCTCGAAAGTTTTCGGCTGCTGGAAAGCCTCTTTTCTTAATTCTTCGACACTTTTGTTTCCCTTTTTCTGTGTTTTCGGGTAAAGCGCTGATTCAAATGTCAGATAGTATGGTAACGATCTTGAAGGAATTTCGGGATATTTTATGCTCGTCTCAAATATTTTGTGCATACTATTCGTACGTTTACATGTAATAGTTGATTATTTAACATTTTGTTTTAACATATTGTCAATATAATTTTTAAAACTCCATTGCACTGTTCGATAATGATTATATTTGTTTACTTTAAAAAGTGCATTTGGAAAATTGATTAGAAATATTTTTACAATTTGAAATATTTAAAAGTAAAAAGTTGTTGCAAGTTACTTCTTGTAAAATCTGTAAAAATAAAGAAAATGTAAAATTTCCTTGATATAAAACCTTTGACAGGAAAAGTCATTACGATACGCAGCCTAACAATAACAAACAGTTGGATACATCGAATAGATGAGCGCAAAGAAAGTCTTTCGCGAGGACACAGCGGGAAGAAAATCGTCGTAATCCGGTTCGCGATGGTAAAAAAAGGAAGAAAGTTGTCAGAAATCTCAGTGGTAATCGCGGTGCACACCGCGCAAGAAAAGAGGCTCGAGTAAACGCGCTCGGTAGCGGGTAATTTTCGCGGCGGTCGGTCGAGCAGCCGCCGGGAGCAACGAGTACGAGACAGTATCCCCCGGTGCAGTAGAGAAATAAAGAAAGAAAGTCGAGAGTGGAATAAGGGGGCAAAACAAAAGGTATAGGGGGAAGAGAGAAGGGGATAGAGAGAAGAGAAACATGCGCGTGAACGAGGACATAGCGCTTCGATCGGTGCGAGTTGGGCGCCACTGACAAGGAGACCCTCATATGTTTGGGAAACGGATCGTGCCCAGCTTGTAGTATATGTTTTCTAATATAAAAATATGAAAAAAGCCAGAGCCGCAGACTCTAACAATCGTTTTTTCAAAAGTTATACGCTGTTAAAGCAAAATTTCCAAAAAAAAAAGACTTTCCTTTAAACGCTTATAACTTCTGACCTATCTAATATTGACATTCAAACCAAAGTTTACTGAAAAGCTGAGATAAAATAGATACATTTTAAAAAAAAGTACGTTCAAATCCGTTAAAATGGAGCAGAGTTATAACCAAATTAAAAATTTAAAGAAATTTAGCTTAAAAAAATCAATAAAATTTGTACTGCCCAATTTTTGTTTAAAATTGCTTCTAATTCTTAATTTGGTTATAACTCTGCTCCATTTTAACGGATTTGAACGTACTTTTTTTTAAAATGTATCTATTTTATCTCAGCTTTTCAGTAAACTTTGGTTTGAATGTCAATATTAGATAGGTCAGAAGTTATAAGCGTTTAAAGGAAAGTCTTTTTTTTTTGGAAATTTTGCTTTAACAGCGTATAACTTTTGAAAAAACGATTGTTAGAGTCTGCGGCTCTGGCTTTTTTCATATTTTTATATTAGAAAACATATACTACAAGCTGGGCACGATCCGTTTCCCAAACATATGAGGGTCTCCTTGTGAGTATAATTATGACATCTAATTAGGTTTTTAGCGGTCGTCGACTGGTTCGACCCGCGGCACTCGACGTCCGGTCAAGGTCTTTTTTCTCTCGCTCCCGAGCTACCCTTCTTCTCTTCGCTCCATTCCTTCCTTTATTTTATTTTATCTTTCATTTTTATACTTTTTTCTCCATTCTCTTTCGGTAGTTCGTCTTTCCCTACTACCTACCCTTTCCTCTTTAATGAGCCGCTTTTTTCTCCTCGCGGAATTTTAATACTCTAAACGTGAAACTCGATAATTATGCACCAGAGAGTTTACAAGACGACCGGCCGTAAATTGCGCGTATGTACAGTAGCTCGAGCGCCCTTGCTCTTGCTCGTGCTCGAGCGCACGCGCAGATTCGCTTTACGTACACATATACGTATATACGTTATATATACGAGAAAGAGAGAGTGAACGATGATAAAAAGCGAGGTGGCCAAGATGAAGGGCGGGTTCCCGCAGGGCGCGTGGATTAGCATTTTCGAACGCGAAAGAGACCATCTCTCCCTCTTTGTCTCTTTTTCTGGCTGGAGAGACGTCATTAGGGCACGCCACGTGAAGCCGAGAGGAGGCCCTGATCACGAGCGAGATAAAACTCGTCCCTCTGTCGCTGGGTGTGCGTGTACATCGACCGAGAAACAACCGAGAGCCAAACGATGGGACCCGGTACCCGGTACCCGAAACTCTCAACTCTACAAAGACACTCAGAGAGGGAGCAGAGAGAACCCGAGTGGATAACCGACGAAGAGTGATTGAGCTGTACTCGATACCTTTCGAACGTCTTGATGCGGGGGCAACGAGCCGAGCCACTCGGTCCTCGCTCGAATCGACGAAACACGCGTACTTGCGCGCGTCCACGAGACAACACTGACTTCGGTTATTCACTATCGCAAGTTTCTCTTCTCCTTCTTCTTCCCGTTCTTCTTCTACGTTTTCCTTTACTCTCTTCTTCCTTCTTTCCGTACACGATCAATGTAATTATTATTGCCTCGGAGACTCGACTTTTTACACACGACGATTCTACGTGACCTGTGACTCTCGCATTCTACCGATTCGATGCTTATTTTCTCCGTCACGTCCCTAAGTTATCGTATACCTTTAGCGCATCGTTTAGGCTCCGAACTCGAATGTCTTCCAAGTAAATTCTCTAATTGTCTGACTGTTTGTATTATAAGATTTCATTTCGAGAAAATGGAAACTAGAGTTGCGTTATGATACCATTATATTATAAATTACCTACACTCTAATTAATTTAATTAATAGATAAAGGAAGCAATTGTACAACTATAATAGGTACTCTGATCGGGTTATAAACTACAATGACCAGTTAAAAAGTCGTAAGATTTTAAGGTCTATTAAACTAATATCGTAAAGTTAAAATGAAATGCAATTTGATCCTATCTTGATGATCATATCTGTCCAAGATGATCTATAAAAGAGACAAGAAATCAGATAAAATCTTAGTGCGAACAAGTTGAAAAAAACAATTCGAAAAGGCTAATTGAAAACTCCGAACCGATGAGTTTGCCACGGATCAATCGTCGAATTTAGAAGGGCATTAATCGCGCGGCTCGTCTCGAGTGCAATCAACGATGATTCGAGAGCGAATTTCGTCCTATGTATATATCTATATACGTGTATACGTGTATACGTGTATATATATACACACGTATACGTCGTCTCCTTCTCTTCCCACGAACGACTGGGCATCGTAAAAAGCCGCTTGCTCGCTCCACCCGAAACTTGGCTCGTTCTTATAGCCTTTTTACGTTGGATTTTTATCGTATCATCTAACGAATGGCCTTGTCTGCTTCTCGATGCTTTTTTGCCGCGTAAAAAGCACCAAACTCCTTTCTCGTTCAGCTCAATAAAGTCGGCAAGATTGTTTCGGGGCAATTGTTTATTTCAATCGCGAGATTCTCAACACTTTTATCGACTTTTCTCCACTTTTTCTTGGATTTATTTCTATATATACTTGTATGTACTTCATTTTTATCTTACGGGTTATTCATATCACCAGTGCAATTTGTAAATTGACGTAGGTTTACCTGCACTGGTTAATACTATATACTCGCGCGCATATTTATATTTATTTATTTATTTATTTACATTATGCACACGTACATATATACATACAGTTATGATTAAAGCTGGTTTGTAAGGGAGAATAAAATAAAGAGCAATTTAACAATATGTAATTTTGGCTCGTAACGGTTCATCAGTCGGTAGTGTGTATGCGTTTACCTCGATTGCACTTTAATTAGGATAAGAGTATGTTGTACGAATGTAGTTTAAAAATCAGGGAGAGAGAATGAAATGTAGTCAATGGGAAGATACACAACTATAATAACACCTTACACGCATCTTATACATATGCGCAATCCGAGAAAGTTAACGAGCGTCAATCAATAAAAGTTATTGCGGCTGTGCGTGATGGAGAAAATCTGTAACCTCGGTTCAAAGGTAAAAGATTAACTATGACTGAACCAAAAGTTGCACCAAATCGTTATAAATTTATCTTATACATATATGTGTGCGATTCTTAATTGAATGAATAAATAAATTACTAGGACGCAACCGAGACAAAGGGATATCATATAAATCACTAATTTTTAGAAAACGAAAATACACTGCAATCCATGCATTACGCTCGTAAGAAATTTATGAAGGAATTCGTAAGGGAGCGCAAAGATAATTGCCGATAAAAAGTCGGACTCTTAATGAAAAGAATCTTGGAAAGACGAGTGAGCGTGAATCATCTCAAAATTAAGTCGTTCGCAAAGAACCCGGGCCAATATATATATATAAACTGACTCATACCAGTTTTCGCGAAAGGTACCTTTGTGTATATATATGTATGTATATACACACACACACACGAAATCGTGTTCTTAAAAAAAATGTTAAGCATCTTCCCTTTTCCAAGCTTTATACTCACGATTAGGTTGAGGAGCCGACGTTTCTTTCTCTCCTTTTTTCCCACCTCATCTATTTCTCTCTACGTCGTCTCTTCTCCGTGGAAGCCATCGCGTCGCGCACAAATGAGGTTGTCGCATCCTGAGCCTCTCGACTCGATTCCGAAGCACCGAACGAGTTTTTTATCTCGCTCCCTCTTTTGCCGGCCTCTTTCTATCCCATACTGATGCCGCTTAATGTTCACCTGCTTGATTTTGTTTTTCTCAGCTTTTTCTTATTTCATTTTTCTCTTCTTTTTTCAATTCTTTTCCTTAACCGAGCCTCCTGAGTAGAATTTTTTGTTGATATTAAACTGTGACTTTACGTATATTTCCATCATAATATTTTTCGTTGGTGCGTCTTTGTTTAGAGAGAGAGAGAGAGCGAAGGGGGAATAATGCTTAAAACGTTTGCAAGAATTATGGCTGATGTCGAGACACGCGATTTAACGTTGGGGAAATTAAACGATGGTATATTAAACACGAGTCTGACTAGGGCTCAACGTTTCGCTACTTTTTAATCTTGCCCCAAAGGGTACATTTTAATACGAGCTCGCGTAATAAATTACGGTAAACATCAAATTATACACATATTAAGTCTTGTTAAAAAAAAAAAAGAAGAAATTGTTATTTACAGAACTCTATGACTTTTAACGATATGCGTGCGCTTCTCGCCAATTTTTCCGTAAATTTCTCTATAAACCAAGATTGACCGGAATTTTCACGGGAATTCTCGTAGGATAATACTGTCTTTCGGACGTAAATAGTACCTGCAGTACATGCATATGTACACACGAGTATACGTATAAGATACGAGTCCGCAAGATCCATCGAGTTCATGACAAAGAGAGGAGGAAAAGGACCAAGGTGGATAAGCGCGGATAATCGAGAGCACACGTGAGCGAAAGCGCGCGCCTTGGCAATTCCACAGTGTGTTTCTTGCGCCTCTCCCTTTCCCCGAGAGTCTCGTCGACCATTGTTCTCTCGGCGCGTTCGGTCCGTGTGCGCGCGACCGACCGGTCCGATGATGACGATGTCACTCGAGCGCCGCAAGCGCCGATGGCCAATGACCCGAGGGCCCGAGGACAAAACTCAATCGGTTCTCTCTCTCTCTCTATCTCTCTCTCTCTCTCTCTCTCTATCTCTCTCTCTCTCTCTCTCTCTCTCTCTATATATATATATATATATATATATATATATATATATATAAATATGTGTGCGCATATATGTTTAGTACAAATGCCGCGTATCGCTCGTTCCTCTGGTTCTTTTTTATTCTTACGCTTGATCGGTTAGTATATTGTATATACAACCAATGTTCGTTTCTTATGGAGATAAGTGGCGAAAGAATTGAAGGTGTATACGTTTGCGTTCGCGATGACGAATTAATCAAACGTTCTTTTTGTATATTATATTTACCATATACTTATACCTTACGATTGCATCGTTCATTAAATTTATGTAACAATTATGTACATATGTTTTAGTGCGTTATTTTATTTTAGTTATGTAAACAAATAATTATACTCTTTAATTGCATCATAATATACGTATCGATATGAATTTAATTAACTGTATTTATTTCTTTCTGTTTTAGGTGAGTACATTTTTTTACAAATCAATAGATTTCCAGTTACGATGCGAGATCTGTAAGTAGATTAATATAGTAAATAAACACAATATATAATAAATAAATGTAGACAAATAATTTGATAAAGGTAAAATTATCATTTATTATACGATTAAAATAATTATAGAAAATCATTGTTACAAAGGTATTTACCATTACTTTAACTCTTGCGTTACACTTGACAATTCACATTATATGTGGTCCCTCGTTTGCTATTAATTTTCGATAGGGACTGACACTATGCAATTATTTCGATAAACAAAAGGAAAAACGTTCATTCTGCCGATAGTATACGCTCGGCTTATCGTACTCCGTCTAACTCAATATGTATGAATACACGATAAAGCCCACGTAAAATCTCGGGTATACTAACCAAATACGATTTAGCGTTGAATGTTCGAAGTTTCGAACTCGCTGCACCTGTTCATTCACCTGTTAGCGATAATAAACCAAAAATATTCCTATTTATCTTTAATATATGTAATCACAATATTTCAGTACATAAAATGAATCGTTCGTCGATATTTAAGTTAAACTCCACAAAGTAGTCTTGAGGGCAAATAATTCAATTTAACACTTTATAACTGAGAATTACACTCGGGACAAAAACTGAACGGAAAAGCTATAATACAACGTATAAACCGCAATTGAAGGGGGAACCTCGCGATAGACAAGACGAAGGCGTTGAAATAAAGTAATCATAGAAATGAGAGGAAGGTGTGCACACACACACACACACACACGCGCGCGCGTACATACAAACAGATACACAAACAGATGTATATATAAATAAAAGGATAATGGGAATCCGCGTTCAAGAGGTTGAAAAGTAAGTGAGCAGTTAGGTCGTTTGCGCGAGTATACGCGCGGCAATCACGCGCGGATTTCGCGAAAGAAAGACGTTAAAAGGGGGAGCGAAGAGGATGAAGGGTATAGGCGAGCCTTCGAGAGGAGATCGTCCGAGCCGCGGGCCTCATTATCGACACGCAGCTGCCGCTCACTCGCTTCCTAATAAGCCCGTCACGGCTTCCGTGCGAGCGACCACATTTTTTCCTCCTGTCAATCGGGATAATGACGGGTCCGAACAGAGACAAAATCGTGCTTTCCTTTATATGCACGAGCTTTTCTATACGCGTTTCTACATACACTTGATTTATATACTTAGGCTTTTATCGACAGGAAAACTATCAACTAAATGAGAAAAGTGAGATAACGATATAAGCATTTATCAAGTGTGTAATTCCACCGTACATTATAATTATAATAAATATCCTAGAATTATATTTGTGTTATGTATTGGTATTAATGAGAGATGTAAAGTCTATTTTAACCGTGCATGTTGATTTTGCTCGTCACGTACAAACGCATCATCCGTGATTTAATTAACGATTTAAGCACTTTAAATATAACTGCCTATTAATTAATCTAATAATAATTTGAATAACAACGAGACTGAAAAAGTTATTTGAAGTTACCTTAGATACAATCAGTATTACGCATAAGTATTATTTGTTAATATAAATTTTTTTTTATAAATTTTACAATTGTGGTACGTAAAACAACTGTAAGTATAATCTGTTGTAACCGCAGAATAAATAAATTTGTTTTGAAATGAGTAAATACTTGCAGTATATAAAGTAAGAGTAAGAAAACACAAAACCGACACTCGAATTTTTACAACTCTCCTGTTTTACGATTTCTGACAATGCATCCAGTCCTAATTACAGCAGTTTCGTACATAACGCGCGTTTGAAAAAAACGAGGGCAAGAAAGTCTTTGAATTCTTTCAAAGAAAAAGAATCCGCTGCACGACAGGGACACATCCGCGTGCGAAGAGAAAATAGTTTCGCGTTTCGTCCTCGAACGTGTACGTAATAAACGCTTTGGACGCAAAAACTGAACCAAAATTATGTAGCGTCGTTATGTATATAACTCGCTTGCAAAATCGAAACGCACGGTCTTCCATCTTCGTTTCGTCTCCTTTTTTACCACCACCAAAGTAGTTTCGCATTCAATCAATTGCCGTATAGACCCCTCAAACTAACTTCCTCCCGCTCCTTCCCTGTAATCAGCGGAACTTGGCGGCACGTATATATAACCGCCTGCTATGCGTGCCAAGTTTGAAAAAAAATTGACTTCGGGCAGGAGGAGGAAGAGGCATGCGTGAACGTTCGACCAGAAATTAAGATGAGCCGCATATACATATACCATCTTCAAAAAATAACTCAATCCGTGGAGCGTGAAATTCACCTTGTTTTATTAAGATTCGTCGTGTGATTAATAATTTTATTATTACGGTGCGATTATTACACGTGTACCTTTTTGCCTGTGTCTATTGAAAACAATTATTAACTCGAAGATAAAAGCATTATCATTAAAATATAACAGATAAATTACACTTTAAATAAATACGTGGAAAACATTTACGTAAAGTAATGTAAATGTAAAGCATTACCAAACGTAACATAACAATAAAATATCGCGAGGGACTTGTAAATGCTTCCAACAGTGTCCACTAAAAATGTTCTTTAAATAAAATAAATTGTAAAAACAAGCTCGCATTTTGAACAAGCTCGAGAAACCCTCGAAACGAACAAATTCGCACTTAAAGAAATTTGTATAGCGGAGAGCAATAAAAAGGATCCTCGTGATTTTAGCGGGACGCGGGTTAATTCAGGATTATCGGCCAAAAGAAAGGCGCGGGCGCGTTTCGAAATTTGTGGCGAAACCTCAGTAGAGAAAGTAAGGAAGAGATGCTATAAGATTGTCTTTTTATTTTTTGTAAGTATATAAAAAAGAGAAAAAGGATCGAGCGAGATCGAGTATCGTCTCTTCTCGGCACGGGTTTTATGTATAGCGAGGGTGTGAGCGCGAATGCAAGAGAGAAAAGAAAGGGGAAGAAAAAATGCGGCTTGCCGATCGTGGTTTTGCGTTCGCGCGCCCGCTCACTTGTGTCTCGTGAAGAGAGGGAGAGAGAGAGAGAGAGAGAGAGGGAGATGGAGAGCGTGGGAGGTGGGTTATCTGAAAGTTTAGATGCCGTGGTTCTCTGCGCCCGGAGGTAGGAGAAACCGGTAGTAAAGTTATTCGAAAGAGCTGAGCATTCGAGTACCGCGCGCGCCCCGATCTTTGCGGATAAGACCGTAAGCGCGAGGTGTAACTTACTCCCTCTCCTGTCTATAGCTACTTTTTTTGCGATCCCATACTAACACACATTTATACATACGGCACGTATCTGCGTATACTTGGGAGTCTTTTATGCATATTCGAACACAAACGAGAAAGAGAGAATCTCGTGTCTAGAACTCGTTTTCTCACTCGAGATTTGGCTGTGCTTGCGTACATTAGGCGTACGCGCGAGTATTATATAAACCCTATATGTATATACATATAGATATATACACGCGCAGATGCATGGCGATGTACACATACCCCGCGGAATTTTAGGAAGGTCGACGTACGGTAGAGCGACGGGTGCCACCTGCCGAAATAACGACTTAATTCGTGGAGGAATTAAGTGAGCGAAATGCACTTGGGGCCCCCATTTCGATTCCCGGAATACGAGCGCAACGAATCAAGGGAGCGAAGAGAGGAGAGAGAGATACCAGATGCATGGCGATGTACACATACCCCGCGGAATTTTAGGAAGGTCGACGTACGGTAGAGCGACGGGTGCCACCTGCCGAAATAACGACTTAATTCGTGGAGGAATTAAGTGAGCGAAATGCACTTGGGGCCCCCATTTCGATTCCCGGAATACGAGCGCAACGAATCAAGGGAGCGAAAGAGAGAGAGAGAGAGAGAGAAAGGACACGCAGACTCTCCGATCCGGATCTCTTTTTCTTCGTGTTCCATACGCGCGAGAGATGAAGAGAAAGAGAGGGTATACACGCACATTGTCCTTGGTCGGACTCGTTTTCTACTGGGCCCTCGTATAGCGACCTTGGAACGAGAGCATCGCGGGTCCTTTTCCCCCCGTCAATGAAATAATTATCGAGACTCGAGCGAGCGCACGCGCCCCTTATTACGGCTCTATTACCTGGTGTCTTCACCTCAGGACCATCGGTTTTTACCCTCTCTCTATCGCGGCTGCTTCCGATTATCCTGATCAGTATACTATCCTATTTAACACGAATTTCTCCCAGTTAATTCTTACTCCTTTTCTCCGTCTTATTTGCATACTCGATCCTGTGATTTATACATCTTTCGAAATATTACACCTATGTATATATTTAGTAACCGAACCTCTGTTTATTAAAGCATCAACTATATTTTGTACCAAAATTACATAAAATATATTTCACAAGTGTTCCTCGTATACAAAAAAAATACCACTATTACCGTTACATTGTTTTTATATAAATTAAGAATATTTAAATTAATTTGCGCTCTCGAAGGTATCTCGTATAATAAATATTCAACTATATCAGTATCATTCAATCTGAAACTCGTAAAATCCTTCAATAACATTTTCACGCGAATATAAATTCAAATGAAATATTCTTACTTGTATATATTTGAATGCCAAATGCGATTAATATTACGAATAATTATTTAAATGTGACAAACTATTAGTATCTTACTGGGTACGTATATTGTTATATGCACATTGTTGTTATACATCGTTTGAACGATCACCTCTTTTTGGAAATGTGTAAGATGTTGCATCGGTTCGGTTTTACGATCTGACGATTTTGTAATTAGCGATTATCTCATTACATTCTCGCGCAAACGTTTATTTCTTCAATTCCATTACGTGAGCGACCTTTAATTTTACCCCAACATAAAGTCATTATATACTCTCGTACTTGGGCGCACGGAGCGACCACGAAAATTAATCAATTCGTCGGGTGTGCATGTATATACCTATATACACTTATATATATGTACAAACATACTGGAGAGAACAAGAGGAAGTGCTCGTAATAAAGTTTGTTTGTAAACAATGCAATTACTTAATCTTCCAGACAAATTTATCATCAATTATATTATTATTTTATAATGACGCATCCCGTTTATTATTACATTTTCTATATTACTTTAATTTATATACATTATATGTATATACAAAGGTACTACAAGTTCTAATAATAGTCGATGTATATGAACAAATATGAAATGAATTAAAACTTTATATCATATATCATACGCGGTTACTAATAATTCAAGTGGAACACTTCAAGAGATCACTGATAACGCGTGGATTTTTAAATGTAAAATATATATTAATAGAGCCATTAAATGCGCTTGCAGCAATGTGTTTTTATTATATACCCCGGTCTTTTAATGGGAATTTCTAAAAGCTCGGACACAGACCGTACCGCGTGCAACACTTTGTACCGCACGTTTATATACAAAGTATTCCTTTTTATGCATAAAAACCGGTATGTATACCTTCGTGTATTTGGTATACATACGTACATACATACATAAATGCGAAGAAAGTACATATTCGAAAAAAACTGCTGCTGGAGCACTTTAATACCGTCCTTAAAACTTAACGTTAATTTACAGCGTTAATACTTGTACCTATATATATGCATACCTATATATATTCAGGAATTTGCAGCACGTTGCCAAACATATACATAAAGAAATTCATCAGTTATCTTTGTCGATACGCATTAATCGAATGTTAAGACTCGGTTTTCAATTCAATTCAGTCCGAAATATATAAGAGTTAAGTGGAAGATTCCAACATCTTCGAGTAACTGTTACACATGCATATAACTACACTTGAAAAATAATTATGTACGTGTACATTCAGTCACCAAAGGATTAAAATATTCTTTCTGAGCTTTTAACATTTTAATCACAGGTGTATTTATTATATTTAAGTATTTAATATATACTTACGTGTTGACGTATTATTCTATAATTATTTATAAATCACATGTTATATCCAGCAGACAAGTAAAATTTGTAAAAATAATGTGTACGCAGGCTACTCGGTCGAAAATGATACATCATTTCTAGTTGAACGCGTGTATACAATAAAATACCGTAAACTAATGCAACAGTGCGATCAGAAGCGTACCACAACAATCTCTCAATTAAAGTACAAATAATATGGAAAGACATTAAGAAATAAATTAAATGAACTGGATGCACGTGTCACGGAATAAGATCGTAGGTTCTATTTACGACATAATAGACGAAAGTATAAATAAGAGAAGTAAAGCTTGAGCGAAGTGCGTATAATCTAGATAGTATGAACGCGGTTTGCGCGCACGCGCGTTTATGATAATCCTTTATCGCTAAGGAGCCCGAGAGAATCTCGAAGAAAAAGAGAGGGAGGCGAAATAAAGAGAGAGAGAGAGAGAGAGAGAGAGACGGATATACGCACGCGATTTTCAAGAACCTGCCGCGTATAGCTGGGGTTCGAGCCCTCCAAGGTGGTCTACAATTGCAGTAATAACTCAATTATCCTCTCCGGCCGGGGGTACCCGCCTATCTGCCTCTTTTACTCTCAAATCTCTCACTCGCCTCCTTTATCCCCCTCCTCTGCTCTACCTACCTCCCTCCCTCCTTCCCTTCCTCTCTCTTTCTCTCTCGGTTCTTCATTTTCCATCCGCCTCAATCTACTTCCTCCCTTCGTCTCTTCTCTTATTTATACGTACGTGTATTCTGATTCACTCCAAGGCCTGGATGCGCTTCATAATCTTCATCCCCGACGAGTCACGCGAAACTGCTAAATTCGTCAAGTCTTCTTTCGCCCTACATCTTTCACGGATCTTACTTTGTCCCTCTACTTTGTACACGTGAGTATCCTCCACACCAGCAGAACAAACTGCATAATATCGACAGGAGTCCGCCTATAACACGCTCCTCGTTAGACATTTCGTCGAAGCGTGTCGGTCCTCCTTCGATATCAATCGCTTAGTATACTTATCCTCCTCTCTGCGATCGAGTTTATGCACTTGTATGTCTGTACACACACACGCAGAGATACAGAGACACATTTACATCTACGGTACTCTCGATGCATATATACAAGAGCAAGAACAGTCTTTTGATTATCCCCTTCCTCCCCCTTCCCCTTCTGTACGGGTTGGATCTTGATCGTTGATCGCGTTTATTGACTCGCTTTTCTCTTGTTTATATTTTTTATACTCGACCCTCTTTCTCAAGGTTTGCAAGCTCAACCTTTAAAAAGATAATACGTCCTCGTCGGTTAACGAATTGTTAGACGTTGATTCGGTAATTACGACGAATAAAACTTATTCGGAAGTGTTATTTTTTGTTGTCCATGTATAATTTATGGATTTTTATATTATCGCTTACATAACCGGAATACCGTGCATCAATAACGATTAATTAATACGTCAATTACAACGATTCTTATTAAGCTCTTTAATTAGCATGTGTACACATACTTTTTGATTAACTTTTTTATATATAGACAAACATTTAATTCAACAGTACTTTAAAGAATCGTTCTAATGATAACATAAACATCTGCCTAGAATGTGATATTAAAAAATATTATTGTCGTCGTTATACTATATAAATTTATCGCCAATAGTTTCCTCGTGGTGCTTAATTTTGTATTTATACAGGTTTATTTGACGAAGAAAAATTATGCGTAATGAAAGAGTTAATAAATCATAGGATTGCAGACAACAACGTCCTGCAATTATCTATGAACTATAACAGTTGGAGCTCGGTGACTCGCAACACCTATAACAAGCCACATGTGCTCCTTGATAATCGAGAGATTCGTTTCGGTCGCACGCAATGCTGCTTTAAATGAAGATTTATTTTATCCTTGTTACGGACTCGATTACTTTCATTTCCAAGCTAATCATTTTATTTAGCTAAGCCCGATTAACTTTACGAATGCAAATATTACTATTCCAAATAAATATATCGCAGAAAATCATTGACGCACAATAATACAATTTTTTTTATATTTATTTGTATGTACATCGATACGTAATCCTACAATTTAAAAGCATACGTGAATCAATCGATGTTGAATGTCTTAATTAAATGTATTTCTTGCACATCTGCATACCTTTATAAATATATACCTATCAAATAACGCAGAAGCTCTCGTGTGTAAAAAGCACAATTATCTTCGGTGAGTAAAAATGAAATTGGACCCAAAGACTACTAAGGTTTTGAGAGATACAAAGCGAGGTAACAAAAGAAGGAAAAAAGAGAAGGTGGATCCGTGTTCCGACAAACTCCTAGAAATAGAATTATCGTTTTTACGCTCGCCGAACGTATTTAACGTAGCGAGAGAGACTCGCGAGTGATTCGAAAGGTGAATTTCGTAATGTACGTCGGCGAGTCCACTGCCGCATTCCACGAGGTTCACGCGGAGACACACACAGATAAATACTTTGGTACATGCAGTAGATACATACACCCATACACGGATAAGGGATTAATACAGTTTAATGACATTATTCATCGTCGAGCAAACATCTCTTAATACCGTGAGGCGCATATCTCGGGTATTCCGGCAAGGTGCATACAAAGAGATCCCCGCCCGAGGCAAGAAACAGTCTCGAGGAATGCTCCAAAAAAATTCGAACATTGCGCTCGCCGAACGCACAAACGCTTACACTCGCACACACACAGACACAGGCAAACACGCGCGCGTGCACCTCCGTGTGCGTATATACACATCCTCGTCCGCCGTTGCCAAACCAATCTTCCTCCCGTCGACGAGGAGAGTAAGACATTGAGAGAGAAGGCACCTGCTAGGAGTCTAGATTGGTGTGAGTGTCCCACGCATGTATACTCTCGCACCACGTCGCGCGTACGTCCGTGAGGAGGAGAGAAAGAGAGACGAGGCATATAGATATATACATATATATACGTATATATACAAGTGAAAGAGAGAGAGAGAGAGAGAGAGAGAGAGAGAGAGAGAGAGCGAGAGAGTAGTGGGAGTCGTCCTCCTCTCGTGGTCCGTTCCGTAGTCCCTCGACGACTCTGTTCCTTAGTGGCAGGCTCTTGCAGCCGGCTGGGTGGTCCTACCGGCTCAGTTCTCTTCCGACGCGGTTCAAGTCAGGAGTGTTGAGCAGTCGCCCGCGCGCTCAACCATCCGACCGACCGATCGAACGAACGAGCGAGCGAAAAGTGCGCGGAATCCGTGGTTATACGTAGTATATACACACACACATACACACACATACAGACACACACACAGGAGACTCCGAGTACGGCCCCGGATAAAGTGGTTAGTGCGCGTGATTGGCCGAACGTGAGAACCGGCTGTTGAAAAGAGAAGGAGAGGCGCGTCTTCGATACGCACGTGCGCGCGAACGAATCAATCGACGGGGGATTACACCTGCCGATACAATGACGTCTCGATAGTGTATACCTTATATACGTGTACTACCCACCAGAGAGACTGGTGAGTGGTCACCGGTGAGTCTGATGCATTTTACACCGGGTATTCACTACCGATCCTCCGCTATTCCCATTTACTTCTCTGCATCTTTTCACCCTGTGCGCCAAACTACTGTATATTTAGGATCTCGCGTGCGAGATCGTATGGCATTTACTTCCAAAATACGAGTTTAACAACATTTCAAATATATATTTCTTACCGCATCGTTAGTCTTTATTCAATCAACCACGTGCAATTTATACCGATAACATCCTTTTATATATCTCTTATCGAATATTTGTTTAAACATTAGCCTAAGCATATTTCTAGATTAACAATCTCTAGACGTTATAGATGACGCACAAAGTTTTCGCTTAATCAATTTCAAGGCTATTTAAGAAAAATTTTATTACTCGGTGTGTATAAATTAATTCATTTTGACGTGCCTAAAATTTATATCTATATATTACGATATTTAGATGCAAAAACTTTCTTAAATTTCTAGTACGTAAAGTTGAAGTGACACGAATCTTTGATTATCACTGACGTAAACGTTAATGATATTAGACTTTGTCACATGCGTAACATGCAAACTTGTTTAATATTTAGTCAATAGAAATTTTGTTAATTAATGCGATTGACCGCAACTGTATTAAAATATTGAATTATAATAAATCGTATATTAATTATATTAAAATTATAAAGTTACATAATTATGATAACTGTTCATATTTCTTCATTTTGAAAAGTGCACAAAGTTGCAGTCGAAGCTGACAGTGTTTATTTTACGTAAAATATGTAATTGTGCCTTATTGATGTAATCTGTAATTACGTACTGGCTTTTACAATATAATTAAAGGAAAGATCGGAAATTACGATTAAAACTAGATTAACACAGACAGGAAATATTACCATAGATTGAATTCCAAACAATGCGTTTAATAAGTCGATTTTGTAAACAGTCGATGATTTCCGGTTATAATTTACTTATCTTATAACCGTGTATATTTAATTATCGTTACATCTTCAAGCGTTCATCCGATGACCATACATGTTTTATAAATATAAACAAACATATATAATTGATGAAGAAGAAGATTGTCACTGCGTAATTTTTCACAATTTAGGAAGTATCAACTATAATTTACCATAGAGGATTACAAAATAAAAATAAAGACAATACCGTTACAGCGTCGAAATAACAACGTAACTTCTCAATCCATATAATCGTGTCCAAAATACTGTCAATCTTTATATTAGTAAGCGTAACGCTAGAGAAAACGGCAAAATCTAATGGTAACGACAAAGAAAGAAAAAACCTTTGGAAAAACGTTTTCGGCTGATCTAACAAAGTGTATCGCTTTATATATATATATATACATTTCAAAACAGCCTCGTTGCATTTCCACGGAAAAAATACTGCTGCGAGGGAAAACGGCTGGATCCTCCCGATTTTCAGGTATGCGCTTATAGAAACCATGGAAAGGAAACGTGTATAGTCCCAAACCGAACCCGAGGCCATTTTTTCTCTCCTTCCGAGAGTGAGAGAGCAAAAGGCAGGGCCCCTCCGGGGGCTCGAAATTCCTAATTCCCATTCTCGGGCCTGACTGTGAAAGGAAGACGGTCGCTCTCCCCTCCTACGTGTATATATATTTGTATCTGTGTGTATGTGTCGGTAAGAGAGAATTCGGATAGAGGTTGGACTGGCGCGACCTTTAAAAATTATTTAAAAATATGTGTAGGATACATATATTGTTAGGTAAAAGTGTATATGACGCAACCCTTTGAAACGGGGTAAAAAAGAGTTTGCCACGAGATAAAAAGTGGAAAGGCATAAGTACTGGACACGATGTCGAGGAGGATAGCGATGGAATGCGCGCGACATCAGTGCACACGAATGAGCGCGCATGCGAGCTCGATCGAGAGGGGTCCAAGACGTAACAGCCCAGAGAGAGAACCAGTTCCCTCGTTTCATTGCGTTCGTTGTCCGATAATGATGATGCTAAGCGCGCGACGCGGACACCGACGGAAAAAACGGTGGACTTTCACGATGCGATGCTTTTCAGCCTATGTGTTGCTATACCTATCTGTACACATCCATTGGAAAAAGGAGGATTGTATACACGAGTGGGTAGAACTTTCGGTCGATTTGTCGTATATAAATGTTGGGAATGTAGTAATCCGATGATGCTATACGGGCTTCGCACTTATTTTTCCTTTTTACACGTGTGAAACTTTAGCTCGAATAGTCGGAGTGTAATGAAAATAAACTCATGGTTCCAATGATATATTATTTCTCATTATTATTTATTCATTTGCACTGCAAGTACAATTATTATTAATTACACAAATACAATTAATATTATTAATTGTATACAAATTATATTCTATACTTTTATAAATATTCGGTACATTGTATATATCTCGACTAAAAAATAACAGCGTATATAATAAACAAGATACGAACCATGCGATTTTACTGCGGAATTAGTGCACTCTTCATTTTTGACAGCGCACGTATACAACAAGTTAAAATCGCTTTGGAACCTCGAAGTATACGCCGGAGATGATGAAGAAATTACCGAGGCCTATCTCTCAATCCCGGCGTGACAACACAGATCCTGCCCATTTCCGAGGCAGCAGTTGCGAAAATTCCGAAAAACCAAGCGAAAATGATCAAGAGGAGTGCAAGTGCCTGGGGTGCTTTGCTCGGACAACCCGCGATTATCCTCACTAAACTAGAATCCGCATGATTATATGGTTCGCGCTTTCCCAGCCGCGATTCGAACCGCCACGGGGGAGGAGGAGGAGCTCGCGACGAGGTATATAGAAGAGTATACGCGCATCGCGTGTTCTTGCGAGCTTTCATTCGTTCGATCGTCTTTTCCTTTCATCTTCTCCTATACATATATACAACGCTTATGTTCAAGTTCACCATGTACCTCGATGATGACTCCATCCTTCGTGATGAAAACTCGTTGGTACTTTCAGGGAAACGTTAGTTTAATGGATAAATCCTTGTTTGATCTTCGATCTTACGTAGCATTATGTCTGCAAATATTATTGGCGGAGTTAAATTTACCAACCAACCCCTAATAATAATGTAATTATTTATAAATAATGTGTCTACAACATTTTATTTATATTTACGTGAGGATTATTATGTTTAATATAAGTTTTTCATATTCATTTGCATAGTGAAATTTCGCAACATTTTTTTCTAATAGATATACGTATAATTGAAAAGAAATTTATAAATAAATTTACTCATAAACGTACAGTAACATACATACATCTATACACGCAAGCACGCCCAAGAATATAAGCTTTTAAAACGACATCGCGTAAATCCGTTGAATATTGTTTTCGTTACCTTATTGAGCAGCACGCGCCCGATATCACAAAAAACTTCCATTCAACTCGTCCAATTTTCTGGCGTAAATCCATGCTCGCGCAAGAATAAAAAAAAAGAGGCGTCGGCGAGCGTGTCAATCATTCCTACGTAACAGCGTGAAAAATAAAAGTAAAAAAAATAAAAAAGAAAAAAAAACTAAAGAAAACAAGAAGCAAACGAAGAACCAAGGCAGAATTCACTTCCGTGGAGTGAAGTTTCGAAAGCTGCTGTCGCCTGATTGTATGCAAATGCGCGCGAAGAAAAGAAGGAAAAAATACGAAAACAATTGTTTCTACGAGCGTATTATAGATTTGAGAATAGATTCGGCGATGCGTGTACCAATCGAATTTGACGTCCAGTTGACGAAGACGCGCGCGTGCGTGTTTACCACAAAGAGTCAACCCCTTTTTTCAGGGCAGGAATCGCGCGATTTCGCGCATCACTGAGCAACACGCCGGCGTCCCGCGGCATTTGTCGTCCGACAGTGTAATTACGCTCGAACAATCGAACTCGCGCGCACGGAGAAAGCGTAAAACGAATGTCTGTATGTATATATACATAAATGTATATATATACTTGTATATACTTATGTATATACGTACACGTAACCCTTCGTTCTTTATTATTTTTTTTGTTTGTTATTTCAAAGTGTCTCGACGAGTATGTGTATATACGCGGAATGTATAATTCTGCGCTTGTGGTTAGAATGGCTTTTTTAAACCGGAACCTCACGCTGGTTTGGTCGGTCCTATGGTCAACTCGAGGGGGGCTTGTATGCGCGAAAGTGCGACTGGCTTATTTGCACGTAGTATGCCGATGAGGACGGGACAATGCTCGACCCGTGTCTCAATGTAAATAACGATTTCTTTCGTCGTATACGCGCGATTATATATTCTTTGTTGTTCGAACGCGAGATCGGGTTTATTGTTGTTCTCCATGCCTCTGTCAATTATTCATTTTTAACGGGATTTTCGGTTACTTAGAAATGTCTTTTCTCTTGTAGAATAGGTCTATCTATATATACAAGTACTGGATTATTCAGATTTATAATTATCGCTTACGTTGAAATATCAACCTGACATTTTCTTTATGTTTTTTAATTACCAGAGAGAAATTAAGTTTTACTTTTTTGTACACGCATTCGTATTGTTTACATTGACATGTACGCACCGATTAATATAAAAAAAGATCATCGTACCAATTTCTCAATCACTGCATACTTGTATACATATATTCTTTAGTGCAGACTTTCATAAATTGAGTAAGATATTGTTATTAATACGTTCACCTTGAAAATAAACAAAGCTGTAATTACGTCGATACGTGTATACATAAAGAAATATGCGATGGCAGAGAGAAATCCAGAGCGTAATAAATTGCAAGTTTTATTGAAATATTTGTATAACCTAATAAATAATGCAACTAAAATAAGTTGAAAAACCGAGCGATAAACGCTTTGAAATTTATAATAGGGACGAGACTCACCGGTGGAGTAGCACTCATAATTCAGGGGGCTTTGATCCGGTATACTAAAAAAAAAGCAGTTCAAAATTGAATTTCGCCGACGCGATAACTTATTGAAAGTGAGACTCGCACGCAAGCTGATTTAGAAAAAAGCTCAGTTATATAGAGATCGAAAAATATAAATGAAGACAAAGATGAATAAAAAAGATGCAAGTGGGAGGTGTGCGCGAACTTAACGTCATTAAAAGTTAAACGATCGATGGTTACATAAAAGGCTGATCGTTCGCGTTTTCGCGTGCGATGTCTCAATCTTTTATACCATGGAGACCAAGTATCGCGATCTAAAAGGAAACCTACGCCGACTTTCTTACCGATCGTTAGCGAACAAAAAAAAATCGTTGCCAGAATTTATGTTCAATTATAAGAATAACCCCGTCAAAAATATGCATTTTTTATTTTTATATAATGGTAGAAATTGAAAATAAAAAATATTCAGACAATCTGAATACCTTAATTAATTATTATTGTTATATAAACAACGAAATAATTATAATAAAAACAAGCACTGAAAATACTTTATAAAAATGAAAACCGTGCGTTTATATCAAAGTAAATAATTTAAAATCTTTTACAAAAGATAGAACAAAATAAATGTAAATTTAGAGAAAACATTCGGTATTAAATTTAATCTCTGAAATCGATGACTCACTTTCCCTAGGTATTTACAATTTATTTAAAAAGACATACGATTTAAATTACAGCTCTCGAAGAGCATACGAGCAAGAAACGTCCTTTGTCCACGTCATTCGCAGCGAGTCGCAAAGAGTTTATCTCGCGCGAATGCGAATAAAATTCAAGAGGAAGGCGAACACGGTCACGAGGGCGACGACGACGCGGTCAGCTTTCTCTCCTTCTCCCTTGTAGCAGCACAGGGCAGACGTCTCTTTGTTAGCCCCGACCAGTTTTCTACTCTCCTTCGTATACCGTCTTCGTTTTCTCTTTTTCTCTCTTTCTCTCTTTCTCTTCGCTTCGAGGCTTAAGGAACTCACCGAGAGATAGCGAAGGCCGCAAGAAAAGAGACTCTGCTCGAGCCCGAAAAAAAGTCCTGCGCCGTGTGCGATTCGACTCGGTGCATGAGAATATGACTGTCGTTTTTCCCGGGCATGAACAAAACCCACGTGTATACACGTATCGTGAGAAAACGCAACGAAGATACTCTACTTTTTATTTTTCCACTGTCTTGAGAACTCCATTAACAAAATGTACCAATTCATTTTTGTATAATTACACGTATTTAAATTTCCTTGACGTGTAGTTATAGAACTGTACGACCTCGAATCGCGAGTTGACAAATTTATTAGACTCGGTTGATCGAGAGGCGCGTGGCTAAAAATTATAAAATTTCATACGGGCAAAATGCGGGTTATCTTTATCTCCCTCCCTCCCTCTCTCTCTCTCTCTCTCTCTCTCTCTCTTTCTCTCGTTCTTGCAATAAGATGAAATTTATCACCCAATTACCTTTACGTATTCGGAATTTTAAGCGACTGGTAAAATTTACGAAAGTAGGGGGATGCGACCAGGGCAATCACGGACAATTAAATTTCACGACGAAATTTCATCACTAATTGCCCGCAAGCATAAGAACGATCGATTGGTCGTAGCAGAGAGCTAAATGAACCTTTTCTTGATGAAAAAGTGTATAACGGGGGGGAGGCGAGTAGGGAGAAGCAAGAGTAAAGCAAGAAGCAGTGCGACGACTCGTCCCGCAATGGTTCAGAGCAACGTCTCGCTTGGTTGAAAATGCCGTGGACTCGATAAAACGCCATTTGTCTCCCGCTAAATTCCGCACGGCCGCTTTTTCCATTGCGCTTGGCTTCATCACGACGTTATTGTCGCAACTTAACGCGATTCGTAAAAAAATCTTAGTCCACTGGTTCGATTGTGCTCACTGGAATTGACCAAGTGGTTTGTTTGATCCTTAAGATCGAGACGAGTTTTTCATTATTTTTTTCGGCTTACTAGTGAATCGATCATTCTCCTTTTCAATTTCAACCCGATGTATTCATTAGATTTTATTGAAATTGTTTCTTTGGGGTATTTAATACAACTGTTTTATTTGACGAATCTTCCTGTGTTAATAAACGTAATCTCACGTAATCGAACTCGCATTTTGCAAATATTTTTTTTACTTATCAACTACGACATTAAATTTTATATTACCATAACGGTGTATTAAATTCGCAAGGGATTATATATTATTTCATTTATAAATTACTACATCGTTAGAATTTTATCAACAATATTTATGTATATGTATATGTGAAAAATATAGTTTTATTAATTTAAAATGCTTACGTTTCTATTAGTTGTCGCGCATTCAATTTTTAAATTATTTTTAAAGACTGAAGCGATCGAAAGAAATAAAAGGGTAGACAAGATTGATTGAGAACAGTACGAACGACATAGGAATGCGTGAGACTACCTCGGACATCCCTTGAAAACATACAGAACGTACTCGAAGGCAAAAAAATGAAAGAGAGAAAAGAAAAAGAATCGTCTCAATATGGTGCGTATAGAAAGTAAGTTGTTTGAACCGAAGTAAACAACATTTCACTGGGTAAAATGCAACGAATAATTCGTGGGATCCAAGTAAGTATTTCTCAAACTGTACTCGCTCGCGAGCTCCTCCCTCATTTTTGCTCATTTTCTTGGAGGCCTTACGATGCACGGAGAGAACAAGAGCGTACGGTTTAGCAAACTCGCTTTATATACATTCGATCTCTTTTTACTCTCTCTCTCTCTCTCTCTCTCTCTCTCTCTCTCTCTCTCTCTCATTCTCTCCTGAGCGAGAAGCCAAGAGAAGACCTCGTTCGGTCGCTGCGATCGAAGGAGTTACATATTTGTTACGGGACAGTGTCTCTTTCCCTGTCGTGGACGTGATTCGCCTCTGCAATCGAATAAAGACCTCTTGTCGAGAAAAGGGAGAGAGAGAGAGAGAGAGAGAGAGAGAGAGAGGGAAGGAAAGAGAGAAGAAACGAGGAGAAACCAAGCGAACTCGCTCGAGCCTCGGCTTCTCGAACCTTTTTTATCCTTCCTCTTTCGCTGAGATGCGCACACGACGATCTCAACCCGAAGTTCGCTTTGTCCTCTTCTCTTTCTCAATCTCTTTTCCCTACGACTCTTCTCCTCTCCCTCTCTTTTTGTTTCCGAGAGAGTTTCGTGTTTGTTGATACTCGCGCTTATATCAACCTCTACCACGCTAATTAATGCCAGCCTCTCGGACCTTACACACACATACAATTGCATAACTAATGTTCAATTCGAAGCTTGTTACTTTTCTTTATTTTGAATAAGACCGTTGACTATGCGCATGCTTGATTTAACTTTCATTCGGCGTTTCTTCCAATTACTGTACGAGGAATATTCTTGTACATACATATTATATTCTACTTATCAACTATATATGGATATACCTATATGTAAAATTAATTATTTTTTAATTTCCACGAAGCTGAAGTGAATGAAGAAACCATTTGATATGATATACTTTAAAATTGGATATCGCGATTAAACATAATTTTGACGTGTTTGGCCACACTCTCTTTCTCGCTCTCTCTTTTTCTCTCCTCGTCTCGTACACAAATTGTACTTATTCTGGGTTTATTCGCTTCTCTGGTGTGGAAATTCCGGTCTTGCCGCGATGCAAGAGTGAACCTCCGCGCAAACAAGAGCGGCTGGTCCATGGCCCGCGGCTCGGCGAGGGCGCCGGCGCACGGAATTATTTATGATCCCTGATAGAGACGGCGGGGCCTCAGGCCCACGCACGCCGTACCTTCTATACGTGCGACGTTTCAGCCCTTCTCTCCTCTCTCTCTCTCTCTCTCTCTCTCTGTTTTCTCGAGCTGTTACGTCATTGCATTGTTTCGGCTGGTTTCGACGTTCAGAATCCTCTTCTTTTTTCTTTTCAAACTGGCTTCCTTGTCTCGGGGCACTGTGAAATTTGATAGACCGTCAGAAGCCTTGCGGTTAATATTCTCCACAGTGATTTAAACCGAAGTGTAGGGTCAATGAGTGTGTAAGTGAATTTAATGATACGTATACGCTTTTTATTATTAAACAAAGTATTAGAGAGCACGGCATTTTCGAGATGATAATTATTCATACTTTTTGTTCTTTTATACGTTCGGTACCATCAAATTACTCCTTCGTTGTCCTTATTCACAAAAGAAAAAAAAAATAAAGTCGAAAAAACGTAACGGATGTTCGTTGAGGTAAAACAGGTAGGAACGCATCAATCGAAAAAAATGAAGTCATAAAAGTGTTGCGCCTCGCTCGAAACGGCAATTGGCGATAATGACGAATAGAAATCGAAGGAAGGAACGCATGAAGATCGCATGGAGATCAGGATGAGAAGGCCGTGCGGCTCTGGCGACTTTTTGTCCACATATATATATATATATACGTATATGCATAGGCGCGCGTGTGCTTCCCGTGCGTCGTGTATGTGTGCATAAGGAAGGAGAGAAGAAGCTCCAACGAAAAACGGGTTCGAGAACCCGAAGCGTGTATAGGGAAGGGAGAACGGGCGATTTGGAAGCTTCGTTTGCGCACCTGCCTCGGATTAGCGTTCAAGTTTCGGGAGTCCTTCGTGCAAATTCTCTATTTCTTTTCCTCGTCTTTGCCAACCTTTTTTAACCGTATCGATTTTCGTGGGGAAGCTACTTGACTACAACCAATTATCGGTTGTTTCCTTTGTTCGAATACACTGAAGCGAAATTAGTGCATTTACACTTCGAAGAATGTTAGACATCTGGAATATATGTACCAATTTTGGAATTTTACATCAATATTTACTGCATCGTGTGTATAATTATACACACATTAATATATTAATTGAGATTTTCCAATGCTAAACGAGGTAACGATTACAATATACACATACGAGTATACATAAATTCATTGACGCTAATGAAGCAATGTAAATGAATAACAATTGTTAAAAGAAAACTAATGTAAAGGAAGTGAATCGTTGCATTTACATACCTGCCGAAAGCTACATTCGACTTTAAGTAAGAAGCCTATAAATATATGTTTTAAATACTACTGCAGTAAAGTACACGGAGGAAAATATATTCGAAACGTGAAAGCTATAAAATGATTTACAAATACTGAAGAAATCTCCTTGGAGCGCGAAAATTATGGGAAATTTCAATGAGAATTAATTTAGAAAATAAGACATCCTTGAGATGAATCTATTGCTCTAGGGTGAAGGAGAGACACGCGTATAGTCGAGATGTAGAGAGAAAGAAAGAAAGAAACAATATATATATGGTCGATGATATCTTTCCTTGGTAATAACTTAATCGAGGTTCAGACCTAGGTATATCGACGATATTCGCTTCATCCAAGAAACGCCCGAAACGAAGGAAGGTGGATAAGGACGACGAAGAAGATTGCGCACGTGGGCGTCTCGGTGCTCATTTCGAGCGAGCTTGGGTTTATATGTACCTCTCTATCCCGAGGGCTCTGTGGGAGGAACTCTGCTCTCTCTCTCTCTCTGTTACTCTCGCTCTCTCGTTCTTTTTCTCTTTGGCTCTCTTCTATTCTCTCCCTCGTACTGTTTGCGCTCGATCTTATCGCGTGAAAAAACGAAGACGCTTTTCCGCGTGGGCCCCGAAAAACTCGTCAGGGAGATTAAGACGAAGAGAGCGAGTTGAAAAGAAAGAAAAAGAGGGAGAGAGGGAGAGAGAGAGAAGAAAAAAAATCGACGAGAAGGTTTGGCCATGCAAGTTTGCGTGCTCCTTTTTCGCCGTTCATAAATCCTGGCGCTCTCCACCTCCTCTACGCTCGCATCTCTCCCTTTCGTCTCTATCGTCTCGGGTTTTAAACGCGGCTCGAGCTAAGGCTATATATCATTTCCTCCTTTTTACAGTTTACGCGCGCGCGCTCGCACACACACACACACACACACACACACGCATACGTACACGTATACACACGTATACCACGGGCAAAAAATATCACTCCCAATAATTCTGACTCTTTAATCTGAACGTCCACGCGGGGTCCAATCGTTCGAGACCGTCGAAAATCGGAGAGTCGAGCTTTTTGGGGATACAAGAAATTGCGGGTTTAACTCTCGCCGATCAATTTTTAATTCAATGCGATTTAATTAGAACGAGTACCGTAATTTCGAAAAATGAATTATCGAGGAAAGGTATATAATAAATATCGTACCAGACTAATGATAATAATAAGAACTTAATTTTTTGCTCCGATAACTACATGCAACTATCATACGCTAAATTAATTGGTGCATTGCATTTAATAAATTGGATTTGTTTGTTTTATATTATAATTGTTTTTTAGCGTATTTTACTTATAATGTGTAAGAATTAGGTTAAACAAATAACTTTGATAACGGTTACAGTGACTATGAGAGGATAATTGCCTCCACGTATACGTTATTAAAGTACAGTTGAGAACAGTTTTAACCTTATATACAAACGCGTTGGGATTTAACAAGTTAATACTACTGTTAATTAGAAAATAACGTAGTGTGTCGCAAAAGTTAAATGAAATTAGCCGAAATTCGTTACGTAAAACGAAAGTACATGGGCGGACTCTCAGCGCGTAAGTTCACGGGTGATCTACTGCACGTGGACGATTTCACGCTCCTCCTTTCGCTTTCCACTAATTCTCTGACCTCGCGGGTTTGCCGCTCCCGCTCTTAAACCTCCATTCGTCTAGCTCGTCTTCGTACGTCAAAAGCTTACCAAGTTACTTATATACCTCGGGCGAACCAGAAGTAAAAAAAAGGAGGTCCAACCGACCGACATATCATTCCGGTTTACGACAAGCTTTTGACTTTCAGGTTATTTATTCAATCGGTTGAACGTCAAGCTAAACTAAAACGCTTTTCTTCGCCTGGAAAAATATTACGATAATTTTCGGATTCTCGCGACCGTAAATATCTTAATTAAGGAAACGCGCAGTTGACTCCGCCTCCTCCTCCACCTCCTCCTTCTCCTACTCCTCCTCCTCTTTGGATTAACACGTTTCTCGTGATTTAACGCGCGAGTCGGCTTTGCACATTGTGAGGGTCGAATCGGCATAAATCTCTTCTAGACGAGTAAAAGACGAGCTTCCATACTTACATAGATGTGTATATACGTATACACGTGCACACACGTACACCTACCCATATATGAATATATGTATATAAATATTCGTAGAGGTTGAGCGCGGGTTTTCGCGAACCCGGATGGTGATTGTGAACCGTACGGTAATTGTGTCCTCCTTCGTAGGAGGGATGGTGGATTAACATTTTCGTCGTGATTAATCGGTCGTGCAATTCGAATTGTTTGTCTCGCGCTTTCCTGTGCCGGTAATCCCTTGATGAATGTACGCGAGCGATTAATGCCTCCTTAGGTTCTCTCGCGCGCGGACTCGAGAAATATTCCGCGCATGAATTCCGAGGTTTCCTTCTCGTTTTGCATTACGCATTTAGACTTACCAAGCTGTAACCTAGGTGAACACTTCTCGTGTTTCTATATGCGCTGCTGGGATAAAGTTTTATTAAGTGCTTAGAAGAGAGATGCAGAGATCGGCTGCAAAAATCCAGTTTTACCGATTGATTACTTAGGAGGTTCACGTACCTTTTCATTTGGATAAGTCAATTTAACATTTCCTTATTTCGAAAGCATTTTATTATTTTACATTATCGATCAAATATTTTATAGTTTTCATTTTAAAGTTATTTGTGTAGAAATGTACAATTCAATTATTTATGACTTATCGAAAAGACAGAAACGAAATCTACTGAATTTCAGTAATCATCAGACTGGTTAATCAATGTAATGAACAAATTTATTTATATTTGTGTTTAACATAAAAATACTCGTTGATATAATAATAATTCCTTTTTTGAAATATCGGATCAATAAGAATAAGGTTAACATAAATTCAGAACATAGGTCCTTCAAAAGTATGTATCGAAACGTGCAAAAATTGCTCGAGTTATCGGAGAGCACCCGAACGTGGAGTAAAAGGCGCTAAAGACGGCGTCGACAAAAGGTAAAGGAAAATAAAAGTCTCGCTAGAGAAAGAGACGAGAGAGAGAGAAAGAGAGAGTGCAGTATATAGGAGCGCGCCTGCGGTAAATTAGCGTCAGCCCCGGAACTTTAAAAATAGTTGGCCGTCCCTCTTAGTCAGTAGTTTGGCGCTTCGCAACAAGATCGACATAAAGGAACCGAACGAAACGAGCAGCGATCAAAGCGGCTCCCTCGCGGTTCGACTCTCTTTTTCTCCCTTTCGCTATATATAAAGCCGTATACACGCGCGGAAAAGCGCGACCTGTCCCCCAACGAGAAGGGAATGCAAGCTGGCCACAAAGGATTAAACTCTCTTCTTGGCCTTCCTTCTGTTGTTTTGTTATTTTTCTTATGCGAAATAAAACCAAGATTTACCGTCTCTCTCGGTCGCTACGTCGCAATTTCGAACCGTACGAGAGTTGTACGTCGCTTTTTCAACGAGCTTTCGGATTCGCTTGTAAGCGCGAGAAGCATTCTCGCAGCTCTGGAACTGATTGATATACTCTGTTTCAAATGTTGCATTTACCGAAATCGTTCGAATTCTTAATCTTGTTTTGTAGAGTTCTATACATTTTTGCAAATGTACAATATAACAATTATTCGAGTAACATATATATTTGAAATATATTCGTATGAATATACGTCATCAAACGAAAACTTATGCATTTTAACGTAAAGTAAAAAGCAAAATAAAATATTGGAAATGTATTTACGAGAATATTACATTGACCGGCGAGCAGCAAATTACGTTCCAGAGAAATGTACATACACAAGTTCTCCGTCAAAATGAAGATTTATTACCGACGGACATTTTGCCCTTAGTATCCGGTTTTCATAAATATTTATCCAACACCTTATTCGCAAACTGATAAACGCAATTAAAATTACGGAGAACCGAGTAAAAGTAACAAAAACGACAGCACTAAATCAGAAGGTCGGATCTCTCGTGAAAGCATTCGTGCATACTTTAACGGCATCGAAACCATTGGTATATATAAAAGCAATAGCTAGATCTAATTTTACCCTTTCGCTCGAGACCGTTCAATTAAAAGGGAGTAATTGTAGCGCGCAAATTACCCAGTTGCAATTAACCGTAGCGTATACGTCTCTCGATATTCTATTCGTTGGATTTACTTGAAATTCTGGATCATCGTTGGTAGAGTTGACGCGAGCCATTAAACATATCCGACAAAAGAAAAAGCAGCACCGTCTACACGAGACACATGACAATCATCGTTCGCGTCACCCTCGATGACAATTATCACGCGACGATTTTCAAGTTGATCGTTTTCCTTTAACTCGCGCGCTAGCTATAGGGTAATATAATACATGCGCGAACGTCCGTTTTACGATCTTTCCGCGGCCCCTCACATACATAGCCAATTCCCAAGTTCTTTCTCGAGCTCGACTCGTTTTTCAGTGTCGCGCCCGCCGCACATGTTTCGACCAGATGGCGAGCCACGCGTCAGCGCCGGTTAATATCGGGCTGCTGCTACAAGACCCTCCCTAATATACGACGATTTTCGCGTCTATCCAGGGTGAACGCGTTGTGTTTTATAGTCTTGCGATTTTGCCCGCGGCTCTATATATCTCTTTACGGTGCGTGCCTCGATCACCAAATTTCTCTCGGTCCGGCCTCTCTTTGCGAACGGGTATTCGGGTAATTATATGTTCTTCTGCTGCCACTTCCGAGACCTATACTTTTTTCGACCGCAATCCTTCTCTAAACTCATTTTGCAGTCCAATCGATCGACTTTTTGATCGATCGCCGTTTATTCCTGTATATTCTTGCTATCATGTACACAGAAATTGGCCGACGTGTACTCTTCTTTGATAAAATCATCACCACAAACGGTGCGTTTAGCATTGCGTTTTATACAGGTATGATATTTCGACACGATTGATCATTAACTCATTTTGACCGTATGACCACAAGCCTAAAGCCAAATCAAATGGTGACGATAAAATTTTCCTTAGCAATCGTGTGTATAAGTGTATACAGATATATATTATTGGAAAGGCGGGTTCGAAGTAAAAGCACCAACGATAATTGATAAACAGTGGCAAACGATCCATCCGGGACGGTTTGCCCGCGCGTCAATCTTCTCGCTCATAAGCGATTTCTGCAAGCCACTTAATTGTTTCTGAGAAGTCTGGCGAGAAGGAGGCTACTAACGCGGTTGAAGCGAGTAAAGGGGAGGAAGTTGAGGGCGGGTAACCAAGTCGTAGACCGACCGAAAGAGACGGAGAATCGATGAGTCTAAGCGTGCTTTTTAAAGAGAAGATGATTTCACAGCGTTGGCGGTGATGGTGGCAGTGGTAGTGTTGGTGGTGGCAGCGGCGCCTCAGGCGAGCTGATAGATGCCGTCGGTTTCCGGCGTGTCGCGTTAACGAGTTCGGGGCCTTGCTAGCGCACGCGGACACGCCTAAGGGCCGGAAGGATAGACACGCGCCACTGACATGACGGATGAATGCGCGCACTCGAGACTACGAAAGATAACCCGACCTAGACGCATTCGTTGCAATCGACTTCTTATTCGATTATTCGTGTACGTTCAGTTTTCTACGTCCATGGCAAAATTAGAGTCAATTTGATTTTTTTTTGTTTTTTTTTTCCAATCGTTAAATCATGCATAATTGTAGTTAATTGAGTTTGCGAGATATACTGGATAGAATGGTAATAATTGTGTCATTCTTAATCACACCTGAGTACATTTCACACGTTGGAATTTGAGAATCCTCGAATAATCCTCGTGAAAGGACCGTTGCATATTTAGTGCCAAGTGTTGCGTTGCGCGAGACAAAGGCGAGACGGGTTGCGCGTTTAACGTAAGCTTCGAGTCATCTGGCGGACGCTTGGGACGCATTTAAAATAGAACTGCGTGACTCGAGGGAGCTGGCGTAAACTCGACGAGACTACTCGCGGTTCCAGTAGCAAGCACACCGACAAAGCTGACGATGTTTTCGTTGCAATTACCTTGGTTGCGACGCCTCATCTCTCAACTCTCATCTCGTTATCTTGTGCGTGTTTGCTCCCGGAAATCGACCTTTTCGTCGAGCTCTACATTTATTTTTTTACTCTGGTGATATATCGCCATTCTCGTATGATCGATGATTATCTTACTTTCGGAATACGTGTAGAAACCTCGTTTGTCATGTAATTGAGAAATTCATGTTTTTAAGTAATTATTCTTGGTAAAAATTGATATCTTCACCGACTAATACACTAATTTGTAAATGCGTTCCTTCAATTTTTAAAAATCATTACTTGTATGTGGAGATTTAAAAAATGTCATCTAATGAAAATGTTTCCTTTGTCATTACAGATTGTCAGGGGCGACGAGTTTGGGTAGCCCATCCGGGCAAGCAAACGGAGACGGAAACGGTGGTGCCGAAAGCGGCGAAGGTGGCGGTGGCGACGGTCCCGCTGGCAACCCGAGCGCGACCGGGGATTTCCTGCGCAGGAGTCACCCACTCTCGGAGCACGCGGCACTCCATCCGTACCGGCTTAACTACATGGACCACCTTTACCATCAGATCCAGGCCTCGACACACAGCCCCAGCGCTTCCTTGCACGGTCAGTACAGACATCGTTATACATTCTTTCGTGGCACTATCTCTGTCGTATAATAATATTGACCAATTAAATTAAAAATAACAATCAAATTTCGCGCGATACATCCGAAATGTTACATAAATGCTAAATCTGATCAAATGCATATAATTAATCTTATAATATAAAATTAATTATAGTTAATAATTTATAGTGTATAAATTTGAATAATATTTCATCCAAATTATTATGCTGACATAAATTGTATACTCGCGTTGAATGGAGTTACTATATTTTAATATATCAGACGTCGATTACACACGAGCACGATTAATGTGAATAATGTCGTTAAGGCATAGCATAAAGTTTAAAGTGCTTATAAGTTTCGAGCGTCACAAAAATATTTCGCATGAATCGCGTCATTGTCATGTAAGACAGCTATAGAAATGCGTATCGTCATCTCATACGGGCGGATACCCTCCACACGAACATTCTTTCTACAAGAACTCGGCAGCTCCAAGATTGCCCGCATTTCCTGCGGATATCTAACTTGAACGTACCATAGAACCGATCGTATCCTAAGATATTCGCCAACGATATATCTATAATACAGTGTCTCAGTTTTCACATGAAAAAAATAAATAAATAAACTGGTCGTGATAAAAGATCGATCACGACTTATTTATCTTGATTAGTCGCCATTTGATTGTATAATAAAATCGAAGAATACCATTTGTTAACTTTAAATTTAATCTTATAAGTTAAATTTATTATATTGAGAATGGTTTTTTTCAATTATAAAATAAAAAATAAATTTTTACCTTCAGGACTGGGTGGATTGGGGCCCGAATATCTATTGCATGCAGCTGGTCCTGGAAGTACAATCGCATCTTCGGAATTTCCATTTTCGATTGACGGTAAGAAAATTTGTATTTAATAATTAAGTCTCATTTAATTAGTATAGATATATAATGATATTGATACTCTAACGTACATTCCGTTAAAATCGGCCAAAGGCAAACAGTATCAAAATAATCGTGATGTCAGCGCGATTCCCTTAACGAATTAGCATATAACCAATGCATGACCGATTCAAATTAAACGGAGGCGCATAGACCGAATCGAGTTTTAATGCAAATGACAGCCACAGAAGAAAAATATATTGAGGGATCGGGAAGGAATAAAACAAAATAAAATAAAAGGATAGGGTAAAGGACTGGTAATTAAAGGTACAAGTTGGCCTTGCAAAAGGGGGAACTAAGGCTACCGGACGAATTGAGATGGTTGAAACTGAATCAGGAGAGAGAGAGAGAGAGAGAGAGAGAGAGACGCGACTCGCGCCAGAGAGAGCATCGCGATAAGGGCAGGAGTAGCACGGGCGAGAAGTACACGGGGGATCGAGAGAAACCCTCGCGAGATTGCGCGCCCGGGGCCCCCGCAGCTCGTTAGCCGAGCGTGCATAATTCAGCCGACCCGATAGACCGACACGACCTCATTAACACCTCAACGCCGAGGCTACAGGTTGTCCGATTCGACGCGCACACCCCTTTGATGACAATGTAGAGCTCACAAGCCCGTGTGAATTGTTTCCTTTCGAAAAAAATATCTCTTTCGTCCGTGTCTCTCGATATATCGTATATACCGGTCTCTATTCCACCCGCCCCTCCGTCCTTCCCCGCATCACTCTCTTGCGAATCAAGATTCCGACATCGAACTGGAGGTAATTTAAGTCTTACCTTCGTGTAATGGTCCTAACCGTACTTTCACCTTCTGCATTCTAATAAAATACATAACATTTTTTATTTTTAAGACGTCAATAGCACCAATTAATAAATTCTATTTCTTAGTATTCGCGGTTATATGTATATAGATTTTTAAAGCTTTCGGTGAAATTGATTGTAGTAATATTATGCGCGTAGCTATGTAAACTATAATTTAAAGTAAATGTAACAGCAAATTAAATGTTTTCTTTAATTAAAAAGTCGGTGAAAAGAGTCTTCTTCGCCAACAATTCCTTTGGCGATTTACCAATTTACATGTCTCAATCGAACGGTGGAAGACGCCGCGAAAACGAAGATCGAATACGCGTGGAAAGAGTGAACCTCTGGGAGTTTTAATGAATTAGATTAGGTAGACGCGACATGTATATTTCCACTTAATTAATCAATGAACTCGTGTTGGGATTTGCATTTTTATTCGTCTCTCCGCTTTTCTACCATTCGGTTCCCTTCTATTTGCATCGACAGAAATTTTTCTTTTTTCCCTTCGGCCTTCTTTATTATCGCATTGATAAATTATTTATGCCGCGAGATAGTTCTGTATAATCGTGCTCGAACGCGTTTGAAAAATATATTTTGCTATAGACGTATTTTTTATTTTTATCTAAATAAATAAAATACATAAAGTTTTATAGCAATGTATTTATTAATTTAACATGTTTAAGTAGATTTTATTGTTGCATAAATAATGTATAAAAAGTTTGTTATTCATTCAATATATATATATACTGTAATAGTTAATAATGATAAATCTATAAAAGGATAAAATTAATGCTGAATGAAAGATGGATTTTATAAGAAACGAATTCCAGGAAATTATTTATCGTAACGTGTCTGTACGAATAATTAAGTGTAAACTAAGAATAATCCAGCAGCCATATAAATGTACTTCCGAAATCGTCCTTATCGTGTATGTTAAAAATGTAAGGGCAGGTTGTCTTTTCCTGAAAGCCCACAAGTTCAACTCTTTAATCTCGTAGCTTCGAAAATCTATCCTTGATGTCGTGTACATCTTATGTAAATATGAATCGTAGCATTCAAAAATTACGCACGCTATTTTATGTCATAAATTATTTCAGTAATTTAATGAAATATTCTACTACATTGCTAAACATAAAGACTTCTTTAAGTACAGCAAATTAAGTGTAAATTGATAATGCACAATACGGTACGGAAGTGTAGTTAGACAATATCAATAAAAAAAAATATATATGTACCCGCTAAAACCCGAGAAAAACGTCCAAACACGTTGAAATGCATTATCCTTTAAAGTATAAATGTACGTTTTTCGTGGATGTATTTAAGTACCTCTTTTCTGTAAACCATAAATCTCTCGCTATACACAACAAATAAGCTCGTATTTATCGGACGATTTAGCTTGCCGAGTACTCGAAATCTTGTATCCCGCAGTTTTACGGTCGATTAACCAGCCTAAGGATCTCGCACCGTCAAATCGATTGTAAAATTGTAAAATCGACCGTCCGCGGTAATCTCTTGGTTAATAAAAAGTAAAATCCGCAAAGATTGAGTGCATCCAAACCAGAGAAGATACACGAAGGGGAGAATAATAATAATAAAGAAAAAAGAAGAAAAATAAAGAAGGGGGAGGGCGGGACGAGTAAGGAATGTACAGGGTTGATCGGTCGGAAGTAATGAATTCGCGGCGAGTCTTTTTTCGGGAAAAAAAGGGAACGCGGGGACCACCGCAGACTGGCTCGCAAACGTATATAAAGACCATTCGAAAATCGGAGCACACCGGGTAACTTTACACTCGCCTTTGAAAGCCGAGATTTCGTCGTCTCGGAGGGTACGTTCCCGAACTTTCTCATGATATAAACCGCGAGACAATGCAAATATTCTTCAAACGCCACAGGAAGGTGATGCGATTATATTCGGGTAAACCCTATTTGTATATACAAACTACGTTTCGATTTAACTTATGCCACTCCTCTTTTGTTTTAGCCTAGCACCGCGGGTGTTGATTGTTTTGCAAATAAATCGAATTCGGTTTTTGCGGTTCTCGTATCACGCTTCACTGCTTCGATTTACCGCAATACCTTTTGACGGGATCTCTAATACACCGCATGGATATACTACCGCTTGTTTAATCTTACGAGATTTTACGGTGTGATTGAAAATAATAACTCTAATGAAATATAGTGTTAGTATTAAGTTCTTTATCCTTTTTTACACATTCAATAGCAAACGGTTTTTTGTTAATTCAAAGTAATTGATTTTGTAAATAAGATCTCGTTATCGATAAGAAAAATTTATTAAATTATATATTGACATACTGTTACATTATCTTTATCAAAATTAGACGTTTATCATAAAATAAATCCATAAAAACACAGTTCTATAATGCAAAAATGAATAAGGAAAAAGTTTAATATATCATAAAAGAAAAAATATGTAAAATTAATTATCGTTGGACATTTGCAACAAAGAGAGTAGCGATCGAATCGACGCGCCATATTCGTATATTGAAGTGAAACGGAGGAGAGCCAACCAAGTCGAGATATAAAGTTGACTCGCTCAATCCTCGTGTTCTTCGGTGTTCCTCGACCGTATAAAACAGCGGAAAGTAAGCGCGGGCAAAAAGGTCCTGCGGTTTCGGGCAAATCGCCGGTAAAACGTTGAGACCGCAGTCCTTTTCCTTCATCAGTCGTTAAAGGCAAAAAAGGAGTCCGAAAACCGCATCGCCGGTACTCGAGTTATCCCCGGTTTAATCGTAATCGCGCACTTGCAAAGTGCCGCGATAACGTCTCAATTATATAAGCCCTTCTTATCTTATAGTTAAATTCGAAATAATTGCCTAAACGGCGCCTCTATATATCCGCGAATAAAATTTTCGGGGATGCGGTATCAGCACGTTTGGAAATTATATCAATTCACAGCACTTAAATCTGAGATCCTTACAGGCACCTGCTACATTAGCTCGAGCAATTAAGCATTGATAACGAATGCGTTTATTTAAATGTGTATAAATTTATAGCCTTCGGAATTTCATCGGTATTATACTTTCAAAAAATCCATGATTGGATATCGGTATAATATTCCTCTCGAATGTTTTCTTGTAACTTTTTCTTTTACTAATAGTATTTAATGTGATCCTTATAAAATTGTATATATTGAAATAAAGAAATGACTATTCAAATTTGAATTTTATGTATCATTACAGGTTCGAGGTTAGGTAGCCCACGAGCATCGGCGATAAGAGCGAGTCGTAAAAGGGCATTGAGTAGTTCACCTTATTCGGATCGCTTCGACATCGACAGTATGATCCGTTTCAGTCCTAACAGTTTAGCCTCCATAGTCAATGGATCGAGAAGTAGCAGTGCTAGCGGCAGTTATGGTCATCTTTCTGCAGGTTTGTCCACATATTGAATTTATAATTACAAACTTTTGACAAACATTAAATATGTGCCTATGACGTTTATAAAATGTTTGTTCTGGTTATTACTTTATGTCTGACGATTATAATAATTTAATGAAAGTTCTATATACAAGCAATATTCATTTGGAAACTTGTACATCGGTTTTAAACGCAAAAGAATGGATATTACACAGAAGTTCTATAAAAGGAGTTGTTTTCCGCGATGTATTTAGGTTGAAATAGGCATGGCCGGGCGCGTAAGACCTCGGCATAACTCCTCGTCGTCTCGGAGGGTGGCTAAGCAGACGATTTGCAGTCTAAACTCATTAAACAACCTCGGGACTCGGACAATCGAAAGAGGCTCGCGTATCGATAAACTCG
The DNA here is from genome assembly GCA_026168455.1 of Theocolax elegans. Taxonomy (NCBI): domain Eukaryota; kingdom Metazoa; phylum Arthropoda; class Insecta; order Hymenoptera; family Cerocephalidae; genus Theocolax; species Theocolax elegans. The sequence continues at coordinate 95,388,938 of CM047425.1, forward strand.
GATTAATCGTCGTATTACGATGCCTCGCGCGTAAACTTCTAACTGAATCACTTTTCGCGTCACTTTCAAAGTGTGCACACGATTCATTACCATTCTGACATTGTTCATGTTCCTAAGGTGAAATTCTGCGTTCTTCGATTTTTTTAAATTAGATCGATTTCAAAACAAGTTTTCGACAGTGTTTCAAATATTAGATGTAATGCATAATAATTAATAATACATATCTACTTTGTCGGTAAAATGTAATTATTTCAGATTGTATAATGATCTATACATATATTACGTGTATATAGTATAAAAGTAAATTTTAAGCATATTTACTAATTGAACGACGTAATAACATGAAAAGCAGTTTGTCATAATCGTAAAGGCAGGAAGAACAAACAAAAAAGTCATAAACCCGTCAATCGACACCCTATTGATTCAACGAATCGAGGAACCGACAAACCGGGCACTCGTTCATTCTTATTCACGCAACGGTGCCCGTAAAAATCGGCGAGTCTTCCGCAACGAAGATGCTCGCCCATTATATGGGCAGTTTCATTGAAATGATTTAACACGCTCGTCTGGGATGAAGCGCGAGCGATAAACATTGGACATAGACACGCGCGTACGCGGGGAAGGAACCGAATGAATTTGTATGCAGCCTGTTAACGGCTGCCGGAAGCACGAAGATGCGCGCTGAGACTTTCAAATCGCGGTATAGCTTCGCCCGCAAACTACGGGGAGTCGAAAAATTGCTTACTCGAATTTCGTCGAAACTTTGACTTGCATATCGCGTGTTTCGATTTACACATTGTAGCGAACACGTTTACAAAGTTTATGTTAATTATTTTTTTATCATCAGCTCCCATTGCAAAGGAATGTAGTAGTATACCGTATTAAAACTTAAGTAAACATTACTTAAAAATTTATGTATTTTATAATAAATAAAATTGTTATTCGATTTCAGCGATGAGTCCAGCATTGGGCATGCACCCGAACATGGCGCCGCATTTGCAGCAACTTCAAGCGCATCTACTGCGAAGCGCTGCGGCGGCAGCAGCACTTTTGCCCCACGGACATCCTTTGCAACCACCTCCACCACCTCCACCACAACCTGGCCAGACGCAACCATCACCATCTGGAGGTCAACATCCACATGTCCACACGCACGGACATCCGCATGGGCATCCACATTCGCATCCGCACGTTCACGCGCACGGTATTCCTGGTCACACGCAACTTTATCCTGTATCGCCTCATGGTCCACACGTTACTCATGGCTCCGTTCCACCCAAGTCCGAGGTAACTAGAAATTTATTATATATTACATTTTGTTGTAGATTTCCATCTAGACGATTTAATAAAATGATTAAATCCATATGCTAAATACCCAGATAAAACACGCATATAATCATAATCTTACGAGAATGTATTTTTTTTTGTTAAACATTAACTGCTCCTCACAAAAAGTTAAAGAGGCTATGGGACTTCTATTCGGTTATTCATGAGATTTAGTCTGAAAATTTCGTCCATGACGTTCTAAGCTCGAAACAAACGGTATTTCACATGCGAGAAAGACGTGTTTCGCGCAGCGGGAATCTTTCAATCAAAATTAGAATACAAACCCAACTCGTCAAGAGTCAACAAAAGTGGGCGCGTAACAACCTTATAGGATAAGAGTTGCTACCTGAAGTCTTCCGCGGGTGTGTCGACTCGATTTGCTGAGGAATAATAATGCCCGTGAGCAAATCGCTCCGCGGTTTTGGAACCCTCAGTTCGGAGGCCCAGGCGGATTGGGTTACCCCCGCGTAGTTTACGTACGCCTCGGGTTACAACCAATCTCAGGCACGTTATTTCGACCGTATATACACTGTCGCGCATTATTTCTTTTTTTTTCTGTCCCTTCTTCCTTATCCCGTGGATCCAGGATCCCTTTTCCTTGACCCATTCTATCCTCCAAATTCTTTTTCTTTCTTTATCTCTTCTTTGTTGATTTATTCGCGTCCACACCGTACTCAAGCTGCATACACTCGTGTTTGCCTTTTTATTTTATGCTGATCGAGGGCAACTTGTGAGAATTGGAATGTTCTTTAGATTACGTAGAAATCATTATTTGACAGTTCAAGTTCGTTATTCTTCGACAGTACACGTGTAATATTTCAAATTTTGATTTTTTAATATCGGTAGATTTAATTTTATAATAATATTTGTATAAAGAATAAACTCGTATATAATAAAATTTGCTCATAAAGAAATATCCAAAAAAAACAATACGTAACGAGTAAATACGTAATTGCTGTAAATAAATACATCATTGTACAATGCAAACATATGTACATAACACTGCTCAACAAATTCTGGTAAGAGTATCGGATTTAAACGGATTGTGAAGCCCGCATCCAAGCTGTTTTCTCAGAGTGTACGAGAAGCAAGTATACAGAGTTCCTTCGCAGCATGGACATGGTGTTTGCGGATAATCCCAGTAGCGAGGCCCTGATAGGCCCTTCTCAGTCGCGTGGAGGGGTGCGAAAGTGGTGTGCGGCTTAGAGGTGGGAGGGCTAGCGAACGGGCAACGCTAAGACGCGCAAGTTTCAAGATGCATCATGGAGATGTAAACTCTCGCTTGAGCGTGTTTGAAACAATCGAATATTCATTTTAACGATTTTAATGCACTCCAGTCTTATTTGTGTTTTTATTTATTACGTATTGTTTGCATCTACAATGTTTATATTTTAATGATTTATGGTGTAACTGTTTTGAAAGTTAAATTGATTGTTTTCGGAGATACGAGATTTTTTAGATCGTTTATATCATTTAATAAATCTTTTTAACGAGCAATGCTATTCAATTTTTTAAATATGGATTTAATTAAAATTGACCTACATGTTGCACTGTAATCGATACAATGTGTAGTTTATAAATAGTTACTCGTTTTTTTCTTAATTGTAGAATAGAAACCCTAGGTTTGTTCTTTACAATTGATTCTAACGATATGTTACTATATTTTAACAGCAGACGATCGAGTCGTGCAGAAAAGCGTCGGACGTCTCGAGTAGATCAATCACGGCTGAAGCAGACACCTCGTCGAGGCGAGGCTCAACGAAGGTAAAGCGAGAGCCGGCCACAACGACTACAGCGACAAGTACGGTACCGGCGAGTCATCCTCAGGGTCTTAGCCCAAGCGAGGATCTTCGCGATGAACCTGGCGATTTTATCGAGACGAATTGTCACTGGAAAGATTGCGGCCTTGAATTTCCAACTCAAGTAAGAAACGTTCTTCATACTAACATTTGTTTTTAATGATATGTTCCAAATATACTTTTAGTATAATACTTAATTCGTTATGTTTATTTTAGGATGATCTTGTAAAACATATCAACAATGATCATATCCACGCAAACAAGAAGAGTTTCGTCTGTGGCTGGGAACAATGTTCACGAGAAGAAAAGCCATTCAAGGCTCAGTATATGCTCGTTGTGCATATGCGAAGGCATACCGGTGAAAAACCTCACAAATGCACGGTGAGTTAGTATATATGTAATTACAATTATTTAATCTTTAAAGCAAATATTATATTTATATCGTGAGCGAAAAAAATCTTAATTGTCTATTTCAATGCTGTCTTACTGGAAAGACTGAGTGTCTTGACATCATGAGTACTGGTAAGAACAGTGAAAATACACGCATGTCAACATTAAATATGATCATTGTGGTTGAACTTGATTTATGAATTAAATGTAACATTATGTATTGCATAATTAATTTTTATCTAAATTTATTATTTATTTATTACTGCATGTTATACATATGTTTTCAAAAGTTACAAATACATGTTTGATAGTTATGTGTAATTATTTGTTTTCTTTTTAGTTCGAAGGCTGCTTCAAGGCATACTCCAGATTAGAAAACTTAAAAACGCATCTTAGATCTCACACGGGAGAAAAACCATACACCTGCGAATATCCTGGTTGCAGTAAAGCTTTTAGCAACGCAAGCGATCGAGCTAAACACCAAAACAGAACTCATTCGAACGAGGTAATGATTGGATTATTTAATGCTATAAATGTCTTTAATTACATTAAAATCATTACTAAATGTAATACATCTTAAATAATTTTTTAATATTACAAAATGATCGTAGTATTTATAACTAATAAATCTTTTATTTTAGAAACCATACGTTTGCAAAGCACCTGGCTGCACGAAGAGGTACACAGATCCATCCTCGTTACGTAAACATGTAAAAACTGTTCATGGAGCCGAATTTTATGCGAATAAAAAGCATAAAGGCGGCAGCGGTGGTGGGAATGGCGGAAGCGGAAACGGTGCTGATGGAGGCGGCAGTGATGAAGCTGGTGCTGGAGGTCACAGCAGTCCTAGTCGCAGCGAAGATTTACATCCAAAAACGCCCAGTCTTTCGAGCCCGAGCGTTAAATCGGAAAGTGAGGCCAATAGTCCGCCTGGTATGATGAATCAACAAGGCAGTCCATTACACGCAGCAAGTTGTAACGAAGATGCACCCATGGGTATGAGCAATTTAACTGGAGATGGTGTCGTATTAGCTGACGAGCCTTGGAACGAAGAGCCGGACGATCTCGACATTGCGGATTTACCAGTCGCTCTTCGCGCTATGGTATGTATTTTTTTTTAAATACACATCTACAAGTATATTTATTTATTTTAAAGAAATATCTAATTTTAATTTACTACAATGACTTATTTGTAATTTTCTGCAGGTTGGTGGGTTAGATGCACACCAGCAATTGCCGATTACGTCAAGAAATCGCTTGAAGAACAGGTTAGGTGCAAAACCTGGTTCAGGTCTTTCACCTTTAGGCGGTGGCAATATGCGAATAACCCGTGGCCTAGGTGGTCCGCAGGGTAATATCGGAGACTTGAACAAACGCATAACTGATCTCAAAATGGAAGGCGGCGTAACACCGAATCGTCAAACGAGCCTGTCGGATTTGCAGCTAAGGCTACAGCCGCTGAGTGAACCAAGGCGCGACAGTAACAGCACTGTTAGTACTTACTATGGCAGCATGAAATCTACGGATTTCGGTAGCAGTCGACGAAGTAGTCAAGCTAGCGGCGTCAGTGCCATACGGACTGGCCCTATTGGACCTGGCAGTTTTTACGATCCTATCAGTCCCGGTACATCCAGAAGGAGCAGCCAAATGAGTACGGCTTCAGCGAGAATAAACGTTTCAGGACAATTGCAAGGACCTTACTCCACAAGCAACTTAGTTGTTCAAACTCAAAATATGTCATTACAGGTAAGCAAAAATTAGGAGACTTCACTTAACATAAATATAAATTGTTATTTAATTATTTATTTAAATGTATATTTTTAGGGAGCTCATACAGTTCCAAACGAATGGTCGCTACCGAGTCACTGCCCTCAATCGGCAGCTGGTGATCGACGAATGTCGGAACCCGCTCGGGGTCATCAAAGTCAGCGAGTGTCACCGCCAATGCCTCCAAGACCGCGGTCTGCCCAATTACCCGAACTCCATCCTAATCAAGAAGTCATCCTCGATGAAGTTGGAGAAGGTGAAATGGTTGAGAACAAACTTGTCATTCCAGACGAGATGATGCAGTACCTGAACCAGGTTCAAGCTGGTGGTAATGTGCCAATGAGCTTCCGTGGTAGTCCATTACCAAATTGTCGATCACCCATTTGCACAAACCCGCAACACTGTGCCCAGAGATCTCAATCCCAATGTAATTTTAATGTACAGCATCAACCACAATGTTATAATCCATCAAATCCTTCTAATAGTCCCCAGACGCAACCCTGCCCAGATTATGCATCGGTTGGTTCTCCTTATTCTCAGTGTCCCAATTCTCGCATGAGTCAATCATCTGGCTATTGTCCACCACCTAGTTATGGACCACCATCCTGCGCTTCGCAAGTTGCCAGTCCTGGACAAGTAATGTCACCCACTGGTTCGCATTATGCACCGAGTCATATTAACGATCAGCCAATGACATCTCCAGCAGCTGGCGCACTTGCACCTCCTCAAGTAATGCAAAATCCACATCAAAATACCGCACAAATGAGTAGGAATTGTAATCAAACTGGTGATCATAGTGGTTACTATTCTGGTTATGGATGCCAGAGCCAGATTCCAAATAACTGTGCCGCTCAACAACAATCTGGGCGCCTCATTGGTCCGCCTTGCTCTCCTATGCAGACATGCAATGCCGTACACACAGCGAGATCAACACCAAATAATATGTGTCAACCTATGTCGCCGCATTGTCAACAACAATCTGCTCAAGCGAGCCCTCATCGACCAATGTCAGCAGGAATTATGCACAATCAATGTACTATGCAAATGACGTCCGATCAATGTTCAATGGCTATGCATGCAAACTCTGGTAGAGTATCGAATCCTCCTAAGCCTAACGTTATGACACCAATAATGAGCCCGGTAATGGCAGATCAATGTCCTAGATCGGTAAGCTCACTTTGCTCTCAACCTAGCCCAGCAAATCAAAAAACACCAGGTCCGGTAAATCCAGGAGATATACAGGTTCAGAGCCCATGCTCTCAAATGTCTGGTGGAAGTTATGTTCATCCAAATTCTACAGTCAATCACCGTCCAATTAATACTCAAAACATGCTACCTAAAGAGTCGGCAAGGATATGTCAAAACAACTGCCACTCGCAGTATTGTTGTCACATGCAGCAGCAAGGACAAACCAATATTACAGATGTGCAACAGCGGTATAACGGTTGCGGTAATGATTGCCAGTGGAATTATAGCCCCGATCAGTGTTGCATGGGTGGTATGCAGCATCACGGGCATCCCGGTGCCGGCAATACACCTGAAATCCAGTGCAGGGACATTAGTCAATCTCAACAAGGTTCACCCGTGAAACCACCTCAAGGCATGCGTCAGGATTCGTACCGTAGGACATTAGAATATGTGCAGCAGTGTAGAAACTGGTCAGGCAATGGAGCAGTTCCAGCTTCGGAAACAAATGTTTCTAGCTCTACGCATCCGATGTCCTTGCCTCAACCACTACCAGCCAGTGCCAATATGATCGTCAACGACATGACCTCCTCTTTGAGTTCCTTGCTCGAAGAAAACAGGTATCTGCAAATGATCCAGTGATCTCACGCCTCGATTTTTCGATTATACAAAAGTTTTGAAACGCATTATCGTTGGGTCCCAGGATTTTATAGAGCCTGGAACTATTTACCTAGAGAGAATTAATAATAATCGAAAATAAAATTGTAATCGTGTACATATAGCTGAATTAATTGTCATATTACATATAATACTCTGAGAACGGGAGCAAGGAATTTCCTATAGCTTTGCCTTTATCCAGTGATGGCTACGTTTTATATAAGATGCGAATAAAGTGATAAGTAACTTGAGTTAAAACTTTGGTACTATGACTCGCGTTACAAAACTGTACTTGGATATCAAATGTATTTTTATTATACTGAAACTGAATTCGCAACATTCTCATTTGTATAAAAGCCAGTTGAAAACTTAAGACTAAGTAAATAATCTATCAGTTCTCGATTAACAATGGAAATAACTTTTGAAAACATAGTGAATTCGATCATTTCGAGAATTTGATGATAAATGTTCTTTTTTTTTTTTATTTTGGACGACTTTCAACAATGCGACGACACAAACTGTGATATGACTGAAAAATCGAAGGCGACGCGGCGCAGGACATGTTAGCGACGCGTTAATATACGAAGACACATCTTCGTCAAGGCCAATATTAGATTTTTAAGAATTTGTAGATAGGAATGACACGTAGAGCGAATAGAACGTATATAGGAAGACTTTCTTTAGTATTTACGTTCACATAGATCTTTATAAGGCGGATGTCCGAGAATCGGGACTCTGTCTAACGCCAGAGGATGCCTAGAGACTTAGACTCTACCTGTTTTTGTTATGAAAGTGTATGTTTTGTACGAATTTTATTATATTATTTAGATGTAATTATAACTCGTAAGAGCCGACAGTATGTTTGTGAATACTATAAATACGACTGATTATTGTAATTGTAGTTGTAAAGCGCGCAACGCGCTTGTGAAAATATTATGAGATAAATAAAGTGTGCCTTATAAGCGACTCGAAAATTTACTACCAAGAGATTGTTAATTATTTAATGAGCAAATAAAAATTGAGCGAAATTATTCCAATGAACACTTGACTTTTATTTTCCTTATTCATTAGTATATCTTGCTGCTATATACATCTTCCATCTCTTCTCTATATAAACATTCACGTACATGAACAGCAATATTACTCGTATTTCAAAAATTACTTACAGACAATCATGTCATTACCAAAATTAATACATTCTAAGTAATAATTACAATAAGTAATGAAACTTTAATTTTATTAGTTTATATAAATGATACGTTAATCGTAATATGGATTTAACTCGAATTTAATGATAAAAAGTACGTAGCAAAAAAATATTTTCAATATTACGTATTCTTAAGTGATGGTTAATGTTCTCGAATCAAGCTTTCATTTAATCATAATATTATGTCGATGATATATTTTATGAAATAAATTTATACAGAAATTTTATCGAGGTTTTATTGGTTTCAAAATAATAATTTTACAAATATTTGTAGAACCCTAGCGATTCTAATATTATTTAAATCCAAAATATTGGATTTTGTACAAAATATAATTTTTTAAATACTAGTATAAACTTTTTAGAAATATAATTAGTTAGATCTTTAATTTCTTAAAGAAGATCAAAGATATTGCTAATTGCAATGTTTAAAGATACGATCTATCATAGTTCGTGTAATTTGCATGTCGTATATTTTTAATGACCTTACACATACAGGTAGTGTTCTTGATACAGCAGTAACTTATTAAATATAACTTTTAAAAATGTATTCATCTATTTCACACCATCTTACCAAATAACAGGAACATGTCAAGTTCATCGTCGTTTTAATTTTATATCAAAGAAATCATTGAGGTGCTCTGTCTTTATACGTTTCTTTTCCAGATGTGTCGTTAGTTTGTAAAGACATTTGATAATCATCACTATTATTTTGTGGAGCTACCTCGTTTAATTCGCTTTGCAATCGAAATGTAGGTAAAACATCTGGCATTGGTGGAGCTGTTGGCATTGATCCATAGGTCTCGTGAAGTTCTTCTAATCGTGAATTCAAAACAGAGCCTCGTCGGTTCGTATCACTTACTTTTTTTACTAACCACTCGGCCTGTTCTTCTAAACTTCGTAATCTTGCTGCTCTTGCATCGAGAATTTCAGTAGACGGAAATTCACAAGATAGCCTCGATTCAGAAGAGACTGATGGACCTTTTTCGCTTTTGTTATTCGAGAGTTCTTTAACTGTTTCCAAACTAGATGATGAATCAACCGAACTATTATCCACTTCAAAAGGTAAGTCAATAACTTTGGATGAAATTTTATCCTTTTCGTTTAGCGTACACTCTGCTAGGTTTGTATTTTCCTCGGTTATGTTTTCCAGAATTTTATTCGAAGGACCCACTACAAGTGGATTGCTAAATTGAACATTTTTTACTGGTACCATTTGGCTAGGAACTGGACCAATAGTAAACACAGACATTATAGGAACAATTGAGTTAATACTATTTTCAGGAGCATTTTCATCCTTTAAAGATTCTATTTCATGTGGTACGTTCGACTTTTCACTTGCGACATGCTCAGAAACGGAGTCAATATTTGTTATCGATGTGTCGGATGTTGTATTTATGAAGTTACGTTCATCAGTTATTATAAGTTTTTGTATAACGTTAGTCAGAGCTTTATCAAGTGGATCCAGTATCTCTTACCAAACTCTAGGGTATAATATCTACTATAAAATCATGCAGAAAGCCGGAGTTTTAGTGTCCCAATGGCCATTTTTACGATAGATATAAGCAAATAATGAAAAATCTCGCCGAAAAAAACCGTTGAGTTTGAACGCTTATAACTCAGAAACAATTAAAGATGTACATATAAACTAAATTTTAAAAGAAAGCTGAGATCGAGTAGATACGTTTTGAAAAAAAAGGAAGCTCAAATATTTTAATATGGTCAAAAGTTATGGGAGAAATAAGAATTAGACGAAATTTTATCGAAAATTTAAAGTTACAATTTAATGATTTTTTTAGCCCAAAATTTCGTCTAATTCTTATTTCTCCCATAACTTTTGACCATATTAAAATATTTGAGCTTCCTTTTTTTCAAAACGTATCTACTCGATCTCAGCTTTCTTTTAAAATTTTTGTTTATATGTACATCTTTAATTCTTTCTGAGTTATAAGCATTCAAACTCAACGGTTTTTTCGGCTTTCACTTGCGACATGCTCAGAAACGGAGTCAATATTTGTTATCGATGTGTCGGATGTTGTATTTATGAAGTTACGTTCATCAGTTATTATAAGTTTTTGTATAACGTTAGTCAGAGCTTTATCAAGTGGATCCAGTATCTCAGTTTCAGCATTTGGTAGATTCTGTAACAAATATGTATATTAGGCAGGGACCTCAACTGAACGAAACGAACCGCAAAAGTTAATTAGTTCAGTTTCATAACTCTACTTTTGTCGAATAACGTTTTTTCACAATATAACTAAGTAGATAAAAAAATAATAAAACTATAACAGATATTTTATATTTTTGTTTTTGTTGTAAACAAACGAAACTTACAATTTTTATTTTCACTTTTTATAAAAAAACTAATTAAAATTAATATTGACTTGTTTAGGTATTGATTTCAAATACTAGAAAATAACATTATTAGAAAAAAAAAATTTGAATGATTAAAATACATCAATCTTTATTGCATACATTATAATTATGTAGCTTAATACGCATTCAACTCTACAACAATTATTATTGAAAGTACATTTTAAAAAATAAGATATTTCTGATGGCTTCAAATTAATATTTAATAATCAAACTTTAGTTTATTATGCTTTCACTCAAATTATTAAATTATTCTTTTGAGTTTTTTTACTAACTAAACTAAATTATAGCTATAATTTTTTCAATTATAAAAAAATTATACCAAATTGTAACAAAATATTTATCGAGTAGACAGATTTAAACGAAACGAAATATTTGTTTAGTTGAGGTCTCTGTATTTAGGTACTATTACACCGACCTTTTACTATGTTCAATATTACCCCTGAAACAATGTGACCCATCATACACTTGGATTCAAAGTCCGCGCGCACGGAGAGAAAAGTTTAAGCAAATTAAACTAAACTTTCACTAACGCGATAACAGTCTGTCAAAACGTACGTAAAAAATTACTGAATTTTTAAAAACTAGTGGACTTTCAGTAAAAATTGACAAAAAGTTCAGTAATTTTTTCAGTTTCGTCAGACTTATATCATCATTATAACTATTTTTTTGGAAAAACTATTTTCAATTTTTCTAAAAAATTAAAAAAATTTAATTAATTTGATAATGAAATTAAGTTTCTAAATTAATTTTTCACATAAACGTAAAAAAAGTAATATATTTAATACTCGTGAATTTATAGTTTGGGTAGGATTATTGATTGCTTTAACGAAACGTTGTGCAATTCGATAAATAACTTGACTCGTTAAAGCAATTGATAATCCTACCAAAAAGGAAAAAAAGTAAATTATCTGACCATTTTTACTTTCAGTTTAAATTAATAATATACTACATATTTGATTGATTGATAACCATTTAAATCTTGCACAAAAATTATAGTGGTATGGAACTATATTTGAGGGTTATAAAGACTATTTCATTGTATTTAAGATGATGATTTTCTAATAGTTAGAAGTACGATAGCATATTTATATAGTTTGCATATTGTATAGTAACTAATTAATTATATGTATGCTATCGCGTAATATATGTATATATTATTTTCTTACTTCAGACATTTTTCCTTCCTCTGCAGGATCTTCCTCTGGAATTTCAGAACTTTCCAACTCAGCTTCTGTTTCTGGCGTGGGAGTTCTTTGACCTGACGTTGAAGATGATGCAGTTTTACATTCAGATAATTCTGTATCTGTCGGTTGTTCGGATTCTGTGTCAGACGTTACCGCTCTAGTACCATCCTAAAATTTATTAATTTTATGTTTCGTCTATCGATGGAACTTAATAATAATTAATGAAACTAATTAAGGACTTACTTTTCTTTGCCGCCTTCGAGAATTAATCGGACGAATCCTTTTTCCTACTTCTTCCTCATCTTCATCTTCATCGGATTCTTCTTCTCTTTCATCGCTAAATCCACTTTCTCCACTGAAATATTTAAAAATGATATTATTACTAGTTTATTGGTACTAAATTTATCAGTTGTTAAATTTACCTGTTATTAAATGAATCCGCATGCGTCACATGTGCTTTTCTAGCTGCAAATTCTCTTCGTAGACTTCTCCATTCGATTTCAGTATTAGTGTTTTTCTGCCTAGCCGACTCCCACTTTTCTCTGCAATATTCTAATTCTTGCTTTAATTCCTGAAGCATCTTCCTTTTCTGTTGAAGCTCATACCGTAAAATCTTTTCGTGCGTATGTAGCTGCTGGTGTTGCGCTTGCATTCGACCAACAATATTCCACGTTTTACTCAATTCATCCGATACTGTAGATAGCCTTTTTTCCTAGGTATTATAAAATTATAATAATTAAACGTTAATTAAATTACGCACGAAAATTTATGTATTAAATTAAACAACCATTTAATTTAAATTAAGACATAACAAGATTAATATTTAAATCATGCGCTACCATAGTACTGATTTTTTTCGTTATAGTTTTGGATGTGTTCTTTCGAATACCGTCGGTAAAATTGACTTAACCCTTTTTGAAAAAAGTTATGATTTTTTAATTAAAAAAAATACAGAAAATTTGTCGCTATTTTTTGATAATTAATTTTTTTTCCTATTATAAAATGTATTTAGATCGTTCGATTCATGAACAAAAGTGCATAAAATAGTTATACTTTGACCCTATATTTTTTTGTATTTTATTCTTAGATAGTCAAAAATTTTGATTTTAATGTAAAAAACACTCAAAATAGAGAAAAATGAATAAATTTGGTTATTTTCGTGTATTTTCATTAAAAACAAAATTATTGACTATCTGAGAATAAATACAAAAAATATAGGGTCAAAGTATAACTATTTTATGCACTTTTGTTCATGAATCGAACGATCTAAATACATTTTATAATATGAAAAAAAATTAATTATCAAAAATAGCGACAAATAAAAATAAATCTTAATTTTTTCTACATAATATTTTATACAAAATAGAATAATCCTCACAAGCTTCATATAACTGAATAGTATTTAATTAACGAAAATACGCTTATTACCTGCTCAGACAATTTACTTTCAAGATGCGTATTGAGTTGCTTCATACGGTTCATTTCCTTCTCAAGGTGTTTCTTTTCAAGGATGAGTTCCTTAAGACGGATGTAAGTCTTGCTAACAGATATGACCAGTCGTGGTCCTGTCGGCGTATCAACCGATTTATAACAGCTGTCCGGTGATGATTCTGCTGCGGCCGATGCCGTCGAGTTCGCGCCCGGTGTTCCTGCTGCGTGACAACTTAACAATTCCAGCAGTACTCGCCATACCTAGTAGTAAATTTTACGTCTTAATAATTTACGACTCTTAAGAGATGTAATGTTTTTTCAAGAACGAAATAACAATTAAAGAAGGTGTTACCATAATTCCTAACATTTATATAAATTAAACTTTAAAAAAATGTTCATGATTTTATTCTACAAACCTTAGGGAGATTGTGTGCAATATTTTCTTCTTGCGAATCTTCTTCTTTCTTTTCTTGATTTTCTCGTGATCGGCCATCGACTTGTTCGATTATGTCAAGTAATAATTTCGGAAGAGCTGCTGCTTCAGTGCCGTTTTCTTTGGCCATATCGCTAATTAGATCGTGATTTTCCTAGACAATCGAATATAAGAGGAATATATATATTTTAATTTAAATAATTTTTTCGTAAGTAAATGTTTTTAAAATTAAGATAAATAAACTGCTTTTAACAATTTTGAATTATATATTTTTCTTAAAAAATTTCTAGATTTTAAGTTTGACAGTCTTTAGTATCATGGGGTCTAAGAATCGAAAAGATGAAAATATCTTAAAACAATAAAAAAAAAATACAATAGAGCTGGCAGCTATCGAAATGGCATATCTAGACGGTTCGACATATAAAAGTATTAACATATAGTTGGCAATGCAGATATGACGAACCTGCAATAGTCGAGTCAATCGATCAAGATCCATTTCGGCGGATGAGGCGCTGAGTAGCATCTGGGTGAAAAGGCTGTTGATGACCGACATTTGGTTCTGCAAATCTCGACAGTCGGCCTTGGCCAGTCCGAGCTGCGATTCGAGGTTTAGGATCTCCGCATCTTGCGTATCCATCTGCAAATTGTATATTAAGCTATTTCGTGCTTGCTCATAGTAACGAATTGCTTTACTGACGTAACTAGTCACTGTATTTGAGTACTTTAATTTAATTTTCCAAGAATTAGTTTTACTTTTATTGTTTCACATTACCTACTTTTTATTATATAATTTTAAATCGACTGATTAAACGTATTAATGAGTTATAAAAAATATTTATTTTAAGGTAATTTTTAAGGTAATAATAAATTGTAAATGATTAAAGGAAATTTAAGACATTTTTTAATTGCCATTTTCTTCCTATTCTTATTAATTTAACTTCATGTGATATAATTTTAAAAAATAAGACTGAATGAAGATATAATTTTTTATTGCGCAAAAGTTATTCATTAAATCGTATTTGCGAAATCATACCTTATCTTCCGCTTTGCGTAATTCCTCTTCCAAACTTTGATTATCACTTCTAGAACTCTCGAGTTTAAGCTTGAGCTCGTGCATTTCCTTAAAACAATGATCCTTCAGCTCGACTAATATCCTTGACCTCTCATCGCAAAGATTACGTGTTCGTGCAATGTCTTTAATTTGACGTTCTGCTTCTTCCTTTATCTCGTCAGAATCCAGAAGGAATCTCCGATCACCTAGCCTCACAAGTATTTGAGCAAGTTTATCCTTAATCGCGTTCACCTGCTGTTTTCGACTTTGTAAGGTCGCACGTGTCTCCTCCGATAACCGATTTAATGAACGGATTCGCAATCTGTGCTCCTCTGGCTCGTTTTCCAATTGAAAGCGCAAATCGTCCGTGCGTTCCAATTGAAGCCAGAGATTACTCATTACTTCATCAGATATCTGGAATGACATTAAAAAATCAAAGCGATTACTATTGAAATATAATAATAATTTAATAAATATCATTTATTGATTTTTAAATATTTAGATTTACACAAATTTTGTAGCTTTGAGCTATTTGCATTTGCGTTTTGAAAATACTTTGTTAATTTATATTAAACGATACAGTATATTAACATTCAAAACATTATCGTGAATTACCTTCAGTAGATCTGAAAGTCTTAATGCTTCTATGCGTTCTGAAGTCTTTTCATCAGTCTTATTCCAATCCTCGGAGTTGTCAGTCTTTGATTTAGCGGCAGCTTTAATTTGTGCATCTTTAAGATTTTCGAGTTGCTTAACTGTTTCTAAATGGGCTTCTTTTTCAGCCTCAAGTTCTTTCCTGAGGTTATCCATTTCTGCTGAAATAGCAGCAATGGCGCGTTGTCTTGCTTCTCGTTTCAGCATCAGCTCTTTCTTGAATTCCTCATTTACTACTGATAAATCAGGATTTGATTTTAAATCCTCCGATTTAGTCAATTCCGAGTCTTCTTTTACACTTGGATCTGGCTCTGAAATGGAGCAAATTTATTTTATAATGAATATTCAGCAAACATCTTCAAGATAAATTTTTCAATACTACTTCTAACTTAAATATAAAAATAATTAAATTAAAATATTGAAATGCATTTTGTTTAAAATATTTGAAAATTACGAACAAACGTGACTTCTAATATGTCATATTTAATTTTTACTCACTGGCAGATTGGCAAGCCTTAACAGCAAGTTCAAGTGCGTGAATTTGCTGGGTTGCCTCGTCGAGAGCTTGGAGTTGCTTAATTTTCTCTTCATCCTGTTCAGCAATTTTTGCTCTAAGCGCCGTACTTTTCTCGACCTGTTCTCGTACCAATCTTTCGGTACTTCTCCTTTCGCATTGGAATGTCTCCAGTTCAGCTTGAAGCTTTGCACTCTCGAGTTCGAACCTATTCAACTTTTGCGACACTTGTTCCAAACTCTTCTCCTTAGTTTTACATTCTTGCCTTGAATCCTGCAATACTTTGTACTTTACATGCTGTTTTCATATGTAATAAAATAGTTATATCTATTTTTGATTCTATGACTTTTACAATATGCATAATTTATAGACGACAATACCAATGTAAAAGTTGTCATTTAAAAAATTATTGTGAACTATTAATTATTTTAATTTAATAAATATAATATTTCATAAGAGTAAAAAAGTCGCAATAAATTATAAAATCAGTAGAAAATATTAAAAGATCGATAAAAAAGATTAAATATTCATTCATTTATTTTGAAAGAAAAATCTCACGTGATTTTTATTATTTATTTTTAAAATATTCTCCGCAGAAAATAGAAATAAAAACCGGGTAGCTGTACGTTATAAGGAGAAAGCTTTTACGAAGATCGAGATGAATGAAGGTTATATTTAAAGACAGCACGAGTTTCATTTTATTTCCACGTTCTTTGTCTCGATATTTTTAGGTTCATGCGTATATCGTAAACTTTAACTTTTTACATTATTTCACTTCCGTTTTCTTTTGGTACATTTCTAAACGATTTTAATTTAATCAGTTTTAATTATAAGCAATAATAGTACACAATCACTATACGTTAAATCAATTTCAAATATATTTAAAATTCAAAATAACTTAAAAAAAATATATCATTTTTATGATTACCTCAAAATCTTTAGTTAATCGTTCGATCACCAGTCTCTGCTGCTCCAAGTCATTTGTCAGTCTATCATTTTGTTTTTGCGCTTCTAAATTGAAAATATTTAACTCGTAAATTTCCTTTCTAAGTCCATCTTCAATTTCTTGATTTCCTGTGCATTCTGTATCGATACTTTCAGATTCATCGAAAGCTGGGAGCTTCCTCAGCTTCCTCGATCTTTTATTGTTCGATTTAACTGCAATGCTTTGTTTTCCCAAAGCTCTCCGTGATTTACCTATTAAGAAATTAGTTTATTTCCACGTGTACATAAATCAGAGTTGAGCATTATTCGAATTAAAAATTATCTATTTATTCATCTAAATAAAATTTTATTCTTATTCGTATTATTCGTTATTTGCGTTATTCGTATTTAATAGAAACCGTTATTCGTTTTTCCTTCTATTCATTATTCGGGATATTCGTTATTCGCGATATCTACTATCTGCAATATTCGTTATTCGTCATATTATCTAAATGATTGTTCAAAATTCAAACAAATATTAAATAGGTGTATAAGAATAAGCGCCCCTAATAGTCATTTTCAATACAAGTGTGAAAGCGTTGGTTTTCAAACAAGTGCGAGTTTATCAGAACAGCGGTACGTAGGTAACACACGCATGAGTCAAGTATCAGCTTTCACACTTGTAATAACAATATTTTTTGATACCATGGATGAAAATACAATTTTAAGAGGGTGTCGGACTCAAAAAACGGCCATTTTTTATATTTTTTTATAAACAAAAGAATAAATTTTTTAAAATATCCTGAATGCCATCCCTTCAGTTTATAATTTAATTATGATATTTACGTTGAAAATTTATGCTTTTTTGACTAATACTTACCGAACAAAAATTGTTTATTTAATTATTATTGAAAAAAATCATTTTTTTTAATCGAAACGCCATGCCCTCGCTTTTGTTTTAAGCTGCCCTTATGAATGTTTTCAGATTTTTAATTTAATATTTTCAGATTATTTGCAGATTGCACTCGAGGCGAAAAACTTCATTTTACGCACTAACGAAATGTACATTATTATCTAAGTATTTAAGTAAAATATGTAAATAAAATATCTCAATAAAATTCTGATACGAAAAGATAAATATCTATTTTAGAAACAAATATTTGAATATCGAATATAGAATTACGAATAAATAAATAATCGAATAGCCGAATTACAAATAAATAGATATAAATAACGAATAACTATTCGAATAAGATTTTAGTTAAATAAATTTATTCGTAGAAAATATTTAGATAATTATTCGTTTCATTTTATTCGTTATTCGTATTCGAATAATTTTTGCTCAACTCTGACATAAATAATAAAATGTTAACACTACTTGTAAGATTTTAAAGAATAATAGAAAAAGATTTATCAATTCCTTTTGAATTTCTTCATACTTTCATTTTTAATAACATATAGTTAACACCGTAATGAATAGTTTAATTAAACTTAAAATAATAAATATAACTGTGTATTTCATTACCGATACTGATGTCGTTCTCCCTACGCCTGCAATTCGGACATAATGCTCTGAATTTCTCGCGTCGCTCGACATCTTTGAGTTCGGAATAAAGCCACTGAAGGTTTGCGATAGTGAGATTATGGGCGGCTGCAAGCTGTTGATTAGCCGCCGCCAGGTGCGATATCGTTCGTGATGATTCCATCAGGTCCTGCTGTAGGTTCATTGCTTTTGTAGAAAAGTAGAATGTTACGTTGATCGTCCAGTCTGGTACGTCACGATTCTTCTTTGTGTATTTAGGCGTTCGACCACCACCGACTGGAATCTCTAATGCCAGTTTAATATCAAATTAATATTTAGTAAGAGAAGGTCGAGCGGAGGTGGTATGAATAAATTTCATTTTTATCCTTCACAGTTAATTAATAATGATTAAACTAAATATATGTATACTATAAAGTAGTTATAAAACATAAATTATTAAATCATTATAAATTTTTATTTATTTTTATTAAAGCCTATTAAACTGTATATAAAATAAATTTATATCATTATTTAGAAACATATAAAATGTTCGAAATTACACAAATTAAAGGCAGCACTTATTACTAAAACTTGAAAATCATAGAATTGTAAGTTATTGTATATAATTTTTTTCTAAATAAATCTCACTGCACTAGTCAACGGTCAAAACAAAATAGCTTCGTAAGAAATCGTGATGCGAATGATTCTTTATAATACCAAACCATAGATATATTTTTTGATATTGAGTAAAAACTAAATAAAACAAGAAAACGACAATTAGAAAATAAAAAAATCTAGCAATCACAATCGATATACTTATTCACCTTTGGGTTTCGATTCTTAACTTTCACACACGCAACTCGCGCAACGTACCACGATATACTGATACGTACTACTGAACAGCAGTAGCTGCTGCCAACTAAATTCTCTTTGTGTGCGGGATCGCTACACGTGATCGGCGATTTCGAGATCGTAAAGCTGAGAAATCGAACAGTTCGGTAGAAGGGGTAGGTGAGTCAAGGCTAAAAATTTTCACCTTTCCAAGACGAAGCTCCGGGGAAAATCCGTATATATCGTGTCTGATACGCTGGGATTAAGTAATTAGGCTATTTTCATTGAGGCTAATACATGCCAAATTCGAACGTGCAGCTGTATACTTTCATGACGGATTGCCAAAAATCAATGTTTTTGATGGGTACTTGTGTTGGTCAACTTTTTTTATATGATTTAGAAGTATCTCTAATACATTTTATTTTGATCACGTGTAAATCTTTGAATATGAAATATGAGAAAGCGAATTACAGATAATTTAACTCTAACGAAAAATTGTAACTTCGCATCTGTATGTATAAGCTCGAAAATTTAATTAAGAAATAATTGTAGTTTTATAAATTTTACTTGGTCAGAATTTAATTGTTTAATAAATATTTTTAATTTAAAAGTATTTAAACCTTTATAAAAAAAGTTACTTCTGATTTTGTATTCTTACATTTTTATATCTAAGCAAAAACAATATATTTTTACTACAATTTTCGTGTATGCTAATAATATTTATAACACATTGGTGCAATTTTAAATAGGCAAAAATTCAAATGAACAAAGAAATGCCAAGAATCTAAGCTACCAAAAAGCAAAGAGCTAAAAAAGAAGTTATATTCTACGATAAAATAATAACAAGATAGAGTAATGACTCAGACGTTTCAGTATAAGTTAAAAAGAAAAGATTTGGAAAAATGCCAGTGAAAGACCGGTAACTGCTCGATCTCAGAGGCAAGTTTAAAAAATCGCCGACATTTTTCCCGTTCTTTGTACGAATAAAGGAAACTTTTTCTATTAAAAATATTAACAAAAATTTTATCTGTGTTAATGCATGTCTAAACGAAAACTTAATTGCTTTTTTATATAGTATTATTTATCCTATTTTAGTTTTTACAGTCGCTATAACTAGCAGATTTTTTGTAACTATAAGAATAAAACTTTATATTAATTTGTTTTGCACAAACAACAATCGGAGTTTATTGTTTTAAATGCTTAGAAAAAATAGTTGTCATTTAAAAATAAAAAAAGATTTTTAAAATTTTTTTATATGTTGTATTTATACATACATACAATCAACTGTATTTTTATTTTGAACGTTCTGACTCCTGGATTTAGATACAAACATGTATATATCATATTGGTCATGGTTTATTTATAAAATTACACTAAGTACAAATCAATGTTAAAACAATTGGTTGAAATTCATATTCGCGTCATAGTTTTTTTTTAAAAACCAGATGCTAGTTGAATCATTATAAAAGATTTAAACGAAAGGACACTCAGTCTAATAGTTCGGCGAACTTTACAGCAATGCATATTGCTGCCAGCATTGTTCATAATTTCAAGGTTACCATTCTTGTCTTGATCAAGTGTAAAGAAAATGTTACAGCCAGAATTTAGATATTTTCATAAATTTAACAATTTTTTTATCAAGTTCATGAAATAAAATTATCCACTTTTACAAGCTATCGTAACAAGTTCGTTTATAAACTATATTTTTTAATTGTTCTTATTTAATATTAATTCTTAAAAAAATTAGTATTCAATGATCGATAAAGCATTAACATTATTTCACTATGATAGTAATAATGAAATTATTATTATTTAATGTTTTAATTAATTATTTTAATTTAATAACGATGTATTATTCACTTTTACAGATAGAAAGTGGTATATACATATATACAGTATACTAAAATGAAGCACCTGTTAGAATAACATCTAGTGCACTTGAAATAAATCTTCGTTTCTTGCAGCAAGGTTGACGTATTTTATTTGGCAGATAATGTTCTTAAATCGATCTATTAAATTTTCACTAGTTAAATTTACAGTAAGCAGATCTATAACTATAAATATAATGAGAAATATTTCTACATTGCTTACAGTTGTTTCTTATAACTTATTACTCTCACCTAACCGTTATAATTTGGTTGAGAAGACTAATTCATTGTTTACAAAACCTAATTGTTTAAATTATATTATTGTTAACTTGTCGTCTTAACTTCAAGGCTATTGACGAGTCAGTTCATAGTGCATTTTCTTTATTAGAGATCATATAAAGACACTTAATCAGCTGTAGAGCATCAACTTTTTTACTTCAATATAAACTTTATTACATTTCTAAGAAAACAACGCGAATAACATCAAAACATAAAACAATGCATGACTACATATTTATTGTAAAACATTGCATCGTCTCGTGAAATTCTCGACATCGAAAATAGTTCAGCGATTCATCGAACTCAGACGAATTCAAAACGTTTACGTATAAATTTTCAGATTAATTTCTGCAGTGTGTTGATACAAGATGCAGATATAATAAACAAAAATTTTAATTATGGATAATTGGTAAAAGTGTAAAATACGTTATTTCTTTTTATCTTTAATATTTTATTCTTTCGAAATCGGATTATATATAAATAATGGTATATCGAAATCGTATTATGACATATAACATTTATTTATAAGCTGCTATATGTGTATGTGTTGTAGATCTATTGGGATGTCACTTATATTAGTAAATGAAGCTTCCAAAATGCCGAGTATTCATAAAACACGTGTAATAATTAATGTTAGACAGTTGCTACATAAATTTTGAAGGAAACAAAATCTATTGTTCGATCAGTAACACATTACTCTAAGAAAATTATCGAATTATGAATACTCAACAAATGTAAGCTTCTAATTTAAATTTGTTACCAAGCTTTTCATTCGTTTTATCAAAGGGTCCTATACGAACCGAGTGTTCCGAAGTATTTCCTCGTGTAGTATTAGAAAGTAATAGCAGACACCTCGGTAATCGAGCAAGAGAACGCCGTTTGAACCACTCTGATGAAAAACTACGCGCAAACCTCGACCGAAATAGCCCGCGAGACGAGGGAGGAAAAGCTTGCAAGCTCGATTCCCTGAAACAAAGCCTGGCAGGGCCTTGCCGATCGACGACCTCGCGGTGCCTCCCCTACCACGATACGAAAAGGTGAAACAAATAACTGCACCGCGTATATAAATGAGAAAGAGAGGGAGAGAGACTCGGAGATTCGATGTGCTCGCGACCGATGCCGTGCGGCAAACTGATTAGCCCTTGGCCAGAGTCCAAAGACGCCGCGCCGTTTTCCGTTCGTCGTCGCCTCGTGTCGCCACGTTTGCTACGTCCGTACGCCAGACCCTAAAAATAAAGACTCTCTACGCTCGCGCCAACCGATCCGCTTTTTCTCGAGCTTTTTCTCGCACGCTCGCCGACCTTATCGGTCTTGATTGTACTCGGTACTACTTTTTACTTTGGTTTCTTTGCCCGGTGGCTGCTTTTATCGCTTTTGGTCGTGATTTTCGGTTTACGGGATGGTTATCAATATTTATGGGAATATGTGCATCGTTAATATATTTATATTATGACATTTTTTTAAATTTATGTATACAAACTTTTTATGCGATATCGAAGTAGATATTATTTCGTAGTATTATATATCATTATTTATCAAAATAAAAATGTACAATGTTGAATTATCTTTAATAGCATAAATCGGTATGTATATGTATAACTGCAGTATAAAAGAATAATACCGACCAATGATTCTACATTCATTTGAGCCGCATAGTGAATGCAACTATTGTATCAATATACAGCTATACATAATAATTATGCAATACTTTAAAGCATCATTTATATATTTATCCTTTGTATTCATTGTAAATAATTACTTTTGTCTGTGTGTGTCTTTTTAGAAATTGAAAAATTTCCTTTTTTCAATTTCTAAAAATAGACAGCTTTCGGAGCTTACCACGATACCTGTATATGGACATATAGCTTTCGCACCAAAGTAAAAATAAATCGATTGAATTATAACTTTTCTTTCCGATATTTTTAATGTGGGTATATTACATTTTGTTTAAAACCTCAACACTAAACATATTTTTAAATAAATTAAATCTATAACAAAAGCTGAAATAAGTTATAAAAATACGTGATATTTAGTTTTCGATGTGTGAATCGTCCTATACGTATGAAAATTGTGCAAAGTAAAGACGAATGTACGAAAATTGATGGGAGATAAAATTTTTGGACTGGCACGAAGGTCAATTCAGTTTAGAGACGTAAATGCAACATAAACCAAAGCCCCTCGAAAAGTATATTTTTAGTTTGGTTTTCGCCGAACGATTTAGCGGAGTTGAAGTTTGCAATCACGAGCAACGGCTTTTTTGGCCAGAATTTGCGTGTTCTCGTACCCTTATATTTGTTGACATTGTCAAATACAAAGAAGGAAGTTATTCCTGCGCATTTCACTTTTAAGTAAAAACACGAAAGTTTCTTACTTCGCAGTTGTCGTTTTCTAATCACATATTTCAGTTTAATACTAGTTTAAACACTATTTGCTATATAAATTAACATAAATACAGGCAAACATAAAATAAATTCACTGCATTAAATTTAAATAAATAACTTGCACAGAATTATTAAAAATTCGATAGTATATTTTAACAAGAAAGTGCATCATGAATTACTGCCCGTATACATTTTAATCCTATAGGTAATCATTCGAGAAAGAAGTGAAAAGAAAAATCGATAAATCTACCCTTAGGAGATGCGATAATCCTGAGGATATTTTTCTTTCATGTAGGTTAAACAGTTCGATAACTCACATTACAGTGAGAAAGTCTTTTGGTTTATCTGGTTCGGTTCTTAAAAAGACAAGTCGATTGGTCTATTGCATCGGTTCCGAGACCCAGATCTAGGAATAGTTTTCATACCTCGTTTGACTAGGCTCTTTTACGTCAAAACCACGTTCGATTAAATCTTCCTCGTGTACTTACAAATTTTAAATTTACATACTTGGCATTGTGATTAAAAAATTATTAACCTTCGGTGTAAAACTATATTGTACGTTCAATAAAATAAATAAATTATATATTATGTTTATACCAAGGTTGGGTAAGTAGTCATCAACCACTCGTTTTCGAATACTTTTTCATTATTTGAGTTTAAAGCTTAAAAAACATATAGACTTGCATAACAACACGGAGTAGCATTTTTTAATATAACTAAATTTTATATAATTGTAACTTTCATTTTTAAGAGGACACCGTACCGACATGCTTATCGACGTTTACGGGTTTTAACTTTACAAAACCAATAATCAGTTTTTTGACATTGAATGAATTATTCCCCTTAAGTTTTGGTAAAGCCTAACGGGGACAACTCATAAAATTTTAAATTAAATTAAAAATTCTCTTACTAGGATAGTGTCACACCTGCATGAAACTATAAAAAAAAGATTTTTCGTTATTTTTGTAAAGTTTGAACATGTAACGTCGGTAAGCATGTCGGTACGGCGTCCTCTTAAAAATGAAAGTTATAATTATATAAAATTTAATTATATTAAAAAATGCTCAACCCCGATATATACTCTGGTAGAAAATTGACGGAATCCTCTGATCTAGGAATTATAAGTTATTGGTACAATTGAAAACTATAATTTATGTTACTAATTGAATCGATAAATTGATGATGAAATCATTTCATGTACACGACAAAACAGGAGGGACCAATTATAATCTATAAAATAGAAAAAGACCAGATATAATCTATAAAATTCTAGGATATATACTTAAATTATTATAATTATCTTTTTAAATATTACATATATACATTATTCTAATCTGAAAAATGATAATATCGTGAGTTTACTTCGACTGTCCGTAGGTATTATCGCTGTAAGAGAAAGAAACATAAATTACCTATTTTCAAAAACAATATCGCTATACGTCTTTTCTTCACCAGGGTATCGAATACGCGCGCACACACACACACACACACACAAAAGTAATTATTTGTGTTTGTTTTGAGCAGCTTTTAAATAATTTCCTTAAATTATAATGTATTTGATACCGTTTACACTTATGTATCATCAGATTTATAATAAAACTCTTCTTCATGTTTACTGTTCTGTAGGTACATTAATAATATTACTAAAGTATTATAATGTATTTATTATATGATATACGTTTAGATTATTACAAATTGTTACGAAAGTAAATGAAAATAATAAGAAGAATTTAAATGAATTATATGATGTCAATATAAATTAATTGTGAAAGTTATTGTTATTATATTGTACTATATTAAAAATCAATTTTATAAGGATAAACGATATGTAGCATAAAAATGTAATAAAATATTGTAGGAACCTGCTATAGTGACCAATACTACATGTATTCTCTACAGTTGGTATACTTTTGACGACATTTGAAATATCAACATTAGGTGGCAGCACTCGGTGCGCTGGTACTCAAGTTTAAAATCTATTATCCACCGAGTACGAAATGCAGAAATTATTTGATTTAATTTTTATTCACTAAATTATTGTTATTATTATGACACATCAGAAGCTAACGGTTAAAAATTGCTTAGGTAAGTAATTTTAATTGTTCTAATAAAAATTTATTTTTATGTAGGGAAAATATATATGTGCGCACAGTGATAATTTAATTTAAAATATATTTATGTATATAAAGAGTAAATATACATTACATTCGATCTGTATTTTATTAACATTACATAACACTACTTACGTTTCATAAATTTTACTTTTTACTTATTAAAATATTTTAAATAATATATTATCTGCTTACAAATATCAAAGTTAAAGAGAAAAGGTACGTATTATTACATACAGTAAAAAACTGTTTTGTAATTTGTTCTGTAACATTTTTTGTTTATTTGAGTTATAGTAATATTGTTAAATTTTAATGTACTATTACGAAAAGGATGTGATAAATTATAATGTTCTTTATGTATCTTTAGTATAGCAGAGTAATTTTACGCAAGGAGAATTACATTTTGAGTTTTTGTATAGTTATACTGCCATTTCGTCGTATTATTTTGTAAGATAATTGCAAATTAATACTTACAGTAGTAAAAAATGTGCAATTATATAGTAACACGATGACGTTCTTAGGTAACGTTACCATTCGGTTGACAATTGGTTCAAAAATTATTTATGTTTACTGATAATTTAATGAGAACGATCTATCGGTGTAACGATTTTGATGAATGTTTTCATGTTTAAAATAATTATACAGGCTCCTATACAATTTTAAATACATATTACTTAAAAAAAAATAGTTTCGGAGAATCAATTGTCTAGTGCACGGAAAAGCGAACGCTTTTTTAACTGCGTTATCTGCTTGGCTAAGTTTAGAAATTATTTTAGAATATTTGTACCGCGAAAAAAATGTATAAGTATAGTATATACGCTTAAAGTTATGCAAGCGAATTTGTGTGGAATATTTTAGTAGTTAATTGATATGTTAGAACAATACGAACCTAAAAAAAAGTGATTGTAAAAGTAAACTATTTATGTCATGTATAATGGATGAATAGATGTATCAGAAACGTAACGATGAATTAATGAATAATAGAAATAATGATAATCGGTAAAAAAGAGGTAACAATGTGGAGGGTGCGAGAGAACTCGGTCGAGCAAGTCAAAAACCCCGCCAACAGAAGAAACTAGAGAGCGAAGGTATATAACGCGAGTTACGAAACGCAGGCGACCATATTCCGTTCTGAATCGCAGTACATAGAAGAAAGAGCTCCGGTCTCCGAACCAATAGAAGACCGCGCAGCTTAGTGCGCGTACATCTCCCCACCGCGTACATGGCCCCGTGGATAGGTAGTCGGATCTTGGATGTGTAGCACTGTAGCGTATATGTGCACGATGCATACCTATATATAGGGAAAGCTAGTTGTACAGCAGGGGGTCGCGTGCGCGCGGAAAATGACCGAAAGACCGAAAGAGAGGGAGCGAGAGGTAGCGAGAGGGAGCGAGAGGTAGCGAGAGGGAGCGAGAGGTAGCGAGAGGGAGATAGAGACAGAGAGGAAGAGATAGGTAGGAGAGAATCGAGCGCTCCCTCGTGGTCTCGCGCAGACTCGCGAGAACCGTCGGGCGAGTTGTCAGTCGCGAGCGTCGCCACGGACTCACTCGAGCTCACCTCTCTTCTGGGCTGACACGCACGAGAGAGAGAGACCCAGGAAAGGTGGAACCATCGGGAGTGCGCGACCGAATGAGCCGCGCGCGAACTGCGGACCAGCCGTGCTTCGGGCCCGAGGAGCCCAGGTGACGATCTCTACCGCGGGGACCCCAACGTCTCGAGCACCATCGAGGCCCAACAACACACCGACCACGCACACACGGACACCTCGCTCACTCTCTCTCTTCTCTTCTCTTCTCTCTCTCCTCTCTCTCCTCTCTCTCTCACTCTCCTCTCACTCTCTTTCGCTCCTCTACCTCTCTCTCTCTCTCCGCAGGCGCAGAGTCGCTGGGACAGCGCGAGGTGAGCTCACTTTCACTCATTTCCGCTCGATACCGCGGAATTTTCCCGCGTAGACGTTACAACCTCCTCTTCATCGATCGGCCGTCTGTCAACCGTCTCGTGCCTTTGACACTCGTGATCAGTAATATGCATGCCGTCCAATCAAATTTTTATATATATATATATACATATTCTGTTTACGCTTCGTCAAAAAAGGAAAAAAAAAACGTTAACCTTTTATTTTTCTTTGAACCGATCGGTGTGTCACAACAACCGATTCAAGGAGATCAACTGGACAGAGTTGTGTCATCGTGTATTTATATACGTGTCTGTGCGAGATGCACTCCGACGAGGACGTGTAGCTGTGAATGACAGGGGGCATGCAGCAAGAATCCTCTTACACGTACGAGGATCAATGAAAATTTTCTCGAGTGCAAGATCGCCCCCTCTCTTTCTCGCGCAAGTGCCTCGTAATGCTACTTATACCGTTCTTCGACTAGCCACCTATCTCTCTCTCCATCTCTGTCTCTCTTTTAGTTTTGCTCCCTCCTCTGCGGCCTTCCTATTTTGACATGGTAAGACACTCGTTGCGGATCGAAGGATCCGCGAAGTAGTTTACTTCTCGCGTGTGTCACGGGAACCGAATAACTACTTGTATCCCCTCGTGTCGTACAGTTCTTTTTTCTTTTTTCTCTCCAAGCTTAACGGTGTAGAATACGAGTACTAATTAACCGTCGAATGTAAACATGTCGATTGAGCCGATAAATAATATATACGGTGGAAATGTGATTCCAATTCCTCGTTCTTGAAAAATCAAACTTAACGATAAGTATATAAGATAACTTTCTACCTGAAATCTGTTTACTTATTTCTCTTTCAATTGTTATATTTATAGGAACTGTCACGTATATTAGTACACGTATATGCGCGCATCGTTTACAGGAAGTATCATTCAACATTGTATGTAGAATAAAAAAAAAAGCTGTCGATTGATATACCTATACATACATGTATACATGAACGTAAGAGAATTTTTAATTCAATAATATTGATCGACGAGAGAACATTTTTCCACGTGAAAAAGCAGAAAGTAACGCGACTGTAACTGAAAAGAGCAGTAGAAAAAAAGGAAGGGGAATCGATGATCTTTTCCTGCCTTTTTCTCTCTGTTTCTCTCTCTCTCTCTCTCTCTCTCGGCCTCTTTCGGTCTTGCGGGGCGGTGATCGATGTTGAATGAAAGCCGCGAAAATCGGTGGGGTGAAGGCTGAGGGATGCGCGAGAAGGAACGAAAACGGAGCTCTAACCGGGGTTAGAATAGAGAGGGAGAATAAGTGGCGCGGCCTGGTCCAGCTGATTCCTTGCAACGAAACGCGGGCGCGCACTTTTTCTCTTATTTTCTTTTCTTTTTTCGAATACCCATTTTTCTTTCGGTTCTTCTTCACGAGGGTGGGAGCTCAAGTAATGCGATATTCATTTTACTTACCCTCTTCGATTGATAAATTTTTCGTGTTACATTTCGTAAATGCACTTATGGTATGAATTTTGAATCGCTTATGTAAACGAGAAATACACTTTCTTTTTATTTATCGTTGATACATCCGTATATATATATTTAAATTTATTTCGTGACATTTCGATTGATGTCGAGGAGATATGTGACTTCTATACTATTATCTTGATGTTTTGAGTAATGTAAACATAGTTATACTTGATCACAATATAACCATGCATTTTGATTTTATATAAGAAGAATTTTGAGGCACGTTAATTATACCAGAAAAGAATTTTCTGTCTCAAAGTACAAAGTTATTCTTAACTTTTTACTACGATATCGTATAACGAGCGAACAATTTTTTTAGTGGATATTGTAAGAACTAAGAAATAATAATCCTTTTCTCCCAAACAGAGTTTGTTTCGTAAAGAAATAAAAAAAAAAGTTGAATTTTTATACGCATACTTGTTAAGTCTGTCTTTGAAGAATTGAATAATTCATATATTTACGTATAATTATTTATACAAAAACAAAAGAAAAAAAGACTATTTTAATGACGTATTTCTATACAGCTTTACAATTTTACATTTATTATTTATTATAATTTCTTTTTTTCGATCGCAGCACAGCAAAGAGTTATATAAACGTTGATTGTTATTATCTTACTATATTGGAAATAAAAGTTTCGTATTATATAAATGTGAATAATATTTATCATTGGTGTGCTCTAATATTCGTGTATATTTCGATACGGCCAATTGAATCTACGTTAACAGTTATATTCTACATTTATGAGTAACAAGTTGGATATATAAAACTTATAATTAAGCTTGTAAACATAATTTAAATTGAATATTGAACTTATAATATATAAATTTCAAATTTACTTAAAAATTATTTAGAAAATAATTTACATGTATTCGAATTGTATAATTTCTCTTCAAAGATCTGAATTACAGTTACGTGTATTTATTTAAATGGAAATTGTATTCAAGTATTAAAGTCTACACATCAGACACAATCTAATCAAGTAAAATGAATAGTTTTAGTATCCTCGCACTCCCTTGAACTTGAGTCTATTTTACAATTTGAAAAATTAACTAATTGTTTATTTATTTATTTATATAATAATTGTTTATTTAGATAATGATACAATATTATTCGTGAATTTCCACAACAAACAGTTCGTTTTAAAATAAAAATAAATAATGAGTATACTCACTGGAAAATTTCGATTAGAATCTATTCAATATCAAATTTCATATACTTGTAAACAGTTTATGTTTTCCATGACTAAATTTAAAAAGATGTTTACTTTACTCGTTTGTTAACAATCGACACATAAATGATAATAAATGTTACAATACTTCGCACATTATAATGCAAGTGAAAATAATGTTTTATCCGGAAACACTTATTTATAAAATGAAAAATACATTTTTTTATGAAAACAGTCTTATTATTGACATTCGAGTAAAATAATTGCTATCTCTGATCTGTGATTGTGAATTATCTTATTGATCATTAACCATATACTACTCCAATTGAAATAATATTTAAACATTTAAACAGAAAAAACTTTGACATTTCATTAAATATTAAGGTGTAATCAACAATACAATGACCTCATTTTTAACAAGAAACTTTTCACTCTTTAATAAAAAATATAATTGATTTGATACACGTGTGTATAGAGGTTCAGAATACTAAAAGTATCGTGAGAAAAAATCGAAAACTATATCTAAATAAATAGCTAGGTTGCTACGTACGTTATTAGTTTTTGAAATTGATATTTTTCGTTGTAATTAACCTAAAGCATGCAAATATGTACAATATATGCATAAAATGTCTGCCAAAATTCATGATTCGTTTTTTTAATGCAGTTTTAACAGCATCGGTAACGATTTATTGTACAATCTACAAAATAACAAAATTGTACAAAAGTAATTAATCATCGAAGTATCAGTTGAATACTGACTAATCGATACTCTTAACCTCTTATAATTACAAGTTGATAAAAGGTTCATATACAATTATGTTTCCTCTATTTCTTTGACAACTCCCGACAACACAACTTACGATTTTAACAAGCTATAGGATATATCTACAAAGAATAATGAAAAAAAAGTGAGTCGACGATAGGGAATGATATATGTAAACACCTTAAATCTATCTACATTGTCGTTTGTACAGTGTGCCGTTAAGCGATAACCGGTTGAAAAGTTCGCCGAGAAGTGCCGCAGGTCGTGTACGTGCGCCCCCAATATTGACGTTTGCAAACACGTCGTTGCTTGGACGTTCGCGCGCGATTGGCTTTTTCGGCGCCCCCGTAAATATATATATATACATATATATATATATGTACAGCGATAAGTTGCTGGAGCTTTTTTCACGCGAGCTTTTTTATCGAACCTAGTCCGCGACGTCGCGACTTGTTTCCTTTTCTTCACGCGATACGAGATTTTCCTTGTGAATGGAACGGTGCATCGAGTTTCAATGTTCCCGTTTATTTCATAGCATCCAGTACGTATGTCTATGTGTCTCGGCACACAATATATACGATAAACTGGTCACTCGGGAACTTTGGTCAAGGAAGTCAATTGAATATTGAACTTTCTTTCTTCTCTTCTATTGTTATAGTTTTGTTTTAGTAAACAAATGAGAGTGCCGTCTACAAAGTTATACAATCTAGTGAATGAAAGGACTATAGGATACATTGTGGTAATAGATGTATTATATTCGAAAAGTATCTATTTTTCTGTTATGATGTGCATAAAAATTTCATTTCACATAAACTAAAGTAAATAAAAAACTAACTAAGTAACACTTCTATTGAAACGTTAAATATTCGAACAAAAATCAAGATCAAAGGCTGTTTTGCAATATAATTGAAATTCCGTTTAATACAACCTATTCCACGTTATTTCTTTTAATCTCAAAAGAAGCTAAAAGATTCTATGTACGGGTTAACGTTTATAATGCTAAAATTATTTTTATAAAATACTTTTACAATTCATTATTTCTATTAATTAACTTACTAATTACATTATTTTTTGTAATAGAGAATTTTCTTTGTAGTACGTGTACGTTCTTAAAAACATACATATTTCTTATTCCAATAACTGTTTTCGCAAGTACACAAAGTATTAATTAATCAAACCTTCAAAATAAATATTTAAGGCATTGATTTTAATTTAAAGAATTTAATACATCCAGTGAATCTTTTTGCGCTGCACAAAGCTTTCGTAAACGTTCTATACCTACAACTTTTTACATATATTATTTAAAACCTGTTTTGATAAGACGGTGCAGTATAAAAAAGTTTTTTTCTATTTGACTTTATTTGAATTGTTTTTTTTTATAGACATACGCATTGTACATAAAATATTTCGTAATTATTAACGTTAATGAAATATTATTCACATTTAATTACAACAAACCAATATAACCTCTCTAATTATATAAATTTATTTCGTGTATGTAGATATAAGCGTTATTAGTTACACAATAATTTGTTTCGCATGGAAACTAAGGTGAAAAGATATGCGCATTGCGGACATTTATAATTAATTACTTTTAGATGCACTTCAAAGCTGTAAAATAAATTTTGATCGTTTTATTAATACGTTGCATTAAATATATACTTGTAAAGAGAAAAAAGTAGGTCGTAATTTGTGCACGATGCAGGTTTAATCTTTCTAGAACTCAATAAGAAAATTAAAGTTGTTTATGAAAAATCTAGTATTTTCCGCCCTAACTTTGTTGATGATTCAAACAGTGTTGTTAATCCTGTGATTTCAAATATATATGAAAACAGGATTAACTATATGAATCACATTCATATATATATATATATATATATATATATATAAATGCGCATAAGAGCAGGTGACGTCAGGTTCTACCTGAAATATCGTTTGGTTCATTTTTAAATTTTATTATTTGTTGACGCAGTTAAAGCTCTTCAATTTTTACAAATATTTGTTGTAACCGAACACTTCTCCCTTTAAAATATCATTCGGATGAAAATCAATTAACAAAAATTTCCATAATATGCAATAGAGATATTTGTATTTTGCAGTATAAAAAACAGAAATTTAAATACGAACGATAAATAGAGCTAAGCAAATAAAAGGATGAGTATATAAGTGAATTATCTACACAGTAACACGAAACCGTAAAGCTATATAAACAATGGAATGTTTGAAATGCCTTTCTCGTCTAGTAGTGTGAAAGCTCGCGTGTGTAAAATATGTAATTCAGACCAGATATGAGTTTAGTTGCCAAACATAAAGTAGATAATCTGAAGGACTAGACAGAAAACTTTCTATGAGAAAGTAACTGCAACATAATTAAAATTTTTGTTTTCAAAATATTTTAAAAACTTTTGCAGTGCACGGACAAGTTTTTCACTGCGGTGAATTTGTTATTTAAGAGGTAAATAATATGTTATTTAGGATAAGCTTTGCTTAGAAATATAAGCATTAGATCGGAACGAATGATATACAATTAAAAGATAAATAAATATGCACATTATCAATAATCGTATAAGATAATTAAATTTTTCCAATTGTACGTTTGAATATGTAGTCAAAACAAATGTAGATCTTTTATAAATTAATAATTTTTTCATCTGCAAAATTATTGTATTCACTTCGATTTGATAGCTCGCCACATCTTACAACGTTAAATCCAGATAGCTTAATCTTATCAGAATTCTAAAACAGAATTATCAGGTTTATGGCGCGTTTTACAAGTACAATAAACTTCTTTTTATAAATATAGTAAACTATATATTACGTTTATCGACACGTAGATTACATCAAACTGACGATGGAATTTTACTTAATTATTTCCTTCTTTGAAATTGAAAATTTTTTTCGTTTCCCCGTAACAATAATTTGTATCGTGATGTTCAAAAGACTCGAGAATATAATTGTCAAGAAATAGGTGGCACATTCATCATTTCGTAATTTTAGCAGACACAATAGAAAGTACAAAGCTTACGAGCGAAGACTCGGGAAATTGTGAAATACAGGTATTATCACTCGAACGAATGAAATTCCATCGTTATGGGTGTATAGGCGCGTATACGTTTGTGACAATATGGGAGAGTCAGCTGTACGCTCTCTGAGTTTCGCAGTATCCAAGGCCACGCTCAGGTGAACCCTGTATAAAAATAAATTGCACGTGTTACTTACTTGCTTAAAATCAATAGATTTTCGAATAAAAATGATTTATAGTGCACACACTGCGGGTGAAGGTGAATAAAATACAATGGGAAAGAAACTAATTTTCTTGGATAAAATAGTTTTCAACGTTATTAAACCCGGAGATTTACAAGTTTAACGGGTGGATTTCATGCGCAATGCGATACTTTTTCACAAAGTTTCGACACTTAAATTTTTCACCAGTCGATTTAGCGCGTGTCATCGCGTCACATCTATATATTTCCTAGTACATCCATTAATTTTGAATTTCGAGAATACTCGGCTGCAGTAAGATTTTTGTATATCATATAGGTTTCGTGTGAAGTGGCTGCTTCAAGATCTTGCATTTTATCATTATATTTATATATTTAAAAATTATATTTATTTATTCTATGTCATGTTGATATTTCATTCGTAGTCATATGATATTTTTTCCCTTAAAAGTTAAATGGTGTTCTTTTGTATATTTCGGACAGATTCGTCGTTTAAAATAATCTATGATTAATTTTTATTTATTTTTTATTATAAATTATAGACACACTCATATATTTTTTTATTGATCATCCACTTGATATTGATACACTTACATAAGATCTCATAGGTCCTTACATAGATTTTTCCATTATTTTAAATGAATTTCCAATATACTTTTTCATTTTCTCTGTTTTTCAATATTTTTAGTAATTTAAAAAATGTCAAGAAACGAAGTTAATCACGAAGAGTAAAAAATCAGATAAGCTTGACGAAAAATACAAAAATAGAGATAAATGTCAAATTGAGTTATTTAAAAATATAATACAGAGTGTTCTTTTTACATTCTCCAATTGTTTTTGTACTTTGCATTTAATTAAAATTCTTTAGTCTATGAGTACCAAAATACATTTTAAACCAAACACTCGGATGTATTTTTTATCAGAATCCATTGCCCATGAATATGGGTTATATTTTGTTAGTAAACTAATACATATCATACAATAACGCTAATTAAGATTGTTAGTAAATTTTACTTAAAATTCTGAATATATATAAGTAAATTTCAATTTTCCATAAAATAAATGAAATAATAAGGAAAGGAGTAAAGCATATTTGACTAGATGATGGGTATTCCGAGATAATTAAAAAAAATTCCATCTGGAAGTAGGATAGTTTTCTGAAAATCAGGAAGATCGACGTCGAACATTCCATCATCAGAGCAGATTAAGCTCGTTTTCGCCTCGTTAATGAACCGAGCACCGTGAATAATCGTAAAAGGCACAAGTCGATTGGCCGACAAATTGATCGCGAAATGAGAAAGTTGTAGGATGGACAGCGTAATAGACTTAAGATCTGTATACTCTCAAATATATATGTAATTTAATTCCAATTAACTTACTTTAAATAACAATTTTCTTAAGAATTTTCATACGAAGGTTTATCCCTAAATTGAATTTTACTTTTATGTATAGGTACAGAATGATAAACCTTTCCCAATATTCAACGCAAATGATGGATTTATTAGCTGCTATTTAATAAGCATTTAATTATACTTTACGTAACTATATTACACGATTAAGTAAAAAAATTTAAATTGTTTTTCCATTTTCAATACAAATTATATTTGCATTGTATTGCTTCACTTATTATACATTATGACATTTACCTTTGTCGTTTTTTTTGAGGAAAAGCTGTAAAATGTTACGTTAAATGAAGAAAATTTTAAAGCCATGACGCATCCGACAAATAAGAAGCATAAAAAACCTACTTCCCCTTTCAATAGCGCTATATTCCATGAGTCATGAAATTAACGTTTGTTGCGTTGACTAATCATTTGCGCAAAGACAAAATAACGATTGCACGGTACTTTCGTTTAAGACAAAATTCTATATCCAATCGTGTCGATCGACTATACCAAAGACTAATTTTGTAGATCGGTCCGATTAAACGGGAGAAAATGAACTCTGTAGCCTTATATAGCTTCTACATCGATTCGCAAAAGTTAGTAATGAAGCTCGAGATGGGGTTGGAAGTGTGCGATTCTCGACGACCCCAAGGGATCAAATGCGCACCCCTGCGGAGCGAACTGGATGCCTTCTCTGTAAATTTTGTCGTCGGCCTTGCTTTACAAGGGGATATCTTACAGATATTTATACCTAACGATGTAAATGTGTAAACCTATTACGTGTGGTGGTTCCATTTCTCTTGAAATAGGTCAATGTGTACGGGTATTTGAATCAAAATGAATTCCTTAAAATAGGGAATCTGAAAGGGGTTTCTTTTTGTACAAATTAGCGTACATAGTTTATTTTTAAGTGATTCATCGAATTTTACGGAACGATGTCTTTTTTAACTTTAAAATTATATACGCGTATATTTTTATTATAAAATACTGTTATTTAATTTTAAAACAAGTTTTTTTATAAGGTTATTGGACAATGTAAAAGCCACCAATCGGATTTACTTAGAACCTACAAGGCAATGCATGAAAAATTCAAAATTCTGTATTTTATTAACGAGACCATGTTTCCGATTGTAAGCATTAGCTTTAATATTCTATTAAATATTAATATGCTTATTGATTTAAAAATACATTTTTACGGGCATATATAAATCTATATTTATCGATCTATAAGATTTTAAATTATAACAACCGAAGATATTGTCAATCTGTAGAGGATCGATCAAATGTCAACCATATAAATAATAAGATATTTTCAAGCTGTTTGTTTTACTTTAATTTACTTATTGCCTACAAGATGGGTTGACAAATATTTTATATACCGTTACTACAATAATTGTTATTTTAAATAAATATAAACTAGCATTCGGCACATTGATGTAGGAATTCATTAAAGTACTTGTACACGGCATCCCCTCGAATATCTGCCGGAGATATTACAGGTTTTCTACTTTGTAAATTCCACGATTCTCATACATTTTTCAAGATTCTCGAATTTTCTTATTCTTCCTGGTGTTATTAAGACCTTTGAAAATGTCACACACTAAAGAAATATGAAATAAAAGATGGATAAAATATAGAACATAGTAAAATGTCATACATTCAATTTATTTTTATAACTTCAAAAATTTTAGATTATGAATCACATACATATTTTATATATTAAATATTTACTTAGAAAAGCCGTTTCTTGGTTATGGGCAATTTGGAAGTATAAAGCGTTTCGATCGTTCACTGTAAAAATAAAAAGAGTGCGTAATTATCTTGAATCGAGTGAGAATAGCTATGTAAATATCAATTTCACTCAATATAAACAAGCATCATCAAACAGTACACGCAGTACAGTATCAAGCAGAAAGTACACCACAATTGGATACTCCATGTACGTAGGAACAATTGAAAGAAACATACCGAACCAAATCCAACTCTAATTTGAAAGAGTTTGGCGTGAACAATTCCGTCGAGAACATCCTATGTCCGTTTCATGTATTATTCAAGCCTCCGGCGCTTGGCTTCCTCTTGGCGCCAAAGACGCAGTTTAGTTTAGGCGCGCGCTTTTCTCTCTCTCTCTCTCTCTCTCTCGGCTTCTGACGTCAAGCTCCATCGAACCTGCCACCTGACCGCCATCCGTTCCTTTACTCCACATCTCCCTTTTGCTTCTTCGTTGTGCTCCGCTTCTTTAGCTTTCTGCATACACGAGGCAAGTGCACTCGCAACAGCATAATGACAAACTTTCGTGGAAAAATGAACTTCCTCGTGTTTAGCCGTTGTTATACGTGATAACAATAAGACAATTTCGTTTTTGTCATTTCTTCTTGTTCACTTTGTGTATACCTAATTGATGGAAATATTTTTTTTTAAACTCCAGATATACATAATGCTGATATTTTGATTAATGAAATAGGCATCAAAAGAACCTGTAACTATATAATTGTTCATAGATATTAAACGAATTTCACGAATAAATGATAATAATTTAACTAGTGTAAATTTTAGCTATTTAAAATATGCTATATATGAATAGCGGAGACGCCCCTCGACCAATCACGAAAGTTAAGTAGCTTTTTTGCCGTCCTCGTGCAGCTTCCGGGATCAGTTAGGTGTTTTACACACTCTACAATGTAAGTGGGAGGTATGGAACGCTTTGAATTTTTGGACGTACGCAATGTCACCTGAAAACTAAAACTAAATGTTTCAATACGCTAGCCGTCGCGATGAAAGTTTTCCTATACTCGAAGATTTTTCCTTCCTCACGGGCAAAATCCCGGGTAAACGAGAGATGGTAGGAGGTAAATTTAAGAAGGGGAGAAAAGGAAAGGTAATATTAATCCCTCCCGTTCGGAAGGTACAAGGGGATAACAAAGGCAAATAAAAAAATAAATAAATACATAGTTTCTAATTGAAACATTATCGTTCGAGTCATGAATTCAATTAAAACTTAGAAATGATCATTGCAAATGTCAAATGCTATATGGAACTCAAATTACAATTTGCAAATTAGTTTAAATGATTATAATAATAAGAATTAATACATTTTGTAAAAAGAATTCATTAAAAATATATTTTACTCGTCATTAACAAACTCAAATAAGAGCTTATTACACTTCTTTTTGTACGTATAATGCTGCATAATAATGATACAAGCATATATTAACGTTTAATTAATAATGGTGACCTTTTCCAATTCCGACTTACCACAGTACTATTTTAAAACGAAAAAATAAATATATACACCTAACGAAGTAGATTTTCCTTGCGGTAGAACGGTATATCGCTTAAACAGGCTTGAAAAATTAACCTCAACTATCGTGTTTTGCATAATGCGTTAAACGAATAACGATCACCGTTGAATTACCGAGGGATCAGTCATCTGGTGCATGACCTCATGAAAATTCAGTTGATTCATCATGAACCGAAATTTCGTTTTTACAGGTAATTAATAAACAAGTGTACATACAATTAATCACACGGTACGTATGTAGCCATAAAACAATCTTATAACAAAATCTGTTCAGTCATTAGTATTATTATACTTCAAATACAGTTGTTCGCCATTTTATTTTAATATTTATTACTCTAGTAAAACGGTGTGTTTAAATAAGTAAAAGATGCCGGAGTATATAACGTACGATTAGTTGTTGTTATTAATCATAAATATATTCAACGTCTTGAACAGGCATATAACCGGGTAATTAAAATTAAAGACCATCCATCAGATATTAGACTGTCCAAGTACGTCAAAACAAACATATCTGTAATTATGTCTTTTGTTACATAAAAAAAAATGTTTGTTATTAATGTCACACGATCACCGAGCGCTAATAGTTCATTATTCCAATTCGCACGACGCTTTTTCTCAGAGTTAAATCATTTCCCGGACAATGGGATGTTTAACAAAAAAACAAAATGAACGACCGCTCCTTTTTTGTCGTTACGTTTAAAATTATTACGTAAGAATTCGAGTACATAGATGTAGATAATAGAAAATAAAGAGAAGGACAAAACTCATAGGATTCATCTGCGATGCAATCGGACAACTCTTAAACGAAAGTTTCTCCGATAAAAGTCTATCGATACTATCGAAGGGCGGTATTAATCAATTTGTACGATTGCCTCGACTCGCACGTTTTCTCTCTTTCACTTTCAAGCCTTCTTTTCCTTCTGTTTCTTCGTGCTTTTGCGCGCAAGCTCGATTCGATCAATTTATACGTGTGTCACTGTGTATCGGCTGCACATGCAAGCGAAATTAGCTGATTTCTTAGTTTTTTTTTGTATCTGTTAATTAATTTACATAATCTTGTTTTATATCGTAAACCAATTTATCCGTGAGAACGAATATATTTTAATGAAGTAAACAAGGGAATGTAGTACAATCCGTTAAGGTAATTTATAATTTGCATTGGGAATTTGTTTGTCTTCATCGAAAGATTATTTTAATGAAATATCAATTTGTATTTAATTAATTAATTATTTGTTTTAAAAAAATGGTATTACTGGGATATTTATCATGACGTGTTATCCCTTCATACTTTTCCGTTGCACAATAAATTCTTCATTTACGAAGCAATGACAATTTATTAGATAATTATCATAACGTTTTTGCAAATTACGAAATAGTATAATAACAAATATACTCTTTCATAAAAGTAAACGTCACCGATAATCGTATAGATTATCGTAACGAAAATAAAAAAAAATGAATAGCATAGTATGATTCTTTTTGTTTTTATAATAAGTAATAAAAATTTTATATAACCAAATAGAAAATCTATTACCTGTTGTGTAGCAATGCCTGATGCACATTTCAACTCATTGATATTTCAGTGTACAGAAAAGGTATAAAAGAAAAAAAATGGTTTCGACCGCATTTGCATCGAAAGAGACGGAAAAAGAAGATCTGAAAGGCAACTTGTTTCTCGATTTTCGCGAGGTGCTTATTTTCCCAAGTCGAGGAGGCACCTCGCGTGCTTCCGCGACTTGGAAAATTGCCGGGGCAAAGGTGCGCCGAGCAATTTCTAGGGCTCGAGGGAGATCTTTGTGCTTTAACCGCGGTAGCATTGCTAAATTTTTTATTTCGCCCGCCGCGAAGCAGCCATGAAAAACAATTTTGCCCTACATTCTGCATTTTTCCGATGTCAATTCTGATATTCTCTAGCGCTTGCCACGGAATATTCGTCTTTTCTTTTACGATTACCAATCGAATATTACTTTATATATTCTTATAAGCGTTTGGTCGATTTCGATTAAAAATTTGTGCATCGATATATACTTTTGGACTTGGAAAAATTATTATTTTTTTATTGTTTATAAGGCAGATATAAAATGCTTTTTCTCGTAAAATTTTTATTATTTATACTTGCTTTAAAATATCACATTTTCTTATTTTGTCGGGATAAACTTCGATTACACTCACACTTTTACGCGTTGGATTGTTTTATTTTGACTAACAAATTACGCGTGAAATAGAAAAAAATATTATAAAAATTCTTAATGGTTAGTTCTTTCATGATACAAAACAGGAAAAACTTAATTTTTTAACATTTTGCGCGTTGTGCAAGATATTTTTAGCTCAAAAAATAAGTTACTAGTAAATCCTTGAAAAATATATTAGTTTCCTTTTTTATTGTCGTTAAGTGTATAATTCATTTTAAGTGAGTCTTGTTAAATATTTTAAAAGTAAAATAAAATTACTTTCGCAATTTAAATTCACAAATAATACTATAGATTCTTACAATATTTATAAATTTTTATTTTAATATCGCAATATATAAACTTGTATACCTTGAACAAATCATAATATATCAAGTAAATAATTGAGTTTGCACCGTCAATAATAATAATAATAATAATAGTAAGCAATTACTACGCTGGTGAATAAATATAATTTATTTCAAAGACATATGTGTACACATTTTCTTTAGCTTTGAGTAACACTTTTAAATACATTTAAACAATTGATTTTATTTTATTAGGTAGATGATATTGTATTATCAATTAATTTTACAATGTAAAATTATAATTTTATTGTGAACAAAGTGACAACAATGATAAGTCATGAATATATTTGGTACATTATCCATAAATAAAGAAAATGTTCGCCTATATGTATTTTTAATTATTCATTAAAAATTTTTAACACAAATATGTATAAAATATATATGCCACCGTTCAAGATAATTTCAACTGAACGTTACACAATAAAAACTTCACCGCCTAATATTTGTTTGTATATAACCATATGAATGTTGCGTATAGCATAAGAAGCTAATCGAAGCAAAAAGAGTTTTGAAACAAACATGAACGCACACACATAGGTAACGACACTTCAATATAGACTATACGTGCAATACATACGCTTGGCATAGTTCCATTTTTGCTCTCGTTCAATTTTCGCATTAACCGCACGTACGTTCATGTAAAAAATAATATGGAAATCGTTGTTGAATCACACATCTCATCGAGGGTTCCAAAGAGGAAAAAAAAATTATATGCGTATCCCAGGTATCATCAAATCATCGATAAGCCAAGCCAGAGATATAAGAGAAAGAAAAGGACGAAAATTTGGGGGTTATCTTATCCGATGACGAGTAGAGGGATGTGCTTTATAAACGGTTTGCTTTGGTCGAGCTGCTTATCGCGACCGTTTCTTTCACGATTCGACCGCGTCGCATCGTCAGATTACGTATACACGCACGTTGCGCTATTCTTTTTTATTTCCCTTTTTATGGCCGCAGGAGGAAAGTCGCGATATAGATACGAATCACGGACGACTGATTTAAGTGCACAAATATTAAAAAAGGAGACATGGAATGCTCGAAAGTATGATAAAGGAGCCGAATTAATTTTTCGAAGGTGATAAGGTTTTATCGTGTGCTCGCGGCATTTTTACCTTTTTATTTTATGGTGTTTCCCGTTACTTCGAATAAGCGAATATAAACATGCTAAAAATTTCCTTTTTTTTTGTTTGTTTTGTGTAGAGAAAATATGGAAAAACTTGATACCATTCGAGATTATTTTTTATTTATACACAAACGTTTTAGTAGTATCTATTGTTGAAAACTGTTAAATCTTTATTGAAAAATAAATATTTTAGCTCGAGTCAAATTTAAACTGTATTATTTTAATGCATTTATATGTGATCGTTGTATGTAATATTACTAATTAGAATTTTTGTAATTAAAACTTATACTTTACAAATAAAATACCCGTATTCTATTATTTATAAGTATAATTCTAATAAATAAATGTATTACATTTTTACATGCATAAATATTTATTTCTATTTACAACTTACATTCTAATAAAATTCAAGAAATAGAATAACATACGTCAATTCTACAGATATTCTTATATTTAATCAATTTTTCATCAATTTATGTATATATATATTGAGTGAATAAATGTATAAAAAGTGTATTTTATATACATAGAAAGATCATAATAAATTCTAGATCCAGATTTATATGATTTCAAAATGTCAAGGGCTTTAAACGGTTTTCTTATGCAAATGTACCATGAAACTTTTTTAAATCTAACCCTTATTTCAATTCGTTAACCTGCCAATCGAGAAAATAGCAAAATACATCCAAAACTTTACAATAGAGCATTAAATTTTTTAACGCGCTTACACTTTTATCCTCTAGGAACGAGTGACATTTCAATTTTCCTTTTTCAGAATAATATATTTTACCTCGACTTTTCAGTATAAATTATTAATTCGTTTCCTCGGGATCTTTTTAAATATTATTATTACATACCTATATAGATAAAGTACATAAGGAAAATGTGTTTACTTTTGATAACACTTGTAATCGAAAATCACCGATAACACATAGGTAAAACGTGATTAAAAATTATGAATAAATTTTTTATCTCTCATTTGAATTGACCTATCTATTTTTGCAAAAACTATCTGAATCTTTCATTTCATCGTATTAATAATAATAGAATAAGGAAAGTTTCATTGTTACAGTAGCCTG
The DNA here is from genome assembly GCA_026168455.1 of Theocolax elegans. NCBI lineage: Eukaryota > Metazoa > Arthropoda > Insecta > Hymenoptera > Cerocephalidae > Theocolax > Theocolax elegans. The sequence goes on from CM047425.1 coordinate 95,432,819, forward strand.
ATCGTAAATTGAGTCAGTTTTAAAAAGCTACCAATATACGTTCATAAAAGGCACTTTTTACAGTTAAGACAATTACTGCGTACTCTACTAGAAACTTCATTAATTGCTATAGGAACGAACGAAAAAAAAAAGAATCAGTTTTTCTCCATCATCTCATGAAAAACTATTATCAGTCTTGAACTTTCGGTTCTTGATTGAAGATGAAATACATTAATGCAATTTTGCGTCCTAAGGCCAAAACTTTATTATCGAAAAGTTTTACGGGTTTTCATCAGCTAAAAGTAAAATATTTGAAAATTTAAAAGATCCGCATCTGAAATTTAAAAGCGCGACTTAGAAAACTGCTTAGTAAACTATGCAAAGAAGCCCGACGTAAAGTAAACTTTAACGCTTACTTTTGCTATTTTAAATACATCATAGTAAAGACAAAGGAGGATTTTTCGTTTTTTTTCTCTCTTTATATTAATATTATGAAACCATGCTAGGTATTTAAAATGTTCGTTTAAACGAGGTTCGTAAGATTTAAACAATACTCGACAAACCGTTTTTTTTCGCTCAATGGTAATAACGTTTTTTTTATGCTCATAAACGAGGAATGGTTATGAAAACTACGCATTGAGACTCGGCATAATAAGGTGGACTTTAAAATAAAAGAGAAAGGCATATAGCTAAAGACGGTATTTACTTTCTCGTATATAGATTTTCTTGCGGTCGTACATGCGAGAATCGAGCGTTTTGCAAAAAAGAAGGAAAAAAGTCCATAAAGAGAAGGAGGGCAAAAATAAAGGTGAATCACTCTTTTGATGCGAAAAGCTTCAAGGGCTTGGTCCGGCATGTGGGAGAATAAAAAAAGGGCGCAGGAGACACCGTCCGTGTTTGAACGACGTGTGTCGCGACGAGATTAACAAAGGCCCCGTACGCTCGCTCTGGCTTGATAGTAGGTCGTGTAAACAGAATGGAGTAGGAAGGGGGAGGAAGATTCGACGAGTCTAGTCGATTGGCTCTGGTCGATTCTGCGAGGTACACGGGTAACCCGGGAGAGTTCGTGCATCGAGTGTGAGACACCTTGTGTCTTATACGGATAACTTTAGTATACGCCTGGATAATTCGTTGCGCGCTCTTTGGTCAAGAAGCTTTGAGTTTATACATAAGGGGACAGGTTCGACCTCTCTTTTGGATTTCTGGTATATTTATTTTACCAATTTTCATTGTCACGATTTTCGACGAATTTTCTAAATTATTGGTTATTTCAATTATCATCGATATTTATCATGTAGCAAATACGATTAGTCTATTGGATTCATACAAACATCAAATGATTATAAATATATATTTATGTATTTCAAGTGACGAAAATACCGATCAATCATCTTTAAATAATAATACATTATTTAACTAATTAGTAATTTTTCATTGTTATTAAGTGCATTTGAACACACGCAACAAATTTTAAATAGCTGTTTTTGTACTTGTTTGTTTTATTTAAGCATCATAATATTTTTTAGCATCAAACTTGCAGCATTTATAAAATTTTACGTAAACATATTATTAAAAATAATGCGTTATATAATATAAATATTTATAACACATATGCTGTTATATACACGTGTAACGTATTATTATTGTTAATTAATACAGTATTATTATCTTTTATGAAATATCGCCTATATACACTCTTCAAATTATCCTGATTTTTCTTTAGATTTTCATAAGAAATTCTCGCTACCCCATATAACTAAAAGTCAATTATACAATAATAAATTTACAAAATTTTCTATTTAATTATTCTGTTAATAACCGTCTGAAAAAATATCCGAATAACATGTCTGTCAAAAATTTAAAATACTTATAGTTAATACTTTTACACCGGCAGCTTGACTAAACATTATTTATAATTGTGATGTGTAAATATGAATTACATACGATATCATATAGCACGAAGAAGTATCATGATTATCTCGAGAAGCAGTTTATCGAATTATATACTTGGCTTGTATAAAATAGCGATTAGATTAGCATTCTCAAATATTATTCGATTCTTAAAATATTTTATATTTATAATAAGAAAAATAAATTAGTAAACAGTGTTCGAGCCAATTTTAATACACAACTTGACAAACTGAAACCTGTCTTCCATTGTCTAAAGAAAGAATGTCGGAATAACTATTATTATCCAAGGAAATGCTTTACTGTAAAATTACGAACATCATAATAATATTTTTAGTGTTAAAGTTTACCTGCATGCAACTTCATAAAAATTTAAAGAAAGTTTATTTTGTTTTATCGAGCGACGCGAACAATATTATTCAAATTGCCAACGATAAAAATATTTAAGTAATTCATATAATTACAAACTGCAAGTCTATTAGCAGGAAATGTTCAAACACTGACGGGAAAACTTACCAAGTAGCTTATGTATAAATTGCTTGCTAAACGAGAAGCTTGACTAATAATTGACTATTATCGAACTAAACTCCCTTAGGCTTTCCGGTGCACTACCAGGTCATTTTTTCTGTTAAACTATATAACTTTATTCGCGTTATCACTCGTTCAGATGGATTTTATTCAAATTCAAGGAGTCTCTATTATTAATCGGAAACTCTCTTTACCAAGGTTTTAAACGAAAATATTCATTTTCCAACGATTTTGTTGGTAAATTATAAATAAATACGGGTAAACAAATCACTAAAATCTTTAAAAAGTCTTGTTCGAGATTTAAGATCGTAGACTTACAAAATCGCGAGGCTTCGTGCCGTAAACGTAAAGAAGAAAACGCGAGCGTAACGCGAAAGTATATGCATAGAGTTTTACAGCCTGCAAATTCAAGCACGAATAGAAAAGTTAATATTAACTCTTTAAGCTTTCATGAAAATTAGGGCATTACAGTGCTTTCTTACTACTTCCCTTTCGGGTGTATATTTGATAAATTTGTTAACGTGTATGCAGATTTTAACAAAAAATACCTTTGTACTACAGTATATTCTTGAGGGCTGCAGCTGTCGTGGAAAAAAAACATTGCATTAAAGTACAAAATTTAATACGAGGGTGTATATAAAATGGAATTAAATTTCGTGCGTTTTTTTTAATGTTACTACTTTTATTTATATTTATAGTTTATGTAACCATTTTCTGCCAAAGCACTCGACGTGTAAATTTACATAAAGTTGCTTGGTTTCGGATCTTGAAATTACTACATTGTACACTATATTTTATGCAAATTTTTTTCTCAAATTTTTTTGACTTTACCACACTTTTCAATTTAACTATACATTAATATTATATACGAAGAAAATAGCAAAAATATAAGTACATGCAATAATTAAAAAGTATCATTATACAACCAAATTATTTTCAAATAAATCAAAATAATTCTTTTGTACGAAAAAGCGTTTGCATGCTTTTACAATTTACATGATGTTTTTATCCGATTTTATGAATAATTGAGACATTACAGTAAATTGCAGATAGATAGATGAATCAATGCTACAAATTGCAAAAATCGTTTTTACGTTGTAGAAGTATAAATCCCGATCATGCAATCTATGCCGCAATATCTACGATTAGCATCAATAGCTTATTATTTTACCAATTTGAAATAAAAATAAATTTTTATATTTAATATTTTTAAGCAAAAATAAATATTATTCCGAGCGTCATATTTTCGGATTCAGCACAGCACTGATACAAATCTGTAACAAATTATATTTTAAACGTAAAAATATTTGTAATTTTATATAGAAGGTAAAGAAATGTAAAATAATACTTTTTAATTTTCAGTATATGTTCTTAATCTGTGCATGAATGCATTATGTGCTAATACAATAAATAATGTAAACATTTGTGAGAAGAAAAATATTCTGCATTCATGGGTGAAACATAAGACGAATTTCATTAAATCCTCGTTGCTTGGTAAAGAAAATCTCGGGCTAAAATTTACACAGATGCCAATGCGACATATTCACGTTTCAAACGCTCTCGTGAATATGTACATCATAAAAATAATGCATCTACGTTGGCTTTCACGTATCAACTAGATTTGACAAGGTAATACACGCATCAAAGTCGGTTTATTAAATTTTCCTTTGAACATTTTATAGACGTATTGTTCACTTTACGGAAATATCATATGTCAAATTCGATTATGGAAGTGTGAACTACTTTAAATTTATTTAGACGCGTATACATTTCATCTGTAAAAAAAGCACGCGCGCACGAATGTACATCCGGTCTAACTTGGTCCTACGATCGAATCTATTGAAATCATTGTGTGCATAGTTTGGTATATTTCCGAACTCGTTCAACTGCTCTTATAAAGAGCAAATGATTTTCAAACTTTGTTCACGCTTTGTAGAGTCTTTTGTGCCGACCGCTTTCATTTTCCACTTCAAAATGCCAACAATCGTCTTGTTATAACGTTTTAATTAGTTTATGTGTTCATTAAGAAAAATTATTTTTAAAAACCCCACGATTCGTAATAATTTAGGATTACGTAAACCATAAATTTTCTGTCTTTCATTAAGAAAAAGCAATAAATTTCAGTATGCACAAACCTTGAAATATATTCATAGTTTTTTTTTACAAAAAGATTTAGCTTTGAAAATATAGTTTTTTAGATTTTATAAATTCAAATCCAGAGTATAAGCTTTAATTATTTGAATAGTAAATTCTCCACCACATAGGAACAAAAATTTGATTTAGTGAGATCTTTGAAGAAGTAATTAAAGAAGATTTCCAAATTTTACTAGGAAAATTTAGGTTACCCTTTCTTCACTAATTATTATTCTTGTGAACTGCATTTAAAGAAATTTTCATGTTAGAGGTTTCACGAGTTTTAATTAATATAAGTTTCTGTGAAATTTTAATATATTATCACATTTTTACCATTAGATGTATATAATTGATTATTGATGAAATTGATAAATATTTCTGCGTTAATTTTTATAATTTAACTGGAGACACGGTAATATTATGGTTAATAATAATTATATGCATATCACACGTGTAAAATGCAATGAAATAGACACTTATATTGATTATTGAATAGACAATTTTAAAACAAAAACAAATGTCGTTCAAAAAAGTTTTTACATAAAATGAGAGCAGTAAATTACTGTAATATAAAAATGTTTTTATCATTAAGACTTCGATTGCAGAAACAATAAACTTTACATTGTCGCATGATAAATGTATTCCGAGCATAATTTTGGGAAGCTAATTAATTGTAATCGACGCAGTGATCTCCATACAATTCAACCAAGAATTGAGATAATGTTTAATCTCCACGTACCATTTTGGTTTAATACAACGAGGAAAACGATGGGGTGTGCACAATGCTCGAGTTTTGATATCGCACGCATGTAACCAACTGAATAGGTATGTAGATATACGTAAGAGATACTACAAAAAGTAACCTACGATAAATGTCAGGTATAACCAACCCGAGGCACGTTGTACCAAAATCCTCGAATTTTCGTGCGGAGATACGATAGTTGGAAAAACATCTATTAATAGAATCGCAGGCGAGTGGCTTCATTACGTTTGACATTGGCATGCAAGCTTGAACACGATCGGTGCACCGCCGTGTCATCGTCGATAAACAATAGTATCGATCTTTGGTCGAGTATATTAACTACGATGTTCTAGAGCTTGCGGATCCTTTTCTACGTCTCTGGGCACCTTTCTTTTCTCTTATGTCGGAGTATACTTTTATTCTCCACCTCCTCGACTCTCTACTTTTACTCGATTTGCTCGTTCGTTCTTTGTTATCCTTTTACCTTTTCTTCCTTCCAACTCGCTATTCGGTTATGTGAGACTCGAGGGCTGATAAGAGCTCAATACCAGAAATACCCAACAATCTCTCTTTCTTTTAGATATATACTATAAGCTTTATATTTATACGTTGCACGATCTTTTTTTTTTCTTCCTTTCTTCCCTTATACTCGGCTATTTCTCTATTTTAGAAAGTTTCGCGTTAGTAGTCTTTACTTGTAGAAAAATAGGAAACGTTGGAAAATCAATGTTTCTCTAGGGATAAAAAGTGTATGTGATGTGTAAATCCAAAATTTTATTTGTATGAGGATACATTTTCAATTAAAAAAAACAGCTGCGGGTTTTCAGTAACAAGGATAAGCAACAATGTATAGCTATGGCTCGGTAATCAATATAAACGACTGAAAAGTTGTACTCCTACATACACCTGCGTACTTAGTGTTTTTTATTTCACAACGATATACTATTGTCTTCGTGAATATTTCAAAACCGCTAGTGTAGGTAAGCAATTACGTGGATTTTGGGTGATTAAAGTAATTAAACAAGGTTAATTAAGAAAATAATAAAAATTGTACATCTATAGTGTCGTTTTTTATTAAAGTTGTCGCACTATTATAATTAGCTCTCATAAAGGATAATAAATAAAATAATAATCATTTGGAAAACAAAAGTATATTGGTACAGATAAAACGCACGTGTACGCTGTAATATATGAATTACAAATGTTGGTACACACATTTTATAAATCCATCATTTATTTTATATATATAATTTGAATTATAATTAATTAATGTTCTATTCATATTGGGTTTAATTAAAATTCACATTCTGCTTTGTCACCTTGTTTTTATAAGGTAGATTAATTTTATAATATATTAATTTTTCTTTATATTATGCCGTAAATTGCCTTATAATTTAATACTTTCATTACCATTATGCGATCCAAAAATGAGAAAGCAAAATTAAAATTATGCTGTTTTGAAGAATTTAAAAATTAACTTCTCAATCTTTTTAACGAAATTATAGATTGTTTCCGTAATTTTGTCGTTAATTATTATTTAGTGTCAAATAAATATTTTCGTCACTAAAATTTATCGGTTTTCGGTTTAATTGATAAAAATTCAGTAATTGATAATTATAAAACGCAAGAATAGGTTAAAAATGCATTGTGAAATATACCGAAAAGCTAATAAGAAAATGCTGAAACATAATCGATTGATCGAAACCGCGTGAACCATGTAGATGACAAAAGCGATTTCGATATCAATAATTATCGTATAAATATAGGCAGCACGGCACGACAAGTAATAATTTGGCTAATTCAAGTTTCGAATTCGAAGTCGAAGCCATTGAGCGTAATTGAGGTGCCAGACATCGACAAGAACGATAAGTACTTAAATAGGTATAGGTACCAGTACCGTCAATAGCAAAGTAGTTGGGCCGTGTGCTCGCATATACACAAAGTTTTGCTTCGGCGCAGACTCGAGGCGTCCTCCACTATAAAGTGTGGGGGTGCGCCTGTGTAATACGTGTGTGTGTGCCGACGGTTCCCTTGAAACTTTCCCGGGGCGGACGGCCGCGTTAATAAGCCTTCGCGAAACCCTGAGAAATTAGCTAATCAATCGTCGCATACCGCGCGCCTCTCTCACCTGCGATAATCGATCATTTTAAACTCACCCTCCCCCTTGCCTATGTGTGTCGGTATGTGTGTGCAATTCTTTTACACGTTTTTTCCATTATCGGACGCTGTGGTTTGTACTATACCTATATACGTGTATACGTACGTTAAACGATTAGTTACTTTCAAATAGGAAAATGTGTGATAGAGGGTGTTTAAATCTTGTTTGCGGGTCGGACTGTTTTATCGACTGGACGGAGCTTCAAGCAATTATGGAGATCAATTTTTTTAACTGAGTTAGCGATGCACTTTATCTGATCTGTATCTCGGTGTCAGCTACTTTTACGATGCCTCGAGGTATTCTTGAACAAAAAATATAAGTTTTTAAACGATCTTATCGAAAATTGAAAGGGGAGGCAAAAATGTTTCTGATTTAATCTACCTACCTCTATAAGTAATATATGATTTATGACGACTTTTTTTGACATAAATAATTTCCAGAAAAGTATGAAGTATAACTTATTTAAAATACTTTACTTAACAAGTTCGCTTTATAATTTCAATATTACTTTTCAATGTGCGGGATAAAACTTGAGATTTTCTTTATTAACTGTGTACATATATAGATGTACGATTTTATTGAAATATAAATTATAATTATTAAGATTTTATAAAAAAATTTTATTAATGTGTGCGGTGTCCTATGAGAAACTAAATGGAGTATGTCTATAAAATAAATGCAGTTAATATGTTTCAATAATAAAAGGAAATTTTGATTAATTATTTCTTCTTTTATAGAATAATATCTAGCTAGATATAAATTCTACAGTACCTAATAAATAATAAATATTGACGACGTATAAATTAAATAACCAAGAGCTAGATTTGGTTTCCTCAGTATCGTATATATTTTCTCATTCGAGAAGCAATCATAAATGTCCGAACGCGTATATATTGAAGAATAAAAGAAAGAAGAATTGGAGCTGGGACATATCCACAATAGAGATCCGAGTCGTAAAGCGCGACGACACGCCGAGTCATGAAGTCAAGGTCTGGTTGACAATGGGCCAGGCCGCCTCGGATAGTCGATTCGAAAAGTTGGAAAGAAGCCCAACGCGAGAATGCACACAATGCAATGCAATGCGCGGCTTATGCGTGTCTCGCGTGACCGATGACTCTAAATTACACCCCCTCAAATGTAAAATTACCATCCCTCCACTCTGAAACTTTTTTCCGATTACTTTTATTGTTCGCGATGAGAGGAAAAAAAAATACATTTTTCAAATGCTTGTGGAAGTTTAAAAAAGAAAGTCAGTTTTTTCGAATAAACCTTGTGATAATGGTCAAATAAACATTGACTCGCTACTTTTATTAGATTATTGTGTTACACTTCGATAGTTGAGCGAGCCAAATGATTATTATAATTATTTCCAGGCGAGTGCGACTTTTAAGATGATGATAAACCTAATATATCAGTAATTCACTGATACGTCAGCTGATATCCGAATAAAAAAGAGCAGTTGTCAATTAGATAATCGAAAAAAAATGCTAATCACTAGCTAATATTTGTAAATTATTTGACTTCGATAAACTGCGGCCTGTTCTTTACCAGCGATTCCTTGGCTTCTATAACCTGTATTGATCCTCGATACATTCCTCGTTTCCAAGGCTCTATTTGCATTTTGATTTGACCTAGCAATATATATTTGCAATACGAAGTTGTACATGTATGTACTACGATATATGAATATATTAAAAAATCATTATTACATCCCTTAGCGAAATGCGATTATTCAACGTAAGTGAACGTAAATTCCAGTTCATCGTGCGAGAAGATGCAAAAACAACGTGTTGTATCTGCACGTGGCAAAGCCGTACAGGCGTCACTCTTCCAATCCTCAATCACTGTCAGTCAACTCTAAGCTGTTCGAGCCTGCGTTTACGGTTTAACATATCACCCTCGCGTTCTCCTCTTTGCAGCCTCTCTCTCTTTTCGGTGTTGCGTCATTCAAAACTGACCCGTGACCCTGAGACCAGAGAGTCAATGGAAATACCTACCACGATTGGATCACCTTTTTAAAAATTAATTTGAGGACGAGTGTAGTTACAGACAGACGGACTTATCGTTATACTTACATCGTACTACTCTTTTTTTTTCTTCAATGTTTATAGTCTCATTGTATGTTACCGAGAATGTAAATCGTGAAATTAGTAGCTATCGAAGCCAACGTTGTTTTATTGTAATTAGTATCATTTAGGGTAAAAATAAAATTCAATTTTTTTCTATTTTTAGATCAGATGGTAGTTTATAAGACTTTAAAAACTTTTTAAGAATTGTAATAAGCTTAATAGATTTGTACAAGTGAGATTCAATTTAATATATGTGCATCTTACACCTCCGCAATTCCAATATAAATACTTAGGATTATGTAATACTCAAATTCACTTGACTGTATTATGCAGTTGCCTGTTATTACAGAAAACTATAGCAATTTAAAATGTCAGTAACACTTTCAAAGTAATTGGATAAAAATGGCCTTAATTCTCAATCCATTTATTGTTAATTTAATGTTAACGACATTTTTAATAGATTTTCTTCTGAATTACTGAGCAATTACAAAATAATTGAAATATTAAATGTCGATTTGTTCAACACTTTATTTATTAATTAAATAATACATTAATAATAATGTAACTATCCGAAGTTATGATGAATTATTTCTTTAGACGTACTAGAAAATAATAATTATGGTGACATTTTAACGACAGATTATGTGTAATTCGATTACAAAGTCAATCATTTCCAATTTATTGCTATTTGTTAAGAAATATGTATGAAAGATCGATAATATTATCTTGACTCTCTTCGTAAAAGTGTTACTATAGAAAATGCAAACCGATATTATAATTTTATTTATTCAACTGTAATATTTTCACACTGTGGCCACCAAATCAGTAAAATACTGAGTTTGCTGAATTATACATATATGATGGAATGTTCTATGCCGAGTAAGTAATATGAATAATTAGGTGAACGAGCAAATAAGATAGAGTAAATAAAGTTCATCTTTGCTTTGTTCACTTTTTCTTTCTGCTCCACTTTTCGGCTTAAAAACAATAGTCTCGTATTTTTTGTGTGACAATGCATCTGCTGGATCATTCAAATTTATTATTATAATTATGCAGAGACAATAGGGAATAAACTCATTTTATTTGGGTATAGTTCTATATTTAACTTTTCTTATATATATATGACGTTCATCAGCGTAATTAAAGCTGCGAATGCAACTTTCACTTCGGAGGTTACGTAAAGATGTGTATAGTAATTAAAAAAATAGTAATGTTGGCTGTGCATGAGCTGTGTACATATATTTATATAAAAAATACTAGAAATCCGTGGAATGTAATAAAACTTTTGTAAATTATTAAATAATATATACAATACGTCCCTAAACAAATTTTCATACTAGGAATTACTAACCAAATAGTAGAGTAGAAGCTGTTCAACATTATAATTTTTTGACATATCTTTATTGAAAAGTAATGTTTTCTCACCGGAAGAGATATTCTTGCTTTGCACAAAAATGAGATTTTAACAAATAACTAAAAGTTTAATTTTCAAGGTTTCTAATGACGTATCGAAAATGTATGTCTTACCGAACGCACCAAAAAGATATTTACTGATAAAGTGGAGAACGTCCATACATACTGGTTATTATGCCGACTGGGGGCACTGAATCGGATGATTCAAATGCGCGTGCGCTTACATTGCATATTATATCTTTATTGTAAGAATTAATTTTTTCTTGCTTTGATCAATAATTGTTATTAATATTTAATACATTTACAAAATTATTGTCTCTATTTATATATGTATTATATTCCGTCATTGAATGTATAATGTAGAAAAATCAAAAGTAACACTTATTTGACGAGTAAGTGAGTATAAGTTATAATTCATTTTTTAGAGTTTCAAGCATATAAACATAAATACGATTTATTTATACAAAGATTTTTTTAATTTAAGATGTTATATTACGTTTCAAAAATATATCATATCGTATACATATTCAAGCTCTACTGAATACTTAAAATTTATATTAAAAACTTCAATTTCACGTATAGATAAATGCAACGTTGTATTTTTCTTCCATTATATATATTTTTGTATAAAGTAAGAAAATATATGTATAATATTTTAAATGTTGGTAAAATTTATGTATATATATATTTATGCGCTTGAAAACATAAAAGTTATTACTTCGCGTAACACTTCCGTTTTATCCTTTAGAAATAACGTCGGCATTTAACAAAAAGACGTTCCATTTTTAAAAACTAGAAAAACGTTCAAAATATTTGCTCATGAGTAAATACGCCCTTGGTATCGTATGATGCAATTTTATGAAATTTGCACTTTTTATAAATTGTATTTCTCATTCAAATTGGATAAAAAATATAATAATTTCGAGCGTTATTGTAGCTTTTATTTTTTATTTAATGTTTATATTTTTTAAATGTTCGGTAACGTATTTTAGTAAATATCGTTTATTCGTTTACCGTCTTAATTTTTTCTGCAATAGGTACCTATTTTTAAAAACTATTTCCTTCAGTTAATTCGCGGTTGTAAGACCAGACGTAGACTAATTTATATTGTATATACTAAAGGCAGTATGTTTCATAGCAGAGGAGATATTTTTAAAAAAGTATCAATACATTTAATATAGATTTAGTACTGCGTAATCTTTTAATAGATTCAGTATTATGTAATAACAGTTTTTAATGAATTTGAAAAAATATGTAGATAAGAAGGTACTTCCTGTAAAACAATGATTTATTTAAAATTTCATTTCATTTCTCTAATCTTAAAAAGTAGATTTAATAGATAAATAGTTTTGCAGGATGCATCTTTTAATTATGTAAATAATCACACATTAAAGGGGATGAATAGTAAAAGAAAATGTATTTTCAGCTCTGAATACACTTTTGTAAAAGGAAGAGTAACGAATACATAGTTATACAAAGTTTAATGAATGAAAAATTTCAAAAAGTTTGAATTAATATATTTTATATTACCTAAATATTTTTATATACAGCTCTCTACATTTTTTGAATTCACTTTTTGATATAAGTAATGAGACACGTGTTTTAACATTGAACATTGAATGAGTCTTTATTTTAAAAAGAAATGTCAGCGAAATGTTAAAGAGACCTAGAAATTATTTTATTAGACTAATGTGAATCTTATTAGGTCAAAGTATGTCACTCTTATATCCACAATTAAAACCAGTGAGGAAATTGGAATAATAACAGTAAATTTGACTTTTACCGTATTTTTCTAAAGAATTTTCTTATGTTTCTTTTAAAAATTATTCTTACATATTATCGTTTTTATTTTTAAATGTCACGTCGTATAATTTAGTAATTTTAATGTAAATATGAATAAATTTGTTAATTTTTGTTAACATCCTCTCGAATCGAAATCTATTTATGTCGGTGTAAAGAAAAATTTAATTAAATATCCAGAAATAATCTTCTTTGATTTATTCGACTTAATATTGCTCTTTATACACATTACATTCTAATTACTATACCTTCAGCTAAATAAATCTTCATCCGAGAGAATTCTATTACGCCCCGTAGATCGATGAAAAGGATGATCAGTAGATATCGCCACAAAGGAGAATCTCACCTTAACAAACCAATGCGCTATACCTACACACACGCGCGCGCGCATACACACACGTGTGTATATATATAAACACGAGTGACACGTTGGAATATGTGCTTAAGTATTATCGCAGTGCAAACGATGGCTCGCGATTGTTATCTCCAACCGGATCTACTAGAGCCTGCCTCAAATCCGCACCAGCTGCTTTTAGCGTCACACATATAAACGTGCAGATGCGCATTTGTATATACGTATACACCTGTGATAAATAGGCCAGTCGTCGCTTCCACATAAACCCACCTCCGATTAATAGAGCCTGCACTTGGAAATTAAATTCCGTCGTTTCAATTTAATCGATTCCCAACCGCTGGACTTTGCACCGTGTGTCGTTACGTGTGTGCGTGTATTATTCACCGGTTTATACTTCGACACTTTTATTTCACTTTTATATATATATATATATCTTTACACGAGAGGGATAGGATATATTTAAATGTTTAGCATGCAGTGTATCGAGGGAATTGATGTATACATATATATATACACGGATACATAAAAGACGTATCTCTGTGATATATCAACGAATCGAAGATATGTTTATCTTGTGCAAATGCTGCATATAATGGTACATCTTATTTTTAAATACTCTTTGGAATTTCGTTTTCTATACTGTTTTTCGTATTAACTCGTTTGATTCATGCGGGGTATATATATGCGACTGCATATAGTTATCTATATACGAAAATTGAAATCAGTCGATTTGTGGGTAACAATTGGCACATTAAATTGACTTTATTGTGCACTGCGATTCGAATATATATATATATACTTAACATTTCAATGGAATTATTCGATAGAATTTTGAACGATTATTAAATGGATCTTCTGTATACCTATATATATAATTGTACCTAACATTATTTACACCTCTAAGACATAGTTAATACATTTTTGTAAAATAAACTATTCACAATGAATTTTCTAATGTTTCACTTAAACACAAATTGCAAACAGATAACTCAATTACTAGCAATTAAAACTTGGATTATTAGATAGTAAATTTTTCGAATTTATTCATAACCAAGTAGTTATTTCTATTTTAAAAAAAAAAGTCAATTTATTTTCAACAAAGTGTTGTTTCGGAAAATAGAAAATTGTATAATTTACATTGTAAAAAGAGAGCTAATATGCTTAAAATAAACCAGCTTGAAAATAGGGCAATCGTATTTTTCCGATTGTTCATAATAACAACGAGTAACATCAAAACTCATATTATACGTTTAAAGTTTCTGCATTTTAGGTGCACGTATATACGTATATACCGATATACTTTAGCGTTCCGTGACGTCACGAACGTACAACGAAATTCTACCTTCCTGACGTCACGCGCATTTCAACCCGCTCTATATATCTACTCTCTGAACTCCCCATATAATTGAAAAAAATTCTAATTCAGGAATACTCAGAATTTCCAATACGATCGCAGCTATGTATAAATATACGTCCTCTCTCCTCCAATTAGCCACTTTGTTACTAAATGTTCTTTACCTGTGTACATGTACCGTTTACATATATTTATAATAGATATATATGCTTGTAGAAAATTGATAAATATTGTATCGAGTTTGTGGAAACTCGAAAAGCGAAGGTGTAAATCTATGATTAGTCCCGAAAAGGTATCCGGTTGGTCGGTCGATCGATATATCGAGGGGCTCGCGCGCGTCCGGCGATAATAGCTTCTATGCCGCGCGCGTCGGTTTTGATTGGCGGGTTCGCGGGGGCAGAGAATGATCACGCGACGTTCGAGCGTAGAGGATCTTTTGTAACGTTCACGCTCTCTCCCGCGTTATATCTATATAGGTATATATATATACACACACACGCGAATCTCTCCTGTCTTGGGCTTCGCTTGGGAAGCCCCGGCATATCGAGTACCGGCGTGGCTTCTCCCTGATGCGTTTGTCTAGGATACCACCTCATCTATTATGCGGTATTCGTAGACAAAAATATAATTTTTAAACATCGAGGCTTCTCGCTCGATCGTTATGTGCTCGATAATGTCTTGCGGGAGTCCACCTGCTCAACTAGACATATAGTGATATTTTTTCTATATCGCACCAACTAAACATACTTACTGTTTACGAATTTTACGTAAAATTTATTACATTATTTGCGATGGGCAATATTTAATTTCTATTTTAAACACATATAATGGATACTCATCTGTAGCACACACGAATTATTCGACGTAATTTTATTTTTAAACTGTTTCATTGGTTCCGATAAGTTAATTAAAGTTCTATTCATTATGAGTTCAATAAAACCCTTTTTGTTTAATTATTAGCTTGTTGACATCGATCATTTCATTTATTAATAAGTTTCTACTATTGTAAAGCGAACAACGGTCAACTTTATACGACTTAACTAAATGCAAAAAGAAAATGTATTATATACGTACTTTGCATTATTTTTTTACACCTCAAATTAACAAAATAAATTAAGCTATTACTCTTTAAATTGCGCTCACACTTGGCAAAGTTTCACGCAGCTTAATTTTGATTGTGACAACCTGAATATTAAGCTAGCTATTGTTTCTTATACTTGTTACGAAGTTACTTATCGATTATAAACTATAATTTAGTCGTTGAAACTTTATAAATATAATCAATTTTAAAAAAATAAATAGTTCATTCCGGTGCAAATTTTATTATCTGAAATAATTAAATTATGTATATCGATTATAACTTTGCAATACATCGCTTAACGATCCTTTAAATAACGTTTATACTCAATAATATTTTAATAGATAATTTTCAAACGTTAATATAGTATATCCCTGCGTTTATGTAATTTGATGTACAAACTTAATATTCTTGATGATAGTTGGACCACTCAATTGCGAGAGGCTTGGAATCTCTAAATTCTTGAATGTGTACTTTATAGGAGAATAATTCTCTATCAGTATATTTAGCGGTTGTTTATAGGCTATCACAAAAATTCACTTTCATTTTGATTTTACTAATAGTCTACTGGATCTTTTTGGCGATTACAATAATATATTAATTATAGCGGTACTTTTATATCGGCTTTTATCGAATTTTTTTCTTCTTCTTTAAGAGGATGTCGTAGTCCGCTTACCGACATTATCGTACTTTTCGTTATATTCACTTACAATTTTTGATATTTACTCATTATTTTTATCATCGCGTATTTTTTAATACATAACAAACATGCGATGACAGCAATAATTATGTAAAAATCAAAAACAAATTTTAATAACGTACAATGCATTATAGAAATCTGTAATTAGCTACTACATCCCCTTAAGAGAGACAGGGTTTATTTGCTTAGCTCTGATTAACTTTCGCTTGAAATTATATATTGTGGCTCGGTGATCGTATTCAGATATCTTTCACATAGACTGTTATATTCACTAACGAATAAAAATAATGCGCTATTGATATTCGCTGTATAATGACTGAGAAATCAGCCCTGCAGGTTTAACATTAAGAAATGTTATTGTTAGTTTTTTTTACCACTGTACTTACCGATAAATATATCTCATTATAAAAAATTGTTGGAATAACATTACTTTCAAAGATATTTGATAACTTTTATCGTACATTATATAAGCATTGTAAAATTCGTTAACATGAATTAATATGTATTGCGATCTTATTTTTTTGGACCGTTATGTATTAAGGGGTCAAATATTGTACGCAATGAAAACGGTTTATTTCGTTTTAGAAAAAAATATTTCAAATGCACTACGTTTCAATAAGTATACGTGGCAGAAAATGTATGACCTTGCTCTATCATCCAAGAGCAGAGAAAAGTTGCACGGCTTCAGTTCAAGAGAAATTAAATTTTATTTGACAAGTACGTATCTTATATGTATAGAGGATCATATTGATTTCTTGGTAAAGTTTTACTTTTTAAATCATAATTCTTATTGGTGTTCGTTTAACTATTTCATATTTTTCTATTAAAGTTGAACAGAAGAGGTTGAGAATGACAACGAAATCCTCCAAATGAGAGCTATTATTATGAAATCTATGCAGTTTAAAAGGTTTATCATCTTTTGAAAGTTGTCACGTACATTATATTGAATTCATATATCTATATTTTGAAATTATTATTTCAGTTTTATATGTAAAAACCAAATTTGTGATCATTGAGAATATTTAAATAATGAAAGTTATTATATGATATTTAAATACGCTGGTTTAACACGTTTCCCGTAGTATCTTCTATAACATCATTTGTTAAACAGTGAAATGTTCAGAGTAACAAAATGTATACACATTTTTACTAAAATGCAAAAGATTTACAGATAACAGTAACTCTGTTTAAATGAATTACTTCCAATAAATCATATTCGATTTAAACGAAGTTAGAAGAATTACATAACAGAGTTCTTTTAGATCAATAAATAAGTAAATTTATATTAACAGTTATTGAAAATAAATATTTAAAATTATTGTATTTTAATTTATATTTAAAAAAACGCAATAGATGTACTGCATTAAGTAATTCGCTCTTGAAAGGTTCAACGTTACGTTATGTTAAATTTAAAATGTGTAAATATAAAATTGCAAGGAAAACGTTGTGCTTTTTTTCTTTTCATAACAAAAATCACTTATTTCATAAACAGGGATAACTCGATTTAGACAAAGATGGTTCAACGTAATGACCTCGTCTCAACTTCCTTTATTTTTCGGTCGACATACGTGAACGTGGAGACACGTGTGAGTTTTTCTACGAGCTCGAGAGCTTTTGGAAAATACGTTTTCTGCTTCAGGAAGCCTCGAGCGGGCATTTTTCACCGAGCTTTTACTGCTACATTCGCCTACTTACGACCGCATACAAAGGCAGCGCCACCGTCACTTTCTCGTTCGGCTCGTTACATCTTTTATAGACCTTTAATTTCATTAACTTTTATTTATAACGCCTATCGGAATAGCTTTTTAAACCAGACTGCCATTTCGTTAACTTCTTATATTACACTTGCAACAATCTTTCCTTCAACCGGCTAAACAATTACGTCTTTTGAAAGATGTTTTAGTTTATTCTCTTGAACAACTAAACTTGAACTATACTAAAAATAAATTTTTTATCTCTTTACTTTCGTAATTTATTGCGACAATAACTTTGTTAAATATTAAATATTTAAAAAAAATTCCTTTCTTTTTTTTAAATTAAGCAATAGCTGCAAAATTGAATATTATCATAGTGTAATAAAGCGTGAGAGGATTTTTAAATTACTTATTTAATGGATCGTGCATAGCCGTAAAATGATAAAAAGTGACGACAAGAATATTAATTATATATTTATTTTAAAAGTTGTTTCAAATTTGCCTTACACTCATTCATCTATAGTATCGTTAATTTGAAATTCGTAAAATCTATAAATTAGAAATATCGTTTTGGAAATACAATTATTTATATAAACAAATTGCTAGTAATCTTTAATTTATGATTATATTCAATAACATAAATACTCAAACAAGTAAAACAAGAAAAAGATATACTTTTATACATGTATATAAAAAGATATTTATGTATACGTTTTTTCAATAGAACAATGCATTTTAATAATTTAAATATTGAAGCGTACATCAAAAGTTCTCATTTAGTACAGAAGTTTCGTCTTGCATGTAAAAAATGCGTTAAAAAGTGATGTAATTGCTGTTTGCCCAAAATTATAAGTTATTGAAAGAAAAGATAATTGGACAAATAAAAAATCTGGAGAAATGTATTTTAAAACACATTAATTTGCAGTTATTGGACGAATCATAAATAGTAATGGATCAATCAATGTTACTTTTTAATATAACAAACAATTGTATTAATAATTACAGATACAATTTTCAATTTCTCGAAAATATATATTTAAAATAAAACTGGAAAATACCTTATTCAATGACGTTTTGTTGGCTTGATTTTGTCAGACTCACGAGGCACTTTACACCGAGAGTTAATTAATTAACATAGATAATGCGCCAAACATTTGACAGTCGTTAATAACTTAACTCAATAAATTTCGAAATTTTATTTGAAAAATACCTTTGAAAAGATCGAATTATGTACCTAATCGAATTATTGATTAATTCTTTAATGTTGTTTACGACAAAGTTAACGTATATTTTACTTTAACATTATCCCGGGAAACTATCTAATTTTAATAAATAAAAGAAATAAAAATACTTTATAGAAAAATAGAAATAAAAGTTTATTCGTGTTACGTAGTCAATCAGTTTAATAAGTAGGGAGTAATGCAAAATTAATAGCTTAAAGTATCAATTCATTTAGCAGGGTAGCTAAACCGATTTCCAATTAAAGCGTCGTATAGCACTCAAGCTTTAGAAAATACATCGATAATCTTACTTTCCCAAAGTAGGATAAATTAATAAAAGCCCATAAATATCACAGTCAGAGGTGACGTCACTCTTACGGCTATTAACATTTGACGTCACGTCGCGATTCCATTTTTAACTCCACCTTTTTTTATTGCATGTAATGAAAACAATCTCAGTTACAAAGGGAGCAAAGGATTAAAAATTAAGAAGCATGTTATAGTGTTTACATTGAGAATCTTGGGAGTATGACGGTTCGATATATGTATATATATATATGTATGCAACGTAAAATTGAACGAAGATGGTGAATAAAGAAATGTATATGTTTTCAGCTAAATGAGGCTAATGGAACCGCTGGGCGTCGATCTGGAAGTGGTGGAGCTTTCAACGTTGAAACGATGGGCCGATTTCCCGACGCAGCGTCGATTCACCGATTACTCGAATGCGCTCGGCGACTCCGCGCAGTACACTGTTAGTCCATTTCCTTGTCAGCCCACGCTGAACAATAAAATTGCAATATGGTAAGGGACTCTTACTTCTTTACGATCGATTTCGAGACAACAATTCAGGATGGCTCTTTAATGAATTATATGCGTCTCGAGAAGAAAAAAAAACGACACTTTTGTTTCACTGGCGTATACTCCTGCTGGACAAAATATGCCTATTATATTTTTCATGATAATATTTTACGTTCAAAAGCGAATAAAATAGTAAATAAAAGCATTGCTGTAGATAATATAGATAGAATACGAATTGATACTTCAAAATCACTTGCAAACTACTCTATATATTTACATTTATACCGCCTGCTTTTTTACAGTATATTCAAATTTTAAATTAACGTAAAAAATAAAATTTATATAGTATTTTTATTTTCGTCATTTTGCAATTAAGTGTGCAGATTAAATTAAACATTAAAAATACATCTCATAATTTAAGCGTTAAAAATTGGAATTCTTATTTTAAAGACTCAAAATAATTTATTTTTACATAATCAAATAAATGATGTAGACGTAAAAAAAGTTATTACATGAGATATTGTATCACAACATCGATTGCCTTGACGCAAATAATTTCAATTTCATGAGAACTTTGAGTAATTTAAAATGTAAGCAATTTAATGGTATGAAACTATAACTTTCAAAAACGGAGTAAAAACTTTCATAAGAATCGATTTAACAATTTGAGCAGATAAACTGTCACAAATCTTAACCTTTAAGTGTATATAACACATGTTCCAATTTTTTACAACAAATCGAATAATCATGTCACATCTCTCGTGCTGTATACGTTCGAGTGTCATATAAAATTTGAAGGAAAAAATCATGTACGTAAATTCTTTATTCGCTAAAAAGAGCTACAAGCAATTTGATTGTCTATTATTTATCCCCCACAAAGTCTATAAATTATTTAATTCCATATTTTTATGGAATTAATACATTT
Organism: Theocolax elegans; assembly: GCA_026168455.1. Lineage (NCBI taxonomy): Eukaryota > Metazoa > Arthropoda > Insecta > Hymenoptera > Cerocephalidae > Theocolax > Theocolax elegans. The sequence continues at coordinate 95,453,676 of CM047425.1, forward strand.
CGGAGTATACATAAATATAACGACAAAGAAAAACGTAAAAGGAATGTATTTTGATTTACACGACTAGATTACTATAATCAAACTATTAACGTCGCAGTTTAAAATAATGCGTCAGGAAAAGTTATGAATCAATACATGATATAAATTTATACGTTAACGAAATTGGTGTCAAAAGAGTAATTTGGTATTTTATTTAAGGACGGGGGACATCACAGTTCTGCAGGTGGATGCTATTGTGAACTCCACCAATGAGACTATGGACGACAATAGTCCAATGTGCCAAAAAATTTTCAGTCGTGCTGGACCTGGCCTTAAAAAAGAAATTTACAACGAAGTAAAAGGTAAACATGTACATAGATCTAACCGAGTTTACGATTTTCTTAGAAATTTAATTGTACGATATAAAATATAGTTTGAGTGTACGTATTACGCAGAACGTAACCATTAAATTCTTAAATAATAAATGATATTATAAAATTATGCGCATAGAATAGTTAATATTTAATTCCCTCAAGTATTAAAGTCATTTATGTATTTTTGCATTATTTACAATATGCATAGGACGAAAAATTGAAACGGTACGACCTCGAACATATATTGCGTAACGATAAATAATAAATAACTATTTTCTAGAATGCAGAACTGGGGAGGTAAAGACGACGCAGGGCCACGGTTTGCCCGCTCGTTTCATTATCCACACCGTAGGGCCTGTTTACAACACAAAATACCAAACTGCGGCAGAAAATACGCTTCACTGCTGTTACAGGTACGTAAGACATTTTCATTTATTGATACACTCGATTGAAATTTTACGCGATTTATCTTAAAATTATTTATCCCAAAATTCGAGTGCATTCATTTTGAAAGTAATTAATTCTATTTTTGTTGCGAACCTCTAAAAATAGAAGAATAATGGAATATTATCGAGGTTTTGTTTATTAGAAAGATATAAGTAGAATTAACCGTCTTCCAATAGAAAATAAATTGACGAACTTAATCCGACTACGTATCAAACTAAATATAGAATTCCAACTAAATATAGATACGACTGAAATGTTTTCTTAAATCGGTTAATATTTAATCTTTTAATATTAAATAAGTAATAAGCTTTAAAAGTAATATAATATACATAATCAAAAAATTCATTATAGTACACGTAGAAAACAAAATTAATATCTTCGTTTATACATATAATGACTTTATTGGAAGAAGTAAAAAAAAAGTATTACTTCGTATACAAAAATATAAAAATATAAAATATAATATAAAATTTAATGAAGTAAATTGCAGCAGTTTTCAACTTCTTAAAGTTTAATTACGTGTATATTAAATACAGTTATAAAAGTTTGGAAATTAAATGTGCTTATTTATATACTTATATATTGATAGTTGCACAAAACTATATACAGATTTAAACACGGGTTTTGAATACTTTATAAAATACTTAATTATGTATTCTTACTTATTATTTCAGGAACGTTTTACAAAAAGCGCGCGAACTCGGGCTGCGAAGCATCGCCTTGCCAGTTATCAACTCAGTCCGACGTAATTATCCACCTGATGCAGGAGCGCATATAGCACTAAGTATGTTTAGTTATATCAACGTTGAAATAAATTTTTCATCTGCAAAAGTTGGATTCATTTCATCGTGCAGTTAATTGTGGCTTCTATACCATGCCTCATTACAGTTAAATTTAGCATTTAGAATCACCGAATATAATGTATTTTCGTTGAGTATGTATTACTTGTAGATTATGTATTTCACGTGACTAGCCAACTGATTAAGTGAATCAATAATTCAAATTGATTCGATGGTTCAAGTCACATTGACGTCGAATTAATTTATATTAATGTCCATTTGAGATCCTGCAAATTTAACGGAGTGCAATATTTCATATTTTAAGATACTTCAATATATATTATCCCGCTGTAAGATTGAATTCAACTTTTTTTCTTGTTATAACTACGTCGTTAATTACTTTTACATTTATTAATAATCGTTACTTAACTATAGTTTTTGTTTAAATTTAATATTGTTTTCTTCATAAAAAGCAGATGTAACTTTAAAAATCTGAATTTATATTAAAAAAAAGTTAATATCTTTTTTATTGGACAGCTTATGATGCTATAAAAATTGTATCTAAATGCTATCAATAATTTTTTTAATAAAAATATAATACTTTTAATAAAATAAATCATGAAACGTGAATCATTTTTTTAATAAAGTTATATAGCCAAAACTAAAGCAATATTATATTTTTTAATAATAATAATTGAAAGATATTAGCTATACGCGTATTTCTCTAAAATAAAAAATTTCATTGAAATTAGGACTGCTAATAACATTAATAACTCAGTTGTGGTGTATTGAAGAATTTATAATATGAGCATTATCAAAGGATATCTTAAACTTAATGATGTTAATCAATGTAAAAGTAAGTAGCACATCAAAAGCGGTTTTAATGACAAATCTCTAAGTTTGTTGATCGTTATAATTCTAGTCTACTTCATAATGAATATTTACACTACTCAATTAGTAAAAAGTGTTTAGAAACACATGAACCTAGTTTTTATTGAATAAAATTACCACAGTTTTTAATAATGAAATCATAGACTATCAAAATCAAAAAAATTACTAGAAATTATTGTAAAGTTGACTAGGTAATTTATAATTTATACTGTAAACCATTTAATACTTGTTCTAAGCTATTGTAATTTTTTGAGATTAGTCAATCTTTGATTTTATTACCCAACACTATGGTAATTTTTAATACAATATTTACCTCTGTATATAAATAAGCTTTATACGGATACATATTGATATATCGTTAGACAAATAAGTAAATTAAATATATTACTGTACTGTTTAAGATTAAATGTTTAATAAAAATTGTTATTTCAGGAACAGTTCGACGATTCTTGGAGCAGTATAGCGAATCAATTAATTGTGTGATATTCATTCTCGAGCCTTGTGATCTGGGTGTATATGAAGTCTTGTTATCGATGTATTTCCCCAGAACTCTCGGCGAGGAGGAGAACGCCTGTTGGCAACTGCCAAGCGACATCGGCGGCATGGACGGCGAACCGCAACTTCCCGACAGACAGATTCGAATAATCGACAATCCGCAACATGCTTTGCATGGTACTCGATAATGTGCATTATGATAAAGTCTTAAACGTACTTTTAAAACGAAGTATACACACAATTTTTTTAATTTAATAACACTTGAATATTCAGAAGTTTACTGTTAATAATTTTAAAGAAATGGCATTCAGAAAATTTGAATAAGTATAATAATTTATTAATTAGTTAAGAGACATCTTTCTTAGATCATCTCTGGTAAAATAAGTAATTATTTAAGCAATAAATTAAGTAATTAGTAAAAAGATTTTAATGTTTCTTAGTGTACTTATTTATTAACTGAAAATTGATAAGTTCATTTTATGAATATTATTTAGTACGCGTTAGAATAAAAAAAATTATTAGTTATGAACTTTAATATTTAAAAATATATTGCCTAATTTTGGTAAAGGACAATAATATAGATACACGGTCGTATAGTAGGTTCATAGTAATCAATATATACATAAATCGGTTCTTATATAAAAAGTAACACTAACTGCGTCATTAAATAAATATATCATGCATGGGTACATTAAACTTACACTGCCATCTATCACTTATGAATATAATTTTATATTATATTATTTTACATTCCTAGCATTCAATATCTTTATCAATGGATTCAATTAATTGTTTTGTTACTTGATACCTAAATGGTAAATAATTCATATTTTATCAGAAAAAATTGGAGGATTTAATATTTAAATAATTATTAATTGTACTTTATTAAGACATTTGGATTTCATGTCAAATTATTATCATAAACTACCGCAATTGTAAAGTCTGTGATAAAAGATTTATTTATCTTTGGTTACTAAAAAAATTAAATCAAAATAAAATTAAAAAATACAAAAAAAAAAAAATAAGATAAAAATAAAATAAACAAAATCGAAAAATATTATTAATTTTTGTGACACGTTAAATCTTCTTTATGCAACCAAGCTTATAAATAAACCTATAATAATTCGTTAATATATTTCTTTATAATCTATAGAAGCAGAATTTCGAAGCTGTTATAAATAGGTGTTTTTAAATTGAATACTTTATATCTTTAACAACATAATATGTATCTTGGTTTTATAGAAAATTAAGAGTTTGTTTTAGCTTTTACAATACAAATAGAATTTTTTTAATTTTTCATAAGAATTACATTTATTATAAGCATGTTAAAAGAGAATACTGTAATTGTTTGAACCAAGTTGCGATCGATTATATTTTAAGTCCGCTGTAATGAGACTAAACTTGTACTTTTACTTTAACGTTAGATATAACACTTGTGTTTGAACTTATTAAAACCAGAGAAACAAATGAAAATTTAATTGTAACTGTTGCCATGCTAACCTTATGAAAGTTTTTTAAGAAAAACGAATAACACAAGCAGTTCACCCTCAGTTACATATCGTATTTAATAATGCAAAAGAAACGTCTTTAAAGTAATAAAATATAACAGTTTTCTTTTATAAATTGTACAAAGCTGCAATGTAATGAGGTTTTGAAGTTAAATCTGATGCAATATTTTGCAATTTTTCTCAAATAGCATCGTATCTAAAATTTCATTTTATCGTTACAAATAAAAAGAAGTAAAGTAAAGAAGATCGTAGTAAAAATTAAACACATTTTTTAAATTATGTTTAATAACATTGAAAGTCACTAAACTCTTCCTGAAAGTTAAATAAGGCAGTTAATAATCTATACTATCTATTAATAATATGTTAAAACATTAATTATCTATCAACTAGTGTAACCTATAAATTTTTACTCCTAGGGGACGAAACCGTTGATCTCACCACCCACTTGGAAACTTCGGTGAACCTTGGTGAGCATGCATTTACCCAAATGCAAGGTGATCTCGATCGTCAGCGGCTTTTAGGCGAACGTCCCACCTCCGATCCTCTAGCCGACATCATGCTAAAACAGATGCAACACAAAGAACGGTAAGATACTTCATATTAATGTACTAACCCTGAAAGAGTCTTTAAATTTTCAAAAAATTGTTAACAAAATTGTAAAGTCGGTCGAATCAAAGTAATTAAATATGCCTTGAGTTCTTTTTTCTTTTACTTCTAACGAAAAGGCCCGTTGTAGGGTTATAAGTGTATAGAATAGAATTGCACGCGGCATGAAACATGCATCGGAAGTCGACGAGCCCCCCACGAGCGTCACGACTTTTCGCCATTAACGTTCTATTTTTACGTTACGTCGAGTTATTCTCGGTTAAATAAAGTGGGGGTGCGTCACCCTACACACGGTTTATCGGTGCGCAATGGATTATCGATCGTACTCGATGAAATTCCGCGAGAGACGAAAATAGATTGCGAATGCCCTGGAAACGAAGTTAAAACCACGTGTTCGTGATGCCATGCCGGCTCGATTTTAACGTTACGTCAGCATTAACCATGACGGTTGATCGTATCGGGCGTTTTAGCTTAGCTTAGATATATTTTCGGTACCTCGTCAGGGTGACGTTGCCATTTGGTGTTATGAACCGTTATTCTTACTTTACATAATAGTCGCACGACTTTTGCAATAAGTCTGCATACGAATTGTTATTGGATACCTTGAGTAGTTTCTAGCATTGAATTATATTAATAGAGAATAGTTGGGGATCGCTTTCTGGTTTAATGGGTTCTTACAATTCTGTATTTTAAGAAGTTTCAAAACTTTCTTTATACTTTATTATTATTTCGGATGATTTCTTTATCTTTTTAATTTCATTCAGGTACCCTTTGATAATCAGTAACACATTTAGACTCACAAATAGTACTTACATTAAGTGTTAAACAAATTCATACAAAACCATATCAACATTTTTATGAGTAAATCCATTTTTTAATTTGATATTTTTACAATGAAATTATTGTTTTACAGCATCGTAATAGAAACTTATTATATATTCTAATGAGCGATTGACTACTCTAGGGCAGACCTTGAATCGAATTTGTGAATTTTTCAAAGTAACGAAGCTACCATTTTTTCATGACTATGTTTCTTAAAATAATTCAAGAAACATAGAAACTGTAATGCTAATTTCGACAGTAGTCTGAAGTAGTGCGTAAATAATTTTGAATAAGTCGTAAATTATAATACTACCGTAAATTTTTTATAAAAAATGGAATTAATAATTTAAAATTTGTTTACTTTCGTTAATATTTCTTATTTAATTAGAATAAAATCAAACTTTATTAATTTAAAAATAATGTACGCACTACTTTTATTTAATGCAACAAGTATATTTGTAAATGATATGAAATAATAATCATTTACTCATAGTATAGATGTTGTAGTTATACTTTACAGTAATTGTAAAAGTTATTATGTTTTTTCTATTAAAAAGTTTAATTTATACTATCTTAAAGAAAAGTAACTTTTATAATTGAAACTTGAGTATGATGAATCAAGAATTTAAAAGACATGTTAAGCAGTTGTCTTCACGTAATTACATTTAATCAGAAAAATAAAATTATTAATAATACCCTTCTGATTATCTGGTTTGATAAAATTATATATTTTATGCAAATAAAAATGGTTAATTTTTATTTCGTGATCTTGGCCTGGAAAATGTATAGTTATCGCGATTATACTGGCCTACTTTTTTTGAACTTACAAAAATTTAAGCTTTTTATCAAATCAACCAATGCACTCGTATATTATTTATTATATATTTATTTAATAACATATAATACGCTTTCATATTCTTTGCAAAATTCGATCGACTTAAAATGACCATAATGCTCGAATATGGATGTAAAAAATAGCTTATTAATTGCTATACGAAACGATTTTTTCCACTGAGAAAATTCTACTAAACTAAAACTCTAAAGTCTCAATTTCTTATTAAATCAGATCAATTGCAAAGCTATTGTATGTAAATCAATAACCATTACATTAATCCTTCTAAACACATATGTGAACACCTTTTTTAATGTATGATATTATAATTTCGGGATTAGTAAAAGTCGGACTTAGATATGACCATTTTTTACTTTTTTGTAAACAAATGAATACATTTTTTAAAAAATTCTCAACGTCAGGCCCTTAGGTATGTTTTAAATAAGATACCCAAATTTATCCAGATTTTTAAATCCATAGTTTGATAACGATGTTTGGGTCGAAAGTTTATGCTTTTTTTCACTAATAATTACCGACCAAAAATTGTTTCTCAATTATTATTTAAAAACGATTTTGTCGTAATAAAATTAAAAAGTCAAGCCCTTCCTTATATTTTAAGCTATCCGTATGAATTTTCAGATTTTTAATTCAATATTTTATTCATTTTTGAGTTAAATGGTGCAGATTCTTGTAATTTGGGTCCGACATCCCGTTTTAATATCTTTTTTAAAACTTATAAATTTGAATTTGACTTACCCAATGAAAGTATTTTCAAACTATTAAATGTATATTTTAAATTGATAAGTGATATAGTACAGCTGATTTGATTTTAATAAATGAACGTAAGAAATAGAAAAAGGATTTCACCACAAGAAAAGAAATGAAAAGAAATATAATCTGGTTCTACCAGGGATGTATTATGATATAGATATAGTTAACGTCACAATAATGTTACCGTGGTTGAGAAAAAAACGTAATAAAAGGAGATGAAAATAAAATCTTGTGTGGCTTTAATTTGTTCTTTCCTGCGCGACAAACCGGAGCCATGCTCGAAACTTCATCAGCAAATACACTTTGAGTCACGGAAATAAATCATCCAAACGAAACGTCTTAACGTACAACTCGTGAAAGGCCCGAAACCTTGAACGAGATTTTAAATCGAAAAAATGTCAGACTATGTCATTGTGCTAATAACAATCGCCAGTATAATCTAATAATAACGAGCTATAAAACTGTACGAATCATAATAAAATTCATCAATTAGCAACTTTAACATCGGTAAAATAGATTTCATACGCATCTAAAGTCACAACAGTAAGAAATTTATGAACGTTCAGAACATATACTGTCAGAATAAATGTGTAATTGGATCAAAAATAATATTATCAAAGTTTATTTTAATCTTATTGGTTTGATAATCGTTTTAGATCTCTTTTTAAATGAAAAATTTCTTCAAGTTAAAAAAGAGTCTCTCAAAGTTTAAGTTAGTTAATTTATTTACTTGGGTAAAATTTAATCTCTAAAGTTTCAGTACATTCGTACTTTTTATACGTACCTACGAAGTTGGCTGATTGTTTATTTCGTTATTCAATCACACGATACTCGAGTTTCTGATGGTTTAACAAGATATCTCGATTCCCTCACAAACAAAGTCAAAGATTTTTCAAGATGCTTCTTAGAAATTTAATTTGCGATCCACCATAAATTCGAACGGATGATTACAATAAATTGACGTCAATTTGCATTTCTTCCTGCGTAAGAATAGACTTTTTGTCAGTAGTAATCATTTATGCTCGAATTTCGTGATCGACCGTATTTAAAATTCCATAAATTCATGGAATCACAACACAACAATTTTACATATAATTTCATGTAATTACAGAAAAAAAATTTTTTTTTGTGAGAAAATTGGTAGTTTGCAGTCTTTAAAATACAAGAATCACGGTTAATAATATAGTAGTAACACGTGTCGTTGTATATCTGACATATATCTAATATACGTAAATTTTTACATATAAATAATTAAAACAAATTTAAACATTATTTTTATTGTAAACAATAATTATTTACTTCAAAATTTTATATACAATAGGTATATACGATATAATAATTTATTTATATATTATGTCTAACGCCTCTGATAGACAGTAAATTATGAGTTTGAAACAAACATTAAGTCTAACTACAATATATAATTTTAATAGGCGCAGACGACAGTACATGACCTAAATAAAAAATTGGGTTACTTTGAACATTGTGTAAATTAAACGAACGATTTATGATGCATTTTTATATTAGTTCTTGTAAATATTCTTGACAATTCGTTTATTAAATTTGTTAACTGCAAATAATAAAAATAACGTTCGCAAGGAACGGAAAATTTTACTTATAGTATAATAAATGTTATAATTGAAGTACCTGCTCGACGTTGAAAGAAAGAAAAAACATTGTTTCTCCAATATGTGTAGCGCCAGAAAGTTTACAATGGCACATTACACGCACGAAGTTAGTGTAATCCTTGTAAAATTTCCTACCGCGGCGCGAATAATAAGGAAGGATAAAAATAGAACGGACAACACCTGAAAGTAGGTGAATTGATGTTAACTAGGTCGACGATCGAATTTTCAGGCTCATCAACAAGGTGATTCACTTATTCTTCTACGCAATATCTTTTACCCGCCTAGTCGACCCTTTCGGATGGTAATCGCGGGTAGAAATCTATACGAAAGCTCACGTCACCGCACTCACCCTCGTGACGCATGTACGTTGGTTATTCGCTGACACTCGACGTAACGTACCGTCTATCTCGCGATCCTCAAACACCGGTTGGTATATATAGGTATACACGTGCTGGAGGAGACTAATGCAAACATGACTTGTCTAATCGGCCAAGTTATGTTGTTTACCAATGTTTGCATGTTTAAATTGTTCTATACCGTTGACGTACTTGCAGACCTTTTCTCCTTTTTTTTTCTTGTGACTCAAAGATTCTTATCTATTGCGTATTGTTTCAGTGAGTTAAAAACTTTTTAATTACTTAACGTAAATATGATCTTTATTTAATTTCGATACCAGCCAAGCGTTTTGGAGACAATGTCTGACTAAACTCGGAACACGTCTACTTAGAGAAATAATTTCTTTTATTTATATGGGAATAGAGGGATTATTTATTGTTTAATTTTAAATATTTGGTTTTTAGTAAATCATTACTTCTTTTTTCAAAATTTTATATTTTGTCTGTGCTTTCTTTGAAAATCTACATTTTTATAACTTCGATGGTTGTTATAGAAACGTTTAACATTCTCTCTGTGTATCCATATTTTTAATTTCAATCACTATTTACATATCTATTATTTTTACTATTGACGTATATTAATATGCAAAATGGCATAATTTAATTTAAATTAACTAAAATTGAAAGGTATAAAAAATTAGCATAGCACAACTTTTCTTTTCTTTATCTAACCTTCATTTAAAGGATAGTTTACAAAGAATTCTTTAAAGCTTGTCCATTTCTTCTTAAAACAGCGATTAGCTACAAAAAAAACTTTAATTAATATTAACGATAACGATATCTTTCTAACTATTAATAATTGTGAAAACAATTCTATTTCAATTTACGTAAATGTATATATGTACATATATGTTCAATTCTATATGCACGCGTGGAATTCTTGTAATACGATAGGGATTCTATATTCAGACACTTTAAATAATTCAAAGTATCGAAAATACATTTTCAATACCATCATACGTTTATTTGGGTAAACCAAAAATCTCTGCTACCTTCAATATAGAAATAACAATTAACAAAATATTGAATAATTCATCGATTTCTTCACCGCGCACGCAACTTCGTAGAAAATAATATATGTATGTATATGTATATATACATACCTATATATATTGATATAAAAGTAACGCATATTCATTCATCAAGCGGTCGAAAAGGCTCGCTGAATAGCCGGTTGAGGGGGTAGGTATATAGCCGAGTCCATCGACAGTGGGGTAGGTTGCGTCTGCGCAAGGATCGGCGTCTCCCTCCTCTTGCACGGTATAGGAGGGAGTGACGACTCGGTATACTTCGGCTGGTGCGCGTGTCACGATCCCAGTTTCACGCGATACTCCGTTTGAGTCACTGCGTTTTATATATATATAGTGTACTTTAACTCGTAGTATTTTAACGCGTGTGTGTGTGAAATTACTCTCTGTCCGTTTGCTACTATCCTCGAGTAATCAGATAGCCGATCCGAGGATCGCTAATCCTATACGGAATGGTGATGATTGACATGACCGATGTTGTCGAAGATGAGGACCGGTGCGTATTACAGCGCAAGCTCAGTATACCCTTCATTTATCGAGCGCGCGCGCGGGCGCACATTGACGCGTGCACGGGGCGTCGTCCTCCCGCGCTTTCCTCTCTGTATATCGGTGGATACACCATATGTACATACGCGAAAATGGATTTTTAATTACCCTATTTCGATTTACTTTTCTTATTATTTATTCTCTTATTATCATTTATTTGCTTCAATACTCCACGTACAATGTGATGAAGATTTAACCATTGCATTGTAGTAGTATCTATACTGTACAAATATTTAACGTTGCTTGCTGCAAAGCATAGGTATACATATACAATTTTCACCCACTGTATTTTATCTCCATTGAATAAATAGAGAGTAAATTAATAGTTTTATTTGTATAAGATTAATTGAAAAATTCAAACAATCGCGACATAATAAATAATCACGGTCTAAGTGCATAGTTACGTGCCTTTTGTTGTATTACAGCATTTGATAAATAATTCAAATGAATACGCATTAAGAAAGTAAATAATAGTATGAAATTGATAGAAAGAAAAATATGCGTGATAAGGGCATTGTTCGTTTGATATCAATTGAGCATGCGCGAAACCTGAATTCAACGATTGCCATAGTTACTCTTGCTGGTTGTTCCCAAAATTAAGGCTACGTATCGCTGTTGTTCGATTTTCTTTTTTGGAGATGTTATCGTAATAATCACTTCTTAACATAAAATACAATTTATGCAAATGACCAACGATTATCGATCGTATACGAATTCTTAAATTATTTCAACATCGACCAGGTCAATTATTATATCGTACATATCGATATTAATTGTATATGATTAAATATATTTACGTTTTAAATGTAAATTAATGTTCAATGTTAAAAGTCAGGCAGTTTGACTTTATCTTAAAAGAACAAATCTTTAAAACTAGATTTTCAAAGGTTAAAGGTCTTGACGTTCTCTGAAGATACGAATAAGTGCATTGACGTGCATGCAGCCTTGTCGATTAAAAGCACGTTTGCTTTTTAAAAGAGCACGTTCACCACCGCGTTAATGCTCTTCTTCTATATTCATCTTTTATTATTTTCAACCTCTTTCTTTATTGAATTGAAACGGATAAAGGATTAATTAACCTAGTTTCATCGAGTACCAAACTGCATCAGATACTTGTAGTACTTTGACATTCTTTAACCCTCTTGTGCGCTCACTCCCAAACTATAATAATAAAAGTTATCTTGTAATGAATGGTATATCGTGCAAGGGTAAATATACGTATTGTACTTATGTGCGTTAAAGGCAATTTCAACTATATACTTCGTATTATTTATTACACATAAAACATTAAGATTTATCGAGATGTGTTCACGTGTTCGTTCGTATATGTATATATATATACATTTACGAGAAATACTATTATAGGATGAAACTTTTTATCACTGATAACTTAATTCTAATTTATTACGAATGTTTTGGTAATAAATAATACGAATCCACTATCTTTTATTTCGAACAATACAACTATTAATTACAATAAATTTAATAAACGTTCACTTTACTGTTACATTTTTGTGTTGAATTTAATTAATTGATATTTAAGTTCTTTACGTTATATTGTAAAATAATAAATTATGTTATTTATTGTAATTATTAAAATATATAAGTGAGTAATCAACAATTGTTTCAACGTGATATACTTATAATTTATTGACATTGATATCGATACGCATTAATCAATTTATAAAGTAATATATTTCAAATATATTATTTTTATTATCAACAGAGTAATACAATTTTAGTAATGAAACCTTACAATTAAAATAAATTGAAATATTTCATCTTATTTGAATAATGTTAACACTTTTATAAATATAAAGTGAAAAAGAGAGCTTAAAGTGACAGTATTTTAATAAAAACAAATATTCGGTAAAGTAAAAATGACCAAAGTTTGCCTGACCTTAATCAAAACATTGTACATAATTATTCAATAATTGCAAAATATTTCTCAACCCAACCACTTTATATAACGCAACGATACCTTTAAGAAAAAAAACTTCCTAAACAAGCTAAACGTTACAAACTGTTGATTCAACCTTCCTCTATCTTTAAGCTTGACATAGAGAATAAAACAAAGCGGAAGAAAAAACTCACTGAAAATCGCAAATTAAGTGTTGCACAAGCTTAATAGCAGAGTCTCGCATGGATTTATCAAACGGAATAATTGGTATTACTCGATATAGAACATTGTTGTGAAATCGGGTAGGCTCTCCGATTTTGTAAATGCCGCTTCCGGTGATCGACCGTTACCTTGGTGGCGTCGACGCGACGAGGTTTTACGCGACAACCCGGTTCGCGTGCGCTTTATCGATGTTCCTTGGTGCCCTGCGCTTCTTCCAAGTAGGTCGTAAAGTACATATTCACCCAGCCAACTGATTTCGGGCAACCGAGCTGAATTCCAATCAGTTATCATCGATGTAGGTATTTTCTATTTTAGATTCCAGCATTTTGTTTCATTTTTACAACAAATCTATTACGGTTGTTCGAAAGTTGTAGTTGTACGCTTAATTTCGGAAACTATTACAATTTGTATATGAATAATTCATTTACAATTTCTTTTATTCTCAGTGTTATTAAAATGGGGTTGTTTTTAGCGATAAATAATAATGCAGCTATATAGCTTTCGTTAACTTTTCGGAATTTAGATTATTCTTCATTGTATTATTTAGTTACGATGCAGAACTTTACTGAACGTTTTAAAAATTCAAAGTACAATTATAAATTAAATTTTCATGTACATTAGTAATTTAATAATAATAAATTATATAATTATGATAATTATCGTTATTAGGGGATTACATAAGTTCAGTATTTTAGGAGTTGATTAAAATTTGCACTTTTGCAGAAAACAAGAATAAACTTTGGTCTTCAGATCCATCGATAATAATAATTTTCAATTTTATAATTTATTATGACAATAACCTTCACAGTACTATTATTACTAAATCATTTATTTTATGTACAATAAATAATAGTAGTAACTGCTGTTTAAATATACGATACAAAAGAACTGTTAAACTTTCGAGTTCCGGTTAGTATATATCTGTGAAAACAATATAATTAGTTTAGCTTTATGAATATTAATATTTATTCTAACGCAGTTTATCCAATTGAACAGGTAAAGTTTGTTCATACATTTACAAAAAACATCGAGTTTTAGCAACTGAATGACATTAATGTCATTCTATTCACCGCATTAGTTAGTTTTCCAAATTAATAAACCCAGAAAATCGTTCAATAATTTTCCGTAACGATTACTGCAATTGTGGGTCATACATAATTCTCGGAAAATGGATTTATACTACACTAAACGATAAAGAAGAAAAAAAACAACACAATTTGCGCGTACTTATAGTGTATAGTCCACATAAATTTAAATTAATTAAGAAATTTAGTATATTTGTTAATTTTGTGTTGTGTATAATTTAATTTAACTTGTAATATTTTACATGTAACTTTACTTGCAATATTTACGATACTATAGAGGTATTTCTGCATCAGACGATACTAGGACAATAAAAATATTCATAATTCTATCTCGTTTTAGTTATTAATAATGAACGAATTACTTACATTATCATTAACAATCGATAGTCTACGATACGGTAAGGTAAATGATTTAATATTCAGATTTAAGTATACGATAATCGAATAAATATAAGTTTATGCAACTCGGCTAAGATTCTATATCCAAATTTGAATCTACAATCATTGCGAACATTGCATATTTCACATATTTTTACTGTAAACTTTGTTACGATATTGCACGGTATACGATGTACAGGTATACGTTCTTGACCGTCCCCGGTAATGTTTGAATTAATTAAGTCACAGACAAACCAAACGGTAACCGCTAACGTTCAGGTATAATATACATGTATGCAACTACCGCATTGTACGACTATGTACAGACGTATACGCACATATGTACATACACCTCCGCGAAAGATGTTTAACATACCTATTATTTTTTATTTTAATTGCCACTATTTATACCGTGTAGACCGAGTTAATTTTAATAAATATTAAATTATTTGGGTACTTTATAACGGTAAGATAAATTATTTATTTTACACTTTCATTTTTCAAGAGTGTCTATAGTCTAGAATAATTATTTTACCAATCAATTTTTGTAATTACTTGCACTATTAAGATTCCATATTCGAGTAAACTAAAGTCGTATATATTATCGGACGAACTTGAACCATCAAATATATCAGAGACAGTTTGATTCGTCACACGTGGATAACAAAAGTGAACAAGATAAAAGTCTCTGTATTTTACTCATCGAGTTATCTAACTCCAATTGTATTATGCAAAATTCCTTTATTACGTAATCAATTATCAATACAGAATTTCAATGTTAATTAGTAACATTAAATACATAGTATTTATACGATATATAAATAAAAACGATATTTTGTTAATTTAATGTGTAAAAGCGGTACCTGCCATTATTAATCACTTAATTAGCAAATTATACTTTTATGTAATAATACATTTTTTATAAATATTTTAAAAATATACTGTAACGCACATTCCTTCTAGTCGTGTATAAATATATGTGTGTAAATTAAACAATGCACTTTAAATATTAAATGAAAATGTTGATCGTCGCACAACGGAAATGAACATGTATCAGCGCCGAGGAAACATACGAAGAACGAAATAGTCAAATTATTATTAGCCTAGGAAAATATTTTTACTCTAGCGAAGATGCGTTCTCCATATGCGAATCACGAGTATATATATAAAATTTGATTCAAAACAGGCGTCGCATTTAATTTTTTGACACATGCGTTTCCGTACCTATATACGTATATGTGCACTTTATTTACTCGGAAATACCCTTATGCAACGATATATTTATAATACCTTTACGCAGCTTACATTGCCTTCTCTCCCACACTCTTAATACCGTTTCGAAATCTGTAAACATCAGTTTTAATTAAATTTAATATATACGTCAACAATTAAAATTTGTTTTCGTTCGGTGAATAATGCTTATAAACATTGGTTAGTGTTTATTTGGATTTTCATTGACCGAAACTGTTTATTTATCGAATAAAGTTATAAAAAATTTTGACGTATCTTAGTATATATAAAGCCGTTCTGTTTTATATATTTAGAATTGTATTTGTTTGAAAGAGGTTTATAATTATAGAAATAATTTGTTTTTAATTTATTATGAATAAATGTATTAAATTATGAGAGAAAAGTATTGTGTTTTTAATTTAATCGTTCAATTGAATAATAAAGTGTATTTGATGTATATGTTTACAGGTATGAACGGTTACTCAGACGTGCCAAAATGGAAGACCTTACTGAGGTCTCAGGAATTGGCTGCCTCTATCAAAGTGGAGTTGATCGGCAGGGACGACCAGTTGTTGTCTTTTTGGGCAAGTGGTTCCCAGCTAATAACCTCAACCTCGATAAGGTAAGATAATTTTCTTTAAATATCAACTTTCTCGGTCTTAAAAATGTCTTTTTGAAAAAAAAACTTATGCATTCCTTATGCGGCAAAACCTTCGTGCTCCAACTGTATCTCCAGTAAAATAAGAGTCACTCGGTGTGTTACAAAACTCACTTAACAAAATCATCAGAACTTCGATAAGAAATAAGTTTTTTTTAGATATTGTAAAATAATATCAATATTTGATTAATTACTTTCTTAACAATAATTGAGTTTATTATAATTTTAAGTTGATTTATAATAAGTAGTATATATATATATATATTTCGTATAAAATATTTATTCAGTAGAAGTTTCAATTAAGACACACATTACTTTTGTAAAGGAATATGCAAACCTAGATTTCATAAGGGTACGCGGAACGTAATAAAATGCATTAAATAATTGATAAAAAAAGTCTTTAATTAAAAGACAAGGCTTAATATATTATCGAGTCTCATCGTTAGCTTGATTATATTACCACCGAGCATAGGTGCCAGGGTGAACGAATTAGTCGGTGAAGATTATATGAACCTAAAAATAACGCTCATCAGTCTTCGATGAAAATCAATAAAGCACGCCGGGAATAGGTTTGAACAAAAAAAAAGGCGAAGGAGTTAGCGATTGAAAAGGAGCAGATCGTTATCTCGTGAATGTGAAATCGTCCGTTTGAGGCCATGGAAATTAACGTCCGCCGATAAATCACATGTATTTCGAGGTCATCCCCCTTTAATAATGGAGAAGCTTGCATAACTTTATTATGAAATTATAAATCACCGATCGTAGTAATAGACAGACGGGAAAACTGTCGCGAAAAACTGAGAATGGAAGAAAAATAGCAAAAAGGGTATATTTTGAAAATTAGGTCGAGTTCAGTATACTGCACGGAATATGTACTATATATATAAGGCATGTTGAATAAGAGAAACTAGTATAGTCGAGTGCCCGTTGTTACCTTAGCTTTACAATTTTTAAGATTTCTCTTATGTCTTTAAGTTTATTTTCTTTTATGTATTTATAGCTTCTTAAACCGAGGAGCTGAGTGTTCTGCGACTTTTTTTTGTTAATGCTTTAATGGGAAATAATTAAACTTATTATACGATCACGTATATTGAAATAAATTTTCAATTTCCGACAGTAAAAATGTAACTAGCGGTGTGCACACATATTTATAGATAATAAATGTTACAAACAAATGTACAATTGATTCAGCTGGTAATACATTTACGAAATTAATAGTGAAAAACAATAAGAGATATACGTAAATAATATTTTGAGGAAAAATAGTTTACCTATAACATTTCTATTTTCTTGAAATATATATAATATTTTGTAAGTACGGGAAAATAAATTTATAATATTTACTTTTCTATTTAGATAGAACGTTGACAAAAACAAATTCTTTATACGTGTGCGTTTTAACTTTTATTCAACTGTCTCTATAAATACTCAATAAATTCATATGTAACGAATAACAACGAAGTAAAATAGAAAACCGTACAAAATAAATGAAAGTTATTTTCAAGTCTTGGAGAATATGTTTACAAAAAGTCATTACGTAGATAGTTGAAAACTCTCCACGTAGATGTGTGTGTGTGTGAGTGTGTGTGTTTGTGTGTGCATATATAGCGCACAAAAAGGCTGCGACTTATATTTCCAAAGCCAAGACACAAGTTTTTCTTACGTCGAAGCTCGTTCGAACTGCGCAAAAGCGCTTGGAGATTATAGAGCGTTATACATCGGTTATTTTATGATCGCGCCGGGATGACTCGTGGTTTTTTGCGAACAAGGGATGAATCGTAGGACGTATAAGGGTGGGGACATATAGAACGGACAAAGGAGTAGGAGTACGAGGGGTTGGAGGAGGCGGGGGAGGAGGAAGAAAAAGAGGAGCAGGAGGGTAAGGGGGTGGATGTTTTCCCGAGAATGAGCGAGACAGAGAAGAGGTGCGAGCGACGGCAGATCGATTTGTACAAGCCTGGAAATAGACCGCGGCGCAAGGCCGATGCCGCGGCCATCTGCAAATTCTGTCTCGACGGAGTAAACATCGGACGTCTCGCCCCCGTCCCCTTGAAATGTTTCCTCTACGCGATTAGGATATTTCCTTCGTTGCATTTCCTTTATTGACTCTGGTTCGATCAATATGAGTATATATAAAGAGGTTGCTTCGCGACTACCTAGAATTCATGTTTTGTTTGGTCAAATGGAAACTATACGAGTATTTTATTTTATTTTTTTTTTATAATGTTTTGTCGGTATTATTAATACATTGTATTAACGTACAAAAAAATAAAAAAAAAAGTTTCGCTCAATATAATTGTTAACAGGAAAGAATAAGAAATTTTGATAGACGAATTTCGTAAAGTAAAGTAGGTGCATTAATAACTGTAATCGACAATTATTAAAACCTATTATTTAACCGTACACAGTCCATAGTTGTCTTTATAATTAAAATTATATATATAGTTCAATGAAAAAACTTTATACCAGAATTGTACAGTGGAAGTCAAAGTTTACTTGATAAACATAGACTGTTTTGTAATTTCCTGTTATCCAAGCGGATATTATTTGCTTTTTAATCTTTCTAATTATAAGTACAATAACTGCCAAATAACTATCTTAAATAAATTTTCAAGGTTACGCAAGGTGTATTCTTTTTAAATAATAAATACTATACATTAATAGAATTAAACGATTGGTATAATTAATTAATTTGAATGAATTATCAACAATTAGATTAAAGTAAACATTTTCTTTTGCAGGCCTTATTGTATCTGATACAGTTACTGGACCCAATTGTTAAAGGGGACTATGTAATTGCCTACTTTCACACCTTGACGGTCAGCAGTAATTACCCAAGTCTGCATTGGTTGAAAGAAGTTTACAATATACTTCCATACAAGTAAGCGAACAGTACTTTTTTTTAATTATTATGTAAATAATAAAAACAGTGACGTAACGATCATGAAAAATGATATCGTGATCGAAAGAATAACAGTTAAAAGTATTTAGAATAAAATCCATTTTCAATACAGTATTAAAAAAAAAAATTAATTCATACGATTTTCCATTTCAGATACAAGAAGAACTTGAAGCAGTTTTATATTATCCATCCAACGTTTTGGACAAAGGTATGTGTAAACAGAAATTACGAGCGAACCGTGAAATAGAAAAAAAAACACTCAGTAGTATATTGTTCGTTAATTTTCACGCGTTTTTCGCATGAAGCTTCCGTGAACTTAAACATTTTTCTCTCACGATCTATTGATCGGGCTTCACGTATATACACACCAAACGCTACGGTTGCGTACGTATCATTTTCTCCGGTTTTTCCGGTCTTGACCTTCTAAACGTCCTTCACAATGAGCATCTTAGTCACCGACGTTTTAATTTCATCAATCAAAATGCGATTTTTAGATCTCTATTATTAAATTATGATTATCATTTACGATAAAGTATATTGCATATCTTTCATTATTGTTCCATGCTTTTTAGTTTTTTTTGTACCGTTTGCGTAAATGATAATCGTTTGCTCTAAATGTCATTCTCTAAATTTTTAATTTTTCGAAGAATCATACTTATTTTGGTAATACTGCGTGTATTGTTTTGATAATCACATTTTTTTTAATAACGGTCTAAAGTATTAAAAACATTTTCAATTATATTACAAGAAAATATTCATCTATATATAAAAGCTATTAGATTATAATCAGGATGTCGATGTATCTTGCATTAATTTCAATTTTTAATCAACCTTTAGTGTTATTATTCCATTTATTGAGTGTACTGAGATTAACATTTCAAGCGGAAAATCACTTTATTAGAGTAATTTTCTTTACATACTGCTATTCACATCATTATGTTAAATGGTACAAATATTTTTAAAATGTAGTAAACATTTTTTTTAATATCTTAATTATAATGGTCTGTAATAATCATATTACTTCGTTTGATATATTGTTTATTAATAAAAATTAGTGATAAAAATGTAATCGTAGATCAAATAAAATCAACATATTTTATTGATTCGTTAGATGATGACTTGGTGGTTCACGACATTTATGGCTCCGGCGATTAAACAGAAGGTGCACAATTTGCCGGGAATCGAATATCTCTACGAAGTCATGTCGCCCGATCAGCTTGAGATCCCAGCTTATATCACGGAATACGACATGACGGTAATTTACTTGTCTAACTTTGGATATTAATAGGTTGCAAAAAACGAGGGTCTAACGAGAACGCTTACGTATTAAGAACACGTTTTTAATTTTTCATTTGTTGAATCGTTCTATCGTTTTGTGTATTGAACTTTATGCTCTCGTATATACTATGACAAACAGCATGTCTTTTTATGTCACATGTATTATTCAATGATACATTGTATACTTATTTACGACCTTCGTTTTTTGTAATGAATGCATTTTTATGATCTGATTGTGTAGATTATTTTACAATTTCGTCTTAATTAGTTATCGTGTTTCAAATTTACGTTAAAAGGCAGTGTTTGCACCAAAAAAGAGTGATTTAAAGTATTTGATTTCCATATTTTATATAGCTATTGCTTGTAAAATCCTTTATTAGAATTATAACAGTGTGCTTTGAGCTGGTTATAAAATGTTCTTGTTTCTCATTGATTTATTTTATTAGAAATATTGCAATTTTTGTTTTTCCTCAAACTAGAAAGAATAAGAAAATAGTCAGCAAAAATAACATAAATATCATGTGATTATAACGACACGACTAAAATTATTTATTGTATAACTCTATTGGTAAATTATATTCAATTTCAAGAGAACAGAGTTATCGTGTTTAAATCTGCAGTATATGTATTGTTGCATTTTGCTGCTAAAAGCAATTAATTCAAATAATTTATGTCACATGGTTTACATCGTATAAATAATAATTCTGTAATTAAAAACATTTTTCAGTGTAAGATACAAATTAAGTTGTATAATTATGTATATTTAGTAAAATGAATTTAAATAGCTTTGCCGTAAAAACAATTTTTTACTTATAAAAACAATTGCAGATCAACGGTTTGAGGTACTACCAACCGGACCAATACTCGCAGGCTTCCACGTAACTGCCGGCCGCGATCCTCGTCTAGGACAAAGCTAAACCTCCTCAGCGTGGGATTACCTCCCCCGGCTGTTTAGTACGCCTTCGTGTCGTCGAGGATCGCCGAGTCCGCGGTAACTCAAGGCGCCCAGCCGAAAGGACAAGGCGTCGCCTGATCCTTAGCTCGAGGTAGAGGACGAGGACTGGCTAATCTGCAGCCAAGGAGACTAAAATATGAAAACAACAAAATAATAATATACCGAGAAAGCAACCACCGCGCTATTCTAAGGGGGCTAAGTGCCAAAAGCAAATTTCCTATTACGCGTCGTGTCTCGCTATTTCGCGTAGCGATCGCTGTAAATATGCGACGAACGTCACGAAGAGAGTTGTACATTTTAAAGAGATAAAAAAAAATATATAACAAACTGCCATCGATGGAAAGACGCTTTCCGAGAGAGCAGACTGCCTTTTGTAGGACGTCAAAGTGGCCAATTTATTAAAAAAAAAAGAAAAGACAAGACAGTTAAAAGGAACGAGCCTTAGTTTTGTCAAACTTCCCCTATATTGATCTTTGTCCCCCTTGCGAAGGCTCGTTTATTTCATTTGTATTTGATCCCCCTTCGATACACCACATCCTTACCTTTATTTCGGTGTGTTTTTGAAATTTGAACAATTTGGCACTTGGCTGCCTTTCACATTCCACTTGATGCTTCACGACGCTGAGTATTATCGATATTATTAACAAGGGTTTGATGAATAGAGCTTTACTGTTTCGAGGAAATGGCGTGAATGATAGCGAAAAAGCGAGAGAGAGTGAGACAGAGCGAGAGAAAAAGTAAGGGAGAGTGAGAGAGAGAGAGAGTTATAGAGAAAGAGAGAGCGAGAGGTAATGTGCACTCGTGACGAATTTCATTATTATTACGCATCGCAGGGTAGGAGATATATATTAAGGTGGCCTAGCAAAATCCGCGATGCAATATTATTATTTTTTTTTTTAATTCCTTTCCTCATATACTTATTATTTTTCTATAAAGCGATGAGAACCACGTGATCCACTTTACGGCTTTAAAACTAATAATTACGTCGATAGAACGCTTTTGAAATAATCGTTCAACAATCGATATATGTAAACTAGAGATTGCAAAAAACAATCGCAGATTTCGATGTTTGTCGTTCGGTATGTCGTCGTTGCTGCCTATACTCTACGCCTCGAGATACATCTTAAAATTCATCCCAAAAATGATGTGCGACGTGAACGTTGTGAATTCGTTTATTTTGTTCTAAATACAATCATAATTTTATTATTTTTAATTTTATTATTTTATCGTTATTTTTATTAATAAAACTGCGCAGTTATGTATACCAATAGTCTTATTTTCTTTTAGTTTTAAAATATTTTTATCAGTTGTATAATACAGAAAACTTTTATGTTCTTATATGATTATTGTCATCGACATTGTGATACGTTTCAATAAATTTTTTTTAATTATAATTCTTTTCGAAAATTACTTGTTTCATTATCATTGACTAATATACAAGTGCTCAATCAACCGAAGATTCAAAATAAATTTGAGTGAATATATTTAATAAAAATATTAAACGTCGCTAAGTTATTCGTATAAATTGTTAAAAATACAAAAGAAAAAACTTGGACCCCATGACACTGTCTCTCTCTATCTAGTGAATTAGGGAAGCATTTTGATGTTAAATTCGTTTTAAACTTTTGAGAGTTTATGAAAAAGCGAGATGTTTATAAAAAAAAATTGTTACAAAATTCGACAAAAAAAATTTACTTGAATATATGCCACGTCAAAGAAGGTGTTCGCATTTGCATAGATCGAGTATACGCAAAGAAAAAACTATACTTATATATACATAAATATATAAATAATAGTAAGTTTGTTTTTCTAACTCTGCGCAACGTCGCGTTAAATTATAAAAAATTTCGTTCGCTGCAGGAGAGTAAACAAAAAAGGTGGATAAATCAATACTGTTCCATCTCCTTCAGTGACCGAATTTTGTTACCTTTGCGGTATTAGAGAACAAACTAACAAACGTTGACCTTAGTCTAGATTAAAAAAAAATACAACAATCAGCGTACCCTAGGGGATTAAGAAAATATATAAAACAAGTTATATAATATGTATACCTATAAGTATCGAAAAAAAATCATAGCGAAAAAATGGTTATATGGCAGCCAGCCCTATTTTTTAAAAGTAAATGAACGCAAAACTATATTTAAAAAAAGCGAATGAACGCGCTCGGAACTATGTAAAAATGATAAAGAACTACTTAGGATGAAATTAATTAAAAGAGTAAACAAGGGGAAAGGTAAATTCGAGCGTTACGGATCGCTTCAGTATTTTCGGGATTAAAAAGAAAACTATATAAATGGATGCTAGAGGTGTGCTATTAGATAAAAGGATTTAAAATCACCGAGTGGTATGTGGATGCACTTTAAAAGAAAATCTGAGAGAAATTCTACGTAGTTAAGCTGTAACGAGTATCAATTAAATTTTTACTTAGCAATAGCTTTTGAAGTAACTATCTAATTGCCGAAGTTCTATGCACGCGCGTATATCGTATCAAGAAAGTGGAAAACGCATATGTGCAATCATATCAATCGTTCAGTGATAAGAAGAATAAGCAAAGAAAAAATATTACAAACTATAAAGTAAACAACAAATGAGGAATAAAAATGTCCTTTGAAAAATCTATTCAATTAAAATCTCAATTTTTCACTTTTTGACTCGTTAAATACTGCACTGAAGATAATTAAATGCGCAAATCCATCGTTAATGTTATTCGAGAATGAGAAACTTAATATTAAATGCGAAGTTGTTTTGAAAAAAAATCTGATAATTCTACCAAAGATCTAAGGAGACAAAAAACTATAAATATTTACAGATCAATAAATATATATATATATATATATACTAAATATAAAAACACACTTCTGTGATTAGTTACGATTGAAAAAAATTATTGCTGATTAAAAATTACGTTGTTATTATATTATACTAATCGAATTACCTAAATACGAGTGCCCATATTCGTTAACACTTAACAAAGACAAAAAAAAAATGATGAAAAAGTAGCCCTATAAAACACTCATATATGTAAGATACCAGCGGGACAGCCCTTCCGTTATCTGTAAATAATAGAATTTATCAATATCATGCCGAAAATAATTATATCGCATATTTATATATATACATATATATTCATACATGTAAACTTGTAAAATATATATATGTATACATGTATTTATATATATATAATTGAAAAAGAATAAAAATATTACCTATAAAGTGGAATTAACGACAAACCCATACGTAAATCTTGCTCGGCATCATAGAATTTAGTTAGTATAGAAAACAAGGGCTTAACTATAAATATTTCAAAGAAGGTACTTATATATATATCCACATGACAAAACTATGTTACAAAAAAAAAACGCTTGAAGTCTATTACGAGCGCAGTCGCGCATAAAGTGCAACCAAAAAAAAACAAAGTAGTTGAAACGTGTAATGATCGTAGAAAACTGAGAGCGAAAGCCTATGAAAATATTAAAAAAATATAACTAATATATAACAATGGGAAAAATCGGCATTTCCTAGTTCCGAATCTGCTTATGACTTTATTTTCTTATTATAAAAAAACGATATCGATTGTTGTTATTGTATCGAGATTATCTATATTCGAGATCATAGATGGTGTATACAGGAAGGATATTTTACTATGTGAGACTTTGCTAATCTTAGATAGCGTCGAGACGTATTTTCAGTATATGCGAAATAAATTTAGGCGACTTTCTTACTGAAGCCTCGAAAAATTGTAACTCTTATCGCTTGATTTCTTTTTTTCTTATCACCTAGTAGTAAACATTGTCAAAAAACGGAGAAATGAAAAGTATGTTGTTATTATTATTATTTTGAACGAAATCGGAATGGTTTATACATATATACATATATATATCTGCATACATAAGAGTTATAATAATTTATAATATTATATTTTATTAAAATAAGTATTAAATCATGTTTAATGCAGTTCTTTAATCAACATTGTTAAATCTAACAATCTGTTTACATATTCGAATTACGTATAACAATTAATTACTTTATAGGAATATAAAATACATTTATTGTGTATTAAACGTAATATTAAGAAATTTGCTTTTTTTAATGTGAAATACCACTAACATGGTGCAAAATATGTATCAAAGATTAATAAAAACTGATATTTTTAACAATGAAGTTATTGTAAATACTAATTTAGATAAGCAAACAATTATACATTCTCATATTTGGGTAGATTGAGTATTTCTTGTTTCGTGTAAATAAATAAGAAAACTCGAACATTTTTCGAGACTTCAGTCAATGTCGGAGTCTAATAACCTCGAGTTTAGCGGTAGTGAAGAGTGTCTAGTTAAAAAAAAATCTATAAGTGACGATTCTTCGGTCTACATATTATCTGCGGAGTGACTTTGCTGAGTGCCATTTTTCTCTGTATTAATCTTATTAAATTTTGTTTATAGTTAACTTTGTCATCCCGAACTATATACATACCCTACAAATATGCATATACATACATATATATACTTTCCTTCTGTATTCTAGATACGTATTTAAATGAAAATACACGTATTTTACTATGTCCTCACCGAAAATCAGCATTCAAAAGTGGATTACCAATCGATGTTAAACATACTATAAAAATATAAAAACTCGTGAAGATTGTAATATTTTTCGCAAGGACACGCTTCATTTGCCGATAATGTAGATTTACTGATTAACCAAAAAATATACATATATATCTACACATATCTAACCGTATATGTATATAGATATATATGTATAGTAATAAGTATATACGTCAGCCTCCTGCGTAGTATCGGCTTCGGCAATCGGTTTTATTTTCATTATTGTTTTAATAAAAATAAGGAAAAATATATCTTCGCAATTCAATTATATATGTAAATCTTTGAAATTATTGCAAGAGAAGTATTGTTATAGAAAAACTGAAAATTATATAACTGTGTAAAATTGTATTGTTATTTGGTACTTGTGTGCCATTGGTAGATTAAAATGGGCGAAGTTTGAAAATGGCAAGCCGATTGGTGGAGCCGTCCGGAGGCATCTACCCCTTTCCTCCATCCCTCATTCCCTTTTACGATAAGAAGAGCAATAAATTTAAGAGCTTCGCCACATTATTATTATCAATCGAGGTCACTCGACATTGTTAACGATTTTTAGCGATCGATCACATTATGAATAAATTGACCAATCCATTCGTTTTAAATTATTTCGTTTCTTATTTATTGTACCAACATTCCTTCATCAAACAGTATGTTTTTATGTTATAAATTTGTAATTTTCTTTTTATAAAGTCATATTGATTATGCAAGTATTTCAATAAAATTTGTTCGTTATACTAATGAACAAAAAATTTTTTTCAACTGATTTAATAAGATTTGGTTTTTGATTTTAGATATTCAATGTATAAAAAATATCTATTATTTGATTGATGTATAATCAATTTTTATTAAATAAGGACAGTATTACATTTAAGTAAATGTCTATATATATATTACAATGATTTATTAATCGTCAATTTGTTAAAAAGGTATTACTGCGCTACTTTATAAATAAATATATTTTTTAGTTGAAAGTAGATTATTACCAATGTATTATTAGTATACAACCATTTTTACTTATCAATAATAAAATAACATTAACGATTAGTACAATGTGTTACGCAATTGGTTTTGCAGTATCATTTCAGTTTTTTGTGTTACTAAAAGAAGAATTGACGTACTTTAAATGTTGTTGCGTACCATAGAAAGTACTATAAGAGGGTTTATTTTTTATACGAGAAGAACAGTACTAATTATTAAATAATAATTGTTTTTTGTAATATATCAGGATATAAGTTTTAATTATTCATTGAAAAGAAGATACCAGCACTGTAAGTTTACAACGATTATTTAAGTTTAAAAGAAGAGTAGGTACATAATTTCATAATTTCAAACCTTATACTTTTTAATAATAGTATTGATGCAGACACTTAAAATTATAAGAAAATGTGATGTTCACTTAAAATACTTAACTGCAGAATTTAATAATATATATAACATTTGACCAATATGCTTTAATGTAACAATACTTAATACGAAATGAATATTTTTGGCATTAAATTTGATGAATTAAAGTTTCAGGTGCTAACAGTTTACTAAAGTTACATTTGAGCGTCAGGCAATGTCTATACTTTATTATAACCTATAATAGGGGTCTTATTCAATGATATAACCCCCCTACCCCCCAAGAAAAAAAAATTTCATAAATTTTTTTCATAAATCGTTAAAAAATGTTAAAAATATAAATTTTAATGGAGAAACTCATTTTTTTGATAATCCAATAATAAATTGGGTTATTGGATTATTGCGCTTCTGTCAAAGAAATAGTGAAAACAGCCGAAATTTCTTCGCTAAACGTAAGTAGCAAAGTCAACTAAATAAGAAATACATTCGCTGGAATAAACAGATACAAACGGTGATGACATACCGTATTTTGCTTTGGATGAGGTTATAAAAAAATAATTTGCTATTAAATCGACAATAGTTACATTTTGCGAATATTTTTCAATATATTAATACGTAAAACAGGTAAATTTTTTAATATATGTATAGGATAAAAACTTGACAGGATAAAAATAGTTGATATATAGTCAATCATGTTCACATGTAAATCTTCCGACAAAAATCGTTGTCGTACTTACTTACGTTTCTACCAATTTAAGCTATTTTGTTTTTTCCGTGATTGAATAGTGAAAATGTATTAACATTTTTTTCCGAAAATTGATTTCAAGCTTGCTAGTATGAATATTCATTTTGTCATTTCAATATTTGAAAAATATGCACTTGCATTACGTGACTATAAGAAACTGCATTACTACTTCTCGTATTAGAATTTGATAACTAGCTTAAGAAGTGACTTTGAATACACAATTCCACTAAATTTGGGTAAGAAAAATACGTTTCAAATAACGTACACGTGCAGAAAATGTTTACACAATTTTTTCTAAATTTTAGAAGTTAATATATTTTAAAGTATATTGATATTAAAGTATACAATTTATAACAGTTAATTTTTTAAACTGATTTGATTTTAGCATGTTCAATTTTTAATACAATCTATTAGATTCAATCGGATGCTTTGATAAAAAAACAAAACAAGTATTTACTAATGCATTCGATTCGAAAACATGTAAACGAGTAGTCGAGACAGTTATTGCACACAGATCACCAAAAAAAAGCTAGTTAAACTAGTACTATAAGTACGGGTTCGCGTTAAATTCAATTTTTAATTTATTTCTTACTACTTCAGAATAATTCACCGAAAACATATATTCTTTTGATGAATATGCGATCAGGTATGTTCAAAAAGTAACTAAAGTAAAATGTAAAATTATTTTTTACAGTGCTTTCACTCAGTTTTAATATACACATCCCAGTGCTTCCAATTTCTACGGTAATCAGATTTTGCAGCGATTATGTTTTGATCTCAACATTTAAAGGGTCTCTTCGACAACAGAACTGGGTCATCATAATAGTTTTTGGTCAAAAATGCATGCACAAGCAATCAAGAATGAGGAGGTACATTATCGTGCTTACCAAAGTCATTAATCGTTCCATCATAAAACTACTTGTCGAGCTTTTTTTTCTGTCTTGGTCAACCAGAAAGCCACAAGTGAGGTGATCGAACCTTAGTTTCGACATCGAACGTATCTTTCAACCCGAGTTTCATCACTATAGCAATGACTTTTTTCAGATGTTATGCATCATTGTTGATTTCATTCAGTGATTCCTCAGACAATTCTACTTTGCTACTATTTTTGGTCAAAATTCAGCAATTTTATGACTAACTTTCCTGGAACTTGATTTATATCCAAAACATTCGAGACAACTTTGTGACATATTCGAATTGCAATTCAATACTCGTACACTATTAAATATTTCACTTTTCCAACATTGTTGTCGATTGCTAAAATGCTGAGACATCCAGTCGAGTGTCTATCTTTTGCAAATTTCCGGAAACTATCTTATTCAATTGGTTTTCTTTAAAATTTAACTATTTCATAAACAATGTATCGAGAACTCTATTTCTACGACTTATGTATTGATAGGCCATTACATAGTTTTTAATTTAAAAGAAT
Source organism: Theocolax elegans (assembly GCA_026168455.1). NCBI lineage: Eukaryota > Metazoa > Arthropoda > Insecta > Hymenoptera > Cerocephalidae > Theocolax > Theocolax elegans. Next base: position 95,483,504 of record CM047425.1, read on the forward strand.
AAAAATAAAGAATAGTTCCTTCACTAAAAATGTTTGAGAAATCTAGCCAAACTAAAATTAGAAAGGAAATAACTTTATCAATATCATGGAAAACTATTCAACAAATATTGAATTAAAAGACTATTATTGTAATCAAAGTAATACGTTCTAAAGAGATGTCAGACCCAAATTACAAAAATTGTTCTAAAATAATAAATTAATACTTATTTGCAGATACAAAATAGAAATCGTTGTATCCAAAAATTATACAAAAAAAATTGATTTAAAAACCGAAAATAACTCATTGCTCAAAAAAGCACGATAGGGTGACAGAAATTTTTTAAATGCATTGTTTGATTTTTCCTGAGTTAATACATTTTTTTAATAAATAATAATAATTCCTTAAATACTCTTTAAATAATGTGATAAATTTAATTATTTTCTAAAAACAATTTGTATTGCTTTTATTTATAATTTATTTTTTAATTTTAAAAAGTTTATAATTTTGTATAATTATGCTTCTGAATGCAATGGAGTAAATCGTACCTGTCAATGTAACAACTGATGTTAACAAATGTATGTATATTTAACATATAATTAATGAAATAAGGTTGATAAATTATTCATTGATGAAAACATTAAACTAAATGATGTAGAATGTAAATAAATAGACCCAAGAAAGTTTAAAGTCTTTTGTTTTAAAAGATAGGGATCCAAGTTTTCTTAAAAATAAAGAATACACGTCATCCACGGGCATAACCCCGGGCGAATGCGAGATGGTGGGGTTTTTAAGGGAGGGATAAAGCACCCACACATAGGTGGTAGGTGGGCACCGTTAAAGTCCCTCAGGGGATAAACGGTAGGAAGTGCCAGGAAAAAGAGAGCACAAAATCAAAAATAAAAAAAAAAAAAAAAAATACTTATTTGCAGATATAAAATAGAATTAGTTGTATCCAAAAATTATACATAAAATAATTGATTTAAAAACCGAAAATAACTCATTGCTCAAAAAGCACGATAGGGTGACAGAAATTTTTTAAATGCATTATTTGGTTTTTCCTGAGTTAATACATTTTTTAATAAATAATAATAATTCCTTAAATACTCTTTAAATAATGTGATAAATTTAATTATTTCCTAAAAACAATTTGTATTGCTTTTATTTATAATTTATTTCTTAATTTTAAAAAATTTATAATTTTGTATAATTATGCTTCTGAATGCAATGGAGTAAATCGTACCTGTCAAATAATTTAATTATTAACGTAACTTTATTATATTCTATACCAATCCAAATACTTCTAATGTCGACTAAGACAGGTAGAGAGAATTTACGATAAGATAAGCTGGAGAGGGAGAGTGAGAAGGAGAGAGAAAGAGCGAGAGAGAGAAAGTACCTCAAAGTGATCAAGAGTTCAGTACCGTTTGAAGGTGACGTGAGAAACTCAGTGGATTATACATTCGCCTCGATGTTATAATCTTCAGTAGAGATACGCACGCGCTCGATGCCGCACTTGCCTCCAGAAATCACATTCTTATACGCGCTCGTTTCTTCATTTTCGTTCTGTCGTCAATTCCCTTGTTAGTATATATTGCTCAATGGAACTTTCGCAACTTCGTGGAATGTTTGGCTCACACTAACTCGTCGTTTCTTACGATTCGGTAAGGACTTTTCCATTTTAGTATTGTACTTGCTATAGTCAAAGATTGTGTTTCAGTGTACACGTGACCAACAAAACATATGAATTAAATATCTTAAAAGTGGTTGAGTAATAAAGGTTTTTTAAACTAGTAAATTTTAATAATTTAAGTTATACATTTTTATTAATTATTAAAAGTATTTATTGTGTATTAATTTAGTACAACTTAGAAAACTTTAAATTATTTTATTTTTATTATTATATATGTATAATTATAAATATGTTGTGATAACTCTACAATAAACAAAAAAAATGAAAGAATTTCATAATAATCTTAGCATTTGATAAACAACTGATTTCTCAAATTCTTAAAAATAAATATTTAATAAGATAATATTGGATACGATCGATAAATACTAATTAAATAATTTTTTAATTTTTAATCTTTGAAATAAATACTGTACTTTTTTATTTATCGTCATTAATTAATAAATGGATTAATTAATTTAACATCAACAAATATAAATGTGTTGCATATATATCAAATTTTTCAATTGAGTTTAATTTAAAACGGCACTAAAAATTACAATTAATTTGCAATTAATCTTTTTAACATATAAATTAAATACTGCGTATGGTTTTTAATAATTAACTATATGATTTGACTAGTACTTTAAAATCATATATTTTAAAAATGCTCTATTATCATTTACATAGCTTATCTAAATTATTAAGATGATTGTGATAACTATGTATTCAGAATCTGTATACTTACTGATAAATAAAATCTATGTTAACAATTGCTAAAAATGCAAGAAGATAAGGTAACTGTATAAATTTACTTTATCATTGGTGGAAGGAAGGTCTACATATTTTCAAGCGAAGAATATAGAAAACTTGTAAAAACGTTACTTTAACATTATAATATACATATAAAAAATACTTGTAAAAAACTAAGTAAATATATAAAAAAATAAATTATAGTTGATAATAATTAATAATTCTACAACGTATAATCACTTATGATCGTAACCCACCAATACCTTAATAATTCTAAAAAGGGTTTGAGTTTAAAGCGCTTTGTTTAAACATCAAAGTATACAAGTAACGACGCGGAGCAATGAATAAAAGTATCTGTTTGTATATAATCTGTAGCGTAAAACCACACGTACAAGAGTCCATCTGAAAAGTAGTCAGAAAGGGCCGCGTGTTGGGGACCGTAGAACCGTTAGGTCATTTTCGTTGAATTATCGGTCAGATAAAACTCGTTGTCACTATTTTTAGCACGGAAACGGGAGAGAAGAGAGAAAGAGAGAGGGAGACGAAAGACAGTCGTCTCGTCATCGTCGACCAATGAGTGACTCTCGTCCCTGTGAAAATACTCGAGAATGAAGTTACTCGGGCTTGAATTCGCACCGCTCCACGTGCCTCTCGAACGGAGACTGCAAACTTTAGCGGCCGCTTTATGGATCATCGTAACAGCGTTTGGTGGCCCGATATGCTGGTCTTTCACCTTTCTAGTTTTGCTATTTGGAACCCAATGGATGAGGGCGCTCATGATCGCTTACCTACTCTTCGCTTATTACGATCAGGACGCGCGACTTACCAACGGACGAAGGTGTGTATTTTATATTCTTATATACCTATACTTACCTGCAAAAATCGAAACTTAGAATAGGATCTAACTTTCGGACGAGACCATTCCAAAATTGTTTTTCTATTCAATTCATTATTATCGTAATGGTATAATAATTTATTTTTATTTATCGCCTAAGATTAGCTTTGTTATTCACTTTTTTCATTGAGCTGTACGATGACTTTTAATAATGTTAATTAGCAATAATAAATTTTAAACTTACTGTACGCTTCAATCGCTTTATAGATACAATAAAAAAGGTTATTAAACTTTTTACTGTAAGAAGATCTATTTTTACTAATGAGATAATAGTATAATAAAAAAATTTATTAACTTATCCATATGTAATTATCTACACTAATATTTCAAATGAGTATTGGTATTTGTGTCGAATAAAAATATTGAATGCGCAATTTTAAACGCTGGGCTAGCTAATATTAGACGTTAAAAGTATATTTAGTATAATGTGCATTGAAGTTCATACAGTTAATATATTTTAATCCTTGCATAAACATCGCTCAAAGTTCGTATATCACTATTATTACACGTAAAGTAAACAATCTTTTCGCACCTAATACTTACATAACTCAATCGATTATTTAAATAGAAATACTCTAAATTAAATTGAGTGATAGGGATTGCCAATTAAATGTGTAAAGTAATTAAAATAAATTCTCATTATTAAAATGTTTAAACAGTTTTACATTATTTTATTTTATTAAATTATATTAAAATAAGATTTGTCTATAACAAAATAAATTTTGATAATATAATATTTAATCTACATTTCCATTAGATTTGCTTTAAAAAAATACATGTGCATACAATGTGAATAAAAAGAATACATGTGTGAACACATTTAAAAAAGAAGATTCAACGTAGCATCGTCGCACACTGCATGAGAACCACTGATATTTAGACCTTGACGCAACACGTTTCCTTATTTATGACATGGCATAAAAACTGCAGCGTTCAAGGTTTTCTACATTAATATTAAGAGTTTGTTATATATTTTGTCGATAAAAATGGAAAATCTACAAAATTTAACTCTTTAATTATATAAAATGTAATATATAATTCGATGACTGCCTATCGAAGAAATAATTTTATATTTTAACGATCATAATTAATCTTTAAAATTTCGCAAACTTACTACGATAAGTGACTCAGTAAGTAAGTAGATAAAAGAAACAAATAAAATGTACAACAAAGACAAGAAGTGTGATAAAATAAATTCTATTTTGAATTAATTGTTTGTAAAGTAAAAATGTCTAACTAATATTTAATTCAATTAGTCGTTAAATTGATAGATGACCTAATAAAAGTTCATATGCAGTGGCATCGATCGGTTCGATAAGACGTAATTCTCGATTACGTTTTATCGATTTCATTCTTACATTATCATAATCCATTAATCATAAGCGGTACTATCGTATATTTGCATCATAATAATCAAATTTAAGATCACGATGTAAATTTATGAAGTGAACTCTGTCTAATCGAAACACAAATTAATTTCTCTTTTGCGCGATACTAAATCATGACGTATTGAAATCTTATTTTTGAAAATATGAAACAAAAAAAATACTAATAATCTGATATTTATTTCAGCAAGCGAATAAACTTAATATTTAGGAACTTCAAATGGTGGAAGTACTTTTGCAATTATTTTCCTATAAAAATCGTTAAGACTGTCGATCTCGATCCAACTAGAAATTATTTATTCTGTTCCTTTCCTCATGGACTTCTTGCATCTGGCGTGACAGGTGCTTTTGCAACAAATGGAGTTGATTGTGCTAAAATATTCCCTGGACTGGACTTTAGGGTACTGACCCTCGATCAACATTTCCAGACACCATTGTTTAGAGAATACGTACTTAGTTTTGGTATGTAATAATAAGTAAGTAATTTTGCAGATTCATTCGTTGCATCGTTTTCAAAATTGGTAGTGCTTTGAGTATCGCAATCTATACGTAAACAATCTATCAAATAGCTAAAGATATTGTTATAAAAAATTATCTATCACTTCGCATTATTATTAAATTTCAAAAGATGTTTGATGTTTATTAAACAGTAACAATTTTATTTTATCTATATCAAATAATAATGCGTTTAATTTTCATATATGATGTTCCTCATTGCTTAATATCAAGTCAATTTTATACTGAGTCATCAGCACTAAATGATTTTATTTACATTAGGTATTCGTAGCTGCGATGCAAGATGCGTAAATTATTTGTTATCTTCGAAGCCGGGTAAAGAAGATGGTCCTACGGAAGATCCAGTCCAAGGACGTGCAGTTATTATTATCGTTGGGGGTGCTGCAGAAGCTTTCAAGTGCAGACCACGCACATACAAAATTCTTCTTAAACGAAGAAAAGGATTCGTTAAAATTGCATTAAAAAATGGGTACGTTGTCACAAAATCTCCTAATAATACTGTATTATTAAAAGTTACGTAATGAATAATTATTTAATAGAGTGCCTCTCGTACCTGTCTTTTCGTTTGGAGAAACTGATCTTTATGATCAAGTAAGCAACCCAGAAGGATCTCTATTACGAAATATTCAAGAATTGGTTAAAAAGTTTACTGGATTTGCACCTGTTGTCCCACTTGGTCGAGGTTTCTTTCAATACTCATTTGGCCTCGTACCAAACAGGAAACCAATTCATGTTGTTGGTAAGCAAAACTATGAATTACGGGTTTTCTACTTTACCGACACTTATGAAGCAAGCTTTATATACAATATTCTCAATAATTAACTCAGATAAACACTATTAAAACATTATAAACAGTATTATTGAAAATAATAAAAATAAATCTTACATTATCTAAATTTCTGTTTCAAGTTGGAGCACCATTAGAAGTACCAAAAATAGATAATCCAACAAGAGAACAAGTTGAAGAATATCACGCGATATTTACAAATAATCTAATCAAATTATTCGATACTCATAAAAGTAAATATTTGGAGGACCATGAGAACATATCTTTAATTTTAGAAGATTGAATGCCAAACCAGGGAAAAATAGGACTCTAAAAGGGGATATCGTAATACCGACAATACAATTTTTCGTTTTCTTTGACGAATACGTTAAATTTCCAAAACAACGCACCAACTATCTACGTTTGACTTAATTTAGGTACGATTGAAAAAAACGAAAAATCGATGTCGGGACATGGGTATAAGGTACAGAACTACGATATCCCCTTAAACTGTATAAACATGATTTAACTGTTGAATAAGAAACAAGAAATTATATTAAGTCGTACTTATCATACGACAAGTTGAAAATTTTGTATATACAAAGTATTATCATCATTTGTTATTTACGCATGGCGCAAAAGAATCCAAAGATACATTGATGATTCACTACTTTAATACTCAACTTATACCCTTCGTAAAACATATAGTTAAAGTAATGAAATCAGTTCACTTAATAAACTTTTTAATACTTTTATAAGTACATTTTTGCGAACAAAGACAGAAAATAATATTCCTATGTATAGTAAATAACTTTAAATGTATAGTATTATCCAATGCAAAATTGATATTTCTTGCAAAAGCAATTATTAGTATTTCGTTTTATTTAAATGAAAATACTTTGAAATAAAGTATAAAACTGTTGTATAATACGTTTATTCCAATGTTCATTACGTGGTTTTGTTAATGAAAAAAAAAATAAATAAATAAAATGTAATTATTGGTATGTGCATCATTGTTAAGTATTTTGTATAATTATGTATTATTTTTTAATAAATATTTTGAAATTATCTGGGAAATTTAATTTTACCTTATATTAACGAGATGTCAGACCCAAGTTACAGGGATCTACATTTTCCAACATAAGAATTATGTTGGAAATAATGGATTTGAAATCTGAAAAAATTCATATCGGTAGTTTAAAACAAAACCGAGGGCATGACGTTTTTATTTTTTAAAAACAATAATTTTTTTTAATATTAATTGAATAAACAATTTTCGGTCGGTAATTATTGATCGAAAAAGGAATGAATTTTCATTGCAGAAATTAAAAATAAATTACAAATTTAATAATCTAAAAAAATTTGAGTATACTATTTGAAATATGCCTAAGAGCATGGCGTTCAGGATTTTTTCAAAAATTTATTTTATTGTTTAAAAAAATATTAAAAATGACGATTTTCTAAGTCCGTCATCCCCTTAAGTAACTATAATCTAAAGCTACAGGGAAAAATATTAAGACTCTTTAATATAATATCAAAGTATTATAAATATATTTGATTTATATGTTTTAATTGATATTTATATTGTAAATTTATTTAATATTGAACAGTAAATCCTAATTTGAATAGTGCTTCAAAATAAAATTCTCAGTAGGCGTTAACTACCGACACAGCAGTTATAGCTGCTAAAACTGCAGTTCCTGCACTAAAAGCAACTGTTTTAAGTACCTAGAAAAAAAATTAATTTTTTTTGTTAAAAAAAAGTTTAATTTAATAAATGAATAAATATTACCTTGTCTTGCCAAGCTTTGTTCGAAATACATTCGCTGTATCTCATTCTAGAAAATGTGACGGTGTGATAAAGCGGAATCCATTTGTTTGGAAACAACCAATTTAGAGTTGTATCCACGTATTTACGGAACAGGAACGATTTTCTTGTTACTAAATCCCGCATCTATTAATAGAAATTGTGGTAACATTTTTTTCCATATTTTAAAAAGAAATTTGACTATAACGAGGCAAACCATACCTCAAGATAATTGTACATGGCCAAGTCGCAAATTGCGTGACAATCGTCACAACGGAGTTCAGAATAGCGTGGAAGAACCTTTTCTAAATCACTGTCATATATCTCCATCAAATGATCAAATAATAATACATCTTCGAAACCCTTAGAAAATTTAATTGATATAAAATAAATTGAATATTGTATAGGTATACATATGTATACGTTATATACAGTTTTGTACGATTAAAATTACCGTGAAATGCACGGTAAAGCCGAGTGCGTATGAAAATCTATAATTTTTTTATTCTAATTTTACCAAGTCAGCGATTTATTAAATGTGCTTACTGAATTCATTCCTTGAGCATAAAAAGGCACCATCGCATGAGCGGAATCTCCAATAATGAGAGTCTTGCTTCCAACGTGATAAGGTTTGCACTGAAAAGATCATTCACTATAACTCAACTTCCTGGTTGTTTAATTTTCTTTATTTCAACTATAACGTACCTTGATAGAAATAAGCGTTTTAGCTGAGGTTTGAAAGAAATCATTTATCATCTTTTTCTCACCAATCAGCGGTATTGCATCTGGGAATTGTTCTTTAAAAAATTGTACCAACCGCTCAGGTGTATCAAGGGCCTCGAACGATTTGAATGGTGCAAATATGTTGCCGGTAAAACTTCTATCTTCGTTAGGCATGGCAAGCATCATAAAGTCACCTCGTGGCCAAATATGCAAGTGCTTACCACTCATGATAAACTGTAAAATCAAATTGATTAGTAAATTTTTTAATTTTTTCAAACGAAATTAAAAATATTTATTTTCTAATCGTTTAATCTTATTTTCATGGAAAAATGAATAAATGCAGTTACATTTCCGTCTTTTGTAGATGGAAAGGAAACTTCAACATATCCATGATCTATGTATGATTGATTGTAATTGAATCTTGGTTTCCTAGCCATTAACCTTCGAATGCGAGAGTATGCTCCATCTGCTCCTACTATTAAGTCTGCTTCAGTTTCGAATGTTTCTTGAGTTTGAACACTTGAAAATTTTAACAAATTAATACATCTTTTATAAATATATTTTTTTTAATTGTCAATAATAAATCTATTTAAAAGAACTATATATAAACAGTATTTTTATCACATCAAAACATAAGATTTTCATTTATTTGTCTTAAAAATTTGGTTAATAATATTTAGTTATTCTTATAATGCAAAGTTTGTAGTATATTTTAATACACTCACTTTAATATTTTTAATATTCCTTTGTCAATGTCTGCATCTATTAATTTATGATTAAAGTGCAATGTTACGTTCGGGTACTTTTCAGCAGCTAAAATCAAAACAATATTGATTAAAAATTAATGTTGCATATTTTAAAAAAAAATAATTAATTCAGACACATGCACACAGACAAAAGGAAACTTAGAAATTGCGAATAGCAAATTAAAAAATTAACAATCACGGGGAGAAGATTATTAGTAAAGTAGATGCTAACTGTAGCACCAGTTGTTTTGATCCTTGGAAGGCATTTTCCAATCCACGATTAGAATTTTTGAGATTATAATATGTTGGCATAAATTTTCAAAACTTGGAACGGAAAGATACTTCCCAAGCATCGAGAAATTGTACTTACTCTTAGCATCCGTAAAACTGATGCTAAAATTGAAACTAAAACTATGAGTACTAGGTATCAATAAATAAAGTACTGATACTGTCTTTTTTATTCTACCAAAAACTAGGACTTGTTTTTTGTGATTTTATTCTCTCCATAAAGTTAACACATGATTCTTTATCTCGATAGACTTCCCGCTAATCCCATCATATAAGTATAATGTTAATTCATGGGATATAATCTATCGATATACAATACATTGGTTTACTATTAAAAAAATAGTAATAGAAGATTGTCGGTGCATATGCACAATATACATTTTTTGCTCTAAATGCAAAGTAAAGACCCACTATGCGCGACAATCTCTACATGGGGAACACGATACTCTAGGTATTTCTGCGGCTTCTCGTTTGCTTTTTTTCTATCTTACGTTAGCCGAGAGTAATAGTACACTCCCTTATTACTTTTCCTATAAGATTCGAATGTATCAAATCATCTTGTTGTAGAAGTTTATATGCTCTAAGTATAAATATCGAATTGTGTATCGACATGTAACATTTTCATGGAGCTACTGAACGATCTAACGGTTATTGGGTTATGCTCTAGTTTATTACACTTCAAAAACGCCTAATTATCCGAAATTATTTTTCACAAGAATCATAAATAGTTTCATAGTTATATGAGTTATTTAAATAATTAATTTAGTTTTTTTTCAGTTATCTATATATTCCGTTGTATCATAAAAATAAAATAAAAAATCAACTGTCACGGTAATCAGTACACAATATTACATGCCATTTATATATAACCTCATACTTACAGGAAAGAAGAAGTTTATTTAAATTTGACCGATTAACCGAATAAATACACTGTAACAAATTGTAAAATTATACAATCAATTATATGTTTAAAATATATTCGCCACGTAGGTTTTACCTTCTTATTTACGCTATCGTATGAAATACTTTTTAAGGTTCCATCCTTCAGATGAATCATACGTCCCTTCATTGCAATTCCATAGTGCTTTAAAACTGTGTCCTCCAAACCAATAGCTCTTAAAGCTTCTCTACCACGAATCGATAAAGAAAGATCGATGCTCACACCTCGACTGCTTGCAATTCGAATGTCTAATAAGAAAAGGGTTTTATTTACTTTAATAAAAACGTGATGCGTTATTGGGTAAACCTCAAGAAATAATTAATGCGCAAATAGTATAAAAATTTAAGTAAGCTGTCATTAATTGTAATATTTTGCATTTTACGTTATCCGTTACCTAGTTAATTGAATTACAATAAAATTTATTTATTCATTTTACACGTTTTGCAGCATTCAATTTATTCATAATTTTTAAATAGTCAGAATAACAGTTTTTAATATGTAAATAATATCATTTATATCGTGATATCATTGCATTAATTAACATTCGCGCGATAATATGTAAAACTGACATTAAAAGATTTATTGTCATAATTTTCATTTACTGATTTCTGCATTCAAATTAGTATAATATGACTGATTACGTTTTTAAATTAATGCCTGATCGTTGAACACAAATAATTAATATATAATATTTCGGAAAAGTTACCTGAACGGTATTCGTACAAACGAACCCGATGACCACGTTTCGCCAAGAAACATGCAATTAGAGCTCCAACCTTTAAACGCAAAGTACTTTAGTGCTTGTTTCATTGTTTACAAATTAAGAAGAAGGAAACAAAAATTTGTATTTGCATAAATGTATTTCGCGACCTACCAAACCACCACCGACAACGACAACATTCAAGGTTCGCGATTCGCTCCCCATGGTGTCTCGATACGAACTGGTAGTGCTTCCAATATGTACAAAGACACGACAGTAAAACGACTGTTGCCGGTGCTTCTTAACATTTTTCAAACCACGCAAGGTAATCGATTTAATTTATTATTACATTATCCGTTGTTTGTACAGTCGATTTAAGCATCACAATTTTAGTACTTATCTTTTTAATGATTTATTTCATCTCTTTCTTATTAATTCTTTACAGAGAAACTACGTGATAGGAAGGTACCCGTTCCTGACAATATAAAATAAATACAAAATAATTTGAAAATGAATGTTTAATAATCGAAAATGCAAAAATATAAAACCACCTTGCGAAATATTTTACTTGATACTTGTGCGCTAATGACCGAGATAAAATATCGTCTGTGGTTCTTTCAAAACATAGCACTTTTACCGAATTTCGTCTGCACAAACATACTTCGAAGCAATGGTATATTAATGGAATTATAGGATTCAATTTAGGTTACAAAAAATTTAGTAATTTATACAAATTTAATTTATTTAACATTTAATATCCTTAAATCTATTGGAAATTTTGATATTTGAGGATATTTACATGCGACTGCATATTTCATATAATACCTTATATGAAAAGATTTAATCTGTAAAAATAAATTTACAAAAAATATACATATAATACATACATTTTCAAAACTACGAATGAATATTTTTAGATTTATTAATCGAGTAATAATAGTTATCAGAATTTTTGAATAATACACAATTTTGTGACACAACAAAAGAAATGTGTTCAAAACATTAACACTGTATTTTAAATACATTATTTATGATTCACACGTATTCATAACAATGATATTCAAATACTTTTAAATATGTACATGAATATATATTTATATATGTTTATATACATGCACATATATTACTAAATCAATTGCTGATAGAAATATAGGATTGTATTTTTACGATTTTTATTCAACATAACATAATGGGATTTAATGAAAAAAAACAATGCAAACGTATGTATTCATTAAACACTAGACATTTATGTATAAAATTCGAAGAGGTACTTTTTGGTGTAGTCGAAATCGACTAGATTGAACGTTCAAGTATAATTATATTGTAAAATAATATTATTTGTGCGTTTATCCCGCTATCGTTGATGAATAATACATTAACATGTTATATAAGGTTTACAAATTCTCTTACGAAAAAATGAGAATTTATAAAATATTTGCATACTTGCCAAATTTAAAAGAAATCGGTATAAATATACATATATACTTTTATTGTTACAAGTTCTTCAAATTTAATCTAATATTATATCTAAAAAATTTGTTACATACTTCTATAGGTATAAGTTTTTCTGGTATTTTCAAATAAATGCAATTAATAAATATATTTATTATTAAACAAAAAAATTTTTGTCTATTCGAGAAAAAGAATTTTTAAAAAAAATATAAAAATATTTAATCTCGTAATAGTTAGCTTTTAAGAAAACAATATTTTTGAAACATATTATACTATAAAAATATTATTTGATGAATGAACTTGCAAAACGAACAAAAAGAATACATGAATGAATTTAATTAAATAATTTGATTAACAACGTGTTCACCTTACTAAGAATTGCGTTTATCAAACATATTACTTATTATCAATAATATTTGCTGTTGGCTTTTAAATTTGGCTCGTATAAAGTCAAGACTCGCGTAGCATTATGAGTCAAATAAATTGTGATAAAACTCAAGTGTCAATTATGTCACAGACGATCTAAGTGTTAATTTATAGTGGTACATATGCATAAATCATACGTGAATGCATAAATTTATTAAATAACAGCTTAGATCTGGGATTTGTTTAAACTACTCTCAAGTATTCGACTCGAGCGAGCTTCTCGATCGCGCTTTGATACAATCGGTACCTTTGGTAAACTAGGCCAGTGCGGTGGTCCCAAATTCGCTTGACCAGCAGACACTCTATAGATTTTTCTTTTTATTGTACATCTGCCCTCCATTAAAAAATTACCATTTGATCTATAAATTGTCACTAACGTATTTAATGTCTCTTTTCTAACTATGGATAAAAATACGAAATTTACGTAAACGTCATTAATTTATATATATATATATAGCTATCGAATAATTTCCATCCATCTGATACATATTATTTTTTATTCACGGCACAAGAAGTGCCGAAGAGGCGTGGAAAGTCGAATCTCGTGGAAAAGTAAGTGACGCGACTGAAATCGAATGAACACGGACGATGTTTACGGAGTGTCTATTTCAAGAAGTGTAACGCTGCGTCTACGCGTTCGGTCAAGGTAACGTCTGCAAGACGTAAAAGCAGAGGAAGGAAGGAAAGGAGCAGTCGAGCGTAATTCGTGTTCTAGATAAATTTCAACCACTTATTCATTAGCACCCACTTCCAAAAATGAAAAATTTCATCAAAAAATAATGGTCAAGGATACGGAAGTAATATTATATTGAAACAATATTTCGAACTGCAGGGGATGCGTCTACGGCTATGATATACAATCCGAACCAAACGCGCGAGAACAGCATAATATACAGAACGCGAATGGTTACGCAATCGTTGTAATTGTCCTAGAAAAAAGCAATCCCTTTTATCGACATACCATATTTTACGACATACAATTGATCATGGAATATTTAACCCAAAAATAATGACCGAAGGGATCTCATGAGTCATCAGAATTGGTCAACAATCGAGTATCGAGTGATGTGGTCCAAGTGCGTGCGACGAGAGGTGCAACGGCAGCCATGCTACAAATTTCATTGCATCGATTTCACGCTTGTTTTGGATGGGTAGGTGCTGGTGCTGCTTCTGTTCGGAAACACGAGAGCAGGAATCCCGTATACATAGCGAAAAGTATCGCCACAGCTATCAGCATGTACATGTAGATGTTCAGTTCGGGTTGTCGGAATCGATTCTTGCGAAGCCACTCCAACACTTCATCTTCTTTTCTGATATCGCCTGAAATAACCATTTAATTTTATATATTTTTATACATTATTTTCATGATAGCTTAAATTTTTCTATACCTCTGTAAATACTAGGAAAACGTTTTCGGAAATAGACGATTGCGGGTAACTTTGTGACACCCCATTTCCTGGCGTAACGTGGATCTGCCATTTTTACAAAAGTAATATCAAGATTATCGGTTTCGCTATCAATATTTTCTAATTTCTGGTTCGCTTCTTCACTTTCTTTCGAGTTGTGTTCATCTGAAAAATCATAGAAATACACCAATAAGTTGAATACATTCATGTAAGAAAAAATAGATTGATCTATAAAATATCGCATCTTTAAAAATAGCACAATTATATTAGCTCGCTTAATGTGCATTTTGGATGTGTCTACTTACAGAAAAATACTGCTAGAAACTCATTTTCATCCAGTAGTTTGTCAAGCATCTTTTTATTGACCTCTTCAATCTCGTTCTTTATCTCGAACACATCTTGCGAAGTGAGCCATTGAAGAATTTTATCTTCTTGGGTAAGATCACCATCGTACATCAACGGCGTCTTTTTGCGGAAGTACACCAAAGAAGGTACATTGAGAATGCCGTATTTCTCAGCTGCCTCGGGAGCTGACACCTTCACAAAATCAATGCCAAACAAATCGGCTTCACCGTCAATTTTTTCTAATGCCTCCATTATTTCCTCGCATTCTGGGCAATCTTCTTCATCTAAAATATTACACCAACAATTATGAGAACGTATAGCAATATTTAATGACTAATGTATAATCTTATATTGTTTTAATACATACAGAAAAAGACTGCGAGGAATGGCGATTCGTCCATAAGTCTTTCCAACATTCGGTCATTTACCGATTCAATTTCATCAGCCAATTCACGATTGTCGTCATCTATCAGCCACTCGAGTACGGATTCTTCGTTTTGTAAGTCACCTAAAACAAAAGATTATTTTATTCAAAGGATTTATTAACCACTGCAAACTCTTTGTATACCTTCGAATAGTAGTGGATTTCCATTTCTAAAGTAGACCAATGCTGGGAAAGTCTTAATCGAATATCGTTTAGCTAATTGTGGATCTTGAATTTTAACTAAATGTATTCCAAAGACATCGCACTCGTCGTCGATTTGCTCTAATCCTTCCAAAATCTCGTCACATATGAAGCAATTTTGTTTATCTGTCAAATATTTATAATACAGAAATTTATACTATTTTGCTAACAATCAATATGAATTTTAAAAAGTGAACATTTTTATCTTACAGAAATATACAGCAAGGTATTGCGTATCTTCAACGAAGGATTCGAGCATAGTACGAGTTATTAACTCGATGCGATCCTCCGTCTTTTGCGTGATTAACCATTGTAGAACTTCTTCCTCTTCTTCTAGATTACCCTCAAAGACATTAGGTATTTGCTTCTCATAGTATACTAAAACAGGGAATTCCGTAACCCCATAGTCTTCAGCAACTTTAAAGTCCTTAACAAAAAATTATTTTATTATTAAATATTATATTAAAAGAAGATTTAAGTAGTCGATCAAGTAATATTAAAATGTTTACCGAACGTTGCGAATTTGTTAGCATTAAATAAAAACAAGTTGGGATTAGTTAAATGAAGTTTAACAAATGTATTAATTAAATTTTAAATTGAACTTACTTGAGTTTTAACAAATGTGATTCCATGCCGATCACAATCGTCATCAATGTTTTCTAATTCCTCGAGGATACCAGCACAATGTTCGCAATCGTCGCTATCTGAGGAAGAACTTGACTGTCAGAAATAACATTTTCTTTATTTTGACAATGAGAATCACACACTACTCTGACCAATACAAAAGGAACCAAAAATACTTGTGTGTGCTCGTATATTGTATAATTAAGAAAAATTGATTAGCGACTATATTATACTATGTTCTACTAAATGTATTATTAATAATTAAATTGTACTAGAGGTATCTAACACTTTATGTAATGAATATGTACATGTGATAATTAATTTATTATATCATGTCAGAAAGTAATTTCTTAAGATTTATAACTTAAAGAATTACTATAGTAATATTAATTCACGTGTTTGTTAATTGAAAAAGACAATTATTTAAATAAAAGTTGCAAGCAGGCGAAAGCTATATTGTCAAGCAGATAAAGCATTCGGTTATTAATTTTCGAGGTACTAAATGTATATTGCAAAACAATTTCTACATAAATATTATCTAATAATAATATTTTTTATCACTAAATCGACACATCTTATCACCGAAAAGGCAAACGCTATTTATTGATGCCAGCGGTAGAAATACTGGTTATTGTAGATTTAAAAATTAAATATATTTGGTCTATATACTAAAAAATAGATGTTAATTTTACATATTATCTTGATTAACTTTTAACATTACAAATTTCTTAATGTTTAAACCAAACGTGTTTACTGTTTGGGCGTACAAATCGCTCCACACTAACCATAATATTATAAAAATGACGTTATTTAATTTGCCGATAAGATTATATATACGATGAAAAATATTAGTTAGAATAAAAATCGTAAAATACAAAAGAATTCGTGTCGGTGTTTATGGCATCTGAATAAATAATGTTCGATACCGAATTTATACGAGTTGCATCCTTGTTTCAATTACGACCGAGTATTTACGCATATGTTTGCAAAGAAAAGATGTGATAAAAAATTTGTAGATTCTCTAATATAAGTCTAAAAAAATCTTATGTACGCCAAGTGAAAAAAATTCATTCTCAATTTAGGTTTGAGGAAAAAAAGGGGGGAGGGTGCACCAAAGACGTTCAATTTTAGGTTGACGTTTG
Source organism: Theocolax elegans (assembly GCA_026168455.1). Lineage (NCBI taxonomy): Eukaryota > Metazoa > Arthropoda > Insecta > Hymenoptera > Cerocephalidae > Theocolax > Theocolax elegans. The sequence goes on from CM047425.1 coordinate 95,500,689, forward strand.
TACCGTCGGGTGCTTCTTCCTGTCCCTCGTTTTCGGTGACCTTCGTCTCTTGCTTATGGCGCCTCTGCTTGCGATAGGCTTTTGACTGGCATATGTCGCAAAGCGTTTTATTCCCTACGACATTAGTAGAACAGATTTTTTTGTTTCTCTTGAACAACTATAAGTTATATAGGTATATGTGTAGTTTTGCATAAAATGCAAAAGAAGTGTTAAAAGGTAATATCAGATTCTCGAGCCTGCTGTCAATGAAAATTGTAGTTGAATATTTTTTACTTTATTGTAAGTCGCAGCATTTGTTATAGTTGCCAGCGGAAAGCAGCATTTTGCAATATATAAAAATATTACATTGAATTAACAGATTATTTTTGTAATTGACATAATTAAAATCTGTAAATATAAAACCCATATACGATACAAACTATTATTGATAAGTGTATATAGTGTTAAGCATGTGTTATACATCATTTAGCAAAGAAGAAATACATTGATCACCCGATACGTTTAAAAAGCTACTGTGGCTCTAATGTTTCAATATTATTTAATCCTAATGAACAAAATTAAAATTGAAAGTAGTGACGTATATATGTTTTACATTCAATAATTCAAATATGCGTAATATTTGGAATATTTACTAGGTCATCTAAATTAAAAAAAATATCAATTATAAATATATAAGTATTAAAGGAATCGCTATCGAGGGACATTATTAAATAAATAAACAATTATTTATTTAAGTTAGTTGTACAACGTTTCGTTTGCTTGATTATTTGCAGACGTCTTCGGGTACATTCATGTGTAAGAAATGAACTTAAAAGCACAGATAGTATCGTCGAAACATTGTGCAACTAACTTAAATAAATAATTGTTTACTTATTTAATATTGACCCTCGACATGGATTTGTTTGATAATTAACATGGAGGGTAAAATAAACAAACTAATATAAATACAAGTATATTTTGAACACTAGAGCCACCTACCATTTTAAAATTACATCGCGACGGCAAATAATATGAAAAGAACATTTATACGCCATTAAAAATAAAAAGTTACACTATTAATAAATGCACAATAAAAGTTAAGAAAAACTTATAATAATAATAAAAAAATAGTGAAAGTGTAGAAAAGTTTGATTGAAGATTTGAGGCAAATATGCCACAATTAGAGTAAGATGTAAAAGTGGTATGAGTTTGCAGCAGGCTAGAGATACATTCCTGCTTTGCAGCTTGCAGCAGCCCAAGGACTGTCAGACTTACAAAAGTAAACAGCTAAGGATTCAGACTCGCGTATCAAGTTGAGCAACTCTTCGCCTTCCAAATCCTCGATTACTTCACCTGACGGATCCTTTTGCGTCATCAACCACTGAAGAATTTGTTGCTCATCATATAGATCACCTATTATTTCCCAAATTGTATTTTAGCTTACACTTTAACTTTATGTCTTTCTGACTGCGAACGAATTGGTGGGTTTTTACCTGCGTATATCACTGGATCCTTTGAGCCCAATTTGAAAAAGAGAATGCCAGGAAGCGCAAATACCCCATATTCTTTAGCGAGCTGTTTATCATCGATTTTAATAAAGTTGATACCGGCCCCATCGGCTTCGTCGTCTATATGTTCGATTTCGCTCAGGACGCGGCTGCATTGTTTGCAGTCGTTGCTATCTAAAGAGATGCATATGTATAATGTCATCCTTTTTTATTTTATTTTTATTATGAACGCCATATCTTTTACAAACTATATTATTACGGGTAATCAATACCGGATCTCTACCATTTATCGATTTTTATCTGTGCGTGAAATTGTTTTTGATAATTTAAGTGGATGTTGGATTCAGAATATGGTCATTTTTAATATTTTTTTATAAATAAAAGAATAAACTTTTGAAAACATCGTGAACGCCATGCTTTTAGGCATGTTTCAAACACTATACTCAAATTTTTTTCAGATTTTTAAATTTGTATTTAATTCTGATTTTTGCGTTGAAAATTCATGCCTTTTTCGATGAATAATTACAGACCGAAAATTATTTATTCTATTATTATTAAAAAAATTATTATTTTTTTTTAATCAAAACGCCATACCCTTGCTTTTGTTTTTAACATAAGAATTACTTGAGTAATTCTTATGTTAAAAGGTGTAAATCCCTGTAACTTGGGTCCGACATCCCGTTAACGTGATAGATAAAGTACTAATTTGGTATAAAAATGGAAATTATTATTTGGAAAGCCAATTTAGAATTATCTTGATATGAAAGAAGATTAATGTAATTGATATTAAATTTGCACTGATAACGGTTTTTGTACTCACAGAAAAATACGGCGACGTAATCAGAATTTTGTCTGATTTTCTGGAACATCTTTCTGTTAACTCTTTCGATATGATCGTTAAGTTCCATGTTTTCAGGATTAGTGAGCCAATCAAGTATTTCCTCTTCGTCATCAATATCACCATCGTAGTTAATATATTTTCCCTTGCGGAAGTAAGTAATACCAGGAGGATTACGGTATCCGTATTTTTTAGCCATCAAGCGGTCTTTCATTTTAACGATTTTAATACCGTACTCGGCAGCTTCATCATCGATAAGCTCGATGTGACGCAGAACTCGCGGACTCTCTGGATCATCATCTTTGTCTACAGCCAGTTATCGATAAGTTACGAATATTAGAGTATAAATAGTATATATATAGGTACACTCCCAATGATCTCTTCAGTACAGATTTTCTCTAAGTTTATAATTTCTCGTTATATAAATACGATAATGCAACATTGAAGGGAAGCTGATAAAATTAATGTACAGCTGTTAGCAAGAAGTTTGTCCAAAAATAAGTAAAAAATATTGATAATTCACGCGATTAACTCAATAATTTTGTTCAATTTTGATAGATGGTTTAATACGCCCAGAATTTTTTATTTTATTTTATCCTTTCGTTCTACTTACCATTCGACCTAGGAGGATAACATTTTTATATTTTATAATCAAATATTTGTAAGTATAATTTATAAAAATTTGCTAATACATTATAAAGTCTTTTTTGTAGAGATACAGTATACCTTCTTATTGATCATTTATATATCTAATACATAATATCTCTATATCTAGTTAATTTAATTATAAAAATTATAAAAATGTTATCGTCATCAATTTTTATACTATAATCGACAGGGGAAAAAAGAGGAAGAGAAGTAGGTTGCTTATTAGCTAAAAATTATTCCCTTACAGAAAACGACGCCGAGGAATTCCTTAGTTTCGATGTATTTGGTTAGAGTATCGCGGTCGATTTCTTCGATACTCTCGTCATTTTTCTGCTTCACCATCCAGTCCAATACTTCTGCTTCGTCGAGAAGATTACCTGAGATTAAGAAAATACCACGCATTATTTGCTTTACCTTAATTTTTAACATTCTTCCTGTAAAACTAAAGTCAACTTTTTTTTTTTCTTGGACAATTATAATATGATTTTAGTACCTATTTGAAGACGTTTCTAGTTCTGAAATGGCTTTTCGTAATACGGTGCTGAAAATAATGTTGGATTCTCTTCATCACAGATTATCTTCTCTCACGATCGGGGTCAACATCGTTTGAAATGTGCAAATTGTTAATTTATTTTGTTATGGATAATAATGAAAATAAGTCAGTCATTTATTACTAGGAAAGTTGTTTCTTTATTGCCGTATTATCGAACTTTGAGTTTACATGTTTCAGTCGACGTTCGTGTTAAATATGGCACGAGTGTGTTTTGGCACTTTTTGTACGTAAATAAACGTGTAATCAATCATTATTTATTTGTTTCTTTCTTTCTTTTTTTTAATTTTGTGATGAGCATTTTAACGCTGCCATAGGATTAGACAAGCGGCGAATTGTAAGTCGATTCTTACACTATCAATAAACACACGTTCGATTATTATTATTATTATTATTATTATCATTATTATTATTATTATTTTATTATTATCATTAGCTTTTAAATAAAAATGCTTAAATTATTCGCAGAGTGCATAATATAGTAATAAGTACAAATGAGATTCGATTCCCGGCAATTAAAGTTAACGCAGTTCGCAAAATCGACTCCATTCATCCTCTCACTGCAGTAACAACGGCATTGTCAACAAAGATAAAATATTTGCATATATATATAACAGTCACGTAAAATATAAACAATGTCTCGCCGACCCGCGGGAACAGCGATGAGTCGAAGCTACGCATATAATGGTAACCGAGCAATGAATCGATCGATTTCTTTCTCTAAGTAATTCGGTATACATTTTTTTTTCTGTATTTTTCTATAAAAGCATAATGAACGTAAAGAGAGTAATTAAAAGATAGAGACAAAAGGCACAAGTAAAGCAAAATGAAGAAGAAGAAGAAGAAGAAAAAAAAAATAACTGGCAGTGAGCGAAAGGTAAAATGATAGTCAAAGAAAGAGCAGGGTTAGTAACTATAAGAAGGTACGTAGTGTAATTTAATCAAATTTGATCAACTAATATCGATTTTAAACATTGTCAACATTCATCACTGTTCGAGGGCTTTATGAAACTACTTCGGCGTTGATTAATGTATAACGAACTTTAATAACAGAAACGAAAACAAAGAAAAATGCATCGTGACGGATGAATCGTGTACATAATAATAGAAAAAAAAAAGAACAAGTGAGTCGTGTGATATCGTTACATCGTTGACGCAGTAACAGTTTATAACATAAATATATAGTTTCTCTAACGTTAACGTGAACAATAGTAACAACGTGCGTGATATTGTCACCAAACTTGTTAAAGTCGCGTATAGCGTTATTTTTCTTTCGATTTAAAAAAAAAGCAAGTACAAACTGTATTCGTATTGTTCGTTTAAACTTCGCTTTCCACATATAAAAAAGTATCGATGTTACATCTTAGGATAGGAAGGCGACGAGCGCACGGATATAGCAAACGGAAAGTTCGTATACAAAATAAAATAACAATCTCACTTTTGCGGTAAATTCGTGTTAGTCCAAGTCGCATCGTACAAATCGTGTGTTCAATTTAATCGAACGTTTATAAGAATACATGATCTTTTTGGGCATAAAAATTGTATCAAACGCATTGTGTAAAAAGAAAAGAAAAAGAAACGATGATCTCGTTCGAAGGCGTTGAAGAAGAAGTAAAATAAAAAGAGAAAGATAAATTGCAAAAATATTTGAAGTGTAATTGATAAGAATAAATAATGAGCGCTCAGTCAATCCAAGGTGATGGTGTTACGTTCAATCCGCTTGATCGGTTCTGTAAAGTAAGTTTATTTCGCCGTAGATATAATTGTCACGTTAAAAGTGAAGTCGACGATTGATGGTGGAACGTTGTGGACTCTTGACTCTCGAGGCTACGTTCAGCTTTATATCTTGATGAAGTTTGGTAGTCCGGCAACCACTGGAAAAGCCGAGATATATCGTTCTATCCTGAACTCATCGATCATATGTATGTATAGATTTTTCTTAAAGTCTTTTTTATTTTTTCAAGTCAAAAATCGGCGTCCACAGTCAACATCAAGACGAGTAAAAGTATAAGACTAAAAGGTTAGCGAAGTGCGCGACCGCGAGAAAGAGAAAGACGAGATAAGTGGTAGGTGCATAGAAGGAGAAGAAGTAGTATGTACTGGGCATACAGTCGTTCTTATTACGTGTTCGTCCTACCGTTTCGTTATAAATATCATGTATCCCGTGTCTCGATCTTTCGCTTTTATCGATAGATTCGCATCTTTCATTCTCTTCTCAGATACTCGTAATACGCTTGCATTGATTACAAAAAGGCTACGAGGCGTTACAGTTTGCAGTTTGTAAACTCGATGTCGTGGAAATATTATATAAATATTAGTTTATCAACTTAGTCAGATTTTAAACATGTTCGATTGGTCTCGCTATCAATATTTCAAGTTGAATTTAAAAATTTCGTCTCTTTACTTTTCGTATTTGTCTTTGTTTTTAACATTTTTTTTCTGTTTTGATTATTCGTGATAGTTACCGCTTCCGAAAAATCCTTTCTTGGCTTTAGCAGATTCACGCTTAGGTTTCTCCTCCTTTTTCGTGGGTAAGGTCTTACGGCTGTCCTTGGCAGTGAGTTTGTTAATCGACTTGAGTGCTGGAGGTGCCTGCGTCGTGGTCGTTGTCGTCGTAGTCGTCGATGATGATGCGAGCTTGGGCCTCTTTGGCTTGTCGTTTCGTAGCTTTGATTTCCCTACGGGGCTGACCTTCGCCACCTTCGTGCTTCGGGCCACCTTCGAGGGACAGCACTGGTAGGGCTCATACGAGGGAATCGTGGGTTTCGCGCTTTTAGCTCCCATCCCGATGTAGAAACAGCCGTCGCCTGCAGTAAGCAAATATACGAAGGTCAAATACAAAGAAGAGCATAATGTCAAATTACGAATCAATGAGATAGTAAAGTTAAAGAATGAGAATCTATAGGAGATAGAATCACAAGAAAGACAGGTAATGACAAAGATCTGAGTATTTATGACATTGCCACCACACTGATTCTTACAGTGAAGATGTCTTTTTATTATCAAAGTCTAACTTTCTTCGGTATTTTCATCAATACGCTGATAAATTCATAGATACTTTATTCATTTCTACAATTAAATCGCAAAATTTGTACCTTCTTTTATTTTTATTTTTCTATGCACATTAGAGTATTACAAAATTCTATTACCAGCGTATTAATGAAAGGTGGCTAATGCATAAATTTATTATAAAATTAAGAAAATGCAATATGAATGATAGAATAGAGAAAAAAAAATTAAGAACATGTTAGTGGCCAGAGAAAAATCTTTCGTAAATGCATAATTGATCAATACCAAATCTCAATAAACGCGAGCAGCATAAGCGAATCGTGCAAAAGATTGATATCGCGTTCAGTTCCATCAAACTTATTTGCGAAAGTTAAATAATATTATGATTCGTACGCGTTTCCAGCAAGTCGATGAATCTCTCGTAATGCATGCTAAGCTTCAAAATTACATGAATACAGGTGATTTAATTTCCAATGCATAAATAGAAGTTAATTTTAAAAAATCATAAAAAATATAGTGAACAATCTGGCCTAAATACTACAATTCCTAAGTTGGGGTGAAAACTATAAAGGATATTAAAAATTGATTAGTCGAGTAGTTATAATACTTTGAACTCATTTTAATATCCTTAATGAGAGATGATTTGGATACATTGTGTTAAAATAAAATAATAAAATAAAAAGATATTTCCTTTTCGAAAATACCCGAAGATTGATATTTTATTTTAACAGTGTAAGTGCTTGATCGAATGATAATATTGATAGAATGACTTGTACTCAGCAAATAACGCGCAGCTAACTACAGGCGACAGGCTGTCAAAGTAACACAAATAATACGGCCAACGTGAAATCCATCGGCTCACTTGAAGATAAATCGCTCGTTTAAGGCAATTTTATCGTAACCAGCACTTCGAAGTAGGTATTACATCATTTAGGATCTCATCATTAAGGTAAAAATATCAACGAATATTGTGTACATGCAGTTTGAATAATAAAATTAACTAATTAATTACTGTTAGACAAACGAATAATAACTATGTACATAAATAATAAGGAACGACATAAACATTACGATTGCGGTTGAAACATTCACAAAATGAGGCATTCGTCTTCATTAAATTTAGGTACAGGGGAACAAAAAATATTATTCGTGCACGCAATATCTGCCGTCGTCGTTCTAATACTGAGATTTTTCCGGACGACCTATTCGCTAAATGCAATCTTGTCAAACGCAATATACAATGTAATTGTATGTGTACGTAAATAAGATGTATTAGGATCGTACGCATTCCGTCTGGCAAGCCTAAAATTTATTTTTATATTAGCTACGCTTTGATTACGTTCATATGCATCTAATGCGAGCTGAATGTCGATCTACGAACATTTGATAGCTTAGACTTTGTTTTTTTATTATCTAGTCTTATTTTTATTTTCAAGTGACCAAATAAAGACGTAAATAATAAAGGATTCGCAATTACTCTCCAAACAATTAAAACGTTTATCACACTTCGATCTCACGTGATCCTTGTCTTGCCTGTCGAAAGCGTTCTGCTCGCTTTACCTTTGCCCACGAAATGTTTAATGGCTCTACTTGACGAATCTGATGTTTCATCGTCCTCGTCGTCATCATCATCGTCGTCATCGTCCTCATCCTCATCGTCATCATCGTCTTCATCATCCTCATCGTCATCCTCGTCCTCGTCATCATCTTCATCATCATCTTCGTCGTCGTCGTCGTCATCTTCGTCGTCGTCATCGTCATCGTCGTCATCATCATCTTCATCACTATCGTTGTCATCGTCGTCTTCTTCAGAATCTATCCTTTCTATTTTCTTCTTCACAATTCGCTTATTCAATAATAATTTACTTTTCGGAATTGTACTTTTAGTTTTTGTAACTTTGCGTGATTTACGAGTACGATCATCATCGTCATCATCGTCATCATCATCATCATCGTCATTATCATTACCTGCGTATGAACAGTACGAATGCTCAAGTGAGATTAGCCCGCAATAGAAATAATCGAATGCCTACATTCGTGTTTGCTTTAATATATTATAATCGTGTGATATATATATATATATTAATAACTTCTATCCTAATTATTAAGTGTTTCGCATTAAACAAATACGAAATTTCGTATATTTCACCCCGAGTCGACTTGAATGCATTTTATGTGTTATTTATATTTTTGAAATACGTAAAATTCTCAAAAGTTTATATATTTGTAATTTCATGTGTGCCTCGAACTATCAACGTACGGTGCTCGAATGTAAAATAAGTTAAATTAGACAACAGTAATATAGGAGAAAAAGGTAAATGGAACATTATAAATAAAGTAAAGAAAAATAGACAAAATTAAATAATTTGGAATGAATTAAACGGAAGCAGTTAAGAGAATGAATAGGCACGTAGAAAAGTTAAATAATTTGAGGTTAGGGTTAACTTAAAGCCAAGCTGCGTCGTTTTAAAGATATTATCTTTACACCAATTTTAATTAAAAGTTTATGTGAGATCAAATGTAATCAATAAAAATAATTCACCAAATCTTCATAACGACGCTGCAAATGCATTATATGTCTTAAATGTCAAGAGAAAAATCAGTTCTTTTTTTTTTAGAAAAGATTGAGTAAAATAAAAAATAATAAAAAATATATATAGATATTACTAGTTGCGAAGTAATAAATATATAATAAATAGCTGCAGTTATTGTGTGAAAACGCGTTCTTTTATCAAATGAAGCAGCTTCCCTTGCGCAACCAAGCGTTTTGACCCAATCGTATAAAATTATATAAATTATGTTGTCTGTGCTTATTCTTTCATTTGAACAATCATCGATTAAAGTGCAAAAGTAGTAAAAAACGAACGTGTACAAGTGATAGAAATCACGGTGAACGCGATGGTGGTAATATAACCGGTGTTATAACGATTGCCCGAGTTTGGTAATTATAATCTGGTGGTATCACCACGATCGAGATTAGAGTCACAACGAACAGTACACCGGTGATAATAATCATCATTCTAGAAATCTCCTTACTTTTCTGTTCGATTAGCCATTCCAGAACTTCGTCTTCCTTCTTAAGATTACCTATAAAAGTTACACACACCAAAATCAGGTTGAAACTTTTTTCGGATTACAGTACATTCTGCTTCCTTACGATACTCATCATTGTATATAAGAAAAGTATGTTAAATATATAAAATAATACAACTTAATTATATTCCTAACTTGGTACTTCAGCAATTAGTTACAATACCTTGATGTTAACATCATTTAGGGTATTATATATAATCATAAGTAACAGTAAATTGATATTTATATAAGAATTGCATTGTGATATAGAATCGTAAGAAGTGTAAATATATTACTATTATTCCAATAAATAACTATAAATATAAAGTTAAGTTTTAATTGATATCAATTATGGTGGTAATAAAAAATAAATATATTATATTTATACATACTAAATGGAAAGGTAGGAAGATATTTGATACGATTAGTGATATTTGAAAACCAAGATTGCTGCGATCGTTAAAAAATTATTAGGTCAAGCGTAGTAGCGTCCTTACCGTCATACATGATAGGTACTCCAGTTTCGTAGTATACAAGGGCTGGGAATGAGAAGATACCAATTTCTGCTGCAAGTTTTGCATCTTTCGATTTGACAAACTGAATTCCATGTTTGTCAGTGTCATCATCGATGGTCTCTAATTCCTCTAAAATTTCTTTGCAAGCTTCACTATCATCATCGTCTGGAACATCAATAAATTGATTGAAATTTACAGTGGATTGATAATGAGAATAACGCAAAAAGTAACAAACTTGATTATCTTACAGAAAAATACAGCCAAATGTTCAACATCGTTGATAAGGACTTGAAGGGTTTTTCGGTCTACATTCTCAATGACATCAGGTGTTGATGTACGTAAATCAAGAACCCAATCCAAAATTTCTTCTTCGTGCATCATATCTCCTGAATAAATTTGTCGAAATTTATGCCTGTAGAAGGCAAGAGCTGGTAAAGTGGGAAGGTCGTACTCTTTTTCAATTCCTTCGTCCGAGATTTTTACAAAATCTATATCCTTTTCCTCGCATTCCTCGTCAATGTTTTCCAATTCTTGCAAAATTTTTTGACTCTTTTTGTCGCCTTCTTTATCTTAAAAATATAATTATTTATTAAGCATATGATCGACTTTTAGATTCTAACAGTAATGGTAAGAAATTAATCTGTATATTGTAAATTTTGAATAAAACAATTTGTATGTAATATTAATTTAAAATACTTACAGAAGAAAACGACAACATAGTCATTTTCATCAAGGATGTTTTCCAGCATTCTGGCATTGACTTCTTCAATTTTACCAGGGATTTCAAGAGTGTTTTCATCAGTGAGCCAAGATAGAACTTCATCTTCATCATCAATGTCACCTTTGTAGATGAGAGGCTCCTTGTTCCGGAAGAATACCAAAGTTGGTAAATTCTTTAATCCATGTTTCTTTGCTAAAGCAGTATCTTCCGTAGTAACGAAAACTATACCCGTTTCATCCAATTCATCGTCTATATTCTCCAATTCTTTGAGAACTTGTTCACATTCATCGCCATCGTCACAATTGCCACCTACAAGGTTTTAAATTGGGTTACTTAAAAATTATTGTAATTTTAAGTGGAGAGTTAATTCTGGTAGACTTGTTAGCAAAAACAAAAAAAAATATATTATTGCAGTAATTTATACTTACTAATCGAAAAAAATGGAAAATCTTAATAAACTATACATTACGTTTTATACGTTTTTGATAACGAGTCTCTTTAAAATAATAATTATAGTACTTTACATTTGTCGTATAAATTAATAAAATAGTATGTTTTATAATTGTAAATATCATAAATGTACACATTTATCATATATTTGTGTACATTTCATCTAAACTACTTGGGACATGCAGGGATTCAAAATGTTATTCAATGAAATTACAAAAGCATTGGAATATTTGCTTTAAATTTATTTAATTAAACGTACATGTCTCAAAATGTATTTTATGATTTTCAACTTCTTATGGAAGATAAAAAGGAGTTTCTAAGTATATATATATACATATTTATAAAACTAACTAGGAAAGGTTCTCTTTACCTACACAAATAAATTTACACTTAAATTTCATTAAATAAGAAATTATTGAAAACTTACTGAAGTAAACAACGACATATTCGTGTTCATCGATTAGGTCACTAAGAATTTCATCGGTGACTTCTTCTATGGTTGCAGTATTTTTTTGTTCAATTAACCATTTGAGTACTTCATCTTCATTCAGCAAATCTCCTTCGTAAAGGGCTGGAATTTTGTCTTCGAAGTATACCAAAGTTGGAAGATGATCGATACCGTATTCCTTTGCTTCTGCATCGTTGTCCATGCGAACTATAACGATACCCTCTTTCTCGAGCTCATCGTCGATATTTTCTAGTTCATTTAATATTCTTATGTCCTGCTTGTCATCCTTATCATCTATGAAACATAAGTAATTATTATTATTATGCAGAACAGTGCATTCCAAATTGACCTATTCACTTATTGTCATTTGTATATAAATAATTATTAATTGCGTAGATAAAAACTTACAAAATAAAACTGCAAGATATGGGGTTGATTCAATGAGCTTCTCCATCATTTCATCGGTAACTTCAGGAATTTCGCTATGTTTCTTTTGATGAAGTAGCCAACCTAATAACTGATCTTCATTCATAAGATCACCTAATAAAATAAAATGAATTTGTTTTTATTATAATCTATATTTTATTTATTATTATATTTTTTTTTTAGAAATTAATGTGAATACATCGTAAAAAAAAGTATTAACCATCGTAAACGTGTGGAATTTTTCTTTCAAACAGAACGAGTGTTGGTAGGGTATCTATCCCGTATTCTTTAGCCTCCTCTGCATCATCAATCTTGACGAATGCTATATTGTGTTCGTCGCAGTCATCATCGATATTTTCAAGCTCAGCTAAAATCTTAGAACTCTTCTTTTGATCCTTATCATCTAAAGTTAATATATTTATTCAGTCGTTGCAAAATAGATATTTTAATGAGAATAATAACTAATATTAAACAAAATGTTGAATGATACCGACAAAATAATACAGCGACGTGAGGCATTTTATCGATGACCATATCCAGCATTTCATCAGTAATGTCCTCTATGTGATCGCTTTTTTGTTGCCCTTCCAGCCATTTTAACACTTTCTCCTCATCCTCGAGATTTCCTTCGTAGAGAGTTGGTATTCCTTTCTCAAAATAGAGTAGGCTAGGCATTTTATCAATACCATATTCCTTCGCTTCTTCGGCATTATCGATCTTTACGAATATCACTCCCAACGTATCGCATTCATCGTCAATATTTTCAAGCTCGTTCAGTACTCGCTGAGATTTGCGGTCGTTGTTATCATCTATAGACATAAACGTTTAAATAAAATACGTCGTTCTGACATCAATTTTTTACAAGCACATAATAATACTTACAGAATAGAACGGCAAGGGTTTTCCCATCTTTAACAAGGCGATCCAACATTTCATCAGTAACGTCCTCAATTTCATCTTTCTCTAATTGCGATAATAGCCATTCCAGTATTTCATCTTCATTCTCTAAGTCTCCTACGCATGTAACAATAATCACATTATTACGAAAATTTGTATTGCAATTGAACATTAGTAATTAAAATGTCTAATAATTTTGGTGATTCACCGTCGTATACGTTTGGCAGTTGTTTCTCGAAGTATACAATTCCTGGAATAGAGTCGATACCAAACTCTTTAGCAGCTTTTTCGTCATCGATTTTGACGAATTGAATTCCATGTTTATCACAGTCGTCGTCTATTTTTTCCAGTTCTGTGAGCACCTGCATCGAATCCTCATCCCCATGATCATCTGTAATTCGAATCCACAAATCATAATACAATTTGCAACAGTGACAATATGTATTAAAGAAATATCTAATGACAATGATAAAATGGCGTGAGTTAAGTAAGGTGGTTAAAGCATGCTTGCATGAGATACGTGAAAAAAAAACCTTGAATACGAACAGAAGAGAACAACCAGATTGTCGATATTGCCAATGAGAGTATGGAGAGTCTTCGCCGTTACATCCTCTATAATGTCCTCCTCGTCACCTGTGCTTTTATTAGCTACCAGCCATTCGAGTACATCTTCTTCTCTGCTTAATTCTTCTACAAATCAAATGATTATTGACAAGTTGTAAAATAATTGGTAAAAATAAACAAATTTCATGCATATATAGATGCAGTTTATCTTAACTAGGTTTGACTTACGCTCATACACAATGGGAATTTGATGCCTGTAGTACACCAGAACAGGAAGCGGTCCGAGATTGTACTCCTCGGCGAGTCGTTCGTCTGCAATCTTGACGAATCCGATGCCAAGCTGATCGGCCTCGTCGTCGATATTCTCCAGCTCCTGGAGAGCTCTAGCGCACTTTTTACAATCCGGCTTGTCTATCCCATTTCAAATCAGAAATTGAAACGTTATTATTACTTGTTAATTAATGTCATTTAAATTAATCTATACAATGACCGGAAGAAACATCTTTTCTAACGTATATCCCCCTGAATCGATATTCACGTTTATTAAACACATACGCAATTAGAAAGTTTGAAAAGAAGTTTTATACGGACATTGTTATATAGGAACCAGCGTCCAATTGTTTATATCAAAGTGCACAGTCTCGCGTATATATGCAGTTAAAATTTGCGATTGTTAAAACTTAAATAAACAATAAATGTTATAATTAAAATATATCAAACGAAAAAAGTGAAATTATTTAATTGAAAATGTTCTTGCTTGCAATTGCTTAATATCGATCAAATGAAATAAAAAAATAAGTTAATTACGAAAATTAAGTTTAAATTATTCTATTGAAATAATTAACTTCAAGTTAAACACTTAGTGCAGAAGTGCGGTAGTCTTAATGAAATAATGATGTTATGACGGTGCAAATGATAAATGAAAATCTGGTCGCTGATTCCGAAATAATGTGCAATAATTATAAATTAAAAATTGTATCGAACTACTTTAAGCAGTGTTCAGCAGTCGCTAAAATACTCAAAGCTAATTGATAAAGTACTGTTTTAATGCCTACGAGAGTATTAACCTTCCGGATAACTTTACATCGAAATAATATTGTCTTACCAAACAAAACAACGTATCAATTCAAGCAATTATACTAATAACTAATTTCAATATTTTAGACCGAAATAAAGAATCCAGAATTTTAATGCTCTGTTTACAATTATTTATAGTAAAAGTAAGCATTATAAATTACTCTTAAAATTAATGAATAAAATAAGTATACTACTCTAATAAACTTATTCAATAAACTACGTATTTAAAAATAGCGGTAACTGTAACAACAATTTGCCGACCATTACTGTCTGTAAGAAAGAAGCGTAAAAAAAAATCATGTGAAATCACAAATCAAAGGGAAAAACGTAGATTAAAATTATTGAAAGAAAGAGAGAAAGAAGATAAAATGCCTCGAAGAAATAAATAATGCGAGGTCGGTCTCCGCAGATTATTGTATATAAATGGTTAATCCCCAAAATTGTTGGTTATAACGACATTCTTAGACTGTTGGCATGGGCAACGGAACGCGAAGAGATAACCGAGGAAATCGGAGAGGCAGAAAAACCTTCTTTCCCTCCGTCTTTCTCTAATTCTCGATCCACAAGCGGGGGAGCTGGTTACACCCAGCGGTATGACAATTGCGAAACTTACTTATAATAATATTTGCACCGCGTGCGCGCCAGCTGACAATTAATGCACCACAATCGGTACAAGCGTTTGTTTGCAATGCGCATACACAATATAGTATTATATTACAACAAGCTATATGTTCAACGACTCATGTATGTACAATAATTATATTGGATGAAGGTGAGAGATAGAAAAAGAACATTCCTCGAGTTCATTGAAACTTGGAGGTGTATGTATATCTATATAAATTTATATGTGAATATGTAGACATATATATGTATATGTGTGTGCGTGCTTGCGCGTGTGTGTGTATAGGTGGACACTTCTACGAAAACGTTAATAATGCTGTAGGTTATATACTTACTAAAGTCGACGCCAGCGCATCTCTCCGATTCTGGACCTAACATCCGCATTGACGCACACAAAAAACAGTTCACATGTATGTATTATTTACAGGTACCTTTGTGTCTTTACTATCAGGCGATATTTACATGAGTCTTATATTTTTCGGAGACTTTACCTCTCCTTACGATATCAAACGAAACGAGAAAATAATTTAACATTGGACAATTATTAGCCTATTAATTTATTAAATATTAATGATCAAGTTATTGTTGTTCGTATAGAATTCAATTCGTACATCAATTTAATCGATGATACAATGAAAATCAATTCAACTTTAATTTTACGTTTTCGAAGCTCTCATTGCCCTTTAATCTTAATGTAAAATTATTTCCTGTTTAGTAATAATTCCAATAATTGAATATTTTCGAATTTGGAATTACCGGTAGGAAGATGAAGAGAATTTCATTATAAAGTTTATATGCAAGAGAAAGAAAAAGGAAAGAAAAACAGAAAGATTATAGGTTTTACGAAGAGTGGAACAGGTATGAATACATATATATATACATTTAAACAAACTTAAAATTACATAATTATTATTTTGGCACGCCAAATTGTGCTGAAAAGTGTTTTCATTCAAATAATGAATATTTTTTAATGGATTCACGCTCGTCATTTAACATAATATTATTTTAACCTTGATTAATCACCGATCACAAAAGAAATTTTTTTTTTCACGTTAATATTTCGAACGTGAAAACATCTGTTAATTGTCACAGTTAAATAGTAATTATTTAAAAAAAAAATTGGCATTTTTATACGTCAGGCAGTGTTTTGTTTTAATTGTAGCATAAGTATATAACGGAAGCATTTTGTAAATTGTGACAAACATGGACATTTCAAACATTAGTGTAAGTGTGCCATTATTATCTCTGCAAGAAAAATGTCTTGTTGGACAATATTAAAATTAAATTATTGAAAATATATACAAGGAAATTTATATTACAATAATTATAATTCGGACGGTATCGCAAATAAAAATAGGTGAGAGAATTAATAATATGTGAATGAAATATCGATTGATATCGGTATAAAACTTACAGAAGAGAACGGCAACGAAGTCCGTGTCTTCGACGATCTTGTTGAGGATCTTCGAGTTGACTTCTTCGATTCGGTCAGGCAGATCCATTGCTTCCAAGCTCGTAAGGAACTCCAGTACGTTTTCCTCGTCCATCAAGTCACCTGCAGACCATTTCAATCAAATGAGAACCAAAAGAGTTACAACAATTGCCACGGTGATTCTTCATTGTTTTATTTTTTTGCAAGTTTATTCAATTGATCGATTTTAAAATATTTTATCGAAATAATAAAAGATCTTGTGACGCGGCGTTCGATTTCTCGAATTCAAATTGTTCGAATAGCACCAAGGCCAATGTGCGAGCGAGATCGTAACGAGATTTCGGCGTGCCTCCAATAAAAGTTTGGCCGACTGCCGATGTAGCCGGATGCGTGCAATTCGGCTCTTCTTTACTCGGCTTTGATTTCGCTTAAGCTATACGTTATTACTTCGCAATGCTTTCTTCGACGGATAATCCCTCACGATTTATGAAAATGCCACAAACTTCATTATTTTCTATTTTAATTTTCACGTTTCCTTTCGTCGTTTCACGTTTACTTAAAAAATTTGATCCTGATCGTGATTAGGTATGATTTTATCGACGTTCCTTTTAATGTACAATCACATCAGATTTGCCAAGGATTCGAACGGTACAATTTGAATTTACATGAGGTTACTTATTTTTTATTCTGAGTTAACGTTTAAGATAAGAAAATCTCTGTTGATTTTAATGAACTAACTATTATTATTCCTTATCTGGTGATGTTTCAGTGAACATCCTATAAATTTAATATGAAACAGTATAGTTTTCAATGATTAATAATGCAAGCTATACAAATTAAAAATATCTCAGGTGCAAATCAATAAAATTGTTCATTATCTTATCCGAAAAAAATCAATTACCTAATTGTCAATTAATATTATTTAATACGTTTTTTTAAGCAATGTTTCTTACGTGTTTAATAGATAAAACGGATAGCTTACCCTCGTAAATAATCGGTTCCCTTTCACGGAAGTAGGTGAGAGCGGGAAAAGTTTTGATTCCATATTGTTTAGCCAATCGTTTGTCGTTGATTTTAACAAAGTCCACACCAAACGTATCCGTGTCGTCATCAATTTTTTCTAGTTCAGCCAATACCTTGTCGCATGTTGTGCAGCTCCGAGCATCTGCAAAAATTTCAGTGTTTTATTAATCATTGCATTTAAAAGCATCATTTTATTTGTTAGAGTGATACACGTTGTATCATCTTCGAAATTGCAAGCACCAATGTGTACCTGCACATTTTTAAGCATTGTGGGAAGGTTGGAGTAATTTGAATATTCGATTTAAAAATTAAATTAAACATCGCTTTTGATTCAAATTCATTTTGGGTCTATACTTTAAAATAACACCAAAAATATTGTTAATGTTTTGAAAAAAAAACTTTAAAAACGCTACTTTTTATTTGCGTTAGACTATTAATACATCCTAAAGTAGATATGGATTTGTTACTTAATATACATAACTTTAAACCTTTTACAAGTACACCCGTGTTGAGATTCACACAAGCTAAATAAGTAGCGATATTACTCTGTCTTGCATTAATTATTTAGTCTTTGAATCAACTGTTGTTAAAGTGAAACATTACATTGAAGTGGCAAGATTGGTAGGAAGAAATTGCTACGTATTAAATAAAACTTTCGATATTTGATTTCATCCATTCATGTCATAAATATACGTCAAATAACTTTCTTACTAAAATTCTAATTGCTTAATTAAATAAAAAGAAATTATAGAAATTATAAATATTTAATAATTGACACAAATAATCGGAATTTGATGTTGATTGCGTACAACTGAAGCTTGTAGTACGGTGTTGAATTAAAGTGGTATATGCAACGGTATACCAATACAGTCATACGCGTAAGACGGAAGGTGCCGTTGTTAATAAAAGGGTAAGCGTGGCACGTGCGTTGCCGTTTCGCTGCCACGTGCATCTTGCTATCTGGCTCCCCCGCTCTCTTTTCTCACTGGCAGCCAAATATACCGACCGGCGAATCTTAGATGCTCTCAAATATAGTCTTTAACGTGTTCGTCCTCGCGGTGGTGGTCGGCTTTGCGTTACGTAAGACCTCGACAACAGCCGAGAGAAACAAGACAAACAGATGTAAAACTTGGTGCATTGTCATTTTAGAACGTACTTCCATCTGCATCTTTGCGAACTGAAACTATACACTTACTTATCGTACGGATAATATTTTCGTTTCTTTTGAGAAACTCGATGCCTCGAACTCGATCGTCGAATCCCAAAAATCTATACGCTACTGAAATTTATAATCTCCATTTGTCATCGATGATTCATCTGCCACGATTTTCGAAATAGTTTTACATATTATTTCTGTAGATATTTTTAGTTCCTACGTTCGTTTATATAAAATATCCGTTATAATTTGTTGAACACTAAACCGATATTTATGGCTCACTTTGACCGAACGCTAATGATTGTTTGATATCATGATATAAATAACATGGTTCGTTATATTTACGATTAAGAATATTTTTTATGTACTTCGACTTTATGGTAATAATTTAAACTTATAAATAGGTAAGTTAACTTCCAGCTCATAAATTAGGCTGAAAACCTATTTTTTCCTAAAAACATCATTTTTATTTTCGATCAAATTGAACAATGCTGTTACATTATTGAACTTATAAATATTTTTTGCCTCGAGAATTTTACAACTGAGAACCTATATATATATATATATATATATATATATATATATATATATATATATATATATATATTACGCGTTATACGAATTAACATGACAGTTTTGGCCCACCTACGCACGACCGGAAGTCATATAGTATAGTTATAGTTCAAGATTTGTTGGGCGACCGAAGTATCGTGAATTCATTAAGTATATATAAGAAAAATATTAAACGATATTAACGCACAGAATCGTACAGTAGCATGAGGATGTTCAATAGCAGTGGCACAATATAATTCCTCTTTAAAGCTTCTTAATTTAATTTTACTGGTTAACGAAATTTGTAAAATGAAACTTTGTGCCAATTCAGTGAAATTTGGACCATCTGTTTTAATTGTTTCCTTTCATATATTAATAGACAATGTATCGTACAATTTAATAATGTGTTTATTCGTATTTTCACTTTATTCCTAATGTAAAACCTATATTATTTTCTGGACACCTGCTGCAATTAAGTAACATTTGGCGTATTAAAAAATGCGTAGCTATTTAATTTGAATTATTTAAGAAATATTCTTAGCTCTGAAATTTGAGAAGTGTCTATTAGTATATAGTAGTTAGATATTTCCCTATTCGTAGCATAATAGATGAATTTTTTTTTACCGCGTAATTAATTTTTTTAGCACGATATATTATTCTTAAACAATTTAGAGTATCTTACTTTATTTGCGTTTCATATTATAGAGATAAAATTCATCTTTCCAAGCCCTTGCCATTGTTATTATTTACACGCACTCATTTGGTTGAAGTTGATTTATAAAAATATTGAAAAAATCGAGATTATGGACTATCGAAACATCAATATATCGGAACTATCATAACAGAATAATATCAAAGAAAAGCAAATATATTTGCAACGGGACGTATTGTTTGAAAGGTACACTTGTATTACTTGAGCTTACAATAGCTTATAATCAATGCGTCATTGAAATTCTTGGCACTGTGAAACATATCGTAACAATTTGATGTTAATAAAAATTGTACGCACAATATCAGTACTTCATAACGCAACTACAATGAAATAATATTGATAAAATATATTATCCAAAACAGTAAGTGATAAAAGTATATGTTAATTTTAATTTATTTACGAATTTGCCGATACTCGTAATTTATAGTTTGTTTTTAATTTTGAGTTAAAAGTTACTTTACAATAACTTGCAAAAAGGAAAAAACATCTTGACATATGACAAGTGCTTAATGAAACTCTTATATCTTAACAAAGTTTAAACGAAAATATTTTAAATTACATGTAAAACGGAATAAAATTTACGGTGGTTTAAAATAGTTAGATATATTTGCAGTGTAATTAAAATCAATTTTTGTACAAATATTGTATTCCCCAAAGAATCGACTTTTATATTTACCGATGTTAAATCGTAGTGAAACTCGTAAACGTCGCGTAAATTAAACGTCTCCGTATGGTTTATTCGCATCATAAACTTCTTTTCATAAAATATTTCGTGAAACAAAAATGGTTACAAATTGTCGAAGTTATAATTATACAATATAATATTGAACGGTATTAGAGCTGGTTAATAAATTTGTAAAAAGTAAATAGAGCGTAACATGATATAAGTTTAAAGCCAGAAATCATATTTCACATTTATTATAAAAACAAACATTTCTAAAAGTATTGAAAATGTTTTTATTTGTCTTTGTTTATAAGTGTATAATGTTTACCAGCAGCTCGCAAGTTACGTATAAATTAAACTTAGAAATAAGATTACAAGACGATACGACAAAACCAGAAGTCTTTTGTGCTAACGTCGAGGAAAATATGTAATTTTTTTAATTTCAAAAACAAGAAGAAGGAAACAACGTAAGCTGGTTAACAAAATGGTTTGGAGTAGTGAACAGTGACACCTACGCGTTGGCCCAAATCGCGCGATATTGCGCTAGCGTCTCCAATGGTCAGGCGGCCGTGGCGCAAACGACCGAGGAGCGAGTCACAGCACGCGGTCGAGACCGTCGGAATACTCGAGCTTGCGGGGGCGAAGAAACAGAGAGAAAGAGAGTACGAGAGAGGCAACGAGCGAAAGATGAAGATCAACCCCAAAGAGGACCGTTTTATTTTCGTTCACGGGCAAGAGAGATTCGATTTTCACTCGATCTCTTTGCTTCCAGAGATTATTAAATTTGTTTGTTTTTCGTATTTAAATTTTAATTAAAGTCATTTTTGGTAACTTATATATCATTGGTATTAATCTTGAAATTTTTTTATATTAAATAATATATTTTTTAAATCAAATTGTTCAAAATGCTACTAAATAAGGCAGCCAACTTTTATGCACTCACTTTTTTTCACAATTTCTAGATATTTCTACGTTTTACACTAAAAAAAATCCAGATTTTTTGAGGAATTAAACTGATTCATTATTAATGAAAGATATGATTTATTGACTAAAGACAAATTAATCCGCATTTTGAGCTTTTGCAAAGAAACTTTGTGTTGGACATGTATAACAGAATCATTTTGCAAGTTATGTTTGACTAACAATGATTAGCAGTAATTTTTAATCTTTAAATTTAATTTTTAAATTCTTTTAATCGAATAGTTTAAGCTAAATTGTTTAAGCTATTAAAACAAAGTTTTCCGTTTTAAAGTTAATTAAATTGTACAAAATTCGTTTGACCCTACATTTTTTAAAATATCGTATATTTTTGTACTTAGGGGTTGTTGGTAAAAACCCAGAGACACGGACGATTTCTTTGGATCAAAGATTCATGTCCTTCAATTTCCAATCAATTACGTTTCTCAATTACTCAAATACAAAAATTCATGCTTCGTAATTTAGACGCATTACTTAATTGTTAGATATAATTATGTAAAAATACTAAATTATTGTTACAAAAATTAAAAATTATTTAAATTTGGACTCGGAGATTTATTATAATTTCATGCATTTTCTTAAGTAAACAAAAGACATAACGTTTTATTTCTACCTAAGTTCTTCGATGAAATCTAATCTCGTTCAATAATTAATATTAAAATTGATGAAACGATATAAATAATTCAGTATTTGCAAAAATAATAATCTGTGAAGTGATAAGATATGTCGAATTTAATTTTACGACATGCCAACTTGCCATGAATTTATCACACTTTGTTAAGTTTTTCCATAACAACTATTATTTTTTAATTATTATTTTTATCAAGTATATGTACAACCATGTTGTTAAATTTTTTTGAGGTTACGTTAAAAGGAACCAGTTTCAGTCAAAATTCGGTTGACTCGATTTTTCTTTCTTTATTATTTACATTCGAATCTAGATAAATGGTTATACCTAATTTTAATCGTAATAGATGTTAAAGGGAAATAAAAGTTTGGCAAAGTGCAATTCTAAGAATCGAATGTATTTCATTGTTTAAATAAATATCTAGAAATAGTCAAAAATTTATTTGCTCGTTTGCAATTGAAACAATCAATAATTTGTATTACAATATTTATACTTTAGTTCCATCACAATAAATTAACTCGTTTATTCCATTGATAAATTTATAACAAATCTATCGTTGATTACTATACAACTACTCCTTTTTGAAAATAATGGAAAAGCTCATTCATCTATGTTTATCGCTTCTGCGTCTGCTTGTCGAACGTGTGCGTGTATACAAAAAGACAAAACCACGTACACGTTACGTATTAAAAGCGTGGCTAGGTCAACGGTAGTCGACCCAAATCGCCTTCGTAAAGACATTCGAAACTTACTAATTGCCATTAAATATTCCGAGCTTTCAACAATGCTCGTTTAGAAGATATAATTTTCTTGTAATCAAAGTTTCAGATAGATCATCAAAATTTAATTCGGAATAGAAGCAGTGATTTTAAGTTCATTTTAAAAGTTAATATCAATCAAAACGATAGAACGATAGCTGTAAATGTGTGAATCGCAATGCAGATACATGAAAAAGAAAAAAAATTCAAATTTAGTCTTGTAAAAATAGATCGAACGAGAGGAAAGGAACCACCACGAAGTAACGCAAACATCGATAAAAATTCTTCGTAAGAATCGTCACGCGGAGAACCTCAAAATAATTTAAATTTAAGATATATTAAAATATTTTATTTTTCTAACTTTTTTTTTCACTTTGCGTACAAGTTGTGTTATTTAAACTGTTTCTAATCGTTTTAAATAATATCTATTTTTTTGATATTTATACAGTTCCGAGCTTTTAAGTATCTATATACATTATCTGCTTGCACTCCATTTCTTACAATAACAGTTTTTTATTCAACCGCTAAAAGTAAACGAAAGAAGGGAAAACTTAAATAAATCTAATGGCATTTGTAAAGGCATAAAAAATGTGACGTAACCAAGTTGCGTAAGTACCGAAATACGAGGAGTGAAATCGAGATCAATAAGTTTTCAGCGGATATATTGAAGATTGAAAATCAGGTGAGACTCAGGTCTGGGCGGAAAGTAAGTAGGCAGTTTGTCAGAACAGTTTCCAGGCGAGTCGGTAGTGCGAGGTGGCGATACTCGGGCCAAAATAACTCTACGGCTTTCTAAAAGTGGCGCCGACTAAAAGCCGCATCGAAAACCACGTCGCCAGTGAACTAGAAGCTGCTACAAAGAATTGCACGAGACCAATATCTATATACCTATCATTCTTCATTTCTATCATTTTTATACCTTTTGTCGATTTCAAAAAATCCATCCTTTGATCGTATAATTGAAATATTGAAAATGTATTTCGCGCTACCAGTTTAGATATTATTCGATAATTAATTACATCTATTCATTATTTTTGCCATTAATCATGATTATGAAAAATAACTAACTAACTAAAACTTCAGTAATAAATAAGAATTATTAATAACAGTTTCTTAAACACCATTCACATACCTACACCAAGATACAATAAATAAAAATTTAAATAATTTGGAAGAACTACATTTATTTTAAGATGACTGTTGCATTGCATGTGCAAATACTTAATATCAATTATGTTAATGAACGCCAAATCATTGGAGCCTGAGATTCATTTTCTGCGTTTACATACACATTACATCACTTGTCATATGATGGACCCATTATGATTTTTATTCAACAAAGCTCATAATTTTAAAATGATTGCGTTCACATTAGTTTAATTGAAAAATATGTTGAATGTGTCATGATTAATATGAAAAATATTTATATTAATAAATTTGATACTATTAATTGAAAGATAAATAATATTTTAAAATAATTTTTAATTGCCTTTACTATATTTAATATAAATTAGTCTTTTAGTAAAAAAAAATATTACTTATTTACATATTAAATTACATAATAGTCGTTGTCATGTTCATTCATTTCTATTATAATAAAAAAAACAAAATATAGGACAAGTAGCTTATTAACTTCCCTCTAAATATTAAAAGATGTAACTACGGATCTTCAATTTTAAACTTTATTATTTTCGTATATACGTTTCATTGATAACCTTTTCCAGATGAAGGTTGTTAATTTTCATTCTAATTAGTAAAATTTATCAGCTGCATTGGCTATTAAAAAATAAATTGTCCTTGAATGAATCATTGATGTTTTAAGCAAAAACTTGGCATAATTCTTTTATTATTTTACACAATGAGTACCCTGTAACGACGCATTCACAAGCTCAAGGTAGCAAAATAAATATGTTTAATATTGTCAGCGTTTGAAATCCACAAAATAACTGATTTACTTTTTTTTATATATTTAATATACGATTTACTCGATGAATCAACTGTGTCGCCCTGGGAGAATTCGTATTAAAATTAAAATTTCTTACACTTCGATTGCACTAGGAAGATATAACAACGAGGCCTGTAAGTAACTTATAAGAACCACATCTCGAGAGGATTGACACATCGCTAATTGTTCACACGTACAAAAAACGATATTCACATCAAATATGTAATAGAAAAGCCATGCTAAAGGAAGGAGTAAAACTCGATGGTGGAATGTTTTCGAAGAGACATGTTTGGGTCGCATAAGTTTGGCGCGTACCTTCGCATCGATCTCGTCATCGAGTTTATACCGGCCAGTCGGAATAGTTCACCCTCGGTCTGGCAATGATCGGCTGCGCAGCAGCCACGGTCATTGATTGCGCTCACTTCGATTTCCGATTGTACACCGAGGGCACCTCCCATACTGATCTGATCCGCTAATTTATCGTAAGGGTAATTTTCATGCCGCGCGATAGTTTTGACTCGTAAACGTTGCGTCAACGTTAATCGAGGAATCTGAAGCAGTCATTTTGAAGAAGATTTATACCATTGGACGTTTGGCAATAACAGTCCTTCCTTTAACCAATGGTAAACAAATTATTTTCGTCCGTGAAGTAAGTAGCGCGAGGCACACTGTTCGCGCCGATTTTTCTTCGTTTTCCTTTACTCCTTTTTTTTTCATCGATCCACAATCATCTTCGCATAGGAAAATAATATTCTCACGGATCCGTTACGTAAATCGCGAACCTGTTACACATAGTTATTTTAACGTCACGACACAATCGTCACGGGATACACAGTTTTCTTTTTTTTAATAGGCCGAACCTGAAAATAGAAATTTCGAAAGCCACCGCTCGTCGGGAGGTAATAAAAGAAGGCGCACATAAATACACAGAATAACTCGAGTCCGTTGTGAAATAATGCAGCACACTGACACTTGGAGATATTAAATGATTCCGGAATCACGCGTATGGCATGATTGGAGAAAAGCGAATTGCTAAAAATAGTTGGGGCATCGATCATCGGGACATTGAAAATTTTGGGAATTCAGTCGGAAAATGGAGCGAGGCGCTTGTACTCGCACCGACCTTGGTTACCGATCCCTGGAGTGCAAAAGAAATCGAAGAGCAAGCTTTAGGGGTAGAAATAGAGAGAGAGAGGGAGATAAACGTAGAGAGGTAGATTGGAAGAAAAAGAGCGAATCACGAGGTGAAAAACGAATCAGGACTCTTTCGGACAGGGCCTATTTTTAGGGGCAACGACGACAAAGAGTGCACACGGCCGGCTTTGAATGCTAGAGACGGTTGCGTCGAACAAGCGATTCCGCGGGCAAGAGCGAGAACGTGCGAAAAAGGCAGAGAGAGAGAGAGAGAGAAAGAGAGAGAGAGATGGGGTGGGAGGAATGGCCGAAATTGCAACCTGAGAACCGCGCGATCGGCAAAGCTCTAAAGTTAGTGGATGCGGGAAAGCGGGTTGACTTACACCAGTAAACAGCGACAAAGTCCTTCTCCTTGAGGAGCCGCTCGAGCTGCTTGCTCGTCACCTCCTCGATGACGGGATCCTCGCGGGGTTTGCCATGTCCTGTGGCATGCTGCTGCTCCCTGTGCTCCCTGGTCCCAGAGGACTCTTTTGCCAGGGCCCCCGCGGGCCACGCCACCAGGAGCAGCAGCACCAAACCGAAGAGTGGCCCGCAGCGTCGCGTGCGCCGGTGCTGCTGCCCCCTCGAAACGTCGTTCGTCGTCGACATCGCCGCACTGACTGCTTTAGCCCGCCCCCGGGGGCCTGGCACCAAAGTCCCGATGCGCCGGCGCTCTGCCGTACTCCCCGGTGCGTAGTCTCGAGAGAGCCCCAACTGGCTATTTTTGGACGATGCGACCAGCGACGTTTCTGCTTCACTGTGCTTTCGAGTCTCGACCGAGCTTTTGGGGTCCTGGGATCCGATCGACTCCACGATGTGGCTCCCTCCCGAGTTTATCTCTATCCCGATGCGCTTACCCTATACCACCACTTCAGCCCCATCTCGCGCTCCGTCAGGATTTCCCTTGATTCTCGGGTTATTGGTACCCGCAATCTCCATCTTCGTATTTATAAGTACTTTTTTGATATTCTAAACTTTCAATATAGTTACTGAAATTTTGTAAGTTTGGATGTTTGAATTCGACACGTATTTATCTGTTTATTAAATAGCGTACTTGGAAAATATATACACTTAGAAATTGTATGGAATGTAAGTTTCAAAGTAGTATCCACGTGGAACTAAAAATCGAGTTGTGCGATATATTAGAGTAATTAAGTTAAACCCGTACACAGGGAATTCTCCATCAAAATAAAGGGAGACGAAGATATCTCGAACATATCGCCTCGCATATCTTCGAACATATGATGAACATATGAGCGACCTCCGATTCATGGAGTAAATTCGGTAAATATGAGTAATGCTATCTGAGAGGGCTAAGTCCGGTACATTTATCATCCCCTCCCTCGCACATGCAGGACTTTGCTAGCATTGGAAGAAAATATAGATTAACACTTGTTTTGGAGCTACCAAATGCGTCGTTACGTAGGAAGTTGTGCTTTTTCAGTTTAGATTGTTGTACGGAAAAAGGCAAGGTGATGCCACGCGATCTTATATTTTAGTACCGCATGTAGAACTATGTACTTACTTGGTCCTTGGAAATGGTGTATAGAGATGCACTGGTTCGCTACTAACCTTTATGTGAGATTTGGCGATCGTGTTCAGTGCTGACGATTGTTATGATGTTCGATGAGTGTATGACACTGCAAATCGCTAGACGACGCACCACTATGTGGCGCCGATATCGAATTTCATAAATATATATCGACGGCTCCTATTCATAAAGTCCTATCTCAAAAATTAATTAAAAAATGTCCTAACTTAAGAATAATTCTATAAAGTTCTAACTGAAAAGAAAATTCTATAAGGTCCTATCTCAAAAAAAAATTTAGTCAGTATTATAAAGTCCTATCTCGGAAGTCAATTTTATAAAGTCCTATCTCAAATGCAATTCAATAAAGTTCGATCATAAAAGTCAATTTTTTTAAGCCCCCCCCCCTTCCTTTAATACACTTTCTCTTAACTTCATAAAATTATAATAATTAATTAATTAATTTATTTTAATGGCAATGGCCAATTTCTTGTCTAAAAAACGTTTCATAAATGCTCGAATTTCCACCTGGATACAAAATTCAAATTTTAATATTTTTTATATACTTATAAAATCTGGATAACAAGGTTAATGAAATATACTATATTCGGTAAAAGTGTACTCTTTACATGAGCATTATTATCCGATTCTGCATATATATTTATATTTTTAGATAAAGGTGTAAATATTATTTTTATAATTTATTGTTTTTATTAAAAAATTTATTGTTTAATGATTTTGTAGCTTTCAAAATTTGAGATGAGATAGAACTTTATAGAACTGACTTTTTCAGATAGGATTTTTTAAAATTGTACTTCTGAGATAGGACTTTATAGAATTATAATTAAGATAGGATCTTAAAAAATTTTCTTTAAGATAGGACTATATAGAAATGACTTCTGGTGTAGGACTTTATGAATAGGAGCCGTCGATATATATATTAAATCGAATGATCATTCGCATTAACAGTAAGATTCAAGAGTATTAATTATAACATTTCCTTATTATGTTATTAGCAATTATTGTTTGTATTACAATAGATAAATCTCTAAGTTCGTATAAAAAAGAGAAAATTAGGCGAGGCTTTGCCGATTTAAATGATAATGGGGAAGAGAGTAATCGCTATGAGAGATCACCTCGAAAATGGGAGCCTCACTTGATTTTCAAAGCTCTCCCACAAAAATTCTAATTCCTTATTATCATAATTAGGCGTCTAGTTATTAAATAATACCATTACAATGTAGATACTTATTTATATTTTGATCGCGGCCAGCAAGACTGGAATCAATATACTTACAAGCACCTTGGTACCAGCCTCGATACGACGACGTCTCAACATCGCCGGAACATCGCCGAGAACGTCATTGTCACCGAGGAGCGTGGTCCGCGTGAGAGGTATGTGTGTGTATCTGAATGCAATTATTATTAAGTCCACATCGATACGCGTGATCAATTTTATATTGCGACCGTATTCTTAATATTATTATTTATTCCAATTTTATATTTTAATTTGTTGAATGTTTACAAATATATATTTTATTATTAATTTATAAAAGGTTGCATTTGTTATAAATAAATGTGAAAGAAATAAAAAATAAATACTAAATAAAATTATATTTCTTCTGAACCATAATAGTATTAACAGTCAATTACCTTCGTACCAAATTTTTCCCACATATTAACTGGGGTCTTCTAATGCTGGTATTTGCTTCAATAAATATTCAATTTATTTAGTATTAATTTTAATCTTAATTATTGTAATTACCTTACCATGATTCCTCACTTTACTCCTTCAGACTGATCCGTATTAGCTTTGTATGTCTTAATCAACATACACTTTGCGCTTTGAAAACACTTATTTTATTTGAGTCAAAACAGTCAGTGAAATATCTTTTTCTTATTTTACAGGCATGTAAACAGAGCTTATGGACGAATCGACTTTTTATCTCGATCTAAACTTCTTATGAGAATTTTGAAAGGAAATAGGTTTATCGGTCATCAAATGAATGAATCACTAAAAAAAACTCAACAATTTTTTAAAAAATTCGCTTTTATTTGTGACATTATTTATTCGGATAACATACGCGACATTTTGGAACCGGACGCCAAAGAAACGTGCGTATACCTTTATATATATAGTTAATAGCGCGGCAGTAACATTTGATTGTACCTGCCGTTATTTTCATTTAGTTCTATTACCAAAGTTAATCTACGAAGAGAGAAATTTTGTAATAAAAATAATTCGACTATTTCAGGAAACTGATCGCAAAATACCATATGAAGAAAAATTACAATCCTAGTTTCTTAACTACATATATTGTAAATTCTCCTATGCTGATATGAAATTGTGCAAGGCAGTATTGTAATTTTTGTCACAATTATAATTTGCGATCAATTTCTTAAAACTATCACTATTTTTACAACAATATTTCTCTCTGCGTCTATTTACATTTTTCCTTGTATCTCTCATTTATTTTTGTTTGTTTATGGATTTTTTTTTACATTTTTTGTCATAATTCGCTAAAATATTCCAGAAGTGCGCATAAAGCGATCGAACAATTTTCTTGGACGCCGATCGAACATCGTCGCGCAAATTACACTATCGTAAACTCTACCGTAAACTACATTTACTGCTATCTATGCAGGGCCCCTTTTAACTACTGTAAACCTCACTTTTTTGTTAAAAAACATGTCTTAATCATTAATCTAGTAAATTCGTATAAAAAGTTATCATATCATAAATGAATAAATTAATAATATTAATTAAGCATTATTTTGAATGAATTATGTAAAGTACAAAATACGTCCATATCATTGTTGTCGAACTCTAAACTTTGCATACTTTGTAAAAAGTTTTAAACCATGGTATAATTAATTCTTCAAACATTTATAATTTTAAATTTTAAAGCACCATTCGTGAAATAAGGGTATAACAATAATAAAATTAATTATGATAAACATCGTCTGGAATTCAGATTGAATCAAGGAATTCAGTATGCCAATATAATTTATTTATTTTCGTTAAAAAAGTTTGAAACAATTATTTTTAATTTAATTTTTTTTTTCAAACTACAAACAGTATTTGTATCGTTATACACCAAATTCCAATAAAAATCGTATTCAAAGTGCTTAAGCTTCTCGCAGGAAGATATTTGAATTACAATCGCATAAATACAATACGTGATAGAAATAACTCCACATTAAATGTGCGAAACGAAGTGAAAGGGGCCCTGTTTGCACATCACCAAAAAAGCACCGTCAATCACGTGTATGTGTTGGATCTACTATTGCAAATACCTTAACGCACTAGGTTCTGTTTTTACCATACACAAGACCTAAAACTCTGTCGGTTGTCTACGCAGGAAAATTCTATCACTGCCACCGGCTTCGAAGATTTTACAATATAACCAACATTGCACAACCTCGTTTTCATATTATTTGTTTTTACACTTTCTTATTATTATTTAATAAATCACAATCAATTCATCAACGAAGCACGCATGGCAGTATGCGCTTGCAACATGTGTCTTCTTTTCTTTATTTCTTTAGAAACTTTTTTATTATTCTAATTCCCACCTTATCAGTTTTCCCTACCGCCTCCTTTACTTCTTTCGTTTAATGCCTTGATTTTTGTTTCTTTTATATACACACGTATTCGCGCACTCGTGGATATAAAACCTTTTTCTCTATATACACTCGATACTCATCTATTACATTTGCGTGTGTGTGTTGTGTTTTTTTTCAGCTAAAACGAGCAACGATGCCTGTACTTATTTTACTGTACTTGTCTGAGCGCTGACAATTAGATTTTATTTTGGTAAGTGAAGCATAATTGGTCTACTTATTTATATAATTAGTTTCAATTGTATAATATTTGTTGAAATAAAAATATTATTTTATAACAACAAAATGACAGAATGGAAATTATACTAAATACAAAGGTACATTTTCTTGAAAAAGTAATTTGCACGATATTAGTTTTAATTTCTTGTATCATCCTACGATTTAATTATAATTTCCATTTAACTTATGTAAATGATTGTATAATTTGATTAAATCATTTTTAATTATTGACGTCAAGAGTTACCGATGTAATGTGTTAACTCATCTTTCTTTACAAACCTTATAAAATTAGTTTTAATTAACACTTTTAAGACAATTCCTGAACTATTTCATAATGGGATAAAAATGGAAAATTTATTTTTTTCACAGAAAAAATTGTGTCGTATCAAATATGATACACATTGAATTTTAATAAGTTAAAACACGCAAAGCACGAATATTTGAGTGGATTTTCGTTTTTTTTTTGTTTTGTGGTGCGATAAAACAATTTAGCATTTGGATGAGAAAAGAGAGTCAGAGTCAGAGAGCACGATATACGATTTTACACGTTAAGTTTATTAGGAACAAATATTCGTTACGTTTTCACTTCCGAAAGATAACGTTCAATGGTTATTTTTTTACATTTTTTTAATACAGGCGCAAATGTAACGTATAACAGCGGAATCATAGTATATGTATAAGCGTATCATTAAATTAATTTTATAAACATTTTGCGATACAATTCTAGAACAGTGTTGAATCCAGTAATAATTTTATAACTGTTGTATATATTTTATAATTAAATCAACATTGTACGTCCAATAAAACTGAATTAAAGTATATATATATATATATAAACATGTAGTGGTTACATATATTACAATCTTATACATTTTGTACAAATTAAAATCGACATAAACATAGTTAATCAATACATGTGTAGTACAATTCTCTATTCTTACAAATGTAATTATAAATATTTTCCTACAATTTGAAAATTTCTCTATCAAAAGAAATTTATAATTCATTTACTAAACTTTTGAAATATGGTTATTGTATAGAGTAGAGTTTACTATTTTAGCATATTTTTTAATTTTCCAACACTGAACTAGATATTTTGTATAACCGTTATTATAAAATTGCTCGGTAGTACCCTAATGTTACCGGTATAGTATACATTTTTTAATAAATTTATTATTAAATGGAGTTATTTAACATAAATATTATTACAATTAAACATTAGTTAAATTTAGAATATATTATTTTGAAAGAGTCAATATATTACTTAAAAGTTTTGGGTTAACAAAATTGTGAGAAAGCTCACTACATTATATTTAATACCAAAATTAAACAAATTTTATTTCTCTGTACATAAATAATGATTTTATCAATGACAATTTTAATTTACTTATAGAGTCAATAGTGATAGTGATACTTTCAAAATTGACGAAATGTTAAAAGATATTATATATTATAAATAAAAGTTATTGAAGTAATGTGAAGTAGGCTCCGAAAAGTAAGTTACGACTTTCTTGTAATACAGCAATAATTTTTGTTTTCTAATAAAATAATAATTATCTCTCTGCTCTTATTTGAAAACGCACACGTTGCATTTTATCTTTAATTTTTTTTTTATAATAGTCGTCTCGTCTGGTCTTTATAAATGTAGAAAATTATTATTATTCGGTTATTACAGCGGAGGCATTTGCTGCTGCAGTTTATGGTTTATTCATTGATATACGGATTAACCATAATCATATTGAAGTTTACATGCACTTATCGCTTCTTCCATTAACTTACATTTATTGTGTTAAGAATTTTATTTAATTTCGTTTTTTCGTTTCTTAAAATACTGGGAATGTTTGTACTGTCTCGCACATGCCGAAATTTTGTTGTGGCGTGGAAAGCTTCTATTTTATATGTATTATACATATATATATAGGTATATATTTTCTTAACAATAAAAAAAATTGAAGAAGAGCTGTTCGATGGAGAAGCTCGTGAAACCAGTTAATTCGTCGTCAGTCTTTTACTCATATCATTGTCTATATCTTTCGAATGAACCGCCGTGATTTGTATAAAGACTCGTAAGATCGTATGCGGTAAACAAAATCTTAAAGTGATTCTGTGACTGTCTATAAATCAAGTGCAATTATACAAAGAGTAGAAGGTAGTTAATAAAATAATTTTTTGTTTTTACTTAATTTGATTGAATATTAGTATTACATAAATAATATTTGTTTTATAACTATGTATAATGTTTATATTTTAATTTAAATAAGTAGAATCACAAAGTTTTATCAAAGTATAGTAACGAACATAATCTTTAAGATTATGTATATATACATATATATATACCCTCTACTCTTAAATTACTTAAATGTCGAGCTGTTCATCGAGTTTTTCAACTATTTTGTACGGCGTGAAACTTACTCAACAAATTTAGACTTTTTACGATACAATAATGTCACAATCGTTATTGAAAGAAATAATAAAAGTTATTTACTCAAATATGGTTTTTCTTATTTTTTTCGCATTTTTACTTACGCAGCCATATAAAGCATTACCTTTGTATTCCTGGTTAAACGAATCTATAAAGCTTTACAATTACTTGCGTAACTATGACGACGTTTATAATATTAATAACGTTTTTACATCCGACACAATTTCTAAAGTCAAGCTATGCATAGTATAATTTGTATGCGGAACAAAATATAAGTAAAAATTTTTTACGTAAGAAAATGCCTAAGTCAAATTTGAAAGATCTACTATCAGAAACTCAAGAGTAAACTATAAGTAAATAGATAAAGAACAAGAAAATTCCGACAAATAATTATTTTTCTAATTAATCTTAAATAATTATTTTTCATCGGTTTTTTTATATATGCTAACAGAGTTTGAAGAATAGTTAACCTATTATTAAACAATAAAATGACAATACCATTTTTTCGGATTGATCATCTTAAAATATTTTTGATACAAATATCAAACAATGAACGTATTCATAAATAAAAAAATTATTAATTAATACTATTTATTATTTAATGAATTATTATTTAAAAAAAGAGTAGCAAAATATTAACAGATTTTTTAAATTGATAAATTGCTTATAATTTGTTCCGCTCTTTGTGTAAACTAGTGTATAACGTGCAAATGTATGTGTTACTGTTTCTTTTTGAAATGACACCATTACCTTATATACTAGTATTTGGACGATTACTAACATTTTAGTTCGCATGGTTTCTACATGTCTTTTTCTCGCAACAGTATTTTTAATCGCAGATTCTTTGTGAAATCATTTATCAGTTCAATACGTTGGATTTTTCTTTGTTTGTTGATTTCGTTTTCTTTTTCAAACTTGTTTAATTTTATATGCAAACTACACGTGGAACATGACAATTGTCTTTATTTACGATGTAAGACTAAACTTATCGTATTTTTGCAATGTATTAAAAAAGTCAATAACTTATTTAGTCCTAAGCAATAAAAATTGTATCTTTAAATTTGATTTGCCTTGTATTATAAACAATACGTGATTTCCTAATAAAAAGTCAAAGTAGAAACCTTATCAATTTTTAAATCTAAATGAATCAATTAATAAAAGTGGTGTCATAGAAAAATATATAAATGTCTATTTCAAAATTAAATTATTAAACAAGATATACATAATTTATCAGATATAACATAAATTATAAAATTTATTTCAATATACAGTACGAAATTCAGCGAATCTATTACTTTAACAAACTCGAGCTTAACTCGTATCAAATTTATCAAATTAAAATTCATTGATTCCAATTACGTACAGAAATATTACTTTGATACACGTGGTGGATAACTTTCCTTGACAAATATCTCAAAACATTTATTGTTTGTTTGTTCACAAATTTATATAATTGTATAAATATTATTTTTATCTTAATTATACAAATAAAATCGAAATTAATATTCGGTTTACTAATGTAAATCCTATACTGTCTTTAATTGTTATGACATTAAATGTATTACATATTTTATAATATTTATTTGATAATTATATTGTAGAACCTACTAAAATTTATCAATATTGAAATCTTTCAACTTAGAAAATTAAATTTATACAATTATTTCTTATATGTATAACTCTCAGATTTATAAAACATACATTATTTTTGCTAATTATCTAGTATTATAGTAATTATTTATATTATACAATCTTCTACTTAAATTATTATTACTTTTAAATTTTATTATTCAATGTCTTAAAATAAAAATGTCAATTGTTCAACAATTCGTTAATAAAATAAAACGCTTTGAAAATTTCCTACTAATAATAATTTGTCCAATATCACATTAAATGTCCAAAGACACTCTTATCCTCCTCCTTTAATAAAAAGTAATTAACAATTTCTTATATACTAATTTAAAATAATACACCCAAAAGTAAGAAAAATTATCCACCTCCACTAATGAATAAACGTGTATGTGTCAATCATCCAATAAAATAATAATTTAATTATAAATAAAAATTTGTATTCATACACGTATTTTATATAATTTCGTGTGCAATGAAGCCCAATGGTTGTTATAGAGGTAACGCGAAAAAACGGAAGGTATATTGACGCACGGTCTTGATTCTCGATTGTTTGAATTTAACAATCTCCTTATATAGTTGATTAATATTAATCAATAATGAGGAATGCTACTTGACGGCGAGAGTTTGCTTGAGATGTCGCATTAGATGACTGCCAACGTCGTGTACCTCAGGCCACTGCTTCAGGACAAACACTATGCCCAGGACGACGAGAGTCGTCGTCAGTATGCGCACCCTGCACATGAAACAATGGGGCTTAGTACAGCTGAAACAGACGCGGCGACAAACACCGACAAAACGGCAAAACGAAAAGGATGAGTATGCGAGCAAATCATAAAATGTAAAGGCGTGAGTTCATAAATGATGGTGTATATGAATGATTTACTCTTAGCGTGTGAGAAAAATTGAATAATTAGGTAAGTGCTATTGCTTATTATTTAATTTAACAAATAAATAAAAGTGCGTGTAGTAATTATTATTTTGCATCTACTGAAACGTATTGCAATGATTTCATAAATTATATTTACTAATCTTTTAAAATTATATTTAAAAGATTAGTAGTATAAATTAACGATGTTAATATTTACTTGTTGAAATTCATTGAGTTATAATGTTAATATTGTAGTAATTTGAGAATAATTTAAATATTATTTGAAATAAGAATGAATTTAACGTTCGGTGATATGCATATAATATATAATTATCGGTCTTTCCGAACGAAAAGCTTTACTTTTAAAATAAACAGATCGGGGACGAAACGCCTTTAATTTTTAAAAAGGCCATACTCTGAGAAATTCTTCCAACCATAGTGGACAAAGAGTAAAATAAACTTGCTTTATGTCAAAAGTAAAGCTTTTCGTTCCGAAGACCAATAATTATGTATTATTTAAATATTATTTAATAGATAATAATTTAATACATTATTAGTTAACATTTATTAAAATAATATTCATTTTATGAACTATGGAAATAAATAATGAATATAACGTATTTAGCAAATATTGATACCATAGTTTAACATGGTAAATAATGTAATGATTCAAATATAAAAATTAAAAATAATTTAAAAGTTGTTGGTGCACAAATGAATTATTTAAAAATAAAAAATACCAAACTAATGACAAGCGAAAACGTAGAAAAGAAAATAATGGTTTAAACAATAAATACTAATTTTTATAACTACTGAATTATAATTATAATTGTAATTGTAACTGTAAATTATAATTAATTAGTATGATCAAAACCACTACTTTTAAAATATTAATTACTAATTCTAGAGTACAAATGTTAGTTGTGCAAGTCAAGTTTTTAGTAAAATATATTTTAGCTTTATATTAATAAGGTTAATGCTAAAGATTTAAACATGTTAGATTCATAAATAATGAGTCGGATTTAATCAGTATCAAATTAATATCTAATCAATTATTTACGAGTAAATTGAAAATATTATATAGGAAAGTTAATATCATTAATTAATATTTATGCTATAACAAATTTTGAGTGAAGAATGTAATTAAATAAAAAAGTTTACCTTGTCCGAAGAAACGGCATCATAATTCCGGCACAAGTTGCGACCAACAACAATATAACTTGAAGAACCGTTAAAACAACATTTATAAGCTTGACTACTAAAGCTCTAGCATTGCTGTTATCAAGACCCTCAAGCGTGACATACTGCTGGTGCTGTTGTTGCTGATGCTCCATCTTCCAAATTTTCGTCTGACAACTCTCAAGCATCTCATGAACATCTCTTAGTCTATCTTCACTCTGATATTGAACTTTCTCTTCCATGTCAGTGATTGTTTGCTTTAAGTTCTCTACCTCATTTTGATGCAACTCCGTCAAGTCGTTTATCTGTTCTTCCAGTCGTTCGCACCGAAAGCGCTCCTCTTGCAAGGCGTGCGAGAGGTAACCTACCTCTTGCTGTATTGTCTACAAATCACAAAATATTTTAAATTACTACCATTACTCATTAGTCAGTTATAGTAACAAACAGATTGATATGAACAATTTGAAAGTAACAAGTAACTACATAGACAAAGATTAAATTTTAAACATGTATTATAAAACGTTCAAGTCTTTTAATAATAAACATTAAAAATATGAACCAAATAATCTAAAATAAAACAACCTTGAACGCATCGAGTTTCTCCCTGAACCGATCAAAGTTCTCTCTATGTTCCTGGAGCTCATTAAAAATGGATTTGAGACTACATGGTCTTCCACCCTCGTGTCCACAATTGTGGGCTTGTCCCCTACTTCCAGGCCCGCTCTCACTCGTAACACTTGAGCACTCGGAACCTTCTTCTGAAGGGAATTTGATATTTGTGGTTGCATGAGCTCCACCCGTAGCTCCTGCAGGTCCAGCACTGTGATTCGAACCTAAACTGCAACCGCCAGGTAGGGTCGCTGAACCATGGTGAGTCTTGCCACTTTCATCCTCGACACTGCCGCTATCGCCGTTGTTACCTGTTGCACGTGGTGTATCGTTTACATAAAATGTTGAGCCATCTGCGATCAAGAGCACAGAGAGGGTTCGCCTGTTAGATTTACAGCGCTTATCCAATACACATCCGACACATAGATATATATAAATATATGTACATATATTTATATGTGAAAAAATGCCTCATGCTTGAAATATTAGCAGAGGTCAGTTTCTACCTTCTATCGCACAAGAAAAAAATTTACAAACGTATAGAAATATATAAAAATGAAAATGTATTAGATTCAAATCTATTGAATTAATTATTCAAGTAAACTTATTTATTATGTCGACGCAGCTGAGACTCGCATTTCTTGTTTATCATTCTTTATTTCCTGTATGCACATAACAAGAGTATGGGAAATATAGATCATTAAAATATAAGATTTAAATTTGTTTACACCTGACTCGTTTATGCCTAGTATTGGATAACTGTATTCTAAGGCGAAAAGTCACGAAGCCTGATGTGAATTACCAAGCGTTAATGTGTACATGTGCATAAATGCGACAAAATTACAAAAAGAAAGTGAATTTTTTCAAGCGTGCCGTTGCATTATCAACGGATTATTCTTCCGTTTCTGCTTTTTACAAATATTACGTGATAACGCAAAAACCGTGATAAAAAGTGTTAGATTGCAATATGTACTAATTACAAACATGATTTGCGTTACGCAGTGAATTTTTTATTCATTAAATCATGTGAAAGTGTTACCGTGTATATTTTGGTATCATATTATTTTATGCGAGGCAAGTTGCGACGATACAATCGTAAAAAATATCTTATGATAAATATAGCCGTAAGAACAATAAAAATCGAATAAGTGTCATTACTTACGTGATATGCTATTTATGTTATCGGCACTGCCGAATTTATTCTTTATAAGATGAGCAAACTCTCGTGGCTTTGACATGACGCTCCTGAAAATAAATAAAATATCAATTAAATATTACTATTAAGTATTTATGATTGATAAAAACATTGTTTACAGTCATGCAAATTTAACTAACAAATATTTATGTACTTATAGTGTGAAACAATACTTCGGATGTTAAAAACTTTTATATACTAAATAAATATGATCCCTATTTCAACTTACCCTGAAAATCCTGTAATTCCTTCACGAATATTACCACCTACATTTCTAAATAAACAATAAAAGCAATTAAAATTAAATAATAAAAAATAAAATGATACTTTTGGAATTCGCATGAAATAACTATAAAAGCTTTTAAAGTTCGTACACTTAGCGATAACGATCTATTAGTACAATCTACTACATCAAATATTCAAACCTTGTGAATGGTGATATATGATCGATGCAGTTTTAAAAACAATCATCATTAGTCGTTATTATTTTTAAATGATCAAAATATTCTATTCTAAAGTCTTTAAGATCAGCACTAAAGATAAAATCTTTCTAAGTACACAGCGAATAAATAATAACATAACTTTGTAATTGAATTATCTTTTTGATTAAGATAAACTGACTACCTACAGGTAAAGATTATAGTTTTAATTAATTGTGTATTTATAAACGTAAATTGTATGTATTACTAATCTACATTTTAGCTATTATCAGGATGAAAAATGTACTTAGAAATTGTAAAAAAAAATCGAGTGATCACGTTAAAAAAATAATTGCTTATAATAAGAAAGATAGACATTTCATGCCAAGTACCAAAAAATTGAAATTTCTTCAAGAAAACATACTTTAAACCCTGTCCCATGTCGCGCAAAACTTCACGGGGTTGCCGATGGGATACTTGTGCACCATTCATCTCATAATTCTTTAACTTTTTTGTATAGCTATCCAGTTTCTTTTGCAACAGAAGAATATTGTGGGCTGATTTCTGATTTTTCTTTTCGAATACCGTTTTTATACGCGTTCGCTGCTGCTTGTCAGCATTTGCTGCCAACTTAAGGTATTCGTTGACGTTTTCTGCAATCATTTAGATATACAATAGATTTTTTTACTCAATAAATCTTAATCGTTTTTACTTAATGTATATTGTGTAACTCACCGTCTCTGGTTGTCTGTTCGATTCGGATAAGCTCGCGCGTCTTGCCGATTTTATTTTGTATGTGTTCGATCGCCTGACGCACTCTACCGCTGTTCGAGTCCACATCATCACCGATCAACTCAGATGAACCGTTTGATATAAATGACGTTTGGTGTACTCCATGGTACGCCGCATCTTGCTGTTGATATATATATACAATAATTATTAGAACCTCTTCTAGCTATATTCTCTTAGTGAATAACAATGAGATGTAAGTCAGATTATCGTGTGTATGCTAGTTAATTATTGTTGTCAGTATGTTAGACCATTCAAATTGTTTTATGATCAAAGTTGTAATGTGAAATTTACTTAATTTTATTTAAAAATGCATGTCACGTAAATATACAAAACACTGCTTTTAGAATAATAATTTTCAAAATGTTTATTCTCGACCTTGTAAATAAAAAAGAGATAGATAATTACAATGTGACTAATTTTTATTAATTATATTTTATAAATCAAATATTTTAATAAATAAATAATTTTATTGTGCATTGCACATCCATATTTTAATTTTATTTATGTTTTATCGCATATTTACTTCTACCTTCATCCGACATTTATAACATTTCAACTAAAAAATAAAACCAGAAATCAACATTGTTATTAAGATTAAATTAAGTTTATAAATTACCAATAAAATATACAATTATAAAATCATTAAATAATTGATTGTATATAAATGAAAGAGAAACGAAATTCCTCGGAGTTAAGTCATTACAAAGTAACGATCACTGTCAAGTAGCGGCGTAAAAGAAAATGCAGAACTCACAGTCTCGTCATCAGTTGCGGCATGGACATTTGGACCGAAATCTTCCATGTCGGTGGAAAAAGAAACGTTGGCCGAATCGTCCAAACCTTCGGATGGCCGAACCATACCACCGGGCGATCTTTGCCTCGCTCCGCTCTTCATAGCGCTAATTCCACCTCCGCTGCCGCCGCTAGCCGTGCTACCTTCTCCTGCTGTCTGTTGCTGCTGGCTAAGAACAATTTGCATATCAGAGCTCTAACGCATATACGTTCTATTCACACCGTCACGATAAATGGGTGGTACTACGGTACGCTGAATGTCGTTTCACTGATAAAATTGAGCTTACGTTTCAGGTGCACAATTTCATTATTATTTATTAAGTATTAAGTGATTTTAAAACTCACGATACGAAATTTTTCTTTTTATTATTTATGCAAGCAATTATTGTATTAAACGTCATTTTCTATTAATTTATAAAAAGATTTATTAATAGTACACAGCTTTTTGTAATGATGCATTCAACTTTGGAGAAACGGACATTTTAAAATGCAATTGTTTTCTAATTATTACCAATAAAAATTAATGTATTAATTAACTGTAAAGAAAAAGCCAAGATTTCATAATTGATCATTAATGATCAATATATTTTGTAACGGGGTACAGACTCGCGACATTCGTACCTGTTAAAATTTATATATTTGCTAGTTTCAATATTATTTAATATATTATGTACCATGTCAATATTAATAATTGATTACACACAATATATTTTAATAATATTAAAAAAAATAATTCAATCAAAATAATTATTTTATTGAATTCTTATTTACATATTATATAACTGAAATGTTATATTTTTTATTAATATAAAAAGTTTAAATAAGAATTTCTCTATAAAAAAACTTAATATAACAAAACATACTTACATTGTGATAGCATTCCGCGATTTAGGTATATGATCTGAGCCAAGTACAACTTGTTGACCGTGCAAGTTTTTAATATTAGTTCTATTGGGAGATGCACTTCGGGAACTATTCTTGCTTGATGTTGTTACTGTCAAATTAGCCATACCTTCCTTGGTGGAAAGTGATTTTCTCTCTGTTTAACATTTGTTGTTTCTTCACAAGAACCTATAAAAAAAATATAAACATTTACAATATATTTTTTTCAAAAAATAAATCGTTGATACAATATCAGTGAAAGCTGATAAACGATACTAAAAGTAGGAAAAGATAAAGAGAAAACAGTAGTGTAAGCAGAATCGAAATCAATTTTACTAATCTTATCATTAGAGTAATGCTATAGTAAATTGTTGTAGTCACAGTACCGATTTCTGTACAATTTTCTTTAAACATATTTGAAAGTTGTTAAAAATATTATTATAGTTTTGTTTGATTGTTTTAGAGATATCCTTTATTTTCATATAGATCAATGGTGCTATTTAACATAAAAAATGTTATAGATTATTTGACTTAAATTAAGTCATGCTTATTTTACAACCAAGAT
Source organism: Theocolax elegans (assembly GCA_026168455.1). NCBI lineage: Eukaryota > Metazoa > Arthropoda > Insecta > Hymenoptera > Cerocephalidae > Theocolax > Theocolax elegans. The sequence continues at coordinate 95,543,759 of CM047425.1, forward strand.
TTACTTATATCTTATCAAAAATTCCAGAAATATCTGTACTGATCACACATTTATCATCTTTAATTACTTTTATTAAATTAAAAATGAAATAAAAATAAATAATAATATAATATAATCAAAATAATATATTATTGATACAATATTCATAAAAACTGTAGTAAAAAAAAATTACAATGTATGTGAGTTAAATAATAGATAAATTCTTGTTATTGTTACAGTAAAAAAATATGTGAACTAAGCCTGACACAAGTGACTCATACTAAATGGCTCTGATGCATATGTCAATGAAAGCAGTTGATGATAAGAGGAATGGCTATGCTAACTATACGCTTGAAAAACTAATGATAAGTCAGAGTTCGAAGTGTCTTGATTCCACGATCACGATGACTCATACGAGAAATATAATTGCCTCAGGATAATAATATGGAAATGATCAATTATATGATTAATATATATGCGTGAAATTATTGTGAATAATTTTGTAAGCAATTCTAAATTTTATTCCACAATTGTGAAAGCCGTGTTAGTTTACAACGATAAACATGTACCCGGTAAAGGGATAGTAAAATGTATAAAAAAGATAATATTGAAGTAATAGTAAATATAAAACTCTAAATTGGTCAGACCATTTACAAAGATTACAACTAATTTGTATTCTCAAAAGGAACATGTACTTAAAATCATTCCATAATAGCTAGGAAATGACACAACAATTTTCATAATATCTACTTTATCCGTGATATTCCACCAAGAATGATAATAATAATATCAAATAAATAAACTAAATCATAGAATTGAAACCGCAACAAAGCAATGAAAACGAGAAGCGAGGAAAAAAATCGATTTCCCCGTCGGGAAAACGACGAACCCACCTTGCAGTCTAGAAACATCATTCTAGCAGACATAAGAATATAGGCGTACATGTATAAGAGTACAAGTATACAACTATATAGAATTTCGCACAAGCTTGACAATAAACACAAGTTACTGTCGAGATACTAAAAATATATGAGAAATGAAAAAGATATTGTATGTACATGTACATACATACCAACAGGTCGAATTTGATGACGCTTTGATGACGCTTCAACCTGGAGATAATGAAACGACGTAGCTACCTAGCGATGATACGCCAGGACATAACTTTGACCACGCACCGTGACGTACGCGGCCGCGGATATAAAAAACACACTTCGCTTTCTCCTCGCAACGAGGAAAGCAAATGAATATACGTGCGTGTGTGTGTGTGTGTGTGTGTGCGCGAGTGTCTGTGTATAGGTATACGTATGCCTACATCAACGAGTAACGACACTTGCCGAGAAAATGCTGCAGAGTGTAGTGTATAAGGTCAACGTGCACTGTAACTCTCGGGAGTCTCGGGTGTGTCCGTGGAGTTCCTTGAAAGTGAAAGAGGGAGCGGTAGCGGATGATTGCACCTATTTTTCTTTCCCCCTATCCCTCGCGCATACTCTTCGCGAGGTGAAACTGATGTACGCGCACGCGTCCGAAGAACTCTTTTAAAAATAATGTGACACGAAGCCGCGTTGTCTGCACGCGTGAGTCTTCGTACAATAAGACGAACACTGCGGACTCGCGGAGTGCGGCGAAGTGGTGAGTCTGGCGAGTTGGCGACTGGCTCTGCTGGCGCAAATATCACCGATCTTATTCTTTACAATCTACCAATATCTCTATCTCATTCTAACTCATGCGCGTTTTCTTCTTTTCTTGTCTCTCTGATGCGCTTCAGGCTTCAGCTTGACGTGAATTTATACGCGCGTATACGTTATACAACGTAGTATACCCACGTACCTACGTATTTTACGTATATAAATATATATATATATATACTGCGCACTTCCGTGATTGGATGCGGTTTGCTTCTTTATTTTTTTTTATTACAAAATTGCACTTTCGTTATACTTATATATAACTATTGAGTAATACTTTAACATAGAGTAATAAGTAAAGAGTAGACTAGATACATCTAATTCGCATTTACGCATTGGTGTTGGCAACATGTACTGTCATTTCGTCTTTAATTAAGATTCGTTCGAGAGTACTTCCTGCCAATTTTGAGGTTATGTTTTTACTTAAGTAGAATTGTAAATACACACTGCAGTGTATAATATTCGTGAGTAAATTTAATCTTAGTTTTAATTTCATCCTGTTTAATTATTTTATATATTTTTTAATTTTTCAGAATTCTTTTGATCTATTTGTCGCTTATGCTATCTATTGGAAATATTGAATTACAAACCAACAGTTTAACAGTTTTGAAATTCATTCTGTAATTGATATTAAGTACTTATTATTTTTAACAAAGAATATAATTTTATAATTATACTTACTAAAATCCTAAAATACTTTTATGCTTTTAGTTACAAATTTCTATGTTTGCAGAAGTATATATCTTTGATTACCATAAGCTAACTATCATGACTGTAAGTAAATCGATGCATTGTTTTATTTTACCAGCAATATATTATAGGTATGTATCATAATCAATCATTTTCAAAGTATTCCTTGAACAATTAATTTCAAACTGCATTACAATCTTGTAACAGTTTAATGCATTAATAAAACATTATAATAATGATATAATATAGTGCAGGACAACTTTATTTAAATATTTTTGTTACAGTTCACACTATTATAGTTAATATTCTAATTCAGTAGTATAATATACTAGTATAGCTAATAATATTATAATCAAACATTTTTATTTAATTAAAAAATTAATTAATTGAAAGTGCACAATTCTCGAAATTAACATGTGCCAAATTATCTGTGAAAGCACCAAATTATGTCACAATATAAGAAACTGTGCCAAAATGCAATAAAATTGTGCCAATAATGTAAAAGCTTTAAACATTGTAGATTGAAAAATATTTAATGAATATTAGAAATAGATATGCAACAGTTGCTATAAAATGGACTTGATTATATCATTATTGCAAAACTTACTTCTGTGTTTGTTTACTTTGACACATTTTTTATCTATATAATACTATTTTAATTATATTTTTATGTGCAATTCTTTTCTAAAAATTTTACTCAGAATTTTGTACATTAACGCATGTAGTATTCTATATATTGTAACATATATATTTTTCCAATAGTTCTTAATATGAATTCCATTTTATTTTAGACATGGAACTTGAGACAGCAAATGGAAATCAAAATAGAACAGAAATATCTTTATCATCGCAGTATGAACTATTCAGAATTATATTGGTGATAAGTAAAATATGTAAACTCATACTCTGACATGAAAAGCAATAAGTTTGATGTGATTAAATGAAATTAATAAATGCAGTAACTAAATGGTACACATTATTTTTTATATAATGTAAAAGTGTGTATTACATACAATTTTTTTATTTGAATTATACAATTTTTTATATATTATATGTACTTCTATTATGTTTCAGATGTTAATTCTTACTGATAATATTCAGAACGTCAACAGTTTTACCTATCGTGTAAACACATTGAGTTTGTAGAATAAAAAATTATTAAATGATTGTGCAGTCATAGAAATATTCTAAACAATAATTAAAATACTTAGGTTATTTTCTCATGGTGTAGAAAAATAACTTTCAAATTTTTAGTGTTTAGTATTATATGAATTTTCTAATTATTATAATTTGTTAGCTTGTTCAAATTATAAAAAGAGGTAAGTTATAAAAAGAAGAATTTCATAATAATCTGACAGTTGTGTTAAAATCTTTTTATTCTTCTAGATTAATATGATGATCTTGGAAAGGAAAAAAATGTGATATAAGGAAAAGATAATAATATGCATAATAATAATACACATACAAATTTTATTAATTATTTAAATAGATAATGTAAGAATTTTGAATTTGTATTTCGTTACATTGCTTATACATTTATTAAGTTTAAAAATATAGTTTCCAAACTTGTGAAATGTTACCTTAAATAAACAAATCATTTAAATTATTAAATTAAATTAGTAATAATGATTATAAATTATAAATATATATTCACTCGTATTAGGTATATTTCTTCATATTAACAATTGATTTAATGAGTCAAATTAATTTTTTAAAATTTGAATCGTTAAATCAAGTTAATATCAAGAAATATATATATGGTTGCATATCACTCACACACACACACATAGTTTACAACCTGTATATACATTTATAGCTTTGTAGATACAACAGATGGAGAATGCAATAAGTTCGTAGCGTATAAGCGTATAAGCACTTTCGTTATATTCGATAGAAGTTAGGTTTGTGCTGCTTGGTGGCGCTAGTAGGCTATGAAATACATTCTATAAAATATGAATACTTGCATTTAAGGGATCGTTGAACCCAAAATACAGGGATCTACACCTTTCAATCCAATAATTAGGTAACAAAGATTTAATAAAAATCTAAATACAATCCTTATTCTAGTTCAAATAAAAAAACGGGATAAAATAACTTAGAAAATTATTTTTTATTGAAGATCTAATAAATAATTATTGATAATTCAATTTAAAAATAGCAATTTAACGGACGTACTGGAAAAATTTTTAAAAGCTTTTTGTTTATTTATAAAAAGTCAAAATAATTCATACTATTTTAAAATTTGTATCGTCTATATATTCGCAATTTAAGAGAAGTAAAAAGATTTAAATTTTTCGATAATATATAAATAGCTATTTTAATATCACTGAAAATATATAATATAGTAAACTTTCTACGTTATATGTTATATCCTATTAAAACTTATTCCAAACAAAACATTATAAATAATTAAGGTTGCAATTCATAAAGAATTAGATTTGAATGAAAATATATATAAAAACTGGTATCGAAGTTATGTAGTGCATCTTTGTTATTGATGCATAGTATGGTGCAGCTAATTGAATAGAAAATACGTCTGCATTACCTTATATAGATAGTTGTTGGGTTGATTAATGATGCAGAGTTTTTAAAAGTGTACTACATTACTATTTTACCGAATAAAACAATAAGTTTGCACGATCTATAGGCAGTTATCAACGTAGTATATGAACGAGTTATTTTTAATTAACTAACTTTAATGCATCAAAAAAATTTTAAAAATAGTTTAAAAAATTTGATTGTTTTAAAATTTAATCCTTGCGCGAAAAATACACATTTCAAAGAATTTTGCAAGGTAATGTAATTCCAAATTTCAAGATTGAGATTGCTTAAAAGCAGAGAAGCATGATGATATTCCTTCTGCAGACATCGTCTTATTTTCTTCATTTAGAAAAGAATTTTAAGTAAATTATACTTACCTATCACCTATCATTTTTTAGACAACTGTACCTATCAAGTGTTTTAATGGATAGATGTGTACCAACAGAAAAAAATGATTGTAAATCAATATTCGAGGAAATCTGAATCATCAAAAGAAATGATTAATAATTCAGTAAAACTTTCATTTTCCAAAAATGAAATACATACTATGTGTGTATCAAACTAAAATAAATGTACCTAAGATACTCTAAAGTAGGAAATAGATATTGTTAAAGTTGTTCGACCATATTGGTGATGGGAACACTGAGTAACGCGCACACGTGCACCTGTTGCGCCAGGCTTATAATGACAAGGTTGCGTGGTTTCGGTGCGAGAGAACCTTGTCACGATTCTGCGCCCAGAATTGAAGGATTGAAAATCATCTCGTAGCCTCACTTATCACGAAAGATTATACATTATTTAGGTAAGTAACGTTCCTCCGTTTAAAACAAAAAAAAATCCCTTTTACTCGCTGAAATTCTTGCGAAAGAAGCGACGGGTGATTGATCGATTAATTATACTTGACGCGAATTCTGTATTCAGGTAAATTTATGTTATTTCGTGAATTAATTATTTCGTAACAAGTCAATTAACATCGACAACTATAACAAATTTTGCACTTTTCATTTTATTTCAATTTTTACGCGTTTTATAATGTTATCAACAAACAAAATAAGATGTATAAATCAAAAGCAAATATATATCCTATAGGAATTAATGTTCAATCTTTATTTTAATTTTTTTGTAAAAGAATAAGTATATATAAACAGTATAACTGTATCTGATAATTGAATCATCAACTTTTTCACGTAACATCAATTCTAATTAAGTCAACAATACGTAGCTTGCCCTCCGGTAATTTACATTATCATTTTAAATCCATGCAACAATTTGTCCTGACATCATGGATAACTGAATATAATGCACGGCATCTAGCGACCAGGGAACTTCGGTTTATGATATAAATCCATCAAACAATTAAGTTTCTAATTACGCGTTCGCGAGACCAATTAAGGAGTCAACACTAAGCCATTACCTTTCACCTACTTCATTCTCTCTTGTATATGTTATTCTCGGCACATTTCCTACTCTACGATGTTTTACTGTTTGTCGACTACTCGTTTCCTTTCCTTCTTCTCTTGTCCATCATTTATTTCTTCTTTTTCTTTCTTGACGCACGTCTCTTTATGTATATACATGTGCCACAGTGTATACATTTGCGGACTTTTTTTATACGATTATTTATATTTTTTATTCCATTTGTGACGCGATAAAAGTTTGTTAATTATATTATTTTTATTTGATTGGGTTAACATCAATGAATAATTGTCATTGTAAAAATAACTGCCTTCCTTATATGCTTTGTGGAATTAAATATTATTATATATACGAGTTAATGTTGTAGATGTACCAAAAATTTAATAGAATTTTCATTATAACTCAATTTTATTATATCGATAATGTTTCATACGTATAATAAAAAATTAACTGTTCATAAAGAATTAGATTGAATGGACTATAATTGTCACAGGTAATCCAATGTAATCTTTCCTATATATATATATGTATATCAAATACAATTGCAGCTTTCTAAACTGTAAACAATAATGAAAGGCTATATACTTTTACATTCTGATTGTGATGCAAAGAAAGCGTTTAGTGTATATTGATAGTTTGTCAGATGCTTACCGAAATAATTTCTAATTTTAATTACTGATTGTCATTATCGTAAAATGTGGTTAATTAGTTATATTAATCTATTAATACAATATCGATTCATAAAATAAAATAAATTTAATTAATTCAGCAAACAATAATTTTAAAAATTTTTTAAAAAATTATACATATTTCCAAGAAGTTAAGGATGCGATATATATATATATATATGAGACAGTCGAAAATGCAAAAAAAAAAAGCGGAAAGGACCCGTCGACGGTTTCCGGTCTCCTGGTGGATGGTATACACGTCCTCTCCTCTCTCTCTCTCTCTCTCTCTCTCTTTTATTCTGTCTGATGTCCGTTTCTGCTGCGGTTTCGCGGCGCGTTCTCCCTCTCCGCGAGAGCCGGCGCGCGAATGCACAGGCTGCACGCGAGCCGGGCCAGCAGCCGACGACCAGTTGCTCGAACAGCGCACTCGGATGCGCGCACGCGCGGCCGATATCTACGTATACGTATACAACCGATTTCTCGCCGATTTTTGCGGGTATCGTTATCAGTGAACCCGGGAAATTAAAATATATATATATTTGTATACCAATATCTATATCTATATCTACATCTATACATCCGTTTAGATAAATCTTCAACTCGTTCGTGGAGTGGTGAAGGTGGCGCGGATTTACGCGCTGTGTTTTAAAGTGCTAAAGGACGGGAGTCGGTGCGCGGCTCCCTTTTCAACATGGTTCAAGGGGGAATCTAGGAAACGATAATTGGATCCAAGGAAATATTTCCCGTGATGGAGCCTTCCCTAAGGATCTACTGAGGACTCGAGAGACTGTTTTTCTCGATCCTCTTTATCTCTCTTACTCTCGGTTTCTCACTGAGTTTATCCAGTCTCGACTTCGTGATTTCAGACGGGTGCCTTTTTAACGCCGAGAACGTTAAAGGTAAGGAAGGATTTTATAAGTTTACATCGGTCCGAAACGTTTGAGAAAGAGCACTCTTGATAATTATTGGTTCAAACCTGTATGCCATTATAATGTTCAGCGAGACGTTTTCATTTTCATGAACGTGAAACCACGTTTTATAGGGATATTTTGTAAAATACTTAGATTTTGTATTCTATATTATTAAAATGTAAAGATTTTTTTATAATAATATGCATTTAGGGGAGACAACAAATGTTGTAAAATATTAATTTAATAAGTAAATTTTTATAAATAAATTTGTAGTCACAGGTTTCGATCTGATTTCGGTACTTTGTTGACATTTAATGACGTATTAATTCAATATACTGTAATAATAAGGTTAGTAATTATTAAAGTAATAATACGTTCATTCGAAACTAATATTGAAACTTAATTTCATAAATGTAACGCGTGTTGTCTTTTATTGTCGACGACTGACTATCTACGTGAATACCAATCGCAATTTGTCTGGCACAGGTTCGTTACGTATGGTGTGCAGGTTGCAACAATATAGTTTATATATGAAATTTATATACTTTAAAGTTTACATTTTTATACTTTAAAACATGTCGCACAGTAACACTGCAAACTATACAATTAAATTTATTACATTAGATAATGTCATATTCCCAAATGATGATAATTACACTATCAAGAAATTATGTTTTTACGATAATACCAGAATCGTAAGTTTTATTGATAATTTAATTAAACTCAGCATGCATATATATCGTCTGTATCAATTTACTCTAATTAAAATAATATTGATAAATCCGTCTATAATAAAAAGTCGTATTTAGATTAATTAAACATGTGTATTTGATTCTGTTACCCTTTGCAATTACAATTTATCGCTCAACAAGCGTTGCGATAGATATATATACCTAAATAATCTCAGTTCAAAATGTTTCTTAACCTATATATGCTGCATTCGTCTTAATAATGAAAGTTATTAAAATATTGATTAATTATTTATTGAAGCACACAAACAGTTTCTTCAAAATGATTAATCACTCTCTTTAATGGTATACATATATATATATATACGCGGCTATTCTATACATTAGCCCGAAGCGCTTGTGAAATTCGTTCGAAGCTTTTAGATCGCCCAGGTAAACAATTTATCTAGAGGATATAGCTAAAAAATTTCACTTTACCTATTTTTCACGGTAAGAGAACTATAATTCCAATTACAAAACTCATATTGTATCCCATCGCAATGATTTATACGTTCTACTCGTGCAATTAATTATAGAATTTCTTATATAATAATAATATATAGATATTATATATGTATATATACAATAATTTATAAAAAGACACATTTCCAATTAATATTTTTATTTTGGCATCATATACTGATATTTAAATAATTTTTACGTGTTATAATAATGTAAGACTCTGTGGGAAGTAACTAAATACACTATTGTGTTTACATATTTATTCTTTTTAAAATAATTCTATTAAATAATTTATAACCATATGACAATTTGTTCAAATAGTCAGTAAACAATTCTCTTATTAGATTAATATACAATTTAAACACCTCAACTCGCAACCTATACTGTACTAAAAATTATACGGAGTGCATTAAATATTGACTAAATAAACGTATATTTAAAAAACTTCGAAAGGAAATAAGTAAAGTTATTAATTTTGTTGAGTGATAGTTAATTAGCTAAAGTCTAAAGGGCCGATAATGGTTGTCGATCCGAAGTAAAGAGAGCCGGCATTCAGAGGGCTTCGAGAGTGCTCGATAAGAGGAAAAGAAATAGAGCTGGGAGAGATGAAGAGTCGGGCAATCTCGTTAAGTATATCGCACGACGACGCCTTACATTGACCGTCCTTAATGCCGGACGAGCCGCGAAGTGGAGCGAAAAAGTGGACCGGCGAGCGGTCGCGAACCTTGACCGAAAATGAGAGTGGGTGCACAGGTGCGCTCTCGTACCCACATGTATACTTATACGTATGTATGTTTGTATGTTTGTATGTTTGTACGTGCATGTGTGCGCGTGTGCTTGTGCGTGTGTGCGTACGTACACGTACATTCGGTCCTCTCGGTAAACATACTTACAACGGTCCTTCAGACAGTGTCAGTATTTGGTCTTCTTTTTAATCGATAGAACGTTAGCTACTACTACCGTATCCAAATGAAATAGAAATGCGGATGTCCTCGTGGGCGAAAGAAATGATCTTCAAAGAGGTCTGTAGTCCGATCAAACGAATTTCTCGAAACTTTGTTCTCGCTGTGTGGGTGGGAGAGAGAAAGTCTCGATCTGATAGCATTCGAGTAAACGGGCTGGTTAAAGACCTCGTGAGCTACCGGCCCTCTATAATTGACAATGTTTTCGAGGAAATTGCCTTTTCTGGATTTTGTACCATTGTTACACCGTTTATAACGTTTTCTTATTCAATTTTACGGATACTTACTTGTTTAACAAATAATATACTTGACTCTTGTTTATTTACTTGTACATTTTCGGGAAATATCGCTGGTAAGTATAAATAAATGCTCGTAATTTTTTTAATTATGTATTTCAAATTCATTTCCATTTATATTTTCATAATTAACAATGTAAATTTTTGCTTTTTGAATCACAGATCACGGATCTTGTAGCTTTAGACATTTTGTGAGTATGTATAAATATTAAAATGAATACAGTTGCAGAAGTGACGCTTGTTTTAAAATTAATTATAATTACGAAAAAATAGAAAATCTTGATTACTTTAATAATCGTAATCGATTAAATTAAAAATATTAAAATGTATTTCTGTATAAACCTAAAATTTACTTTGCACACACTAATACCCTTCATTTTATATAAAAATTGTTAAATATATACAAAGATATAATAATAGTATGTACGATAAATGTGTTATTCCTTAAAATGTACATATATTAATCTACATAATTTACCAACGTATACGTGATGAATTTCATAAAAACGCTAAGAATCGATTACGAGTTCTGATTGAATAAAAATCAGATTGATGTGTATCAAAATTGTACCTTTACCTCGGCATTAAGATGATTAAAAGTAACTTAAAATTTTAAAGTGTTGAAATTAGTGTTATAATGATTTTGAAAAAAAGTTAAAATTACTTAATTTCACTAGGTATGTAGCTGGAAAATAAAGAAATTGACGAATGTTGCTTGAGTAACTTAATTACGTTTAAACGGGGCACACACATATTTTTAAAACATATTTCCTGTTCTCAGTATCGAGTATTTTCGAAAATTATACTGTATTACGCTAATTGCATACGGGTTGCACTAAACCAAGCTGAATAACGGATAAGTTTAAAATGCTATATGCCATCCTATTTATAGATAAATGCTGCATTAACATTCTGTTACGGAATAATACACTTTCCTATATTTGTGCATTTATTTTTAGAGCGCAAACAAATAAATTAAAATGAAAATTTAATCGTGGTATTTCATTGAGTAACTATTCCGTGGAAAGTAAAAGTGATTTACCATTATACTTTTTTACAAGTATAAATGTATAACGTTTTCAAATAAATGATTTAAGATTAACTGAATATTTTAAATATAGAATAATGAAGTTTTTGTTCAATCTTTCGAATAAGGAAACTATGCAGTTTCTGTGAGAAAGCCTTTGAATTATTTATAAAATTTGTGGGTATTATCTTGAAAGATCTTTGGACTATGGGTCAAAGGTCTAAAGAGGAGATTCCGTAATTTTGCTAAACGTCGTGGTGTAGCCGTGGTAGTTAGTTTGTCAGGTCTCTGTGCACATCTTCTCCATGTTTACCCATTTTCTGATTTTAAAGAAACGTACAAAGCTGCAATTATAAAAGACGTTCAATTACAAATTACACTCTCTTAAGTGGGTGTTCTGACATTTACAAAAATACTTTTATCGCAAATAATTTATACAATATTTTAATGTAGATTTTATACTTAAATTATTTACCAATATTGGTACCATTGTTTTAAAAATACATATTTTGAAAAAAATAAAAAAATACTTATAAGTACTTACAAAAATATACAATTTGTTGTCTATATATGAAATTATTAAAAAACATTTGTTTAAATTATTAAATGTACAATAATTTACAAAATATATAAATTAGCATTTGAAAATGTTTTTTAGTGATTGTATTTAATTTTTAAACTAACTAGGAGTGTCTCGCCTAAGGGTAACGGATTTTGATCAAACTTTAGGATATGTTTTGTAATTCAAAAATATGAAGAAATCCATATTTTAGGCTATAACGCTCAAATTTATCATAGTTATGGGCAATTCAAACTAATTTTCTAAAAAAATTACTTATCTTCTTAATACCTTGGAAACAAGTGGAGATAAATATTCAAACCAAAACTAAAATTTTGACTATAACTTTGTAGTAAAAATTAATTATTTTTTTTGTCAAAGTTGCATCAGTTTCTTATTTTTTCTGTAACTTTGAAAGCAATTTAACCGATATCTCTACTTGATTTCGAGTTATAAGTAATTAAAGTAAAAGTAATTTTTTTATAAAATTTGATTTAATTGTCCATAACTATGATAAATTTAAGCGATTGAGCCTAAAAATCTAGATTTCTTCATATTTTTATATTACAAAACATATCTTAAAGTTTGGTTAAAATCCGTTACCCGAAGGTGAGACACTTTCCTAGTAAGTGTCACCTGTCAACACTAATTTCAATTATATTCAATTATATTTCAATTATATAAACACGAACATTTTTATACGTTTTATAGAACACTTTAGAATACAATAATATTTTTATGAATTACAATTATTATAATTAATGAAATAATTAAAAGAACATAACTAATTTATATGTATATATAAATGTTGACACGTAATGGAAGCGTTTATAAGAACAGAATGAATCGTTAACATTGCGTACTATATATATGTATATATATAGTCTTATATACGCATATATATACGTACATATATATATGTATATAAGACGCGCAACGCATTCCCCCAAAGGAAAAAAAAACAAATATAAAACTGAAAGTAACACAGAATGCAAAGAGGGCAGTATTATAACGTCCAGACGATCGGAAAAGTTTGGAACGGGGCCGGTAAGGAAGTCATCCGAATTTCCGGGCACAAAAGAAGGAGTACTATTCCCACCATCAATCAGCCGGTGGGATCCGTTGGAAATGAGCGGCTCGCGTCGAATAATTAACCTTCCCCTGGCAAAAAGTCGTTACGAAGCACTGTCGCCGCGGGCTTTTAAAGGTGCAGGCACGTGGAACGCCAGCCGCAGGTGCGGTAGGCCCACCTGCGCCTGGTTTACCCTCGCGACGTCGATAAAGCCGCCCCTCTCTTATCGTCCGTCGATTTGACGAAGTCTTCAGCTATGCACGTAGAAAACGATTTCTCTATGCAACTTTCGTAAACTTACTTTTGAACACTTTTCTTTTCATTTCGAATTTGATACATTAGCATTATATAGATTTACTTAAGAATTATATATCGATTCGGTATAATTAAATTCATTTTATTCTGAGGTTGATTGGATCGATGGATAAAAATAACACAGTTGTACTACGTACAGTCGTATACTACGAGCTTACGTTTGCGTTCTTTTGCCGTATTGTTTGATTCAGTCTAGCAAGAATATTGTGAAATGGCAGTTTCTTTTTTATTCGCCTCGTTGAAAATTTGCGTTTAGGAAAGCTTTTTTTTATTAAAATGTGTTGCTTAGTTAAAAATGTTTTTTTCTTTGTCAGATTTTGAAAAAAGAACGTAGAATTTTTTTATCATAAGAATAAATTCGAATATTTTTTTCACAAAAGTTTTATTTATTGATTGTTATAATTATAACTTATTTTAGCGACACTGGTTTTATAAAAAAATATGCTTTTGACATTATTAAATACTTGTTAAATATCTAATTTAATTCCTTTAAAATCTATTGATTTCTTGAAATGTTATTTTGAATAATTAAACATTATTAGTCAATAACAATTATTTACATCTAGTAATAAAAACATCCTAGTTGTGAAATGATTGGTTTGCTTACACTTACGTCACTTTTACTGAAAATAATGATCGATGTGTATAATTTGCTTGCGCTTTGTAGTATACGTTGTATTTCGTGTATACGAAGGAAGATAATTTCAAGGTACGTTTATTTTGTTTCTTTCCTATTCTTTCGTCCGTGCAAGGAAAGCGATTTGCGATAATCCAAACGCGATGACCGTATAGTGATTGTCATGTCCGCTTTTTGCCGCTACTATACTCAGAAATTGTGTAAAGCTTTTGTTGAACTATGTTCGGATATTGTCCATTATTGTTTTATACAAACACGTAAGACTGTACCCCTTGTTGAGTGTACATAGGAACATTATTGTGTATTAAGTCCATATTTATTCGTTGCTATATTTTTAATTTACATTAAAATTTAATTTTTTGTTTATATCTAAAGTAGATTTAATTTATAAATTTTATCAAACTGTTACATACCGTATGTATTTAATTTTAGTGATAAAGAAGACTTTATACGTTGATATTTGTAAAATTTATAAATTTTTCTTAACAGGACATTATCTTGATAAAGTGGAAGAATCGTAAACTATATACGTATACCTTGACCAATCACACGTTTTCAAAATTGAACTTAATACCCCTAATAATTACAGGCAAAAAACCAACATTTCACCGAGGTTTCGGAAAGCATCGTAAACTTTTTGTTCACCTAAGAACACCGTCGTTCCACGTAAATCATTCCATACACCATACTGGCCACAGCAAATAACGAAAACAAAAAAAGAAAGAGAAAGAAAAATCCATAAGGTTACCGTGTTCCGAACCCGCACACATATACATATTTATTTACATTAACATAAATACGCGGAGAATGGAGTGGTTACGGAGCGATTTACCCAGGAAGAAAGAAACGAGGGTAGTATAGGGTGGACGATGGTGGTGGTGGTGGCGGTGGTGGTGGTGGTGGAAGTGGGGTTATATAGTTAGGAGAAATGCGCCGGGTGTGCGCACGCGAGGTGGAAATTGAAAGCAGCCCTCCGTCGAAAAAGTACACGAGGTGGGAAAAAGATCGCGCACGGAGGGGTTACGCGCGAGTGCGCCGAGCAAAATAAGGGCGGGGGAGGCACCACTGGCCGGCAAAGCGCCGCGGACGTCGGGTTCCAAGGCTCAGTCGTAGCTCGAGCTTCGCCGCGCAACTCACCTCGAAAAGCGCGCGGCATCGGTTCACGCGCGCCGCGTCCAGTGACTGCTCTACATATATATATACACATTTATACACATATGTACGTATATATATATATATATATATAATATACACATATATCGTTCGCCTATAACGCTCGAATACCCGGAATGGAGACTTGCGTTCACCGGGTGATCGACCGGTCTCTACAGTTTCATATATTCTTCGTTTGATATTTACTTTGGTTAAACGATTTATTTTTTATCATTCCTTGACTTGGTTCGAGAAATGATAACAGTTAAACGTTATCAAGTTAAATTGTTTTTTAAATTACTATGTAAATATTATTTACTTAAATTATATCTTTACATCAATTTTTGTTTGCAATTTAATTGAAATAGTTGGAACTAAATAAAAAGTAGATCCAAGTAGGATTCATTTTATTTTATTAATTGTACATATATACGAATATACATATACTTGGTAAGTTTAATGTTTGTGTACTGTTTAAAGTAATCCTAGTTGTCTCGCATCGCTCACCGGGTTAGTAATCCAAGTTAATTATTGCTGAATGTTAAGCCATTCGGATATTGGGTTTTCCAAGATTCAATTCGATGCGGTCAATTGTATTACTTTATTTCCAATATTCATTTCATATATTTTTTTTTATATATTTAATAATGTTCATAGTTTTTTTTACGTTTTTAGTAAATGTTGATTTAAATAATTTAAACCACGTTTTAATCTACTTGTTACAATTTAATTCACAAATGAGGAAGATTATATATTCATTATTATTTAAATGTACATTTACTGAATATTTATATTTGTTAATACAGATTATAGCTTAAAGCGTGCAATTGATTTTGCGTTGTATATCATATTGTTAATGGATTTTTCTCGTATTTTATATTATTAAATTTATTAATTCTAACGAATGAAAATAAGCTTTACATTTATTAATTTTAGTAAAATTTACATAACATTTATATTGGATATATTATTTTTTATTATTTATTTAAATCGTTGATTCTACAAATAAAGCAGTTAATATTTAATTTAAACAGATTATACATTTGAGTTATGAATAATCATTAAATAAAATTAAAGTTGTTATAACGAAATAAAAATCTAAAGAATTGCAAGAAACTTCCATAATGTATATAATTGTAATAGGATTTGAGACACCTTAGATTATATATATATACAAAACATATAAAATCTACGAGCAGGCAAATTGTCTTAAGAAAAATTAATTACAAAATCCACTTAGAATTGACCGACGGCACTCGGCGAACAAAGCCGAGATGAAAGAAGTTGAAAGAAGGTCAGGCTAGAAAGAAAAAAGAGCCTAAAACAATAAACCAAGTAAGAGATGAGAGCGCGTGAAGAGAGAGAGAGAGAGAGAGAGTCGAAATCGATAGCGGGTAAGACAAACGATTTGGGGCCGTGAGTCGCGTGGCAGGCTATCCTATGGAAGAGAAGGGAGGAATAATGAAAGAATCCCGCCGCAAGCCGCAGAGAAGAAAAGAGAGAAAAAGAGAAAACGAGAGGGATAGATAGATTGGGAGAGGTTCCGGCGAGTCTTGGCACTGGAAGAATTCACAGATGTGCGCTGTGTGTAATCGTGGATCTTGCAATGCCATCACTCGCTGGCTACCGACACGACTGGATCAACGCTGCAGTACGAGGACTGCGCCAAATATTTTTCCGAGACTATCGTTCTTCTTTCCTCCCTTTCTTGTTCATTTATTTTTCACTCATTTGCCTAATCGAAATTTAAATGAGAGCTACCTGGTTTATCGAGTGAACCTAATATTTTTTAAGGATTCAGTATATCCCGCTCTGTTAATTATTTGCAACAGGTCAATATATTTCTTATCGTTATTGCATTTTAATATCAGTTACGAATAGGTTGATTAAACATTTTTCTCGTCGTCTGCTTTTTTTTATTTGATACAATGGTTTTTGCATCTTGTAGTAATGACTTTTATAAACAGGTCAATTTGTATTTCAACGTCTACAATTGTCGGGAAAAACTATTTGGTTAAATTACGGGTACTAAATCACTATAGAAATATAAAAGATTGCTATAATATCAGTGTTTATTTCGTTAAAAATGCTAACTTTTATTTCTGAATCATCGGTCGGTTAGGTAAATATTTTAATATCTCGTCATCTTTATCACGCAGCATTTCTATGTCAACGACTTTACTGTTATTGTGTATAAAAAAAAAGTGTTAAACGCTAAAAGTATATAATTTCACTTTGATATAAATTGCAAAGTATATTACCATTTGAATTTGAAACTAAACGATTGTATTTCTTACAACTTTAATACAACTCTCTACTAGATTAACCGATAATAAAATGTTGAGATTTATTAAAAGCAGAATATTTAATGATCGTAGTTAGAAATGGAGTTTTTTGTTTTTTATAAACGCATGGTCAAAAAAATTATGTAACTGGTTATTTTAATTCAGATTTATATATTAAATATATAGATATCTTCAAACAGTGAACACTTATTAGCAGATCAAACCGAGAATTCTATATAAATATATATAATAGGTCAATTTGAAAAACTTAACTTACGTCGATACATGATACTTAAACTAGCGAAAAATATTTATAGGAAACCCTTTAGGTTCTACTTGTTTCTGAAAAAAGCGGAAAAAAGTAATTCCCTCGTAAACGGTAAAACTTTTGTAATAAAACTGCTTTCTACACGTATCGAACCAGCAAAGTTTAACTACCTTTTTCATCCTCGTTCATTTGACCAAATTCCAGTTTTTAACGTTAAACTGCTGAATTTTAGACTATTAAATTAACAATAGAACGTTTGAAAATTTAAATTAGTTCAAAAAACTGTTTACGAAACAACTAATTTCAATTGAAACTTGAAAGTATTGCATTTGTATTAAAAAAATAAGAGAAGTCTCGCACATTAGTAATAGTTGCGCAACTGACAGTGTCATCCGGTCCGTTTAAAAGTATGTCGGAACGTTGCTCCTATTATACAGATTTCGTTTGTAATTTGTCAACATCCAAGGCTTTAAATAACTTTGTGATGTACCAAGAAAGAAAGGAAAGAAAAATAACTAAACCGGCGTAGATACGGGATAGTTCTGCAATCGACGAAGACCCAAAAAGGTCCAGTCCGATGTCCATTAAGCGCGCACTTTTAGTTTCACTCGCACCCTATAAATGGACGGCTCATTAGGAATTCGAACGTATTTACTTTTCAATTAAATTCACTGTTGCTTTCAAATAGTTGGGAAATATCTTTTCTTTTCAAAATAAGTGGATCATGATTTTTATATCAATATACTATTACTTTTCATTATATACGCGTATAATTTCTTATTAATGTCATATTGTGCAATAATTGAAATATTTTTAAAGATGTTCTTTAAATAATCCTTAATTAATTCTATTATTCGTCTGTTTGCTTTTGATGAAATCGTTGGTTCACCCTTAAGAAAATCAAATTATATCTCTAGAATCCCGATAGAATTTTAATAAGTTTTAGCAGGAAAGAAAAATTATTAAAGTTTGTTAAAGATCGATTTACTTGTAAAAATTGAGTTTCCGTGCGCTATAAATCCCGCCGCAGCCACTTGCTGCTGCTCACGGCGATATTCTCACGGGAAGAAAAAAAGGGTGAGTTGCAGCGGAACGCCAATACCCTTATAAAGCCGAGAGCTAATTTTACACGCTAGAAAGAGAAGTGCGGTCTTTGAGGTTCGTCAAAATGTATAACGACTCTTGAATTCTCATTCTCCGTGCGTGTGTAAACGCAGAGTTTATTTATTTGAATATATTTCGACGACCCGACAAATAAAAATGTATATGTGCGTATGTGTGTATATCACCGTACCATAGAGAAAAATGTAAAGGAATATTTATAACTTATGGATTACGTGTTGAAATTTACTACGAACAAACATTATTGTCCATTCTAAATTCAGAAAGTTAAGTTTTCGTGCAAAATACATGTTATGTACGATTGCGTCCAAGTTTTCTCATTTCTTAGTATATGTAAGTATTTGGCCGTACTTTTAAGGTTGAGTTTAGAGGTAAAATTATATCAGGCATTGATAAATGATCGGATTTTAGAGTTCGAAGAACTATAACTCTTTCATCTTCATGTAAATGCCTTATGCATGAATATCGTGACTATGATAAAGTGAAAGCCAACGTCTTTACAGGTGTCGGATGTATTCGAATATTGCACTAAGTAAGACGTGCAATCCAGGAAGCGAATGTGTGTATATTTATCTGCGTTTTAGTATGTCTGTGTGTGTACGTGTGAATATGTGTGAGGATCTTAATAATGGCTATTATTCTTATATTCTGTGCTTATATAGGTACATTCTATGTTGATAAATATAAATATAATGTACTTTGATACACTCTTTTGTATGGTTAAGCGTATAACGATATAAAAATATACAGTTTGATGTTATTATTAGTATTATATCATCTAGAACATAAATATAAACATTAACATCGACATTCATTTATATTACCTATACTAGCCATTATAATAATTAATTTATTATCAAAATATATATGTATTGTAAATGTATAATGAATTTTCAATAAAAAATAAATCTGTAATCAAATAAAATGAGTTTTTTTTTATTGTACATTATGCTCCATTTTTATTTAATTTCATGCACGTGCAGTGTAATTGGTATTTTTTATTTATTTAATTTGAGTTCATTTATAAAGTTTACTACGTTTTCAAACAAATTGTCAATTATTAGTAGAATTATACACGATAATTTTGAATGTAAACGTGTACATTGCTTATTTATTCATGCACATGTCAAGTAGTTATAAATACATTTTTTATATTTACGTTAAGATTATTTAATTAAGAATCTATACATCTTAATTATCCTTATCGATCGATAAAAAGAGACATTAACAGAATGAATAATTTACTAGCATAACGATGCGTAGTCGATAATAACATTATTAAAAATGCATTGACCGAATCGTATTAATTAAATACCTGAGCGGCGACTCGATTTAATTGTAACGATTATATAAAATGCGTATATCGTTGCACATGCGACTCGAGAGAGGGATTTAAAGCCGCGAAAAGAAAAGATTGAAAAATGGAGAGTGAAAAATGCGAGGTGTTAATCGCATTAGGCGGCGCCGAGGCGAAATCGAGCGCGAGATGTATATCGGGGGTATGTGCGCGCGGGTATACTGAATGGACGGGTGGGTTAGGGGTGGGTTGGGAAAAGGCTTGGGGGCGCCTATCGACCGCGTTGCCATGCCAGCCTTCGCTTGCAAGCACACAAAACACAACTCGACCGAGCCTAAGCTCGAGACCATCGGCGTCATTGATCTCACCCGACTATCTTTACTCGCCTTCCCCCCCGACTTGTCATTTTCTTTTTAGTTTCATTTGCTTTTTTTTTTATTTCCGGGTTGCTGTTTCTACACGTTAAACCGCCGTATATATGCGAAAACTTCAACCCTTCGGCGGTGGGTACTTATTAGAAGGAAACCTATTTTTTTCTTTACTACTTCTCAACTTTTCTACCATTCGACTCTCAGATCTTTAAAAAATAGTAAATGATATATATTTATAATTTTAAGATTCATTTTTATAACGATTATTGTTATAATTATTATTGTCGTAATTTTATTCTTATAAGCACTTAAACATTTCAATCGAAAGTTTATTATTTTATATGTGAGAATGTTGTTTAAGCATTTATATCTGCATTATATAGGAGACGCGAGGATTATTCGACTGAAGCAATAATGATTTAACTATCAGAACCATACGTTTTATATAATTATAATTATTCTTAATAACTGTATCACACCGTGCGTAGCCATCTTCATAATGTTTGATTAATCTCACCTAGTTCTTCGCGTTACTAATGTTTATTTAATGCACAAACTTCCTTAGCTATAGAAAAGTCAATGTGTACGTAACAAGATAAATTTTTAACACGATACCGTACATGTTTTTTTGTTTACACGAACATTAATCGATCGATTTCGCACTGAAAGAAAAATATTACTAGACACATATGGTATACGAAAACGACAATATATATATCTATACTCAAGAGATGAAACTTTGGTAGATTAGAGATCGTTAATACTTTTGGCGGCATCGCAATTTTCACGGGTTATACACATAAAGGTACTTATAGGACAACGAGTTAGTGCACAGAAATAATTGGATGAGCAGGAGGAGTATATAGAATCGAGAAACATAAAGCAATAAGAAAATAAAAACGACTGGAATTGGAGGAAAGAGGAAGTCGCGCGCTCGCGCGCTAACACTCGGGTAAAAACGGGGATGTGCGTATAAGTGGCTCCGGAGAAAAAACGAGAGCAAAACTCGTTACGAGAAGTACATTGCTAATGGTGAACTAGATACTTATGTTCGCGTTTTATTGCCTCTTGGCATTTTTATTCTCTCTCTTCCTCTCGGTTTTGCTTTCGACCTGTGTCAGCATTCCA
Organism: Theocolax elegans; assembly: GCA_026168455.1. Taxonomy (NCBI): domain Eukaryota; kingdom Metazoa; phylum Arthropoda; class Insecta; order Hymenoptera; family Cerocephalidae; genus Theocolax; species Theocolax elegans. Next base: position 95,565,333 of record CM047425.1, read on the forward strand.
CCCCGATTTTCTGTTTTCAACCTGTGCACCTGCGAATCCTTTTACATTTCATTTAATACATCTCAGCTTTTTTTTATTTGTAATTGAATTATCGCTTTTTAATATTTTTTATGTAATATGCCGTAATTGTTCATATGCATATTTTAGAGGTATACATGCGTGTGTATATAGTTGCGCCTGTGTTTTTACATTTTTTATGTATAGCTGTTCTATATTTCACAGTTTCTGGGAAAAGTAATCTGGGAAAATGTTAGGTATTTTCTAAATGAATCGATAGTACTACATTATAATCAATACATATTTTGTGGAACTCCATTACCAGCGGAAAAGTAAATATTTTATACTTAATAGTGTAGTTTAAGATTAATCAATTTATGAAAAAATATTTAAATTTAGTTTCACCTAGTATTTTATCAATTATAATAATTGCATTTTCAAGAATTTAATAATTTGTAAATTACGTTATATTACATGAAATAATTATAGGACTATCCTAAATAAAAGATTTTGCGCAATCTTTGAAACTGTCTGTAAGCATTTGTGTTAACAGTTAATGTAACCCATAACAAAAGTATGTAACAATAAGTTGTTTACTTGTATTAACCTACAAGACTAAACCACATCTTTTGTTACTTGTAGTAATTGTTTTTCTTAAAAACAACACATGTATTTAATTTTTAAATATTGTGGTAAATGATGTATCGCTGAGAGAATAAGTATCAATTTTTAAAAATAAAATATATAATCAAGATGTAATTTACTAAACTTAAAAGTATATAATAACAGAATTATCATCAAAAGTATTTTACAACAGATTGCATACACTTGCATCAAACATTTTACTCAGTGGTCTAGTTATATAAAATTTCCCCGTCCTTGTTTAATTATAAAATAAAATATTATTCCGAACAAGAAAATAAAAAATTCTATCGTCTTGATTTTCGTTAGTTCTTGAATGAACGTACTAAAACGCGCATCCCACCTGATGCTTTGGTCGCACTCGTTTCCGTCCCAAGTCATTCGAACCGGAAAATTAGTGAGCTACACAAATTGGCCTTCGACCGAGGGCACCGCACCTCCACTATATACGAGCGGCTGTCTTCGATTCGCGCAATATAATGATTGCGATGCCTTAGCCTTTGCGAAGGGAAAGAAAGAAATTGTTCGTGTCGGTCACTTTACCATGGGCTCGTCCAGATAATTTTTTTCTTTGGTCTTTCTATATATATTCAACGTGGGTGTGAACTTTCTAATCTCCTGAGTATAAATTCACGTATATTTATTTCTAAAAATCGCAATTTTTAGATTTCCATTTCCAAAGACTTGTAATCTGGCAATATTTTATAAAATGAATACTAAAAATTATTCAGTAGTTTTCAGTTGTGCTATTTATAATGCGTATGTACGTAATCATTACCAATCAGATATTTAAAGCGAGAACTTTTGTTTAAAATAGTCGTTTTTATTGATGGCAATATTGATCGCGAACAACTGAAAAATACTGATTGGTAACAAATATGCAAGAATACAATCGATTGGTAACAACTGTACAACATTGCGTGACAATATCAATGATTTCAGACCTACTTCATACTTTGTTATTTTACATTTTTTTCTTTCAGACCAAGTTTTAACTCTAATTTACCTACACATCGATATGAAATCATCGATACATATGAAAATTCTCGAAATTCCTACTCATTACACTCATCGTTTACAACTTGCTATAACATGTAGCGCATCATAACTATTCAAAATTAATATAATTATTTTTGATTATCAATTTGAAAATGTGAAGTTGAATATTAACGACAGCGTAATACAATTCGATACGTATACTGTCTAATTCCTCGATGAAAATTATCATTACGTAGGTATAATGCGACTGCCGATTACGGCAAATTATTCATGGCTCGACGTAATCACGGATTCGATCTGTGCCTGAAAAAAATATAAACAGCGAACGGGCAAAACGAAATAGAAAATACATGTGTCGGAGTGAGAGAGAAAGAGAGAGAAAAATAAAGAGACCCACATATCGACAATCACGCGATCCATTAAATATGCACGACCTCTATTACAATCTGCAAAACATAAGCAACTAGGTGAAAGAATACTTACTGTGGGGGAGGGGGCGAGTGGGGGGAGGGGGAGGGTGAAAGACACGTACTGCTTGTGACTTGAATATAATTGCGTGTATTTTGATGTTATTTTTTTCTGTTATTTCTATCTCGATTTGTGAGTTTGATAAATTTGCAGGCTAGTTCAGTTCCACTAAACTGATAAAGAACAGTTTAGAAAATATCGTTACGTTACTGAATATTGAGCTTTGAAAAACATATTCTGATATACATAATACATCTAGAATATAATAAAATTATGAATAAGTATTTATAAAAAAAATGAAGTATATATTCTTAAAATGAATTCTATACTAAATATAAATGTTTGAAAGAATCGTCGTGGACAGACGTACCGGAGGATACGCGTTAATTGATAAGGTAACGAAATTTGTTCGAGTGGAAATAATTTTCATACTGGTTATACGTAACGAAAGAGAAATAAAGTATTTTCATGTCGCTATTACGAGTGTAAGACTGAAAACAAAGAAAGGAAGAAAAAAAACTAAGTCGATAATGAAAAAGGTTATATACGGGGTAGAAGGGAAAAAAATTGAAGAAAAGGGTGAGCGAGAAATTGTGGGGTAGTATAATATAGGAAACGAGTTGGGCGGGGGCATACGAAGGGCAAGCTTCCCCTGACTGTTGGAGTTTACCGCAAAAAGCGCGCGTCCCGCGACGTATAATGAGTCCCGTGCAGTCAGCGATCAAAACGATTGTCCTGCATAATTTAGACAGTATAGACACGTGGAAAGTGTACATACACACACCCACGCGCGTGTATGTATACGTTTCGTGCTCGCTCGCATACACTAGGAAATAGCGAAATAATGCGGAAGTTAGATGGGTAATACCTTGATGCGTTGTAAAGAGGGTTTATAATTTGACTATTTTTTCTTTCACTTTTTCTCGACTCTTTATTTAAGAGAAATATTTTATATTTATATTGTTTTATTCGTGTTGTTGTTACATGATAAAGCCATTAAAAATATGACCAACTAAGTAGAGTTAAAGCTAAAAAAAAATTCAATTAGTACACAAGATATGTAACACGTGTAGTTTTTCTTTTACGAATATTATAATATCAAATACGTAACATTGTTTTGAAAATTATTAAATTTCGTTGTGTTAATTTTAATGTACTATTTTATTTCATAAATTTAAAAAATAAATAAATAATTATAATATAAAATACAGGATAATATAAAGGGTAAACATTATGTAAAGATACAATCTTTCGTAAAAGTAAATATAATTAAAAACACATCAATATCCTATTAGTGTATCAAGTGGAAAAATACAAATTCACACTTGGGAGCTAATTAATCGTCCTGTGCTATAGACGTATTAAAAAATTCATTGCAGGTTGTTGCCTCATTCTACACGTCTCCAGCATTATAAAGATTTTTAATTCACGATACAATTGATAGTAAAACGCTTAATACAAATTTAAATAAACTAAACAAAATTAAATGATAGATCAGTTTATTATCGATCGATAATTTCGAAGTATATATGTATATATTTCTCAAATCAAAGCCGATTCGATATAGCTTATATGATATTAAACGAAGTGAAGAATGCTATTAGGATATTTACACATTCTTTAAAATTGGACTTTTTCTTCAATTCAAATGAAAAAATAGCTTTTGACCAAAAACGATCCAAAAACTCTGTAGAATATAATATTTTATTAATTTTACTTATATTCGTTACTTGTACACTCTATACCGTAATGTGGAGATATTCTCAAGAAATGTTGTAAAGAACTAAAAATCAAGTTCAATTTGAAAGCCGCACACGCAAAATGCACAAAATTCGTGCAAAAAGTAACTAAAAAGTCAACTGAAAAAGTTTGAGACCGTTGGGTTCATTGTTTCTTTTTTATTCCACAAACCAAAGAACGGAAGACCTCAAACCGCGATCCAAGGAAAAAGTCAGTCGAAGAATTCATGTCCATGTGAAAGCACATAATCGTCAACCGCGAATTACAGTCGCAAGAAACCGAAAGAGAGAGAGAGAGAGAGAGAGTGAGGAGGGGCGGGGGAGGGGGAGGAATACTGAAAATGAAATTTTATCCCTTTAACTTGCATCACCGACATCTCAAAATTGCATCCCTATTACGAATTAATACGTTTCTTTAAGGAATTTGATAATTTCATATTAACGTATGCTATAAAACTTGTATTTCAACAACACGTGTACTTTAAAATAATGTATAAATAAATACTAATACTTTAGAAAAATAAGTTTATATTACGAACTGAACATTACGCAACGCATACCAGTGTTCGAGAGTTCGAGCTCAACTTTGATACAAAATCTTAACTCTCTAACAATTTTTTCGATCGATAAGGAAAAAAAATTTGATACCTTCAATCAAACTAAACTACCAGTTGTTTTAGGCATATCACTGAGACTAGTAAGGAAAATCTCTTCTGAAAAATCGGTAAAGTCATTCGAAATCAAGCAGGCATCTGTACGTATATACACGTATACATATATATATATATATACAATATACGTATACTAAAAAGCATCGTAGCTTTCGTCGTGGCAGGATATTCAGTATCTTGGACGGCGATCGCGTCTACCCGCGCCTCTTTCGGCGGATGCGTGCGGGGCAGCGGCGCCCGGACTATTGATCCGCGAGTCCCGCGATGAATTTGGTCACGCGATTCCCTCGTAGAAACGCCACTCAAGCCTTTCCTGCCGGTCGGTCTACACTTTTCTCCGGGCCCGCTTTCCCGTCCTACCGATTTTACATTTATGCCGCGTCAAGCACCGGCTTTTTATGCACCGGACTGCATATATATACACACACCTTTGCTACATATATACCTATATATATTATACCTTTTTTTCTTTCTCATTTTTTTCGCCCGATAATATTTGCGCGCAAAAAAATCGAGAGGGGGCCTAAACGCATGGAGACTTTGCTATTGGAGAGATGTTATAATGCGATAAATACACCCACCCACACACACACGCACGTATGTATTTGCGGTCTCGTAAAACTTTAGAGGCTTTAACGATCTGTAGCCTCTTTGGATCGAAAATTACATTTGCGATTAAATTGCGATTTCAGGTAGTTAATATATTCATAGTTTTGTGGTCTCTATATACTTTAATACTCTTATGTGATCAAAGTCTACTCTTAATTGTTCTCAGTGTAATGACTTTTCTCGCGTGATTCTTGTTTATTGCGTATATGTCTTGCGTGATTCATACACAATGTTTTGATTCTGCGTATTTTTACAACTTTTTTTTATTTTTTCTCTTTCAAATGTTAAATTGTATTTTGTTACAAATATTTTTCTTTTCTACGAAAACGTACAAAATTAATGTACAGATAATTCAAATGTAAAGTAAATATTATAGATAATGTAATCCAACTGTAAGAAAAATATATATGAATTGTATGAATAAACTTGATTATAAATATGTTGTAATAAGTTTTAAGCCTATGCATAAATGAACGATAAATATGTAAACATTAAATGTAATAATTATACACCTTTTATTTGTTAGAAGAGATCTATACTTATAATACATTGTAAAAAAATTAATACATATCTATATTTTGAAGGAATATGCAAACATTTAATATCCGCCGATACCACAAAAACCCCGTAGCTCTTAATTTTAAAATTCGATAAAGAAGTGCTATGAAATTGTCTGCATACAAATTATAGAACGCGATACGAAATAATAGGTAATATGCAAGGTTTTTGCCGCAAGCGTTAAAAATGCTTATGCGAATTCGAGCTAGCGATCAAAGTAATGTCAGATATCGAGGAAAATCGAAAGCCAAAAGAAAAGCACGTGTAAGAATTCCTTATCAACATTCGCAAATTTTTTTTTTCTAACCACATGGGAATATATATATATATATATATATATATATATATATAGATGTACAGATGTTCGTATGCATATGGATGTAAATACACATTGAAAGACGAAAAGGCCACAAACTAAAAGATTCAAAGGGAAACGAGGCGCGAGTTCTAAATAAAAAAAGAGACTAGTGACCCTTCGGTTTACCTGTACATACGAAACCACACACAGAACCACTCGAATGTACTGTATGTAATGGCCACAAACTGCGCTGTACACGAGGCAATAAAAGCCTCGCGTTAAAGTCCGAGCGTACGGCTCAGGAAAATGAGAGGATGGAGAAAAAAAAAGGAGAGGGAAGTTTGATCGCGAGCGCGAGATATATATACAAGCATAAGTTATTTTCTTTCCCTCCTTACTTTGCTCTCCCTAATTCTATACTTTCTATTTGCATCGTGTAAGCTGCACCTGAATATTTCTGAATTAGATAAACTTTTTAATATATTTTGTATTTACTTTTTACCATTATACGTATTCAAATTCATATGATACATAATAAATTGTTTGTAAATTTTAATTAAAAGGAAGACGAAAATTATATTTATTAGTTATATATACCGTATGTCAATTGAGATTATAGTAATCGATAATATTTAATTATTATTTAATTTTATGAAAATACGAATTTCCTATGAGTGGTATAATCTATGTAAATAATAACTCACGAATGTCTTTTTATGTTTTTTTTTCACTGAAAAGTATAAAAACAATCTAAAGCTTAAAGTAAAGCGGATAAAAATTATGTAATTGAAAAAATTGCAATTTAAAGTTCTTGTACAATATAAGTACGTCGACATCGACAATGATACAAGAATGAATTAGATTAAAATTTGGAAATCCACAGTTATTGCGGCTATAGGATATCGGGTATACGGATGCAATTATTTTTACACGTTTCTAGCACACGTTAGTAAACAAAAACGTTGAAAAAAATCATACGAGGATTTTCTTCGTTTTCAAGAAAAAAAAAAGTCGTCGAGGAATGAAAATGCATATAAGTAGATATAAATAATATGCAGAGTAACAAGCAATCGGATAAGGTTAAATAGCGTAAAATTCTGGAAATCTCTCGACAGCCTCCCATTTAAGTAGAAACTAGCTCGGTCTAAGAATCGAGTTGAGGGTTTGTAAGCGGCACAATTTTCTGGCTCCTTGGAGTTGGTATATACTGCGAGGTGGTTTCTCTCCCCCTAACTTCGCTGGTTCCCTCCCTTCAGCCCTGCTATAACGGGCTCAGCCCATTTCCCTTTGCTTTATCAGGTGCCATCAGCACCTAGCTGCTTTCGCCGGCGTCTCTCTACCCCGTTCTTTCGCTCGCGCGCGCTCTTATCGGTAATGCTTCTATTTTTGGAATCTCCGCCCATTCTTCGCGTGACGCGAGCCATCGCTCAACCAACCACGCAACCTTGCCGTTTACGTTTTACCATTTTGCTTCGCTTCTGCGTTCCCTATACCCTAAGGGTATCTGGATATATATATATATATATATATATATCTCACTCTCTCTCTCTCTTTCTCTATGTATATGCACGAACGTACACACATGTGTTCGGGTGCGTGTACGTGTACGTGTGTATATTTTATTTCAGAATGCTGCTTCATTCTGTATTTTTTTTAATAATATCAATAAATACCCAATATCTTTGTGTGAATTATACGAGAGCGTGGTCATGAGTTTCATTGCTGATATGACCCTTGATGCCTTCGAGAAACAGGGAAAGTTATGTAGAGACCTGGTCTATACACTAGCGCGTTGTATATAAATTTTAACGTTTTTCAGGGGGATGTTAATGTCGATGCTGGGAGTTATTATGATTTATATCGCCGCTGCATGTTCCTGCGTTACGTAACAGTTTACTTTAGTGTTATTATATACTCTTTTTTAATGTTCTTATTTATAATTCCATTTGCATTGGAAATTTCGTTTTTAATGTGTCGAACGCGTTGTGCACAAAATAAAATAGAAACTCATTCCGTAAACAATTGTAAACTCAATATTAAATAACGTAACACGTTATTGTTTATTAATTATTATTTATTTTTATTAAATCTTTATGACAATTGGTAGTAATTTTACGTACGCGTTATACCAAAATAGCCCTTTATGATAAATTTCGATAAACTTTATGTACATTTATCCTAGTGAACGTTTACTTCAAGTTTAATTTAATGGGTCTCATCCTAAATTTTGATAATCGCGTACGATCATAAAATATTTCAAATTAAATAAAGTTGTGTATGTTAAGTACACGTCAAATTATCAAAAGCAACAATAAATCCCAATAAACTGAGGTATAATTCCTTCAAAGTGTGTACTACCATTAAACAAATCCTCAATTCCATTAGACCATGACATCAATAAGGACAATTGCAAAAAACACATCCTCAGAGTTTTACGATCACCGTCTTCTTGCGTCTGCGACACGATGCTTTTATGACCTTTAAAAACTAAGCAACCGACGCCACAAGGATTTCCCCAACATGCATCATTCGCTCGTTCGTTACAATTAATCTCCTCAATGAAATAGTACCGTCTTTCCCTTATTATCCGTTTATCAGGCCAACGATTTGTTTCTTTTTTTTCGAAAGGTGCCTCCTTGTAGTTTCACGCTTCGATTAAGTAAAATGCGGCTCGCGGCTCGTATATATACGGAAATACTAGTATTGCTTTCAACGGATATCCTCCGTTTCCTCGGCTATTCATTAACGATCGACCGAATCGATTCCGATCAACATTTTTTTATTAAAATGATCGGTTCAAGGTAATGAGATGGAATTTTAAATTTATAATTTAATACCAGGATTGAAACATTACTGTATCGCTTGTATACATTTCACATACATTTAAAAATAACAATACAGGAATTACTATATCGTTTGGAATGAAATACTGATATTTTTACCATTTACGTGTGATAGTACGACAATGACAGATCATTTCTTCCAGAAATTGTACAGGCTATAAGAATAATCTGTGAGTATACATACGCATACTATTATCTGTAAGAAATATTTTGTTAAGAAAGCACAGTGGTGAAGCTGTAGAAAATGTTACGTTAGTCGGAATTATCATTCTAATAATAAAAATAATATAAAGAATATCTTGAAAACTAGAAGTTATAACTGAATAGCTCTATCAACACCGAACACGACTTATATAATTTTAATTTGGATTATTATACAAATTGCAGAGTATGTTGTCATAATTGGTTATGGAAGGTAGTATAAAATTTGATAAATAATACAATTGTGTATACGGATAATAAGATGTGCGATGATACTACACGATCGGAATAAAAACTTAATTCATATTGTGAATGGCTAAACTCGACCGATCCCTCGAACACCGCTGTTAGGTGCATACGGATCCAGTAAATACATATAAGGTCCTCGTTACCAGATCCAAACGATCAGCCTATAATTGTGAAAATAGGCGAAATCGAGCTTGTCGAAAAAGTTTCCCTATTTTTCACTGTCAATTAGCTAAGCAAATATTTGAGGGATGTGGAATGTGTTTAATTCTCCCCTATACTGGTTTATCGTCCGGCAATGTAAAGAGTGCAGATGGAGAAACCAAAAGCCGGAAAGGAGCAAGGTATAGCGCCCCACGCTGATGCCGTGACTTTGCCCCGAGGTATAAAGTGCATCGATCGATGCGCGAGCTCGTCGTGCAAACACCCGCGCGCTCAACCTCGTTTTCATGTACACTTGGTTTTAATCGAATACCTGGTGCTGATTTCTCGATTTTCATTACGTAAAAGCGCGTTCAAAAGCGAATTCCGGATAATGGAGGATTACGAAATGTCTCTTTTTCTATGCAACCTCGTAAAAGGGGAATCGGCATACGAGCCGGCGGTGAGGGAGGGAGAGAGAGGAGAGATCGATAAGGAGTCTTGGCAAGTCATCCTTTAAGTTCTCTCGGTTTATTAACGCGCCCGCGCGCGCAAGCATAAAAGGAAGCGCGGCTTTCTCCGCCTCGAGTTTCCAGTACAAAGTAATTTAAGATGCGCCCGGCTCTGAGTAATAGACGCGTCGGGGGTCGGCCCAAACCGAGACCGTTCAACTTTGCCTTTCGCGGAACTTCCCCCTTCGCGTTCGATCCAGTGAGTCTGCACGAAAACTATGTGCCTCGTCGCTTTGGTGCACGCTATATACCTATACGTATACTTCTACACATAAGGACGGCGTATACCTCTCGTTTACTACAACTAAACATCCATCTTGACAAATTTTCGGCAAATTGTTTAACAACTTTTTAAAACTTTGTTTCTTCGTTTAAATGCAAATTAAACTGTTTTTTTTTACATTATTTAAGATTTATTTTTTATATTTCAATGAACAAAGGCTCACTTAACTTACTTAGTTGTAACAACTTTTTCGTTTAATTTTTATTTCGCTGGAAACAGTTTTTGTAATACATAACAATTCTTAATTAATTATGACTATCGTTAAATTTTTTTGTACTCTACGTTCGTGCTAAGAATGGAAATGAATTTTATTGGAGATTCGAGTATTATTTCAGACACTCTCCTCATACGATGGTACCAAATATTAGATTATACTGTCACGCTATAAAGTAAAATATAATTACGTTTTCACTCAATTATAATCTTTGTTAGATTAATTATTTTTCATATTTTCCAATTATTTATACTTTTAAATTTCTTATATTTCCTACAGTTTACTACCCTGCAATTTAAAAACCATCGTATGGAAAAGTACAATTGACAGGTAAAAAATAGTGGATTCGATTAATGATAGCATGTAAACGCCCATATAAATTATATTTCTTTTAATCAAAGTAAAGCTCAAATGAATTCGTACGATTTAATTTGATTATAGTTCATATAGATATCACGATATCAGCCGTTATAGCAGACATTAGTCTGAAAATTAACCTTTTAAGAATAATCACTTCAAATAACAATTCTCTCAATGGTTTCTTCGCGTACAATTTAGTTAATAACTTAAATTTCAAGATTCAGTCCTAATAAATTTGCACCGTACGTACAGACAGATCGTATAGAATTTTGAAAATAACACTCACGCCGAAATGCAAATCGTTGAAAGATAAAAGAAGATCTATAATAAGTACAATTCGCATAGTTTTACGTAACTGAGATGTGCATATACAAAAATCATATAGCTTTCGTTAAATGAAAATAATTACAGGATTGTAGTCAGGCTATTAAAAGTTAAACAAAACCGAGGGAAGAACGAAAGAGGGAATGCTGAGTGAGCATCGACGGCCATATGCCGTTCATTTAATATGCATTCTCGAAAAAAAAGGGACATTCCTGGGCGCACACGTTTCCGTGTGCCCTCGAAATGGCAAAGGAGGGAGAAGGGACTCGAGAGGATGAACAAACCAAAGGAGGAAGAGAAAGAGAGGAAAGATATAGGATATAGGAAGGTATAGAGAGGGGAAAGAGATATAACTCATTACCCAGCTGTGCCGTGTGCGATCCTCGTTCCTCTCCTTTTGTTGGAGTCATTGTTGGCCCCCCGCACGTCCATATGCCGGCCAATATAATCCACTAATTATGGGCATTAGAACGAAGAGCAGTTGCACTCGTAATCACGCAATCGAGTTTATCGGTTTTGCCGCATAATAGATATAAATAGATGTGCATCTTTCTCTCTTTTTCTCGTTCTCACAGTAGGTCAGTAAAATATAATGTCCTGAAATTTCGTGAGAATTTAAAGTTTCAAACTTTTGTTAAATTTCTCATAATCTAGCTAAATGAAATTTAAAGATGCTTATATTAAGTGAATTGCTTAAAAAAGTATTGAAATTGCAAATTTAATATAAAATTCAATACAAGTATAAGTATAAAAGGACTGTAAAAAGCTTTTTTTACAATTAGTAGTGTATATGTAAGCTTTAACATCTACACTCCCTTATAGAAATATGAAAATTTATTACTGTCGTATATGATTCTTTTCGACAAATCATTTTTAACTTATTAGTTTATTTTGTAATTCAAAATCTTCAGCATATGATTAAACATAAGTTATAATTTTTACTTTGCTTACAAATAAGTAATCAACAAATTATAGATTTAAAAAATTATAAGTGTAAAATTACGTGAAAAAATCGAGTCGTCGCAAACATATATATTCACACACACATATGTATATATATTTGAAGATATACATGCGGAGGCGCTTCGCGAGTTCCACGATGCGTAACGCTCACCTGCCCTGACGCGTCGTCGGGAAAAAAGAAATTAAATGAATAAAAACGAGTGAGATACGCATGTAGCCAGAGACAGCTGATACGACGCTGGCCAGCGGAACGACCCGGGGCCTTTGTTTGCACCCGCGCGCCACTTCCGCTCGCGAAAAAATTCTACCTCCCTGTCTTCCCTCTCTCTTTTCTTCCTATCTCTATTGCACCCAGGGGAATCCGGTCTACTCGTCGCTCGGCCTTTTTTCTTTATTGCATTTAATATCTGGCCCGATTTTGCTTTTTTTTTCGTTTCACGTTAAAATCGTAGAGCTATTCATTTTTTTGTCATTTTATGGCGACTGTTTATCGACTTGACTTTGATTCGGTCAGTGCTTTAGGTTTTGCTGATTTGGAGGATTGTGCAGTTATGATTTATCGTCTAGTGAATTGTATCCTGCTATTATTTTGAATTATTTTTATTACTCGAAAACCTACGGTAAGAAATATTATAAAACTAGTGAAAAATTATTTTATTACTTACTTCATTAAATATATAAATATAAAATTTATATGCCATAGACTATTATATTAAACTATACACGTTATATAATTTTAAGTTTAATAATATGCTTAAATAATATAATAAAATTTCACCAATATTTTAACACGTAACTATTTCTACTATATTTTCTTTTGCAAGCTAATTATTTAATAACAAGTCTTCTATTTGTGAAATAGTTCAGATGAAATAATTAATAGTCCCATGGGTTAAACACCAGGAGTTGCATAAACTGTATATAAAATCCATATAATTTCCTATTGACATACGTAACAAAATGATGTATTCTTTGTCTGCCCCTAAATACATAAGAAAAAAGAGGTTTGCGAGGGTGGCCAGGCAGAGATAATAAAAAATTCATGCCCCCCTTCCTCTTGAAAAAAGAGTCATTATTCAAGTAGTCATGTCTCGTGAATTTTTCAAGGACCGCGCGATATATCGATGGGCCCTAACTTATAATTGTGCATCAAAAAGAGAGTCGGCGCATCACAACGACAAGCTGCGTCCGCATACGTGTCAGGTGAAAGTGCATCGTTGCCGCCGTGTTAATTAATCGTGATCGAATCCTATGAAAGGATAGCAATAATTCTACTATACATGTTTCTTCGACACTTTCAAATTGCAGATGTTATTGATACCAGCTATAAGTAGGTTAATGTTTAAAAAATTATTTAGTGAGAAATTTTTTCGTTGTAAAGTCGGTACGTTCTATGTATTTATTCATGTAACGCGAGTAATTATTATTATTAAACCTCACTATTTTAATAGAAAATTATATTGAATTCAAGTTTGCAGCATGTGCAGAGATTACATAAATAGTGTTTGAAACATCTCAAAATTTATATAAATGTATAGATATCTATTGGAAAAGTTTACTTTTAAAAATATTTTTAAAAATTTTACGAGTTATAACTTTTGTAACGAATTGTAGCTAATTAAAACAATCTATATTTTCATAAATTTCGAAAACAATATTTTGGTATACCATATGTCTCATACATAATTACAACAATCACTTTTATCATTGGATAAGTTCAAAACGTTTATGTGAGGTACGAGTTAGATGTACGAATCATAATGTGAAAGAGGTTAAGGACATGTAATTTGCATGATTTGAGTACATAGCCATAATGAACTTGTACTGTGGATGGATTTATGTGTATACATACATTAAGTACACTAACGTTTATGTAGAAACTATGGTGAAATTTGTAAATATTGAGCCAGAGTTTGTACAATTTTTATTCAGGTATATTTGTAAAATAACTTTTCCGTGAAATCGGTTAACTGATAAGATCGCGGCATATTTTTATTAGAGAAAACGCTAAAAATATTACTGAAAGTTTTAGAGCGTACCTCATAACACGCAAATCGATATCTTGCAAAAGTTACGGAATATTTAATATTTGTTAATGGTTAGAAAACATATATTTCCCTGTATTCATTATATTTTTCATACTATAGCTATACAATTTTAATTGTTATTTCGAGTTTATTTGATAAATACGGAATGTAGCTGCTCGACTTGCATAACGTTCATTTAGAAAAATCGGTTTTAACAATGCTTGTAACATTCGGTACTAAACATCGAGCATTAAAAAAATAATTAGCATTTCGTACAAATCTATCACCGGCAGAGTTGCAGTAAAAGTATTTGATGCACATAATTAGAGGCAATTAAATTTAAATGTTAAATGAGGATTCATATACCACACGTTAGAAATTAAGGAAAAAAAAGGCGAACGAGTGGCTGTAACAGCTACGGAATAGAGGTAGATGAATAATACATATCGACAGGACGTCGAGGAAGGATTGTAAAATGGCACGAAAACTGCTTTGAGCACGGCAGACCGCCGGTGCCGCCACTCGTTTTTCCGGGAACAAGTCGACCTGCGAACTTTAATATACCGCGGCAATTTTTAGGTCGTTCCTCGCTCGTCAAGAGAAAATCGCTTCCTTAACTTGTTTCTCCATCTCTTTTCCTTTTTTTTTTGCTTTCGAAATATTTCTTATACATTGAGTGACAGCCCATTGATTTGTTAGCGGACGATGGGCTACGTCCTACGTCTTACCAGACTATAAGGTAAACGGATGGACAATGTCAATAATATTATTATTTAACTGCCTGTTAGAAAGTACTTTTATGCAGGGTTGACCATAAATTGTTTGCTTATCAACCGATTTGTACATATTTTAAGCCTTTTGTTTACATTTAACGCTCAACTACTAAATCAAATAATACTCGTATTTTGAGTTTGTTATTTTCTTTAATTTTTTATAATTAGTAAAATACGCGTAATAATCAGCCCATAAATTGATAGAGCTGATTCTTTCCTATGCTGTCTGAGCAGTCGACGATTGTTGCGTTATCTTAGTTTAACATCGCCGTTCTTAATTTGACTTATCTTGTGAAAAGTACGCAAATGTATATCGATGTCCGAGCAACAGAAACAAAATAATAATCGATCCGCGAAAGAATATAACTAAAGCTCATCGATGTATAGGAAGCGGAAGAAGACGAGTGTAAGAGAGCTATGACACGTTCACAGCGACGTGTACGTTGAAGAGAGGAACACGTGTGTGCCGGTTGGTTTTTCTATCGATCGCGTGCCACCGCTTCGTCTGCGCGGCCAATGCGCTCCCTTTTGAGGTCAGGGCGCTGCGCCACACCAAACGGACTCCCTTCGGGGAAATCGGCGCCGACGTCGCGGCACGCACCCTCGATTTCATTCCTTAATAAGCAGAAGGACGCGACCAAACCCACCCCCACCGAGCGACTTTTTTCCTTATACCTTTACACCGGAGTTCGCGAGGCACTTCGTGTCGTTGCACCTTTCGACATATCTTTGACATTTTTTAGTTTCCTCGGTTTTCAACATTTTTTTTTATCGTTACATTGTTATGCACATCGGTTATAAGCGAAGATGGTATAGTCGCTTTTGGTATAATAATTAAAGCATTCGATTGTTTGAATAAATTATACTTGACGATAAGAATAATTTGTTCACATATAATTCTTTTTTTACTTCTAGGTCTTTTTATAGTAGCCCATATTGATGATGGTATATAGTGACAAATTCTCTCTCTCTCTCTCTCTCTCGCGTCATTATGAAAAACTGATATTGTGTATTTTGTAACCCAAGAATTTAATGGGTTTTAGTTGCAGTTCAATGTAGTTTTATCAGTCAGTTATTTTATATTCTTATTAATATTAGATGCTATATTAATTGACGCACCTATTTCATAAGTATAGAAACCATCAAGTGCTAGAAAGTTTACTTTACCAGTTAATATAGTGTAAAATTGAATTTAAAAAAAAACAACGTATATTTAAGTTAGAAAATAAATTATGAGGACGCTTATACGAGCACATTGTATTGCAATCCTTCGACGATAAATAACTAATTACGAATACTAAATGTCACTACACACGCTTACGCGTAATTTATAGTACTATACTGCGTTTGGTAAAGACTCTAGCGTGATAGAGCTAAAGGAAAATGAAATCTCATATATTGCGTGTTCTAGGTGACGAGAAAACTTACCAGATTATTTTTAAGGATTTATTGATAATGGGGACAACTGGAAATTTAATTTTGTACCGCTAAATCAATTTTAAGCAATTCCAATAGATACACAGAAAAGTATTGATGTGAAAATTAATTTAATAGAATTAGTTAATCATAAAATTATTAATTTTAGAAAATGTGCTATTTTTCAATAATTACCTTTCTCTTACAACTTTGGGTTATTAATATTTTCTTAATATCTCCAAAATATTATTTATTCACTGTTTCGTACGAGAAATAACTTGTAAATATACTGATTGCCAAATGTATAAAAATAGTACATAATTTAATATTTTATAGTGCTTGTTAAAAAATTACATAAATTAAAACATATAGATTTTCAAAAGAAAAAAAACCATACGTTGTTCATAACTATATAAGAATTACTATTTAATAAATGTATTATAAAAAAGATATTTTGTACACAGTGGACAAAAATTAACAGTAAACATCTTCGTATATATTCCCAATGCAATATATCAAAAAATTAATTAATAAATTTTATAAGAATATATTTTGTGTACAAGCAGTTGTCCATCCTTGATGTAATCACTCATACGTGATACCTGTTAAATAAGATAAATTTCTAATTTTAACTCTTATCAAGACAAACATTAATTTTTTCAATTGCTGTAACGATATTAAACACTTTCATCCTCCTTTCGAAACGAACTTTCCATTGGAATCATCTAGCTGCTCAATCACAATTGTAAGTAAGCGAGTGCACGAACGAAATGAAAAGTAGGATGCGCTAGCTGCAGCCGACTAGAAAAGGAAAAGCAGCAAATCCTGCGAATTAGCGTGCATGCGCGCGTTAGAGTTGAAAAGGTCGCATGTGAGGTTTATTCACTCATGCAGGACTTGACAAGGTCGTTTCTGCGGATCTTCGCTCATTTCTCACGCTCTCTCTTTCTGCTTTTTTATTCGTTTATAACCCTTTTTGATTTTCCACCGATCGTGCTACATTGGCAACTCTTCTGATCCTTTCTTTTACATACGATGCAGCCAGTCGATTGGAAATTGTCAATATTTATGGTACACACTCAATTTATTCAACTTCGTCTCATCATTTCTTCATGTAATTATTACCTTTGAATATTCTTTTGTGGTTGATGAATTTATGCACTAATGTTTATTTGTATGTATTTCCTTAATAAATTTAATATAAACATTTCACTTTACGGAAAAAACTGTAATTATCCAAGCTTACTATAATTTTAAATATAATAATCCTTAAGGTGATTTTTCAAATGACTTTTATTTATAAATTATTATTATAGTACTATATTTAAAAAAATGCATCTACATATTAGGGCTTGTTTTCTCAGATTATTATACTGCACGTCTAAATCAATATCTAACATAGTAGTGTTTATACTTTACCTAGAAAAGGAATAACTAAAACCCATTATGTGTTATCATTGTGATTTTATGTTTGTCTTATCAATATTTTTGTCACAGCCTATAATTTATAGTTATAACGTAAGTTTATACGTTTCAAAGTTAAGATGTTTATCGTCTATGCATAAATGTTTTAGAACAAACCAACAATTAATTATTTGACGACGTTTCGATGAATTATATTTTGCCTCTCCAATGGATAGCATGATAAATCTCACATTTGTAGATATTGTCATGGAAGACCTAGAAAAACATATATCTATAAGATTCTGATAAATAATGGTTACCCTCTAAGGTTTGTTAAACGTAATGTAAAAAAACGACACTTGTACAGCATGATGTCCTATAATATGTATGTAAATAAAAGGTATAGATCTGATGCAGATGTATAAAATCGAAAAACACCTATTTTTTAATAAATTTATATGGATATAACGAGTATTAGGAACGAGTACCGGTATTATTCCATTTTAGTTGAACTGAACGTTTTCTCACGTGCATACCTAATGCTTGGCGTTTTATTCGTTTAGCTTATTTATCTTGATCTGTTTTCGCACACAAAGAAAGAGAATCAAAGCCGTGCAATAGTGCATTACGCTTGGTTAGTTCGACGGTCATAAACATAAAAAACAATTCTGATTTTTAAGGATTTACGAGCGAGCTCTCGTAGATTGTCGTAAAAGAAAGGAAGTCTTTATGAATAAAATTTCAGGAGAAAATGATCTAGACTGCTTGGATATGCGGCAGAAATATATAGAATGATTGATTTAACATCTAGCGCGTATATCTAACAAATATATTATGCATTCGTGGCAAACTTTTATAACATATTCATTTTTTTATTTATATAAAAATTCTACTAAAATGTCACAGAATTTCTCTGGTTAAAATTATGCCAAGGAAAAATTTAATTTATGAAAAAAGAAAAGAGTTATAATTAACCTGCGAATATGTGCATGTAAATTTGATAAACTAAAAATAAATATTCAGTTTGCATTCACATCATAAGGATATATAGATATTTGTTTTCAACATTTCTTAACAAACATTCTATAATTTTTATAACAATACTTGTCATAAAATAAATAATGTAAAATTAATCCGAAAATCTTCTACATCATCAGAGTTTACTTATGTGATTCGTTGCAATTGTTGCACTGTAACAGCATCTGTCGTTTTATCCCTGTCCGTATACTTGCGCCAAGAAGGTCAATACCGCGGTAGAAGCTGAAGTCGCAGCGGTGAGGTAACTACAACCTCTGCAGTTTCGAACTTTAAAGCACCGCGCTCATCTATGCGTCAAAAAAGGAAATTAGATTATTACATTAAATATTTAAACAGTATATGTATATTAGTATTGTTTAAATATAAACAAAAAAATTATATATATATATTATATATTTTTTTAATAGTAATCCATTACCTTAAGTAACAAATTGACATAGTAAATAAATAATAATAAACAAATTTTTTTAATTATTACCTATATAGAAAGCGTCGACTATTTATCATAGAATAATTTCAATTAAAGTTAGATAACTTACATGATAAAGTACTTGTAATACAAAGGTATATATAATATTATGAATTCCTTCCTACTCGCCGTGTGTACAGTCTTCGTATATGTACAATAAGTTTTATATGAGAAAGTTCAATAAGTATATTTGCATCTACAACAAAATCAATTTCAGTAACGATTTTCAGTAGTAGAAAGTATGGACAGCGATATTTTCAGGTCGTAAATTTTGATGATTCTTTAGGATGCGTTTTCTGGTAGTAACATTATGACGTTTTAAATTATAGCCATAATCCACGGTAACGATGGCAAAAATGTAAAATCACATCTTCATAAAAATATATGAAAATTGCATTTTACAAATATGATGCTATGATATACTTAAATATAGGTACATTTACTTTCAATTTCAGTGAACAATAACCTAATGAAAAAAATATTCGCGTACTTTTGAAATATTTCACTCCAATTCAGTAATTTCAAATAAAAATTATTAATACTAAATTAATGGATATAACATTCATTACCAAAGAATTATGTACTAATATTGTTATTTGACTTGCATTTCTAAAAGTAAAATAGTTTTATATGTGTCAGGTCAATGACTTTTTACTTTGTGTGTAAAAGCAATTCATACTTTTTCCAACGTTTATACGATAGATTCTTTGGCAGGTTAGTTTTACAGTTTTTACACAACAGTTGGTTGTATGGTATGCTTTCGCAGACAAAACTCAACATACAAGGCTCACGAAGTTTCGTGGTTATACGGTCTAGGTCAAGGAGTTTCCTCTCCTCCCATCCTCTCCATCTCTCTCTTTCTTTCTCTCTCAGTACAAACTATATACAGCGATCTCGGTTCATGGGACACTGTCTTGTATGCCATACTGACCCACTTGTCATCAATCGGTCAGTTCCGACTTTGTCGCCAGCATGTTCACTCGTTTGTTTCAATTCAACATGTGTAAAATCTGATAACTACTTGTCTAGCTTCGTGTAGTAATTAATTCTATTATGCAACTATTAATTTCAAATGACAATATACATTCCAAAAGGTGTTTGTGATAATTAAATATATTTTTAATTTATGTAGATGATGTTATTTATTTTTTAAAAAATACTATTTGTTAAAAAATAATTTAATAGACTTATTTTAATTTTACTAAAATGTATAGTTTACACCTTCTACGTTAACGAATTTCTATAATCAAATGTATGCAATATTCTTGAAAAAAGTTTATTTTCAGTATCATAATTATGAATATTAAATAAATTTTGAATAAAAAGGGATATTTAAAATTAGTACGTATACTGCAGTTCAAGATTACTAATAAAGCCGAATAATTTCTTTTACATTAAACAAGGCCATCGATTTTTAATTTTACGCAAACTATTTTTATCTATATAGCATTAATATTACTGGTTCGAGAAAATAAGTAAGTAAAAAATAATATCGTGTGCAATGGTCATATGTATACCGCAATGTAATAATATATAGTCTTCACTTCTAAATTAATTTAATAACAAACGCGTACTGGCATACTTATCCATTAAACTAACTAGTATTTACATTGTTAAATTTTAATTAAAAAATAACCAAAGTAGCACATTGATTTAAGTAAATTGAAGAAATACATTTTGTAACGTTATAGGTGAGAGCAAGGGTTTCTTTTTCTTAAATTATGTATTATTATAGAAAATTGTTTTTAGGTAAAATTATAGGTGGTTGTTAGCATAGAATCGGAAATCAATATAAATAATTTAATGAAGTATTAATAGTGTTACATATTTTCTACGAATACTTTTTCTAAAGTAAAATAATTTTTTCAAGTTAATAAATATTCATCGCAGCGTATTTAATTAAACAACCGTATGTTTGTATATAATCCGTATTGATCATATAGAAACGAAATTATTGAGATAATATTCATTTAGCAATAAATAATGCAAAATCAAACGTGAATTAAGTTAGAAAATAATTGAGCAGACCATTTATAAAACTCTTATGACCGAGATCTAGTTGATGTTAGTATTTCGTACACGTAAAGATAAAAAAAGCCATTCACATAGCTATTAAAGAGCTAAAAAGATCAGGTGCGAGTATAAGGAACAATTTCAAGCGAGAGCTAGCTAGAAAAATTGGTGTATACATATATACATATATATATATACACGTATATAACGACGGTACAAAATTGCTCATCTCTCTAGCCGCGTCGAGGAAATTGCTTAGTTACACACCAACCAAGCCCCGGAGTGGCTTTCGCGCGCGCGTGCTCGCTCGCTCGCTCGTGTTACGTCAGACTATGGCGAAGGTGTTTTCCTTCGTCGGTCGACATACAAACATCGCCGAAGCCAGAAACTGCCGAAATCCGCCTCCCTCTGACATTAGGGCTCGCAAAATTTACCGTTGTTTACGCTTCGTCCCCAACGCGATAGTTCAACGCCGACTCGAATGTTTATTCCGAAAATGTTACTTTCACTTTGCGTAAAAAACATTTCTTAAAATGATAAACGTTCATTTTATTTGTTAATTTAATCGTATTCACGTTACTATTTTTAGATATATATATATATTCATAAGAAATTGCGTTATTTTGAATAATTACCGAATATTTTCACAAATTCATACCATTAAATTTTTATTACTATTATATATTTTTAGTTGTTCATTACCAATTGTAATAATAATAAAATGAAATTCGATTTTACGCAAGAACAATATTGCTCGAAAGTTACGGATACTCTTTAAACATTACAGTAGGTCATACAAAAAAAGAATTTCGAAAGAAACGTACGGAATAACGTGTATATATATATACATAAGTTAAATATATTTCTACATCGCGATAATTCAAGTAAAAATTTTAGTGGGCTGTTATACTTATATACATAAATAAGATTGTAGTTTATTGAAGTATGAAGAGCGATTTCTTTAAAGACTAGATTCGGTAATCCCTGCTTCCGAGCAAAGTTACCCGAATCTTTCGCAATAGTGAGAATATATATACGCGTATTTTAATATGCAAAAGAAACGTAACGCGATTACACAAGTATCCCAAAGGGGGTTAAAAGCCAATCGAACTACTTCCGCGAAAAGTCACCTCGACTTTTTCCGGTCATACAATAATCTCGAAGTGTGGAGAAAAAAAAAACAGAAGAAACAAGAGAGCGAGAAACACATGTACGCGAATATATCTCTCGGTATATATTTGAATAACAAATCATCACTTTCGAGCTACGAAAAAGCGAATGCGTTACGCGCGAAAATAAATAAGTGGAAAAACGTTTCATGGTGTGGAGAGTCGCTTCGACCCAGATCGAGCCGCGATTTTCTTTTCGCGACGGCGAGCCGTTCCAGGCTGTGCCTACTAGTCTGCCGGGTATACCTTTATAAGCGGCGGTGCGCCGCCGCTTCGAGCCACGACGCGGAAATCAATGACCGGACTACAGAGCCCCCCCCTCACTCTTCTTCAATTGTATGCCTTGTAAACCCGTGATTTTTTAGCCTCTTGTTACACGAACTGGGCTTGAAAGGAGAAAAGTTCAATTTTTAATGCGGGCGGTATTTATGCTAAAAATAGCTTTCGGTAACCAGCTTCCTTTTTTGTAGAAAGAAAAATTTTTGTTACTGGTTAATATATCTAAATAAGTTATTAAATATATGTTTTTCAAAACAGTTTTAATCAAGATTATAATTTTTTTTCCATCAAGTCTTTATAAAAATTAATTTTTTTAGTTATTACTATAAAATTAACGCAACGATTAAACATCTCTGATTAAATGAAATAAAAGTGGATTTCGAATTTCTCTTGAGCATGTATAGTATCAAATGAATACTATTTAGTAAAATCTAATATAGAAATAAAACAAATTAAAAATCCAAATTATAAATCATAGTGTGTCATTAATAAGTTAAACAAAAATAAGTAATTGAACATCAAAATAATAAGCTTCCAACAAATGGAAGTAAAAGCGCAAATATATTTTTTTTTTTTTTTTTATTAAAGCAATTTTAATCTCTAAGTAGAGATTATTCTGCTACAAAGTTCATACATTGCAGTAGTGTATTTTTACAGTGATAAGTTACATTTTTGAAGATATTGAAATATTGCGTTACATATTTTTACATTAGGATCTGCTAGTACTAAAGTGCTTGTTAACGGTAGAGTATGACGCATTTGGTACAATTTTTTTAAAAATTCTTTTCTCGGCTCGTCGAATATGGAGCATTGCCACAGTATGTGGTTAATATCCTGTGTAGCGTAGCCGCATTGACATTTTGGATCTTCTGTGAGGTTTACTCTAGCGAGGGAGTGGCCAAGATTGTAATGGTCGGATCGGCATCGGTTTATTGTACAAATTACTTCTCTGGATAAATTTTTTGATGAATACCACGGTTTGTTTCCTTCTTTGTAATAATATTTGAAGTAGTTTATACCTTTTTGTTTTCCCATTTCATTGATTTTTTTGTTTGTGTCGTTTTTTGCTGCGCATTTGTGATATTCTTTGAAATCGGTGTAAGGGATCTTCAATGACTCTGAATAGTTATTTTCGGCTGCTTTTTTTGCGAGCGTATCGGCATTTTCATTTCCTCGGATTCCTCTGTGAGCGGGGATCCAGTAAAATTTTAGTAGTTTGTCATTATTTAACATATATTCGTGTATTTTACTTTTGATTTCAGTAATGTATGGATTTACTTTTATATTAATATCATTTTTTTTTAAACTGAGGAGAGCACTGAGAGAATCCGAGAATATGAAGACGTTACGGTTTGGTATTCTAAGGGCTATGTCAACAGCGTCGTTTAGTGCAGCACATTCCGCTGTAAAGATTGAGGCGATTTTATTCATACTTTTAATTTTTTGGATGTTCATGTCGGGACAAATGCAAGCACTACCGGTTGATATGGATTGTCTGGATTTACTCCCATCTGTATATATAGCACATGCTGAATTTTCTAAGATTAAGTTTTCTATTTTTGAATTTATATTGATATTGTTCTCGCTTTCTCGTTGTAAAATTTTTCCGAATTCAATATTAATGTCAATTTTTGTTTTAAAGGTTTCATATTTATAAGTATATAGATTATAGTTATTTTTCGATAAGATATAGGGAGATAATTTATTATTGCTCATTAAGCACTGTTGTATCAATCTATTGCTAAACTTTCGTTTTTTATGCTTATGATTAATTAATTTTTCGAATCTCGATAATTTTTCATACAGTAAAGAATTAGTGTTGCTTTTAACTTTGTCTAGGTAAGAATTACATAGAAATTTTGCACGGTCTTCAATAAATTGTAATTTTGATTCGGCTATTAGTATATTGATGGGAGTGCTGATCCTGAATCCAAGAGCATACCTTATCGCACTATATTGTATTTTTTCTAGCTTTTTAATATATTCAAGTTGGGTAGGGAAATAGACAAAGCAACCGTAGTCTAAAATTGAACGAATTAGGCTCTTATAGAGAATGATGAGGGTAGTGGGGTCCGATCCCCACCATGTTCCTCGAAGATATTTTATTATATTCATTGCTTTAAAACATTTGCTTTGTATTGCATTTATTTGATCTGTAAACGTCATTTTATAATCGAATATTATTCCTAAGAAGCGAGCATTTTTGCTAGATTTTATGGTAAAGTTTTTAATTTTTATTTCAGTTTGTCCAGGATGTATATTATTTCTGTTAAAATGTACTAAAACGGTTTTTTCCGGTGCAAGTTCTAGACCTAGCTTAGCTAAATTATTATTGACAATATTTACAGACTTTTCTAGTAGTCTTCTACTAGTACTTTTTGGCGGTCTCTTACAATATAATGCTATGTCATCCGCAAATTGTGATATATTTACACTTTTGGGGAGATTATCGGTTATAGCTGATACATAAATGTTATATAAAAGCGGACTTAATACTCCACCTTGTGGAACTCCCTTATACGCGAATATCGGCGTGTCCATTGAGTTTTCAGTGTATATGATTCTTTCGAATGTAAGGTGTTTGATAAATTTAATTAAACTAATCGGGCAGCCAATTTTAGCTAATTTTTTTAACAAAATATTGACGTTTACATTATCGAAAGCCCCTTTTACATCCAAAAACGCAGCTAGTAGACTTTTTTTTTCGCTTAAGGCTTCTTCGATATTTAGTGTAATATTCATTAGATTGTCGATAGTCGAATGTCCTTTTCGAAATCCTGACTGGCTTTTTGGTAGTAAGTGGTTGTATTCCAACCACCATAATAGTTTGTTTTTAATGATTTTTTCTAAGAGCTTGCATAGGCATGAAGTTAATGCAATGGGCCTTACGCTTTTACCGTCTGATTTGTTTATAAAGTGTAAATAAGAAATTGTCCAATCTTTAGGAAAACAGCTAGTAGCGTATATTTCGTTATAAATGTCGAGTAGTATTAATTTATATTTAATAGGTAATTTATTTATAATCTCGTAGTCAACACCGTCGATTCCCGGTGAGGATCGAATATTT
Source organism: Theocolax elegans (assembly GCA_026168455.1). Classification (NCBI taxonomy): domain Eukaryota; kingdom Metazoa; phylum Arthropoda; class Insecta; order Hymenoptera; family Cerocephalidae; genus Theocolax; species Theocolax elegans. The sequence continues at coordinate 95,591,056 of CM047425.1, forward strand.
GTATTTTCTAGAGCTACATTGAATTCTGTGAAGTCGAATGTAGAATTTAAAAATTCGTTTTCAATGCAAGTAGGTAGCCAGTCAGGATTCGTGCAAGTCCAAGGTGGACAGACTTTTTCGAGCGATTCTTCAATTTTTTTTTGAGATTGGTGGTTCTCAGAAGTGTGAGAGGGTGTTACTTTTACCCATTTATTTTTTAAAATTCTGGTTGTATTCCATACATATCTTTTACTTATTCTAAAATCTAAACTTTTAGCAAATTGTTTAAAACATTCTTTTTTTTTTAATTTGAAAGTTTTTTTTGCGACAGCTACTTGCTTTTTATAGTTTATATAATCTTTTAAATCATTAGAATAACGCCATTTTTTAAAAGAGGCTTTTCTTAATCTAAACACTCTGTCACAATCTGCGTCCCACCAATGTACAGGATTTTTGTGTATTTTGTTTTTTACGTTTTTTTTAGTGGGGGTATTACATTTTACAGCTTCGGTAATTATATCTAGAAAGATCGAATATTTGGTATCTGCTTTAGCTTGACTATATTCTATAGACATAAATTGTACGTAGTTTTTTTCTAAATATTCATAGAAGCCATTCCAGTTTGTGCGCACCGATTTTATTTTAAAGGACTTCTTTACATAAATATTCTTTTCAAGATTAACGTCTATATATATAGGAAAGTGGTCCGAACCACAAGTTTCATCGTTTACTTTAATATTTATTTTGTCCGCAATAAGCATGCTAGATAGTATTAAATCAATGTTAGACGCTCTATTATCGTGGGGACGCAAGTAAGTTGTCGAGTTATTATTATGTAAGAAAATATTGAATTGGTTAATACCATCGAGAAGTCTTTCGCCGTTGATATCATTTTTGTCGCAGTTCCAATGTATATGATGCGCATTAAAATCGCCCATAAGTATCGAGTTTTGGTTACTATCTAAATTATTTAGCACCTCATTCCATTGCAACTGCGACAAATTTGATTCCGGTGCTTTATAACAGGCTATGATATTTAGTGGCTTTTCATAATTTGTAATTTTTATACCGGCAAGTTCGATAGATAAATGAGGAGAAGATAGATTTTTAAGTTCTACGAAAGCGATATTATTACGTATTAGAATGACGATTCCACCTCCACGTGCGTGTTGTCTGTCTTTCCGGAACGTCTTGAAGCCGGGGAAGAAAAAATTTTCGGCTGCATACGAGTTTTTTGTTAGCCAAGACTCAACGCAAACTAGAATATCAATGTTGCTAATTAGTCTTTGTATTTCCTCTTTTTTTTTGTTTACACTTCGGGCATTCCAAAAGATAGTTTTTAGTTCTTTTTTATTTTGCTGCATTTTTTATTTGATAATTATTTTGCAATCATTGTGCGTCTTGTGATTTGTCTATATCAGAGTTAGATTCATCACTTTGCGATAACAATTTTCTTTTCATTTTTGTAAGCCTTGATTTTAAACTGCGATCGGTGATATGTCCGTAAGCAGAATCTATCATTTCGATTAATCCTTCGATGTCTTGTGTGTACTTTGTAGCTAATTCAAATATATTAGGCGATCCGTGAGATTTTTCAAGAAATTCTTTGAAGTCGTCATATTTTAACGTAAATATTTCAGGTTTCGCTTCTATGAGTTTTTTAGTTGGTAGTAGTATTTGGCTTAGATCAAATTTTTCGGATTTTGCTTCTACTTGTGATTTGCTTTCTTTTTTTGCTTTTTTTACCTTATGTTTTGGTTGCTTAAAAGTCTCTTCGATTTCTTGTGTATTAGATATTTGATTACTAGTTATATTTTCAGTCTCTTGAGTTTTATTAGTAAATTTGATTATTGATGAATCTTCTGATGTTGTTGAAGGTGGTGGGGGCCTTTTCATTGATTTTGTGTATATATTGGAATTTTCCGTTATATTCATTTCCTCTGGCACATCAGGTGTTTGATTTACAAGGTTTGTATAATTGTCTATAGTCTGAATTGTTGTAGTGTCTATTTCTAGACAATCAGCCGAACTGGGTTTCTCTGTGTGTTTATGTAAATTAGTATTTACTTGATTTGAAATTTGTTTCATTTGTAGGCCTTGAGATTCTTCCCATTCTTGCGTGTATTGTGTTTCTTGAATGTTATGTACATTTGTATTGATATTACTGGTTTCGTTACAATGCTTGGCTAAATGCCCCTCTTTTTTGCACAGGAAACATTTTAGACCGTCTGTAGTCAAAAATATCCAATATGATAGGTTTCCTTGGGTTATTGACAGCGACTCCGGAATTTTATGGAGGTCATTTGGGTTCACATAAACTTGCCTGCGAAAACTATATGAGTGAGTGATGCCAAGATCGGGAAATCCTGTTTTGATTAACGTTATATCTGACTCTAACCTAATTTGTTTTTCTTTCAATGATTTTATTATTATTTCGTTTGTTATTTCTGGATAAACATTTGATATAATGACTTTTTTGGCGCGTGATGTAAGTGGGAGAATGTTTATAGAATGCCCTTTTAGTATAATTTTACCATGTTTTTCAATTATTTCATCTGCGATTTTTTTTGTAGCGAAATATATACATATTCTTCCGTGGGAGATTCTTGAAAAAAATCTGATACTTGTTGGATCTGTTATTTTGACTATTTCAGCCAAATGGTCTTTGACTGTGCATCCATCTAGGGCGTTTAGTACTATAGCTGTGTCACGTTGATAATAGTTCATACCTTGTGAGGTTGCTGCAGCATAGTTCATCTTTCTTTGTTTTTCATTGTCGAGAATCGGTTGTTGATTCATAGAGATTTCGTTTTCGTTAACATTACTGTGGTTTGCGAGCTCGAGTCGTTTATTGATAAGAGTTTCATGAGACATTTGTATCCCTCCATGGCTAGAAGAGAAGTCGGTTGGAGGTTGCCGATGTTGGTGTCCCTCCAGAGGCTGGTGAGCACCTCCTGTGGAGGTGCTCATAATATAAATTTCACTGTGCACTTATAAAACTAACACTACCTGTCACTAGAGTTTCAATCACTTCACTACTATTAGCTATCACTCGTTGTCCGTTTGTGTACAAACACGTCTGTACTCTACGACGGTCGGTGATCGAATCCAGCGCAAATATATATCCACGAGCTTTTTGTATTACTTATAACGACTTAAGCGTGTTTCTGTGTTATAATTTCAATTTCCTTAACCATAGAATCAATGTAATAACTCGTTAGAGTAACAACCGTACAATAAATGATACATATATAAAATAATATCTATCTAGCGTTTATCGAGCGGCTATTCGCTTACGATAAGCGGACGCGTCTAGTGCGATCTCGTTTTTCCGTACTTGTTCGCAGAGGCGCGTTTCTTTTAGCCAGCGGCACGGGGCGTCTGCCGCAGGTGAAAGAGACGATGTTCCTGCACCGGGGAAACTGCTTAACGGCCACGCTCTACACGACATAAGATAATGAACGGGCCGCGACGTCGAACCGAAGAATCTAGCAGTCCAGAACTATGCGATTCGAAAGTCAATTTTTTTAAGAAATCTCTGAATTTTCCTTTTCTTTTTCTTTACTACTTCATCGATGATAAGGTCAATGACTCTTATGTATAGCGCGCACAATAGATTCTTGGTTATTGTCATTTATAGTCTTTATTAAAGTTTCATATGCGACGTATCAATTAAATTTTTACCAAGAGTTTTTTTTCATGATATCCTGACAATAATTAGTAAGTTTATTTATAGTTTAAACATATTGTTTTTTACTGTAGACAAACAGAACGCTAGTTATTAGGAATTTAAGAACATTTCGTTTCTTTTTGAACTAGAAAGAAATCCATAAAATGTTAAAGTTTATTGTAGATAAATTTGCAGGAATGTTGATAACTGGAGTATTTGTTACAATTCAAACACTCATTTTTTATGTATTCAGAGTGCACAAGAAAATTGGAATTTATTGTTTATGCGTTGAGAGAAACTATGCTCGAGCAATCAGTTTATTAAATTGGACGAAAAAGAAATTTAAAAAAATTTTTAATATTTGCATGAAAAAAAGTAAACTTGTTGTGATGGTAGAATGATATGTTTATCATTTTTACCGCTTTACTTGTGATACGGCTATACGTATCGTTATAATAATAGAATGAGTTTTCAAGATAGTACCCAAGTAAAAGTAACTGGGCAGAATAAAAAGAAGTTATAATTCATTTAATATCAAGAACTTACAGTTAGAGAGTTTACATGATGCTCTAACACACGTGTGTACGTAAACATATAGGTCTGTGCGTAATATTTTTAGTCTTATTTCAATAATTTATTCAGGTGTAACTCGAATACAAATCCAATCGATATTCGATATAGTGTGATAATATTTATTACCTATTCTATATATTAATTTAAAAAAAAAGAAGATAATATGATTTAATTAATTTGATATTTCCTTTTCCTACATCATTAATGAAAGAAACTATAATTATACTTCCAATCTCATCCTAATGCTTAAATTCAATTCTACATTCCCAAATACAAGCCACGTGTTATCCTACACAATATCGTATATCTACGACAATGTTCACCACCTACATACAAATCGTTTCACCTGATTACAATAATTACCCTAGCCGTGAAACTTGTAAAAAATTGACGGGATCTAAGTCGGCGGAGTAACGGACTCCCCTTATGTACCTCCGTATTTTTTACCGCATGTCGGTGCTAACGGGGAGAGAAAGAGAAAGAGAAAGAGACGGTGATACATGCGATAGCGAGAGAGAGAGAGAGAGAGATGGAGGGATCAAGAGTAAAGTCTCGCACGCACTGCACAATTACGTAATAGTAGGTACCTACATATATATCTCTCGGATTTTGTCGAACGAATGTTATTGCACACCTCATCGGTATTAGATATTGCGAGGGTGGATCCGAATTTTGAAATCCCGTTATACCATAGGAAAAGGATGGTATATAAGCGGAAACAACGTCGGGGATCGTTTGAGCGCGCGTAGGCGCGATCGCGGAAGAGCTGGCAGCAGCCGCGCGCATAATGTGCATTCGTAGATTCTCGCGAACGCGTGCTCGCGCAGCGCGCGCGCGCTCTTAACGGGATATCGTTGCGCGCGATAGCGATCGTTATAAAGCCTCGCTCTTCCTCTTACTATATCTTGCGCGAGGTTTCCTTCCTTCCCGCAAAAGTACCGACTTTTTTTTTTAAAAATTTTTCATTTTTTCATTATTTGTGTATCTTTTACGTTTGTTTTACATTGCAATTGGATTAACAGGTGTACCTGCGGCTCCCTTTATACGTTTAACGATGTCTTGTCTTACGAATCACCTGTGCAAAGATGTTTCATGAGATTTTTATTACGGTGATTTGCAGCAAGATGAAAATGTTTTATCGAAGTATTAGTACACTTAGTGTTGCAGTATTTGTTTTTGATTTCATGATTTTTTGCGGGATGATTTCATAACCTTTGTTTTCTAGTTTTGTAAAGTAAATCTGTCCTTACTCTAAAATAGATGAAATGTAGAAAAACATAAAAAAAACACATTCATAAATATTTCTACTCTGATTTGGATTTTATTTCAGAAATTACCTTATTTAATTACTTAATTACTATGGCTGAATCGCGTGCAACTTATCTTTCGAAGTATATTCGGTTAAATATATTAATAATCGTTTACCTTTATTCGATATAAAATTACTGATACTTATAACCATACGTTGATGCTGATGTAGAAGCAGTGGTGTACAATTAGTTAGCTACTTTAATGTTAATATGTAGTATTTAATTAAAATTGTAATTAACAAAGAACCCAGCGTTTTAGTTGGGTCATCGAGAATACTGATATTACTCATTAGCAGTCACCATCTCGTGAAAGGAAAAAGAGAATGCACTTGGATTAAAAAATGCTGGCAAACACGATTCGTCTCGTCTAGCCTTGGAGTATATTGTATGTAATGAAAATGCGCCGATCCGTGGCTGTCAAGGGCACATGTTCGCCTGTTAGCTTAGCCTTTTGTTCTCGATTTTTCTGTTTCGGATCTGGTCGATCGACAGGATCGGTGGAAACGAGTAGGTAATGATTAGCAAAAATGATACGATGGGAATAGAGAATCCTTTTCTTTAAGTGCTCCTTGTAAAACGATATCTGATGTCGATTCTTTATTTTACTTTGTAATGTTACTTGTTACGTGCGACTTATGAATTTCGTTGAACGAAGAAATTAGTGCAGTTTACGTAATTTCAAGTGCCGTAAAAGTTTTAGTTATTCAGAAACTCTCGACCTAAATTAAATATTAGTTTATATATATTTTAAATAATACATAATATGCTATATAACACATTTTACTTATTTTTAAAATAGTGATTTAATTGATTTTTTGATGTCTTACGTGTAATCTTATACGGAATATTAGATATCTGGTCAATTAACCATTGGTTGAGTTTTTACTAAGCATCAATGTTATTAAAGGAACTTTTACCGCACATTCAATGAGTTGTAACTATATTAATGTTAGTTGATTCAATAATTGGCCTGTGATTAATAATTAAGTACGTTACAAGACCTTCATGTTAAATCGCTTATGTTAGATCTCGATCCGGATTTGATCACGAATGATGAGTATTACGATAATTTATAATTTATAAAGAATAATGGCGCAATGCAGCAACGTAAACCATTGTATCAAGTAAAATAATAAACCCAAGATGTTAACGAACCTACATATAAACATTCGAACACATCAGATCGTTAGAGTAATTTAGAAAACTGTTTACCTCTAAACAAATTTTCTTACTTTTTCTCGGAGTCAAGAGATTTAAAAAAATAGATTTTCGCTGTAACATACAGTTCTTCGCCGCACTTTTCATTATCTTCCTATTCCTCTATTCTCCCGTATTCTTTCGGTCCCTCCTAGGTTCTTCTTCTCCATGCTTTCTGTATTACGGAATCGCACGAGCACAATGTACCACTGTACAATGAAAAGCCGCGAACCGTTATCTTTGACGCAGGTACTTTATTGCCGATCGAACGATAGAATCCTGCCGCGCGCAGAAACGGAATTGAACCTTTAACGTCGCCTGTGTGAATGCGATTGTTTAAGAGAGCAAACGATCTTATCTTCGATCCGCCTCCAGAGTATCTCGTTTTTCGTACTTTTTATTCTTTTTTTTCGGTTTTTTTTTCGTATCTCCTTTTTTTTCATTCTCGATCTCTTAAACTTTCTACCTGTTTCATTTACCCAATTGGACTTTAATTAAATAACAAGAGTAATGTACTTGGCGGTTGGTATGTGAATTATTTTTTCCGGAGTTTAGTGTCGATACTGTGCATAATTATCTTGTGAGCTGAAGAAATTTTCTGAGATTCCTTTCGCTTTCTATACGGATAATGCTTTTATTCACTTTGTCAAGTGTCATTATTATACTCGCATACGATCAATAATGTAAGATAATAATCTTTCTATATTATTTTACCTTCGAATTAATATACATTGTTTGCTTTACAAAAAAGTTATTCTAGACTAAAGATGGTTATACGGGATATGGTAATGCATAAAATTAAGGATTATTTACATTCTGATACGTGTTAATCAAATGTATTCATTATCTGATCGTTACCAATATAGTTATACTCTAATTATTGATTAAACTTCATTGATAAAACTTATCTACGATATTAATAACTTTTATGTAAGTATATACTTAATTAAATGTCTTAAGTTGTATGAATTTATTATAATTCATGATTTTAGAAAACGTGAAGTATTTAAAATTCTGTTATATATGAATAATCTGCTCAACAATCTATACATAAATTAGAGGTAATTTTCAAAGATGTGATCATATACTTACCAAACCGGAAAATAGGAACAAAATTAAATGTGCGTATGGAGAAAAATTTTGTCCTTATTTACTCTCTTAAAAAGAAAATACTGTAAAGATTGTGTGTATTAAAAAAAATAATGCATTTTTAATGAACATAAGTTGTTGTTCAATGGCAAGAGGTACCCGAATTTCCAATATTATTGTTACCCGGATAATTAACGGGTGTTATCTCACTTTTTCTCTCGAACTCGTTTACTCTTTAGCCCAGCGCGGGGTAACGGTAAATCCATTGCTCGCGCATAATGATCCTCGTTGCACACCCCGGAGCCATTGTTTAGGGCGCTCATGCAATTGAGAGAGAAAAAGAAGTAGAAAGTCAGATAAAGAGAAAGATAAATGGGATAGATGAATGAGAAGGAGAGAACAAGAGAAAGAGAGAGAACTGAATATTATGAGCCGGCAATTAAGTGCATTTTGATACAGAAAAACCTCTTGATATTTCTCAATTTAACCTTTCTTCATTCGAAACATTTAACAATCGTATTATTTTTGAGTGGGAATTTTTCCATGATATTATTTAATTTGTCATTAATTAAATATATTAATTGAATATGATAGTAGGGTACGTAATATAATGAGATACATAATAATTCGTATGCGATAATTTTCAATTTCAGACTTTTCAAAGTTGGAAATGGGTCTCGTAGAGCGAGGAAAAGAGATGCAAGATTTGGATCCACCGCGACCCGGAAAGACAAGAGATCTTTTTGGTGTGCAGCTCGAAGTAAGTTTAATTATAATGTTAAACTATAGATGCGTAAAAATTCTAAATATACAGTATATTATATTCAAATTTTTAAATTTGTCTACATTTAAATGAGTATGTTCAAAGTGTGCATGTATATCGTACATTATAATTTTCGTGAAATTCATGCAAAATTGCGCATTTAATGTGAAAACCTCTCATTGTTGTTATGCAAGGATTTTATCGTAATTATCATTTCTATATTATTCGTATAGGCGAATCGCATTAGTAGATACTTCAGAATGTCGTTGCAACATATGAAAATTGCGTTAATATAATCCTAATAAAATTTGCGGCTCGATTGAACACGTAAAAAATGATTGAAGATGCAATAATAGTCGTAACACGAAAGAAAAGAAAGTTAAATGCAGATAATCCCGCGTGCTTATATAGTAATGTGTATAGATTTTCGAACTGGAAAAAGTTGGTCAGTGAAAAAAGAAATCGAATCGGTACACGGTATACTCGATCAGCCAAGTGCGTTTCCTCCCTCCTTACCTTGCGGTCGATTCGTTCGATTTTTGCAGCGATACTTGGCCTAGTCGGTCAGACAAGCGGCTCCGTAATTCTAGAAGAAAATTACATTAAATGCGCCGTATCACTTTCTCTCGATGTACGTACACACGAGCAATCGGTCTTAGATTTTTCTCTTTGCTTTGAAGATGTACTCGACGGATTATACGTATTTGGAAAAATTTCAGATGAAACTAATATAGAAATGCTGTTTATTAATACTTCGTAACTGCAACTGCATTTCAACCTCTATTTTAGTAATGAAAGAAAAATAAATTAATGGTATTGAATTACTCGTTTCCGAGCGGTTACTGAACACCACTGTTTTCTTTAAATTAATTTTTCATTGATCTTTCATTATTTCTAATAAGCTAATTGATTGGCTAGCGGTTCGTATACCCATCACTTTTTATATTCGCATATTGTAACTGTATTTGTGAAATGTAAGATTAGTTGAGAGATAAAAATATGACAAATATCCTTTAGAATTTTTAACTGCTTTTAATAAATAATATCTATTAACAAACCTATTCATTGCGAAATTGATAATTACCTTAACAACTTAATTTTCACGTAATTAATTTGGTAAAGATTAAAATCGGTTTAAATGTGTAATGTAAAATAATACTTAATAAATTTTAAATTAATTTAATTTTAAATGTATGTAGAGTTAAATTCAAATTAACTTTTCATTAAGACTAAATTTACATCGTGTAGTCGATGCCGGTTTGAATATATACCGCAAATTATACGTATAAATTGATTTGTTAAGCCAGTCAACCATTTTAAAATACAGTATTCAATTTTTCTATTATTAATTTGTTGTACAATTTTTCACTGGATTATCAGTATCATCAAATCTATTATCTATAAGTTACGAAAAACCTGTTTAAAACTTATAATTAAAACACAGAAATGCGCATATATTCTTCTTACACTATTATATGATTACATAAATATACGTTTGGTTATTCAAAAATAATTTTTAATCTACAAGTTTATATATATTCAGACTGTAATAATTCATTGCTAGTTTTATTAGTAGATTTATTTTAATTTCAACATTATCTACATTTAATTGATACATATATTTATTTTTCGAATTTTTGGATTTCTTATTATTTTAATATGTGAACAATTTAATACGTGTATCAGAAAATAACATACATACAATTATATAGTCTATTTCAAGTAAAATTTAACGGTAAAACGTGGTAGAATACATTAAGTAATAAAAAAGTGAACTGAATTTCTATAGAGGATTCGTTTTATTTTATTATTTATTATAAGGAAGAGTTAGTTTGTCTCATACGAGTGAAATTCCACTCTCCAAGACTTAAAGTTCTGACATAGTCATTCTATCGCATCCGCTCTCGTTCTGACTTCATCTCTTTTTCTACTTACTTTAAGCCGAGACATTTCGCATTATGTAGTGTAGCGGTGCGCCTTACGCTCGTAAAACCGGACTTGTCGAGATGGACAGAGAGTGAGAGAAAAACGGTGGGAGGAGAAGAGGGAGAGGGGGAGGGGTAGAGAACTGCTACGTTCGAGAGATAGAAAAAGACGACCGACTAAAGTGACAATTGCGACGCCCTAAGGATATAAAACACGTAAATGCGACCAGGAATGGCACCAGGGACTCATTTTCCAGTTACCCAATTTCTCTTACCCAAACTTGATTCATTTTAAACGAGAGGTATATAAATTTGTAAATATTGTAAATTTTTGTAATTTACAATTTTTTTTAAATTGAATAACAATTTATGTCATTGTCAATTAACCATTTGTTTCTATAATTAAAAAAATTGCACGTAATGCACTAGTATATTACCGTAATTTGTGCTGTATTGGTTAAAATTGCATTTTTTATAATAAATTAGTTAGAATAATTTTAAAGATGTATACGTATATCAAATAACTTATCAATATCTATTAGAAACTAGTAACCAATATTATCAACATTAATTTATACAAGTAACGTTATCAGTGTTGTGAAACGTACTTTTTTATTTATAATAAAATGAAAAGTGAGCGGCTATAGAGAAGTGTCTAATTACTTGGTTTTATGTATCAGTGAACGACCGGAATATTTTAATACTGAAAAACGTTTTACGTAATCATCTAAATAACATTTGTTTATTAATGTATAGCAATAAAAAAATGAGTATACATATATAAAATATTTAAGCTTACTTACACGATAATTTTTCTGTGCCTTATTAAATTAGTCATATATAGTGATAATTCCAAATGATTAATCTATTTCTGCAAACTACAAAATACAGAACTAATCTAAACTGGTGTTTCCACATAAACCAGTATTCTAATTTGTTCATGTTTTATATTGTATGTCACATATTTACCCTTTAAAAAATATTCCTTACAAAAATATTGATTTTTCGAAATAACGAATGAGAAAGTAAATTTGATTATACAGTGCCGAAGCGCAAACACATATATAAAGAATAATGTCTTCCTTACCTTTCTCGCAAACCTTTCGTTTACACTACGGAAGTAAGTTTCTTTTGACTTTGCTGTGGCTGCTGTAAAATGGTCCATTAGATCTTCCTAGCTGGTGGAAGTGAAAGCGTTTGCCACGCGAGGTAAATCCAACGCAAAGGATATATGTATACGATTTGTCCTCGTTCTTTTTCTGACGGCGCGTGAGATATCAGGTCTTTAATTAAGTAAATGTTGATTCGTCGTTGTTCATTACCATCTCGTTATTTCCTATACTGAAGTTTTCTACCTTAGGAATTTTTACGTGGTAGAAGGGATTACTTTTTTTCTCGTATTTAATTAAACTATTCTGATTTTTTAATATTCAAAGATATACTTACATATTACAATAAAAATATTAAAGAAAATATATAATCTAAAAAACGTCGTTTGAATTGCGGTATAATTAATTACGTTGTAAAAAATTAGTATAATTATCTTCAACATATTGTTACAGATAGTACAAATGACGGTTTACAGTGTCACTTGAATAATGTAGCAAAAAATTTTAACGGAAATTCGTACAGCATAAAGTAACAATGTCACACTATGTGCCTCGTTCGTGAAAAATAGAGTGTAATACAGAGATAGATTCGTTGAAGCTTTGAAACAACATCAATCTAAAGACAAAAAAGTAAGTCGACAGGCGTCTCGAGCGGGAAGACAAAGAGAGTGCTGGAAAATCCAGCAGCGTATAAGAAAAAGTAAAAAAAAGATAGAGGGGACAGAGGGCGCGAAGTGGACAGCTTGTCATCGTATAGTTCTCGTGCGAACGCGTTCATGTCGAACGAAAACTTGTTGTCGAATCGTTGATATTCGACAGATTTCAGGAAAAAAGGAACTTTGCTTGTCGTCTTCATTTCACTTTGTCGATATAGCCTTTTCGCAATTTTTATACGATTACAAGCTTAGACGTACGCTTTCCAATTAGCGATTACTTTTTTTTATTCGTCTAAGATGTTATACAAGAAACCTGCTTTTATTGTTCTGTTCTCCTTGTCGGTTATTTAATGCACTCATTGTATCGATGAAACTAGCACGACTTAAATAAACCTTAAATATTCAAGTGGTATTTTATGAACAAATTTTTAACCTTTAAATTCCTTAATCTTTCTCGTACAATAAAAGCGTAACATATTTATGTTGGTTTTTAGTTTTTCTATTAATTTATATCCATTTCTGTAAGTAATTTAACGAAGTTAATAATGATTATTAACTTATAATAATTATAAAAAATTTAATTAAACTTTAAATCATAATCCAGTGAAGTCTGTTTAATAGTTTTCAAGAATTCAGTGCAAATAATAATACTTTTAAAGAAATTAGTTTTCTAAATTTTACAAACGAAATTCCACAAACCATTCTTAATTTCTAGTTAGAGAAGTATGATAAATGATCGACTTAACATTAAAAAATTGTTTTATTTAACATCATTTTTGACCTAGTTGAAACAAGAAGAAGTATTTTTATAAGTATTAATACTCAATATGTCAATAATTTTTCTTTTATTCTTAATGCATATTAATTAGTAAAAAGGAATAATTGAGGATTGAAGAATAATAGAGTGTAAGAAATATAGTATACATATTGTAATATTACCGTATTTCTATTTAATGAAATTTTTTAATTTGACAATTAAATGCTAGTATTAGGTGAAAGAAGTACAAATGAGGACAACGGCCCTCAAACCGTTTTTATAATTAAAGAAACTGGATTTTACGTATGTCATCTAGATTAGGCTGAATGGGCACAGTTTTTAAATTAGCGCTTACTGCCAATTGACCGAAATGTTATTTGAAAGTAAATAACGCTAAAAATTTACATACCTTTTATATTTATATATCGGGTATCGCGGATTTGGCTATCACGAACTCAAATAGTAATTTGAGTGAAAAACATCGCCAATTAATTTTATAAATGACTTTCTATGGAAAGTGATTGTTTATCTATTTTTCAATAAGTGTAGTATAAATATTTTATGTATTATCAGAATAATAATTCATTCATATTTATAGGAGGCAATTAATAACAATGATAATAAGTTTCACGATAATAAGTATTTTTTTGTTATATAACATTATTGAGTAAACATCGAGTGATTTTAATATAATTATAAATATGTAAGTATAATTATAATTTTAAAACAGAATTTAATATGCAACTAAATCTATATACATCTCAGTGCATTGTACTTAAAATATTAGAATTGTTAATTTTAATAGAAAAATGTAACAGATTGTTTTGTTAAATTTTAACTTTTATGAATCATAAATAGCTTGATTATTATTATTATACCGAGTATAATAAAGTACGATAATAAAGTATGGTTTCTTTAAAATTCTTATGTAACAAAAAATATTGAACATGTTTACGTGTATCAAAATTGCAAGAAAAAAAAATGATAAAAAATGTATAATAAATAATTCGTAATTAAATAAAATGTTTGAAGTAATCGTAATTATTGGTATTAACTAAGGAAAAAGTAAAATAAACGAGGAAAGACAAATAATTGTGAAATAATAAACTTGTTACCGTAATACTGTGGAAAAAATGTTGTATTATTCATAAAGTTTATTCACTTCTATACTGGGTGGACAAGAAGAGTAACAGTTAGATGCTCGTTATACAACGTCGACACGAATAAACCTATAAATAAAGTATTCTAAATTACAGTGGTATTGAAGGGGGGAGGGGGTGGAGAGGGTAGGGGGGGTGGAGGTGAGCAATAATTTCAGTAGCCTCGGAGAGACGGACACCTTAAAAACGAAAGCCATGATTAATTCACCCTACGCAATCTGTTACCGCGCATGACACGATAAAAAAAATATATACGGGCTTCCCAGCTGAGCTGTCACGCATTATTGATACAACTTGCGTCTAGGATACGCCCAAATTGTGTACATTGCACGCGAACGTCCGAGCTGTCTTCTAGCTATCAATGCTGATGAATGCACCTTTCGAATGTACTATATACCGATTACGAATTGACCATTTAAGCGATTAATGTAATTTTCGTTATTGTTATTTAATTGTTGTTCATTAGGCGATAATCGTATGTACCTTAGATTTTTATTCGATTTATATTCTAAGTGTATTGTTTCATTAAAATGCGGAAGAGGAAATTTATTATCTGGGCTTCTTATTATATTTATATATAGGTATAATAGAAAATAATGGAAGGCATATGTGTCTATTATATATATACGTGAAACTATAAACAGCAGAATTTACAATGCGACGGTGAGTGTATTGATTAAAAATTGTCTTTTCTATTCTTGCGCGTTAATAATTCTATTTAAGTGTTTATCATTGTTATAAAAAATAATAGTATTCACATTTCATATTATAATTATATAATACGTATATTGTTCTTATTTCATATATAAAATAAAGAAAATAATAAAATATACTCGTAACTGATATTTACCAGAATTTAATGTGTAGTAAATTAAAACGTTAATAGACACTATTAACATTTATTTATAAAAATTTATTTTACAAACTATTTTAAACAAATTTCAATTAAAGTGGTTTTAATATTCGTAAAGTAAATTGCTTGGAAATTGTCTCTTCATACGTATTTCCATCAATGGAAAGACTAGAATCGATAGCCTGTACAGAGTAACGTTTCACCCTACCCATAAAATAAAACAAACATTCAGAACGAACACCAGAATTCGATCCACCTAGCAAACTACGTTCTTTCAAAAGCGCAGCCTGCATGCAATGACATATAACCATCAACATGGAAGCACACTAAAAATAATATTCGTCAATTTTTAATTAATAATAATCGATAATCGATAGTGCACTTAATTTCTCTCTACACGTGAATTTTTGAGCTTTTCCAAATAAATTAATAATGTGATATAAACAATTTCTCGTGTGTTCAATAAATATTAGTAATAGAAATAAATGTATATGAATTAGCAGGTTGTTAAGTGATTAAAACTATGCATTGTGTTAAATCTGGAGAACATCCAGTATCTCTAACAAATTGTAAATCAGTCGTTTTTTTTGCTCTAAGTACATCTTGAGTACACTGTTTTTCTTAATATTTTAATTAATGTCGCTTTCTCGTCAATAGCATTTTACTTGACTGTATATACCCTATGTATATATGTATATAATTTTTATTGTAGTTTTAAGGGAAAGTAGGAAGTAATACACCTAAAACGTTTCACAGTGCACACGGATATAAATCTGTACGTATATAGTGGTATTGTCAATTTTGTAATTGTAGTGTAATTGAGGCTCAATATTTGAAGAATATATAGACCCCTAAAATTTATAGTACTCGAGCAATTAACTAGAATTATTTTACTAATTGTTTTACAAAAGGAAGATTTAATTAAATTTATGTTTCCGAGTTTATTACTTTAAACAGGGATCGGTAATAAATGATGAATGCTTGGTACAAAGCCTTTTCCCATTTAAACAGATATAAATAACGTGTAGTCTACACTTTACATATCAATTGATCGATCATTTTTCATCGTGTGCGCGAATTGATAAAAATTCATTATACCATAAAAGAATGTGACAAATGCACGATAGTCTATTTAAAATCGACCAAATTCGATCGAATATTCTGCGCGTGATAGAAAAAGTGCGACACGAGGGCGTCGGCGCAATTTGATCGTGTTCTCAGATAAATGACAAGCCTTTCCTAGAGTGCGGAAATTATGCCGGTGCCGCATATTTACCTTGGCCCGCGGCTCTATGCTGTTTGCCTTACTCGCCCGAACAAACGCAACAGCGCCGGACAACATTGTCGATCTTAATTATAGACTTTTCCCGTTTCTTTTTTCTTATCTAACAAATTGCCAGCTCGGCATCGGATTTCCTACATTGATTAACTTTGTCAAGGTGGGCTCTTCTTTTGCCTTAAGGCCAGGGTTATTATCCCTAAAGATTTTAAGTCATTAGGTGAATATTTTGTTAAAATTATAACACGAACAACACAACGCATCAAGTCACACGAGCGCGAATATACGCATATACTACTACACGAGCCAAAAATGTTAATAATAATGATAGTAATCGTTTTTATTACTGATGCATGCAAATTTCATTTACACAAATAACGGTTCTGATTCTATAACGCAAGGCAACTTATAAATGAATATGGTAAAAAGCATCGCGCTTATTATCCTACCGCGAGTAGAATGAAATGGTACAGTATTGATTGATCAATTGATAATGTAAAACGAATAATTAAAGTGGCGCATTGAAAGTAAATTCATTTTCACTTTTTCGTCGCACGGTGACGCTGCGAAACCATTGGCCGCTCGAGGTAGCATAGCCTATCGGTCGCGTGCGCGTGTGTGTTAGAGCCGTAAAGAGGCGCGTAATCAAGCTCGCTTCATAATACTTTTATGAGATTTCCTTTTCGCGAACAGCCCACGTAACGAGCTCAATCGAACGGACCACGATGTAACTTGCTTTTGAAGAATACCTCGATTTATCCTGAGGTTCTTCGATCATTTCTTACAAACTATTAATTATCTAGATATTGGCTAATGATAGGATCGATATAAACAGCTATATAAGTATTAAAGTATGGAGAGATAAAAGTTTTATAAACCATCGCATCGAAGCGATATTTATATAATGTAGCTGGATCATAATTAGTATAATATTGTTTTTATAGTATGACAATGACAACAAAATAGTATATTACAGAGAAACATATGTTTATTGCAGTATGGTTTATCAATAATATAGTCAAATTGATAAAAGTCATGGTTGAGTTTTCATTCTCAATTTGCCAGTATATTTACAAACGCAATTATATGAAAAAACTGCAAATATTTAATTAAATTTTTTATAGATATATTAATATAATAATAATATATCCTAATATTACTTTATTAATAGGGCAATTCTTATTTCAACAATTTACAATAACATTAAAATAGAAACTCTAAAGTTTGAATTGAATTAATAAATATAATGAGCGCAATTAAACTTATGAAATATTCATTACTCTATAATAGAAAGTTTAGCGAATGAAATTCCGACATTATGACATTTTAACATATAGATATCTATATAAAAACACTTCGAAATATATAAATGCGGTATATAATAATAATGCAGTTTATTAAATAGAATGCGATCGAAAGCATATCCTGAACTAAAATACCTAATATAATATAGTGCATCGAAGAAATCATAAACGCACCCGATTAAATCGCAATGAAATTTCTCCAAATCAGTCTTAAAATGGCTTAAGTAGCGGAATATTTTTTCCACACTTGCGTATATTATCTTGGCGATAAACGGTCATCCAACTTTCATTGTAAGCAATAGCGTACATATAATAATATGAAGAAAAAAGTTACTTTTCGCACTCTCACTGCGTTAAGATAAACTTTAAATTCGTTTGAGGCACTCAATTAACGTATAAAATTATCATTGCACTTACAACTTCCCTGAGTGTGTGTATATTCGCATAACGTTCAAAATTTCTTCAGCCATATTAATGTAAATGTGCATGTTACTCAACATTTCAACAAGTAAAACTACATCCATTTACAGTTCAACTAGAAAGTCCTCCCTCGATTTTTCCAACCAACACGCCGTCATATCCGCTAATAAATATATAGAAAAGCCCAGGAGCGTAACGGATTATTCCGCGAATGTGTGTGTGTGTGCACGTATATGTAATCAGTCATATTAATAACGGAGGCGCGTGAGGCCTTTTCAGCTAATTAGTTTCCTCACGGTAAGCTTGTCTGGCGATCTGCGATAATTGCGCAGCGATTCGCATTGTAAGCCCTCGGTTCGCTTTGTTGGCTCGCGCCTATGTCCAGCAATTCACCTTTTACCAATTACTGCGCTGTATATACCATCATTTTTCTTTCTTTTATTTATCATTATCGATATCATTACTTTTCACCAAGACCGGGAGATGATTTTCCTCTGATCGTATACACTGAAATCATTATACCTACATACATATACGTATATTTACGTGTATAAAAGGTTGTGGTCTGCTTTTCACTACGTAGGGAAGTTATGTATATATAGAAGAGATCCCATTACCACGCTTGAATCTATCAATGTTCAATGTTTGTCATTAAAGTTATTACCAGATAAGTATTTGGCGTTCACGAGCGACTACGATATATAATTTTAATGCTTTTTTATTCTCCTTTTTCTCATTTTTATGAAAAAGTTATTAAGATTTAAGCGAATATTTTTTTAAACGGTGATTAAGGTATATAAAAATATTTTACTCTTACTTCAGGGGCATTACATATAGAAGTTATCCATATTTTCATTACTTCCCGAAATTTTTTCTATATACTAATTATCAGTTATATGCATGCAACCATTATGTAATGACGAATGATTTTTTTTTCATTAAAATTAATGTATTACGATTGATATACGATTTTAGACTATATAACACGGGTCGAAAAGAAACAAATACATTTTTAGTATTGTATTTGTATTTGTCATTAACAATTTATTATCGGTTAATATGCCACTTTCGTAGAGTCAATATTTCCTGTGTAAAATTAAAAATATATGCAGAAGTGTGCTAATCTTGCATAGCTTTGGACTTTAACCTGTATAAAATAGCAATTTTTTTTAGGTTTATAACTATTCATTTCTATATTATGGGTTGCATCAGTTAACTTGGAAATAATGAACAATATTTCTAACTTTTTCATTGCAAAATAATAATTATAAATAATAATAATATACAATTTCACAGAAGATGTCGTAATAATAATAGTAATATATTAAAAAAAATGATTCCTCAGAAGTCCGTATCCATAATACGAAAAAGTTTCGATTTACCAAATGTTTATCTAACCGTAAGCATCGAGAAGATCCCCGCATATCCGACGTTAGTTAAGGTAGCGAGCGCGCGTCACGCTTTCACTAAGTTCCCGACTGATCCGAAAACTAAACTCAACTCTCGCAACTGCTACCTTATCGACTCCCGCTCTCACGTATTACAGAACGTTCATATTTAGAAATTCATCGATTTTTCAAACCATGCTGTAGATATTTAAAACTATCTGTATATTTAATACGAAAAAGCTTTAATTTATTAATTTCTATTTTTTAAATGTTGATGACGATATAAATAATCAAATGATTTAGGATCTAACAATTAATTGCATGAAATTGTTTATATAATACTTATTTAATATATTAAAATTTCATACATTTTACCAAAATTGCGAAAAGTATAAAATTATTTTGAGAATTACACTTTGAAATCAATTAATTAAACGAAAACTTTAGACAGGCAAATCGATCGTAAACTGATCGAAAACTATAGGTATACTACGTTTGTCGGAGTGTATATACGTATATACACGACAAACAAGAAGAGCGATATAAAAAAGAAAAATTTTCCATCAGTCGGTAAACTAACCATAAGTACTTCTACTTTACAGGTAACGTCGTTGCTGTTAGAGGCGGAGCGTCGTAAACTGGCGGTGTTGCAGCGTGAACTGCAAGCCGTCCTCGCCGAGGGTGGTAGCGTCAAAGTCAAGGAGAAGCAACGGCAGGAGTTGTTGCACGCCATATCGTGAGTCCCTCCCTAGTTTCCTTTTGGGGTTCGAGCAACTCTCTCGCGTTAATGGCCAAACTTTGCCGTTTTTTTTTTTATTTTTTTTTTCACTTCCGACCTGGCACGAACTTGATCGCTTCCGCCTTCCCTTTTCTTCACTGGGTTGTTAATTCAATGCAAATTAAAATCAGCACAATCGTCTCGTGCTTAGGTGGATATCAACTTTTTTTCTTTACTTCACGATTAAGAGATTACGTGTACTGGCTAATTGTTCACAGATCTTATACCAAAAGAACACTTTTACTAAAGGAACGCGTGGTTATTCTTCTTTACTTCTTCCGCCGACTTTTAATATTTTAAGGTATTAAAGAGAACAACCCGAATCGATGTTTTTCATTTATATTTTACGAACTGCACGAGTTTGATGTTATATTCATTGGAAATCTAGACGGTTTTAGGATTTATAAAGGTTCGACTTGCGATGTATTTTCAAAATTAATTGTCGGAATGTAATTGAGTTGTAAATATTAACGAGTACCTATCTGTAGATATTAAAAATGTAATTACTCTGCGTTACAATTTAAGATGTCTATATTATTACCGAGTCGAGAATGAAAAATTAACGATATTTGTAAGATGACGATTTTCTTCTCGAATAATTTTATGTAAGTTCGTAGATCGCTTGATAGTATCACTTCAGCGCCAGTTTAAATATTTTCAACTACATTAATTTTAAGTTATGATATTCAATTTAGAAATTATCTTCAATGTAAAATAGTAACAGATTTTTTAAATAATTAAATACTTTAAAAAATTTTAAAATATGACACTTATTTCAAAACGTGAAAAAAATAACTTAAGTTGTAACGATCGAGAATAAAAGATTTCAATTAACATTTTATCAATTAAATACAATTTTAAAGAAAAGTCTTATAACGCATTAATTTTTCTATACTGGGAGAAATAAATCAATAGTATTGTAATAATTAAACATTTGTCACCATTACATTTCTTCGATTAATAACGTGGCTATACAAAACGAATAGTAAACACATGAGAAAAGCATGGTGATTACACGCTTTCAATAAGCATTGACACGCTGTACACCGACAAATTTCACGTATTAAGTGAAAATAGCAAATTACAAGTTGAAAAAAAATTGAAAATAATGGTATACAGTGAATCACAGTACCGCTGTTGTTTAGGAGTGATGCTTTGCATTCATATTTTATTCATATGACTTTATGAGCTTTTACAGAAAAATACAGGCCCAGCATGAGCAGCTGGATAAAGAATACAGAATTCATGCGGCTGGTGTTTTACTTTGCAATTCACGAGCCTCCGGAAAGGTAGGTCTTACTGTTGAAGTTATACATTTAATTCACTTATATTTTATATACTATTATTATTATTATTATTATTACAACTATTTTGACATTTTATCAGTTATCCGCTATATTAGTGATTTTATGCATCAATGTTTTATTTGTAATCCTACGAGAGTGAATTGTAAATTTGAAGGGTGTTAGATCTATAGCATATAAGCTCTACGAACGTAACAAAGTTTGATAACTCGCAGACTAAAGATATATTTAATTAATTATTTGTTTCGTTCAATATTCGTGCAGAATATAGTAGATAATAATTTTAATAAATAAATCTTTAGTATGATTTATTTATTATTATGATTGATTTTCATAAAAATGTTAAGTTTTATAAAACAGAAGAAAAGTTTTGCCTACGGTTTTACGTGCGATAAATACTTCTATAAATTATGTAAGTGAATAAATATCGGAAAAGTGACTGTCATTTTTCCTTTCGCTACTACTGTAGCCAATGTATCGTATTATTTTTTACTATTATTTTATGATGAAATCGATATACGTATCATATTCGATTGGGAAAAATTCATTTGACTCAATCGTGTTTGAAATGTTACTAAATATTTAAAGGTTTCGATTAAAATCTGAGCTAATTTATTGGAATAAATAGCACTTTGTCATTTGTTTATAAATTACAAAAATAAGTAATGTCAATATTCAAAAAGATTAAGTGTTGAAAAAATAAACTAAGATACTAGCAAAAACTGTGAAGAAGGAATTGAAATGTGGTTTTGAAAAATACAAATTGTTTCCAACTTGTGTCAGAAACATCGTCTCGTGGTTTAGGTGTGTGGAAGAAGGAGTCGAGTGACCGATACCAAATGTAGAAAAAATATAAGCGATAGAGCGTATCCAGATGGCAGTCGTCTGTCTCTTTTTGTTCGCTCCTCATCTATTCATGGTAACACTTGTCTTGTTCAATTTTTCTTGCTTGTAAGAAATATCGATTTTTCTAAATTCACGTATTTTATACTCAATATATATAAATATCTTTATAAGTAAAGTTACTTTTTCATTTAGACACAAAGTTTAAAATACCGAATTTTCAATAAAAATCTGCAAGTACATTAATAGTTATAGGAAATAATGAAAAAAGAAACCGTCGAAATACGTATAACACGCATATTATTGTATCCTCGGACCCGCTCAGTTTCAAACTGTTAGCGCATAGGAAAAAGAAAAAAGTGTAATTACCGAGCATCGGAACATCGATCAATTTCCACTTTATATTTTATCGCGAGCGCTTTCGTATCATATTGTATAGAAAAAAAGAGGGTATCCAAAAAAATATCTGAATTTTATCACGAGAGCGTAGAGAGGGCAAACAATTTAGCGTTTCGCTTTCTCCCTTGAGCGTGATCGTCGAAGCGCCGGCAGTTCGGGAGGCCACGACTCGAGCGAAAATTAACCGGAGACGGCTTAGCGCGGAATTTCCGCGGTTTATAAGCAACGGAAAAGGTATTACGCTAAGTAGCTACCGGGGATAGGCTTCGTGAAATTTCTGCGCTTGCGTTAAATAACCCACTGCGTCAGCATTTTGAACATTTCAGAAATGGCATCAACCTTTAAGTTTACTTCAATTATTTAATATATTCTCTCCGCACCTTTTAGAATTGTGTAATTTATTCTATTATTAATTTTCTTCCCAAGGGGAAACGTTTAAACGATGTGCGGATGTTACCTGCTAAATTAATCTTAAATTAAGGGATGTTTCTATATTTTATATATTTTACGCACACTTAATGTTCCAATGAAACTACATATTTTATATAGGTAAGGAAAACGCTCGATTTATTAATAAAGCAAAAATTTATTAATAGAATATATCAATTAATTTAGAGTTGTTGGAAGAAAAATTATCATGTTATTTTTTATTTTGCTGTTACGAATCATACGTTCTGGTAACTTAATATATACCAATATACATTTTGCGCTAAATCACTTTAATGTTTTACTTGTATTTCGTTACGTTCAATCATTATGAAAAATACAAAATATTATTTTTTTATCAAATAATTTTCTTTTTCCCTCGAACGTGATTTACGTAAATAAGCTCTAGTTACCGCTAGTCCTCTTCTAGAAAATTAAGTAATTGAATTGGCTGCTTATCTAGATTCTACGATTCGACTAGCAAAATGTCATACAGTGCGTACTTAAATTAATCGATTGTAAAATGGCCAACCAACCGTCTGTGCATGCACTTTGTGATATTTACAGCGAGTAGTACGTATTAACTTTTAATATTAAACAGATTAGACTTAGAACGCAGACAAAATTATTTATGCGTAAATAACGTTAAAAGTAATTACCTTCAAATCTTGCCTAGATTATGAATTCCACTCTAAAGGTTACGATGCAACATCGAGTTCGACTATAGTGTTCATTACATATAAGCTGTACGGTCTTTCCCGTAAGGGCCTTCTCGCAAAACTTTATGTAACTCACTTATTTACTTATTAATTATTCATTATTATAATTATTCACTATTATATTGTTGTACATATTAAAAAAATCAGTTATATTTATAGTTATATCAACTACAACTCGGAATTGATATATTCCATAACAATTGAGGGTATATGCAAAATAGCGAAATTCGACGAGAAATTCATAGTACGCTTATACATTTAAATTTCTGTAATTTGACATTTTTAGATCAAAACACTGTTTTTTGTGAACAAAAAAATTCTTAGCATAAGATGTAGAATATAAAATTATTATATCTCTAGAATAATTATTTTTTTAGAATATCATAGTATATAAGATCATCTTAGGTTGATATATCTATAGTAGAGCAATTTCTATACATTATTATATTATTCGTTTATTGCAATTAATTATATGATTTGAATCTTTACTATATAAATTCAGAGTTTCCTAACGTAGATCGAGGAAGTAGATTTAAATTTATTAAATATTTATAAAATTAATTTTGAAATAATATACATTATTATAAAAAACGTTAAGTAAATTATTGCAATTATTTGGTATAGATTGTTGTTGATAGTTTTGCTCGAACTCACAAAAGTAAATGATTACATAAAATGCAATAGCAGAGTGAAATCGAATTTTCCATAAATAGATCTTTTTAAAAGATTAATATGAGTTATTATTTATAGTTTCATTTAATTTACTGTCGTCATTTACTTGGACGTAAGTAATTTCTCTAAATTAAATTAAAACGTAAGAAAAAAAAGTTAAATATAGAAACAAGGTTTAAGTACTGTTCAAATATTGAAAGGAACTGCTTGATAAAGTATAATATCGCACTCGTCTCGACTAATTTAACGAGGCGAGGCATTGAGAGAAAAAAAAAGAAAAGTCAATCAAGAGCCAAGACAGTGCCGTACTTATCAGTCTAACGATATATAGTGTAGCGAACGCTCGAAAGAACGATCGACGAGCATAGCAGAGAAACAGATAGGAAAGATAGAATAAAGTATAACTAGAATGAAAGCAAATGAAAGTACAAGCGTTTTGATAGAGGGAGCCATTTGGAGCTATTAACTTAGCTCTCATCGCAGGTCTCGTAAAGTTTCACTTTGGCTTATATTAGCCGAGGTGTCTTGGGTTTGTTCTCGAGGGGTAGGGGTAGGGTACGTAGCCTATACCTTTCGATCCGGAGCAACTTGTTATCGAATAAAGCAGTTTGCAACCCAGACCATTTAAATTCCCGGGCGCAACCATTCGTTGTTGTCGAAATTCCATCATGCAAAAAAGCTTACGAGATATTGCGGCCCCGCGGGCTCCAACTTGCCGAGTGATCCTCGCGTGCCCGCGAGACTTTGCTCGAGAGAGAAACTTTCTCGGCTCTACTGGGTGCTTTCCACGTCGGTTACACTGTCAACGTTCTTCCTCTTTTACGTGCTGGGCTAACTTTCCTGCTACAGCTATGTACCGATTCTCTTGGATATTTGTGATGTTCTCTCTCATCAAAACTCTAATTGAATCGTAACCAAATTGTTTTATGTATCTTTAAGATTGATATCATTTTATAACGGAGACGTGACATTCAATTTATAGCTTAAATACTGAACTTCAGTTATTTTATTACACTTTTCAATATTACAGTGATATTCGTTGAAACTGTATTTATTTTTTTAATTACGTAATGCTACTGTTGTAACTACCTATATATTAGAATGTTCGGGTAAACTACTTATATTAAATATATTTTTCTTGGAGCATGTCGATACGTATATATAAATATCTGCGTAAAGCAATTTAATTTTTCACAAGCGAAAAGTAGGGCATCTTAATGAACTATTATTGACTGCCTATAATAAATTTAAATTTACAGGTGTGCAAAGATCAAACGAAGGTATAAGGTATGCCAATATTCACTCACTCGATATCGTAATTTCCTACGCTACTTCAACGGAGGGCAATTCGGACGGTGAATAACGCACAGAATTGCATTCCTCCTAGCTCTGTATGGATTAATTATGGTCCAGTACGCACTTAAATAACTCCAACTTGAAATCATCCTAGAATGTAAATGACATATCGATCAGACGACCTATTTCAAAAACAATATATTATTTTATAATTGAAGTTATAATTAAAAATTTATTTAGTTGCAATACATATATTATAAATTCTTTATTTTTATAAAATTTGCTAAAATGTTCTTACTGCAATAATGTAAAAAAACTATTCAGTGTATTATTATTCAGTGTACTTATATTTTCTAAAAATTCTGCGTACAAAATATTTTACGTTTTCTTGAATTTAGGTTTCTCAAGTGTGTCGTAAGCTTTGCTCTACAGTCATTACTTCTTCTTAAGATCTAGAAAACCTTTCTCATACTTGTTGAAAAAGTTTATAACAAAGAATTATTAAAGATTGGAAAACAATAAAATATTATATCTCAATAGTACTTCAACGTGAACTTTTTCATTTTATATTGTACGTCCCAGGTGCATTTTTATTATTAATTTTCAAAATATATATTCAAACATTAAATAAATGGTAATTTTTAAAGTTTTCAACACGCAATATATTCATTAATTACTATTTTGAAACTAAACTAAATGTGTTTAAAAAATAATTTAGAACTAAAACTAATATTTTTAAAAACTATGAAGAAATCTTTTATTTTTCAATGAGTAAATTTTTAGTTTAATTAACATACTTTAAAATACTGTTATTCAGTCAAATTATAATTTATATTTTATCTTCAATATGTGTGAGATAACACAATTTAACGAGGGTTAAATCATTGAAATCTAATCATTGTACCGGAGATCATTAAACGATCGTTAACGCTCACTTACAGGTATGCCTAGATTTCAATGTGATCACACGCCCGCACACATTTTCCGCTAGCTTTCCACGTGCAATCATCCGCTTAACGCATTCGCCGCGTCCGCTGGTTTTCCATGTCTCACGGGAGCGACGACAAGAGCTTCTCGTTTCGTGATTGCATATCGCAAAGAATAGACGAGATAAATGCGCCCGAGAGTATGCACTCAAAATTGCATTTTTTTTCGTTGGTTTTTTTGAACGATACTGCCGGTTTGGATGCCATGAAAATTTCCCATATTCCCAATTCTGCAGAATTTGCAAGGTAGTTTTTCGTACGCTTTTTTTTTTGTCATATCCTTTGAAGTGAAAGAGATATTGGACTTTCCATCAAAATAATGGATTTTAATTTTCTGCTTGAGCGGTGAGTTTATTTTTTTGCTGCTTAAATATGATAGGATACACATTGTAAATGTTTTGATTGTTTTGTCAAATTATAAGTCTATTGCTATATCAATTTTGAATAACAACAAACCTATTAAATAAAATTCTTTTAGTATGTTAAATTTAAAACTAAAAGTCTTTAAAAATAAGACTTTAACTATTAATTTTAAAGTGAATTACTCAAATAGCAATAGTACTTGACATAACAATAGTCTTGTATGTTTGAAAGAATAAAAAAAAGACAAAGGAGTTAAAGATCACTGCGACGTAAATCAAATTTGAAAATCGGATACACTCTGACAGCATGAACTACAAAAATAAGAAGAGGAGCATGAAGAAAGAGTGAAAATGAAGTAAAGAAAGAGACGTGAGGACAGTAATGGATCGCTTTTTCAAAGATATATTACTTTCCATACCGGGTTGCACTGGTCGATCCGTTAATATTAATGCACTTCTTAGCTATTATTTACGAAAAGTTCATTCAGTCACATTGTTTTCTTTTTTTATTTATGTTCACTAGAAAACTGAGTTCAGTTGTTGAAACGATATCGCTGAAATTGAATTATACTTATGCAATATTTTAAAACAAATGATACTTTTATGACTTATTTTCAATAGATTCCATAACCTTGTAGCAGAATAACTTATATATGATTAAACGAAATGCATATAAATGATTAACATTGTAAAAAGCTCTATAAAATGCTAGAAATACATATAAAATCAATAATCTTTTTAAAATCGTTCATTTAATCTTATACTAATTCGAAACCTATTATGAATTGTATTTAACTTTTGTCAATCGAAACAGTTTAATAAATTGGAAAGATTGTTTATGAATCATAATCCTTAATACAATATCGTAGTATAAAAAAATAATTAAATTTTTTAAACGTTATTGTAAAAAGTTAAAATGTATTTTAAATTAATTTTTATGAGTAGATTGTATTTTATTTTATTTTATGCAATAGACCATTACAAATCTTATTTCTTGTAATATCATATTCTTCCAGCATTTACACTTTTTTATCACAATACTCCGATTATGTAACGGGAAAGAATTGTGTAAACAGAGTAAACAAAAACGGGATTTGTATACTTTATAAATATTTAAACTTATTTCAGTTTGCAAGTTTTCTCCATTTTCTTTACTTGACTTATAAACTAGAATGAGATTTTCCTTGACAAGAGATGCCGCAAAGAAAATTTTCCAGCAGTCAAACAAAAAAGTGCGATTTATGCTACATTTTAACAATAGTTTATTACTTAATTAAAAAAGCACTTGTTAAGCTTACTTGCGGCGCTCTCCACTTTCTAATAATCAGTATCATTATTAAATGAATATATTTTAATTTTAACGTATGAAATGAATAAATTTAGATTTGAACATTCATATAAATGTATCTAAATCTTAATTAATAAATCTTTATTAAAAATATAATTTTTTCTCGCCCAGGCAAAAGTTTTTAAATTAATATTGAATTTTGTTGGTCTTGCTGAGCTAACGTCTAACGACTCTAAACTCCCAAGACGAAACACATAGACTTAAAATTTCTTTCTTTCTTATTAAAATATTTTCAATTTTATTACTTAGTATTTATTTGCTTCTTCTTTTGGTTTATGTCTGGCGGCTTGTGGCCTTCATAATGTTGTCCTCGGGATTGATACGCGGCGAATTGTCGTGCCTTTTCGAGCGAGCAACTTGGAGTTCTTAGAGTCGTTAGACGTTAGCTCAGCAAGACCAACAAAATTCAATATTAATAAATCTTTAATTTATTTTTTGAATACTTGTGATGAAATTGTCAATAATTTTTCATTTAGCATTTTGTTGAATATACGTTCAAATACCATTGAAATATAAAATAATTAAAGTATCCTTCTTTTTTTATAAAAAAAAAATTGTAAAAATATTTTTTTCATTTATCTAGTTTTTTGTAATAAACTCTTTTGCCTCTTATTATTATTTTTAAAATGAACATTAACCGAATGAAATAAAAAGACATTCAACTACAAAGAACTTTCCAAGTCGCGTTTACTATCTATAGAACAGACTTTGATCAAAACCTTAAATTCTACTGTGTTATTGACATTTTAAGATGCTTTTTACTGGAATATTCAAATACAATGGAAAATGAAATACATAAAAAAACAAACCATTGAATTTGTTTAATAGAGTCAGAAAAAACTAAATTCTTTATATGAAATTAATGAATGCACTTATAAATATAACGATATTTTGATATTAACATCAAATTTTATTACTTGCTTTACAGTTTAAATTACTAGCAAAGTAGAAAAAAATTACTAGGAAATTATAGTTATCAATAATTATATATTTATATTAACAGTTAATCTATTCGCGTTTACCAACACTCTTAGTTTTTAAGCCATATTTAAATTTAGCACGTATTTATTTGAAAACGTACCTATTTACCTAGGAATTGTAAAAATAATTACCGAAACACTGCCCATGTAGAACCAAAAATCGAGTCGTAAGCCATACAAAAGTAGCAAAATGAACCTGAACGTTAGAATTTACTTGACAAATAGAAAACAAAAAATTTGATCGAACGTGTTACGGATGATTCGTATAAGAGCATTATTAGTTTCGGTATAATAACCCCTATGAGGTGTACCTCATTGCAAACATATAACCCTTCTCCGACTGATAAAGTGAATACTGCAGCTACCTTAAGATTTATTTAGGTCTAGCTGATGATAGAGTAAAAATCATATTGTCATATAATCTCGAACTAATAACTTACGAATTACTGAGCCCTTTTCGTGTATTCGTACATATCTACTGCTTCTCCAACTTTTTGTTCCTAGATATTCACTAATATCCTGTGATATAAATCAGGATTGCAAAACTTATTTAGCTAGCATGTGCGGGTGTGTGTCGGTGAGTGAGTATGTATGAACTTTGGGGCAGTAGCTGTCCCATGATGATATACGATTACATAACAGTACCACTGTTAACAGGGTATCGACCTTTTTCTCCCAGATAGTCGGCTGCGATCATACCGAGTTATGAGCCGAGTTGAAGGGTTGATGGACTGAGCAGAGCAGAACTATATAAGGTCTGCAATAACTATCCGCCAAGATAACACACTTAAGGTAGTTCATGAATGAATTAAAAAGCCATGGAATGCAATGAGCTATTTGTAGATTATTAATTAATACGTATAATACTATCCTAGATCAATTTTGAGACTAGGTTGTCGACTAAATAAGAGAGTAAAAGCTATTCGAATATCGCATATTTTCTCACCAAAAGTAATATTGTTCCTCTGCATATATAATTCTAAGGATTTACCATAAACTAGATAGAGGCGAAAATTTTAGATTTCAAGGTTTCTAATAACGCATCGAAATTTATGTCATGCCGAACATTTCAAAAGATATTTAGTGATAAAGTGGAGAAGGTCCATACATGTAGGTTATTATACCGACTTGGGCACTAGATCAGATGATTCACTTCATTCGACAAATTAAGCAAGACGTCATCAGTTTATCATTTAAAAATTGTATGACAGATGGTTTCTACTAAATTAAGTCAATTTTTAACGTTACGTCAACGTAGACCTAGTACTTATCTTAAATTGAGAATTTTTCACGAAAATTCAAATTTTGCATATTTCCACTTTTCACTAAATTGTTTATATTAATTATATTAATACTCATTCTGAACTGTTTTTACATGGTATTTAATTATACTCTCGACCTCATATATTTATTTAAATTATTTTAGTAATGTTTTAGTGTGAATTATCTATTTAACAAAAGAACTTTTAATTGCATTACACAATAATTTACAATTTTACTGATTTTTCACAAACACTTGCTTTTCCGTTAAAATTAACTACAATCATACCAATTGCTATAAGCACAGTTCACCAAACTAAAATCGTTTATAAATTTTTGTTATTTATGCGTAATAATTAAATTTGTCGAACTTAATATACATAATGGGTATTGATTACACATCGAAAGAAAAAACTATGATTGTATGTTAAAAATAAATAAATAAATACGGTCAATGTGTTCTTCCACGATATTCGTTAAATAACCCGGGCGAAGTAAAAAAAAACTCGGAGTTTGTTCGATGAACGGATATTTCACCGGGTGAATGCAAACGCCACGATTATTCAGCTCGGTGCGCGTGTCCGCGGGGACGTAATGTTATGTAGAGAGGGTGCGAGGTGAAAGGGATCTTTCAAGAGACGATTGTTGCCGACTACGGTAGGGAGAGTAAAAGGGCTTGAAGCGAGAGACGAAAGGCTTACCAAACGGAGTAGAGGGGAGAAAGAGGTTCAAACAGGCTGACATGTGTTGCTTGCAACGAGTCTTGGTGCAAAAGCAGTCTTCGGACGTCTCTTGGGTGACTCATTTTCGGAAGTGCTTCCTTACACTCTTTGCCGTTGGTCTTTCAGTTTTTCTTTTCGAGTATCGACTTTTTATCTTCACCTTTTCAATGCAACGCTCACTTTTTCAACACATTTAAGCTAAAACAGCCGCAAATATACCGCTTCTTAACGATTTATCATCTTACAGTATTTGAACAATAAAAAACTATTTTCCCGTTAGATAAGATATGGTTTTGTACTTTGTTTCCTTAGGGGATGGAAAATCATTTTCCAACAGATTCTTGACTTTACTTTCACTTTTATTGAAAAGTTTCAATACAATACGTAAATTTAATTATAAATTGTTGTAGTATCGTTGTTTTTCAGTGATAATTAAATGTTTTAAAAGTATTTTAATGTCGGCAGTACAAGTCATAAATATATATATATATATATATATATATATATATATATATATATGACTTGTACTGTATATATACACATATAAATGGAACACAAGAGATAAATATTTGAACGATTTAATCTGCATGGAAAACAAAATTTACTTCGTTTTATAATTAAATATTTATAATAAAATTATTTTAATTCATTTGATGTAATTTCATTTGATTTATCATTTTCGTTAAAAATTCGTTCAATTTCCATGCTGCTGGTTTCTTAATGAACAGAAAAATCAAACGGTAGTTGCCTTTTATTTTATATTTCTTTAATTAAGAATGTTTAATTTTTCATAAAAAATTAGGAATTTTCTTCTGCATTATGCACATAATTAGTCATATTATGAACTTTATCGTAAATATATTAGTCGGATCAAATTTTTAAACATGATTAATTGATATACACATAAGTAACGCAAAGTCTCAATACTTATAACTTTGTAGTCGAAATATGAATATATATATATATAACATTCTTTTAATTAAAAATAATTGAATTGAATTGTAATTTTAAGCAACACGTTAAATCTTTTAAATAAAAAGAAAAAGGAATATTATTAAATTATATTCACTAATTATATTCGCATTTTAAAATTCTATAAAAAGTTTAATGAAAGAGGATGTAAAATATAATAAGATGAATTGTTATGTTATGTATTGTACTTTTATATATACGAGGTATTCTAATATTAATTAAACGTATATGCTTGTATTTTTTCTAAGTAAAATGATCGATTGTTATCCATTTCTGGAATTATGCATTTCTCTTATATACTTGTTACCTTTTTTTTGTAACGGTAATGTAATGCAATATGAGGATATGGCAAGTTTAATTTTTTCTATTATTTCTTATTCCTATATACTTTGAAAAAAGTATCAAATTTTAAATTTTAAGTTTCAAACTATATTTGTTGCGGACTTACACATGAACATCTTTTAAAGTTTTGACAAGTTATGTTATTCTTCGATTACTTATATATGTACGTCACACATAATACCGTAAAGTATATATAAAAAAATTATAAAAAAATTATTGTAAGACTGACACAACAACGACGTTAATTGAAAATACATATACTGAATTATTTAAATTTAAATAATATCAATCTGTAATTCACAAACGTACGCATGCATTAAAATTACATTTAACTGAACAAGGCCCGCAATTTACTAAACAGGAATAAACAGTTCATTATCATATAATACTAGTTCATTTAGCTAAACATTTCGTAAATTTTAAAAACCATTGAAATTCACAAAGTACGCGAAACATGCAAAGTGCATCGAATAAATAAAAATCTTGGAGTACAAAATCTATTCAACCCGATATTGATTCAGTTAACTCGTTTTTCTTGCAAGCAAATAAACGAACATTCGCACAAACGTACCCGCTGGTGGAATACAATACGTATATAGAGGGAAAGAACCCGAACAAAAAAAAAGTCGAAAGAACCCGAGAGACTCTATCGGCTACTAATAAAACAAAATAATTGTGCCAATCAGCCTTCCGTTAATTGGCGTCGAAATATTATTTCTCTCAGCAGAGAGAGAGAGAGAGAGAGAGAGAGAGAGAGAGAGAGTTCCCTCTCTCAGTAGACAGCTTTTCCCTCAAATATTATTTCTCGTGAGAAGCACTCGGCCTCGAGCTTGCGGCCAATTCCCCTTTCGACGTTGCCGGCTAGCTGCAAGCGCTTATCAATTTTCTCCTCTGAGTAAGTAAACCCAGGGTAAACCTAATACTACTCGGTAACTTGTAATGCATCACAATTAATTACCAACAAAAAAGTTATTCGTTATTTGGATATATTGGTGGATAAATATGTTAAATCGTTTAGATATTAGAGTTTACCATTCCTGTACAAGCTAATCATTGTATTTTCTATTAACATTCGACTTTTGAAACTTGAAATAATAGTATAGATATTTTATTTTTTTTGTACGCTATTAGACAAAGTATTTTTTCAAATATACTTTTAAGTTTATACTTTCGTTTGAAAAGCTTAGTCAATTAAAACGTTATTTGAAAACTTACTTGTTATTCTACGTAGATAATATAGACTTTTTTAACATTTATTTATAAACAAAGTGTATAATTTTTCAAAGTAATATTTCATTAACTAAACCCTCAATCATTTTTCATGATGTAATATCAGAGTGTAGCCTTAATAAATTGCTTATTATAGTGTAAATTTCCGTTATAACATTAATTATCTTATTAACCTCTACTTCGTAAAGGTAGGATGAAACTTCAAGTTGCGAGCTTTATAGAAATGGATATTCCCATTATCTACAAACTAACTTCAAATGACATTATACTCATAAATGAAAAGCTAAATATTCAGGTGAAATATTATTAATTTTTTAAATAAGATTAATGCAACAATTATATTCCCTATTTATTTAAAATATAGTTTTTCATTTCGATTGTAATTAAAATTCTAATGGAATCGCGTTTTCTGCTTTAATTTAACTTTTTTAAAACTTGCTAAATACAGAGATGGAAAATTTTTTCATTTAATTAGTAAGTAAATAGACATTGTACCATTGTTAGGTAATTATTATTATTATTTTCAAATACTTTTTAAAAGATTATTTACTTTCATAAACTTAAATGCGAACTTATAATGAGAAATATATTATTAAGATCTGTGCTCTCCGCAACCCACATAGTTTCAAAACTGCTGCACCGTTTTACTTTCATCTTACTTCGAATCAGTTTCAACTCAATTACAGACAAAGTTACATACACGAAAAATTACATTTTAAGTAAATACTGAAACTTAGTAAGTATAACACGATGTTTAAGCGTTTCTTTTTACTTAACTAACCATTTAATAATTATACAAATAATATAATATTTGATTTGTTAATTAAGGTTCATTCGTATTTATTTATTGCGTTGGAATGAAACGATTTTATAGAAAATATCTCTTATACACTTAACAATTAGTTTTGTAATGTTGAGAAAAGCATTAATCAAGAAATGGAAAGTATAGTATTCATCGCAGGCAATCTAACGTAGATGAACTAGGTAACGAAACTAGAGAAAACAGTTGTTCCGTGTTGAGCCATCCGTTACAGGTAACTGAAATCGAAATAAGTCGTCGACAAGTACGTTTGTCCAGAGCGAACAAAAGCATCATCTCTTCCTATAGGACACGTGCAATAATCTTCTGTACAAATCCCGAGATAAAAAGAGAATAAAGAGCAAGCGTGGAAAAGGAAATTAATGATTGGCTTCGGCGCCAGATCGCCGTCAGGTTCAGACCCGGTTGTTTCCTCGTGCCCCACACTATTTTAGCGCCCGGGGAATCCCCGAGGTGCGCGAACACCTCGGAACGGAGCTTCTACTACGGTTGGGAACCCACAAGATTGATGGCGTTTTCCTACGCGACTTTATTGAGCCGTATTGCTGAAAATCAATGCATTCGCGAGTTTCCTCTACTCGATTGTATATTTTCTGCGGATTTCCTTTTTCTTCTCGTTTTAGGACATTCATATTTCAAAATAACCTCGTTTACAGGTCGGGATATAACGATTATTTAATGTAACCGTTGATCAACTGTCGATCTGAATTATTAATGTAACTGTGAGTACAAAATAATGCAAAACATTAATAAAACGATTGAATCCGGAATATTTTTCGAACTGAAAATTCTATATCTATCGACACGATAATTCAGAATATCAAGATTTACCTTACACCATTATTGAAAGCAATTTAATAACTTTAAAACTATAATCATTCGGAAAATATTTATCTTCCATTAATTAATCTATATAGATATATAGAAAGTGAAAAGTTAAAATAGTGTTGGTACGCCAAAATATTTGAGTAACCGTTAGTATTAGACAACTCGTACAAGCGATTAACCTATTCAAAAACTACTTCCAGTAGAATTAAAGTACAAGGTACACCGCAAGACGATTACGTTTAAGTACTATCAAAGCCTTATTTATCACCAAGTCTGCGGTTTAATCTGGCAGATTAGAGCTTCCAAGCTGCAAAATATAAAAGCAAATTATATTTTCCTAATTAAACGGATAGTGAATACAAGTTTTAAAACTGCATTTGATTAAAAAGAATGTTTCGCATAAATGTATAAAAGCGTATAACCAAACACATCACTTGTATACGACAGATGGTGTACAGTATGTTCCGAAGTATTATTTGATGTAGAAAATTTAGAAAATTGGTGCAAGCAAATAGAGAGAAGAAACCATCTGAAAAGAACGAGAGAGAGGTGGGTAAACCAGTACGGTATTACAGATAAAAAAAATCGAGGGAATGAGGATGGATACAAATGGAGGGCGTGGAACGACACGAGGAATAATTTTGTAGGGAAATCGCAGGATTTTGAGAGAAAAATGTTAGCGTGTAAATTTTCTTTTGCGGTTTGAAAAAGTGCGAGGAAAAAAAAACGGTATTCCGATTACGAAAAACCGTCGATATTTTAGTACTATTGTGTAGTAGTACGAAACGAACATTAATTTTAAAAGTAAGGTTCGAGTTAACTTGTACGTATACACGCGTCATATGGTTTTTCTCTTCCAAGTATTCTAATATTAAACGCCTGTACTATGTTAATCCGAGTATTGTTTACGTTTCATAAACATTTAAATACCGTGATATGAATCGATAGTTCGATCTTTGAACTACGCTCTTTGCGTCTCGCTAAACTCGGAAGTTACTACTGAAACCAACTGTGGTAGCAATCGCAAGAGTTTAACATTTGGAATACAATTATACTCATTAGCATAAATTAACAATTCTTCTATTATGTATTGATTTTAATTATTATAGTTACGATTTCTATGGTAATATATTATTGATTAACATTTTATAAATTAATATTGTTTAATCCGTTTAATCTAGATATTTTTTAGTTGAACACCAATAATTATTTGTGACTTCAACATAACTGCATAGTAATAAAAATAATATGAGAAACGAAGAAGTACTTTAGAATAATAAGGTAGCTAAATAAATGAAAAAATGAATTTGTATTTGTTTAAACTATATTATTAAATAGAATAAATATACTTGCTAATGTTAGTATGATGAGAATATTATAAATTTATGTAAGCACCAATTTTAGTAGAAAGTATTATTATAATTTAATGTTTTTTAATGTGATATCCATTGCATATGAAATCTAGTAATTACTGAGCGAGAGAGCATAGTATGCCAAATGAACGAAATTTAATTTCATGCCGTGAAACGTATTTGTACATTTAATTATGAAAATTACTCTTTATATTTAGTCAACTATATTTACTACTATAAATAACACCATAATAATAATTATTGTATACTATGATTATGGTATTATGGTATATATTCCATTATTCGGTATTTTGTAGATTACTTTCTTGACTTACTAAAAGTCAAGGAAAGTAGGTAATTGCAAAATCGTTCCAAAACTTAATGTATTGAAATTTAAATCTGTATCTGACACTACTTGGAAATTCAGGTCAAATTACTGTAAATTAAAATAGAATATATAAATTAATGATTATATTTAATTTATATTTTTAAGCATTCGGTATTGTAATACAGTCTTAGAATGGTAAGGTGATTTTCATGAAATATTATATAAATTCGTGCAAAAAGATTTAAAGAATTTAAATTAGCTGTTTTAAGTGGTAAGTCGTTGAAAGATCAAAAGAAATATTTAATTTTAAAGTCAGAAAGGCTATTAGTATAAATGAGATGGAATGCTCATAATCTCATTTTAAAACATATAAAATATTATACGGTTTCAAATACATTTATGTGTATGTGTATGTATACCTAATGCAAAGAAACATTAATGTATTATATAACAATGTCATTCATGAACGTTAGCACTTATTTAAAAATTTAAATAAATATTTTCTTATGTATTCGAGAGTTTTGTCCGAGACTTAATAAGTATACCTTTTACGTAATAATTATGATAATGACTGAATTTGAAGTCTCGATTTTTTTGATGTATTAAATAAATCTTAACGCGAATAAATGCAGTGGAAAAAGCATTTAGTTCCCCGAAATATATTATTACGAATAATAATCCTAAATTTTAAGAGAAAGTTATACAAAATTTAACTATAAACTCTTTGAGACTTTGCAAGATGAAGTTCCAATATGAAAGAGCGCGAACGAGTAGAAAAGAAATAAAGCGCGGGAAGGAAAGAAAGAAAGAGTAGGATAGAAAGGGGAAGAGAAAGAGAGAGAGAGAGAGAGAGTAAGGAGTGGCACGATGATGCGATAAGATCGCAGTCTGTAAAGCGAGAAAGACAAAGGGATTGCGCGTATATATACTTGGGAGGGAGTTTTTTTTCGAGCTCGGAGCGCGAAATCGCGACGAGGCTAGAACAAAAAACAAGGAGAAGAAAAGGGTATATACCAGAATACCTACGGTGAGAAGGAGACCTATCGCTTCCATAATGGACCTTAAAGTCTGAGTCTTTTACTTGGAATTCCAAGATCGAATATTAACTGAGAGTTTGTTATTTGCAAAAGCAAATGAAGCACTCGAGAATAAGGTCTAGGCCAGTTATACGTACCCTCTTTCCCGGTGTAAGTATAAAGTGCACCTTTTCGTCTACTACGTTCGTTAATGCTGCCCTGCAGGCCCAAGTTGAAAGAACGTCACGAAAAGAGCTTTCACAGAGTGGATTATGAGCCACCCTATAGTTCAATTTTTATGCGGTGTGTAAAGCTTTTTATACGGGATGTTGACATCGTTGGATTTTTACTCGCTTGTTTGGCTTTATGTTGTGCTGACCGGATAATCGGTAGTTCTGCCGATCGTCGATTATGACTAACTTTAATCCCCTGCGTTACGTATTGTTTCTTGCGAAAATATTTATGTTATGAACACAGGGAAATGCTTAGTTTTTGAAATTTATTTACTTATCATTAATATTTACTTTATCATAATAAATTATTTTTATCTTTTTGAAAAACTCAATGCCCGCTTTAAAATGACAATAACTTATTATTATATTGTAATTGTATAATGTACTATTGTTATCTTATGATAGAATATTTTAATACTTATTGTAATCTAACTTTGTTTAAGCTTGAGCTAGAAAATAAAAGTTATCGATTCTCTACCATTGCTAAAATTAATACAGAATAATAACACAACTTTTGAAACAACTGTATTATAAATTGGTTATTTTTGTTCAATAAAAAATATGTCTGTATACGTATATTTCAATATGCGCTAAACGTGTATCTAAAATCCATTCGTGAGTCTGTATTGATTTAGTATAAGCAAATACAAAGTTGATGATACGTAGTAAATGAACAGTTCAGAATGTATTGATTTTTGCAGATTTTTGTCGGTTTGTATGCAAAATAAAAAAGTCACCCAAATTCTGACAGATACTGTTCGCAATGTGAAATCAGATTTTAATAAAAGGAAAGATATTGCAAAATTGAATGATATATACATAACCGATTGTAATCAGCTCTTTAATTTAAAGGTGTACAATTTTTTGCTACGTTGATAATACAAACGGCTATACTTTAAATATTGAAAGATATATGAATGTAGAACAATTGAAAAATAAAATAATTGATTTTTTCAAATAAAAGATTTTATTATAAATTAACAATGCTTGCCTTATAAAAAAATGAAACGATCGAAAATATTTAATAAAAATTATTAAAAAATTATTGAAATATTTTAGATATAGGTATATAAACCATCCACCATATTGAACATCGATGATGAAATAATTATATTGATTATCGACTGTTTTGAACACCGTTTTATTTTCAAAACAATTTAATGAAATTTTTATTCATTGCATATAAATAAGATTAATACATAATGTACGCTTAAAAAATGTATGAGTAAATAAGAGAGAAAAAATAGGATCCGTCGAATCGTAGCACGAAAGCGGTGGTCGAACGCCATTACTTTATTACACGATTCGACAATAAATTTCGAATGTAAAGTAGTGATTTTTAGTATGAGAGTAGAAATTTTACGCGGTTCCCGCGCTGCTGTTTTCGCGATTTCTCGGTTTGCTTTATAGGGTCAGCCGCGTCGTTTGGCTGACCATACGAGTCTGTTTCTACTGCGCCGCGAGATCTTCTACTTATTCGTGATCTCAGCCCTTTTCAATGTGTCTTACTATTCGCCTATCTCCTGAATTTTCGATTTGTTCACAAAGTTGTAAACCACTTGTCCTATTCTTTCGTACGAGGTGAAACGAAAAGGGGTGTATACCCGTTTTTTTTAACCCTCTCATCGTTCACTCGGTCTTTATCGCTTCTTCTTTTGTTTTCTTAACGCACGTTCGCATCTTAGTTTTTATCATCGCCCTTATATTCCATCCGGTATCTTCATCTCTGTCTCTCGCTCTCGGTTGTATCCTCGTCTCTCGCGACGCTCCCACCCAATCGGGAATTCGATCGTTGGGCGTGCTTTAGTACCCGTAGCCACCGACCGCGGCAGCACCGGTACTTATATACTACCTCTCTCTGTCTCTTCCTCTTCGTACAAACAGACCGTATACGAACTTAAACTGTAACTCAGACTCGAGAGGAGAGGAACAAGGAAATATGGAATGAATAGAAAAAGGATACGCGGGAGAAAAATACGGGAAGACACGAGATAATCCGCGTAAAGAGATGCTCACGACCCAAAAGATTTAAAATGATAAGATTAAAGACGCAGAAGCTCTCTGTAGGAGATTTAGAAAAAAATACTCGGGACTACGTTCAATCTAGTCGTGATGGATAATGATTAATTATGACGTGCACCGGAATTTCTGAATCTTGCTGGATTAAGGACAAATGGCTGATATAGGTATCTGGTGCAAACCCAAGTGGGTAAAGAAAATTTGCGGGAAGGGATAGTTTATTAATAACAGAGAGACTGTAAATAGCTTTGCTCTGGACATGGATGAAGTTGCCAACTTTACTGAAAAAGGTATGAGACCAGAAAACGCGGAGAGAGCGGGGAGGGGACGGGAAGGAAAAGAAAAAAATGCCAACCAGGAAGAGTGATATTAAGAAGTTCCAGCGAAATGAGTAAATATGGGAGAAAATATGGAACGAAAAGAGTAACGTGGATGGGCAACCCTGAGTAAAATGACCAAGAAAGATGCGAGGCACAGCGAGTGAGAGAGAAGAGAGAAGAGAGAGAGAGAGAGAGAAAGAACGACGGTAATAAACAGATGATCCGTAAAATATGGCGTGGTTATAAATTATATTGATAAGTAGGTGGAAAAAAAGTAGTGCTGCACACCTGGTGAAATCACGAGAGTTTCGTATGAAATGTAGACCGCTCGTTGCAGAAAAATATGTAAAAATCTTGTTACACTTGTTGCGAGATGCATATTAAATTAGTAATTGCGGTAGGTGGCGATGTTATTTTTAAATTGTTTGTCCAAATGAGGAAGCACCAAAAAATAAACAATTAAATAATAAGTGAGGGGTGGGAAATGAAAAAAGATGATGGAGATGCGAAGAAAAATGAGGTAGAATAAGAAATAAACAGAAGAGAGTTAGTGGGAACATGGTGCGCGCAATAAACAGAAGCACACGAGGTTAAAGCACACGATGGAGAAGCGCAAGTAAAAGACAAGTGGTGAGAATGAAAAAGAAAGCGCAAGTTATTTTTAAATTAAATAGAAAAACATTTGGTATAAGGTTAAACTTTTAAATGAATACCGAAAATTCTGCGGTATTGTGTCGCACACTAAAGTAAATATTTAAAGATCGTTATCACTCCTGAATATATTTTAACTTTATACTTTTATCATTTTCTCTAACTTAGTTTGAAATATAGTGTAGCTTTTCAAAAAGATAATCATGTCGCTCGCGATATTTTAAACACACGAGTCCTTTCTTGTTAAGACAAATAAACAGTTACGATTATGATATGTCGAGGACCGTATATATAACACTGTCTTCTATGGCATAAATTAAAAAGTAATGGAAAGGTAAACAAAGAAAACTAAAAAAATGAATATACAATGAGGAAACAGAAAATTAAAAAAATAAGCACCGTAACAGAAGTTCGCTTTGTAGAGTGAAACAGCACAAAGAACATAGAGAAATCTTTAAAACATTAGCTACAGTTCGTACTGCTTTCTTATTTATTGTATTTGTTATTTTACTGCGCACATATACTAAACAACTACATTTGTTTCACAATTATTCATGTAAGAACAAGCGCGTATTTAAAAACAAACGTGCGTGTACAGCAATATAAAACGGTTGACCTGTTTATTTTTTTAATTCTTCGAATACGCAAAAAAAGCTAATTTCATAATGTAAAATCAATGCGTGGTACTTTATAGGCTAATAAAAATGCCTCGAGTAAAGGTATCAAAAAATAAATAATTTCTTTGGTCTTCAGTATCGAGAAATGGAAAGAGAATACGAGGAGTAGTTAGGGGTGAAAATTCTGCGCTCAAAAGAATGGAAAAAGCGAAAGACAAGCGGCGCAACGTGAAAGGACGTAGTGGAAAAAGATTTTTAATTAAAATTTAAAGGTTGAGCTGACGTCATTTAATTAAAAAATTTTTTTAAATATTTAAGTACATTCGCTAGTAACTTTCACGCAGTTATATCCGCAAGCTGGAATGCTACAGCAACAAATTGTTTTAGCAAGCATTTTTTTTCTCCCGAAATTCATCGATCCCTAACTTTGACCAAAACCCTTGACCCCGGCCAAGTTTCAAAACCACTGCCCGGGATGAAAATCCTGGTTCAAAAAAGAAATTGCAAGGTAAAATGACTAGTACGTAAAATTTTTAAATTTTTCCAAACTGAATTTTAACGATCGCATTAAATAACTTAGTAATTTTCTAAACTTACATCATTCATATAGATGTTGAGCATAATTATTCAAATACATTTAAAAAAAAGCTTATTGTTAATATAATTTGGAGGCAGTGAATGTAAAATATTTACTCTATGGCCTTATATTCGGTGTAAAGAAATGTATCGTATGATTATTTTTTAGTTTACATGGACAAGTATAAATCATAATACAGTATACAATAGGAGTTTCCTAAAGGAAGACTCCGATGATATATAGAAAATTTGCCTCCGAGAGTAGCCATGCAAAATGTATACAATTGGAGAGGTTACGAAAAATGGAGATTAAAAAGTATTCTATGATGATACAAGAGTACAAAATATGAAAAGGGAACAACATTAATATTAAATAAGCATACGTCAATTTAATAACGTAAGAATAATAGACACTACATTATTTTATGAATTTTTTTTATACCGCAATACCGTCCTCGCGGAATTAAACCAAACTTTCAAAAGTTGAACTTTTTTCATATCGTTTAATCGAATTTTCTACAAACTGTTAGTCCATTTTTTAAATTGGCAATAAACATTTTAAGCTGAGTTTACAAGTGAGTGTAATCATCTTGTAATGAAATCCTCGATCCTCAATTCGTGTTTATTGTTCAATTAGAACTAATAAAAAAAGTCGCAGATTTCAATTTTATTTAATTAAAAGAGAGTCGTGTGTACATGAGATGTCTGGATGATTGTGGTACAATGAATTAGACTAAAAAAGTGTTTTAATATAAAAAAAGAAGAAAAGAATAAAGGATCCACGGAGAATGCTTTCGCAAGGTACCACTGTAGTTTCGCAAGTAAACACCGAAAATATCTCGTTTACCAGGGATTAATGTAATCCAAACGCTCCCGAGGTAGACCGGTGCGGTAACCTCATCCCGAGGCATTACCGTTGAAGAAGAAGCTCGTGCGAAAAAGGGAAATCGGGCGTTGCCTCGAGCAAAAACCTTGGCTGCGTGCATGTATATACGTGTATATATCTGTGTATATACATGTATGTGGGTATCTATGCACGTATAGTTATATATATATAGATATGTACATGTCCAGAGAAGTATAGAGGTAGGTATCCATCGCAGGGATGGATAGGCATCGCACGGAAGTTGAATCTCGAACGAACGGTGTCCAGGAGAGAAAAGGATGCTGGCCGAAAAAGCATCTGTAGGACATGTATCTCAGCCGGGTCAGATTATACGTTGGAATAAAAGCAGTGGCACCGCGAGTCGCGAGGGTGGTAAAAAGGAGAGAGAAATAGCGGGCGAGCGAGCGAGGGAACGTAGTTCGCAGGAGGCTCGCGCAGGACGAGTTCGAGGGCGCTGGTGTAGCGGGTATTCGGTATACGTCGGGTGGAGAATCGGAATGAAAGCTCAGGGAAAGCGGGAGAGAGGGAGAGAGGGAGAGAGGGAGAGAGCTAGACCCCGGAGGGTGGAACGGTACGTTCACCCCGCGTGCGCGCATGCCCCCGCATGCCCCCGCATGCCCCGTCCCACCCCCTCTCCTCTCGTCGTCTCTCTCTCTTTACTCGGCGGCCGGAGTTTCGAGCGCGCGGCCAGACGAGCCAGACGAGGACGCCTCGCGCGCGCTCTCTCCCCCGCCTCCCTCGTGCTTTTTCGGTCTCACGTGCTCTTACGGATCCTTGT
Source organism: Theocolax elegans (assembly GCA_026168455.1). Classification (NCBI taxonomy): domain Eukaryota; kingdom Metazoa; phylum Arthropoda; class Insecta; order Hymenoptera; family Cerocephalidae; genus Theocolax; species Theocolax elegans. The sequence continues at coordinate 95,635,551 of CM047425.1, forward strand.
CCTCCTGGGTGGCGTCACCCTCGCCTCTTTCTTAATATACCCTGGTGTAGTGCTCGCGGAATTATTTGTTATACTCAGTGGTTTATCGCTCGAGCCAAGTTGCCAGTTGTGTGTGCGTGCCAGTGTGATAACCAAGTGAGCCCAGAGGGAAAGAGAAAGACCGAGCCCGGAGAGCGAGAGCGGGAGCTACTAAAGAGAGTCTTGCGCACAGGTGGAGGAACCCCGCCCAGGTTCGACCGGCCGCTCCAGGAGCTATTAGCTGCGAGCTGCAGATCTACGCCACGTGGACACCTACGGGAGAGCTCACCAGTGTTTGTGCGCGGGTGCCTTTTAGCCTAGCCGCCGGCTCCCGACAAAAACCGGCTCCCACGCGCTGCGAAGAGGAAGGTGAGCCTGTGCCATCGACACGGCGTCTGGTCCTCCCCTCGACTCGTAAACACGACACTTTTTTATATCCACATTTTATAGCTACTTTAACTTACTCCCCCCCCTCCCCCTCACCTCCTATTCCTCATACTAATTAATCAATCGACCGTTTCTTTTTATTTACTTTCTTTTCTCGTCTTTATCGAAGATTCGAATTTTATCAAATACTTAATCCAAAGATATTTCGGAGCTCCAACCTCCGCCGTTCACACGTTGTTCCCCATGCTTTCCGTAAACTTATTGGGTACAACTATTTTACAAATATTTCAATACACGTGTACTTTGAATTACGTATTCGTACCGCGCGAACGGTGAACGAGTAACGCGACAATTTTTAATAAACTCGATGAAATTCCTTACGTTAAATCGTACATATAAATCAAGCTGTGTGAATCTATCGTATTAAACATTATTTCAAACTTATTAAAATTTCTTCGAACTCGAGTGAATGCAAAGCAGTGATTGCACTTGGCGAATAGTAAACAGTGAAAAATAAAATTTCCGCGTATACGACGATGTTGTTATAAAGCTAAAGCACGAAAAAAATAAAAGTGCAAAAAAATACTAATTAATATTAAAACTACTTTGAACTGACTCTTGTTCAAAATTGTGTATATACATGATACTATTTTATACACTTAATACATCACTTATTATTCCTTACGCACATGCATTTACTACACGTTTATTGCAAAATGCAAAGAAAGTGATATGAATCAAAATTTAACCAGATATTGGATAGACTTATACTGTTAAACTTTTGCTAGACTATAGGGAAACTAAAGTTTTTCACGCGGATAACGTCTACTATATTATTCATTTGTAAAGGACTTTAATATACTACTACATCAGCGTACCATTCATAAACAGGAGAACAAATATTGGTGTATTCTTAAATTAATATTTCTATAATAAAGTATGATGATTTTTAACGAAAAATGTTTTAAAGGCTAAATGTTATTTTTATTGATAATTATAAAACCTACTTGGTGTTGCTGTGTGATCGTGATGATGCCTATAAAAATGATATTGTTGTGAATTAATTAATTATTGGGTGCAAGTCAAAGTTTCAATATAGATTTATCTGTTTTACTTGCCTATTAGTTTAGCTATTAATTTAAAGTTAACGAGAAGCTTCGGCGAACAGATATATAAGAAAATTGGTAAATTCGATATAGTATATATATTATACCGGAATGAAATAATTAGTAAGTGGATTACTTAAAAATGATACTGACATTTCAAGTGTCAGGAGTATAATAGAATAGTAATTTATTGGTGTAATGTAGATACGAGAGGTATATTGATAAATTTTTGATGACACAAATGAAACGACGAGGAAAACTACCCTCTGGGTACAATCCTTTGATGAAAAGGATCTACCTTGGGGAGACTAATTTCTATAATAAATCTGCTGCGCAATGAGTTTTCTTCGAAGGTCCTGAGAATGGTTACATTCCGAGTGCCTTTAGAAATCGGGTAATGGGAGGAATTTTTTAGATTCCTTTCTTTACCTAAAAGAATTTTGATTTTGCACTTCAAGGTACTTTTTATTCTTTTCAAGAATTCTCCTAATGCATTTGCATTCAATCTATATGTATATATATGCACATAGAATTTTTTTTTTCTCTTTACGTATGTAGATAGGACTGTACAGTTTATAGAATGGACCGATTCCAAGTTAATGGAAATAACGGAAAAATATTTAATTTTTTATCTTCTCTTAAACGCTCTCTTCAATATATATTTAACATGCGAATGAATTAAAAACTGTATGCGTGTGTATTAAGCACAGTTAATATAAAAATATTACACGTAATATATATATATATGTATATATATATATACGGGAAACCGACGTACCATATTTCGAACGTAACCATAAATACGGAATGGATGACGTAGAGGACTTAAAATTATGATAATACACGCGTTATGATATAAAGTATACATCGAAAACTACATTATTTTTTGCATCTATTTAAATTACTTTACATTTGTGAATATGTATTACTTGTAAGCGGGTATAGATATAAACTGAGAATTTAATTTTTGAATAATTGACTTATTATTCGATCAATTTTCAATTTCCTATAATACATTTGCGTTTTAAATTATGTACTTAAAGTTTGTAATTTAGAATTATTTTGAAAACGTAGTTTAAACGGTATTAATAAACGTGCATTACGGACATTATATTAATTGTTAATTATTAGTACAATTGGAAAGCAATTTTCACGTAGAATGTTAACTTGTTATTTTTATCGAGCAAGCATATTGAATATTTTAAGTGTCAAAATAAAATAAAAAATATTCTTGTCGTGTACGCATGTGTGCGCGATGTTATACGATACTATCACAACAAAATTAACAGAATCGATTTCTTTAAAGCGTTAACTATATTAACCGTATTTATTATTCACTTAACAAATGAATCGTACTAACAACCAATGTCTATTTATCATTGTTTACACGTAAATGATTGTAAAATTTAAAACGAATATGATTTAGTGTACGCTGCATCAACTATATTATCATTACCATGAACATACTACTCTGGATCAGTTTGATATTATTATAAACCAGCTTAAAGTGCTTGAATATTAGATTGATGGATTTATATATAGGATGTTATTTTAGTATCTGCATATGTCAACATTGTTGTGGATATACTGAAATATTACAGATAAGTCTATTGATAAATTAACTGTGCAATCTTAAAGTGATGTATATACTTACCTATACCTACGTATACCGTGATTGTGTATTCTCATTTAATGATCCTATTATGGATTTATAATTTATTTGGTCAAATATTTATGTAATCAAATTTAGGCTCAATGAGATATAAAAAATATCTACAAGTGTCAATATCTTGTAGTTGGATAAACTCTTTTCGACTTATCTTAATTAAGAATTTAAGCATTTAATAAAGAATAATATTCATTTACTTGATAATGGGTATCAAAAAATATTATATGCAGTCCTTCATACATGTATATAATTCCAGTATATATGTATTCGTCGATACGTTACAAGTATCAGTATTGATCGATTATTAAAACTGGCAGTTTGCAATTTTATTAAATTTATTAGCTGGATATTCAAAGTTAACGACAAATTGCATGGGATCCATTTTTCACTAGTTAACTAAATGCAAAATAGCCCAATTTATTTTCAAATTAAAACAAGATTTTCTTGAAAATCTAAATTTAAAATCCACTTAAAAAGTTTTTAACTAAATTAAACGGTATTATAGGAAAAAATTAAATGCACCCATGCAGATATTTTTGGAGCGACAAATAAATTAAAAAACTTAAACATTTATTAAATATATTTTACTGGACCGTTTTTGTAATTGAATATTAGGATTTATATGTAAATGTAACAAATCACTGCAATTTATATCCGGAAGTAGGTCTATAATAAATTAAATGTAGCTACTGTGAACGTAAATTTTTCTATTCAGCAATGTATTCGAATTTGTAAAAATATTCACCAGGATAGAAAATAAAAGATCTAATACAATATTCAATATTTTACATGAATATACTGTACATGACAGTGAATATACTCAATAGGACATATTTTATACTCCATTACAAACACACATTACCTATGCGTGCAAATCTGCACGCATGACTGATAGGATCTCTGATAAGTTTGAATGCAAGGGAGGGTTGAACACACAATAACAGCATAATGTAAGAAAGATTATCTACAGATGACGTTATCTTTCGCACAGGGTTGCACGAAAACACTCGACCAACCGTCCTCTTGCACTTTGTTTTCATAAGCTGACCCTCTATATATACACCATGTTACATTATATAGTTTTTAATAGATTTAAACAAGATTTCTATAGCACTAATTCTAGTTTGTATCTTAATTTTTTTTTAATTTTTATTGCAAAACAACGTTTGAATACTGCTTAACTTTAAATATGTAGATTATAAATGTTTTCTTATCTTATTTAACGAGTGCTCATTCGTCACATGAGCATAAGTGTGTATATGCAACGTGACGGCGAAAGATTTTTATTATAGATGTCTTCTTACGCTCCGTGATAAATCTTTCTTTATGGCGCAGAATTCCTCTATCTTTTTATATATTTTTTTCTTTTTTTTATAAATATCAAAAACATTGTAAAATATAGATAAAAATGAAAACGAAACGTCAAACGAAACGTTATGTGCAGAGCTTACAAATTATTCTTATTTAATACTAGAATTAATCAAACACGCTACATGTAGTCTTTCCTTTCAAACACTTTATTTTAAATATTACTTTCTACTAAAAATAATAAGTCTAGCTACAAATAGAAATATTAAATAATTCAGGACAATATTTGTGTTTATGATTTATCGTGACGATTGTATAGATGTATATGTATAGACAACGTTTTTTCTCACTGAAATCGAAGAACCAATCAAATCTGATTTTCAATATTTTTTCTAAAAAACATATCTATGTTTTATTTCCAGTAGGAAAGTATTATTATATTTTTACTATAACAAAAGAGTTAATTTCATTTGTTTTGGCAAACTGATATAAATATTTAAATAATAATGGCAATTAATCCATGATATTGTCTCATACTAATTAAACGGCATACAAGTAATATTTTTTAAATTAAAAGATCGAAAGACAGTTGCGTAAAATTACATATTTTAAAATACAGTCACTCTACACTTGAAAGCTGCTATTAAACATAGATCGATTGTTCTTAGTGATGATGTGTAATATATTTATTCAACTTAATTAATAATATATACTACATTAATATTAACAGTTTAAAATTATAATATGGAAGTAATTACAACCTAAACTATTATAAATAATATAAAAATAGAATATTTCAAAAACATTCAATTGAAATAAATTAATCATTAATTAATTTTCATTTAAGTGAATATTTTTAATTGAAATATTAAAAAGTAATTATCTTATAATCTTAATTATAACTTATACTATAAACACTTATAATCAAAATATATTACACAGTAGTAAAAATGAGATATTAAATTAAGGAGATGTCAGACTCAAAACTGGTCATTTTTAATATTGTATTATAAACAAGAGAATGAATTTTTTTTAAAATCTTGTCCACCAACCCCTTAGGCATGTTTTCAACAATAAACCCAAATTTTTCCAGATTTTTAAATCGATATTTTAATTACGATGTTTAAAGTTGAAAATTTATGCCTTTTTTCACTAACAATTACCGACCCAAAATTGTTTATTCAATTATTATAAAAATATTATTTTTCTTAAAAAATCGATCCGTCAGGCCCTTTCTTATGTTTTAAACTACCCTTATGAACTTTTTGAAATGTTTAATTCAATATTTTAGATATAATTGATGGGTTGAAAGGAGTAGATCCCTGCAATTTGGGTCCGACATCTCCTTAAATGCTTGTTTAATTGAGCGTAAGCCATTTTTTCTCGCGTGTACAAAAAAACGCTTAACAAAGTAATTTCTTACCAAGCAATTGAAATGTCACATTAGGAATGTCTGACTGGTCGAAAACCAAGGTAAAATGTCACTTTTTAGGTTCGCTAAACAGAATGAAATTACGAGTCGACCAAAGCAACATTTCTTCGAGCGCGTGATGGGTGTAAAAGCTGCTCCTGCATTTTGTCGTGGTGATAAAAATCTATACAATTTGTCCGAAACTATATGCAATACCACCCAGTTTAAAAGGCAGCGACTGTAAATTTTTAAATACAATGCTATCTGCTGTACTGAATTTTACCTTTGTAATTAAGACCTTTGAAAAACAAAACAAGACTAGTAGTAGTCCTCGGAATTGCGAAAAACATTAATTATATGAATAGGGACGGTAAAAGTCTGAACTTGTTTTACACTTAAATTGCAGTTCATTTCAGTTTTATACAAGCTAAGCAAAACGCAAGTTCGCGTTACTAAAAATACATTTCGTGCTTGAGTCTTGAAAAAAACGTGCAGGTGTGAAGTAAAACAAGTTAAAGGGAAATTACAAAGTTTCAACGTGACTTAAGGGGGAAAACAAGTGTGAAGAATCAAATGAATTGCCCGGAAATGAGAAGCGAGTAAAAGAAACTGATTCGAACTATGCGCTTGTGCATCTATACAATAACTTAATAAGCGCTATTGTACACCGAATATAGCCAGATTAAAAGAGCGGTTGAATCGGTCTGTATGTGTAACTGGAGAACTCCGAGTATGCGTTCGAAATAAATGGCTTATTGATAAAGGACATCTATGTGTATGACTATGTGTTAAAATATGTATCCAAATATTTGTGACCTTCGTTTTTTTTATCCCATTGTTAAAATACGTGGATATAATAATTTATCTAATTAATACATAATTTAAATTTTCCTTCCTGAATATTTTATTTAATACCATAGATGCTAATATTCAATGTAAAGCTTTTTTTTAAATAATTATTAATTTTTTTCTTCAAATAAAATTGATCATTTCTCATTATTTCTTTTACTTGAATTCGGTATTATCTAAAAATTATTTGGATGTCTTAGTGATACTTTAGATCGATTAAAAGGAACATAGGGAATTAACTTTATTTAACCATTTTCAAGAATAATTACTACTAAAGTTTTGTGATTAATGATAATAGCATATTATCTTCTAATGTATATTTGCTTGCACGAGATTTGTATTATAATCTCGCAGTATTTTCTATTTTACTTATATTAATTTACAATAAATAAATATTGTAAACAGAGATTTATTGTGCGAATTAATAAATTAAACACAATGTCAATTGATGGGAAATTATGTCAACAAATTTAATTCTTCATAATTTACTTTTTCATTGACATCAGTCAGATTTTATGAAATGTAAATCCTTTCCAGTTTTACTAAACGATGCCATCAATCATTTTCAGTTTGCCTTATCATCCATTAGTAAATATAATAATACAACGAACATCTAGACCATCTACCCAAATCAACTCGATTACCTTTTCTTGCGGTAGAAAACGTCTGCAACAATCTGGGTGAAATAGGTAATCCAAAACTTGCTGCATTTCCTTGTAAGCAAAAGCTAGGTAATACAATGTGCAATATGCTTCCACTTAGGATTATCCTTTTTTTTCTCCGAGTAGGCTAATGTGGGTATTTCAGATTTAACGTGAAATATGCTATTTACTATCCACTTCACTGAATTTCTATTTAATTTATTAATTCGGGACATATTAATTGCTAACTGAGAAACCAGTGGAAATAGCCAATACCATAATAATTACAATCCTCGTAATAAATTTTGTAGAGTTTTATCATATTGGAAAACAATTACGGTTTACATGCAGATTACGATCATTCGTTATAGTATATTTATATTTCATCAAAAATTCCTTACATAATTAAAGTAGATGCTAATAAGAAAAACAATATTAATTTAATTGATAAAATTTTATAAAAATTACATGTGTACTTATAATATAAGCTATATATATATAGTTATATATGTTTTTCTTAATTAGAAAATACGTCAGTTAATAGAAATTTAATACAAGATTGATTAATATTTCAAAGATCGAAGCTAGTTAGTCATAGGAGAAAAGCGATCTATCGTAGTAATCAGTAGCAAGTAGTACGAAACAGTCACGTATACTAGTTGTAGCTGGTATGATTACGTTAAGATAACAAAATAGGACGTACGTGCAGGAGTTCGATCTTACCAGTTTACGGTTGACAGGTGAATTTATCTACATATTTATATACCAGAGTTATGTAAGGTATAAACATCCTTAGTTCGAAAAACTATGCACACTTCTTAACTAAAAACAAATTTTCGAACAAATTAACTGTAAGTAAATTAAAAAAGTTTTTACAATTTGTTAAAATGAACTGGAACACAATTATATAGAAAAAAGAGTCTATTTAGAAATATCAATTTCTTTATTCAATTACAGGATACACGTCAGTTTTTATTCATTATATACAGTTTTCTACTATTAGGTTTCCAATTTTAATTATCGGTAAGGCGCTACAATATTATTTGACGTACAATAGTTGGTTCATAAAGCATGAAAAATATAAATCTGCATTAATTAATTCATTATTAATATAAAATCTATGATAGACTAAAGCTCTATTGTTTGCGCTCAAATTTAAATTTGGAAGATTAATGAAAGGTAATGGTTACATTATTGTTATGTACTAATACTGTAAGTCTTATATCTCTGATTAAAATGATACATATAAATAATCGTTTTATATCAAAGGTAATGTGACGTTTTCATTTTTCACATCAATTTTTTTACTGAGTAATTAAAATACAAATGCATTATTTCATACTAGGGTTAATCAACTTAAATCCATACATATATTGACTTTTAATAAAACAGAGAGTAAACAAGTTATTTAAGAGATTACACAAAACAATCGTTTTTATGACTTTTAATAAAATTTAATAAATCTAGATAATATATAAAAAACCGAATTTCGACATAACAAAGCCTACTCGTGAATAAATATTTCTACAACCTATTTTTATTTAAATGTAATCACTTTTAGCATGTAACTTTCGAACGGTACTCGAACACACATAGATTAAATCCAGGTCCAATAAAGTTACTACCTCTGAATTGAATTAGTCAATTCAAAACAGCAGGCGAGATGCATGGACCGAAATCCGTTTAATATAGATTAAGCAAGATTCAAATTACTAGAAAGTGTATTTCCGGAGGATATGTTTACTTTAAAAAGTAATTAACGAAAAAAAGAGAGAGAGAGAAGAAGAAGGTCGATGCAGCTCGTTTTTACAGTGAGAAAGCAGCGCAATAGTGGTAGTTGAATAGAATTGTGGGTAAAGAGCCAACCGAGCGAAGCGATTAAAAATTATCGTTCACAAGCGCAGCTTCTTTCCCTCGTATATACTCGTTATTCACGAATTTTCGGGTATACACGCCGCCCCGAAGCTGACCTCGTTTTTGCAGAATTGGTAGGGGAACTCGATGCCGCCCTGTAGGTCAATTTCCTTCGAGTCTGCCGTGGGCGATCCGTCGAATCAAATTTAATAAGAACAAATGTTTGCCCTTCCAACTTTTCGGCATCGAGCTTTTATTCATCATACTACTTTTTTTATTTCATCGGATTTTTTTTTCGTAGAACTCTTCAGTATGCTTCGAGTTATATCGTGAATACGTTGAAAGTAATGATACTCTTGAATCAGGTACGTTTTTCAATGGGAATCCGCGGGGATTCTCTTTGAATGAAAGTGATGTCTCTTTATTTCGTATAGAAATGTTTGGATTAACTGATTTCGTGTTTCTGTGTGTAAAAAAATCTCATTTTTAATACTGTCAGACAAAATTTAATACTATTGTTAATAATCTTTTTCAATTTCATATTGTTGATTGAATACAAGTACACACTTTTATGACTGTTGAGGTGTTTAGTTGACACTATTTGCTTCACCTACTTTTCAAAATTTCTTCGTCCTAAGTTTCTATAGCTTCGTTGTTGGGTATTATAATATTGAATAATTTCATTTTTTGCATCAGGACTCTTTCTTTTCTGCTTATATCGCGTGAAATTTGAAATGCTCTATAATCAATATCTGAATTAGTTTGCGCGATATGTACTTTACATGAATCAGAAAATAACTGCGATTTGGTTATGAAGGCTTGAATTACGTCTATTCCATCCTCGCTTATAATATATTTACTATTACGCAATTTAATGTAACGTTATCTAATCTGTATTACATAATTAATTTATACAACTATATTTTAACGAAGCTATGGACAGCTTTAAAATTCAAAATGTTTATCTATTTGTACGGTAGATTGGCGTAATATAATGTATTCATTATAACCAAATTAGTACAGAATTTGTAAGTGAAATATTTCTTTAATAGCTGTAAATAAAATTTATTTCAAATTCAATATTCAATATGATTTATCACATTAAACTATCAGAATTCAGAATAAAGCTCTAAATTCACGATTTACTTTTTCAATTATTTCTCATGCACGTAACTTAGTAGACATTTTCTGCAGTTTTAAGCACACGTATCAACATAACCGAGTAAAGCATCGACATTTTTAATAATCTAGAGTTTTTATTGACATATATACATTTAAAGACGAAGAGAATTTTTAACGTGATAAATAATTGATGTAATGTGTACCTTATTTTAGGGCTCAAAAATTAAAACTGAATTAAATATTTCCTTAAAGATTTTCAATAAAAGCTGTAGATACTTGGATGCATTAAGAACTTCCTTCAATATCCTGTACGTGCTTGCTAATATAAAACTATATTAACTAGACCATTTTAGTAAATTGTTAACATTTTACTACGTACGCTTTACTTTAAGATAATGAATATTCATAAAACGTTTTATTACGTATTTGCATTGATATATATATATATATATATATATATATATATATATATACTTTTTAAAATTATTACTACTTTAAAATATTGTATTTTTCAAGTATGGAAGTAACATATGCCTTAAACATCTTTGGAGTTTTTTTTATCATTACAATATATTCTATAAATGTTTGAAAATATGTATATTTGCTTTATGTTGGGTTATGATCTTCTTTAATAATAGTTCAACTTTGTAGAAAAATTATAAAAATAGTAGAATCAAACATATATATGTAATAACAATTGTAATTAAGTTACAGCGGCTGATTGAAAATCTAAAATAGTAATACTTTGTCAAATTGAATTAACGAAGAAAAAAATGATCGTCGATCCTGTAATACAAATTGTATTTAGACACGCAAATGAATATTCAAATGAATAATTTGTAATTTGTAATTTCCAAAGCGGTAAAATAATAACCTTGTTAAATTACATTTATAATTAGAGTCGTAAAGAGGCAATTACTATTTCGTTATATTTTGCGAGTCCAAGGTAATATTAATGCAATCATAAAAATTTAGAGTTTATCAGCAGTTCTGCTAGAAGTTGAATAAATAATTTTACAATTTCTACGCTGGTGATCTCATCGTCAAAGAGAAAGAGAAAAATGTGTAAAACGGTATAGTTATAAAAGTTTTATATCTCCCTTCAAAACGATAATAATTAATAAAACTAGATATCAAATGAAAAGTTGCAAATAAAAATGTAGTAACGACGTAATTCGTGTGATTGATTAAAATTCAATTATAACAGAATATTAAGTGTAATGAATACCGTTATTTAAAACTAAGGAAGTAAACTCATTTTTTAGAAAAGCAATAACACTTTCTTACGATCACGAGTGTACGTGTGAGATAAATCCCAATTTTCCGAACACTCCAAGATTCATATCCGGTTAAATAACAAGGGTCGATGTTCGAGCAATGTTTGGTGAAAACATTTTTGCTTCATCGGACTATACGCGTTCACAGCTCTGAAATAACTCACTGGCGCTATTTCCTTCCCAGCGCTCGCCCAGTTGTTTTCCTTTTGTCCACGCATCCGCAACGTTCATAAGCGCCGCGCAAGTGGGTGAGTAAAGGGGGAGAAACTGTTAGTTTTTAACGTACACTCCGTTCCGTTTGTAATCTGTGGTTTCTTGTTACAATCATCAACTGAACGAGATAGAAAGAGATAAAACGTTAAGAGAGAAAATGAAAGACGGACTGGCAGAAAGAACGATAAAACAGGAGATTGATTGCTTAAATAGTTCATTAGGGCTTTCTCACAGAAGATGTATCAATTTTCTTTTCTTCAAAAATTTTATTATTAAATGTCAGTGCTCAGTTGTTTCCCTTCAAAGTTGCTCTCACAATACTTTCAAAAACTTAATATTGCATTTTTTTTATTTAATAATTGCAATTATGTACGAAAGTGGATAAATGGAATATAATTTATTTATTACCTCGATATTGATAAGAAATTAGTTTTCTTTCATTCTCTATAGATTTTCAAAAGAATTCAACGTACACAATGCCAATCGATCTGAGTAGTATTGTACAGAATTAGCCAGGCAAACATATATGCAGATTGTTTTATTTCACTGAATTATATATGTTCTTGTTGTTTTTTCTACACCACTGCACTTGGAAATGCATTATTACAATTAATATTATTATTTATTTTATAATGTTAATATCAACAAGTAAATAAATTAATAAAAAATTGAAATCCGAAAACACGTAAACGCATAAATATTATACTGTTTACATTTCACATTAATTAATACATTCGTCTTCTGGGTTCATATGAATTGTGATATTACTCTTTATCGATTTGTTAATTAAAATAAATAATATTCTCTTAAACATACGGAAGTATTAACAATATGGATTTATACAGTGGATTATTGTAATTTTTTCCATTTTTCTAAATTAAGAATGTATACGTAGATTACTAATTGATCATTTATTCGTATGAAAAGCGACCATAAAAAATGAATTATTTTTCCGTGAATTCGCCTTTCAAAGAAAGTTTAGAGTGCAATTGAGTTAAACTTAAGGGTCTCTCCTCGTTCATGGACACTAACTGTATTTAATCAAGTGTATTTCTCGAGTTTTGAACTGGTCGACACAACTAGTGAACGAAACTCTTGATTCACAAAAAATGTTCCTAAAAGGTTTGCGTGACGCAAAAGAATTTTCAAAATTTAATTGAAATGATATATACATATATACTGTATTTTTATATTATACACACACACATACTTTTTCCTTAAACATCTAAAATTTGTTAAAGTTTGTTCTAACAGCGATAGCTTAAAATATTTACCCTATATTTTAGAAAATTCGTTAAAAGCTCGCTTTTTACTTTATTTGTAGCACAGTATTATTCATTGGCTAACTGATTCTGAAGAATAAATTGAAATGGGATAATTATAAACGTCTCTTTAACAGAGTAGATGTTAGTTCTAAAAACAATTTGTATAAACACAATGATTTTGGTTTTAAAACATAAATCTCACTGGAATTGTGCCAATATTTAGATGTTACTATTGTACACGTGCAGTTAAAATTTCAAGTAATTATATAGAAAAGTGGTTTTGCGGGGTCCAACTGATTTTACAGTGCGCAAGAGCTTGATTACTCAAGCGAACGTAGAGCGTGAAGTTAAATTCAGTCAACCCGTTTAAAATATAGTGAGGGTGTTAATTAATTTACCCAGATTCTTAGTATTTGATATCAGTATTCAACTTTCGACTTACCTCTTTTTACTTAGATTATATAACAAGAAAAAGTAATATTGTTAAAGGTAGAGTAAAGTAAAGAAAATATTAAAAAAAATTACTTTTGTTTTTATACTTAATGAACTAAAGCTTTTATGACACATTTGTAATAAAAATATAAACTTTTCTAGAAATTTTGAACAATATAAAATTATTTTAACCAAACCTATGCAGAAAAATATAGCAACTTTGTGATACTTGTAAAATGCTACTTGCAGTACACCAATTTTTGGATTTATTTGAAATACTTTGGATTTTTGACAGTTTTTGTAATTAAAAAACTGTTAAAATTAAAAAAAATAACGTGTAAAGTTTAATTAATTACTTAAAAAAACATCAGAAAAAATTTCAAATAAATCTAAAAACGTCCCACAAGGAGCAGTTGTCACTAAATACTAATTGTTGATAAATTTTTCTGCGTAACTTTGGTTAAAATGATTTGTCTTATTAAAATTTTCCAGAAAAGTTTATATTTTTATTACCAGAAAAGATCATAAAGATAAAAAAGAAAAAAAAAATTTTTTGACCTGTCTGTACTCTTAACCATCATATATAACTCTTCAGTACCATATGTGTATACTATATGTAGTACAATCCACTGAAGCGATTTTGATATCGCGGGTCTACACGAAATTTGGATGATTTATACATCAATGTTTGAATTCCATATAATATATCCTTGTATTATCGAAAATGTACGTAGTTTCCTTTGTCTATTTGTAAATAGACAGTTTTGGATAATTACCCAATTTTCCGAGGTAGTGTAGCAAGTAAATTATTTTATAAATTGTTTTAATATTATACTGAATGCATTGGCAATGTTTGCAATGCGCACATATATACAACTTTATTTTAAATTAACGGCGTTCAGGTATATCAGTTCATTATGAAAACTTTCTAGACTTTAAGAAATTATAACTGCTACGTCAAAATTCTCTTTTGTTCGAACTTGAAATTACGCTTGAACGAAATAATATACAATTTTCTTAATGTAACGGTGAAACTTGGAGTAACTTTTCAATGCCCACAAGACTAGAATGAATATAAAATGTTATCAGAGATACGTTACAATATAAATATATTTGTTACAAATTTTAAAGTAAGATTACAAGTAAAAAAATTTTTGGGTATAGGGATATTTGGTTAGTGAGATGATAAATTAATGTATTAATGTATTAATGAACCAAAATAATTAAGTAAAGTGAATTAAGTCTTGCAAGATTTAGTGCCGTAATAAGTCTAAAATAGAATAGAATAATGTTCTTAAACCTTTATCCCACCGCAAAAGCTCCCTTTAGAGCTTTGATGTTTCTATATTCTTGAGGTGTTGGGGCTTCACGCAAACCTCAAGAAGCTGCGTAACATCCACATTATTAATATATGTATAACACATACAAATTAATAGGAAATAAAAATAAGTACCGCAAAAATAAAGAATGTAATGTAAAAACATCTAAAGTACGTATACTTACGTTAATTTTGACTAACGAGATAAAATAAGAAGGCACCAACTATTTACCAAAAGCTCTGTAAATACGGTAATCATCAGAAATGTCCGGAAGCATCGTGACCCAATTATTCCCATTGATTTATTTACTCGACAGAATCAAGTTGGAAATATCACTTAGCAGTTCCCTCGGTGCAATTATCCACGCATCCTCCGGTTTTCATCAATCCCGTCAAAACATCATTGCGAAGCATAAATCGAGAACCATTATCAATCGGGCAATCGAAACCCGAGTAAACGTCTTTAATCAATGCATTGCTCGTGCATTAATTCGCATGAACCCCACTCGCTTATAACATTTCTGGAAAATGCATATACGTAGACGAGGTGGCGCTTTCATAGACCACACCCGAGGCGTAATCGCTCAGCCAAATGTTTGTTAACCAATCGGGCAATTACCGAGGGGCTACTTATTAAACAGTTCGCGTATAGCCGATTGTACGAGGCGTCGCGTACATTAAACCTCGCCTCTTCACTCCCACCTAACTTTGGGTACGTCCCACCGCTACACCCTCCGAATATCTTTGAATAACTCGATTCGATTTGGATTAATACCCGAGGAATCGAACGGGCTACGCGGTTGTCCGCGATCCTATTCGGTAGCCTCAATTTAATTCTTGGCGGACCCGGGAGATCGACTATATTCCTTGTTCTCTTGGGACGACGCTGAGTAAACATCGCCCCGAGACAATTTTGCGCGTGAAATTTGAATTTTCGCCCGGCCAACCGTTTTATAGCGGCGACTCGATAAATTTATATTTCAAAGAGGCTGAGAGGTGATGTAAACCGAAAAGTATTTCAATGAGTTGATCTTCCTGATTACGTATATAATTCCAGTTAATACTATGCTCTATTTGCACTGTTAGTTCTATTTCTTCTGTGTGCATCATTCGTTCTACTGGCTAAGAATATTGCTGAAACACCTCGATTTTCCCTGTACTAGCGAATTTTCTCTCTGCACGTACGTTCGTGCTTTTATGCTTGTACATTTATGCAAATTTTTGCATTTTTAATAGGGATGCTAGAGAATAGAATTTTTTATCGTATTATGTGAACTTTTTCCGGTAAACTTGTTTCGCGGATTTGAATAATTATTTTATTGTATTATTAAATAACAATTTTACTATTTTTTCGGAAAATTTTTACTTTTAGTTAATTCTGCGTACAAAGAGTAGCTTTGAAAAGACAACGCATGATTCGGAATTTCGATATTTTTCGCAATTTAAACATTTATTATTGATTGAGATGGTAACTTGATGTTACAAAAATGTTCTTTCCACTCAAAAAAGTAAAGTATACGAAATATTTGAAACTTGTGCATGGTCGTCAATCGGAATAGTACATGAACAGAATATTTCATACATCTTACGTGTGAATTGCATTGACATTAAAATCGATTCCATTCAATAAAATAATGTTACACGATAAAATGAAGAACAAAATTATATTTTCTTTATATGTGTAAAGGATTAAAATTTAATGTCGAAGTATAAAATGCATTTTTAATATAATGTTTTCATGAGTATGAATGCATGATATGTACATTTACTTTGTAGCTACACAAATGTATTACGGGTGATTAAATAAAATAAAAAGATATAAAACTGTTCAGCATATTACGAATTAGAAAATTGTATTATATACGTATAGACATAACAGTACGTTGCTGGTTTATTTAGTTAATAAGATATCCCTACTTGCTGACCCAAGTTCTTTAAATCCATTGTCTTGGCAAAGCTCCCAAGCTGACTTGTACTACTGAAGCTCAGTGCTGTACTTCGCATGTGGACTTTAAAATTTTCAACAATGGAAAATTTGATTCTGCAAAAATGCATTGCGAGTAGCACAAAATTTGTAATAATAAAATATTATTTTCTACTTAAAGAATAATTAAAATACTATTAAATCCATTTTAACCAGCAAAAATTAAACACATATAACAAAAAGTTCATACTAACTTCTTAAATGTATAGCATAATGAATAAATATTACAATAAACATTAATATTCTTTATGAAATATTTTAAATGTAAATCTTTCAAATATTTATGTGCAGAGCTTTTTATAAGTAAGGTTACATGTCGATTTGACCATTCTAAATCATACTCAACGTTTTAGTGTATTTTAAAAGAAATTCCGTTTAATTTGATTATAAGTTTGGTTTTATAGTCGATAAAAAATTTTTATAGCATATATTTTTAGATGAATCTTACTCAATAAATCTTCTATTACAAAGTTCAAGTTTTAATATGCGAGGATTTCAATGTGATAAGTATTGTTGCACAGACTGTAAAGTAATCTCAAAAAATGAAAGTATAATAACAGTAATATTTTACTTTCATAACATTTTTTATTATTGTAGAATCTATTTCTCTCAAGTGGAATTATTTATGCATATAAGAATGATTTAGTAATAGTTGGACCGCAAATAGAATATTTTATCGAATAAAAATTATAACTATTATTGTTTAGGTTTGAAAAAATTGACAAACACGTAACCTAAAGATAATTGCTTTTGTATAATAATACATTTTGATATAAGTGCATATAAACATAAAGAAAAATTCCCACAGATAATTGAATTTCACACTTAAAAATTAGAATAAAAGTCGTATACGTTTTGCAAAATGGGTTATACCCCTTTTATCGCGTGAAAAAAAAATCATCCGCAAACAAAAAGAAAGGATTGCTACCTCTATTCCTCGTTCTTTTTATGGGTGCATAATTCGTTCCGAGAGTGCCCACTTTTCGCTCATCCACCTCATCCAGGAATAATTCGGAGCTCTTTTTGATTAAAAGAGGGGGGGAATCCGACTCGCACCATAGCGAATAGTCCTGCGGCCTGGTGAAATCGCGAAGGAAAATGTTCTTTTTTTTCTATATAGCCTAGTGTATTCGCGCCTTCGTACGGATGGAAATTAAAAAAGAAAGGAGAACGGAGTTTTCGTGTGATTGTCGGTACTGCTTTTGATACGAGAGCAAAGGTAAACTTGCTTGCTATGCACCTCGTTCACTGGCGAGAAATGCCTTTGAGCGATTGTAGCGTCTCTGATAATTAATGCGTCGCATGCGAGCTTTCATTTAATGCATAGTTTATGGGCCAATTTCGTCGCTGCCAACTCGAAGGTAAATTCCTTTGTGAAAATGTCATTTATAGGAATTGGGAGATATCAAATTTGTATTTCTAAGCAACGCGCTGCCGCCTCGTAATCCTCTTCCGTAATACGAATTCTGAGCTTCCGGTAGTGCATCTATAGGATACACTACGTGAATGTGAAATATTCGTAAATTCGAGAAAAAGATTTTCTTGCATTAACAATTCTATTATTTTGTTAATCTAATCACGACAAAATTATCATTTATGAAAATTCTAATTTAAATTTGAGATTATTTAATAAAATATGTATAAAGTGATACCAGAAAAATTATAATATATCAATTCGAAATTCGAGTGAATTTGAGAATCAACGAGAAATTCACACGTCAACGTGACAAGAAGAAGTGTTAACGAGCTGCGCATAATGAGCACATATTCACAT
The DNA here is from genome assembly GCA_026168455.1 of Theocolax elegans. Classification (NCBI taxonomy): domain Eukaryota; kingdom Metazoa; phylum Arthropoda; class Insecta; order Hymenoptera; family Cerocephalidae; genus Theocolax; species Theocolax elegans. The sequence continues at coordinate 95,654,179 of CM047425.1, forward strand.
GTGCGACCCAACCGAGTGCATTTCGCATACGCAACCATTTCCGCGTATAGTGGTCTAAGAACAGGTTTCTTCCGTAACGTCCACAAATGGTCTTGTTTAAAAAATAGTTGTAATTAACAAGTTGTACATACATTTGTTTAACCTTTTCGTTTAGTAATTCAATAGATATACGGTAATGCTGGTTAACAGTTATATACATATATACACACATAAACACAACTTTTTCTTATTAGATTTGAAAATTCAATATTATTTTTTTTTAACTAAGTATTTATAAACAATATACATAATTTTATCAACTGATTCATATGAGTATATTCATCAATCCTGAACTAAAGGGACATGTCAACATTAAAACTAATAAATTTTTTTTAATGTTTTATTCGCAGTAATTGTTAACATAAATAATATTTTAGATATTATCAATCATATAAGTATTCTGAAGTGTCAGTAATTTCAGTCTCGTTAGACCTAAAAATATTCATGTTTTATTTCTACATATTCCGAGAAAACTCAGTTTTCTTTGTTGTCGCACTCTATAACTCAGTAAATTTTTATCGGATTAAGTTTAGTTCATTGTTGGAATAGTTAAGACCTGAGCAAAACAGAAAATTGAAAATGTCAATACAAAACATTTTGGTTCCAGAAAAGTCTAATTTTTATTTTGAAAATGACAATAGTGATACTTTATTGCACCGAGAAAAGTTTCAGTAAATTTTACCAAACTTTCTGTAAATTTTACTAAACTTTCACTAACACAATAACAGACTGCCGAAACCGAAAACATTACTGAATTTTTTATCAATTTTTACTGAAAGTCGCCTAATTTATACTAAAAGTATAGACATTTTTACTAAAAGTTTAATAAATTTTTTCCATATTGACAGACTGTTACCGCGGTAGTGAAACATTAAAATTTATAATAAAAATTACTAAATTTTTTCTCCAAAATTTGTTACTCAATGATGTTGGACAATATTTTTTAAAACTTTATGTAATTTGGAAAAAAGGTATCTACTTATATCCAGTCTATATAAAGTTTATGTTTGGCAAAAGTTGATATCAACATACGCAACGAGACTATCCCAAACTTGGAAAAATAGGCATTCGTATAAAGTTTAGATAAACTTGAAATAATCTCTTCTAATCTGGAATTCTAACTTGATGCCGATTGACTCAGATTTGTCTCTAAGGAATTAATTTTTCTCAAGAAGAATCAATTATTAATTTCATGTTGACGATCCGTTAACATATATAATTAATTACTATGCATTATAATTCTTAACGAATACATTTTTAGGTACGATCGTTGAACGAGAGTGCCTTATATTTTCACCATTGCGAAAAATGTAACACCAAAAATAATTGCTTATTTACACATAAAAACATTTTTTGTCCAGAAAATAAGTCATTTTAAACGTTTTAAAAAAAGTACGTGTGTGTGTATGCATGTATGTAGTCAAGTTAATCGAATAACTTAGTCAATTTTTGAACCGATTTGGCTGAAATTTTTATTATAATTTCTCTTGTTTGAATTTGTCTTGAACGTTAGCACTTTTTAAAACGGCGCTAAAACGTTTTTCTACGACATTATATAAAAAAATTAAATAATCTAAAATATAAATATAAAAAATGTTTAAACATAAAATATGTCATAATTTTCGTATTCTAACTTTTTATGTACAATTAAATACTGGCAAGTTAGTCGCATAAAAGTGTCAAAATAGTGCAAAAAACTCGTGTTTTCTACTTTGTAAAGAGAAATACTAATTGTATTGTAAAAGTTTAAACGTAAAAAATCTTTATTTTAATAAGATACAACTATATATGTAAAGTTAAGTACAAAAAAACAGTTGAAAAATCTAAAATGTACAATAAATGAAACTTTTTAGATATTAATTAAATAAACATTGACTTTCCGTAGAAATTTTAAATGTAAGAAATATTCATCACAATAAAAGAAAACTTTTTTTTATTTAACATTTCTTACTCACATTGATATTTTTCCTGATAAATGAAATAAATGGTTAAAAAAGCGTAAAATGTACAAAAAAGACGGTTTTAGGCCTTGTCTAAGTAAATATCGATTATACGTACAAATTTTAAAGGTAAGAAATGTTTATCACAAAAGAAAACTTTTGTTTACCTTTTAATTGTTTTTGAAAATATATGTATGCTTGTATGTATGTACTATGTATGTAAACAAGTCAATCGAAAAATTCAGTCAATTTTTTACGCATTTGGCTAAAATGTATTTTTATAGTAACTTTTAAATATTATAGTCGTTTATTTTTTAAAGCACTTAACGATCGTACCTGGAATGTAAAAGCGTATAGCTTCTACATATTTTGGGCCCTCTAGTTTATTTAGGATATCTCCAAAGCTATTGAATTTTAAACTCTAAAAATTGATACCTACATCCAAAATATGTATGAGAAGGAATTTTCAAATTTATAGGAAAATTAATTTTTTGATCGCTTGATTTGAGAGAGAACCGACTACATATATATACACACATACATTTCTGAGCGAAGAGCGTGTTAGACGAACGGAGAGTGAAGGCACAAAAGTTTCTTCGCAGGGCTCGTCATTCTAACGCACCTTCTAATTAACTCTCATTGTTAGTTAGTCGGTAAGTTGGTTCGTAGTTAATTAGCAACTGGAAGGGACCTACTCAAGTGTCTCGTCCGAGTCAGATTTCACCAATCTTAAATCACAAAATTATGTTCACCAAGATTGAGAGGGCACTGGTCAGACAGCTATTTCAGCCTCATCTAAATCGCTTTACTCATCATCTTCCTCCATTTTTCATGCAAACATTAATCGAATGAAAACTCACTTTACCTATATTCGATCTCTGGTATATCCATCGTCACTGTGCCCGAAAAATTTCTTTCCGAACATGATCATCTGATTTTTTTTTCTTCGTGGTTATTACTTCCACAGAGTGGATCGCTTTTGGACGGAGAACGGCGAAGTTGCGGCTTATGTTAGAGACGTCTACAAAGTTTGGGTTATTGCTCACTCTAACTCTGTTTTTTCTAATGCATATGAATATATGATCCTCAGCATATCCTATGACTAGTTTTCCACCCTTTGCTCAATTTTTTGACTTCTTGCTAGATTTCATTCCTGACTATAAATATGTAATGGTCACAGGTGACTTCAATATTAACATGTAGACTTCTGATAGAGAAGCAGATATGATGAGGATCAAACTCAGGGCCCTTAGTCTATCACGAGTCCTGATAAATTATAAGGTAATTTGTCAAAGTATCTCTTAGTTTTAACTATAGCCATATCATTGCTTCTGCCAGATTATCCTTTAGAAAAAAAATTGCTCAGTCCATTCGGAGTCACAGAGTGCTCGATTTAGTACATTGGAAGGTTTCTTAATTTCAATTTAGAAACAACCATTTATGCTTTCAAAGTCGTAACATGTATGTCTAAATTGTATTGGCAAATTTAATAAAATATTTTTTAAAGAAGGTCATAATATTAACTAATTTAAAAATTTATCAGTGACAGGTACACTATTGTAAACTATTTGAGTATTCGGCAGACTGAATTCATAAGCTAATACTGAAAAGTCACATTTGTTTTTATTTTCTTCAAAGTTAAATAAGTATTTGTAGCCCTTAAAGATGAAATTTTAGATTCTTTCTTTATCTCTGAATAACGATGGATTATCTTTTATAATAAATTTTGTGCATTTGTCATAGACACTCGTATAATCTGCATTTGTAAATTATTTTCTGATGTGAATTTTGAACCACTGTAACAATATTTGGCAAAATATCACAAATAACTACAACAGATTTTACTTTTGCTTGAACGTATACATGATTAACTTTTTTCTCATATTTATTAAATTATTACAAGGCTGCTTCTTGAACGTACTCTTCGACTGGCAAATTAAGTGACACGTTAGAATGTAAATTATCAGAATTATTTGAGATAGCACTAAAATTAATTTTATATTTAATGAATATCTGTTCATCTATTTAACATATTTATAATGGTTATTTAGCTGTATTAATATCTTATTATTATTAGTTTATTAGTATTGTGTATACGATTATTTGAAAAGAGATAATACAATTTACATAAATATCGAATATAATGTTATTAGTTGCATGACAATTATAAATATTACAATTATTGGAATGTAATTTAAATTAATATGATTGAGTGAGTTACTACTCATATTATTGAACATTTTACTTCTACTACGTTAAAAATCATTACAATTAATAATTTTAAGTGTTGCTTTAAATATTTATAATACGCCAAAACGTTATCCTTCTTAAATTATATATAAATGTACTAAAATCTGTGTATTATTGAACACCTATATCTAGTATTAAAGTTTCAACAAAAATATAGAAATAAAACTTTTAAAAAAATTGTACGAAAAATTGTAGTTTTGCAAATGTGCTGGTACAAAAAAATATATATATACGGTACCACTTTTTTTACAGTAGTATAAAATATTCTTCATATATTTCTTTTTTATCGAGATTATTTTAATCTTTGTTTCATTTCGGTTAACTTAAAAGCTTGGATAAAAAAGTTTGTATTATCATCATAATTAATTTACCGTCATTGAGATAGAAGAAAATTTGTTTTTCTCAATAAAAAGTTTTCTAAAAAATACGATCATTCGCCGAAGATTCTGAAGGAAGCAAGGATAAACTATATATTTAAACTATATTTACGAGGCTTTGATGCAAGTTTCATAATTGCTTCGGGTTAACTAACGGCTATGACACCAATAGATGCGCTTTAGCTCAAGAACGTTAAAAGTGTGTACCTACCCTATCGATTATGCATAACCATGTCAAAAGATATTCAAAACTTAAACTTTATTTTATTTTATATGCATATATATACCTTTTATCGTTATGAAAACAAAGTTTATTTACTAAGTTTGATGACTTGTTATAGTAATATTAAGGTACTGGGTAGTTTCAAAATTAGAAGTCGAATTGTGATAAATTATAAGATTTACAAGAATACACTGGAAAGTAACGTTTGTTATTTCGAAAATACATTGACTTGCTAAATTTTTATTCACTCAATACCGCATTCGAAAAATAAATTTATCTTCATTTTCAATTCCGAGAGGCTGTTTTTTTAACAACTGTCCGAGTCCGTGAATTGTTGGGGAAGTTTGAACGGGTGATTCTACGTTTGTACCGTGCGATGCGGATAATACTGGTAAAGCGAGTAGTAGTGACAGTTTCTACGATGTTATCTGTGTGTCAACACAAACATCTCAAAGTTGATCTTTCTAATTCAATTGTGCATATCTCTGCTACAAAACATAAATGATATATTTCAATTTAATGAGACACCTTACATAATAAGTTAAATTTCCTGTACATCGGTATATATATATGATTAATATTTCACACATACATTAATTCTTGAAAGTTCAAATCAATAATAAGCTTTTAACTATCCGTGAAATTACGTATTAGCTTTAATAGAATTTAGTGTGTGTTATACTATTAAGAAAATAATATTTCCGTTCGATTCAATTAACAATTTTGCGGATTACGCAAATAATTATTACATTTAATTATGAGACCAATTACCTACTATTTTAATTAATCAATGTTCTCTAATTCACGCACAATAGTAATACATACATCGTACACAATGTAATTATACCAGAATTATTTACATATTGGTACAAAATTTATATACAATTAATAAATAACGAATGATCGTTCTATTGCTGATTTCAGTTTCAAAATATATTTAAGTATTAATTTTAAATAACACATTTACAATTATATAGTCGCAATTTTCTTGATCCCAAAAAAGGTGGAATAAATTTTCTCAATTTTAAAATGAAGTGGTGCATTACTCAAGACCAGTGAAAAAAAAAACGATTTGAATGAAATGTCACTGAGGTAGGAAGGAAGAGGCGTAAATTTCATCCGAAACGTACTAAAACTCATCTCGACGATTTTCGGAAAAGCATCCGGTGTTACGAGGCAAGCCCTTTGTACGCACTTTGCGCTCTCTGCTTTTAGCAATTAAATTTCAGGGAGCACCGATTTCTGACTGATAATCTCTTTTTTAAAGTATAAGAACGTTCTATATATTCAAACTCTTTTATTTTTCTGCTTCGAACACCACTGATGACGTTATGACAGGAATTTAACTGATGGCCAGATTTTGATAGACGGTAATTAAAATTCAAATTATTCGAGCATTTCTTTTCCGTTCTTTTTTTAATTAAAATGAAATCGATGATCGAAATACGTAAATGATTGGACACTTGACATATTGAACTGGCCATTAACTGAAGTAAATAGTGATCTAAAACGATGAACATCGCATTACATTATTAGTTCAGGGTCATGAGCTTGATAGCCCTTATATAATTATAGCTGTATTTTATTCAAATCGAATAACTTATTCAAATATAGTATCTTATTGTGGTTGCGACGGGAACACGACCATTCTCCAGCACTTCTGTGCTAGAGAGGGTATTAAGTTTCTAATTAAATTCTATTATAACGCCACATGTAATTATATTTCATAAATTTATTAAACACGTGTTAAAAGAATTTGCGAAATGTAGGAATTTAATTTGGCACTGTTACTCTTACGGAACTAAAGATGTAATGAAATTAGAAATATATATATATTTTTAGTTTACTACATATAGTATACAATTGTTAATGCAAACTGTATTTCACTTGTCGTAGTATAATGTTATAAACATTATCTGATTTATGTGCAAGTAATTGTAATTTTAAATATAGAAAGATTTTTCGTATAAATGTATAAAAATAATAATGTTGTAGTCTAAACTTCATTCCGACAAAAATAATTAAGTTACTGTAGGAGATTTTGAATATTTAAATAATAGAATAGAAATGTGAATAACAAGATAAAAGCATAATAAGAATTTTATAATTTTATGAAAATCGTAATTTCCACTTTCAAGTCTCTGCAATTTTACAGTGAATTACATTTTATTGCGTACCGGTTTATTTAAAAATAACCTACTCTACTTATTTTCTTTGTATAATTTAACAAATTAGATTTCATATTTCTAATGCAGAGATGTACTTTTAACAAATTATGCACATATACTTTCTTCGATGAATTAAGTAAAAGGTAATAAACATTGTTGAGAATGTAGAATTTATAGTCTTTAGTCCAAATATAATTTGCTACATAACTACTATAATTAGAGAGGAAATCATATAAAAAGTCTTTAAAATATAAATAAAGTATTTATCATTCAACAAATAAACTTTAAATTACGTCAACTTTTGACAAATACTTTCGAGTTGAATTTAAAAATTAATAAGTTTAAATGACTCTGATTCTGATGTCAACAACAGAAATTAAATTTATTTAATTAAGGCAGTGCAATGACACGACAAGTGAACAATCCAGTAGTTTAAAGGAACGTAAAGAATTTCAAACTCTTCTCGAATCAATGCAATATATTTTCCCGATCGATAAAAACGAGAGAGTTTTAAGGGTTCTAACGAATCAAAAAACATTTCAAAAATGTCTACTACCTACCATCGGTAATGGGTTAAACAACGTAGGAACATTAATGGTATTTAGGTTCGAGCTTTGTCTGATGGCATGAAAAAATTGCGCAGCCGGGGGCACAGACCTATCGAAAGGTAACTGATCAGCCGAAAATAAAAAAGTAAACGGCCCACGATAGGCTCGTGCAGGTTCCTGTTAAAGCTGTTCGCATACCCTCCCTATCGTTCTAAATAAAAAAAAAGAATCCAATCGATATTGAATTTCCGAGGTGAGGCGGACGTCGTGAGCCTGACACGCCTAGCGTGGAGCAAATAAACCAACGACATTTTAAAGCTGAAAGCTCACCGCGACCCAATTCCATCAGTTATTAACCGAGAAAACATTGCGCATCTAAATGGCTCTTTTGTATAACGTACATACCATGTGACGTTTTCGCTGGGTGTGTTAAGATCTTCATCTGATCTATTTACGTTTTGTTTACCACATCAAATGAAATCTAAAAAACGTAGATCATGTTCTTGACATCTAGACATTTATTTTCTTCTGTTTCTTGTATTTACACATATGTTTAAGCTACACATTATGGTAGACGAATAAATTAAATGTGTTATTTATAATTGGAGTACAGATAATAACATATTATATGTGAATACACATTATTAATTTCCATTCTCATTAATTAAAATGATTTTTAAGTTAAATTCATTTGCAATACACCCGATATTTATATTCAATAAATTGAATATTTACTTTCAATTTTAAACAAACTTTGATAAACCTCTAAAACTCGTCTTAAAATATACACCTAGTTTTACATTAAATTCACTTGTCCGGATACGTATGTATTATTCAAATGGACCTTGTGAAATATTCTACCGTAAAACTATGAGTTGAAAATTTGATTTTCAAAATTTTCTCTCATGCTTATATGGTTAATCTTTTCAACGCGATATGAGTTAAGCTTTTATTGTATATATATATCTATAGTTAATTGAAATCATTTAATAAACGGCTTAGTGACTTATCATTAGGTTAACATGTATCATTTTGCGATAAGTATCAATTTGGAAATATGGCTTATGTAGTAAATCCAACTATGGGTATTTAAATTAATGCATCGCAGTTTTTCACTATGTTACTAACTGTACCAATCAATCGAGCTGTGACAATAAATTTAAGTAAAATTTCGTGTTCTTTTATATATAGTATTTGGTCTTAAAAACACGTCCTTTCTGTTTTTAAATTTTGTAATCTAGCCTACGAAAATAACTGACAATGTATAGTATATTTCGTAACAAGGGCATAAAGAGCTCCGCCGCACCTCGTCTTTTTTGTCACACTCGGTTGTAACTTTCCAACGTACGTGTTGCGAATAATATTTTTCGTTACAGTGAGCAAGAAATCGCATTTTAAAAAATGTAAACAATGCGTAAAATGCGATTTCACGCACACGTATAAAGAAAATTTTTTTTTAAAGTAGCACATGAAAATTTAGATATAATTTCTTGAATTGAAAGAAATCACTTCAGCATTTTTTTTAAATGTATCAGTTCACACCAGCTATTTCCGAAATTCTGGAATACATGGTAAATCATTGAATAGACTAGAAACATTCAACTAAATCTTATATTACAACAGTATTCCAATATTTAGAATTTTTCAAAATAATTTCTATATATTTGAGCATTTGCTACTTTTTCTCATTTATTTATTGTACGTTACACCCTTCTTATTTGAGTATTAGGGACATATGATTACCTAGATTCTACTAATATATTATATTTTCACAATATAGTTACAAATAAAGATTGATTACATGAATAGTATCACTTATATTTATTAAATATTTTATTAAATGTCTGATTTTAGTCACTGGATGTGTACAACTTGTTTATAAGCTACAGCCGCATTGATAATGTGTTGCACTTGTTATTCTTTTAATTTGAAAGGCACTTATAATAATTAAAAAATATACAACCCTTTCACTAGAAACATATGTATGTGAGGTGTAGAAAGGCGATCGTTTCCTTATTAAAAGATTGCATAAAAAATTGAATAGAGCGAAGGATTCGTGATGAAGAGCTCTTTTGTGCTTCCCCCGACGGCGACATAAGTGAATTAGATGTAATTGGGGCTTGACGAGCGGCGACCGCCAGCGTGTCGATGCCACCTGTGCTCGGGCACCCGTGAACACGAAGTCTACCACAGTCGCGATCAGAAATCGACGAGAATTCGCTTCGCCTGACCTTGGCGTTTTGAGAGAATAGCTGATATAATTAACTGAATGTCAACCCTGGCGTTAACACTGGTTTCTCATATAATTTATCAATTTATACATTTTTTTAACTTTATTTTGCAAATTTTACACCTCTATAAATTTGCTAGAATGAAAAATCACTTACAATTTTTGACAAAAATGAATCACTTTTTTCTTTTAGTGAAAATTTTACTTGTATTGAATAATGTCACCTGAAAAATTAAAATGAGGGTAACGTTTCAGATAATTATGATTTCATTCTTTAATTTTGATATTTTAGCTTGATTAATAATTATTCTAACTTGATGCCGATTGACTCAGGTTTGTCTTTAAAGAAGTAAGTTTGCACACGAAGAATCAATTATTAATTTCATGTTGACGATCTGTTAACATATGTATAATTAATTACTATGCATTATAATTCTTAACCAATACATTTTTATTTTGCTGGGATTTCATACATAGTTTCATATAAAAGCCTTTACACGTACAGTTGCTTAAAAACCTTTACGTTACAGTTTCAAATATAAAACAAGAGTTTTCATTAAAATTTATTACTTTTATTTCAAAAAGTAAAAACAAACTCAGTTCTATGTAATTTACTTATTGACTAGGTAAGAAATGAGATTAAGTTTCGCTAGTATAGAAGGGTGTATTTACATTTTTGAAGATTCAAAATTGTATCGTACCACTCTAAGTATCAAAGCATTCGAGAAGTAACAATCCAATTTGAATTTACAATGTTTATGGGTATTTGCGTACTAGAGAGAAGTTTGAAAAGTTAGATAACAATTCCGATCTACTCTTCCACTTAAGTTATTTCTGTGCACATTGCGTGTTTTCGAAAATCTCCATGAAAAATGAGTTTTCCAAAATTTTATACTTGTAAATTGTCATTTACATGTTTCGCAAATATTTTTTAACCATTGGTATTTTTTGTCATTGTATCACATTTACCTAGTGATGTATTTTTCATCTTTACTCATACATGTACACGTAGGTATACATACATCCATACATACATAAAAATACATGGGAACCATGTATACATAAATTCAATCAATATTTAATTTATTCATACAAAATTTCGATGCGCATTTGTTTTATATTTAACAAAAATTAATGAAATATGTATGAGAACGATTATAACAACGTTAAATAACGTATAATTCATGCCTACAATAGCAATAATAATTAATCTTTAAAATATGTTATCTATTTTTTAAACGTGAAACTTATGCAGCAAATTTTCTTACTACATCATGTTTATGACATAATTTTAATAAATATATAGTAATATAGTTCATAGTTATTTTTTAATCAAAAAACAATATTTATCTTATTTATACATTGTATTATGTGCAGTTCGTTTAAATAAACATCTAGTAGCAACTACAACTAAATCAACTAAACCTATACACATATATTGTTATTATATGGCTGTAATAATACGTACAATATACTATGAACAAGAACTAACGTAAAATTATATTTTATTTCACTGTTAAAATACGTTGAATTAATTTTACAAAATCTGTAAAATGAAAGATTATTATTTATAAAATGAAATTTGCCTCCAGGGAGCATAATAATTGTACTATACATTGAATTTTTCATTTCAAAATAATTTTGTAAAATCTTTCATGTAATGAAGGATTACAGAAATGTTGTAATTTTTTTTATTATAAATGACACGTAAAATAATATCTTTAAAAACATTTTATTCAAAATAAAACAATAAAAAGACAAAAATGTAAGAAAGTTGACCGAAACTTATATTTATTTCACTTTATCTTATAACATAACCATAAAATGCACTAAATAAATTTGCAATTTCGTAAAAGGCTCTTGAATTTTTTAAAAATATTGAACAACATGAACTGATTCAAATTTATTGAAGATATCGTAACTTTTCTGATAAGTAAGCAAAGATTTAAAGGAACCAGAAGGTCCACGGTGGAAAAGTAAAAAGAGATATAGAGTGATGAGTATCCCGATTGATTATGCTTCGATGCACAGTGGCACTTTTATGTTACCGGAGTGCAGAAGCGACGCTTCGCGGCTCGTAAACGACTGCACGTGGCTTGTTAAGGTTTATTGGCTCTTCGCTCATCGTGTACAGCGAGAAAACAGTCGCAGGGACAAGGCTTGTTTGTTCTCCGTGCCAGCGCAGGAAGGTAAAACGGGAAAAAGGCTGGACCCTCTCTTTTCTGAAAAAATAATGAATAGTAGACGGTTGCATGATGCAACGGGTTTAATTGCTTTAATTGGCACGTTTTACATAAAATTAACAACTGTTCAAAGGACAGGGGGATTTTTCGACCAGGACCAAATTTTTCCGGTTTAGTGCTGGTATAAAAGTAATAATTTTGCAGGAGTACAAAAAAGTAATTAAAGGATGCTCTAGTTGATATCCAAAAGTTTGACTTTGCAATGACTGAATCAACTCTCTCTCTTTGAACGAGTTGTTTAGGTTACTGCAAGCTCGTAATCGGTTTGAAAATAAAACTAATATGATTTGTCTGTTTGGCTAACAAGTACATCTACTTTAGTTGAACGAGATCCGAGACTTGCAGACGGTTCTATCCTGTTAAAGGGACGCAATCTTAGTAACGTGATGTTTCTTATAACTTAATGCAAGTAGTTGCTACAATTTTTGCTAGTGGAAACGCGTTTTCTATTCTTTTTTTTCTCGCTTGAGTTTTAGAGTTTGTGTAAAAGCTTTTTAATGAAATCCCAACTACGATTGGATACAGTTAAATAAATCTTTTATTTTGTTAAATGAATCTTTTAATTTGTAAACGAGATTGAATGTTCGTTATCTATATAACCAGGTGATTAATTGCAAAAGTCAATTCATCAAAATAAAATGGTATTGGGAAGCATCGTATGCTTATTCTATTTTTTACTGATTTTACAATTTGATTTGATTAGTTGTTGGTAATTTGACTGCAAACATATAGGTAAATCAATCATTAAATTAATTATTAGAAAATACTAAGAAAATAGAAATTATAAAACGAATGCCTTCCGTATAGTAATTTAAAAAATGATATTTATTGTATATTTTATAAAAACGTAAATACCAATTTTTCTTGTCGTTGCAAGAACACTAAAGAATTTTATTAAAAATTTTAATGGAAATACTATACAAATACTTGCCAACAGTTCATTGTCAAAAAACAGGCTGACATATTAAATGAAAAAAAGAACGAATATTAACGCGACACTTGCATAAAACGACTGGAATCAAAATCGATTCAAAAGTTATTACGCTGTCGTTAAAATCTGAATCTGACACTACATAGAATTTCAAATCCACTTACCGATGAAAAATGTGTATTATCGAAAGTACAGTTATTTTTAATTCAAAAGTGTTAAAATTATTAAAATTTAAATTAATCTTTTAAAAGTGTACGTATTGTACTACATCGTATTGTAATTAGAACAATGTAAATTGAAATAAATATCAATATACATCGTATTCGGAAACATCCATAAATTGTGTACACAGACAGTGTAAACAAATGTACTGGCAACATAGATAATCGAATCAGCTCAATCTTAGGAAAATATCATGGTTTACAACCGACAGGATAACATATTACGTTGAGAGCATTTTAAAAATTGGAGATAACTCAGAGGCAATCCGTAATCCATAATTTAAGCTTATTAAGTACGGGCGACTTGAACTAAGCGCGATTATCGTTGACTCTGTAAATCCCGAGGTTGGATAACGCGGTACGATTAGACAGTAGAACGCATCGGCTGCCGGCATGACCGGCATTTCCGGCCGAGTTCGATTCAATTTGGCATGCGAGAGAGCCCAACGCTCCTGTCCCGCAGTTCCTATATTATACGTCACTTTCGATCGCTCGGCCTGACATGCTATTCCCTTTCTCTATCACGCTCTATTTCTATCTCTCTTCCTCTATTCCATTCTACTCAGGTCCAGAGTATTTTCCTGCATTTGGCAAACATTTTTAGCGAACGATGTGGTCGACCTTTTTCAAGACGTTTTTTTTTCTTCTCGTACACTCTTCTTTTTGTTATATATATATGTATATATACTTGATATTTAGTTTTCACATAGCTTCCTTTTTGTTTTATCCTTCATCCGACGGGTATTTAAATCCGGTGCGGTAAAATATTTTGTTGAATATTAAGAGGAAATATTTATTGGAAAATCAATTCTACGTTTTCATTTTATTTAGTAGTGTTGTAAGCAGATTTGCGAGTATAGCTACACATGGTATATGTTTTTGTGAAGCGCGTTATGCAATATTCATTCAGTCTTTGCTTTTTCTCAAGCTCTCAGTACTTACAAAAAAAAAGAATTAACGTATTTGTGTGCACGACGGAACTATGGTGAAAGTTATTGCAAATTTACTTTCAATGTTAAATTTAAGATTAATCTTTTAAAATTGAATTGATTTGCTACACACATCGCCACGAAAAAGAGTATTAAGTATATAAGAAAATATAAAAATATAATTACTGCAGAATCGACAGCTTTTTCTCTGATATGAAATTCAATAAGATATTTATTTTACTGATTCTTTGTAAAAATCGATTCATATCAAATTGTACTAAAATATCAATTTATTTTTTTTTTACTTTCTGGGTAGATATATAATTATGAAATACATTAATAATTATAAACTAATAATATTTAAAATATATCTTTCAGTTCGATCTAGATAAATTAATATTCAAGTGAGTCCATTTGCTTTCACGGGTCTGTCTTATCTTGACCTTCCTAATTGTCAGAGATTATCATAGATATATAGCTATGTATGTAGAGTCAGGTAACTCGAATGTAGAAATACCATCACGAATTCAAGTTCGAATAAATTGGTATACCCAGATTTCACTTACATAAATTTTGATGTTCATATTATTGATTACCAAAAAATTTATAAAACATTTTAATTTATATTTAATTTACTATAGTCAAATTAAAAAATAGATATTCAAATATAAAATTAAAGCAGTTGTATGAAAATACTTTAAGAGAATATAATTAAAGGGATGTCGAATCCAGAAAATCGTCATTTTTTGTACTTTTTTATAAACAAATGAGTAAAGTTTTTAAAAAACTCTGAACGTCAGGCCCTTAGGCATAATTTGATTACGGTGTTTAGGTTGAAAGTTTATGCTATTTATGACTAATAATTACTGACCAAAAATTGTTTAATTAATTAAAAATTTAATAAAATAAAAAATGATTTTTTCTTAAAAATATCAAAACGTCAAGTCATTCCTTATGTTTTAAGCTATCCGTATGAATTGTTTCAGATTTTTAATTCAATATTTTCGATATCAATTTTTGATTGAAAGGTGCAGATTCCTGTAATTTGGATCCCACATCCTGTTAAATTAATGAAAATAGTTAGTATTTATGTTAGTTATTGCAAATAAAGGAATAATAACATTAAAATTGAAAATATGATGAAAGAATAAACTATTTTAAAATAATGAATTATTTAAAAGTATTAAAATTTCATGATTCATTATTCTTTCGTGCATAAATTTGTAAATACTGGTTATTGTATTATAATTCAATTTTATGTATACGAAAGCGTTAAAAAATCGTTTGAATGTACCTAGAGTTATTAAAATGTGAATTCCGAAGTTAAAGAACTTTACGATCAGTCAGCACTGAAATAAAAGTAAAATCCTCTTCGCTAATTGAAGAGTTATTCCATATTTGATCGCACGATCGATGAAACTATAAATTTATTAGGCAATCGTTGGAAACGAGCGATCTAATGAGATGCATAATGAGAATCCATGTCTTCTTCCTTAACTTTCCCGATTTCTCCGTTCGAATTCTCCTCATCCCGGTTTTTTTCTTCTGCGTCGTTATTTTTCAAGGGTATTTACCTCAAAGTACCTTGGCATGCATTATGCATATCCGGAATAGCTTTCTTTAGAGGTCCTTTTATTAAGTATGCTAATGCGCACATATTGATTGTTCAAATCCCTTTTCACGCGCGGCGCCCCACCTGCGACATTATTATGGTTTTCAACGAGGCTCGAGTGTCTTGCGCCACTAAGCGTATCGGATTCTCTTATACCATCCAGGTAAATTTCGCGCAAACTCCGCCTCGTGTATACATTTACATTCGAACTCTTCTTTATCTGGTGCACCATTACCTTAATGGCTGCTTATTTACGAGGTCTATACCTACTTCGAGTTCTGCGACATCTCACGGTTTGATACAAGATGGATGCGTCTAAAACTACTTGCGTTTTCAGTATTGAACAACCACCATTTGTTGATTGAAGGAACACGAATATTAAAGAGAAACTGGTGATCTAATAGATTAATTTCATTATAGAGTTCATTGAATTATAACTATAATTTTTATACATAAAAGTTGCAGTGCACTCAAGGTTTACATTCATACAAAATTTCTATTCATAATAAAATTAACAAATAAATTTATAATTGTAATCTGCCCCATTTGAATTTTTAAAACGCTTCAGGGACGAGAAATAATTATAATCCACGATATGTAAAACTAATTAATATGATAATTTCGTTCAAATGTTTTTGAATATTAAGTTTAAAACGCAAGAAAGAAATTGCTTTGTTCACGTGATGGATGAAAAAACTGGAAGTTACAACGTACTCCATAAGTCAGAGATAGAAAAAGTATATACATTTCGACGTGTTACATTTAGAGGTAAAATATTTTTAAAAAGACGATAGCTGGATTTTTATAACTTATACATGCAGCAAAAATCATGTACGTATATTGCAGTATTTGAAACAGAAAAATTAATTTAGATGAAACAACACATAGAGTTTAAAATATAATTATAACTGCAAAATTCGTTAAATTTTATTATACGTTTTTCACATATACACGCACACATATACGTATACATTCTAAAATAAATATTAGCGACGTTGTCTTGCAAAAGTACAAGCTTTATTTTTCAAGAGCAGAAGGATCATTTATTTTCTTCAATGTAGCTTTGCAGTCATCGCCAGTGTTTCGTTGTGAACTATTCTTTTCGTATTTCTATTTCGTATCGATCGGAGTATTTAACATCGTCAACAAGACATTTTCGTTGTTAGGAGTACCATTTTCTACTTTTTAGATTTTAGATATTGTATGCGTAGAAAAATTTATTTTTTAAAAAGTAGTTAAAAGTTATATTAAGTTTTATAAAAACTTTGAGGTCGTAGATAATAAGCTTATCATGCTGATTTCAACTCGGTTATGAAAACTACATTTTTTTTCGATCTTGTAATTAAAGTTTTAATCTTTCGTATCTTTCGCGACATTGTTTAAATAATACATTGATATTATCACCAATGAACGTTTCGATAACAGGTATAACTAACGCTATCGAATTGAACATTTTCACGATTACCAAATCGAAGTTTAAAGTGATGTGTACAAAAAAGACCAAATATCATGTAATGCACAAATGACATTTGTTCTTCCATCCACAATTCGTGATTCGCTATATGCGAGAGAATATTTTGCTCGCTGTTTCGAAATTCAGTTAATTGTAATCGGGTCTCTAATACTAAAACAATGCAAAAGTTTGTATGTGTTATTTTACTGTATATTGACAAGTAGTACACAACTTCGTGTAATTAAATGTCCCGAATATTCATTAAGTTGTATCATTAAAATACCTATGCGATTTCCTATATATTATTTAATATGTTACATGCGAGTAATATTTAGAAAATTATTATTATCTACACATTTCAATGAACTATTAAATGTTGATCATTAAACTGATGTATATATTTCAAAGGAATAATTTTTACCGCGCTGATATTATCTTTATAATGTTAATATAAAAAAGTTAACTTTTAAAAATAATAATAAAACGATAAACTTTTATGTTAAAAGTCTAACACTGAACGTGTTGTGAAGTTTAAGTTCTATAAGCTTCCTAATTAAACTACTCTTCGCGCGAAACTTTGCAGAGCTCCTAAAAGATGTTCAAATTACCCATTTTTTCAACATCCAATTATAAGTTTATACATCAGTTTACCTATTTCCGTTATAAAAATTGAATGAAAGCGCAATAATTATGCACCGGCGGTATTTTATTATGCGCCAATTTCATCGAATGTCTTCCTTTTAACCTAAATCGGTTCAATTTAAATACGAAGCCCAGATAATATAGCTCTGATAGTAATCGCCACTCTCTCATCGAAGTAAAAAGAGAGAGGAAGGTAGAAATGTAAAACAAAACAAAAAGAAAAAAGGAAAACCGATCAAGGTAATTAGCTTTCACGTATGCGGGTATATTCGAAAGAAACAGAACGATCGAGCGAAATTTTCATTATTATCGCAGCTAGGTACAAAATACCCGGGTACAACACGAGTAATTAATGATTGAAAAGAGAGAATTTTTAATGATATAATCCGTTGAAATTTTGTTAAAGTTCGCTTGCACCTTTTCAACATAAATGCACACGAGATCACGAGCCAAACAATCATCTGATTTTACACGACCACACGCATAATCCGATCAAGTCAATAACGACATATGCCCGACATTTCAATTTATGGTATACAGTGCTTTTGATAAAAATTCCCGAACGTATTGAGCTCTTGATGAAATTTTTCAATTCAACAAACTTGAAATAAACGTAAACAAGAAAATATTATCTTTTCTTATAGGATCGCACTTAGTATATATTTTAAATGAAATTATAATTTTTAATGGGCTTTGTTACTCTTTCGGGTTGATGTTAAAGGCGCAACGTAAACGCAAGATGTTTACAAATAATTTGAGCAAAAAGGGAAGTATTTGAAGGAGAAAAAAAATGTGCATTATTATCGAGAGGAGCTACTACCGTAAATTTTCTGAATTTTTCTCGAGGTAACTCGAGCGAACGTTAGGTGCATGAGGAAAAAGAAAAGTTTGCTAACCCGTTGGTATAATTAACGAGTCGATCGAGAAGAGTCGAGTTCGCAAAAACGCAAGCATCATCGTTGAGACTCGGGGCATTGTCAACGTCGACAACGCGACAACCACCACCACCCCTCCTTTACGTCTCCCCTTTTATTTTCTTTGACTCGCGGCCGATAATTACTTTTTTCCTTCCTCTGTACTTTGTGTCTCGCGTCGTATACCGTCGGAGCTTTGCTCTTCCAATTTACGTGGCTCGCCTGTTTATATCCCGACGTGTCTCACGAAAACTGTTTGTTACAGACACTTTTATGCGACTTGATCATTCAATCTTGATCGGTACCTTAATCGACACCTTTCATTCAGATTCTTCATTCAATTCTTATTTTCCTTCCGTCATGTTGTACTTAATTTACGTTTAATTTGTCATTTAATAGTTTATTCAATAACGCTAATAATGCGGTTTTATTAGCTGATTCAGTAAACAATTGGTTAATTTTCGTTACTGCGTTATTACTAATATTTGTCATTACAATTGAATAACTATTACTAATTATTGCTGCAATAGTAAATCACCATATTTTTATGATCAATAAACGATTATTGTCTCTGAACTTACTGCAAACGGATTTTCAAATTTACTAAGATGATAATGAACTTTAAAGAATTTTAAAGAAACATTGAAGCATTATCAAGTTTAACTTTGGAATTTACATACTTCTATTAAATACGATTTGCATACATTTTCAATAAATTTGAAAAGTTCATATTTATGATTAAATTTTTCTTGCCTTTCAGACTTATAATATTTTTGATTTTTTAATTAATGTATATTTATGGTGAGCGATAATTTCGTAAAATTTAAGCAGCATGAAAATTAAGAAGTATTGTAGTATAACTCCTGTACCATGAGAGAAAGAAATACTTATCCTCAAGAATTTGTGTTTCATTTGATAGTTAACAAATATCGTTAGTTATAAATATTTATTTCTCTTTTTTTGCATTAATAATATTTACGTTTTCTATTGTATTATAAAATAAATGTATGTCTTTCATATCAATTATACTTAATTCTATATTTTATATTAATTACCTAAATAAAAATAAAATATTGCCCTTAAGATTTAATTAACGTTATAATTAATTTAAGTATAATAGTTTTTTAATTTTCTATTCGCGATTGTACGAGCTGCAATTCTCGTGTACAACAGTGATACTCGTAGTATCCGGTGAATGTGCGCTCGGTGAGCTCGTTATTTCAATGTAATACGTAAACTTTCTCGCTCATCCGCAAAAAACGTTCCATTCAGTGTTTTTAATTCTCTAACCTCCCGAAATCTGAGTCTATTTTCATAGTAAGCGCGAATCATAAGCACGAGATTTCGATGAACTTGCTGAACAATGGTGAGTAGTAATTTACGTTCGTGTCGCGTTTTCGCGCCCGTCAAGACGTCGCCTTTTATAACTTTTGCGCCATCGTGTATTTGAATTAGATACGACTACGGGAAAAGCTTTCACAGCGCCAATCTGCTAGTGTCAAACGAACGCTGTAAGTAGTGAAACTGCGAGTATAATCCGACTAGAAGCTTGCACGCTCAAATTCTTTTGTTTCACAGCAGTTATAGTATATATTTCTGACGATTCCTATAATATATATATATATATATATGATAAATAAAATCATTTGCGTGCAATCTTGCGATATTTGTTATTGTTAATTATTAAATTTTCAATGGATTCTACTGACTAAAAAAGTAATATTGTGTAACGTATAAAAATCATAATAATAATTGTATTAATAGTTCTGGTATTAATTTAATCAAAGCAATACTCATTAATTTTTCGACCGAAGTAAAATTTTTTCTTACTATGTTTACGACCTACATTTGAAACAATATTATTTTATAATTGACAAAACGCACAGAAAGTATAAAAAGTATTTAATTTTCACATAACAATAATTAAATTGTAGTTTTAAATAAATTGCACTTAATTATTGTATTCATCAGTTTCAAAATTTTACTGTCAATTACGGTAAACTACTTCACCAGTGAAAAATCTAAAGTTTGTCTTGGTTGATCAAGAAAGTTATAAAAAGTAAAGTGCACACTGTAATTCGAATTAAAGTACACTATGTCAAGCGCACCACAGTTGCATAAAACTTTTTGCCTTCTGATTAGATAATTTAAGGCGACAAGTCGGTATACCGTGTGAATCGACCAGCAATGTATATATAGAAATACCTAGGAAAATTGAGATTGAGAAATATCTGCAAGTTTCAGGTTACGCCTTCGAAATCTGCATGAAGTTAACGAAGCAGGTGCACGAACGCCCAGCTTAAACTCGCCTGTCGCATATATTCATCATCGCGTCTTTCTCGCGGTTCTCCCGTAGTTTCGATTAATTCGAAACTTTGTCCTTCTCTGGTACTGGAATCCATTGGTCTTTCTAAACCAAAGACCTTCTCTCGGCCATTATCAGGTTAATAAAAACCTTTTCCGGAGTGTCCCGGTTTTGTTGTCTTTTTGGCGAGTTAATTACGTCTGTTGCGCCCACCCGAGGTTTACGAGTAAAACAATGTCGACATTTATGCCGCGTGCACTTTAAAATTTTCATTGTGACGATGTAACAGCTGTAGTTTCGGCCACGTCGAAAGGAGTCGTAAGCTCCTGCGAATTTCGGCCTCCCGTATAATGTTATAGCTTTGGGATGCGCTTCGCAGTTTCTCACATTTATCACTATGAATTTTTTTTCCCTCAATTTCAGTTTTACTTTTTATTGCATATCTTACTTAATGTAATTGTGTATTATATTTTGCGATTGTACGTTCTTTGTTTTGGATACACTAACTTGTTAAAAAATACATGTAAAATATATAAAAACTTTGATAAGTTATTTTGCTTTAATATATTTAGTATGTAAAACTTTTATATGCGACGCGCATGTTAAAATGTAATAAATACTTAGAACTCAGTTTAATAAATTATTGTACTTCTCAATGAAAATCCTTTTATTAGATTAAGGTGTTTCCGCAATTATGAATATAATCACATTTATAAAATTCAGCTATTCATACAAATTAAATAAAGTTAAATTTATAAAACAATTTAAATCATAAAATGTTTTAGCTTAAAGTACGTTCAACTATTTGATTGGTCTTTTTGTACAGTTCTGAAAATGAAATTATATAATGAAATTATTCAGAAAAATTATGCTAAAAGCATTTAATTTTCGAAAACTCAAGTGCTTGAGCGTTAAAGCGAAATATGCTATGTTTGTATTCAAGACTACGTTTGCACTTACATTTGAGATCACCTTTGCATCAAGTTCGCTTTAAAGCTGTTTGCGAAAATAAGTAAACTTTAATATTTGGCGTTAATGCATTCCTAAGACAGTCAAGCAGTTGAGTACATAACTTTTACGGTTCAAATTTTACGAATGTGCTAGAAAGATGATTCAATTATGTGCATTTTTTTCATTCCGACGGAAATGTAATAGAAAAAAGTTAACTCGATCTTTTCGCAATCTCTGCATACTTTTTTGTGTAATACTAGGTATTTGTATTCTAAAACGGTAGAAACTTTAGACTATAAGTTTTAGAGCCATAATAAAAGTATTGATTAAACGTGCACTGCAGTCGCGAAGAGAAAATAAGGAAAAGAGTTTAATAATAAAAATTTTACTTTCGCTTCATGTTAATTTGATTAGTTAAAAATAAAAACTTCTTTACTATTAATATATATTTAGTTTTATTAAAACTGGTTTATTACTCATGTAGCTATTAGAAAGTTACTCTAAAACTAATTTGATTATATATATTTGTTAATTTTAACATAAAAAGGAGATGTCACAAGTTATCGTTAAGTAATGTTTTATTTAGATTTTGTTATGTTTGAATAAGTATTATAATGACATTTGTTACGATACCGAAATATTGATGTGTGGATATAAATAAGAAACAATATGTAACATTAAAATAATTTTAATTTGCTTAAAATATGAATAAATTATATAATTCCTTACTATTAATTAAAATTAATAATTATACTCGAAGAAAATATATAAAATACTTACAATGAAAAATCTATGTATATAAAACGTGTCAGTAGAATGGGCATGAAAAAGGTGTATATTAAAAAAATTTTAATATTCCGCGCTGACAGTAGTACATAAAAAATGATAACGATAAAGATCATAAAATGGCATGTATAATGAATATATCTACATACAAGAGTTAATAAATAGATACACTAGCAATTTAGCGCGACGTGATTACATTGAAATAAATATCTGTATTATATTTTATATAATTGCCAACAACTCATAAATCAAATACATTT
Organism: Theocolax elegans; assembly: GCA_026168455.1. Lineage (NCBI taxonomy): Eukaryota > Metazoa > Arthropoda > Insecta > Hymenoptera > Cerocephalidae > Theocolax > Theocolax elegans. The sequence goes on from CM047425.1 coordinate 95,677,201, forward strand.
ACCAGATCATAATTGAATTTCATATCAATGTCCATCATATTTACACATACATGCACGCGCACGTGCCCACACGTACGTCCACACATGCGCACGCACGTACACAAATATATCTAATATATTATATAAGCATATATCTAATGAAAATCAAATGGAAAAGAAAAGATAAATATTTTCTACAGCTCAAAAAATGTTGGATAAACTTTACGGTGAAACGTAGGTTTTGCGCCATTTAATGGATAAATAAATCGGACGAGGGTTATGCAAGCTCACCCATAAGTAAGCTCGTCGCGAGTAATCGAGGATTAACACCGGTAAACACTCGCTCGTCAGCCAAACACAAAGCCAAGAAAAACAAGGATAATGACGGGCAACGCCCAATCGCTCGAACGTTATGAAAAATCGATAGAGCATAAATTAATTCGCCAGCGTGAAACGGGTTGACGCGCGCGCTCTCGTGTGCTATATACGCTGGCGGTTCGCACGGTAATAGAATTTTCGCCCACTATACTCTCCCCTTCTCGCTCGCTCTCTGGCAATGGCATATACAGTGAACGGCCTATACGCGTTTTGCCTTCGGCATCGACCGAACGACTCAAGGCCCGAAAATAACGCGTCTATTTCGTTGCAGCGCGAAATGCATGGAAATGCCCCAGAGGGGCTTCTTTCGATTTTGGTTAACTTTCATCCATGTGTACAATTGGATACTTTGTCAACCGCTTGATGAAAGGCGTATTTGCCTTGATATTTCGTATAACAGACGGTTTGACTTGAACGTATTTTTCACGCATTTATTGTGATAAATTATTAGAGCAACTATGCCTTGGGAACTAAATTTAAGTGTTTCGTTAAGATTACACTGTAGTCTAAGAAATAATTCGATTAAATGTGCAGAATGTAATGTAATTTATGTAAAAGATCTTGATTCTTTTGCGTACTATGTACTTTTTTAAAATATTGTACGTGCATGCAATGAACGCGACAATTTCATAAGTACTTGGAAAATTAAGCTGTGATTTCTTTTGTACGTATTTTATTTAATCAAAGTGCTGTTTGTCCATTAGTACACAAAGTAATCCATGAAATGCTCTAAATTTATTCCCAGTTCTATAAATTCACCTTTTACTTAAATATAAAATCAAGTATTCAGAAAATGTGTAACATATATTTTCATAACAATATACGTAATTACTTTAATAATGTAAACAAATTAAGTATATAACTGGTTTAAGGGTCGAAATGTAACTATCGTTAAATGCGGCGCATAAATTAGCTTATTATATAACAAACACATATAAAGTAGATATAATTCATACTTACATTAAGTTATTGGGATAACGCGGATAAAATAAGCTCGCGAGTACGTGTTATTATCTGTAGCTCACTACTTGAAAACTTATAAGTCATAATATTCCTCATGGGTAAACTATGAAATCAAGAACAGTTATGAAACTGGGTTGTGTCGAATAACTAACAAGTCGAAACTAAAAGTGATGATCTAGTTTCAAAATTAACACTCAACCTATTTTAAAATAAAAAAAAATAATAAGAGAATTTCGCGTGATAATTAAGAAATTGCTCAAGAACCGTCAGAGTACAGAAATACTAAATGTAAACTTACTTATAAAATGTTTAATTAAAATATTATATGAAAGTAAACTTTTAGAGCAAATCAACTGTTTAGACATATTAAAGAAGTTTTATTTTCTGAAACCGTTACTTGGTTTATTTTCTCTTTTTTAATTCATCGCTTCATTATGAATAAAGCTAAAAATATATCCTGAATGAAATTTATTTATACACAAGCTACTTTAAAATATTCTTCGGTGAATGGATCGAAATAATAAATTTAACTAACAATGAAAGAATTTCAATTTTTACATTTATTTTGTGACATTTAATACAATAGGGTTTGCATTTTTCTCACTGTGAATACATACAATATTTTTATAAATAATTTTGGTTAATTAGTACATCATCGTTTTTCGACAATAAATATTAAAAATTAATTTTTTATTCATTGTTTGTCAAGTTCAATATATCATCGTATTCCCAAGAGAATTTTTTTTAAGTAAAATCTCTTTTTAACTATCAAAGCTAGAAATTGTTTTTACATTTCCCTAGAGTGATGAATCGTTCTATATGAAAGTGAATTATTTTTTTTTGTTGAAAATATGGATATAGAATGTATTCTAAAATGGAACTGTATCCCGGTATACAGTAAATTTCGAAAGCTCGAAACCTCTTACAAAGTAAACTATTGTTTTGTTTTTACTATAGCAAGTCATATTCTTGGTCAGGATAAATTTTCTCGTAATTGTAAAGTATTTTATTTTCATTTAAACTTTTATAAACTCATTTAAACTCGTAACGTTGTTAATTTAGTCGACTACGACACGGAAAAAATAATATAACTTAAACCAACATAAACGTAGATAGCAAAACGATTTTTCATCGCAAGATATGAACATGGTTAACCAAATCAACTTATCTAGTAACAAATATCGCAATTATTTATAAATAACAGTGGCTGTAGAGTAATTAATATATTATACCTATCTGTACAAGTTTTAATCCTATAATTAAAATATTGATTTCCATTATGTATAATATCAATTTATTGAATTCAACAAAACACGGGATGTCGTCACACCTACTTAAATTTATTTCAGGGAATGTATTTAGATAGTTTAATTATTTACTTTTAACAAAGAAGATTTTACTGGTTTGGCTATTTTATTTTTTCCGTGCAATTTAAAAAAATTTTGTACGAATTCAAATAAAAAATAAAAAAATTAAATACTTCCGACGACATTCCTTTTGTAGATTGAATAATCTATCATTCGCCTGACTACCAAAATTGTCGAAACGATAAAGACGTACAACCACCAGCAAAGTCATGGAAGACCGTTCAACATTTTGATCTGACATAAAATCTTAACGCGTCTACTGATAATCGCGCGAAGACGAAGCAGTTCGAATAGAATATGAGAGGATCGCGAGGAGCGGCTCATGAAGCGCCGAGCAACGTTAAACCGTCCAAGGGTATATGGGCGCGGCCTCAAATTAACGCTGCCACAAGTAGAGCATAAAGTCCGGAATTTGGTTGCCGCGGCTTTATGATCGCGGACATATCACAGGTGGAAAGAGAGAGCGAGTGAGCGAGGGTGGGGTGAGGGGAGTGGAGGGTACGGTTCGCGCGATATTTCGCAATCCGCGTTCCGACCTCTATTACCGCCGGCAGATCATACCCCTTAGATCTTTGTAGCTGGGGATCACGCAATTTCGACTATCGAACGGAGAGGGATTATGGAAATGGTCCTGCCCGGAAAACTCGTCGCGCGAGTTTATACGAGCTGATCGCGTATAGCTTGAGTTAAGTAATTCCTTTCAAGGACTTGGACGGTCTCGATGTATACATACACAGACTCATACACACATTCCGATAGGATTTTCCGTGAGCGTTGATTCGTGTCGGTTGATGACCAGCTTATCCGGAGATGCAAAGATGAGATGTCGGTCATTTGTATTCTGCTTTTGTGCGTTCCTCAGACACTGTTGTTTGTATTTATTATTGTACACGTCTACCGGTACTATCGATGCAAATGTTATCAACAACTTCAGTTTTTTCTTTTATTTTCTGTTTATTTTCAGAAAAATCTAATTTTCTGAAACCTGCGAGTGTAAAAATAATAATGAACAATCTCGCGTAATTATTCAGGACAGAAACTTCCAAATAGCGCATGCGTAGCACGCAAAGTAATAAACCATCGTGAAGGGTAGTTTCACCCTATCCTCTACATAACCGCGACAGAATTGTAGCTAAAAATTATCGAACAAAGCTAAAATGAAAGCTAAATAAATAATCATCTCTAAATAGAAATTAACGCATTTGTGATATATTTTAAACTATAAACTAGCTGTTTAAACAAAAATGACCAAACGATTCATAATTAGCAGCCAAATAATGGTTTTTATCTAACCTCAAAATGCTTAATTTCTGTTATTATCGTTGTTTGAAAAAATACAGCACAACAGTTAAGCGAGAGATCTGACCCCTTACGTCGCACGTACATAAATTCAAAGGAAGTCGATTTGTGTGGAAAAGGACAAGTGGGGTATCGTGAAAGCCCCTGAGGCGGCAAGTACACACGATAAATATGTGCGCAGCATCACCTGATGGCGTGCACTTCCACCCCCGGAAATTCGGTTAAATAACGCGCTTAAGTCTCGAGGAGTCGACGTTCGGAAATGCCATTAACTTGAGACAATTGCATTGGAGTGGATTATCTTCGGTTGCACACCTTCCTCTTACCCCTTATCTTCTAACCGTTTATTGCCTCGCATCGTTCCTAGTCTCGGCCAATGTGGGTAAACCATTCTTATTTTTCTTATTCCCCACCGTTTAGTGTGTAAAGTATGCTTTACCTCGAAATTGGGTACTTTACGTTGGATAATACTATGATGCATTTTAAAGCAGAATTTATTTATGTGGGTTTAAGGATACTATTATATATTTTATTATATTTATTTTGAAGTTTACCTATTTAATTGAATCTTTTATTTTATCAAATTATATCTTTTTATGTTTATGATCATTTTCTTATTTTCAAGATATTATAGGTAAACGATTATTTTTTAAATATAATTTTCTGCATGCGTGACATAGCAGGGTTTTCAATTAATGCACACATGTATAAAATAAGGATATATTCATTTTTTTACAATTCGAAATGTTGGAAATATTTAATATTCAATACTGTTAATTTAATAATTATAATTAAATAAATAATATTTTCATACAAACGTATTCAATTCTTTGCTAATTTTATCATTGTAATTATATAATTATAAAGCGCAATTAAATTATTCGTATAATTTTCATTATTTGACAAATATAATACATTATTATACTTTTAATTTGTGTATTAAATTAAATGATTATTATACTTTGTCAATAAATAAAAGTTGAAATAATTTGACTTGTGTACTGAAAATACACGCATCTACTTAATGTAGTGATTAAAGTTGAAATGAATAAACATGAAATATTGGAGCGTAATTAAAAATCGATAAAAAATATGTCTTCAAGTAATACTTATATCAATAACAAAAGTGTTTTTCGCCAAATTAATTGTAAGGTATCGCGAATTAAAAGTATGCCCGTATAATTAAAAAATTAATTCAGAGTTGCGCCCAACCTAGTAAAAATAAAATACGATTACAAAAAGAGGTTGGGCGAAGAGAAAAAGAGGAAGAAACATGATCCCAGGAGACGAAGAAGCAAAGGAAATTTGTTTTTCTTCCGCCCTCGACTTTTATGTTTTTCTTTCGTCTCGCGTTTAATTACCACTGGCCCTATTTGAATAAATTAAAATTCATACTGCTCATTTGTGTAAATTATTCATTCCAACCAATGCCTTGGGTTTGTCACGATTTCTCTGTACCTTGATCTTTTCTTTCGTAGAGTTTTCTTTCTTTCGGAAATAGAAAGGCACACTGAAGTCGGCAGGTTTTTTCGTTTCGCGTGATTCCCTTTATAGCGTCTTTTACGCTTGTCATATGCAAATTCTACATGCGCAAACGACGTAAGATAGGACATCTTATACTTTTGCACCAGTCAACTCGTATCATTTTTTTATCGTGCGATCAAAACCTTTTTAATGCTCATTTCGTGCACTGTTTAGATGAATGTAAACATTTATATACATTTCCTTTAACAATTCTCTGGTAGATATTGCTCGATTTTAAATAGATATTTGATAAAGTAAAACGTAAAATGTTTTATGCTTCGTATATTTTATTGATATTGTTACCATATAACACTAGATATAATAAACTATTGTCGTATTTACCTCTTAAACAAGTTAGAGGACTCAAAGAAATGTGTATAAATAAGTAATATTTAATTGAGTTAAATAAATATTTATATTAATTGAATTAAGTTCTACAATAAGTAACATTAATTTAATATAATTCTTTATGTTTATTTCAACTGAATATTGTTAGGGAGGACGAACAAGAAGCATAGCTTGTAGATATTAATACGCGATAATTAATATACGTAATAATATCTTAGTACATGCAAATAAATATATTATTAAAGGTCTAATTTTTTATTTTGTGTCTGTTTGTATATATATTTATTTGCATAAATATATTATGATGGTAATAAAAACACAAACGGTAATAAAAAAATCAATGAATTTAGAGTGAGCATATATGAAGTAGATACATAGATTATAAAAGTAAAAGACCATGAGATTCCGGAAAACACACATTATAAACTTATCAATTGATTTTTAATAAATAATGTATTAGAATTAAATGGCGCTTTTTCATCTATAACGGCCAGAATATTTTGCAACGACACGCGCACGTAAACATTATTCTTACGATCTATTCCTCCCCGAAAATACGTCAAGTCGATGCCAAGACGCGCGGCGAACTGATAAATATGGAAATTAGGAAAGACCATCTCGTCGCCAAGGCAAAGTTATCCCGAGGTCGCATTGAAAGCTCTCTCTCATCGACTCCTGCAAACTTCCCTATGCTCTACACCTTATTAGTTTGATGAAAAATAGCTTCTTCTAACTCATTCTATATATTTTTTTTCCTTATCGCTAGTTCTTCTATTCTCGCTATCAAGTAATTTTTTTTTTTCGATCGCTCGTTAAAGTTTGCTCGAGGATGCTCATTCAAGTGCAAACTGAACTTGAGGATAGTTTATAGATGCGACGAAAATTGAATATATTAACTGAAATACGGGTCAGGCTTAGTTTAAATTGCATTCAAATTTGTATAGGTTATATATAAGGTGGGTAAAAGGTAATTCATTTCTATTACTATGTACGCTACGATATGAAATTGTCGCGAATGTTGTTAATAAACTTTTAATTGTTTAACTTCCTAATTATAACGTTACAATCTTCTTAATTAAAGTTGACCTATATAAATAAAGTATATTGCGGTTTACATAACTAATGAACAAGGGGCGTCGATGCAAGGAATTTCCTTAATACTTTAATATGTGATAACGAATTTTTAGCGAATGGATTAACTCAGAGAAAGTAAAATATCACAAGCTCGTGTATTTTAAGAAATTTATCAGCCATACGAAATATACAAAAATATGTATAAGATTTTTAATTAATAACTTGCGCTTGTAATTCGTGTTAATGCATGCTTAAATTTTCTGATTGAGAATCGTAAACTCAATTTAAATTCCTTTAATCAAACTTTTTAATAACTGTGAAATTAAAAAAAAACGCACAAAATTACTAAAAGGAAATTAATTAATCGTTAGCTTGCTAGTCTGAGGCTTGTTGAATTTCTCTGGAACTTGGCAAAACAATTAGCTCTCGCACGATCAATTAATTTTCTTTTGCGAATCTTCGTTAAAAGGTATAGCTCGGGCTACAGATATGAAATAAAAGTTGCTCCTTTAATAATCATAGTCAGATACGTGAACTTAAAAGTCTCATCAAAATTTTTATTGCGAAATAATAAAACAAAAATAATACTTGTAGATAAATTGTGGTAGTATAATAATATTGTATGTTTTGCCATTTGAAATTTTAAGTTCGCGCTATAGCTATTATGTTTCAATATACTCGACTAGCGGAGATGTGAAAGAAGACGATCGATTATTCTTTACTCGGCATCTATTCTACAAAATATTTCACTACTATCCTTTTTACATCTATTAACTTATGTTACATTATGTACCAACAAAAACCTGTAATACATAGTCCACACAAGTAAATTTTGTTTCCTCCCTTTTTTACTTTCTTTCGTTTCTAGTTGCACTTTACTTGTCTCTTTGAAACCAGAAACATAAAGCTGCGTTTTATACTTACATTTAAGTCTCTTTTGGTACAAAAAATTTCTAAAATATTTTGACATTTTTAAAATTACTTAAAAAACTAGTTTATTCATAATAATTCGCGTTATAAATAATATAGTTTATTGTGATATTTACTCTAATTTCTAATAACTGGTATAAAAATGTACCATTTGACTAAATTGACATTAAAGATTATTTTTTATATGATATACATTTATGTAAATATTTTAAGAGAGTCTATGCAATGTTTTAATTTTGTGGTAGCACGGTAATTGTAGATATGTTTTTTTCTTAATTATATAAGATACATATTTAAATTCTTAAAAAAAATTGAAAACGAAATGTAACTAATGTTTATTTTAGTAACACTGCGTAAACTATATTACATTAAAAATTCAACAACTCAAATGTCATATGTAATCAGCTCATTCAGCTTTGGATTGATTTAATTATTAGATATATCGAATGATTATTCCCCGCTAATTGATTGTGCATTTATACACAAGCCTCTTAACCTATTATATCGACAAACAACATTTCGTCATTTTATTATTTAATTAACATGTCAGTAACCACCAAATTCGACGAAAAGCGTATTTTCCATATCCAGTCAAACTAAATCAAAATTATCGGATGATATAAACAATCATGTACTTCTTTTCGTATACAACCGTTTCTTGTAAGGCTCATCTTCTTATTTTTCGACCAGGCACTCGAGTAAAAAGGTAGAGGAAGATGGACGCAGACACGCAAGACACGACCGAGCCTCATTAGCTATAGCGCAGTTGAAAAGGAGTAAAGCTGGTTTCGTTCTTTTAGTGAATAAGAAAAAGAAAAAGATAGAACAAACAAGATAAAAATAGAAAAAAGTAAAGATCCGGGGGAACCCTTTTCTGTTAAAGAGAAAGTGAATTTTGCACCGAAAAACCGTGGCTAAGAGATGCAACAATTTTCATCCCCTGTGATTGCTTTTTTCTCAGTGTGTGATGAACGGATTTTACGAACGTACATCTGATGGATCAGTGAACTGGACTCGCGTCTTCTTTTTGCTGAGAATGGATTTTAGGAGATTGTTTGCAGTAGAGGAGTTTTTTAACCGCTCGATGGTTCAATTAAAAAATTGTCAGGAGTTTAAGCGCTACTTTCGAGTATCATAGGAAAACTTTCTTTGGAAAAGTTTTGAGTGAAGCGTTTTTACTTTATGTGTCACTTCAAAGATAAAATTTTGCCTTTGAATTTTGACGCACAGTACTTCAAAGTGTCACACATCTAAAAAGGATTGCTGTTGTACTATTTTTGTTGAGAATGCAAACGTGCTGAATAATATAGTAAATTTTATTATACATATACTTTATATTTTAAAATGTCGCGGGATAATTATTATTTCCCACTGAAACTACGAAAAAATTTACAGTTTTACCTGCCAAGCTAAATTAAGGTTAAATAATTATAATTACGAAAAGCATCATTTTGTACAAACCGCATTTGCGATAATTTATTAAAATTTAAACACCTTCTTATTAAGATATTTCTTTTGATATCTGCAATTATTTTATCGTTTTTAATGAGATAACAATATTTTGTATAATATTATTGTTTTAATTATACTCACACTGAGTAATATTTTTATAGTATTTGTTAAAAATAAAAAATAAATTTACATTAATGAGAATTGGTAAAGCTCGAACGATTACTGTAAATGCAGCGTATTAAAATATAATGTTTATTCTTAAACGTGTCTTTCACAAATATAATCAGGAATGTATAAATTTGCAGACAGTACAATTCCGTACTGATATATATATTAAATCTGTAGAGCAAAGATTCGTGTAAATATAGGTATAAGTTTAGTAGTACGAGATGTTGAGAAAGCAATAATCGTGTTAAAATGTTTACCACGATACTGAAGTCCGAGCCGCGTGAACACAACGCTTGTCCAGACAGTGTACAAGGAAACCGATCGGGGAAGACGTTAGCTCGGTCTTAGCCCTCGAGGTTGGATGCGCGGCGTCGATCGGCTTGGAAGTTAAGTAAAGTCGAATCAAGCGCGTCGGCAACTTTGCCCATTAATCTCGGACGGACCGAAGTTGAAGGAGCGAAAGAGAGATAGGGAGTGGGAGAGGGAGACAGAGAGGGTTAGAGAGAAAGAGAGAGAGGGGGGAGAGGGGGGAGAGGGGGGGAGGGAGACAGCCAGAGAGTGAGAAAGATTAACGGTGACCAGTAAGCACGTAGTCGTTTCTCGTATACCTACCCGCAAAGAAAGAGGCGCCATAAACGAAGGGAGAAAGAGCTGCATAAGAGCTTCCGGTAGGAGCTTTCCTTTCCCTATGATAGAAAATGTATCTCCATCGTGCGGAAAAGATTATCCAACGCGCAGCTTCTATCGCTCTCTCTCTCTCTCTCTCTCTCTCTCTCTCTCTCACTCCCTATCTTTCTCGAAATTGAAACGGGCAGACGAGAGACAAAAGTTCCCGTTTCCCGGTAGTTTCGGAGGGGAATCGTTCCTCAATAGGTTTTTCGTCGACCGGTGGAGGTTATAGTCGAAGAGAAGATTTCTTCTGGCAAGTGCACCGCCAGTCGTTCGTAGATTCGATGACTGGCGGAATAGATTGCGAGATCCATATCGTTCGTGCACGGGGACCGATTCACTCGGGGTTTCTCTTTCTCTCTTTTTCCTTTTCGCTCCTCATCCGCGGAGAGTCGCCGGAAATATCGACGGCGCTTTTTTACTCGACTTTCCTTTTTTATTATTTCTCCTCGTCTTTCCATTATTTCAACCGAGTTTCTTATGTGGGTTAAGAAGGCCCCGAGAGTAATTGCACAAAATACCTTATTGACGCAATCCTTCTTAGATGTGGTACTGCCTTCACTCTATCACTTGGCTTCTGCGATCGAAGAGCCTGCTTTTTATTAAGAATGCCCTATCTCGACGTCTCAATTGATTGTTCAACGTTACTGGGAAGTACATTAGTTAAGCTACTTCTGGCTTTGCCTGTTGCTTACTTTCTCTTCGGAATAGATTTTATTGTCAAACTATTTATTTCACTTGTCTGCTTCTTTTATTCGCGAATTGATTTTCCTCCTTATTTAATTTTTAATACATTCAGGAGGGAAAATTCATTCCTATGTTTAGATGAGCCATTAACAATCAATATCACCTAGTATAAGAATCAATAATGCTTTACAAAAGAAATTGAAGAACGTAGTGAATTATAATTAATAAATTCTATTAATTGTTTGCTACAATACCTGCAATATCTATTTATGTAAGACTTTAGAAAAGCTGTGCTACTGTTTATTCACTCTTGAAATAAAAATTACAGACTACAGCAAACGTTTATAGTCCAAAGTAGTATACAATAAAAAATAACATTTTGCCGATGCCCAGATCATTAATTTAAGCACTCAAAATTAGTATGTGAACTATGTGAATGTAAATTCTAATATAATTATGATAACAGATAACTAAATAAGATTAAACTAAATATAAACACTAAATAAGATATGTACTTAAAACAAATAATTAAATTTAAATACAAGGATAAATGCCTCGCTTAAAATAGAACGAGAATTAAGTGTTATGTAAAATCATAGATTAGTTTAATAATTCTGTTTATAATATTATACACACTTTTAAATATAATTATTATAATGAAAATATAATTACAGAATAAATGATTGATGTAGTACGATTCATATTTAACTAAACAGACAAAACTTTAAACATCCATGTATCGTTTTCAAGTAAAACTTTAATATTATTATTATCCTCTTATAAGATTCACACAGTCAACGCGATATTTCAAAAAGGAAAAAACAAGATATTTCAAACGTAAATAATTTTCATCCGCGAGCGCGTATAAAAGCATCAAAGTTAACAAAGCGACGAAGTCCGGTTTGATATAAAAAGTAATCAGCGGCAAACATCGCGAGTGACGCGTGCAATAAAACTCTTGGTGACGCACCGGCTCGTTTGTAAACTTACAGATGGCTAGATTATCAGTGGTACGCGACCCATGTGCTCGTCTCTCTCGGATTCGTACACTCGCATTCAGTTCGTTGGAGCGCGGTTGCTTTTGCCCACTTCTCGTTTCGGCAAGTGGGTGGGAAGGGCGGTAGGGAGGTAGCGAACGCGCCTGCCTTCACTAAACTGCAATTCGTTTGTTTCACAGATAAACTCATTCGGGCGTGGCTCTTACGCAAGCCGCTTAATTGAAAGCCATCGCAAACTGAGCCTGGACAACTTCGTCACTGCACGCGAAAGCGATCTTCGCTCACGTTGGTGAGCACCACAAAAGGACGATCCAAAAGAACAAGCCAACGAATGGAGCCCCGGTGATGTTGTAGTACCTGCCCGGACGATGATCCTCTTGCTGGGCGAAAAGGCGTCGCCGCTAGATTATGGATCGCTTGGGTTTCCGAGCGCGACAACGTCGCAGCCGGCTTGGAAACGATCGTGACACGTTGCTGCGACTCTCGGCTTTGGTTACCCGATAATTAGCGATGATGATGCATGAGCCGAAACTTTCCTGCGATCGTTAAACGAGGAAGTGCCTGCACCTATCGATGAAACTTTGTTAGTCGCATACCAAATGCCCTTTCGATCCATCTAGGACCAAGAGTTAGGTGTTATACAGGCCTTGTTGTATCGAGGAGCCTAAATGTCATTTTTAGATAGAATTTTTCGATGCGTTTACACTTTTACGTACTTACCCTTTTGTAGATTGAAACGAGTAACTTAGTCAATTCACTTGCTCAAAGAAGCAACATAGTAAAATCAAAAAATAGTAATACTACATTTAAATTGTTGACAAGAATACGGACTAAGCATTTAAATAAAATAATGTCCTTGGCCGATGCGATCACGCGTAGGCACGTTAAATTCCGTACGAGTCTCTTGTAATTTTTCACGGTGTGTGGCCTGGGGCGTATTCTCGGCTACATCGGCGGGAGGCCGGTGGGTGCCGCCATGTCGCAGCCCGGCACAGGTTCCGGCTTCAATATTGGTGGAACAACAGGTCAAACTCAAACTGTTCAACAAGAAGAGCCTTGTCAAGGACGGGAAAATGGTAGGGCCTCTACCGACATCTTGGCAGAAATATCAAAGTCAGATACATCCAATGGTTTTGAGACTCGAGGTAACGTGACGCGTAGTCAACAAACGTCAATGGGAAGCGAAGCCAAAGGAGAACAACAACATTCGAGTGGAAAGAAGCAACAAAATCTTCAGCAGCAACATCACCAATCGCATTTGGAAGAACGACCAGCGTCCGTTCCAGTTTTACTTACGCATCAACCGTATCATGATAACGTTGTGATCGACAGGGTACAGTTTGTTTCTCAAGGGCCAGCTCAACCTATTCCGGTGCATGCAACGCAATTCGCACCAGAGTACGTAATTGCTGCACCTTCGGATTCACTTCAATACTCGCAATTACACGGCGCAGTATACAATACTCAGGGTCAGTATGTATCACGAGATACAACTTTTATCGACTCAGGTCTTTATGCACAGAATGTAGCAATAGCGGCTGCTCAAGGATCGTATGTTCAACAGTCGTCGCAGGTACCTAGCGGACAACCACCAACGTATTACACTAATAAAGGTCTTGGACTTCCTCCACCCGTTGCCACAGGGTATGTTCACTTTGCCCCGCAGATTCATTACACTCAGTATCCGCAAAGTGTAATGAATACAGCGCAGTACAATTCTCAAAAAGGAATGTACCCACAACAGTACAGTCAGCAGCAACAAACGCAACAGCCGTCTTCTGCACAACATTCTCCGAACCCGCAAAGGTTTTCTCAGGAACTTTCTCAATATCAAAGTCAACCTATTATTCAGCCTATTGCACAGAATGTAGCGCATTCGCAATCGTGTAATACTGAAAGAGCGTCTCGTGGACCAAAACCTATGGTGCCACCGCGTGGAAATTCTAAAATAACGCACGAATCAGGGCACCGTAAATCAGCGAGCGTTGATGTCCCAACACAGAAGCAAAAAGGTGCTGAAAGTAATTCAACAGAAAGTCAAACTCAAGAATCACAGCAACAAGTTCTTCCCGGGCAAGATAATCAAGATAGGCGCTATGTTGTGACTATGAATCAAAACCCACGTACTAGACAAGATGGACTGTACGTCGAAGCAAATGGAGAATCGTCTAGGGAACAGGCAGTAGGAAATGACACTGGAAACGCCGAATGCGGTATTTATGTCTCTAGATCAGACCATAGAAAATCTGTTTCCGTAGATGTTACTAATAGTTTCCAGAGACGTAACGATACTATAACGTTTACATTTCCTGGAGAAGGAAGTAGTCAAAAGGATTCTACGTTATTGACTACTCGTAAACCTATCTCCAATACGAATGTTGCAGATCATAAACCCGTCGACATAAATGTTTCGAATTTTCCCACAGAGCAAAGAAGGTTAGACATTAACGCAGGCCTACGTATGTCCCCTATGCCAGTACTTCCACCATTATCAGTAGCGCCTAAAGGTATACTAGTTAGTGGAGAAAGAAAGTCCGTAGAATGGAGTAGTTTAAGTCCAAATCAGCGAATGTCAGTTCCTCAAGAAAATAGACGTTCTGATTATTTTGAGGATCATCGAAGATCTCCAATGACCATAGACGCTAAACGGTACGAAGAAATTAGGAGATCACCAATGGCTTTTGTGCCAATTCGCGATCCAAGTAACGATCGAATAAATCAAAAAAGTCCGAATAATTTAAATAATCAAAATTTTGAAAAGACTAGAGCTGAGTTAGCAATGTGGGCAGAGCAACGGCAACGGCAAGATATGGAGAATAGGATGATGCAAGGCCGTGATTTATATACAACGAGCCCTCGATCCCGCAATCAGTCGGAAGAAAGAAGGCCTGATAGTAGAAATTACGTTACTATTGATAAAGAATCTAGAATGCCCGTTACGCAATCTGCCTTTCAACCAATTGCTAATATTAGTCAAAGTTCAATAATGGAACAGAGAAGACATTTACGACATGTAAGTGCCGATCTGACAAAACACATGGAACTTTCAAGAAAAGAATTTGATGACCAACATTTGACGGGTTCTGTAGTCGATCTCGGTACTACATCCATGTCAACATCGACGTCTAATGTTATTTCGCAACGAGCTAGTCCTAATATATGTTATCAATTCCCAGCGCATAGTGAAACTAAATTAGATTCGAAAATGTCATTGAGTATAGTAACTGACTTTAATGAAGCTCCATCGAAACCTATTGAACAAGTAGATCATATAATACACAGTCATCGTAAAAGTCAAAATCTATCAAACCTCTTGACTATTACTAAGAATCAAGAAAATTCGCAACATATTATAGAACAAAATAACGATAAACACGATTCTCAACCACTATCATGTCCGCACATGCACAATCAACACCACATCGATTATCTTTCGGATAAGCTGACTCATTGCGAACGACAACAAAGTAATTTGCATGCAAAATTACAAACGTTACAATCGCAAAACGAAATTCTCGATAAAGTTGCTCAAATTCAACTTCAAAATGAATTTCACACGCGAATGCATAATCTACATCTGCAAAGCCACCTTGCAGAGAAATTCAGTCAAAAGCAAAGTTCCGAGTTTTCGCAAGGAAGCTCAGATAACGACCAGGATCAAACTAACAAATCAATCTTGAACCAGTGTATCAACGCGTCTAGGCAGCTTTACCAACAGTCTTTGCTAACCACAGTAGGACCGCAATTACATGCCACAGGTTATCTTCCTACGGAACGGAGCTCCCCGAGGCTGCAGTTTCAGCAGGCGCAAGAGGATTCAGATCTTAGCGATTCGATCCAGATACCGAATATTTCGCAAATGCCCCTGCCGAGCCTCTCACAATTCGATCGTGCTGACGTCTTGCCTCGGAGTGCACTCACCCAACACCAACGCATGCAAACGTCGAACGACAATCACGAGAGCGCAACATGCTCGCAAATGGGGTTATCCTCGTTAAGTAGCACGAATTTCACTGGAACTTTAAAGAAAGTACCTCCTGAAAAACCACCGAGAACGTCCCTCATCGTACAATCGCCTGACACGGAGGTAAGCTTCATGCAAATTAGCCTTGCATGAGTGCCTACTTAATGTGTCTACGTGTTCGTTTTTAAGTATTAAAGTAATTAGAACGTTATTTTAATTTCAGCATTCAGTTATTTGTTTTTAAATTATAATGCACGATGCACGATCGTTGTGTTTATCATTTGTATTTAAAAATGACAAACTGTTTTAATTGTATTTTGCAATTGTACCTGTGTTAGTTATGAATTTTTTAATACATACACGGAGAAATATGCATGAGGCAAAATTGTCACAGTACTGAAGTCAACACTGTCGAAATAAAAAAAAAATAAAAAAATTTTTACTAGGATTCGTGCAATGTCTATCATAAACTATTTTTTTTGATATTTTTTGACAATATGTGATTTCATTACTAAAGACTATGCTAATTTTTAATGTAAAATTTTTCTCCATGTATTTATATAAACTATAGATTAATTGTGAATGTGTCAACGTATCAAATCAAATAGATAATTAATATAAATATGTAAAAATACAAATATTTAATGTTTGATTACAGAGCAATCGAAGTCAACCCGCTATTGGACTGAAGTATACTTCAAAGACGAGGGTGAGTGTCTTTACTATAAAACACGTACATACACACCATGTCATAAAAAATGTATTATGTATTTGTTTATATTATTATGAAAATCATTTTTATATATGCATAAACCATACGTCACAAAGTCAAAGCACGCACGAACAATATAAAGTTTCTCGCACTTCTAAGCATACCAAGTTTTCCCCCTTCTTTGGCATTCTCTCTATTTGATATTCAATGTCGTTTTCGATAGGATTTTTCTGACCGGAAAACCCCTTTCCAGAAGTAGATTCCGCTTGAGCGACCATAGTTTCCTCGGTTTTACCGATAAGGACAAAGAGAACGCGGTCGAATGCCAGGAAGAGGGAGCGAAAGGGATAGTGCGAGTATGTGAGAAAGGAAGAGAAAGCGAGAAACAAAGACCGATACAGAGGAACAGGATGAGGGAGAGTGAGCTACCGAAAAGGGAGGAAGATGAAACCACGGGTAGGAAAGTCCCCGCTCTCTTTTCCATCTCTCTCCTTTCTCGCGTCCTCGATCGCTCTCTCTCTCGCTCTCTTTCTCTCTCTACACTTTCTAGATGCATCTCGCGAATACTAGCGTAAAACACTTCCGGTTCACGTACAACCCTCTGTACGCCACGTCCAGCGAAAATTCCAGTGCCATTTAGGCGCATATTCGCTTCTCTTGGCTATATATCTATGTTCTGCTCGGTGAGCAAGCGCATCTCGTAAAATGCACGCGTATCCTTTGCCCTCGCTTCGTCTTTCGTGTAAAAAAAATTATATTTTTGACAAGCCGCCTTGGTGTTCACCACTTTTTTTTCACTACATGTCACTTCCACGCTTAAGCTACAAGAGCAGAACACCGCTTAGTAAGAATAACTTTAGTACCGAAGTATAAATAACATAAAAACAATTCTATTTTTAATAAAGTTTCCTTTTTTATATTTTGAATATATAATTATTAAAGATAAAGATTATCATATATTCTTGAACTATAAATGTCTACTTATTTGAATTATTAAGAAAAGTAAAAGTTAAAAAATTTTAACGTAACTAATTCTAATATTTAATTTTAACTAAATATATTATAATAACCAAAATTGCTGTTTTC
The DNA here is from genome assembly GCA_026168455.1 of Theocolax elegans. NCBI lineage: Eukaryota > Metazoa > Arthropoda > Insecta > Hymenoptera > Cerocephalidae > Theocolax > Theocolax elegans. The sequence continues at coordinate 95,694,799 of CM047425.1, forward strand.
AATGGATATATTAAAGTTTACTATCATTTTATAATTTATTGTTTTTATTGATCAATATTTATCCTCCCTACCGACAATCGCGATAATTGGTAATAAATCTGCAAATAAATTGTATGTGGAAAAATAAGAAAAGATACACACTGTGCACTGAATTTGAAACTAAAAAATTATTACGTTTTCGAGAAAAGTCTTAGTAAAAATGTGGACCTAACCGCAAGAGGTTGTACAGACTTGACATTTTATTTTATTATTTTGTTAAGACTTTTCTCGAAAGCGGAACAATATTTTAATTTCAAATTCAACACTCAATTAAATTATGTATAAACAACAGCCATTATTTTTTCTGTTTGCACATACTGTTGCTTTTTCTTATTAAATAATTAACAAAAATTAATTTAAGAATAAATAGCAAGTACAAAAATAAAAGTATCTCGAATAGAGGTTTTTGATATAGTAAACTCTTTCGATGACACTACATTATATGCATTGTAAATTTAATGTCATTCTCTAAATCATAGTGTCGACATGTTGTAGTTTCCATAATTGCAGATGTATGTACATTTCACATTATTGATGTATCCCCCATTGTTATACTATACAATATATGTCTATATCGAATTTATTAAAATATCATTATAGTGAGTCTGGTTAATATAATACGTTCACGTATAAAGGCACCGTTTCTCTCGAAAATGTTTCATAATAATAACCAGTGGAACCTGGCTTTGGTTTTCTCGTAAATTCAACGTATACATCATGTCGCAAATAACCATGAACATAGTTTATAATTATTACCCCGAGCATTAACGTTATTTCGTTAAACAAATACGACACACTTTCTAGAAAACTGTATAAAAGGACTTAGAAGAAGTGAGTTTCTCAATCCCCATACTTTTAAATCTAATCCTAATCTGATCAAAGGTATCGGTGGGGAAAGCCTTTAGTCCCTTGATATAAAGTCTGTCTCAGAAATCTCAAAGCAGGGCAAATTAAATGTTTACTTTGCTCTACGTCTTGAAAATAAAATTAGATAAATCAATTAACCACAAGAATTTTAATACCGCATCTTCGAAGTCGTATACTGTACAGACGAGATTAAACCGTACACAGAGAAAAAGATTTTGGTAAAGATTATAATATTATTGAGTAATCGAGGGATGTATTTGACAAATGTTAATGTTAAAAATTACTGTGTTATAATAATAAAATTTACTACGAGTTTTGGAAAATTTAACAGAAATGTAGTGAGTCGTTACAATGTATAACATAGTAATTTTTAACATTTGTCGGTTTTATCTTACTATAATTCAATAATATAGTATTTTAAGTACAACATTTCTTTGCGTGTAGGTGATCCTTTTGAATGTTCATTTAGCACACTAAGTTATATAAGAGTTAAATAATTATATAGGGTTGTATGTGATATTGTCTAATTTAATAATTATAATAGACTGGAACTATACCAAAACCTTGTATTAGAGTATTTATTATGTTAACTATTCAAAAGTCACACTAACATTCTGCATCAGTGAATTTATAGTTTGTGTATATGAATGTGCACATTCAGTAAATGCACATGCGCACGACTGTTCCACTTCATATAATGTTAAATTCTAAGCTAGTGTGCCAACACTAAAGACATTTATGAAACAGCACGCGTGCATTTAATTTACTAATAGATTTTATGCTAGAAATGTAGGGTTACCCTCTAGTGCACCAGTGTAAACTAATATACTCCCTTTTTAATTATAAAACGTTACGATATATCGATACGTATAGCTTAAATTTTATATTTATTTCTATAAAACACGTTATAAATTGTACACATCAACCCAAGAACGTCAAATAAAAAAAAATTATACGGAAAGGAAATTTTTAGTACATTTTACTAAACTTTCATTAACACGGTAATAGCAAAATGCAAAAAATTACTGAACTTTCACTAAAAATTAGTAGACTTGCGGTAAAAATTAGCAGAGTTTCATTAAAAATTGATAGAAAGTACAGTAAAATTTAATAAAAAGTTCAGTAATTTTTTAGATTTTGGCAGTTTGTTACCGCGTTAATGACAGTTTAGTCAAATTTACAGGAATTTTTTAAAAATTTACTCATACTTTGCTCTCTGTGTAGACTATCAGTTATAGAACATCGAAATGCCCACTCATTTACAAGAATCGAATCGATTCTCATTATCCTGCCAAAATCTAGTTCCTCCTTGGAAAAACCAGCTATAAAGATAAAAGTATCTACGAAAGCTTAGGTTCGAAAATCAATGTAATTTGTAAAGACCTATAAAATTCGAAACAAGAAAAAATTGTTCCATCTTTATTTCTACAGTCACATTGCACTAGCCGTTCAATATTGACAAGTAACATTAATCAACGACTACATTAATTCCCAGAGCACAGTTGCTAATTAAATACGCGTTCAGTTTGTTTTCCCTTGTACTAAATCGGTCCCTCTAACAGCACTTGGACTCGTCTCTCGTTTTCCCCAGACGAATCTCTTCTTTTTTTTTACTTACGACGTCATTAACGTTTGCGGTTGAGACTACCGCTGTTTAAAGTTGGGTTTACGGGATCACTCGTATTTTTACGAAACGTGTATTTTTCAGCCGTTTGAAATATTCTGGATGTAACGGTGTATATAATGGAGCGTGTGTACTTGAAAGGGGCGGCTACGATGTACACTTTCTGGGATATACAGGGTCGATATCGTATGAGAAAAATTTACAAAGGGTATGCTGCGTATTACCCGGAATTTGTTTTTAGATTTACGGTGTGCGCGGGGGTGGCGCACCTTTATTTTTGCATTATTTTACCATCTCCCTTTATCTCTCTCCCTTTCTCTTTCTCTCACTATCTCTCTTTTGTCCTTTCATTATTATCCTTTAATGATTCGAATTACATTTTTAAATCTGATACTAACGACCGAGTAATAAAAGGTATTTTATGACTCCGGAACAGATATGCTTGTAATCTAAAAAATTAATTTATTTTCCGATCTTTCTTTTTTACAGTAGATTATTATACCATGCACTTTGTGGTTTTCCATGTAATTTTTCGTTTGATCCGTTATGGTATTTTATTAATCATCATTCTTGGTAATGCCGGTATGCGTGGTAAAAATATCAACACCAAGAAATAAATGATCATAAAAATTTAAGTGTGTCATTTCGTGGAACATAAAATAACTTTACAATGCATCATAAAGCAAGGCAATATTTTCTAGGACATTTTTTATTCGATATAATAGCGTCGCTGTATAATTACCAATGCAAAATAGCGAATTGAATTGTACATTTTTTTTCAACTTTCCAAGCTTTAGTAAAATCTGGCTAAACCGAAATTACAATTCATTCAATTTGTTCGCCGTAAATGCTGTTTGATTCATTCATCAACGATGATAAAAATTCTCATTCCTCAATATATTACTTGTGTTACATTTCATTTCGAATCTATAGGTATGTTTGAAAGCATTTGTCATCTATATTCTGAGGTTTTGTGAAATTTCAATTGTTGATATACTTGATTCATACATATAGAGTAGATACTCCAAGTGAATGGTTATTACCTACTCTTTTTATTCAACAGACTGGCTTATGTATCGGGCGTATATTTAGTGGAGTCTTAAATTCCCAGTTTCTTTTTTTTTATAGCTATCTTACTATTGTTCGTAGAGTATTAAATAAAGATGCTCGTCATCCAAACGAATGAAAAGTTTTAATTATAACGGGCACTTATCGAATTCCTATAAAAATATACTTTCAATGAAGATGAATACGAAATTAAACCGCAAATATTAAACTTTAAATAATTTAAACAATTTTGTTTTCCACAAAAATATACATTTCCTTGACTTTTCAACCAAAACAAAAAAATAGAGAACATATATAAGTGTGTGTGTGTGTGAGTGTGAGTATGCACGCATATCGCCGTATTTTCGAAACTATGCGAACAATATCGCTAAGCTTGTGTGTGCAGTTTGCTTTTTATTTTCCGAATTGCGGAAAAGAATTTAGTTATTTATCCCCAAATAGTTTTTTTAAAGACAATTTTCAATTTTTAAAAAACTAATTTTTCAAAAATTTTGATAATATTAATAATTTTTTTTTTTGGACCAAATGTACTTTACAGAGAATAAAAAATCTATCTGCTCGATTTTGGATTGACAAATTATCTCTATTAGTTTTTTTGTTATTAAAAACATGAATTTTTTTAAGATTTTATATTTTGCAAAATAATCAATCAAATGTGCTGAAAGAACCGTCTAATCGAAGGGTCTGGGTTCCGATTTGTTAAAGATGTGTGCGACATTTCGAATTTTAAAAATTCGAATAATTTTTTTGTTATTTTTTCGAATGAAGAAAATAGAATGATCATCATTTCGAAAGTTATAAAATCGTCAGATATTTTGCATTAGGTGCAATATTCCAAATTCCAAATAGTAAATAAATATTTTTTTGAATTATTGTCTGTTATCAAGGTGTTTTGATAGACAAATATTATAAAAGTTATTTCTCTACACTTTAAACTTCGAATATTCGGAACAAATATATAAAAACTGAAGAATGCATTATTTTCGAAATAATGATCTTTCTATTTCTCTTGATTCTAAATAATAAAAATGCATTTTTAATTTTTGAACTTCGATACAAAGCATATATTTTGAATGAGCCTTCGTCAAATTGGATCACACCCCTAATGGTCATAAACTGTAAAAATTTCAAGTAATTATATTGATTAGTTTTGATTTTAAAAAAATGTTAAAGAATTGAGGTTTTTATGTCGAACGTTTTCGGGAATAAAAAGCATTTAATCCACTTGAAATTTTGGGAAAGAATAGTCTTTTTGGTAGTTTTGATCCCTATTGTTTTTCAGCTCAAAATATCTATAATTACCTAAGTTATTAAGCATTATATATTTTTGTACAAAATGTTTGATTGCTTATATCTCTGAAAATAATTCATCAAATATGTTGAATTATTTATATAATAATAACATTATACTGTAAAATTTTAAAATCGTTTATGGATTAGTTTTTTAGAAAAAATTTATAATCTAAAATGTAATTTTTATTAAAATCTTATTTACTTTTAAAGTAGATAATGTGGAAAAAACCATATTATAGAAAAAAATGTTTTTAGTAAATCTAAAGAAAAACAAAAAAAGATAATATTTTATATTTTTAATTGATACCATCAAATGTTTTTCATATCAGTTGTGAAAAATTCAACCAAAAAGAATTTTTTATTATAAACAATCATTTGTTCAATATAATAACTTTGCAGTATTTTTAGAAGAAACTGTTTATAACAGTAAAATTGTGTAACATCTAAAATTTTCTATGCCATTGCCAGTTGATGAAAAATTCAATTTATACTTTTTTTATTACACAAATACATTCATTTTTTAGCTAACTATAACTAGCTTATAAGTTTCAATCTGAAAGGAATAATATTTTTAGAAATTTTTTTATATTTGAGTAATATATTGCATATAGGATCGACATGTCAATTTGAGGACGCTATGTGCAAATTAATTGGCAAAAGTGTTTTCCTTACGTAAAGTAAATTATTTATATTTCTTTTAATTAAATTTAGTTTGGGATAGCTTGAAATCAAGTATACTTCACTCGGAGGATTGTATACGTTGTGCCGTAAAATATTACTACTGTAATATCGTAATGTTTTATTAATTTTATCCGAATTACTAGATCTACATAGAGAAAAATTTCTGATAAAAAATACCCAGTTTTCAAATAAATTTTAATTGAGTAGCAGGGTAAAATTTATCGGAAATTTTTCTCCACGTAGAGAATGCGATTTAACATTGTCTGTCTCGAAAAAGAAAAAAAGATCTCTGGTCAAATTTGACAAACGAATCAATTGTTTTTTTAAAAAACGAAAATTTATTTATAACAAATACTATTTACTTTTTTCTATGATTTTTTAAGTAAATACTAACAACTATAAGCTCGCTCGCTCACGCTCGTTCGATTCCAACATCCTTTTACAAAAAACAACTAAAATATTATTATAAATATTTTAATATTTAAAATTATTATTATTGTATTAGCTAACATTAATATTTCATTTTACTCGAATCGAGTGAAAAATAAAAAAAAATAAATTCTCATAAACCCCCATAAGCCAGAAATATAAAAAATTAATTTCCCATATACCCTTATAAACCAGAAATATTATAAAAAGTTAATTTCCCATACGTTCCCATATAAAAATAATGGAAAAATTTAGTCTTGAAGTTCAAGGTAATACCTGGACGGACGGACGCCCTGACGGATTTTTCTACTTTAATATAATGTTAGAAGGTTGTAATGTAGATTATTATTTCTCTTTTTTGTTTTCACATGTAGTTTATTAATACCATGGAAAGTTAAATGATTATTTCGATTTCTCTTTATGTGTTTTAAATTTAGAAAAATTTAAATGACACGCGGTTATAACTTATTAGTAATTTCAGAATACTAGTAATTACATATTAATAAAGTAAAATGTTTATACGTTATAAGATAATAATAGAATAAGAATTTCAGATTTTTTTACATGAATATAATAATGCGACTTAATTAAGTATGTTGACTAAATTACTTATTTAATTTATGCTAATCCCGTGAATCTAGATCCAATATAATTTAGTAAACTTTTCATATCGTCATTAGTTAGATGATTCAAACGAGTTTCTTAAGCAAACACATAGTGTTTTGTTAAAGTTCTGTTAAACTTGATATTTCGTAAGCTTTGTCTGTACCGATATATGCGTGTATATTTACGTATATATATACTTGTTATTAATAAACCAATTTGAGTATTCAAATTTAACGATGAAGTTCAGTATATATTCTTTTTTTCTCATAGAGCCGATAATACAAAATATAAAGTAATCTATTTTAATTAAGACAACAAATATAAATTTATAATATTATAATGTGCAGGTTTAACTAGACAATAATAGTTTACTATTTCCTGCGTTCTACTTACATCCATAAGTGAAAAATATTATGTTACATTTTCCTCGGGTTCTTTCTGCCATTTTTTTTGCTTAAATAAAATCGAGAATGCATATTTTTTATTAAGTTTTTAACTGTCGCTAATTTTAGCGACAAACATAGCATTCATAAAAAGTAATTTCTTATTTTAGTCACTTATTCTTTATTTTTAAGTATGTTCTTTGCTTTATATTAAGCAGAAAAAAATTAGAGATGCGTAGTATTTTATAATTATGAATTAAAATTTGCCGGGAAAAAAGCTTCTGAGGAAAGACAATAATTTTTTGAGCATTAAAGAGTAGTTGAAGTATATTTTTTAAAATATTTACGGTTTAAAAAATTTCGTAAATAGTTATTCGAATGAAACTTATAAAAAATTACATAAATATATGAATAAGTGTAATCCTTATTTAGAATCCAAATTCACTTTATGATTATAAACTTAAAATTGATATAATATAAATAATCTGTAATTATTATATGTATTTCTTTAAAGCATGTTCAATCAAGCTTTCAGAGCATTTTTTTATTTGTAATAATCATTTGAATTAATAAGTGTGAAAGATAAACAATTTTAAAAACATAGGATAGTTTTGTTAGGAATAATTAAATTTCATATTTCAGAGTAATATTACATGCAGAAACAATACATTAATTTTGTGGAAGCTGCGTAACAACGGTTTTTTTAGTTATGTAAACAAAATAATGAATAAACTACGTGATCACGCGAATTACAATGAATTGATAGAAAATCAGTATTATGTATTATACTTATCAAAAATATAGTTATCGATCTCAAGAACACTTACGCCAAATAATGTTTTATTATAATTGAAATCATTAAATATTTGAATTTAATATAGTTATTAGTACAAAGTTGTTATATAATAAGTGATAACATAATTAAAATATACAAAACTTAAGGTTATACGTATTATACGGATTTTCTGAAAGGATATATTAAAGTCTATTAAATAAATTAACTATTCCCTTACGTACTGCATTGTAGAAAAAAATCTTTCTTGCGCGTACCGGTATAATATATAATATACCAGGACGTAAATGTAATAAGATGTAAATCAGTTAAAAACCGCCATACTCAATTAAAATATATTATCGTAAATAATAGAATTATTAGAGCGGAATTTGGGTATACGGTTTCAACAATTTATGGGCATAATTAATTACTCGACGTATGTTGATACAAATACAATTCTAAATTTAAATTAATTTCATTTGACTATTATCGATTTATAATATATAGTACTTACTAAACAAAACATTTGTTTAAACCAATTGAATATTCTAGTCGTTAGGAGATTAAAATTAGAAGAATATAAAAGGTCGTGTGAAAAATCGTCATCTCAGTATTGGAAAGGTCTCCGTAATTGCTCACTAGTCGCCTCATCATCGAGAACGTGTTCGCTCCTTTCGTTCCGATAAAAGTGAGGATGGAAGACCGTACGTCTTTCATCGAATGTAGGTGGAGTTTACCGAGCGCTCGTGAGCTTGCAGATGCGCGCGTGCTGGAGATGCGAAAAATCCGGAATGCGAATCGATTTTGTCTGTTTTCGGAGGACGCCAAGAGTCACGAGCACTTTCCGATCAGTACTATAGTCGTACCTTATACCTTCGAAGAAGAAACCGGCTAGTTTCCTTCGCGCAAAACTTTGTCGAGGCATTCGCACAACCGAGTGGAAAAGTTTCTTGGTACGTGTACCGAAGCAGTTTTGTTTCTTGTTTTGTAATCGAGGCGCGAGTCAAGGGGATAGCTCAGTTCCTTCGACAGTTTAAAGCTTTGGGCGCTTTGAGCCTTTGCGACTCTGTCTATGCGACTTTTACTGCGGCTCTATAGGATGATACTTGTTTCGATTTTCAAACCTCCATCTTATATGCATTTTCGGCTTACTTCAACTCCCGTGGTTTTTCGCTGGTCAATTATGAATAACTTACTTTAACGTTTAGATTTCTCAGTTCAGTTACATAAGTTTTCATTTATTTTACATCGTTCTTGATAATTATATATTAATCGTTAAATTAAAATATGAAGCAATTGGGTATTTCATTAAATTTAAGTTTCTCAAACTTTTTACTGTTTGTTTAGTAAATATTTCAATTTAAAATATTCAAAATTTAATAAATTCTAGTAGCTTGTATGAAATTACTGCGATTATGTATATTTTTAAAAAAATTTTACTTGCAGAAACATTACTTTCGCATGAGCGATATCATAAACTATTTAAATAAGATGCTCCAATCTTTTTTGTAATTTTATTGTGTATAAACTTTTGAAAGTCTAGCATTCAATTATTTTTGTATTAACATGGATAAAAATGTAAGGTTTATTTTTTTGTCAATTTTTAAGTTGCGCAATAATATCTATACTTAATTTATTATTCTGTAATATTTATTCTTTATTAACGTATAGTAATTTTTTTCATTAACCATAATTACAATCTATTTGTATGTAAATGTTTATATACGTAGAAGGTTTTAACTTGTCAACATAAAGTTTTAAGCGATGTTTTACTTTTACGAACAAGAAAGTACTTATATTATTTAATTCTAAAGTCAAACGAAACATTTACAGAAACATTAACTATATAATGAAACCGTTTGTAAATAAATTCGTTTAGCATAAGAGAAACAATGTCATTTCAAGTTATAGTTAATTATAATATTATAATTATACATCTACTTAACACTATTGAACCAAAATGTTAAAAAGAAACTTTTATAAACACTTATTATTAATTTTATTTAATTTATATTCACGTATTTAAATATCCGTAAACTTTAAGCTAAAGCTATAATTATTATTATCGTTGAAATTTACACGAGTCAATTCAGCAAAGAAGTACTTTTAACAGATTAAAAGAACGAACGAATAAGTATTTTATAATGCTTCTTGATCCTGTCGTGGGACTAGTCGATCGTTTGTATTCATTGCTGGGGACTTTAATCCTTTCGATTCGATCGACGCTCTTTGGGCGTCGGATTTGCCCGCGGAGATTACGCGATTCTTATGATTCATCCTCTTTTTGTCAACTTTTTTTACGACAGACATAAATATTTATATTGACAATATATATATATATAGAATGCAATTAAATGTAAATTTACTCAAATTTACAGTTTATATAAATCTAGTAATAGTATTCACTATAATTTTAAAAGCATAAAGAATTTTTATTAAAAATAACCACGTGCCAAAGAGTAAATTGAATCCCAATTTTAAAATGTGATGTTTCCAATTTGTCTTTTATTACATCATTAAATTTTGTGAAATATTCATTATTATAATATTATATAGTGTAATAAAATGACTATTTCATGTAAAGCCAAATTTTAATTTAATTTTAGTTATCTAATGTAATTTAATTTAACTATTAATTAATTTATTGTTTATACTCTGATTAAGATTAAAATTATAATTATAATTATAATTATAAAATAAATTAGCATCGATAATATTTCAGTAATAAACCGTTCTTGTTATAACTACAGTATAAATATCAAAATTCATATTTTAAATGTTAATGGTTTATTGTTTATTCAATTTTACTCGTCGTTACCCGGAATACTCGATGGAAATGAATATTTTGTTAGCTACCAGCAAAAAGCTTTCAAAATTTTGCTCCAATTTAACACTAGAAGTAGCTTTAATAGTTAATGGTTTTGCAAATTTAGAAATACGCATAACATTTGCATTAGTTATTTTTCATTTATCAAATAATGATGTTAGGACATCCTATTATAATTTCCGTAAACGGGAAGAAGTAACGTTCGTCGTGTTGTAACACGACACGTAATAAGTAACAGAGTAATTTTAATGAAATACTATACGAACACTGAAAACATTTGTAAATTGTATTTGTTTACATATGAGTATGAATATTGCGATAAAACATTTGTCGCAGAAAAGTTTTTATTACGCGTAACAGTACTTTTATTAGTTCTTCACATTTCAGAAGTACAGGTGTGCATGCATGGAAATAAAAGGTAAATAAAAGTAAACGAATGGCATCAATTTAGAGTTTTTACTATTGCTAAACGTTAAATATTGATAATATAATACACTTTTCGTCAAAAACAAAAATATATCAAACAACGTATGCATGAGATTCACGTGGATTAGTAGACGAAGGAAATTAAAACTCCATTTTTCAGTTGCAATAGGCATTTCAATTCACTTTTACTGATAAAACGATTTCAATTTAAATCTACTTTTTTTTGTATTGATTTAACGGACAATAAAAAATTCAAATCAATTTATTTGTTTAAAAAAGTAAACGAAAATATTCAGCAATCTGCAGGACTCTAAAAATATGGTAAAATTAAACATTTGAGCATGTCAAACGGGAAATGGAATTGAAGTTCTTTAATATATAAAACAAAAGTGTGTAGAATAAACCTCGCCGAGAAATACAGCTAAAGATAGAAATATGTCTTTCTTTAAAATTCAGTGATTAAGGGATGAGTATAAGTACATGATGCATATAATCATTTCAAGAATAATCATTTCTAGGGTCAGGAGCAATTACGCCGCGTCAAAATGAAGTCATAATATCCACTTGAACTAAGTTAACCTAAGCCGCTTAACTTGAGAATGCTGCTTATGTCGAATTTCATCTACAAAGGCATTTGCCTTTACGTAAAATAGTTAATTTTTTTATATATGTATTTTTGTCGAGGAAAAGCAATTTTCCGGGTGGTTGGGTCATTCAACGAAATTTCGCAACAATATCATCATCCGCAATTTAAGAGGGGGTAGGGGGGGGGTGAGTCAAGTTAACAAACAAAGCGCAGTGAACGATTATCCTCTTTCTCTTTGGGCGGTAATAAAAATGTATGTAGACCAGCGTGGAAACGTTGTTTTATCGCCTGCGCGTTCGTCAAAAATGACTTTTCCGATTCAGTGGCCACAGAAGGGAGAACTAAACTTGATTTATTACGCGAACTGTCGGGCAATGGATTTTTTGTTGTCGTTGTTGCTGTTTCGTACATACGAATGTTTGATGGCTACACTAAGCGAACCATCAGATTCCATTTTAATTAATCTAGAAACAAGTGGTCGCTTGGTGGATATCGTGTGGTTGTCGAGATGATACCGAGACACTTAATCAGTCAACGTTATTGATGCGCATTCTTTACTCGGTGCTGTCACAAAGCAGATTATGTCGCTAATCAAATATTCATTTCGCTTTGCGTTCATTATTCCGATGATTAGTTTATATGGACTCCTCGTAAATTGCTTGGTTATATATGGACGGTCGAGTGTCCGTTCATCTATATCCACGTTCATTCATAAACTACCAAACATAAACTTGAATTTTAATATAATGTAATAGAAACGTATATTACTATCATTTATTAACTCGAATTAACCCAACTGACTGCTAAACTACTGTTATTACAAGCCAATTTGACAAAAAATGTATTTAAAATTGACGCTATCTTGAAAATATTTCTAGTTTATTCGATTTCGTACACATTATTTTCTACTTTCATTAGAATAATTGTTATACTAATACGGATAATAATGCATTACAATTTAAATGCTGTATTTCAATTAAACTTTGTAATATTTCAATCTTTATCAGAGTGTATTACTTAAAGTAGCTTTAGATACTAATTCGTTGCACATCCAATAAGTACTTTAGAAAATTTAATTATGTACTTGATCGACGTATTTCATTAAAAATAAATAAAGTGGTAGCACTGATTAAATATGTCGAAGTAATATGTAATCAATAGACGAGGTTTTATTAAATTAAATATTAAATTTAAATTTTGACATTGATGCTTTTAATTTATAATGAGGATACATTAAGTACATAATAATATGCTAGATTATCGCAATACTTTGCGAGTTACGCAAATAAAACAGTTATTACTGTATTTAATTAATATACACTTATTTTGTTAATTTAAAAAGTTTCGATTAAACAATTATCTATTTATTTTTCCATATTCTACCATATCTTTTCACGTGTATAAAAAGGAAGAACCAAGATATGATTCATTGAATAGCGTCGTAATTGAATCAGCGTGCAGTGCCGCCATCTGTTGAATGAAGCCAAGGTTGCCGAGAATCTCTATGCTTTTCACACCTAAGACTCTTAGCGAGAGAGACGACTACTCGGATTTTCTACTTTACCAGCAATCGATCAATCGAGTAGCGTTTCACAATCTGCTCGGCTCGCATGTATATGTTTCTCCCTGTGGCGTTAGTGTTCTATATATGTACATTTTTTTCTTTCTATTCAGAGGGATGAAAGAAACACTAGCCAGATTTAGGGAAAGCGAAAATGGAAGTAGCGCATATATAAGAGGAGGACTGGTTTTTATTCTACAGAGGCAGACAATACGTGGTGAGGAAAAAGTGGAGCTCTGAGTATTTTAAGAAAAGCGCCGTCATTTCCGAAGGAAAAACTAAAAAGACAAAAGAAAGAAAGAAAAGGAAGGGCGGAAGAACTAAATGAATGTTCATCAAGTGTAATGTTAAATGCAAAAAAGGTAAAAGTTCGCGTTAAGTCGGCAAGAGGCAACACGAATAACGGGCTACAAACTACTTCAGATGAAAAGTACTCGCAAAATAAGCGCGAATTTGACCATTGTGCATTGTGCTCTTTTCTTTCTTCTCTCTTCTTTATAATCGGAAGAAAATTTATAAATCACGTACATTTGTGAAAAAAGTACATAAATACAAATTATAAATGGTAATCAAATAACTTATAGTCTTCTTATCGGTGCCATTTATTTTAATATACCTACAGTTTGATTAATTTTAATTATAGTATACATGAAATTAAATTACAAGACAATGGGACTAATTATAATTACATTCTTTATTCGTAATAACACGATGAGGGTGTTACTACTGATACATTGGGAACGAATTCTTTCTAATTTTCTCTGACATTTTGGTCGAATTTTATGAGTGAATATAAAAATTTAAAAAAAGAAAGAATATAAATATACGTAGCAGTACTGTTATTTATATATTTTTGATATTTTTTGCTTAAACACCGTACTTAAATTAAATTATACATACTTATTTAGTTTGTGGTAAATAGATAATTCAATAAACAATTCAGTTGATCTAATATACAATAAACATTTCGTACTTGCTATAATAATAAAAAGTAATCATGTAGTGAATTTAATATAGTAGTGTACATTTTAGCAGAGTAGCGAAAAGTCGCATTTATTTACGGTACAATGAAAAGGTAAAGTTGCCAAAAATTTCACTAAAACAGCCATTCTCATTCTACCTCGCAAGCAGATATCGCCTGCAGCATAATTTTTTTCAGTATGAAAGCAACCAATAATTTGTCTGAGTCAAACAAAAGAAAACAAATAGGTGCATATAGTGTTTTTGTTATATTGCCTTATACATATAGTTGATACTTTCTTTTTGTTTGCGTGAACACAAGGTTACTATGACTTCGAAACCTGTACAGGTCAAGCTTCACTTCCCGATTTGTATAATATAAGTAATGTTTCTCACACAAATTTTAACAAGTCAACGATAATACAATGATTAGCAGTATTATTTTAGTATTCAATGTTACATAAATAATTAAATTAAAGCTTAAAATTACTAATTCAACTTTTTTCTGATGATAGTAATTTAATTTTAAAATTATTAATGTTTATGCATATCATATCAATTATTTTCTATACAACGTTGATCGATTGATTATTCACTAAAAATATTAAATTAATGCAGCGAAATTATATTCATTATTTTTTACAGAATTGACTACAAAATCGCAATAATTTGGCCAATATATAGTTATAATGAAATTAATATTAAACGACAAAAGGTCATTATATTGCATGAATCATGACAGTGATATATAGAAATGAAAATAGTTATATAAATACTGTCCTTTTTCTTACAGCAAAACGCTCTCTGAGCACAAATGGAAAAGTAGCAAACATACTCAATGTTTTTTGATACTACTTGCGTGCGCAGTTTAAAAGAAATCAATGAGTAACATTTTGATAGTCCGCACAGTGGCTTCCATGCAATTATTTACCTTTTTGTTGCGAAATTATAATGAAATGAAAAAACTATTCTACGATAATTGGTCAGCAAGTTGTTGTGTAATAACTCGTTATATTGTTTAAAAAATATTTTTTGCCCGAATGTTTAAATATAACGATTATTTTTTTGCAAGTACGAAGTAAGCAAAAGTAAACTGTGCATCCTCCGATTTCGTTAATAAAATTTAAGTAAATAAGTAGTTCAGTAAAATAAAACAAATATACCTAATATATTTTGTTAAGAGTGCATTGGTTGAAAAAAATTGGTAAAAAAAATGATATTCCTTAGAGAGGAAAAAGGCAAAAAGAAAAATTAAGAAGGATCAAGTTGAAACTAAAAATAGCCCTGTATCCCTTAAGAAATAAGAGTATAGAATTCACACGGTGTATTATAGGAGAGTGGGGCAAAGGTATATCAAGCAGACTGCAGCTCTCGAGCGCGCGTCTACATCCGTGTGTTTTTCGCGCAAGGCCAGCGTCGATCCGCGTGGCGGCGCTCAGGTCGACCGAGAGCGCCTCGGGCTGCCCGGCCGGAGCAGCCGGAAGCCCGTGCAGACGCGAGTGGGAAATTCATCCGTCGCGCCATGTCAGTTTGAGTCCGAGCGTCTCGGAGTTCGCACGCACCTCTCTCTCTCTTTATATATTCGCATATACATTCATCTCGAGTTAAGTATTGTTTACCTACGGTGCTGTCACGCATTCGTACAAATTTGACAAGTGCATATATTTGACGCGTATTCGTGGAGTGTATGAAACATTTTGTGTAAATCTGCATCTTACCAGTGTGTCCGTGGGTGTTTTGTTTATGGACCGAAACAGATAGTAAACAGCCTGAAGGATCTGTCTGTACGTCCGTGAGGAATGCCGCCCACAAGAATTCGAGGTTCGCGCCGCGACGCCGGGTGTTTATGCCGCGTCGTCTGCTAGACACCTGATAAGATAAACCGTCGGGGAGGGCGTGCAACCGCGATAACGGGATGACACCGCGGTGCACCGAAGGTGCGCCTCTTCGGTGTCCTGGTGTTTATTAGATATATATCTATACTCTCGTATACCTGTATCTTCTTTTGGTGCGCGAATTACTGATATTCGAACGAGTGTCTCTATATCTCTCTTTGTGTATGCTTACATAGCTATAAGTATATATATATATACATATATATACGTACAAGTGAGTGTCGGTGTGCACACGTGGTTGGTGTTTGTAAACAAGAGGAGGCTGCAAAGGTATGGATCCGAAGCATTAAACTCCCAAGTGCGTTTGACGTACACTCGTTGGACGAACGTGAGTTCTTTGAACCAAAACATAGAGAGATGTGTACTCTCAATGAAACGAGCGAATGTCATTTAATTTGTTTGTACGTCCTTCCTGGCCCTTCGTACGTCTACAGATTTACGGTGCTTTCGAGTATGTTGATATCTGCATATCGGTGTATACATACGTATTAATTTGGTACTTCGCGCGATTAAGGTATATCTGTCGAATGTGGCGAACGTGTATTATACACAAATATATATTTTTTTTTTACGAGACACGAACGTGCAATGGTACGTAAAGCTGAATTAACGCGTGTTGCATTAAATTAGTATTACGAGCTAAAAGTGGGATAGACGGCCATTAAAAGCTATTGAAATTAATGTAAACCTTATTTATTATATTGCGTGTACATTATTTAAATATGCTTCGGTGAATGCTCATCCGATTAGAGGACTGGTTTTTTTTTTATGTAAAATTCAGGTGAATTTACTAAATTGCATTTTAGTAAGCGAGTATATACATCCATGTAATTATTTAATCTTAATACTCTCTTTATCTTTCGAGTCGACGTATAAATTCTTGATAATTTACAAAATTAATGGTACGAAGTACGTGTAAAACGAGTTTACAATCTTGTATATATATATATATAAGTATACTTACACGTTATTTTGGCAAAGGAGTGGTAAAAACGTGGGATGCTTTATAATATGTTTGTAAACATTGTTGCAGCAGATTTATGACAACGGGACGCGCAGTATCATCGGTGTATGCAAAACGATGTTAAAGTTGGCTTCTTTTTTTATCGCAAAAATTATATGTTTATTATTGCGGCGTTGTGATAAATACGTGGACTGACATAAAATACGTATAATTTAAAGGACTTTTCTCTGTATATATAACCCAAACAAGATATTAAATAATAATTATCTCTTAAACTCCCGACTGTCCGATTTTAAATTTATGAATGATAAAAACACAATGATTATTGATAAAAATAAACATACTGGTTCGCTCTTGTACGCGAATAACTGTATGTTCAATCTTTATGATACGCGATCAATAGTTCGAAACTGTACCTTTTTCGGCTTCAGAATATAAAAAAATGTTGTTACTTAGAATAGTTATTGTATTCCTTTTACAATTATCCACATCGCAGGAATAGTTTTAACGAAACTTGGAAAAATATATGTATATACGTACAAACTTTGAGAACAAGTATTTTGCTGTGTCTTCCAAAATTCCTCCACAGAGTTTCGAAAGAATTCGAAAATTTCTAGACATGCACGGATCGAAATATTTACGATGGTATATACTATGTACGTCTGAAGAGGTTAATGTACAAGAACTACCTACACACACACAAACGCACAAACACACACACACATATATATATATTAAAGCTCGACTTGCGCAAGCGCATTCGTGAATTTCTTCGACTCTCCGTCACCTTAGCACTTTCTCTTCTTACTTCTTTTTGTCATTCCCCCACATCTATATACCGTATATATACAGAGAAAAACGTAGTTTATGTAACTGCAATTGTACTGGAATTTATCAGGTTATTTCGACTCGAATAGCTTTTAGACATGGCATTTATGTATCTATATATAGGTTAAATTTATAATTACGTCGATCATTATCTCGAATTTGCTACTTAAGACACTATTTCTATGAAGCATTAATTATTATATTTATTACACTAATTATTTAAGCAAATTAATATTATTGGGCATAGGTATATATACGCGTAAACAAAACACATAATTATTTATTATAAAAAACGTGTTTGATCGATTGAATAACTATTTTATTTAATGAGAAGAAATAAATTTATCTTAAGAAATCTACTGTAACTAAATAGACAGTCTATAGGCAGTACAATTTTAAACTATTGTATCCTTAAATAGATGCATACGCTTCATTGACAAATAAATTAATATTGAATTACATAGTCCTTTTCACAATTTAATGTACTAAAAACCTCAATATATTATCATCTACTGAGAAAAACAAACACCATTCATCACTTTATTTCTTCAGTAGTCGAAAAAGCCGCATAGACACTTCCTTATTAATTTACCAGACAATAGCTACATTATCACTTTGAGTTAACGGTTAACTCTTACTTTTATATTCAATACTCGTACACAAGAACCCTCCAAAATAATGTTAAGATATATATAAAGAACAAAATTGCACGTAAGTGCGAGAGTATTGAATAGCACCTTACGTGAGGTGCAGGAAACGAGTTTAAAAGGTTTACTGAAAAAGTATAATGTGCGATATGGACAAGTGGAGCTCGCGAAATTCAACAAGAAAACGCTGACTAAAACGATTTTTCTTAACGTAGCGGATATATATATATACGCACTCGACACCGTTTTGTGTTACATAATCTATGCGTGCACCGATAAAAGGGAACTTGAAACAACAAACTGAATTGTGCGCCACACCTCCCTCCTTGGTTTTCTTTTCGACGAATTCGAATGAGGTGGTGCTCCGTACCTTTTTGTGTAAATATATCGAACGCCACGCGTGTGACTTCATTTTTCGTGCTAATACGACTTTTGCGAAGTTCGGTTATCGCGTGCTACTTTTTTTAATGATCGGCTTGGAATTGTTTCTTTTTTTTTTTGGATGTTGAGTTGGATCTTTGGGTATAACCAATTATACGTATTGTTTTGCTAAGTACGTGACCAAAGGATTCTACGTTTATTAATTATATACTTAGATTGAATTAAATAAAAAGTTTACTAATATATAACTATATCTAATTAATAATAATTTATCAAATCTGTATATTTATGTCATGCAATTTCGTTTTTCACTTTCACCTCAAGTATATAACATGTCATTATTCTTCAGTATTCTAATTAATGAGGACTTTTCATTTATATAGTTATATGCATTAAAAACTTTCTAAAGAAGCAATCTCTTACTATAGATGTATCATTAATTTTACTTTTCTCGTGTAAATATAGCGTAAATTTATTATTGCGCACAATTTACAAAATATATATATATAATATATATATATTATAAATCATTATATAACTTATATACTTATTCAATTATATTTTTCATACGTGTGAAAAATCAATACTGTTCAAATAATTATACTAAATATTTAAAATTTATTTTCTTAGCAGTTATACGATAACTAATTTTAAACAGTCAAAATAATGGTTGCTCCCCTTCCTACACTGGTGCGGAGAAGTAATTGAGGTACCCAGTTTATAGAGTTTGAGCCTGTCTTATTTGACGACGCGTTACGCATGTAAGCTTGAGAGGTGCGTGCGTCTGTTGCTACTGCTTCTTCTTCTTCTTTTTCTTCTTCTTCGTCTTCTTCTATTGCTACATTTTCTTAATACTATTGAACGAGATGAATAAATTATTGTATTTAATTCACTTTAAAACATAGCGCGTAAATATTTTTGCAGGAATACATATGCGGATACAAAAATAACATTGACTTGCATATGCATATTCTAGTGCACGCACATTTTCAAAATAACTCAGATGTTATTATTTTTTTTTATTTTTATTCATAAAATTGTTATCAAATTATGTTTACGCGGTATTTTTAAATTTATTTCATGGCCGTGGGTGTCAGAGACAGAATATATAAAATGTAAATCACCGAGAATCACGTATTCAGTAGGCTTTAACTTGCAAATGCATCGCACGCATCTTAATTCGGTCGTGTGGTTTCTCGCTGAGTTTGTAGGACAAATTCGAATGAGGTGGTGCTCCGTACCTTTTTGTGTAAATATATCGAACGCCACGCGTGTGACTTCATTTTTCGTGCTAATACGACTTTTGCGAAGTTCGGTTATCGCGTGCTACTTTTTTTAATGATCGGCTTGGAATTGTTTCTTTTTTTTTTTGGATGTTGAGTTGGATCTTTGGGTATAACCAATTATACGTATTGTTTTGCTAAGTACGTGACCAAAGGATTCTACGTTTATTAATTATATACTTACAAGGAGACCCTCATATGTTTGGGAAACGGATCGTGCTCAGCTTTTAGTATATGTTTTCTTATATAAAAATATGAAAAAAGCCAGAGCCGCAGACTCTAACAATCGTTTTTCGGAAGTTATGCGCTGTTTAAACAAAATTTCCAAAAAAAAGAGACTTCACTTTAAACGCTTATAACTTCTGACCTATCAAATATTAACAATCAAACTAAAGTTTACTGAAAAACTGAGATAAAATAGATACATTTTAAAAAAAAGTACGTTTAAATCCGTTAAAATGGAGCAGAGTTATAACCAAATTAAGAATTAGAAGCAATTTTAAACAAAATTGGGCAGTACAAATTTTATTGATTTTTTTAAGCTAAATTTCTTCAAATTCTTAATTCAACTATAACTCTGCTCCATTTTAACAGATTTGAACGTACTTTTTTTTAAAATGTATCTATTTTATCTCAGCTTTTCAGTAAATTATTAATAAAAGTTTACTAATATATAACTATATCTAATTAATAATAATTTATCAAATCTGTATATTATGTCATGCAATTTCGTTTTTCACTTTCACCTCAAGTATATAACATGTCATTATTCTTCAGTATTCTAATTAATGAGGACTTTTCATTTATATAGTTATATGCATTAAAACTTTCTAAAGAAGCAATCTCTTACTATAGATGTATCATTAATTTTACTTTTCTCGTGTAAATATAGCGTAAATTTATTATTGCGCACAATTTACAAATATATATATATATATATATTATAAATCATTATATAACTTATATACTTATTCAATTATATTTTTCATACGTGTGAAAAATCAATACTGTTCAAATAATTATACTAAATATTTAAAATTTATTTTCTTAGCAGTTATACGATAACTAATTTTAAACAGTCAAAATAATGGTTGCTCCCCTTCCTACACTGGTGCGGAGAAGTAATTGAGGTACCCAGTTTATAGAGTTTGAGCCTGTCTTATTTGACGACGCGTTACGCATGTAAGCTTTGAGAGGTGCGTGCGTCTGTTGCTACTGCTTCTTCTTCTTCTTTTTCTTCTTCTTCGTCTTCTTCTATTGCTACATTTTCTTAATACTATTGAACGAGATGAATAAATTATTGTATTTAATTCACTTTAAAACATAGCGCGTAAATATTTTTGCAGGAATAACATATGCGGATACAAAAATAACATTGACTTGCATATGCATATTCTAGTGCACGCACATTTTCAAAATAACTCAGATATTATTATTTTTTTTTATTTTTATTCATAAAATTGTTATCAAATTATGTTTACGCGGTATTTTTAAATTTATTTCATGGCCGTGGGTGTCAGAGACAGAATATATAAAATGTAAATCACCGAGAATCACGTATTCAGTAGGCTTTAACTTGCAAATGCATCGCACGCATCTTAATTCGGTCGTGTGGTTTCTCGCTGAGTTTGTAGGACAAATTCGAAGTATTTTCCTTTGTGGTCGACACTCGATCGACCTTTTCTTATGGTGTATTACGCAATGAAATTCGAGAGATAATAGTGTATAAACAAATTGTTCATGTACACAGTATTATATTTGATATTAAATATAGAAGTTGAAAACCCACTAAAAATGAAATAAAGAATAAACAAGCTTTATACAATATCAAATGTTTATTCATCAACACCATTCTCAGGCAATTACATTCGTTCAATGTCTGATTATTTAAATGTAATTAGATTTTGCCATCTTGCAGTATATGTATATGCAAAGTTTAATTGTACGTTTTTTTTACGCTTGGTTACGAGTCGGTAACCATAGGAATTCGACTCAAAAAGCAGAAATTTCTTAAGTTCACGAATGCAAGGAATTATTTTTCAACGATACTAGATTACATTTGCTGAATTGCTATACTGGTATAGTTTTTATATCAAGCGTTCCGACGCGTGTTTTTTTTTGCTGATATAATTGTATTTTGAGTGATGAAAGTATTCGCGTGCTCATTTTCAACATTAAATTCGTAAAATTATCGTATACGTGTATTTACAGGATAGATGCGAAAATGCTAACTAAGAGGAACTGTAAGCAAACAAATTATTATTTTAATACAATATTAAAATTAATATATACGTTTTATTTTATTAGTGCTGAATGTTACCTTTGCTTTATGAAGAAATTCCATACCTATTATTATATTACTCAAATAACCAACATCTTTCATTTTTTAAATTTCGTAATAAATGAATAATTCCATTAATAAAAGATTTAATAAAACTATAAATACCTAACCATTGTCGTAGATACATCCAACGATCATAAAATACTATCCTCGCTCGCATATTTGTCATAGAGGATATTAAAAATCATTGCCCTTATAAAAAAAAGACTTATAAATGAAGAAAAGAAGTAATAGTGTATATACTCGGTCGAAGCAAGACAAAAAAATAAAAGCAATGGAAGGAGGGGGAGGAATCGCACGCCGACGTCATAACTCATCGGTGCCGTAGTTTTTCGTAGAGCACGTGCGCGAGACTTTGTGCCGCGTTGATTTACGGACGAGCTGTGTAGAGGGGAGAAGGCGTGAGCGAAGTCGGAATAATACGAGGTTTCGGATCGCTGACCGTCAAGCGCCGGTTGTCAGAACTTTCGTTTTCCAAAGGTATATAATACCGGATTTGAACGTTGCCGGAAGACTGGTGGATGATTCACTTATAACAATGAATTTATCATCGTCAGTTTCTTACCGCTGTATAGTCGTATATCGAAGGGATTCGCTCCACGGATTTGAGAGAGAGTAGCACGTAAGGTGTATATATATACGTATATAGTTTGCAAGTCAAATATGAGCATTCACCGTATAGATAAAAATGAAAATTTGACGTTATCGTTTGTTTACACCTAGCCTTATTGGATAGTAGCCAATTTCTTGTTCTTTTCGAAATCGAAATTTCATTGTGCCTATAGATAACCGCAACTGTATCAATTGTCTTTTTAATAATGTCAGATAGAGAAACTTTCGTGTAGTCTAAGTAGAGGTAAAGAGAGGTTCGTGCTGTCGAACAATAGAGGAAATTACTGTATTTTACAAATTGTATACAATTTACGAGAAATTTTATGATAACGCATTACAAAATATTAATTTCGTTAATTTATTATTTATGTTGAAATAAACTAAAAGGATATTACTATATTCACCGGTAATGAGGAAAGAAACTTACTTCATGATAATTTTTATCTAGTTTATTATCAATCATAAATCTAATAAATACCAATTATAGATCAAAATTTTAGTTCATTATTTTTACATTATAATATTTGATGCAGCAGATGTGCTCTATCTACACGTATAAAAGCCGCTCGTAAAAAACTCTCGTAACCTCTAGCAACTTCAAATAGCTTTCTTAAATTAAATAAAAAAAATATTCTTGTAGAATGTTCCATTTATTTATGCATGGAAATGTTTTTAAAATAAGTAGGACATTGTTATAAATTAATGTAAAAAAAATAGTATTGTGTGTAGAAACTCTCACAATCCGTGTGTGGATTATGTTAATTTATGATTTTTTAAATTATGACATAAAGTAAAACTTTAGTAAATAATTAACAATTGTTTGTAATCGGCTTGGCAACAAATTGTTATATTTGAGTAGGTACATTTAAATAACGTATAATATATTTAAAAAATCAATTATACGTACAGCTATAGTATGAAGAGTAGTTTAACTGAAAAAATTCTTTGATATCAATCTCGAATTTTTTGCACAAGAGTATCAGATTTAATTTCAATGCAAATGTTACAATTTACATTTCCAATTATACAGTTTGTATTAAAGTTAAACAAAGAACAACCGGCCTCAAAGCTCAACAGCGCAATAAATACTAGAACAATTATTTTCAATGAATATACATATTTTTTATACTCTAATTTGAATTGAGTCTTCCCATTAATCTTAATGAATAATAGTGTTTGATGTGTGACATTGTCTGGATTATAAGTATAAATCGCTCCCTTTTCTGCACTCGTTATATACATACGAAAGCAAAGCACCTGCCGCAAAGTGTCACACGACGGTCAGACACACCGGTTCGCCTCGCGTGTTACCGGATTGCAAATACTCTTTCACGCGCACGCACACCTGTTGTCATCTCGATCTCTCACTCGTTTATTCATTCGGTTGATCCGCTTCTAAGTGCTTGCCATTTCTATTGATACATGCCTAATATTTATTCATATAGTTTGGTTGAAATAGAACAAGAATTTGATCATTTGATGTATATACACATTAGACTGGTAGATTTATTACATTGTCAACGATTCATGTATGGGAGGATAATACGTTTTCAAAGTAAACGTTTTACAATGTGATGTCATATGGTAAAGTTTTCATATTGCGTCACCGTAGTCATAACAACTTCAATCTTCGTACCTTGTACTAGTTTTTAAAGCGAGAAGAAATTTCGATATGTTGCATTAATAATATTATGCTTTGTGTAAAGCGGTATGAATTAATGAATTTATTAGTATAGGTTATTTCACTTTCATTTATTTATCTTTTTAGGATTATAACAAATATATACTGTGATGTACAGAAAGTATATAAGTCAAGTTATTATTTATTAACTCGTCGTTATTACTTAGAAAGTCATTATTTATTATTCTTAGAAAGTTATTGTTTTTTTTCTATACCATTCAAAAGAATTTAAAATAGAAAGCTAAGTTAACAGGTTTCTACCTACTCGTATGCGATTTTCAATTTCAGTTTTATTTTCATAAATTACTACTTTTTCTACAAACTTTAAATCTAACTGAACTAAAATTTAAACTACGTTAAAAATTAATTTTAAGAATATACAGAAGGATAATTAAATATTTAAAAAAGGACGATTTCAAAGTTATAAAGAGTTATACGAATTTCGGTGATGTTTAAAAAAAAGTAGTATAAATCAATAACGTATACTTTATTCTTTAAGAAATTCGAAGTGAGGAAATCATAAAGAAAATATAAAAGCTCACGTAAATCACACATATACGTGTATACCTTGATAAAGATTTACACGGTTAGACGGTACGAAAAATGAAGAAGTTGATATAAAAAGTAGCTCCGTTAAGGATAGTATTTTAGCACGCGATACACATATATACCAAACGCGAGGCAACGACCTAATAAAAGTGTCCGATCAGTCACTATGATTTTCTTAGAAAAGAATTGTAATTTTCTCAGGAGGGAAAGTTAATTTTTACGATACTATTACACGTGTTACCTCGGAACTAATTTCATTTCTGATGGACTTTTGATAAATGCAACCTACTTATTTTCTTTTTATGATACCACCCTTCTTAATCAGTAAATGATATAGAGACCATGTACTCTATATTGTCAGGCAAAGAAGAAAAGGTGTATTATCACAGTATTTAAACTGTTAACTGCACTTGGATATTTCTTTCGACAACGTAAATGGGCAGGTTTCTTAATTCTAAACTTTTAGTGTATTATTATAAAAGTATAAAATTACGAAATTTATTCTCTATTTTTCTACGCGTTATCCGTTTTAATTTACACGTTTAATGTTTCATTGGAAATTATGACAGATATTTCGTATTGACATTACTGCAGATAATTAATGGTAAAATTTATTGCAACGTGTACAGTAATCGTATTATAAGTGTATCATATATTATTTTTGCTTATGGAATTATACACGTGTTTTAATTGGAGTGTAATAATATTAAATAATATACTTTTACGTTGTTTAATAAAAATCCATGAAAAAACCTGCACGTGAATAATTTTAATTAAGTATTTCCTCCTCCTGTTGCGATAAAAAATAAATAAGTAAAGTAGAACTTTAGCGTTGGCCATCAATACCAAATAAAACGTTAAAAAATTGTTTACGGCATTGGCAAAGAAACCTTCAAAAGCGCAATGATCATGCACATATCCGAGACATTGCATTAATTGCGTGTGTGCGCCGTAACCGAGCGTGTATTTCAATCCTCAGCGCGAGAGATGCGATTAGCGATGAGCCGGAGAAGGATGGATTACGCAAACGTAGCCGCGCGATTTCTTCGGAAGAGCACTCGCGGTGACTGTTACATGCGAAGCCTTGGCTTTTATTAATTTCGCGTATAATTGCGTACATAAGGTCGTCCCATATATGTGCACACATATGGACACGAGACACTTTAAATCTGACAATGAGAGTTTTCGGGAGTAGTATACACACTGAATCTCGATCAATCAGTGGCACACATTTTTACGATCGAGGATACCAAGAGAAAATCGCGGTCCCGACAATATAAGTGGACGTGGCTATCTAACAAAAGGCTTATTATGCGGGATCTTCGGATGTTATGCGCGCCTAGCAAGTAGGTTAACGTCATCGCGTATACAATATTATTTTCATACACGCAGTCTTTACATAGATTAATATTTTTTTTTTCTCAGACGAGAATATGTTTTTACGAATCAATTTAGATAGTGGGAAATAATTTACTTCGTGTAAAACTATCTTTCGGTGTATATACTTATATATATTTACATCCACAAGCGGTATGAATATTTACGAGAAATTACAAGTTAACCTATAGTTGATAAAATGTTTCGAATATAGTTATATATGTATATATGTATACATGTGCATGATGGAAATGCTACGCGCGCGAACTTCCGACAAATTTCCCGAGCTCTGATTTACACGATACACGTTTTGCATAAGAGTCTTCTTTATTCTCTTTCGAAGCGGCTCTTTTTATTTTCGTTTTATTCGTCGCGTTTTTTTACTCTAGATATTATATTAAGTTTAACGTAGTTTCTTTAGTCAACTGCATTTGTGAACTAAAATTAACGGGTAATTAAAATAAAAGCATGTAATTGTATTTATCACTATACTTCTTAAACGCGGACGTGTATATATAACTAATCCATATATGTGGATAGAGCCGCATATGTAATAGGTATACATAGTAGAAAATTCGCAGTGATGTAATACAGTTACGTGTTAATGTATTTTCCGATACATATTATAAAACTATTTTTAACGAACGCATTGCATCAGTTTTCTATATTTAAAATATAAAGGAAATTGTTAAAGATTAATGTATAGCATAGTAATCGGTAACAATTTACGTAAATATGTTAAGAATATTATAAATACTTATAGTATATATTTACAAGTTTTGTATTAATTAATGCATATACACAAGAAAATGTTCATTAGTTTTTACTAAAAATATGAACAAAATATGATTGTATACATTGTTATTTCAAATTGAAATGATTTTTATGTTTTTAAAACCTTTTGGTTTCATTAAAATGTAAAATTTCCAGTACAACATTAATAAATTCATGATTAATTGATTGGCATGTTAATTAATATCTTAAGCATTTTAGAAATAAAGTATATACATATGTCAACAAAAACTAAATTTCTGTCGGTAATTAATCTTACGGTACAATAAATGTCTAAATAATGAAATTTAATACTTTAAAAAATCAACATCCGTTAAGGAAAATTTTTAATGCTACTCAAGTACACCTTTTAAAATCCGACTGACACGAATATAATAAAAATTCACCGTCGATAAATCTGTATATTGTAATTTTATTGTTGACGCTCTCAATGTTTTTATTAAATTTAAATTTCTATATCGATCTGAAGAAGACCAATGGTAGGTAAGATGATAAAATTTATTAATAAATAATCTATGTGTTATGGTAATTTGCAATTTATCTTGTTATTTAATAAGTTAGTCTAATGAAGTTGGCCTATCAAGCCAACGCAACTAGCCTCCTTCATATCGATATAGAAATTTTAAATTCGATATAATCTGTACAGATGAACGATACTGTAAAGTAAGGGTATAGATATACACGAGGGAGCGTTATAGCATGGTGTGCACGAACTACTCTAATCCATACGTGTACGGTATACGATGGTAAACCCCGCGTTCGCCGTCATTCATACGGATATCGGCATATCGAACTGTAATAACTTTGCGTGAAGCTTAGCTTTAGACGAACTGCGCGATTAGACTTTCCTGCCGTAAAATCCTAGCGGCATGCTTGAGGAATTACAAACTTGGAAACTTCATAAAACTTAATTTTCATATTTTACAAAGCTTTTCAAAATGCAAATTTCATTTGTACCGCCCGTGCCAGGTAGAACTTTCAGTTAACTTACGACGAGAATGAGATTAAATAATAATATTATTAAAATGAACGTGCTGAAATGTCTTGAAATAAAAGTTTTTAGTTAGAAGAGCATACGACTATATAGTCCAAACTTCATTTTCGCTGATAAATCTATATTAATAATGACTGAAATGTCCTGCTGTTTTAATTTGTCAATACATCATAAATTGTATTTTTATTAATTACATGGATACCCTAGTAGAAATTTAAAACTAAGAACTAGGAATTAAAAATTGGTAGTAAATACCTTGTGATGAAACGCTTTTTCTCCCATTTTACTAGCATTTAATAGAATGACCATAACCTCAAAATATTTAAATATTCTTTCCAGCTTTCCGGAAAGAGTAAACTTCAAAATTCCTATAGTTTCGGATGGGTTTTTAACGTTTTCGTCTGATTTACAACTAATTTCTGTTGTATTCCCAGTATTTACGAAGATAAACGTTGTTTTATTAGATTTTTCACTTGTCCATTTTTAATAGATATTTAATAGGACATAACTAGACTCAACTGTAATCTATATTTACAAGCTCAAAAATGGGAGAAAAATAGGATTTTACTTTAATAGATGGTCATAAAATGTGAGAAAAAGCGTTTCATCGATAGGAGAAAAATGGGCACATTTTTCGCCTATTTTTTGCCCATTCTATTCAAACAGTCTATTTAATACTTATTTAATGGAATATGATTTCTACCAGGGTAGTCTTCACTACTATTGTTCCTAATTTTCTAAATTTTGTCAAAAAAGCAATTCGATAAAACAAAACAAGTTAAAAAAAATGAAAGGCATCCTTTCGATTTCGTAGAGTGATATACCTCTCGGATCGAAATACAGAGTCTCATTTACAATGTACGATCGAACACGTAAACAACGTTGAATCGTGAGCAAGTAGATAAGAAAACGTACGGAAAAGTTGGTCCTGCCTATGAGAAAGCAAGTTTGCCGGTTCCGTTAGAGAATCTATATGGAAGCTCTATAGGCTCTATAGGTTCTCTCTACACCTACGCGTACACGTCTACTTGTACACGCGAGTCGCTCTTGAGCTTGGAGAGAGTAGTAGAGGCCATCGACGCCGATAGACGCCGTTGTTCGACGGGCGCCGCTCGCGCGATTAGACGCCCATTATACTCGAGAGCAGCGCGCCTCCGCTAGACTCCGACCATGTATATATAGCATATTACATGGACCGATAACAACGACTCGCGGAGACACAAACGCGTGCTTGACTTTACCGCTGCGTAACTAAATTCGTATGGGAGCGCTTTTTGTTTGCGCTTCGATTTCTTCTCTATAAATTAGTTTTTAATGAATGTTATTTAGTGTTCTCGTTTGAAATACTTCTGTAACAATATTTCATATTATTAAAATAAATAAACGTAGTAGGTTTTCCTCTTATTAGTAATAACATGCTTTATTGATATTACCTTCCTTGGGATGTGTATTTTTAAAAAGGTGTTCACCATTTTTATAGTTCTTTTGTACTCGTACACTAATATATGTACGTCCTTAACATTCCATGAACAACAATAAAATATAATTAAATTCAAGTAACAAAACATTTTTAACTTTCTAACTAAATGTTGAATATTGAAATGTTACCAGTATTTCTCGATGCACCTCACTATTGCAAACACTGTGTTCATTCTCTGTTGTTTTCGGGTTCCCTCGGCGTCCGCTTCTCTCGTCGCTGGCTTTACACTTCCATCTTGGTTTATGTTCGCCTACTTACGGATTTAACGCGCTCTGCTGCTGTGTAATGGAGCACATGTTTATGACACGCCTTGTCTTTGTAAGCAGCAGAGGAAAAAAATTTGCTCGTGAAAAAACGAGTATCAGAATTTTTTTAGGTTATATTTAGACGCGATTTTTAAGTAGTATGGATATATAAACTTGCATTCTTATTTATCGTACCGAGGAAAATTAAGTTATTTTTCAATTACTCGATTAACTATTTGAACGTTAGTTTAGCTTCGACTATGT
This sequence comes from Theocolax elegans, assembly GCA_026168455.1. Taxonomy (NCBI): domain Eukaryota; kingdom Metazoa; phylum Arthropoda; class Insecta; order Hymenoptera; family Cerocephalidae; genus Theocolax; species Theocolax elegans. The sequence continues at coordinate 95,725,257 of CM047425.1, forward strand.
TGTTATCTTCATTATCTGTAACGTTATGCCCTTACTTATTTGTAGTCAAACAATTAAACGACTGTTCGAATAATGTATATATACAAAAGTGACATTATCAATATTCGTAAACTAGAACAGTTTACAAATGTTCTCACGTTCTATTTTACCAACTGTCACGAAAAAAAAAAATAACGGGGTCAGTATATTTTTCCGTATATATACTGTCAATAACCAAGGGCTCAATATTCACGAGCGTTGACGCCCCAGCTCGAGAGTTTCGAATCGCCTATCTAGTCGTGTACGCGTATTATTCAAACGTCATAGCTGTTTCGAATTCACGAACCTCGTTGGTCTCTCAAGCTTTCGCATCTCACGTGTTTAGGTCACGTATACTATATACAGTGCAGAGCATATGCGTTACACTCACCCATGAGCAGCTCCCAGCTTCGAAATGCAGCAACGAATGTTCAGACCGAGAGTAATTTGTAACTCTGTTGTGTACGTATACGTGTAGTCTTATACATTCCCACCTGGAAACGGGAAATCCTGACCCTTTGACTCTGTGCAATGACATACTCGGAGCTCAGTGTATCGTTTAAGGTAGAAAAAGTTTCATCTGCTTTTTCAAAAATTTATAATTCATTTTTATTCAACAATCGTGAGTCTGTAAAACGATAAAAAGCACAATAGTTTTAATTATTGTAGCCTGCATTTTACAATTATTAAAAATATTTTTTAGTGAAACATCGAAACAAATTATTAAACCTCGTGATAACATAATTATATTATCGTATATGCGGATAACTGTGTATAATTACTTAATACACTAAATGGTTATTAAAACGTATACGAAACAAAACTACATGTTTGTATCTAAAATTATATATTGTACATTGCGATAGAAATATTTCAGTCTAAGCCATCGAGGCTATAAATTTCATACGATCGTTTCAGCAATACGTAAAATTAATAAGTATTTTCAAAGGTAATAAAATATTCTTTTAAACACAAAGATTGCATATTATACGTATTGAAAATGATCATAAATTATAATAAAAGCTTCTGTAATTATACATTCAACCATATTGAATGTGAAATAAAAAAATATAAAACTTTCAATGCAATAATATATTTTACATAGAATATTCTTAGAAAGTTATTACTTGGTATTTAATTGCCACTATTTATTAATATTACAATATTTTAAAAATTCCATATGAAGAATATATATATTTAATGTTCAATATATTGGTAATAATAACTTTATGGCTATAGAGAATTTTCTCAAATTATTTCATTGAAATTTGATTACACATCTCTTGATTAGATTGAAGGTTTTAAGTTTCTTTGTTTAACTCTCATACATCTAATCACTTCAAGAATAATGCGGATATATTTAGATTAATAAATATAAAATTTTATTAAGACATAAGAAAATAATATCGCAATTCTGGAAAAACAAAGTGAGCAGAAAAAAAGATATAAATATAAAGTTGTTGTTGGGTATAATATGTATAGTTCTCTTTCACGGTCGGTTACTATATAATCGGTTTTAACGCATGCTCTTACGCAGGATCTCTCTTTCACATAGTGTATCATGTTTATGCGAATGCCGGTGTATACAAATCGTTAGACGTTCGATTTTTTATTTATGACGATCATTTTAAGCGCGAGCGCTTATTTATTCTCATTTTTATCGCGCATCGAATTCGGTTTCACGTTTGAGGCACCCCATGAGGGTATATTGAGGACACGAAAGAATGACGAGGGATTGGGCAAACTGCCATTGTTTTGTGCGAGTCATTTGGCGGGGAGTTGAACATCTTTTTCTTACATTTTTTACAGAGTAAATCTAAGTTCAATGTGGGAATACGTAATGTATTACAGTCTTTTATAGTAAACGTTTGTAGAATATTATATTCAAATATTTTTATGAGCGTATTGATTTATATAAAACATTTTATACGTATTATGGGATATATACTCTCTAATTTTAAATATATATCCATATATATTGTTGATGAGACACGCTAATATCAAAACTGAAAAATATTGGCGCACAATTAAAAAAATTGGTCTAAAAATGGCTTGCATAACTCTGTTAGAAACAGTAATAACAAAAAAATTATTCTCACAGGCTTAAAACACTTATGAATGAATCGTGTTGTAATTTGACTCTACAGCAGCTAAGTCAAACATTAAGCTTGTCACTTTAGAACCAGATTTTATTTTGACTAGTCGAACGTATAAATCCCGTTTCTTCGAATCCAATATATATGCATTAACGCGTGCAAGGAAATTCGCAACGAGCCGTAAAGCGTGCAAATGTCATTTGAGCAAGCGATTCAGCTGCGTACTTAAAACAGCTGGGTCTCGTAAAATTCGTACCGAAATTTGGTAGGCGTCGTCAGCCTAGAATAAACACACACTACATCGTACAATAGATATAAAATCACTAGACTTGGTAGTTTTACCTATTTTTAGTCATTTTAGGGAGCTAGAGTACACCGATTTTTTTCTCTTCCTATATATACCAACAGCAGGTAAAGATATACTTGTGAAATATGGAGGTGAAAAAATGCGAGTGATTTTAAATTTTAAAATATCGTATACGACTAAATAAAGAACGGGTTGGTGCAAAGTAAGTTTCGTGCCTTATCTGATTTTCCTGTGGAATTAATGAATTTTAATACGTTGTGCTTGCTGAGCGCATCAACGAATCAGATTGCTTTAATATTACTTAATTCCTTTGTTTAATCCATTATTTTTCAAATTACTTTTTCTTTCAAATTTGGTTTCACTTTTATGTTCTTTCAATTGCAAATGGTAGTTGTTCAAAGTTAAGACAAATGGGTATTCGCATAGTTTAGAAATACGTCAATATATTTTAGTTTTATCTTGTTTTAAACGGAAATTTTGCATATTTTAACTGAATTATTCATTTTTGTTGTAAACAGTAATTGAAAGCATACATTTATTTATTCTTCGGGTTTATAGATGCTGTTAAATGAAAGAAACGTGGATTTAAACATTGCTGTTAGCTTAGATTGTAACTTGAGATTATCGTCTGCAAGGCATTAACATTCAATTAATTTTCTGATAATTGGGTATTTAATCGCAGTTTTGTATTTCGATAAAGTATAAGCGATTTTTTTTAATAATCAGATACTAAGATGTAAACAATGCGTCAAATAAATTAAGATTTATGATATTACACAAATAAAATAATTTTGTATTTTTTAAATTTTAAATATGGGAAATTATTTAATCAAGACCAAACTAGATGTTTATTTTTGAGATTTACATTCTTGTTTATAAATCAAATTGCCCTATGTTTAAAACATATCAGCGATTACATTTTAAATGTACATGTTAATAAATGATTTGTTTAAATATTCTGTGATATATCATTCAAAGGTATTTAATTACTGTGCAAAGTTATTTTTGAAATGAAATTAGATAAAGTTTTTTTTTATAAGATTAATTTTTTTTTTTAATATTTTCTATTTAAGGCAAGATATCCGATTGCGCAAGAACACATAATATGTAGTCTATTCAAACGGTGTTCTCAAACTGAAGACAAAGTATAAATTTTGCTAATGTGCAAGTTGAGTATTAATTTTACTTAATTGTATAAAACAAAAATAATGTCCTTAAAGTTAGATAATAATAATTAAAGGTACCTCCATTAGTGAGCCATACAAGTTCATATATGTAATTACACGTGTACAACTTTAGAATGTTACAAATTGAAGATATTCATTAAGTTGAATAATGCTTCCGACTCAGACCTCAAGTTTAATTATTGAGTTTTATTTATAGTAGAAATACAATTTATAAGTTTATTGTCTGTTGGCATTTTTTAGTTTATTAATTGTTAGATTGCATTAAAAATTACATTGCATTTTTCGGTTTCATATGTTCTATGCTCTTGTTCAATCGACCTACATATTTCTGCATTGTCTTGGAGTCGCGTACTTTACCTTACATGGAATGAAATGTCGAACGTATACACGTATACATGTATTCACAAATTCAACTGGAAAACTGGTCTTTTAAAGTATTCTGCTTCTAATCATTAAATTTAATACAATTATATATTTTAGTTTATAAAAGTTAGCACAGCATCAGTAGTTTTCATGTAAAATATTTAAAAAATCCTAACGTCACATATATATAAAAACTTTACAAATCGCGACACTTTCTGAACCATTTAATTAATTTAAACGAACTATGACCTATAGTACTGTGTTTATTGCGAATGAAGGTCTGTACGTAAAAATACGAGAAGCGACACTGAGCCACCCTACACAGGATATTTTTTATTAGTTTCAATATCACCCGACGTGAGTGTCATAAACACTTGGTCCAACCGCACAATAATAATCGTAAATAATCATAAAAAAAATTGACGAAGCAAACGTGCGACAAAAAGACCGGACGAACTATTCGACGTATGAAATGAGGTAATTTGGAGTTTGGTGTTCCATACACCCGGTGAATAGTACGGATGATAATTGTGAGGGTCGGTGAGCATTAAATACGGGAAACTCACTTTTGCAAATGTTAAGCACAAAACCCGAGAGAGGACAGTGAAGCGCTCTTGCTCACGGTATATATCCCCTACCATTAAATTTTAACCTCTCCCTCTCACACGGACTTGTGCTCTTTGTCCTCGCGTTCGTGCGCTTTCATATCTGCGTGTGTGTGTGTGTGTGTGTGTATCTACCACCTTTTCCCACTCTCCTTCCGCCTCTCTTGCTCGCACTTGGGCGCGCGCGCGCGCGTGGTAGTCTGGCAGGCCAGACGCGCACAGGACTGACCCAACCGGTGCTAGTCCCTATACAGTATAGATCAAAAGTATTTCTCTGACCATCGAGTTAAACGGGTTCTTTCTCCTGTCCTACGGTTATCCAAATTTTTGGGATGCTCTCGAAAAGGCACTCGCTATACAAAAGTTAATTCTTTTCAACTTGTAAGTTTAGTTTTTTTTTAAAGGCTTTTCTTAAATAGAGATTAATTACTTTGCAATTATTCGCGTAACTTTTTACTCCAGGTGACTCAGTTGTATCCAATTATACCAATAAGTTATTAAAATTTATGTGCGTATACTTCATCTTAATGGTATTGTTAAATTTTATTATGTAATATTTCTGTTAGTTGAATGAAGTAAACAATTACTTTGTTTGTTATTTAAATTAATCAAATTATTTTTGAGTTGCAAATATAAGTTTATGTTAGTATGCCCTCCACGTATTATTATAAGTGTAGTTTTGTTCATTCTATCAAATTTATACACATTATTATAAAAACATGTTAATTTTGATCGTATTAAAAATAAATGATATGTTATTTCTATCCAAGAGTAATTTAGTTTATAATAAAATTTTCTTCAAGGTACAAAATACGACTGAAATTCTCGAGAATCTATTTATTACGCCAATAAATGTTTGAAGAATGAAAAATCAGTGTAACGAAGCGTGCACTACAACCTACGTACACGTCGTCCTCTTAATGTCTAGACAATCAACTTTCCTATCACGTACTCAATCTAACCACATTTTATATCTTACTCTAACACTTCAAATTTTTCGATCGGAATCTCAACTCAGAAAAATCTCGCGCGAGGGCACAACTTGTAAACTCGGAGGTTAATAAAATTCTTTAGAGGCGGTAGCGGTACAGTACCAATTGAAACTATATCCATGTACGCTTCAAAGATTTAGTCGATGAAGGGCAAGAAGGAGGCGGAATATAGTTGGTTCTTCCATGGTTGTATTCTTTGGTACTTTAGCGGCTCTTCTCCTCTTCCTCGTGTATATATCGAGTCTCGTGTATTTTCTCCCTTTTAACAGTATCTTGGCCGGGATGCTGCGACGATAATTACCGGCACGTGGGAAAGAAATATATCGGCATCGTTAAACCGTCTTGGGTTAACGAGTCTTTCGCCGCGGCAAGAGCTTACACGAACAAATGATGCACATATACTTTTTGCTTTTATTCCTCAATTTGAACTTTACTTTAACTCGGCGTTTGATGTGCTTTCCGGTCATGACCGCTCGTGAATATATCCCTACATTTCGCGATGACATTGTACACAACATCTGAGATTTAATTATTCAACAAGAATAACGAGCCTGCCTTATTCATTATTTTAAACTCTATAGTCATTTATTTACCACTCTGTTAAAGTTTCAAGTTACTTTATGCCGTTTACGTAATGCAAACGTATATATATATAGATGGAATACGTATAACGTATATAACCTGTGATAATGTTCATTCGAGCTTTTTTCGTTGATGCCATTGACACGAGTAAACAAATATACGTAACCCGTAACCTAAATTTTAAAAAATAATGTCATACCAAATGTTAGATTATTAAGAGAATACATCCGCTAAATATACAAATAGATAAACAGAGAGTAAAAAGACTGACGAGGTCTTATTGGCTCATCAGCGGTGTTTACGAGCCTTCGAAAAGCTGTCTTCGCGTACATTTAAAAAAATGAAGTAAAAAGTTTCACAAAAGGGGAACACGCATATACGTACGAGTGGGACAGAGAGAGAGAGAGAGAGAGAGAGAGAGAGAGAGAGAGAGAGAGAGAAAGAGAGCTGGAAAAGAGTTGAAAAGATGGAGGAGGTTCTGCAAGTCTAGACGAAGCGGAAAGCGTAATATGCACGAACGGCGCCTTAGACCTGAGTCGGAGCAAGAAACGGAAAATGAGCCTCCTCCCCTTCTGGTGGAAAAACGTGATGTGCGTCGCGTTTAATCCCGTACGGTTTACGTTGGCACCGAGGGGCTATTCACTTTAGGAAATCACTAACCTCTTATCTATGAAATCAATAAGAAATCAGAAAGAAATCACCCATATTTTTGAAATCATGAAATTCAATGGAAATGTGAAATCAAGTAGAATTAATCGGTGAAATCAGTCGAAATCATGAAATCAATTGAAATCTCGAAATTCGCGTCAAATTTCCCAACTGTCGATTAGTTCCGCGAAAACATCCGATAGCTACCGCGCCGTCGAGACTTGCCCAAGCCGCCTTCAACACGTAGCAGGATGCATGTTTTTACTTGTCTACTTCGCCCTTTCTATAATATACCCTGGAGAGGAACATACAGTTTTAGTTTAGTCGTGAACTTCGAACTGTTATCAGTTATTTTATCTATCCTATAGACGATATTTACATACAGACACACTGGATCATTTTTATTGGTTTGATTGTACTATCACCAAATCGTATGGTCTTAATCTTCACACCTACCTCCGAGCATATCTTAACGCGCAAGAGTTTTTAGTATCTAAACATAAAGGTGTGCTGCTTCATTTCGCTCATAACTGCAAGTTATTCGATTAAATAATATTCCATAAATATACGTATTTATCGTAGCAGTGCATACTTTGTGTATATATATATATATATACATTATATATATATATATATATATATATATATATATATATATATATATATATATATATATATATATATATATATATATATATATATCATCATTTCATTGTTTTTTTGCATTCACGACATGATTTACGGAAATATAATCAGGATTGGAATTATTTAACTTAATGTAAGTCTCGAGGTAAGTATTTGAATAAACTTATTTTTATTTTATTCATATTAAATACGTTTAAACTATAATCATAAAAGAATAAGTTTCTTTGTATAAAGACTGCTGAGACAAAAAATACTTATTATATGAAACTAAGAGACATTCTCGGACATATGTTTTATGTATTTTTCTATATAAAGATTTCGACATGCGTTATGTCAATAATGTTTAATCGAAAGAGGTTCACTCTCGGGTTTATTTAGCTTTGTATTACTGACGTATATTTCTGGCATCGTTTGAATTATAATTGCGATGCTAATTTACTCCATTTTGTTTTTTGATTTAGTGTTCCTTTTTTTAATATTAAAAATATTTCTGCATTATAAAAAAGAACTTCGTTTTTAATTGTTTTAGTTTAACACTAAGAAAACATAAACTTATTTTTTTAGATATTTGCTGGAAAAATATAATTACTATAATAATGGAAGAAAATTCAAATCAGATGGAATGTGAAAACGTAAATAATTTAAATTGCAACGAGACTAGCAATATGTTTTGGAATATCTTAGAAGAAGAAAAAGATATCAAAATTCCTATTTATATAAAAAATATATTAAAACTAAATCATCTAGATAATCCAATTGCATTTAAAAGCATAACAAATGAAACTTTAAAAGAACTAGAACTTTTTTCACGGGAAAACATGAAGATATTAGTAGGTGCTGATGAAAATCTTGAATTGTTTTTCGGACCCTTTTTTAAAAATCCAGAAAAGTTTTGTTTCTTGATCGGCGATAAGTATTTGATACATAGTTTGGTTACTTTTGTACAGAACCAACCCGATAGTTATTGGAAATATAAAAAGACATCACAAAGTAATCAGAAGAGTGTTAAAGTTAAAAAATCGATTAATAATGCAGCAGATTGTATTTTACCTAATTTAGACATCAATACCGAAGGCAAACAATTAACCAAATTAGTTAAAACTATTGTATCAAAAGTGATTACTTGCGAGACTGTTGCTAACAATATGAAATATGTACTTGATAAAGTCGAAGTTACGGTTTCTGTTGCGGAAATTTATGAGAATGAAAACTTACCAAAATCTTATACGTACAGTGCTAACATTAAGTGCCCTTTATGCTCAAACGTAACAAAAATTAAAAAATGTGGTGAAGCTGAAGTTAAAGGTACAAGATGGGTTCTCTCAAATTTCAGACGTCATTTAGTAACACAGCATACACAACCAAGTCAACCAAAGCGTAAGCCTTGTTCAGCAATACAAAAATTGAAGCAATTTGCTAGCAAAAAAGATGAAGTAGCTTCTATTCATTTATCGCATAATGTCAATTCAAGTACAGAACAGAATACTCTTGCATACAATAATTTGACCAATAATATAAGTAATGAAGATTTTGCCGAAGGTTTTGTTGATAGACACGTACCGCTACAAGAGTTATCTCAAAATGTATTGGATATTTCAGAAGAATCAGCATCCAATTTACCATCTACCACAACCTCGACGGCAACATTAGTACGTAGTTCAATGAATATTCTTGAAAAAAATTATCAGGGGGAATACTAAATCGGAGTGATTATGGAACGAATCATTTCGAAAAATATTCACAAAATGTTCCTTCCGCGAAATTGGTAAAAACTGCACGTCGCATGAAAAAAATGTATTCAACTGTAGTTTCAAGTCAACCGCGAATTACTGCTTTTTTTCCTATACTTGATGAGTTAAAAAAACAAATTAATGAAAATAAATCACTACGTGAACAATTAAAATACTTTTTAGATAAATCATTTGACGATGAAACTAATATGCAAAAAAAAGATTTTGATTCAAATGAATACTTAACGCCATTTTTAAAAAAATTATTTGATAGTGCTGTTTTGAATGCCAATAAGAAAAAAGGCGGTAATCGTTATAACGAAGCGTTAAAATTATTTGCCACATATTTATATCTTATAGGTGGACGCATGTTATACGAAACATTGTACGCAAATTTATCTCTACCGTCACTAAGTACCGTTAGTCGTGTTCTGAGTACTTCTAGCAATTTTATAACAGAAGGACAATGTAGATCGAAAGAATTGAAAGAATTTTTAGAATCAAGACATTTACCTTTGCTGATATGGCTAAGTGAGGATGCCACTCGAATTGCAAGTCGTATCCAGTATGACAAACGTACAAATCAGCTTGTTGGATTTACACTGCCTCTTGATTCAAATGGAATGCCCATTACTCATACTTTTAGCGCTACTTCGTTAGAAAAAATACATGACAGTTTTAAAAATGGCTCTATAGCTAATTTAGTTTATGTTATTATTGCACAGTCTTTAATTGATAAAGGACCATCTTTTTGTTTATGTTTGTATGGGACAGATAACAAATTTCTTTTTACGGATGTTACAAGGCGATGGCATTATATCATTAATTCCTTGAAAGACGAAGGTATCACTGTAATGGGCATTTCATCAGATGGCGATTCGCGGCTATTAAAATCTATGCGTATGCATTCTAAATTGCAAACTAGAAATGTTGATACCGAAAAAACTCCAATTTCAAGTTTTTGTGCAGAATTTCAAAATGATTTTATTGTAATTCAAGATACCGTACATATCGGAGCGAAACTTAGAACGCGTCTGCTTAAACCGTCGATATTGTTACCGATTGGAGATTATTTAGTATCGGCTAATCATTTACAAATCATATTAAATACAGTGTCGAAAGACAAACATTGTCTAAATTCGAAAGATTTATCTTTAAAAGATAAGATGAATTATTCATCGGTTGAAAAAATATGCAATGATAAAGTACTTAAAATACTCGCAAATCAGATTCCTGGTAGTAATGCAACGGTAATTTACTTAAAAATAATTAGTTTATTTACTAGCGCATTTTTAAATAAAAATTTAGATCCTTTGACTCGCATATATAACACTTGGTTTTCTATTTTTATATTACGACTATGGAGAGTATGGTTGAATGAGTCCGGGTACTCAATAACAGAAAATTTCATATCATTAAATGCGTATATTTGTATTGAAATAAATGCTCACGGTCTTATAAATGCTATAATGAAATTGAAAAACGAAAATCAGCCAGAATTATTTTTACCGTGGCTCTACTCTAGTCAACCATGCGAGAGCTTTTTTCGTCGTTTAAGATCGATGAGCAGTACGTCATCAACGATTGTGAATTTTACCTTATTAGAAACTATTTTCCGAATTCAACGAATACAACTTCAATCGGATATTTCAAATAGTACCTTCGAAAATTCTACTAAAGAATTTAGTTTTCCCCGATTTAAAAACACAAATTCAAAAGAACAAACTTTTGAATTACCTAACATTGATAATATAGTTTCTGTTATTAATAAAGCAAAACAAGAAGCTCATGCAGAAATCACATTATTAGGTATAAAAATAGATATTTCTAAATGTGAAAACATTATTATAAAAAATTACGCTTCAGATATTACTGAAGATGTAGATAACTACGAGAAAGCTGCTAATGAGTCTCCTCAGTCTCTTAATCCAAATAATTTGAGTGATACTAGTTGCGATGAGGATGAAAATGCTAATCTAGTTAAAGACTTAACAATTCTTTCTAACATGACCGATAGCTTAGAACTTAAAAAATATGATAAATGCAATAGAAAGATTGAACTAGATAGCCAATTTATAGTAGTCAAAGATAAATCGAATAATGAATCGATCGTTCGAAAATCCTCTATTTGTTGGCTATTAAGTCACAATAATTTTAATTTAAGCAGTGATAGATTACAGCGTGTCAGAGATTGCGAATTAGAAAAATATAAAAGTAATAAGAATTTGCTAAAAAAAAGCAATGACATGACTTATACAAAAACGTGTAGTGAAATTTATATAGGTGAATGGTGTCTATTTAAGAGACAAGACTGTAAAAAATATTATTTAGGCCATGTACTAAGTTTCGGATACATGAGTGGATCCACAAATAAAAGCCTAGAATATTCTAGCAATTACGCTAATATCGAAGGTAATAAGAAAGATATTGGCGTATTGTGTCATTGGTATGAGCGAATAGGAGAAGAAAATAATTTTTTGTTGCTACCAATGGAAAAACATGGTTATATAAATATAAAAACTTATTTTAGTACTATTTCTCAACCGGAAATCACTAAAGATGGTATTGTACTCGAAGAAAAAGTTTATAAAAAAATTAAAAATTTGTTATAAAATTCTCATTTTATTCTTTCAACCTTTTAATACTCTTAATTATAATATAGTAATTTAAAAAAAAATTTATTAATAAGTTAAAAACTCTAAAAAGTGATTTCGTAATCGTATTTGCAATCTTCTGAAATCATTTGAAATCATTTGGAATAACATTATATAATAAAAATCTTAGTTAGATATATGGATTTTTTAATCATTAAAATCATTTACGAAATCATGATAAATCATTTGAAATCAGCAATCATTTGTACCCTTAATAAAGAGCGAATAGCCCCTCGGTTGGCACGGGGCGCGAGGGACACTTCCTCGAGGCGCGCGCGCGACCCGTGCGTTTTCGAGTCTCATTTACGTTGACTCGAGGCGTGTACGGTGTGTTGCTGGAAAATGGCTAATTTGTCATTCGACTTTTTTTTTATTATCCGGGGGTGGTCTTCTGTATATGCTTATATACATTTGTGAGCGGTTTTTTTTCACTACGATTCAGTCGTATGTATTTTTTTTTACTTGGTAATCAAATGGCAATTCACTTCTTTAAAGTACGAATTATATATGATATAGACATCATTACTTCGTTTATGACTTGCGATATAAATGTTTAATTTGAATAAATGTTATAGTTACATTAAGACTGTAAAACAATAATTTATTTGTCTTGAGAAACGACAAAAAGGATATTGCAGTTTAAGTAGATAATTAGATCATATAACTTACCGATGATTGTCAGATTCGATAAAACTTGATAAAGCGAAATATATTTATATTGCTTAATCTTGGTAAACGGTTGATTAACATTTAGCGACAATTTAATCTAATCTAATAAGCTATCAGACGCATGAAATAGGACTCTTGCACAGTACAAAGTCTTTCTCATCTTGTAATATAATAATCGAAATAATATTTTCTTATACCTATATATCAATACGAGTATCGAAATAAATGCGCTTATATATAGTCAACAATCGGTTACAAAAATCTCTAGCTCGTTTTCTCGATCCATCTTGATAATTTTGCGCAAATTCACACTGACAGCTAGTACAACAGAGGATGATATCAAAGCTATGGGATATAAAGAGCGAGAACTCTGGATGAGTCATCTGGAGCCGGCCGGCATGAACAGATCGATATCCGCGCAGCTTCGGAATTTCAGAAGGGGCCGACTAAGCTCTCCCTCTCTCTCTCTCTTTCTCTCTCTCTATATCTCTATCTTCCTCCCTCTCTCTCTCTCTCTCCCTCGGGCTCACCCACAGGCAAACAGAGCGACATAGGGCCATCGTACACGAACGAGGGGGTACGTAGACCAGGAATATTTCAGCCCCCTCGCGAGACTCTCGAGCTACAGGAAAGAACGTCGGGGTTTCTCCCCTCGGTCTGATAGTGCACAAGTAGACTCTACTTGCTTTGGTTTGTACAATACGACTTGTTTATTGTTGATAATGGAATACGGTATTTGTCACGTTTATTTTTATTCCAGATTTTTCAACATCTTTCTGTTTAATATACGTGATCCGGATGATAATTCATAGATTGCTAAATATGTATTCTATTCTAACACAAATGTTTCTCTCTAATCCGTTTTGCTATGGCGTGAACAAATAAATTTAAAAACGGTTCTACTATTAATGTTATGTGTCGAAATTACCATTGTTCATTATATTAGTGTACAATATATAAATTAAGGGAAGTATAAAAGGATATCGTGACTTTTGCTATATATATTCTCATTGTGCACAAAAGTCACGTGATCAAACTTTACTAGTAAAAGACGAGGGGAAATGCCGCATTCTAAGAATGAATTTTGTACAATGGAAGTTGAGTTCTCAACGGACCGCGAGCCAAGAATCTTCCATTACGGCAAAAATGAAGACTGCGAATTTAAAAGTTTTTGAAGAAAAAGTTCTACCTGCAGACTCGCTCGTATCGGCTGTATTCTCTTTGTGCGAATTCGCTCCTTTGGTCTATATACTCATTTCGCGTCTCTGTTTGGCCAAAGCGAACGAACGCGCGAGCGTTTTTCTCTCGATTTTCCTATTTGCCGGCGTCCTTGACGAGCCGCCATCTGTTTGTCGCTTTTCCCTCCCTATCTACAGGCTTACTTTCGCCTCCGCGTTCAATCTATAAACGTTGGCTTTTTATTTACGGACAGAACTCATTTCGCGGTTCTCGCTTCGTCTCTCGTACGTTCTCTCTTCTCATGTAATTAACGAGATATCGATCGATACGTTGCGATGTTCAAGGCCTGCGGACGGGCGCCGACACATACCGATTAAACGAAGCCCTTTCGGAATTATAATGTCGGTGAGTGGGAGCGTGGATCTCCGATTAAGTATTGGTCGACATTTTTTGCTCGAGGGAGACCGACATTATTCATGCTTTCTTTTTATTTCGATATCTTTCGCACGGATGATATCAATCATATGGGTATTTAAAAATCTGCAACGGGGAATAATTAATTTTCCAAACTATCCATTCTGCATTTTATAAATCTTATATAATAACATTGTACAAATTTTCATTAGGTTGTTGTGCGCGATGGGCTGTTTTCTTTTTAATCGAGAATACACGATAATTTACTTATTAAATTATATACGAGTTGTACATAATTTATAAATAATCGATCATATCTACGCAGGAGTAAGCATAAAAACTATACATTAACCATATCGTAGATTGTCATAAGTATACCCACGCTCCTATATAATTAAAATGATACGAATTGCAGTGTCATATGTTTTCTTATGCGTCATTATAATTGTATACATTTCATATATTGAGCTCAAAATAAATGTCAAAGAAAATAAAATCGGTATTAAATGTAAAAGATAAAAAATGTTTATAGTAATATCATTTTGATGCTTCGTTTTTGTTTAAGTCAATCACTAATTTAAAAATGAGTTTTGCTTATGATTATAATAAGATTTAATAATATTATTTATTAAATTAAATTATTTTGATAAAGTCTCGAAGCGTCAAGGGAATTTAAAAGTACTGACTATAAGGGTTAATCCAGATTGGGCTACTGAAAAATGTGAGACCGTCGGGAGTCGTAAAGATTACGAAGTGAAAAAGTAACTTTTTTGTCCCGTACTTTTTACTATAATTACTCATCTTTTTTTTACCTCTTGTCGTAGATAGATCGAGTCGAGAACATACGACATTGTATATGTCGAGTACCTATAAAACTATTTGAAAAAAAATGTATACGAGCTCTTATTTCATTTATTTTCGTTACATCTATTTTTATTAGTTTGTTAACAACTTTCATACTTACACGATAACATAAATTTTATAATTTTAAAAATATCCTAATTAATTTAATTTTATATCAGATGTGGTAAATGTAATATACGTGTACGTAAATAATAATTTATTTATACACGTAATATTTTAACTAATAATTTATTAATGTACAGTACTTTAATATCATCGGAGAGGTATCAAAAGGTAGAAGAAAAATATGAAAAGATAAGAGTAAAAAGAAGAAGGAAGTAAAAAGAATTTGAGTATACAAGAAATATAAAAAAGAACCCGAGTAGCGAGAAATAGAGCAAGAGAGAGTGAGAGCTTGAGCGAGTGAGTGAGTGAGAGAGAGAGGAGGGTGGGAGAAACTTGATAGACCACAGACTCGTCTGGCGTCTCGATGCGCGGGAAAAACCTATAAAGGAAGTTCCACACGAGGGTTAACACGTTAATGCATATATGCATTAAACGATTTGCGGACTCGATGGTTTCTTGTAACGCAGCTACCGGGTTATAAACGTAACCATATTTTAAATCCCATAAAATCTTAAAGACAAGTAGCTAAAGTAATTTCTATTTCTTCAGTGTCAATGCTCGCGGACATCTATACCACAATTGCTGTTGCATCAACGGTTATGATTATTGCAGTTGGTTAAAAATATGTTTCGCTTAAATTCTCATCGATATAAAGTAAATAAATACACAGCTTGCGTCCTAATGTTCTTATTGTTTTTCACTACCTATAGGAAATGAACTAAGTAATTTTCTCGCGAAATACGATTTGAGCTCGTCGGTTGTAATGTCAATAGGAAAAAGAAAGGAAGAAACGTGCACTCTCTTAGATGTTACAATTTGTTCAGCCGCAATAATCATCGTAGACGTCGTATAACGAACCGTTCCCTTTCAGTCATGTCCGAGCGAACTGCCATTCGTCACGCGTAATAAAGTCACTAATCACACCCCGCGCAAAAAAAAGAAAGCAAGCAGGAATGGAACGATACTAATGGAGGATGTATCAAACCCCCCTCCTCATATATTCAAATACCATTGCATATAGGTGATATTTTCCTTTCTTTCAACGCATATACAATTTTCCGCTTACTTCCATACGCTTTTTAATACTAGACTGTAATATCATAAGAATCTCAAATATCTTTCATATATAACGCAAGACTAGAGCCACGTGGATCTAATATATGCGTATATAAGAGCGCAAGGCATCTGTGACATGTAGAAATACGAGGAATCCAGCAGATGACCTGTAAATTAAAAAAAAGTATCATGAAGTTGGAAGATAGATAGCGTTGAACAGGGTGAAAACAATGTTGACATTAAAATACTTTTGTAGTAAATAAACATATTTTTATATATGAAGTTATATACATTATTAAAAGTATAAGTTTTTTAACATTGATCATCTTCTATGGCGAGTATACCTCGTGAAGAATTAATTATGGAGTACAGTATGATTCAAATATAACTTTCTAAATTTGTTCGAGTGAAAAATCACTCGTTTAGAGGCAAAACTGAGTAGCTCGTTACCGAGTCAGAATTTGATCATTCTAATCAATTTACTCTCTACATTTCTTTGAGTAAAAACTAACCTTTGAATGCGCATCGAATCAGGATTTTATTCTAATTAACTTATATATTGAATTTAAAGAGTCGATTTTTCTTTTCGAGTGAAAAATTACTGAATTCGAAAGTAATTTTCACTCAAAAATAGATTGGCTGAGTTTTGGCAGTAGCAGTAATTAACTTTTAGTTTTATATAAATAATACTGGGTCAGTTAAACTTACTACGCTATAAATTAATTTATCATATTTATTAAATATTACTGCAATATTAAGATATAATAACGTTTTAATACTTTAAGACACTTGGATGCAATTTATTTCTTCCAGTTTCGTTTTAAATTTAATTTAAAAATGTCAACTGCAACCCTTATTATTGCCGATGTGTTTGCTTGAAATTGAACTAAGTATTACACAATTAGATGATTGGATTCATAATTACGTTATATTAAACAAGTTATTTATATATAAAAGCTAGGCTTTTACATTTTAGGTACGAGCGTAACAATAACACTAAATAATAGTACAAATTTTAAAAATATTCAAGTTAATTGATTAAAAATTGGCCGAGTTGTTATACTAACACTATCACGTACATACATAAATTTTAGGTGATGCCTTTTCAGGTAAAACTTCAATTTGATATCCTTATTAAAACGTACTTATATAATATACAATTTCTATTTTATAAAGAATTTTATCAAATTTTATTTAATTCTTTTTAAATAATGTTCACTTAAAACAATTACAAGTGTTTCAAATTTAATTAAAAGTAACACAATTAAAAATTAAATTTATTTACCTCGTCATTCGTAAAAGGAATACTCGTACACTAATCTTTGATTAAAATTTTCACGTACTTGCTTATAAATCAAGTTTAGACTAGTTCAAACAATTTCAAGCAATAACTATACAGCTTTGGAAGGGAGAAGTAGAGATACATGTATAGTGTGCAGCAGATGGAAAGGGAAGGTAGGGAATAACAGAGGGCAACTGGAGAATAGAATGGTATACAACGGGGGTAGCAAGCCGCGGCACGAGATCGATACTATGAGACAGAGAGGTAAGGGGAGAGAACAGAAAACAGAGAAAGGTATAGATATATACGAAACCGTACCTACGATTACGGACATATATATATATAAAAGTATAACGTTGTATGAGGATAAAGAGAAAAAAGCATGTAGAAAAATCATTCGGGTAAAGCATTACTCTTCATTGTATAGAGAATCGTTATGGGTATACATACAAAGTTAACGTATCGGCCATTTTTGTAAAGCAGATTATTATCCGTGAACTATGAATCATATAATAATGATTCATTGGTGTATAATATTAATTTAAGAATTAAGTGTACGAAATAAAATTTAGAAATTCAACGTTTACTTAACATAAAAAAAACAGACAATGGAAATATATAACATTCGTAAAGCAACATATTTCACTGCACTTCATCACCAGGCACACTAATCGAAAGTGCAAGTTTAACACTATACGAAAGACAAGAGCAAGATAAATAAACTTGAGAAGGTTCTCAAAAAGGTCCGAAAGTAACAAGAAGAAAAATCGAGCGTAAAAGAATAGGGTGGGAAATAACGTAATGGTGTGCGAGAATGTGAGAGAAAATAAAGGGGCGCAAAGAATTGCACTTATAAGACAGGGACGGTCACGCTCGCGATTCCAACCCCGTGGACGATTTTCCAACTACCCTCGGTGTCATTGGCCTCTAGCGCAATCTTCCTTGCTCCTTAAGTCATTGAGACAGGCAATCAGCACCTCGACATTCGCTGCCTGCGCCGATCTAACTCACCGGAAAATTATATGACTTCGCCGAGATTCTTTTTATATAAACGTGCATCCTTTAACTCGTAAGAGATAACGATTATCGCTCATTTTTCTCTTACCCATAATCTGTGAAAGCATTTATCTTTTGACCTTAAAAACTTATAAAAAATAAATGTCGCAGCCTTATCGTTATTTATACTCTTTTTTTCATTAACTTCTAGATAATATTGGAATTCGGGAGTAGTAACTTTATTATAATTTTATTTCCTTTTGTTTAAAAACATATTTTTAGTTAAATTAAGTATCGTTTTAATATTATTAATTTGATAATTTTAATTTATGTAAAGATCACTTAAATATATATTTTTTAATATATTATATAATAAAATAACATAGTAGAAATGTAAAATTTGAAGGTTAAATAAAACTCGAATTTGGCCATTAATTGGGCACTCTTTGGGTATTTTATGACACTTGGCCAATTTTTGGCTTAAAAAACGTTACATTAATGGTCAGATTTCTAGTACAAGGGATGTTACAAAATTTTTACCTGAGGAAAGTTTTTTTGCTCCCGTTTTAATTCACGCGATCGATGAGAAACGTCGTCTCACTACCACCCGGAAATTGGCCCACTTTTCCAACACTGCCTAAGCAAATTGTCCACTTACAGCTTGAAAAATGGTTCCGATTTCCAGCAATCGCCAGGAAAGGATAGATGTTAATTTGCTCGTAAAAGAGTTATTACCTTTATTCATTCAGTTTGATACTATATATGTTTTGTTAATAGTGCTTCTAACACAAATAATATTAGTTAACATATAAAAAACCTAGCAGCGTTGAACTAAAGGAAAGCAAATTTTTATTCCTCAATTATGATAAATTATGCAACTATTTCAATTTAATAAGGTTGTATAATAATTACTTTACGTAAGTGAAAGTTAAGTAAATTAGAATTTAGTTTGTACATGTATTATTAAAAGATTATATTTACTGTTATTTATCGTGCCAAGTGAAAGTGATAAATTTATATATTTATTTGCCAATTTCCATAAAAGTATATTAAATAGAAAGTCTCTATTATATACTTTGTTTTTTTTCGCTTGCCTTACATTATTTTTTATTTAATAAATACAAAATGGCTGTATCTAATAAATAGTTCCTGTTCGCATTACGTTAATTAATCTCGTCTTTTGATGTGTTAATTTATAATTAAATTAAATTTATAATTAAAAATGAATAAAATAAATTTGAATACCGAAGAAAACAGGATTTCTATGGCTAAGCTAAATATTACGTGTACTAAAATTTTTAATATGCTCAGTCGTCAAATTGAATACAAGCTCATCAAATTAAGAAAAACTAGTCCTTACATTTAAATAATTAAACGTGTTAACAAAATAAAGAAGAAAACAAGGTTGTTTACACTCTATAAACTCGAGTAACAAGTTTTCAGCTACCTCATGAATGTATCTAATACATAGTCAAAATATTATTTCTTATAGCTGCATTTTGAGTTTAGTATAATTATCTTTAAAAATACATTAAAAATATTGATATGATACAATTTAATTTTAAATAATGTACAATAACTTGTATTATTATTTCGTAAATTGAGAACATCGAAATAATGTATAAACGTAATAATTAAACCAACTAGAGTATAGCAGACTAACACAAATAAATTCTACTTGTAAAGGACGGTACTTAAAAACTCTTTGAAACCTCAAATACGCTTCGTTTGATAACAATGCGCGCAGGTACGTAACAAGAAAAAAATAAGATAAAGGAACTGTTTCTCTTCTCACAATGCAGTTTCTCGCGTTCTTTCCCTCTTGTATCCTCCCTTAACAAGCGTACACGGTTCCGATGGAACGGCAAGGAAAAATTTTATAATTAATAAGCCACTCGAATGGAAAGAAGCGAGAGGAAAGTCGAATGTCAGGGAAATTGTGAAACTCTTTGAGGGGAAACGAAGACGCGCTACTACGGGAGGGTCCGGACCTAATGAATTTAAAGAGAGAACGAAGAGAGTGAGACAGAGAGAGAGAGAGAGAGAGAGAGAGAGAGAGAAATAGCGAGAAAGGGACGCCTTGACGAGGGTTCTTCTCTACCTAATTAGTTCCCTAACCATAAAAGTTAAAAACCTGCAAAAATCATTTTTGTTAAATTTGTACGTGTGGATAATGATCCAAAAGTATAACAAAATCTTACATTTGTGATTGTATTAATTTAAGCATACAATTTTTAAAATTCATTTAAGCTTCTTATTTCACTTTTCTAATTAAATGTTATACAAACTTTTAATTGAAGAAATTTTTATTTTACAAAGCAGTACAGATATATAAATAAGTTTATTAAGTATTTAAACATAATTATCGACTTTATCATAAAGTGTAATGTTATTGGATGACTATTTTACAAGTTTTTACTCTATATATTTTACTATAGATTCTATATACTATCAAGATAGTATATTATGAATGTTAATTGTTTTATAAAGGGATTGAACAATGGCAGATAGTAATACAAGAGCGTTGTGTGTATACCTTTTATTATTTGTTGTACACAAGCATAAAATTGCAATGAACAAGTAATTACAATTTTTATGTTAGTTAGATTTGATCCATTGTTTACTAAGATCAAATACGTTAGGAAATAAAAAAACCAATGACTAAGACAGTACAGCGACCTAAAACCCATAAAAAATTGTGGAAAAGACAGAATGACGAATTTTACCGAAGATATACCTACGAGAAAAACAAACAGACAAACATTGAACTGAGACAAAAATTTTGCGCGTGGGTCTCGTCCTTTCCCGTCCACACGTTTCTTGGAAATGAAGGTCGTTTTATGATCAGCCGTGTGAAAATGAGACTGAGAAGAGTAGTGGTACTACCAATCGATGCGACGATCACTTTTACGATGGTTTTACTGAAATCTTCGTCAGATTACTAGAAGCGTAATCGTGAGAAACCGTATAAGCATCTTTTTTTTATTACAAATTTATCGATCTATATATATTGTAAAATTACCAATCATTCAGTGCAATGTTAGTATTTTGAAACGTTATTCTCATTAAATATCGCTTATAAACTTATGAGTTAAATATATTCAGTTTACGACACTTGCTATTTTTAAACGCACGAATTGCTCAATTCAACTTCCGAATACAAAATTGACTCCCACGCAGTCGTAGGTGTAGACCAAGGAATTCACGCGTGTAAATACAGCTGCAATGAGGAATTGAATTTTTGGTTTACATAATTGAGAGCGTGAAGCTATCAATTACGCCAACGCAATATTGTAGTTCCGAAATAAATTATTTTTTGGAATAAGCGTAGAAATCTTCTTAAATATATGCCTTAAAAAGAAAATCTGCTTTCTTTAATGTGATTCCTTTAGAATCAAGAGTAATTCGTTTCATTATATAGATTACTGTTCTTTTTAAGTTGCTTTCCTTTTTTTTACAGAAATAATCCGTTTAGTTATTGAATCATTACTTTAGAGCAAGCCAATTTTCTTTTCAAGTCATAATTATAAGAAGAATGTCAGTTAGATAAAAAATCTATTTTTTTAGTTTATTTAGTTGATTTAATCACATAATATTGAGGTGAGCCATTGAAACATAAACTAATCGTTGAGGGTTATATTGTATAAACCAACGCGTATTATTAAATTGTAAATAATTCGAGCGAAAAGGAAATGCAGATATCGACACAAAGGAATAATATCTCCCAATCGAGACTGTGCTCATTTTAAATTCGAATTGCGTTTCTGCTACAGTTGGGACTTTAAGAATTTTACGCGTTCGCACTTTTCTTACGAGTGCCAGACAAACTGCTCTGTATTTGCATAATAATATTAAATTCTTTCCCGCGACAAAAAAAAAGAGATACGAAATGAGTCTGTAGAAGTGTATTCCCTGCAATGATGACATTCGCTACGTGTTCATTATGAGGTGAACATATATTACTGAAAGTAAGTGCAAAAAATGCTAAATAAGTTTATCCAACGAGGAAGTACTTTGTTTATTTATTCTGTACAAGTGTAGTAAATTTATCAAGGATTACATTTGTTTTTGCACAATCAATTCTCAGATAATCTCGATTTATTGGTTAAAAAAACTTGAATATCGTTTCAAAATCAACTTCAATATAGTTTTAATTCTTAAGCAACAAATTTCTAACAAATAATGGAAGCTATTACTTATATAGTGTAGAAATAATAAGTTGTTTAAATGAACTCAATAAATGAAGATAAAATTTGTTTTAGTTTGTTTGCTAGAATTGAAAAAGTAAAGAAAATATTATTTCTGAGACGTCTATTTTCAATAAAAGTTCAAATTTTTCGCTTAACTTTTGAATTCTTCTATACGCTTATCACTCCCAAGAATTCCCATGATATCTACGAATTCTATAAAAATACCTTGATAAAGTTTCTGAAACACTTGTTACTTTTTTAATGTAATTAAACTGTCACGAAGTTAGCCATTACGATCAATAACGTCTTGCAGAAGTGCAAAGAAAATCATGGATGATCAAGAGATCCAATCTACCGTGGAATCGATTCTCGGTCCTGATGCCAAGATCATCGACTGTGAGAAAAAATCGTGTGTAAAGGAAGAAGAGGTGCTGTTGATAAACGGCGTACCGATAACACTCGACGAGCCTGATGGTATAGCTATACGCAAGGCCATGATAACGGGCCAGGTGCCGCCCTGCGACCTTCTCAACCGCATCCTCATTCGTGCTGGTATACAAAGGTACCTTACCCATCGTAATCATACGCTTACACTTTATTTACTACTCGCTTAACAACTGCCATAACTCTGTTTTCATAGATCTATTTTGTTTGAGCTCGAAGTGAGTCAAGGTAGTGCGAGACAGTTTAATGAACTTATCTATATGCCGATAACGATAACGATCTTCTTAGTATTATTCTTATCTTGTCTTCAATTAGTTGTTTTCTATTATTTATTGATTGGAATTAATTTTGATCTTTAGAAACGATTCATTATCGTTATTTAGAGAAATATAAATATAATATTAATTTATTAAGATAATTCAATATCATTTTGCTAAATAAACTTTGTTTACTTAACTTTTCAAAAGATTTAAATATTTAAGTAGAAAGTTAATAATAAAGTATAGAGGTAAAACCCAACAAGTCTAAATTTGGAACACAAAAATGATTTCCTGTATACAAGACGCGCAACAATATAAAATATTATTACCGCATTCAATTACTTCGAGCGTTAAAAATCATTTTCCATTTGAAACTAACCAACGCTTTCTCTTGATACAGTAAAAAAAATCTGTCCGAACGTTTTGTCGATCGATCGAGCACATCCTCTATCCATCTCGACTTCCTCCACGGACAACATGCATTAACCCGTCGACATAAATCGAAGGTATCGGTTTTCGCGCGAGGCAACCTCGTAAAACTCGTAACTCTTGGGTATACCTTTAATATGAATTACTTTGTCGCATAGGGGCTTCGCGCTATTATACATCGACAAAAGAAAATAACGGAGTCAAAAGGCTACTTTTAGTGTTCAAGACTTTTAGTGATCGAAGTCACACGCGACAAACGTGATCCGATCTTATAAGAGCTAACAAAACGCAAATTGCATTTTAATATCTCGCGTGTTTCTTTTTCCGATGATCTTTGGTTTATATTTACACAATCTTTGGAACCTGACGATTCGAGCGATGCGGAATGTAAATTAACAGCATAAATTTAATACTCAGGTTCTTTTCCTCGTTTATTTAATTTTCGCGATCTTTAAATGCACGGAATTACGCAGAATGTTTGATGAATGGAATGATAGAAATATCGGAGTAATAATTTATTAAGATAATACATAGTTCTTTAGTTTTTATTGTTGTTTTAAAAGGAAAAAATAATACATGTCGTATTCTTTTTAGTTGGTAACGTGTCGACGGATATCTAATTTATCTTTAATTCGTTATTTAAATTTTAGTATTTTCACTTTTATAGTATCGTAATAATGTTATCGTGTGTTAAGAAGAATCTTATTTATTTTTAAATTTATTCTACTTTTGCATTGTGAAACCCTTTTATGAATATCATATTATAACGTGTACCGCTTACAAAGTAAAGCCCGTAAAGTTGGAACGTATTCAGTTTCTAAAACTAAATAATTAATTAATTATAAAAATATAAGGAACTTGACGGGATTTTGTTATACAATCTACATTTTTCGTTATAATTATATTTTACATTTATATTACTATTTGTATATTACATAAATCTTGTACGCATTAAAATTAAAACCGTGGAAACTCAAACAAAAATAGTAAATTAATAATTTAAAATGTATTTGCAAACGTATTTAAACATTTATAAAATAAATATTGGCGTAATAAAGAATTTGTAATCTAAATATTCTTCTGTATTGGAATGAATTCATCGTACTGGGAGTATTGTTGCTAGGAGTGCCGAACAAATAGAGTGACACTCTTGTTCGAATGACGCGGACATCGTAAAGTAGATAACGATTCGGTGCAGTGGTTGCACTTAAAATTTTGAGAGGAAAAGTCTTGTGTGCGAAGTCGAGCGGAAAGGGGATCCAGGAAATAGTTCGGACTGCTACAGAGCCGCGTGCGCAAAAGTCAACAATAACTTTGGTAATGAGTTCTTGTGAATTTGAATTTCTTTCCCCGAGAGCTTCTCCGTAAAACTTTAGTTCTTCAAATAGTTTTTGAAAAGTGTAACGTTGTAAAAATCAAGATATTCGATTGTTGCATTATTATGAAAATTTTATGCATGCGCAGTTTTACTTGATTACGTATTGACCTTATATATTATGGAAGTTCAAGATTATTTTGACTCGAATCGAATTGAATTATTGGGACACGTCGGTAATTAATTATGTGATTTATCGATGTAAAATACATGTAGATGCGCTTATACATATTCATTAATGTACCGACCATATATTTTTTTCGTGATTATTAAAATTGATTCTTCGTAAAAAAATGTCAAGCCTACATCGTTTGCTTGTGTGTAATAGATTATGTGGTACATGGAAATTAAAAACGCGCCGAAGGGAAAGCATCTGGTGGTCCCTAAATCACTCGAGTGCAC
Organism: Theocolax elegans; assembly: GCA_026168455.1. Lineage (NCBI taxonomy): Eukaryota > Metazoa > Arthropoda > Insecta > Hymenoptera > Cerocephalidae > Theocolax > Theocolax elegans. The sequence goes on from CM047425.1 coordinate 95,750,749, forward strand.
GCGAACGCTCTAAATTTAGTTACTCTGAGATTTTTGTGCTCCAAATCATCTGGACTTTCTCGTTCGCGTATAACAAATACATGCATCCTCCGTTTACATTGACTCGATCGATCCTGATATCAACAGAATTAATATTATTATGTAGAAAATCATAATCAAAATGGGAATTTGTTGATTTTTTATCATAAACAAATTATAAAATCACGTACGTTGTTTATTTAAATTGATTGTTTTTTACTTATAATATATGCAAAGAAAATTTGTTTAATGTATAATACATTATTAGAAAATACAAAGGCATAAATAAATGTCTAATCTGCTTTAGAATGTCGCAATAATTGTTTTAAAACAAGTAAGTCAAGTAAATAATTGAAAATTAAATGAGTATAACGGTTACAACGATACAGGAAACTGTAAGATATCCTGTGTTTTCTTAATAATACAGGAAACTCAATCAATTTTAAAATATCGAGAAAAATGCGACGACTTTAACATTAAACAAGCTACAAATTGACACATACATCAATGTTATGTTTTATAATAATTTTACCATACTTGAGGAAACGAGTACGTTAACTTGCACTTAGACAGAATAAAATTGTTTTAAAGTCTATTTGTTTTTTAATAGAAAAAGTAGTGTATTGAAAAATTGCTTTAATGAGTCTTTTCCTACTAGGAAAGCAATTATCAATTAATACAAGTGATTTCTATTAAGTAGAAAGCCGTCTGAGAGTCGGAATTAACAAAACTGTTTATATAGTCATTAAAAGTAAAAGTAGAATAATTAAATAAATTATGAAATTTTGATGTTTTTACATTGTAAAGCAACGTAATTATTATACATTTATTTTTCTCGTACGATTCATTTTGAAAGAAGTAAGTAAATGAACGTTATCACGGTAAATCATCAAAATCCCAATTTGAATTGCAAATAGCAAAACAAATAATATAGTGTACCGAGAGACAATCTCAACTAAATTCTTATTATCCTAAAGGGTGCCAGTGCGATTGGAGACATCTCTAAACGTGAAATCCTCGGTGGTAACAAAAGAAGAAGTAACCGTTTCCCGTGACGGTAAAATCATTGACGAGCGAAGCCGCGAGACGAAAGAGAACAACAGCTATTCATCGACAACAAGCGAGATCTGGGAACCAATCGGTGTAATCCAACGACCTCGAAATCTAAAACCTTTCGATAGTTCGGATGAATCGAGACCCAATTCGAATGCAAGTTCGGACCAGGGATACACTACTAATACGAGTAGCAACAACGTCTTGAGGGAACGTGGACGTGGTACTGGGACAAGCGAATCAGCAGATTCACCAGGCAACTGTTGTCTAACTGCTCTAGCTGGTTTAGGACTACATTCCGGCCGAGATCGTGTCGACGGAGAAGTTACTGGACTGAACAACACGACTTCTGCGGTAAGAGATGCTACTGGGTGATACTAGATGACGCGCCTTCGACGGGCTTTTCGGCGCTCTTGGATCGCTTTTCCGAGCTGCTTCGAATTCTCGTCTTCGTTTTTTCGACTAGTTTATTACATATATAATATGCATATTTAGATACTTTTTACTGACATTTATTTAATGTGATTAAAATGTGTGTCATGATACTAGTCATTTTTTAATATGTCATGTCGTATTTAATATATTTACATATAAATATATATATATATATATATACATTATTAAAAATTTTAATAAATAATTTCGCTCTTCTGGTGAATTATTTACTTTTCATACGACTGTCTTTTTTATTTTTCATTTAAATTTTATCACAGTCATCACAAATGTTTCGTGCACTTTTATTCTATTTACACAAATATTTTACTTATATGCGTTAAATACATATTTTTCACTTTTTTCGATCACTTACCCCATTGTTTAATACTTGCATTTTTATACTAAATGTGTGTCAGTGTGTTTGATTTTTTATTACTGATTAGTTTTTTTAATATTAGTTTGTTTTTATAATTTCTAAAATATTGTAGAGTATTCGTGTGTAATTAGAATTATGTATAAGAATACTTTTTATTTCGATCTACAAATTTATTAACTATCATTTTTCACGTATTATTGTTTTACATACACGGAGAAGAAGGTTGTAGTAAAAATTACTATGTTGTATACTAACATTTACTAGAAGATTTAGAAAAATTTAACGCATGCATGTGCAGCAAATATTAATAGACCTCTAGTCAATTTTTCCATAAAACTTTGTGTTCTTTATAATTTGTCAAGACTGTTTTCCGATTACTCATTAATGTAATATTTACTATAAGTTTTTCTTCGTATATACAGATTTATATATTAATAATAATTATACAATTATTATAAATAAGTATGAAGCTAACGATTGGCTTCTTTATCACGTAATAGATAGCATACTATTCTTATAACTTTTGATAAAGTATAAACTAAATTAAAAGTATTTTTACCCCTTAATGCAATAGAAAGTATTTTCATATAATACATAAATAAAGATACTTGTACTAGTTTAACTTTCTTCTTTTTATATTATCGCTCTTTATATTTATTGTTTTTTTGTTTTATAGCAGCATAATTCATACGAATAAATCATACAGATGAATCATTGCTACAAAGAGCAGTGTTGAAAGCAATCTATAATGATTAGTCCATCAAAAATAATAAGTTATTTCAATTATAACATTGTTTCTTGTACACGTATGAGTCGAAGTAAATTGAAATTAAATTACCGAAATAATGTATTTATTATCAATCTAACGTTTTTGGGTTGTGAGTTACTTACTTAATATATGCATACAGTAGCTGTTTTTAATTGCACTTGAAATCAATACTGGTGTTGTTAAGTAGATCATAAAATCATAGTAAATGACTAATTTATTAATACTTATTACTTGATGGTACATCATTAGCAATTTAAGATATGATAAATTTAACGTGTTGGTTCTTCCATTAATAAGATATTATATGCAAATTTTAAAATTAAGTCTAATATCATAAGAAAGATTTAAATTGATAAAAATTAGAAAAAAATTTACTCTCTTTTATTTCTATATTAAACAATAATAATGGTTTGAGTAATATTTTGACAATAATAGAGATAACACATATATTCCTCTATATTATCAGTATACTGATCAAGAGCATACTGATCCCAAAATAAGTAAGGTTTTATTCAATTTCCCAAAACAGCAAAAGTTCTTCGAGTTTTTTCGCGAATCGATGCACCTCTAGAGCAGGGTTAAGATACGAGTGCCATCCCCACGTGGAGAAAAAAAAGTAGAGTTCGTGCTCGGCAAACTCAAGCAACCTGTTCCCCTTTTCCAGCGTCCCCGTCGATGTCTCGGTCTGTTATGGACATCCTCAACCCTGCGCGCGCAGGTTACACACAGGCGGCGTCGGAAAAACGAGCGCTCACGTTCTCATGAGTAATATACACGGTCGCTGAGGTCGCGGCTCTCCTACGTACTACCTTGCAGTCTTTCTCTTTCGATTTTTTTTTGCCAACTTTTTTGAGCGTACGAGATTCTTCTTCTTCCGCTGTCTTATCTATCACGATTTTCGCTGGAAGTCTTCTGAATTGCAATTGAGATTGGCTAGGTACTTCCTAAAACTGACGTGTTTATTGTGAACCATACGAGATTTCGTTAACTATTTACTAATTTTTTTGTTCCAAGGAGTCTGCGTGATAACCAATGTTTCAACAATTAAATCTATAGGTTGATAATGTTGTTTATCATGATTGATGTACGTATCAATGGTGGATGATTCAAATTCATCATACTATTTCCGTTAAAAATGAAGTGTTATTATGTGATACAGCTATAATTTCATAATCTATTTGCCCTTGTATTAAGATTAGCTCTATCTTCTAAGTTACTCGTAAATTATACGTGACAAGATTATGCTTGTTTTAAATTTCAAATACGCATTATTTCTGGTTAAGAGATTTAAATAATTTTATATAATTATTGATAATGAATTATAATATATATTTCATCATCAAAATTACTAAAGAATTAAAAAAATTATACTTAGAAAAATGATAGTTTTCACCGTATATGTGTAGCTAATATCTAAAAACTACGTAACAATACAAAGATTAATGTATTGTGTAAATAGAAACAATATCATATGATTTTTTATAACGTGTATGTTTATTTATATTCGTATAGTTTGTGTTATTCTCTGGTTTGTGGGATTCCCATGTAGTTATTTTTAGTAAGATATTAGTGAACATGATCCTTCGATTTCAGTGACATATAGTTGCCGCACTGAATATTTGATAAACCAGATAAACGATACAGTACTTCTCATCATGATAAAGTTCAAGTGCTATAGATGTTGTTATCGATTTACAATAGAACTACTATTGGTTGATAAAGTAGAATATCTCTTTTGGTCACAGTTAAGTAGATATCTTCTTTACCGACGCACGGTTAGCTACCGATTGCTCCGAGTGCCACCATTTTGAAAGTTTGAAATTTCAAGCATCCGTGGGTAAAAAGCTTTCCAAAGGGACTGATGTTAACCGAGAAAGGGTTTTTACCGATTGTTTCCGAGACTCAGTCCTCGAGAACTTTGTTACCTGTGAGCAGCAGTACAGAGGGGTTAGAAGCTATTTTCTCGAGGAAACGAAAAGCTTTATCACCTGCTGTCTCGCAGTAAATTTCGCTGATCAACTCCCGTTAAATGGCGTTTATTACCCGGCACTCGTTCTTCCTTCGTCTTTTTAAAGGTAGTTTCCTCGTGCACGATACACGTTTTGTGCTTCAAGACGACCGAGGGGGCGGGAAATCTTTTACCCCTTCGTCTCGTGTTTCATTTATTTTTCGTTTTCTTCTTTGCAGTCTTACGTAGTTTCTTCCTTTATCGACGCTCGTATATTTTGAGGGCTCTATTCATTAAGATACTGCACGTCACCTTTGATTGTTACGACCTAACGATAAAAACTCTCCGTTATTTGTGCAATACTTAGTCAATGTCGCTGTTTTGTATTGTCAACGTTTTTTTCCGTGGATAAATATATGATGCAACATGGGAAATTAAAGTGTAGCGTGCACTTTGACATAATGTACATGTAATTTTTTATTTGTCAACTTTAGAAGCTATACAAATTAAAATTATGTTAATAATAATTATAACATCATAAAAAAAACAAATAAAAATATTGTGTGGACTGTTACACGTCATACTTATATTTGCTTTAATGTTCATGTGCAAATGACAGAAAACCAATTTTATAACAAGTACCAATGTGTTGTTTAATATAATTCAAGGAGTTTGTAATTATGAATGAACTTCATTTAAAAAAATAAATGTCAGTTCCCATAGTTAATTCGCTCGACAATAGGATACCTGATGGTCGATCTTAAAGCAAGTACTATAGCGCCCATCGAAAAGTCAATTTGACAATCGTAGCTCCCAAGATCAAGTCGACCTGTCAATCTACGTAATCGTCATAAGGCGTTCCTCTACTCGGTACTTGGCCACTCTCGTGGTTATTCCATTTTTCAGGGGCGACGACGTCGCGTCAACTCGACAGCCGTTGAAACGTGATCAGCCTGCTCGGCTTCATTTTTACGAGTGCGGGGGAGTCGGCGAGACACCTGAAAAAGCCGTAAGTCATCCGCCCGTCAGAGACACGTTGTATCGAACGTGCTTCTCTCTCGTTTTGTCGAGTTCTTCTTAGTCCCCCCCCCCTCCTCTCTTCGATTCATTTCTGCAGCCTCTGGCGAACACCGGGATGTCGATAGGAATCAATTTTCGTGTAATATCCGTATCTTTCGTTGCCTATGTCTGATGGAATGCCAGAGCTTTTAGTACGATGGGAACGTGTCTATTGGAAATTAAAACGGAATAGCTAAATTAACCTCGTCTTTTTGGTTGGTTACGTAATCTCGGTCAATTAAAATAGTTAATACTCTTTGAATTGAGACACGTAATACTTTATTTTAAAATTATTAATTGCATTAATTTATTTGCAAGACAATGCTAATGCGACTAATTAAAAATAGGAGATTAACGAGGAAGATCGTATTCAATATTATGCATCATTTTGTTTTTAATATATCACAAACACTGTAGAAGGTATTAAATTGTGAAAATCAGTATTTTTGATATTTTTTTAGTAATATTAAATTATCTTGTATTGATATGAACGTAAAACTGTATTCAGAGCATATTGGGTGTCATCGATATGGATACAAAATTTACATTTTATATGCAACTTGACGTGAATAAAATCAGATTTTCCATTGAAATAGGGGAATAATAATACGTTTTCCGTAGAACGATAGATTTCTCTCGGTAAAATAAAATTCCCCGAATTCTGGCTATTCACGACAAACTGTTTCTGGTTCTGGTTCTGGTTGGGATTACCGTGAACCACAAACCAAATAAGCTTGATTAACGAACATCACTGCGTTCGTTATACGCATTGTACCTACAAGTATAATACTCGTCGTTGTAATACAAAACCTCGATACGTTGCATTACAATGTTTTTAATTTTTTTTACAGCGTAATACGGATTAACAAAAAAAAGCGTATATGCTCATCCAAGTTTTAGCTATTTTCATCCTATTTATCGCGATATTCGCACAAAATGATTAATAAATTATTTAATTTTTTCACACTCGGGCTAAATCCGTGTAGCGAATACTTTCTTTTGTGGAATAAACCATTTATTATCGCAATCGCGAACTCCACCTTTGGTTGACAAACTAGATGTTCGTATTTCAATTAAAACACCTCGAACGAGAGTTGAAGAACGGTGAGAGTTGACTAATCGATAATTCCAATTAAATTTGGCAACGCAGCGAGTTGAAACTACATATCCATCACTATCCGAAGTTTCATTCCCTTCCTCTCATCCTGCATGCCTACTGTCAATCACTAAATTGCTTCTTACCGTCAATAAACCCATCAATTTCCTTTTGCTGAATATTCAAGACGGCTTCTTAAGCAATTTTATTTTACTTTTATAAGAACGGAGATTGCTACAAATTGAAAATTTTCAATTACCATCCAAGAAAATTAACTAGTACAAATGGTTTATAAATTCTAGATCATACTCAACTCTCATAAGCTGAGAATCAACTGAAAAATTGCATTAAACCCCGCAAAAAATATTTCAATACCTAATAAACTAATAAATTCGCGTAGGAATTGTGTAAATCTTTAAATGTATTTTAAATATACCTATTTTAATATCGTCGTTAAGATGATATTCATGTTTATATCGATTTATACTTTAAATATAATTATTAAATTTGTTTTATAAACTATAAATACAGAAAAATTAAGGAGCTTTCTTGGTAGTACAAGTCTGATAAAATTAAAAGCATTCGCAGTAGGTTCGATTATACCTCGTTATACTTTTTCGATGCATTTGTAACATTGAAACATCAGAAAATTGGAAGGCCACTTGTGCGCCTAATGTTTCAAGTATTCCCTTAACCCAGATTCGCGCAGTTCATAAATCTATTTATAATCGATTTTTCACGTTCGTGTGTGAGCGGCCACGTTTGGTTCTTGAATATTTGTACGATGAGAAAATTCGTGCGAATTACAAGTTGGATTAAAAGAATTACTGTTTTTGCAGGGCTCTCAGAAGCAGAAAAATCATGAAAAAATTGCGAATAAGCCAGTATACAGAGATACCTTTGATCTTCCACTCTATATTCATGCAGGGTAGTAAGCATGCTTTTTTGTTGCTTTTTCCAACAAAATATCAATTATCAAGTGGCTTTTGTTGCGATTGGTATTGAATGCGCATATAGATATGTTATCTTTGCGCCAACCACTTTTATTATAAAACATACTTATTTTTATTTGCCGAGCGTAATATTTTTCCACGGTAAATGTAAAATAACGTTTTCCCGTATTTTACAAATATATTATCACACAATGCGTTGTAAGCTTATCATGAAAGTAAACTACTGATTTGTTCCATGAAATTGGATTGACCAGTGTGCAGAAGGAACCGAAAAAAATATAGATGTAAAAGCAGATATTGGTGAAACGTATAATTTGACTATTGGCAATCAATGGATCAGCTGATAAACGGGTCGGTATATTAGTAGCATCCAATTATATTATTAGGAAAGAGGAAGGGGTTGCGTGGTACGCTCCAGGGAGACAAGGCTCGCGCTGACATTGTAATTCAATTGTTTACGTTTGATCGCGTGCCCTCTAATGTGCGCTAGGATCAAAGGGGTCAAGAGGCAACGGGTTAATATGTCTGCGCCGCGAGTGCGCGCAATCCAACCCAGTTTTAATTAAATTATTCGCGCAGCCTTGAACGAGACGGCAACTATCACGTTAAATAGCGAATCATGCGGTTTGGGTTAGTCGAGTTCGTCTGTCGTAGCCACATGTCAATATTGGCCTTGTACCAATGGAAATTCCTTGTAAATGTAATGTTGTGAATCGTGTATTGCGGTGCGCTGCTTATGACGTTGGTCGAGGTACCTTGAACGGGGTCTCATGATTAATAAGGGATATTCTCCCTGTTCGAATAACTCATACGAGTTTGCTCAGCTGCGACAGTTGTTGCATCCCGTGTTACCAATCCTCTATTTTTTTTATTATTTTACCACTATCAACCAGAGCTTTAACAACATTCTTTTATACATTTTTACCCCTTAAATTCTGTATTACGTATTTTAATATAAAACTGGAGTGGATTCGCTTTTTAATATATTGTTAATTAGTTTTATGCAAACGTTTAATCGATCTTCTATAATTTTCCTTCTCGGCCAATGTTCCTTTATATTTTTTATAAATTAAAATATCATTAATATCCATTAACTTTATAATATGCGCAAAATGTACCTTCTATATTTTGGGAAAAATAATATTTAACTAAAAGTTAGCCGTACCCGATGAGAAATATCTTAAGGCTATAAGTATACGTAAAACAAGTAAAGTTTTCGAACTGCAATAACAATATGCTAACTACCGGTGAACTTTTAAAAAAAGTAATTGAGATGCACGACGAAGCAGCTGAGGTGCCGACACACAGCCACGGGAGAAGGTCGTTGTGCTTGAGGCTTGAACCTTCGTCGGCCTTGCTTCAAAAATAGGCGATAGAGAGTGGCGCGAACTCACAACGCAAACCCGACTCAGTGCGACTACGCAACTGCCAAGTAAACAGCTGCTCGGTGCTTTCGTCGGTGTTTCCGCGTGGTTAATTAGTCGCCACTCTTTTTACGCTTTTATAAGTCGGGAAAAAGTGTTCTAAAGAAATTAGTAGATCGATTTTTTAAATTTACTGATGCACTTCGGGCTCTTCATTCGCAATTGTGAAATCGATTCTTCGAGTATATACGTGGAAAACGTGATTGAATTTTTGTTCATGCAAATTTCCCAAGAATTAAGCTACTCGAATCGACAGTATTTATTGCGTTGAGTATATTTATTCGACATAAATCACTCAAAGGTGAAAAAAAACCGTAAAAGTGAAGCTTTCAATGAAATGAGACGATTGTTTTGTCTATACGATGTTACATTGTTTTATACCTCGTAAAGAGAAATGAAATAAAATGCATAAAGAAGAAAATCAACGGATGAACTTTATATTTATGAAATTAAAAGCAATGTTGTACCTGTCGACATCGGCAACATAAACTAAGAGAGAACATTGCGAATTCGAAAGATGCCGTTAGAGGAGAATAAGAGAGAAACTTTGCCGACGATTTACGGACTGGTGATCGCTTTTCTCGCTGGTCTTCTTGGCTACATACTGTGGGTAAGTGCTAAGCACTGGGCAGGGTCATTTCCTTACTCAGTTGCCGCGAAAGTGAAATATTTACTTTCTTTTGTAATAGGAAGTGCTCTTCGAATAGTGCAATAAAATTTAATACTTACTCACGTTACGTAACTTTAAATAAAATAGAAAATTCTGTATTGAAAATTAAAGATTTCTTATTTTGTGAAAACGTTGTATTATACGTATAAAATAATAAATTAATATTTTCGTTTAATAAAAGAATACATATTTTAATATTGTATTTTATAATATTAATTACAATGTATTCCGAATTCATGGGTATGGAAATTATTAATCTTTTATTTACTTCGTGTATTTTAATGTAGATATACATCCCTTTGATGGTTACTCATAATGCACGGATAATTAAAAATTACAAAGTAATACATTAAATATTATGATATTAGAATAAAAGATAAATGAACGAACGTATAATATTGCTCTTTCAATTAATTAAAATTTTGTATTACACATCCAGAAATATTGAATTGCGTTTTTGCAACTATAATATTTGGCATAAAAGAATAGTGAAAAACGTTTCCATTTAGATAATTGTTGGAAAAACGTACCTTTTTTTAACTTATATCCTAAATATTCATATGCAATAATCAATATTTATTTTTTTATGTATAAATGCATCCGGTAGAAAGAAACATTAATGTATATAAATTTTAATAAAAATATATGACTTTGGTTTATTTATATTATGAAAAAGTAATATGAAGTATGTATTTTATCAGTAAATCCATGGTAATCATGATAAGATTTATCGATTAGTTGGTACTTAAAACGGTAAATGTGTAATATGCACATTTCCAAGTTCTTAAAGATAGTTACTAATGCATTTTAGCTACTCTAAAAAATTGCTGAAAATAATTCATCAACTACGGATATTTCACTCACAATTATAAAAATAGTCCAAGTTTCATTCTCTAACTGGATAGTAATAGTCTAAAAGCATGTACACATAGAGTAAATAAGCCTTAAGGATCTTTCTCTATCATTACTTTGCACCTAGCCAATTTCATCAAGGTAAAATGGGGGTAGCTCCTTCGTGATCTCACGTGAAATTTCAAGAATTCAGAAAATGCCTGGAGCATTGGGGTACCAATGCGCGACGCACTGGAATTTCAGGATCAGCCGACCAACCTGGCAGAAGAATGAAAATGAAAATGAATGGAAGCTGGTAGATGTGCCGGCACGTCCATTCCTCTTGATGTTCCTCCGGTCGATTATTAGCACGCTTTTGCTTCTACGAGACGCCTTTATTTTCAAATAATCTGTTTGTTGATTCCACTGACTAAAAAATTATATCGAATGTCTGCATTATTTATAGGGATATATTGCCCAGTTATCGGTTTCTATTTCAATTAATTTCTGATATAACAATCCTTTAATTAATACAAAGTGCAACCGAGATATCAAATACACTTTAATAAAGAGCTTTTCACGTCTGATTTATCGCATTCATAAAAGATATGCTCTATTGTGTTGATTTTAATTGCTGATTTTCAAGTAAGTAATTAAGAGCTTTTGTATTAACACTTACATTGGATTGAATAGCCGAGGTAAGTTTATTTCACAAAGTTCCTCGCGATCCGAAATGATCTTGGAAAATCGGTTTATCGCACACGAGAGCTTATTTCACCATCGTCCAGGTGAATAGCCGATTTGCCATAATGACGTAATGATGACTGCATTATACACGAGAGTGGGAAGCTACCTCTTCCCACTTATGGGAATCGATCGTTCTCCGCCAAATGTAATTATGGAGACTAGGTCGCAAGCTTCTGCGAGCTACCGAAGATATAACCTCCCTATTATAATTATTATTACAACTTTCTCGCGAGCGATTTGTTAATCCAACGTTCCAAGAACAAAATTACTCTCTAGGGTCGAAGCTCTGAATGCTAAAGGATTACTATAATTTTGGCGAACCAATCGATCTTGTTTTGCAATGAATGACTTTTGAATATATGTATGTAAAACTAGCACAAACTACGTATGTAAACATAAACAATATGGTTTTTTAACGTATTTGATAAAAGAAACTTAGAAAAATAGAGTTATCAATTTGATTAGTAGAAATACTGATTCTTACAATATATAATATAATTTTTCAAATAAGATATCTTCAGAATATTTCATATTGTAATATATATATATCAGAATTTGACTCGAAGTATTAAGCGAGTCAGACTAATTGGGAAATCCTTCCGAAACTGGGCTTGAAACTTCAATTTAGAGAGGATTGAACCGTTGATTCAAAGGGGAGGAAATATTTTAAACCGCATTGTAACACTTGAAATTATCCATTAGAAATTAGCAATGCCTCAAAATCGAGCATTAGCAGAAATTCATAAAATTCTTAATATAATAAATATTGAGCGTTCTAAGAATTCATGAATCACATATATAGTATTTATAAATTTATGGTCATGTAGTTTAGTGATTATGTCAAGGTAAAATGTGCTGAGCTTGTGGTACCAATGCTTTGAGACGTTGTTTTGTAGTGTAATTGAGAAATGCAGGGCGGTGTTTTCAACATTGATGTCCTTGTCATATTGCATGCGTGTTTTTCAATAATGTTTTTAATACTGACCAAAAATGTCTACAACTATTAGTATGTCTGCATTAATCAAATAATATTGGGATGTATTTTATATAAAATTTACATTGAAATTAGAAATTCTAACCCAGAAGTGTGTGTGTATGTGTGTGCGTGTGTGTGTGTACGTGTTATTTGTTTTTTCAAGTAAGTAATTAAGAGCTTTTGTATTAACACTTACATTGGATTGAATAGCCGAGGTAAGTTTATTTCACAAAGTTCCTCGCGATCCGAAATGATCTTGGAAAATCGGTTTATCGCACACGAGAGCTTATTTCACCATCGTCCAGGTGAATAGCCGATTTGCCATAATGACGTAATGATGACTGCATTATACACGAGAGTGGGAAGCTACCTCTTCCCACTTATGGGAATCGATCGTTCTCCGCCAAATGTAATTATGGAGACTAGGTCGCAAGCTTCTGCGAGCTACCGAAGATATAACCTCCCCTATAATTATTATTACAACTTTCTCGCGAGCGATTTGTTAATCCAACGTTCCAAGAACAAAATTACTCTCTAGGGTCGAAGCTCTGAATGCTAAAGGATTACTATAATTTTGGCGAACCAATCGATCTTGTTTTGCAATGAATGACTTTTGAATATATGTATGTAAAACTACACAAACTACGTATGTAAACATAAACAATATGGTTTTTTAACGTATTTGATAAAAGAAACTTAGAAAAATAGAGTTATCAATTTGATTAGTAGAAATACTGATTCTTACAATATATAATATAATTTTTCAAATAAGATATCTTCAGAATATTTCATATTGTAATATATATATCAGAATTTGACTCGAAGTATTAAGCGAGTCAGACTAATTGGGAAATCCTTCCGAAACTGGGCTTGAAACTTCAATTTAGAGAGGATTGAACCGTTGATTCAAAGGGGAGGAAATATTTTAAACCGCATTGTAACACTTGAAATTATCCATTAGAAATTAGCAATGCCTCAAAATCGAGCATTAGCAGAAATTCATATATATCTCTCTATAATATATAAATATTTCGCCGCCGCCGCCGCCGCGCCGCGCGCCGCCCGCCTGTCTAAGAATTCAGAATTCAACATATATATATGTTTTATATATGTATGTGTGTGCATGTTTGTAGTGTGTGTGTTGTGTATTTGTGTTTGTGCGTGCGTGTGTGTGCTTGTGTGTGCTGTGTGCGTGCGTGCGTGTGTGGTGTGTGTACGTGTGTGTTTGTGTGTGAGTGTGTGTATGTGTGTGTGTGTGTGTGTGAGTGTGTGTGTGTGTGATCCTACACTTTTCCAAATATCCATATGTGATATATACAATGGGTTAAAAATTAAATACATTAATTATTGCATTTTTAAGTAATTCATAACTTTTTACAGAACCTGTAGGCCATAAAAATGCTACAGACTATTTGAAAGGTATTTGCCTCCAAGCTTTCTTTCAAACTTTTGGATTAAAAATCAATTGTAGCGCACTTACACTTTTTTTAAGTTGAATATTGGGATGTATTTTATATAAAATTTACATTGAAATTAAGAAATTCTAACCCAGAAGTGTGTGTGTGTATGTGTGTGCGTGTGTGTGTGTACGTGTTATTTGTTTTTTCAAGAATAGATAATATATGTATTTTTTCCGTGCGCAAAAAAAAGTGATATAACTTGAAAAGAATGTGTATTAGTTACTTATTCCTGATAAAACTCATAAAATAAAACGGACCTAAAATTTAATGTAATGTTTTTTAAAATATGCACAATTTACGAAGATAAAATAAATATTAATCAAGTATAACATACACTTTTCCAAATATCTATATGTGAAATATACAATAAATTAAAAAATTAATACATTAATTATTGCATTTTTAAGATAATTCTATTATAAACAGTAATGGCAAAAGAAAATTCAAATTTTAACAGAGGCAATATAAAATACGAATTACATTCAAAAGTTTTTCGAAAATTATTATTTTTAGTAGTTTTTAATTTAAATATTATTCAAATCAAATTTAAAAATTGTTTGGAGATTACGTATATTTATATAAAACAATATTTTAAATAAACAAGTATGTATTATTAGATACAAAAGGTTATTTAAGGAATGCCTTTGTTTATAATAATTAAAATAATATATGGGCTCTGTAACTAAAGGGAAAAATAAATTGGATATAATTATGGATTAAAACGCAAATTTTGAAAGCGGGTGCAAATTACGATTTACGGGAGAAATGGAAGAAACAGGTTTTTATTTATATACCGCTAAAATGTTATAAATAATTCTTTAAAGTTAATACAAAAATTAATTTAATTAAGGAGAAAGTTTTATTACTCTTAAAGCATAAAATATTAATGACATGTAGAACTCTTGGCGATGACTTAAATAAATTAATTTTAGGAGGTAAAGTTCTATTAAATCCGTTTCAAATAATCTAAAATTTTAATAGGTTTTTACTAAATACTACAATGAAGTATATGCACTTTACTATTTTTGGTAAGTTAATTGTTCATTACCATATATATGGGCTATTTCACATCAGTAGTACGATGAAAATTTGAAATCACTCCAAATTTGTGAACAGACTGGAAATATCTTCCAGAAGATAGAAAAAAAATTTGAGGTGTTAAAAATAATTTGCCTAAGAGTTATTCCACCATGAAAAATGGAAATTTTTCAATTTTTTAGAGAAATTATTATTTTCAAAGCTATTTATCTCAAAATCTATTGATTTTTTTAAAAATACATTATAAACAACTTTTGTTCAAAATAATCTTTAGAACTTATCTACTTGGGTTACAATTCCTGATTTTAAAATCTCGAAGAGATAGAACACCCGGAAATATTGAATATCAAAACAGGCGACCACGCCACAATCGATTTTGATCTAACACCGCTCAAAAGATCACATTTTTTGAACACACAAACACCAAATTTTTTTAAAAATTTAAATGGGTAATACCATGTTAATTTTTGTGAATTTTTTGTCTTTCTTTAAATTATCATAACTTTTTACGGAATTGAAGGTCATAAAAAGCTACAGACTATTTGAAAGGTATTGCTCCAAGCTTTCTTTTAGACCTTTGGATAAAAAAATCAATTGCGGCGAACTTACACTTTTTTAAGTTGAATATTGACATGTAGTTTATGTAACATTGACCTTAAGATTAGAAATTCTAACCCAGAAGGATAAATTCTACACATAATTAGCAACGAATATTTGTATAGTAAAAGTTGATAGATTTTGAGTTAAATAGCGATAAACCCAGGCATAACTTACAACAGCGGTCTTGGCCGATAAGCTAACCCAAGCCATTCGAAAGCTCGCGAAAAATGTGAACTTTTGAGAGGTGTTAGATTAAAATCGATTATGGTGTGGTAGCCGTTTTTGGATATTCAATATGTCCGGGTGTTCTATCTCTTCGAGATTTTAAAATAAGAAATGTAACCAGGGTAGATAAGTTCTAAAGATTAATTTAAACAAAAGTTGTTTGTAATGTTTTTTCAAAAAAATCAACAGAATTTGAGATAAATGGCTTTAAAAATAGAAATTTTTCTAATAAATTAAAAAATTTCCACTTTTCATGGTCGAATAACTCTTAAGGAGATGTGAACCCATTAAAACAGAATCACTATTTATTTTTTCTTAAGCGAACAGTATACTTTATCGAAAAAAACGCTCTGTAACGGTGTTGTATTTACATTAAAGATAGTCTATGAATTTTTTCAAATTTTTTTATCAATAAATCAACGAGATTTTTGAGCAGCCGTGCAGCATTGTTTTTAGCTATATATTACCGACCAAAAAATGGTTATTTCTATATAATTCATTTAAATTAATTATTTGAAATAATCGCTCTGTAACGGTATTCTATTTCCTTTCAACATTATCTATAAATTTTTTCAGATTTTTAATTCCATTAGTTTTTAAAATTTTTGGGATTTTTAGAGGTAGGTTCCTGTAATTTGGGTATCACATCGCCTTAAGCAAATTATTTTTAACACTTAAATTTTTTTTGTATGTTCTGGAAGATGTTTCCAGCCTGTTCTCAAATTTTGGAGTGATTTAAAATTTTCATCGTACCACTTGACGTGAGATAGACCATATATATGTATACATATGTATGTATGTATGTGGGTGTGTGTGCGTGCGGCGTAATATTTATATAATATATATATATATATATTTTAAAATTGTTTTTCAAGAATACATAATATATGTATTTTTTCCGTGCGCAAAAAAAGTTGTGAACATAACTTGAAAGAATGTGTATTTGTCTACTCATTCTTCATAAAACTCATAAAATTTTTAAACGTATACCCAATAATAATAACGGATCTAAAATGCAATGTAATGCTTTAAATACAGATGCAAAATTGTTTGAAGATTAAATAAATATTAATCAAGTATAACATACACTTTTCCAAATATCTATATGTGAAATATACAATAAGTTAAAAATTAAATATATTAATTATTGCATTTTTAAGATAATTCTATTATAAACAGTATAGGCAAAAGAAAATTCAAATTTTAACAGTGGCAATATAAAATACGAATTACACTTTGAATAGATTTTCAAAAACTATTAATTTAGGAGCATTTAATTTAAATATTTTTTTAAATTAATATTTCAAAATTGTATGGATATATAAGTGTGTAGATAATTTATATTTATATAACACAGTATTTTAAATAAACAAGTATGTATTTATTAGAAATAGAAGGATATTTAAGAAATGAATTTGTTTATAATAATCAAAATAAATATTTGGGCTCTGCATAGTAAAATAAATTGGATATAATTATGGATTAAAACGCAAATTTTTGAAATAGAGTGCAAATTACGAATCACGGGAGAAATGGAAGAAAACAGGTTTTTATTTATATAGCGCTAAAATTTTATAAATAATTCTTTAAAAATAATACAAAAATTAATTTAATGAAGAAGAAAGTTTTATTACTATTAAAGTACAAAATATTAATGACATAGAACTTTTGGCGATGATCGTTCGTCATTAAATAAATTAATTTTAGAAGGTGAATTTCTATTTATAACGGTTTAAAATAATCCAAAATGTTAATAAGTTATTAACTAAAATACTACAATTTAGTAGGTATATGTACTTTACTATTTTTGGTAAGTTAATTTTTCATTATCATTTATAATTATTAAAATATAAATTTAAGCTTTATAAGAATTCATATAGTTTAATATTTACAGTTAACATTTAATATGTCTATTTTTTTATTATTTTTATTCTGATTTCATTACACTAAATTTTGGTAAACTTTTATTTATAAATTATAATAACTATAGCAATACCTCCAAGGTGTTGTATGAATCTGTTTAATTTTTAAGGTGTCCATGGTAGTGAAAAAATAATACAATTTAAAACATTATTTTAAATAAATTAATTACGAAAAACCTTTTTTCAAAATTAAAAATAGAGGGTTGGCGCGCGAAGCGCGCAGGGGGGCGAAGCCCCCCTAGTATATATATATATATATATATATATATATATATATATATAGCTCTTTGAAAAGTACTGTCCGACCTTTAAATCACTAAAGTTTTGATGGCTCAGATTTCTAAAATAGCACAAACTCCTCTGTAAACTACTGTAATTATTATTAATTTATAAATTAATAATACTCGGAATAACTAAAACAATTTTCTCTGTATTCAATCATCAAAGGCAGAATCATACGTATGCTTTATTGGAAACGAAAAGTTACTTTGAAAGCATTGTTTATGTAATGTAAATAGATAGATAGAACTCATTTGAAACGAGGATAACTTTTTTTTCATCCGTGCAGAAGTTCAAAATTTCAGGAAAACAGTGCAGCAATTGTGTATACGCTCAACGGACATAACTAGAAGTTTGACAGATAATGTTTACCAGCTGAGTATCCTTGTTTGCTGAGGCACATTCGACTGTACAACTTGCAATTTAACTGTTGAATGGAAATGCAACGTTCGCGAACATTTTACTTCCTGAATTTCTTGGCAACAAGCAGTTAACCATTCTAAAGCTTCGAGTGCATTTCTTAGAATGTTGATGTTACATATTTATGCTATTGTATCAGAGAATTGAATGCGTAACATAATTTACGGTATTATTAAGAATAATGGAATTCCTGTCACTTTTTCGATAAATAAATTCCTTTTTCCGCTCTTTTTTAAAGAGTATGATAACTCCAATAAAAATGGACACAACCATCACGAGTTCAATAATTTAATTATTATTTAAAATTATTATTCAATAAAATAATAGAACGATCATTAAGCCCCTTAAGTGCAATTTAAAACTCATATTTAAAAGTTATTTGCAATATTTCACATCGTCTACGCTGCATTAAAAATGACGTGGAACAATTGCCTTTTGATTACTGTTGACTTTTTTAGAGTTATCGGAAAAGTTTGCACGTCAACGTTTCAGTGCCGATGCACGCTAATTATTTGTCGACAGCCGCGTTCAGTATTATACAAGATTTACAAGCAAAGAGCCCGCCAGCGTACAGTTAGCGCCCAATTAAATTAGACTAGTATAGTAACTTAATAGCAATTCGCCTATCCCTAAATTACGTATCATGTTCTCGTGCGCGTCATGCCGCAAATTTGCACGGCCCGTCATTATTGTAATACCTTTCTTACCTTCGCGATGAACGTATCTGTTACTACAAACTTTACGCCATTATCTGATGTGTTATTATCTTCCTTCACGTTAATTGCCTTTTTGCTTTTCATAATGAATTAAGTGTTTATCAATACTTTCTTGTGCTAAATAACGCGGGCATTTAAACAACATTTTATTATCATAGATCATAATTTGCATTGTATCTTTAATTAGTTGGTCATTTCGTTCGAAAGATTATCTTTAAATAACGCATAACTTGCGTGAAAAATTTAGTGGTCGGCTTGTGTGCTAATCGCGAACGCTCGACGATAAAATTGCTCGAGCAATATTTCGAACCGAATGAAATAAAATTTATCTGACAGTATAACGAAATAATTTTGTCATAATGATAAAAGCGAGACTAGGAATATTTTAAATATTGTAAAAAGTAACGTATACACGACAATTACAAATTTCGCATCTCATGCAAAATCAATCAAACGTCGGGCCTTACCAGCCTAATGGCCAGTTCGAAAAAGAGCCACCCTCGAAGAAGAGAGAAGGGAGAGCTACAAAAAATCTCGTTTCATCGCTTCCCCCCGGGAGCGTGTGATTTTTGTTACTCGAGCGACGCATCCATCAAAATTGATTGAATCAGTCATTTTTCAGCTTGGCATCGTATATAATCACTTGAATTGGGTAATCGCGGTGCCAGCTATTGTCGCGTCCGTGAGTGTCCCCGAATTTTGCACACTCGCAGCTGCAAATTTTGTCTGACCCCGCGAGTTTCGGGTGCGTGCGCGCACACGTGCCTTCACGTCTGTATTTATGCGTGCGCCGCCGTGGGCGTGTTACGGTAACGCCCACGCTTTGCAGTCGACTCTCGAGCGATTAAATCACTGCGCCTAAATAATGGCGTCTCCGTGTACAAACTTGATGTGTGCAAACTCGCATGCAAAATGCCAATCAGCCGCCTATTGGATTCCTTTCGAGAATTTCGGGGAAAGGGGTGAACGGGTGAGCGTGAACCAACGTTACTGCTTCATGATCAGTTCGGTGGCCGTGCGCCGGCAAATTTCAATGGGGATCGCTGAACTAGATTATTTATTTTTTTAATTTATGTAGCTTACACCTATCAAATTTAGTCTACACGTTTATTTGGTAATAGATTAATTTTTAGGGACTTTCTGTTTAAAAGTTGTAATATTCTTTTTACTACGTTAAAAAATAAATTCTATTGAATTATTTTTTGAATAATTCTATTGACATCATAAATCATTTATATAAAAAGTGTGCATTATAAAATATCTCAGTACATTTCCTTATTTTAAATTTAAAAATAAACGTATATCTTAAACATACATAATACGTTAATTAAATTATTAATAAATTGGTTATTTCTCTTTACGTTATTATGGGAATTAATACGTTTGAATTTAATCAATAAGTATCGATACTAAATTTTTTAATCATTTATAATAAAGATATATTCAGTGAAGTAAATCTTAAGTAAGTCTGAAATTTGTTACTTAATTGAGTTATTACCTCCGAGAACTTCCTCGAAATCTTCTATAACTATGCGATGTCGATTCGATACTTTTGTTTAATCCAATTTTCCTCTAATTGTAACAGCCACAGTTCACGTGATCAAATCATCTAAGATTAAGTTATGCTTCAATATGAATACATGTTAATCTCCACGATTTATATATACCTGAGCAAGTTAAATTAATGTTATGTAATTCTATCGAGTAACACATCAAATAATTTATCATTATTTCTCACAAATTCGTAACTTTTTACCTTAAATCTTATTTGCAATCCTTGAACAAATCGAGAGTATTAACAGCAATTAAACATTTAATTGCATTAAAGCTCCACACTGTTTTGTTTTGATCAAGCTCCTTTTCTTTGATCATCACGTCTTTCTCGGCGTAGCAAATGAACTACTGATCCAAACGAGCTACAGACGAGGAAATTGGTGAAATTTACAGGTCGAAGGTGGATAACGACGTTAAATGATACTCGCCTTTTACTTTCAGCTAGTGCACTCGAAAGGGCTCGAAAAGCTCGTCCTCTCTAATTCATGGAACTCCTTCGGTACCTCAAATTTTCGCGGCTATCTTTGTGATTGCTCGTTTTTGCGCTTTCTGTAGCTCTTTCTACTATCAGGAGTGCAAAAGTTGCCATGAGAAATCGAAGCCTTGCAGGAATTTACCGCGGTATCGCTTTTCCCGGGCAACAGTCATGTTAGTCATTCGTTCGATACTTCGTTTATCAAACTTTATATCGACTGATGGTAAACCAATTCAAATAAAATTACATTTCACAATATTTTAATAATAAGTATTTTATATTGTGAAGGTATTATCACACGGAGTGCAACATTAATAATATTATAGGTGATCTCCGACAAATTGCAGTTATATTCATAACAATGAATTTCTTACTTAATCTTCACAATTATTAATAATTATATGAGTGTAAAATAAAAAAATTTTAACAATAGTTTTAGTTGCGCCTAGTTAAATTCGCCTCAACGTACAAATTGGTCGGTAAAAAAGAAAATATTAAATTTAGATTTGCAAAAAACACGAATATCATTATCCAAAGGATGAGACTAGTTAGAGCAAAGAGGTTCAATCGAGTGTCTTGGTGACAATCAATTATCAGAAGAGGAGCGGGACAGAGAGGGAGGTTACAGGTCAGCAATACCTACTGGTGAAATCCCAAAAGCGAGCGAGCGAGATTTCCGGTCACCCAACATTGAATGCATAGTCGAGGAAAACCGGAAGACGAGGACATACGCGTATATATAGTGACCCGGCACTTTATCATCTACGTGGCCAAACTTGGTGGTTGACAATACCTTGGCTGGCCTTTCCAAAGTAAACAAGACGAATCGACGTGGACTGTACGTTCGGAGATACGGGTAACTTACGCGAATCTCTTATGCTCTACTTTCGGTCCTCTCCACTTTTGGGTCTTTAATTTGGATTTATCGTGACTTTCGCTGATTATCTAATACATTGGAATTATCTCGGTGACTAGATTTAAATTTATGAAAACAATTTTATCTTATGCTCTCTATATTTAGTACCTTTAAACCATAATACAGAAGTAAAAAGTTAAGCAAAATATCTAGTAATATAGGGCATCATTTCGATTAATTGTGCCAATAATAATTAAATATTATTATTTTTATATGCATATTGATGTATATGCATCTTCATGCATCTTCACTTATAATCTTCCATATTTGCGATAGTTCTTAAAAGTGCAAATTAAGAATAGAAATGATGAATTTCACAAGTAAACAATGATTAGAAAGCGGAAATTGTATTTTTTTTTTGTTTTAACAAAATATGATTTTTAATTACACATGCCAGTTTTCTTTCGCACAAATTATATATACAAAAAGTGTTAAGTTTGAAATTAATAATGTCGAGCGCCAAACATAAAAATAAGCCTTGCTCACTAGCGCATAAGAACCAAAAGTGAAAGAAAACGAGAGAGTTAATCTAAGAGAAATGGGGACAAAAATAGGAAAAAAGATGGAGAATGCCAAAGCGGAAAGTCAGGGAGAAGAGGAAGCAAGAGCTTGTGTAATGGTTTTCTTGTCTGAGCTTGAGCCCTCGGAAATCCGCCGAGGCGTTGTACGACAACGGTCTCGAGCTCTTTGTAAATGGAGATAGAAGGAGACAGAAATAGAGAGAGAGAGAGAGAGAGAGAGAGAGAGAGAGAGAGAGAGAGGGAGGGAGACGAAAGGGTGGGAGAGAAATACAAAAAAAAATACTCGTCACGAGCTCGAATAAATACATAGAGGGTATGGCTTGTTTGTAATAATACGAATTTAGCATTACACACTTTTTGCGTAATTGCTTTTTAGACGTAATAAGCGTGACAGCAACGAGCTTACTTCTGTACCGTTAATTAAAATGTTTGCATATTTTGTATTTGATTTACTCGTATCTTAATGAATTATTACGTAACCTCGAAACTTAACTTGGCGAGCTGAATATAAGCTACTTCGTTAGGAATGAGTCGGTCGGTAAGATAGATACCTAATGTTTAAGGTAAAATGCTTATCTCTCTCACTTAAAATGTGATATTATAAAATATGTTTGAAAGTCTTTGATTAATCAGTGACCCACTTATTATATGATTTATAGTTACGTTATCTTAATCGTTATGATAGAGAGAGAGTCAAGCATTAATTGTTATTATTAATTAAGTAATTGTTATTGCATTTCTACGGTTAAATAAATAATATAATTGATTATCGTTAATATGAATTAAAAATTAAGAAAAATGAAAAAAAAATTCCGGTACCGGGAATCGAACCCGAGCCTCCTGGGTGAGAGCCAGGTATCCTAGCCACTAGACCATACCGGATGGTGACTGTCTGTGCTACAAGTCTAAACTGCTTGTCAGAAATAGTTAAATTTCACCCTGTTTATTTTCAGAAATCCTAACATATAATTTAATGCAGTGTGCATGTAGACCATTCCAAAATCATAAAGATTATCTCCCTTTTTAACCAAATTATTTAGAAAATAAACATTATTAACTGTGTCATTGTAGTAGATAGTGGTGATTATGATTTTGTTTAAAATATTATTTATTCACTTCAATTTACCAATTAATTATTTTTTTACAGCCAACGATTTTTGGTACTGTGGCAGCTGACTTAAATCCTAAGGATGGCAACAGTCGAAGGGTAAGTACTTGCATTGAAATTACCTATTAAAAGTTTTTCTCTAACAAATACAAAAATCAAAAGAAAAATATTATTTACTCCTATTATTAACAATTTATGGCATGTGTAATCTATTGAAATGAAATATATTACGTATCCTAAATAAATTATTCTAAAGATTTTTTTATTGTATTTGTAAAGAAAATAAAAAGTATTCTTGCGATAAAATAAAAGTGCGTGCTGAATTGTCACCGTATTCTCCGATTCTTCGGTATACGAATTGAAAGTTGCAAGCTCGGAGACGACAACAACTCCCAGGCGTCTCATCTTCGAGCTCACAATTCAGAAATGCGCAAGAATGCCTCGCGGCCACTCTTGCATCTGTCTACCACACGGTTGTCTTCTCCCTTCCTCGGTTTCTCAAGCCCTTTCCCAATCCTTCAGACCGTAATGAGCGCAATTTCCAACGGATTTGGAAGAGCAAACCCGCGCACGTAGGTACGTCGCATACGCCAGCTCCGCGTTTTTTTCACCCTCCCCTCAAAATGCAACATTTCGAATTGCTTGACAGAAAGAGCAAGAAAGCTTGAGACAAGAAGATCGTGCACCGACATAATTGGACAATGATGAGAAAGAATTTTTTTTTTATTAAAGATTAAACACTAACATTTTTTTAAAATTCATTTAATTCAAATATATATTCTATAGCTGTAGTTTCTACTATTGATTTTATCGCCCCAGAATTCAATTGTGATTTCATTTCATATTAATAAAAGTACACTTTAAAAAAAGTGACTTTCTATTATTGCCTTTTTTAGAGCCACCGTAGTGGGTGCACAAAAATAATTTTATTTTCTGTTTTCATCCGGAAATTGAAGCAAATCAGGTTACTGATAGAAATAGAAAAGTAATCATTTAATAAAGCTAAATGTTCGAAATATCTAAAGTTTAATTAATGACAGTAAGAAAAGAAAATTTTGAATGAGTCAATTTGGAATATGAATACAGTTGTTAAAGTTCCTTGAATCAAGCTTTGCAATTCGTAATCATAAATTATTTATTTGTGTAGCTATCGTACTAAGATTTTTTACTTTTAGTACTCGTTTGACAAATAATTTAATTTCTAAATAGTAATATTTAATTATTGAGACATCATATTTATTTTACTAAAGACAATGCATTAAAAAACCATTCACACATTATAGCAATACCTCACGATGTATACATTTTTAATTTTCTTTATCATTTTCTACATAAATTACCGACTTTCAATCCTTTCTTCTTATAGAGAGTAATTATGTTAACTACGTTGAAAATTTCCTAAAACTTAATTAAAAGTGTATAATTGCTTAGTATAATAAATAATTTGATTTCGACAGAAATTAATTGTAGTCTCTAAGATTACAATAGAAAATTATACATTTACTTACTCGCACTTAAGTTTCGTTAGAGTAACACTTATTCATTACTTTAATCCACATTGTGTACTGTAAATGTATGAATCTCTTGTCACACATATATTATTATTATTTTGTATTTTACCGCAACTATTTGATCTATAAGTATACTTTTGAAGCCATATAGAAATAAATATCTGAAAATAAAACGGTTTTGTAATAAGTCTTTTTGTAAAATTAAAATTTATGACTGAATATAACCAAATGAAAAGTAAAAACCATGTTTACTTTTGGAAAGTTTGAAAGAGTAATTTTAAAAAATGAGAATACTATAGCTTAGACTGGTTTTATTATAAAAACTTTAAGTATCAGCTTATTATTTATTGAAAGTGAATTACATACATAATTACTACAGTAATAGTAGCCCGCAGTATTATTGTTATTATTATTACTAATATTATTATTCAGTATTACATAAATATCTTTGAGTTTATACCTAGAGGTAAGCTTAGTTCAGAGTTCAGTTATTAGCCAGTGTAATATACCTGAAACGTCTTCGAAGAAATAAAATAATATGGGTCGCCAGCAGAGAGCGCACCTGATGACTACTTGAAGGCTGATCGGGGACCGCAAAATCCTCCAGTGAGCTTTGGGAGTCACATCGGGATTACCCAGGTGCAGCTAGTTTGAACCCTACTATCTTTGTAATAATTAATACGCTGAATACATTAACTTTCTTTTATTCCCAAAATTAGAATAAATATCTTATTTATTTCAACCCTCGTATTATTATAACTTGATTACTTTATCCGAATAATAATATTATTTTATAAACTTCTTACGTATATAAATATATCTATAAAAAGAAAAAGAAACGATGTTCAATCACACATCGGTATAGAGTTTAATTTTTACGAAAGAAGCGGAAAGTACTCGTGACTCGGGGGCACGTATAAAGTACGCGTAAAGTTTTGAATACACAGAATGAAGGGAATATACGAATCGAAATTGTCGGAGACTAGAAAGGCACATCCCAATGGAAAAGGGCTTTAAAAAGGGGCATTTTTCCCGTCGTCTCTATAATACCATAATACGTATCGATGTGTCTGTAATGCACGTCGGCATCCAACGCCCAGGGTAAATATTGCTCTCTTTCGAGGGCGCACGTCGTGCAAGTCGATATATCGGATCTTTGGTACGTTCGATGCACGCCAATAACGGGCTCGTAATAACCCGTGTGATTTTTTCTTTTTTTTTTTCGAAAGCCGGAAAATTGCCTTGTTCGTCCAGGCTGCCGGGTACTTTTAATACCGCGCGTCACTGCGGCTTTGAGGAATCGAGAATTCCAAAAATTGCCATTGATTTTCTCTCTACCTCGGGAAACTGCGGCTTCGAGAAATCGAGAGAAATCCAAAAATTGCGATTGTTTCTACCCAGCCGCATTGGCCGGTTAACGCTCGATAAGTCGTTCCCATCGATGATATCACCTGGCGACCGATGTACAACTCGATTCTTCGTACGATACGTATTTTAGTTAACAGAAGCTTTACTTATTCCGTTAAACAATATATATATATATATATATTTATTTGCGGTATATTCAGTCAATATTTAGCATTTAGTAAATATCAGATTTTCGAATTGCAATTGAAGATATATGTAAGGGGTATCTTTAAATAATTAAAGGAGTATATATCTTCTGTTTATTTATTATTCGTTTATGTTCAACTAAAAAAATGTACTATGAATAAGTAACTCTATAAAAGTTGTATTATTTATATTTAAATTTTCCTTTTGTTAAATATGTTTTGCGTAAACGGGTATATAATAACCATGTAAATATAGTTACGAATTCCATAATCTTTCATACTTACTTTTACTTAATGTTAAGTATACTCTGAAAACCGTTTTATATACGAATCTTCCGGTTAATCTCTTTAAAATCATAAAACACATATCTCAATAGAAAATGTAGGTATAGGAGCGCGGGGTTCTCTTTGAGAAAGGAAAATTTCAGTACATGAATTATGTGCATTTTATACCGTAAAGTTATACACACAACGCATTATTTCGCGAGCTTGACAATTGAAATTATGATAAAGTGTAGCATGGCAGTACGAAAATAATGCTAAGCGATTCTAAAAGCCTTTATTCAGAAGGTTGAAAAGACCCCAAGATCGTTATACGTTTATGTATACACATCTACGCATGTGCAACTGGAATAAACGGTAATAGCAGTTACCTGATTACATTATACCCGCTTCTTTACGAATTTACCTTATTTATTTTTCGAGGCGATTCGTACGTTTGTCGAGCAATTACCTACTTTTATTTTCTGTTTCTGTTTATTCAAATGACTCGAGCTTTTTTGGGTAATTAAAACAACCGTTTTGGAAATTAGATTTGCGCTAATAGCCGAGTGTGTACTTTTGTCCTTCTATAATTACGATGCTACGTACAAAGTAGTTTATTGTAAACAAGACTTTAGACTTGTTTATAATTAACCATTTACGGAAACACACATATACAGTAATTAATTTATTGGGGTAAATTTGTAGGTTTATTAATGTACAAATTGCACTTAACTATATATAAATGCGGTAAAATTGAGGTTATGGTTAATCAGATGATACATGTCGTATAGCTAATAAAAATGTTTTTATGATAAGCTTCGTACTGTTTGTTCAACTGTAACAATTACATTGCCTCCCAACCTTATACGTTTGTTCCAAATAAAACGGATTCATTTTAATGTATGAAATATTTTAAGAAAGACTATTAAATAAAGTGATCGTCATATTTTTTACATATATTTGACAAATAATGTTATTCGTTATATTTAAATAATGCAAGCACGATGATAACAGACCTATTCTATTTAATGAAGCAGACCGCATGTTTAAAAAATCTGCTATTTTAAGTAAATATAAGAGTATAAGACCGCATCATACTCAACCTATGAGTGCACATAATACCGTTGACCCTTGAGGTATCATGAAGAGGCTATGCGTGTGCATCAGCCGCAAAAACTTACAACCCTCATAGTCCTTGAAATTGACATAGCTGACGGAGCGATGCGCGTCATTTCGATGCGAGCCCTTAAGTGCTTAGTCCTTGGCCATTGCCACGAAACCTCGAATAATCACATTATCACGAAACATCGTAATTTTGTGTCGACTTCAACCGCTATCAAAGGGAGACGAATGTATATCCGTATATACAACCTGAAACAAAAGTTTTAAGCCATTCAAAAAAGAAAAAACTTCTTAAGGACGAATGTCTTCTTTCTTAACTTTTCACTTTACAAATACATTTTCCGACTTTGCGAGTCTAACTATGTTGACACTCACCCAAGTCCAATCGGGTCATTTGAAATGTAACGAAAAAACCAAAGAGCGAGGTGCATTGTCGTTTTTACCTATCAACTATGATTAATTTATTAGCTTTCATAATAATAATATATATTGCAAACATTTTGTTTTACTAGACTTACTAAATCCATTTTATCTCGAATGCAGTAAACTGCAGGAGAAACAGAAAACAATAAAAGATTGTTTCCATCTGCGCTTCGACAATAACGATGAAATATGTAAAAGCAAATAAGAATCGTAAGAACGGAGAATTCTCCAAAGAATTATATATAAGCCAAGTTTGCCTCAGAGGAGAAAAAAATTACGAAGTATAAGAAGTAAATGTTTCCCAAGGTAGATACATAGCAAATAACTGCAGTATTCGAGATTACGTAATTTAATTTGCACTCTATTTTTATTATTGATAATCTTTCCAACATTTTTTCTTGTCAGTTTTAAAGAATGGTTTGTATTATTGTAAAAGTTAAAAGGCTGTCTTGGATATAACGAGAATATTGCTAGCCGCATATATTTTAATTATTTAGCTTTTTTACTGGTAGAACATGCAATAACGCGTCACAACTTAACTTTGGCTTCTTCTTGTTAAATGATACTTTAATAATATTTTAATTTAAGATTTAATTTATGTTTTGTTTAATTTAACGAGTAAATTGTGTTTTTAAAAACTTCTTTTTATATCTTATAATAATAAAATCTTAATACTAAATTCTTAATACTTAAAGCTAACTTGACATAGTAAAAATAAAAATTTTGGAGCGAAAAGAGTTGGGAAAGAGAATCTAGTACTAGTCATTGATACATACGAACATCTAACAACAGCATCATCAGAGTAAAAAAATGAAAACGCACATATGTTTAGAATGAGGAAAAAATGCGAAGAGAGAAGCGAGTGCGAGCGAGTGGTACATATAGAGAAGGCGACGACGAGTGCTTTAATAGCGAAGCCGCGCCCGTCGAGTCAAATCGATTTCAGCGACAGTCTCTCTCTCTCTGTCTCTCTATCTCACTCTTCTTGGGTTTCACTTCGTTTCTCGACACGACGGCGACGATGTCACCAAGCGCACCGCCTGCAATCTACAAAGGAGTGGGCTAGGGTTCCGTCCTCGAAAATCAGCCACGTCGCTGCAAGTCCGAGAGTCAACGCCGCGAAGGAAAGACAAAGCGTTACAAACGCGAATCACGAGAGACTGAGAAAAGGACCGAGGAAATTGAGAAGAGGTCACAATATCCTCTGGAGGATTAGAAGATTATTTTCAATTCAACATAGTTTGGATAATTTGCTGTATCCGACTTGGATGTATTATTCAATATTTTATTTTTAAATAAATATAATTAATTTTCATGTTTGATATTTAAGGACAATATCAATGCTTTTCGTTACACCGTACACTTTATTATTCTTCTTTTGCCTAAAATATGTTGAACTTAAAAAGCGAAATTTACACTAATTTAAAGTCCAAGATTGTAGTTTAATTACAAGATTGTAGTAATTTATATAGAATTTTTTTTACTTTGGTATTTCAAGATTGAAACTAATTTCTCTTAAATTAAATATTTTTGAATTTACTTCAATTTGGGTTAACTTTTCAAAATTAAACCAGAGTTGTCCCTTTAATTAATCTTTGCACTTTTGAAGAGCACTGAATTGACAAAATATATGAAATTCTAAATTTCGGGGGACTATAAATTTTCTATGTTTGTTCGATTTTGTAAGTGAAGTATATTATTTAATAGTATAAAAGTTATTTTCGTTAATTTACAAAAACGTGAGCTAATTTTCGAGGAATGTAATAATTTGGTTAAATATTGTAATATTTCTCTCGACTCGAGTAATTTTCCGGTGTACAAATTAAGAGAACACATTTTATATATAAGAAAAAATTTGACATTGTACGGGTGCCAAGGACTCAAAAATTAAAACAGCAAAAACAAATAAGGAACGTAGTTTAATTACAAACCCAAGACAACGTAAGAATATAAAAAGTAAGAGTGCGGAAGTAATACAAGAAAGAAGGGAGGCAGGTCGTTGAGAAAAGGTCGAGGGAATAGGAAATGAAAAGATTGCATGAAAAGGTAGTAGAAAAAAGAATCGGAAAGACAAAGCGAGAGTGTAAGAGGAAAAGAGTAGGATAATAATAAAAGATCACGATAGGAGGACGGCGATTTCCGAAATGAAGTGTCGACGTTGCTGATTATTCGAAGCAGTCGTTTGAGTCCTTTTAAACTGGACTTGGAACTCTTGTTTTCCCGACAGCATCACCGCCTTCTTTTCTTGATTTCTCTGGTAGTGGATGCGTCTCGGTTCTTATATTGATTAAATTAACCTTGCGCGCGTATATGTCCAAGGCACCTCTACCGATTGGGGCAAAAGCGCGGTTTAAGGGCTTTTATAAAGAAATTATGCGCACCGAACTGATGTTGAGCGCGGTCTGGGCTTTTCAGAAAAGGCTTTTTCCGCGTTTCTTCTTTTTTCCTGGTCTTTTTCTCGAGTAGAAGCCTTAATCTCGACGGATTTACTTCTGCTCTAGTTACCATCTCAAGTTGAATTATTTTTATAAAACGTAGCATCGTCGAGAGACCGATTTTTATAAAGCTTATGGCCTGCTGCTTAGTTGCTTACGATAACTCGGAACTTTCATTGTACCTAAAAGACGACGCTCAAAAGTCTTCAAATAAAATAGTTGCAATTCTGTTAAAGTACATTGAACGGTCTTTCAAAAATCAACTATCCTTAATATTATTTATAACAATTTTTAAGAATATAATTATATGTTTTGTGTACTTTCAACTTACAGAGCATTTAATGCAAGAACACATTATTTACTACATTGCGTAAAGTTATCCTACAATATTATGCAAAGTATTTTATACAATTTTGTTCGATTTAGCAAAAAATTATTTCTTATTTTAAATACACTAAGAGAAAAAAATTAATAAAAGTTACCTATATGTTCAAGGTAAAAAGCTGATGGATGCAAGGTTACGTAATTATTGTTCAGAATTTCGTATGAAAAGTGTGATTAGTAATTTTTCTAAAAGCTCTTCGAGCACGTGTTTTGTCTTAAAATTTTGCCTATATTGTTACTACAACTTTTATCTAAGATATTTAGATTTTTTTTTTATAAAAGTTTTCTTTTCGTGTAGACATATATTTTATAAGGGATTAAAGCAATAATTCATTTAACAATAAGATCAGGAAAAATACTATCCGCACTTTGAGGTTGATGTAAAAAGTTTGAAAAGAAAAGATACGAAGAGCCCTCGTTGACCATCCTATCCGCGGAAAATGTCATCGTTGGGTATACGCGCGCTGCACTACGATAATCATATGGTCGTTGCATGTATCAGGAGGACGAGACAGGGCCAGAGGCTGCCACGAGGCAATTTGTCACTCGTGGGGAAGCGCCTGCAGTTCGCTTGCTCGTCGTTTGATGGGGCTCAGATTAATTATCCTCGTCCAAGCGAGAGGAAGGACGTTCACCAAAAATTAGCCTCGCGGCGACAAAAGCTCCCCTCTTAACTCGTGACCTAGCAATTTTCGCGAATAGAGCTGTTTGTTCCGTACGCGATACTTTTCACCGTCACTTTTTCACTTTTAGTTTTGAAAGAGTTGAATTGCTGCCTTTCCTTCAGTTTATCAAAAATTGACATTTATGAAAAAGCTGGAGGTGAAACTACTTCTTTAACAAATATGGCAATGTGAATAGTAAAGCTTCGGTGCAGTTACCTTTTGTAAAAGAATCCGTATAACCTTACAATAGAAAATTTAATTTTCACACTGGTAAAATAAAAGTAGCACCGGTTTTAAAACTATATTGAATTTGTCTTATTTCACTTCCTTTTCTTTTCTCAAAAATAAATAACGTATGTTTTCTAGCGAAAAAGTTCCAAAAGTTCAAAGTATGACTTAATAACTTATATATGCGTCTCACCGAATCTCAACAACGGCTGGTCAGTCGTACATGGGCAGCTTTGCGGTAGCAGATGCGCACTGATCCTTTCGCTTCTCCTTCGGAAGACTCAGCCTGTAATCTCTATCCCGTACTTCTCTGCGTCGTTTTCTCTCGTCCTTTTTTTTCGTTTTCGCATACACTCGCTTTCTCCAGGAGAGACTAATGCAGTTTAGTTTTTTTATTTCGTTAGAAAAGGAAAAGGGTCTGTTATGTATACGATCACATTGAGGTTTCCGCGTTTACCAATCGTGAATGAAAAATAGTCTTTCTCTTTACACATTATGTATTAAAACACAATATTTAATATTTATTATTTAATGAGATAACTTTTAAATATTAAGAAGCAAGATTAAGTAAATAAAATACCATGATTTAAGAGAAGAAAACTCTTACCATCTTAAGCGCATAGATGATTAGTTCAGTACAATTCCGAACAAAGCTTAAAGCTGTTCCTAAACGTTTTAAAAAATCCTTTAAAAATTCTATTTAAAGTTATCCTTCTTATAGAGAACACTACTTTTATCCGGTATAAATAATTCAAGTTTAGTAAGAGCATTCGAGGAAAGTCTAAATTTGTATGCCCGATAAAAATAAGTAGCGAATTCGAGTCTAAAACTTTAACGCGTGCTCACTCAGCAAGGCTGAAAGGTTCAAGTTTTAATTTCGTACTCGATTCATCAGTGGGTTAGCAGGATTCATTTACATTCTATAAAAATCTCTATTCAAATTCCATTTGGAACTCGTACATGTTGTAAAATAACAATCAACGAGACTACACTAAAAAGAAGCTGTTCTACATTTACTTTGGTTGCGACTCATTGGACGGGAGCCAAGATGACTCGCTGTTTGAATACAATAACGCGTAATCAATGCAACACGTTAACGCAAAACAAAGAGACACAGTTTCCCTCCTCCTCTTTTTCTCTGATTACTTACAATGAGGAAAGGGAGGCAAGTCGGTAACGAAGCAGTATACCAAACATATACAGAATTGTAAAGTAAATACGTACGTCAACGGTTTCCTTAATCCCTGTACCAACCCGTTTCTTCATCCCTCGAAGTTTCGTTCAGGTGTCGGATTGAGGTTCACGCAGCAGTCCGACACCGAGAAGTAAAAGCGACATATCCGTGCGCTGAGCCGAGCTAGCCCAGATAAAATGAATATATTTCAGAATTCTCCGGAGAGGCCTTGGAGTTTGCTTCGTGCCTTCTTGCATTTTTCTTTACATCTCTATACATGTTGCGTTCTCCCTTTTTCTATCCTTCTCCTTCCCTTTCGTTCTCGTCGCATCGCAGGTTTTCTTCTTCGTCTCGCACACGTATAGTATCGGCGGATCGAACGGATCTTCCACGACATCTCGGCATCTCGCGAAACCTGTCGGTTTTTACCCGTGGCCTTCTCTTCTTACCGAGTATCTCGATGCGTGGATTCCTCGTGTGTATGCGCATACTGGATGGAAGCATGGGTGGTTCGGCTCTACGTATATCCTTTTCCATATTTTGCGAAAAAGTATCATTGGATTCTTCCCCGCCACTCTTTATCTTTTTATAGACGTTCGATCGTTTTACAGAATGCTTCTGGAATATTTTTCTTTTCCAAGCTCATTCTACCGTGAAGTCTTCGTTTTATCAATATGTCGTTCGTTTAATATTTTTTATGTTTAATTAATTAATCGATACATTCCACATTTGCGAGTAGGTTTCCATTTACTGTGAAAAATACGTATAATATCTATACCTACACTCCTCTGTAAAAGAACTTGGTGAATTTAGATCTAACAGTAGTGTTTAGTTACCATCTCAAAAGTATATTCGAAACAATGTATCAAATAGGAATCAAATTTCCATTAATAATGATTCTATGTATGTATGTGATTGATTAACTATCTACAGTATCATTTGATCTACATTTAATACATATTTCGCAAATATAAATAATAATCACACTGTCATTCATAAGGTTATACCAAATGACATTATAATGATATACATTTTGTATATGATACAAAATCATTCAATTCAAGTTGCTTAATTTCGTTGTTAAATATCATTATCATATGATCATTATGATTATTATTTGTTTAGTATCATTTAATCTATACAAATGAAATTTAATATTTTGAAATTATCCAGTTTATTATTTAGTAATTTATATTTAGTATCGTCGAATTTCAATTAAACTCAAAATGTATTAATTCGTTATGCGTTATGCGCAAATGTAAAAAATTTTGATGCGATTAAATTCGTTACAACAATTAAATTGATATTTTGTTAAGTATAATAAAAAGAAGGAGAACGATAGAGAAAGAGAGAGAGAGAGAGAGAGAGAGAGAGAGAGGTATCGCGAACATGTCGCTTAGAATGAAACTTTCAATAGGGTGTACAGAGGCGAGAAGAAAAGTCGTTGCGAATTGTGTGGCCGATGCCAGTGTCGTCACGGGTGCGGTCACCGATCGGAAATGAAGCGATCATCCGGTACGAGGGAAGCAAGCCGAGCCGCAATCGCGATCTCGATCATTTGGCTTTGACGCGGGTACGTATCGACAGACGAAATGGCGAGCGAGCTAGCGCACTCCTCTCCTTTTGGTTCTCTGTTGACTTTCTGTCTCAGGTAATCCGCACATGCTCCCATGACTCTATGTATTAAGCTCGCGCAACTGTTATCTAAGTCCGGCACCTGACGCTCATCGTAAATTCGGCACTAATTTACTGCTGTAAAATGCAAATTGTTAGTTTGATCGTTATCAACAAACAATGTATTTCTTATGATAGTTCTTACACTCTTAGATTCAACGATTATTTACTTTATTAATTGTAATCTATATATATGTACAATAGAAAACTTTGATATTTCAATTTTTCTGTAATAATAGCCATTAATTAGTCGCGTATAGTTGAAATGTTAAACGAATGATCGTTTCGTTTTATTTAGATATACTGTATTCTCGAATAATTGTATATAATGCATTATTCTATGATTGTTTATTTAAATATAATAATGATTTAATTAATTCGTATAATATACAAGTGCTTATTGAATCCTTCGATTGAAACCTATATTAATGTTTTCAAAACTACAGAGCGCATTATAAAAAAAGCATTTTGCGCAATATCAACACTACTGATAACAGATACCTTACTTTTAGCAACAAGTAAACAGTAATGAACTCGTAATTGTGTAACAATCGATCGATCAATAAATATTTCTTAGTAAAAACGTAAATAATGATGGGTTTATTTTTATTTCTCAGTTGTATATAGAACTTATATAAATGTAGAAATTTATCGAATATAATATAATTGTTTTTTATAAAATACGTACTTTAAATATTATATATAGGTTAATAGAGAATACCATCGATGATAATGTATCAACGATGAACTCAATTATTTTTTTATACTAATAGATACAATACGATTTAAAAATATTTGTTGATCTCTTGGTATTCCTTCCATTGAGTAGAGTCTTTATTAAGTTTTCCTTATCCTTTTTCGTCTTTTTTCGTCAGTTCTCGAACTTTCGCAAAAGTCTCGCCGAAAACTAGTTATTTTTGGTGCTTGTGCATGATGAGAATATTTCATGAAAAATTATCCTGTAACGTTCACCGCTATAGTAAGATTTCATCACTTTTTTTTTGAAAATTTCTATAACTAGTTAAAGAAGAGTAAAAGCAACGAATAACTTTTTATAATTTGGTCATTCAAGAGTATATTCATCAACTATATA
Source organism: Theocolax elegans (assembly GCA_026168455.1). Classification (NCBI taxonomy): domain Eukaryota; kingdom Metazoa; phylum Arthropoda; class Insecta; order Hymenoptera; family Cerocephalidae; genus Theocolax; species Theocolax elegans. The sequence continues at coordinate 95,786,864 of CM047425.1, forward strand.
TTATACTTTAAATGCAATCTTTTTAATCAACATATAGCTAGTTTAAAAAATATATCGCTTCAATGAGTCAATACATTTAAACAATTCCTGGCGTTGAAGTTTGACTTAAACTTAGAACCACCGTTTGTCAACGAAAACAACAGTTTCATTGACTAAGTTTCCAGTTGAAACACTTTTGTCCTCAAGGTGAGGAGAAGAACATTTGGTCACTTGGCCCAATTTTAGTGATGGTTCACCAAGTCAAGAGCATTCGAGAATCTCGATCGGATAGCCATTCTCGCATGTGGACGCACCTGCTAAACGCTCAATTTCTCGTAATGGCAGCCCTTTGATGCCCGTCGCTCGATTGTCTAGCAAAGAAAGTGCACGATGCTTTGTTGAGAATTCGATCTGTTTGAATGACGTCTTTCAAGTCTGTTTATGCTATCGCATTTAAATTGTATTCCAAACGATTCAGATTAATTAATAGCGCTCGATACCAAGGGAGTTTAGTTTCGTTGGAATTTCAAGATTAACATTATTCATGTTTAATCAAGCTCTACGGAATCAAAATATACATCCCGAAAATTCATTGTTTTAATATGATTTATCGCATCGTAGATTAAGAGGGAAATAACGGAGTAATTAAACAATTAAATTGATTAAAACAACGAATAATGCGATCTTTTCACATGAAGGGATTATTATAGTTTTGGAATTGAAAGAACATTGTATTTCTTTAATCATGTGTAATATGTCTCATAAATTGTAATTGCTTTATCTATCGTTGTATCACTATTATTATTACGTATATCACCAAAAAAATTTTAATCTATTTTTTAAGCAGATTTTGATTGTATTTACTTTATTGCTTATATTATCATAATTGTATGTCACTTGCATGTAAAGAATTGAATAAGGAATAAGATGTAGGCGAGGACTTTGAAAAATCAGAAATTCAAGAATGTTGTAATATATCGAAGAAAAACGAAATATTTTCTCTATTCCGTTTGAAGTTAAATGTAAATTGATGCAAGCGAAAGGTCATGTTTCGTTCCAATAACAAGCTTATAATTAATTCACGGAAAATGTAAACGTTTGCTTTGACATCGTCGATGTCCCACGTTCAATCTTAACGAAGCCCCTAAAAAGGCTCTCGAAACTTTATACCTGTCGCACGTTCAATTCAATTTATTCTGAGTAGTATTACGTAGCGCTAGGAAACTACGAATCCTTAAAAAGTTTCCAAAAGAATCGTTAGATAAATCCGCGTAACAGACGAAGGAGAGGTTGATGTATATAAAGTGGAACGACAAAGAGAGCGAGTGAAAGGATTATCGCAAATTGACGGTGGAAAGGCTCATAGATTCTAGTTTACAATTAAGACAAGGCAATTAAAAAACTAGAGTTTATATTTTTTTCTATTATATCAAAGAAAAGCTTTACCTTTTTTAGACATGGATTTGGTGGGCATACCTTATTTTTCGTAAACTGATTTTGCTCAGTCATAAGGATAAGGTATACACAAAGAGAATAATTTTATAAAATTTACCGTGAACACGCCTACAATCAACTTGACATCACAGTAAATTTTATTAGAAAATTTCTTCGTCTGTGCTACTCCGTTAAATATTTTTATAAATAAATATATACAGCGGACAAGAGTTTCAGCTCAAATATTTTTGGCTAGTAATTATTTTACAAATACGGATAAAAGCTTAAAAAATTGACATTTAAACGTTATTGGCTATATGTAGTTTATTAATATTTATATTAAAAGAAATGTAAATTATAACGAAATACATAACATTTGTGTAATTAAAATTTTTCGGGTCAATTTTTTAAAATTACCTAATAAGTGCAGTGTTTTGCTCACATTTGTTTACATTTACGATCGAGATTTTCGATAGATGTAAATTGCATTCCTTGTATATAAGTAAGCATTGACAAGTAGTTTCGATGTATAATTCAGTTTTAGTAGTACTGTTTCTTGTTTTTAGTAAAGCTGCATTATTATCTGCATAGGGAAAATAACTGATGATACAATTATTGAAACGTAGTATTCCGCAGGTACTTTAGGAGACAAATATATACGGTCGGTGATAAAACAAAACCTATGATTAGTGAAAACAAATAAGAATCCTTATTTAAATATTTTATTAGTTTTTCAAATTTTATTCAAGTAATTCAATTTATTAAATATATTTTCGTTTCTTAGCATGGGCAATGTATACAGTAGAGGCCCACTGTTCCCGTAATTACACTTTCTAAAGTCCAAAGAGTTAGCGTATAATAAACTATTAACATGAATACAATTTAGTGAAGTAGTAAAAGAACTTATAAAAGTAAAGAAACGGTGAACGAGGGTTATATCATACACGTGGTTCGAGGGTCGCGCACCCACTGCATGTGCCCGTGGTATATAAAGTAAAGCGCGATGCAAAAACCAAAGGAAGAAGAAGAAGTAAAAGAAGTCGGGAGGAAGGGGTAAAGTTCGCGAGTCTCCTTGTACGTAAGTTTGGGAGAGGCGAGACCTGAAACGAAGACGAGACTCCTCGAGGCCGAGGCGACGAGCAACAAATAATAAACAAAAGTTCTCGTCGTCAAAAAACTTTGATTTTAAAATGATATTAAATCCCCCCGCGTCTCGCATAGAGATACGCCCGAGAGATGAAAAGGAGAACTAAAATGGAGTTGGATGAAAGAAACCAGAATTTTTTGTTTAGAGTTTAATGGTATATATACATGCACTGTGTATAAGATCTACCAATGTTTCTATTTACTTATCTGTTTTGCAAGCAATCGCTCTCTTTCTCATATCTATGCTTTCCTCAAGATTCACCGAAACAAGTATTTGCATTATTTTTAAAGATGTAATTTATAACTTTTCCTTGTAATTTAGATTAGGAGGCAGAAAGTTTAACGAACTTTATTTCCCCAAGTACAAGTAGGAAACTTTACGTAATTCCGTTAGAGATACTATTTATAAATTAATACACCGCTCTCACAGCAAAATTTTCGTAGGTCTCGGTGTATAGATAAATATGCAGGGATAGGCGCGCATATCCGACGAAATCTTATAAATTTCTAATATTTATTAAGGCTGAATTTCAAGAGGCTTTAAAAAGAGAGAAAAAGCGAAGTGTTTCCCTGCCAAAGTTGTGCGAGATCCTCGAAAAATTGTTAACGAGAAAACGAGAGTTTTCAAGATAAAGGGGGATGAAAAACGAAAAAGTATATAGGTATATACGCTAGAGGTTGAAAAAGAAAAAAGAGTGTACAGACGGCAAGCGATGATAAACTTTAAAACAAGTTCGATACCGCGTCTCTGACTCCGAATAGGTTCGTCTTCCTTTTTCCGTTTCCGTTTCCTTTGCTTCTTGGTCGCGCATGCAAAACGTATACACGATACACGCGCACGCACACAGCTATATGCGCTCATGCGTTTCACACTTACAAGCAACGAAAGACAGGATCTAAGGTTAGCGCGTGTTTGGAGAGTATGTCCCGCGGCCTCCATCGTCTCGATGAAATACTTTCTTATATACTTGTCGAGAACAAAGGCGGTGCACTCAAATTTGTCCTCAGGTTACAGGATGACATTTTACAGACTGATTGTGGAACTATACACACGTTAACTGCCTCGAGCGGTCCGTTTGTTTTCTTTATTTAGCTTCTTTATCTTCGAGTAATCTCCTATAATATAGAGACATTTCTTTTCTCCCACAAGTACATATTGCAGGCGCGCAGGGTGGGTATATGAAATATGATTAAAAACTGTACGTATTATATAAATTATTCCGATACGTGTTAAGATATAAGTTTTCATTGGGCAGTATATTTGTATTATCAAGTGTCTGGTAACACCAACATAAATAATATTAATGATTTTATTATGCGTACTTTATGTCACTGAGGTTTTATTATAGTATCTATTTTTATACCAATATTTCTGGATCTTAAAAAATTATGTATTATATTTTTGAGTACAATAGTAAACGATTTGCGAAATTCTTCCCAACTGTACGTGTAAACGTTATGTGATTGATTGTACTACTCGATTTATTTCAGAGTATATTTTTAAGTGTTTGCGTTTTATTTTGATTGGCGATATATGTTTGGAAACGGAAAAGATTAATCAAAAATCAGTTGTACATAAAACTGTTTATCTAATAAAAAAAAATCAGCACGCGTGTGTTTGTTCAATAATTTTAAAAAAATTAATAAAATGTTTATCGAAAGCACGTGTATTTAAAACACGTGCACAAATATTCAGTTGAATTCAAACGTTAACCTACGTTATTCAATTTCACAACACTCGACGGAATATGTAAATAATAATAAATAACATGTGGTAGTAAAAAAGGATCAAAGTATTTAATTTTAATTACAAAAAGTTTATTTAACATGATATTTAATACATTCCCAAATGGAAATTACATCTCTGCTTTTTAATTTGTTTGGCTATAAAATTTTTAACATTTCCGGACGATTTCCAGAGCGACAAACGCAGCATCCTACATATAGAATGAAGTATAAATCTTGAACAGGGCCATGTCGCGCTTCGAGTATCGCGTTGCGCGACATTGCATTTCTTTTTTTTTTTTTTGGTTTTTCGTTTTACTTCAATCCGGGTTTAGACTCTTCAATTTTTTATTTATACTGTTTCTTTCCTTTTCCACTGGGTATTAAGCTTTTTCACCTGGGTGAGATTCGATTGTATCTTGGATACGAGAACTCGCGATGCTTTTAGTTAATTAGTAGAGAATACGAGGAGTGGCTGACGAAGATACTTGAAGAGTTAGTTAGGTATAAGATAAGACTAAGACGCGAATTGCATTGTTTTAATTTGTCGAATAAGAATATTAGGGGCTCATTGATTAATACGAGAAGAAAATGAAACGAAATAAAATATAGTATTTAATGTTTTTATGAACATTATAATACTTTATAATTTCTTGTATATAGTACACTGGTTACTTAGTTTTATTAATTCTAATATATTAAATATGTTTATAACTAAAATATAACGTAATAATACTTAAAACAACCTACGTACCTGTTATTGTGCATATTTGGTTTATCTGAACCAAGTTTATAAAGTCATCAAGTCAAAGAGAATATTTCATAAAATTTTCGTAGACAGTATTAACGGACGAAAATTTATAACAACGGTGTATTTGGAAAAAATGAGGACTGTGGAGCTGTAATAATTCCCGTAGCAGCGCGGTTCAATCACTTATCGAGGTACGAGGTAGCAGCTTCTAGCCAAGAGAAGAGCTTAAAGGCTCTTGAATTTTTCTCTTCTCTTGGAAGAGTTACCCGCGAACTCGAAGCGACGGACCGAGCCGGCGATTCCCGGGGATAGCCGCTAACTTCGTTAAGTACGTACTCCGCCAGAGGCGATGTTCTTCGATGCGCTTTGTGGGACTCGGGATTACTTTAAAGGCTTATTCCCCTCACCACTGTCTGTGTCCCTATCCATCTTTACCTTTCTTTTTTTATTTGCTTTCTCTTTCTATTCTTAGATTAATCCTGGCCGCAACACTGTTACGCATTTCGTTTGTCCCGCGCGCACACTGATATTCCTGAAAGTTTTGGATTTTACAAATGTATATTATATATAAACGTGTGAGGTTTCCCGTATCGGGAATATTCCTTTTCAAGTTCGACGATAATAATGCCTTTTCCATGGGATACATCTAAAGCGTACGCTAAAGATGCATTTTTTACCGAACTCTGAATTTATATTGCAGGTATATAGGATCGCGCGTTACGGCAATCCCGAGTATAATAATACCGACCAATATAAATTCATGGAACGTGGTGCGTATAAAAATGCCTCTTACCGCGCATGCACTTTCAGCGTAGATTATGGAACAAGCATTATTCTTCCCCCCAAAGTGCGAAAAAATAAACTATACATTCGTCCCTACGCGAACGGCGATTAGGTTTGAATCATTTTTTTTCCTCGCGAAGAACCCGCGCATTTGTTTATCCGCTGTAATTAAAAATAGAAAAAACTATTAACCGCGGTGGCAATTAAGTAATAAATAAAAAATCTTACATTAATAATGATCATTTAATCAACTTAATTCAATAACAAGTCAAATTTAAATATTAATTTTCCAAACATAAATTCTATTTTAAATATTATCCAAAATAAAAAATAATAGAATAGATAACCTTATATTTATATGGTTATATTCTCTCACATCCGTCACTTTTTTCATATTTAAGTGGTCACGAGTTGCAAGCTATTCCCTTGTGTAAAATCTAAGAGGATTTACGTTCGTGTTGCCTCCCCAGCTTGCCTTTCCTAGTTACCTATTTTTCCTTCAACGCAGCTACTTTGCTTCGTGTTCGTTTCTTCTTCTTTAAGTCAATTACCGGTTGATGGCGTATTAAGATGCGACCTTTACCCAGCTTCTCTTTCTCCTACCGTTTCGGGGATCGTCCTTCGCTTTATTTCTCCGAGGAGGATAATAACTTAAGGACTCGGTCTTTAATTTCGCATAACGAGGAGGGACAACGGGGAATCTTAAGTGGGCGTTCCTACGTGTAAAATGGACTGCTCTTAAATCAAGAGGAAATATGAATTTATGTAAGGTACGTAGTTTATTTCGGATCTTTTAAATTAAGATTAATTCTGCCGCGTGAAAAGTTAACGTTGCATAATTGATGAAATAAATATTTTTGTTGAAATACACGTTTTGTACCGTCAAATCAAAGTTCTTGCAAAATGTACAAGTATAAAATAAAAAATTAAAGTACAAAATCTTCATAGTTCTTCGTTTGTAAATTTATAGCTACCTACTGCTATTTAAATATAAAGACGAAAATTAAATGTTATAATATTTTATGCTGACCCTGTGAATTATAATACCATATATTATGAAATCGCTAATAATACAATTAATAATCTTAAACATGAGTAAACTAAGAGAACGAAATATTTACGAGAAATGATATTTTTTAACTATTAAGAAATGCTGACTAAAATACAAGCAAAGGAAAACTTTTAAACAGATGAAAATCCCAGATCTATTAATTTCTTAATAATTAACAACAATAAATTAATATTAAAGAAATATTGTGAAGAACAATTAATTATAAATGCATCGATTCTTAACAACACGTATATTATTTTCTTCTTATGTATGTTTGAAATAAGTCAAAGAATTGTATACATTACAACAAATCACATAAAAAATTTAACTGCATTTTAACTTTATTTACACTTCAACTTTGATCATAATAGAAATTAACATAAAATTTTTTTTTATATAAATTAGTTATGGTTTAAGAATAAAAAGTTGTAGAAAAGGGCTAGTTATAATCTATATAATAGCCATTTTTAACCTCAAGGCATTGCAAATGCTCAAATTTTTATTTATGTGAATGATTAAACTTTCAATACGGGTTTTCTACGAGAATAAACCAAACTTTGAATCATAAAATAAAAATAGCATAGTTTTTAGGAACTTAAACAACAATTATATTATTTCTGTCTTCATGTTGAATTAAGGTTACAAACTTTAAGTCATGCTTCAATAATTTCTTACAACTTGATTTCAACACAACGCCAGAAACTTAATAATGTTTTAGAAACTAAAGATTATAGATCGAAAATTGAAATGTTTTAAATAATTTATTTTAAACCTATTAAAGTCTTTATTTAAACTTTTAACCAAGTTTATGTAACATTAAGATGAAGTAATATTTTTTACAGCAGTCAATTCAGCAGAATTATGTACAAACTTTCTAATCAATATAATAGATAGTGTTAATAAATTCTGTATTGCCACAAAGGATATACTAACGGTACACTAACGGAATACCATACGATCCGAAAATTTCATCGAGGTAATTAACCTTTGCCACGTTTGAAAGAGCAGGCCTCGGTGGTGCATCGTCGAGCCAAACGGGTTTACTCTCCCTCTTTCTTTTCCCTCGGACGAACGACGTGGATGTATCGCCGGAAAGTTTATTAAGGGCCGTTTGTTCCGCGTCCTGCGTATTCGTTTCGCGCGCTCCGAAGGTGCACTTAAATCGCGTGTTTACCAAGTCTCGCTCTCTTTCCCGCTGACATTGACTGAGTACAGAGAACCCCTCCATACCAGTACGTTCATAGTGGCGAGTCCACTAGAGAAATTCAAAACAGCGACCTCGCGCGCAAGACTCCAAGAACTAAATTCGTGTGCGCAAACACAACTAAGCGCCACGGAAAAAAATTTACGAAAATACTCGAACATTCGCGCATGCGTTTACATTGCCCAGTTATACTGGCACTCTAGCGCTCTAGTAATTTTTCTCGAGCCCGCGTATTTTACCTCGTGCGCTAGTGTTTTACCTCGCGCTTGGTGAATTCGCTCGCGCGTCGGATTATTTACTTGAGCGCTGGTGCGCAAGCGAATTCACTCGAGCTCGTGCGTACAGGTCGTATTTCAAAACATTCATTTGTTTTCAATACGCACGATCTTACCAATTTAAACAAAACAGAAACGGCTATGACGACTCGTAGTATCGTTGTTTTGCATCGAACCACTGACGAGTTTAGACGAATTTTTGCTTCATATTTGGAAGTTTTAAGCTTGGAAGAAAGGATTTGAGTTCTTAGTCAAGTAAGTTATATTTACTTTTAATTTCAATTGTAGCAAATTAATAGACTCAAATGAATCGTTGGTATTAAATAACTTACATATTTAATTTATAAATTAATGATTTTACAGATAACATGCCATGAACAAAATTGAACTAGAACAGCAGATAATTTCCCTTATTCAATTGAAACCAGTGTTGTGGCAGAAAGAACATCCTCAACATAAAAATAGTGTTGAATTGTCCAAGGCATGGGATGAAGTTGCTAATGCTGCTCGACAGACAAGTATGAAATTTTTTATTACAACCCTATAATGTAGTTTTTCTGTAAGTAATGTTATATTCTTTTTATAAGTAATTATATTATGTAGAGTCATGTCCATTTTACAGTGATATTTTAGAAAAATTTTGTTTTTTTAAGTAAATCAATATAATTAGATTAAAACGTTAAAAAAGTTATACGTAATAAATACTTCACAAAAAGTATAGGTATTGCATATAAAGTATGATTTCCATGTTAGTAACTTTGTTTAATATACTGTTTTTTTAAAGATTTATTAAAGGAAAAAATTTTGTTTTAATAATTGTTTATTTTATTGTCGAGATAAATGTAAGTTTTAATGAAATAACATTTCACAATTCTATCATAATAATTTTGTATACAATCTGTAAATATTTCTTATTCACGTAATCAGAGCTTGTGTAGAATAATAACACTATGTTTTTGACAAATTAATTTGTTTTTTTTTTATTTAAACTCATAAATTTGGTAAACTTAAATATGCATACACATTTTTATAATATTTTTTAGACTTGTATGTAGTCATAAATATAATAGTAGTAATTTTTTAACGCCAGTAACAAAATTTGTAATTTAATTTATTGGATTTTTAAGAATCCATTTCGTCAACTCCTGACGAACTTCTCTGCCATATCCTGCTACAAATTCATTTTCTCTATCATCTCCTATAAAAGCATTTGGTTGTATGTCAACCATATTATGTTCATACTCCAAATTTATTATATTTTCTTTGTCTATAATTATATTATGCAAAAGACAAGTGCATTTAACAATTAAATTAACTGTTTCTGGATTTTGCGCAATCTTTTTATAAAATATTCTCCATTTTTGAGATACTAATCCAAACGCCCTTTCAACACATACTCTGGCTCGAGACAATCTTTTATTAAAAATCTCTGCATAAGCAGGTAATTGCTGTCCAGGATAGGGTTTCATAAGATTTTCCATTAGCGGATATGCACCATCGCCGACTAAAAAATAAGCTAGAGTAATTTGAGAATTGGGTAGTTTATTATTGGGTGGAAATTTAATTTTCCCGCTTTTCAAAGCAGCATACAAGGATGATCCTTGAAAAGTGCCTCCATCACTTTGTTGGCCAAATCCACCAACGTCAATTGTAATAAATTTACAATGTGCGTCAACTGCTGCTTGAAGAACGATGGAAAAATATTTTTTGTAATTAAAATACTTAGATCCAGAATTAGCAGGCTTTTTTATTTGGATATGTTGACAGTCTATTGCTCCTACACAATGGGGAAACCCAGTAATTTCATAAAAATCTTGCGCAATTCTTAAAAATTGATGTTGTGTTGGTACTGGCATGTGTATCGGTAACAATTTATTCCATAAAGTCTGCATTACTTCTTTAATTATTATACTAATAGTTGACCTGCCTACTCTGAATGTAAATGACAAATCAGAATATGATAAGCCAGTTGCTAGAAATCTGTAAATATATTAATTTTTAATAAAAAACAAGTAAATTAATATAATTTTTATGCTAATAGTAAATCAAATTATTTAAACATGTAAAATTGAATTAGCTTCAAAGATTTTAAAAAAATATTAATTTTATGATAATTACAAAATTTAAAAAAATAATTTTTAATGATTAGTAGCAAATAAAAATTAATTTTACACTTGCAGTATTAAAATATAGTGTATTTTAAGTTACAATGTCTTACTTTTTATTTCAGAAACTTGGATTAGAAATAAATGGAAATATTTAAAAAAATGTATGATTGAAGAAATTCGTTATATTGGTATTTGCCGATCTGGTGATGAAGCAAATAATTATGAGTCTGACTGGAATCATTTCGACTCTATGAAATTTATGATTGGCCAATTAACACCAAATGAATCTTTAGGAAATTTGACGGATTTATTCCAGGAAAACAATATGGACATGTCTGAATACGAGAAGAATCAATACGAATTTGACAAAATATCTACAGAAATTATGAATTCTAGAACTACAAAAAAAGGTGTAACCAGAAAATCCAAGCAAGATACATTGATGGAATTGGAAAATAAAAAATTAGCTTTATTACAAAAAGCTATTGAGAAAGATCAACGTGAGAGTCATTCTATTTCAAATTCTAATGTAAGCAGTGATAGTGAAAACTTGGATATGATGTATTTTAAAACACTATTAAGTTACGTTCAACATATTAGTGAGGAAGAAAAACTTTTATATCGAAAAGAGTTGATTCAAACTACATTGAAATTCGCTTACAAAAATAATCAAGCTACTGAACCTTCAACAGAAAAAAAGAATAAAAATAAACGAATTCCTCGAAACTATGAAGAATCTGAAAATGACGATGCTAATGGTATATTTATATTATATTCTTTTTATATATTTATATTTTAACGAATATTTAATTAATTATCTATTTGTAATATATAATCATAAATTTTCTAGAAGTTGAAATAGTTTTATGCAAACAATCTGATAACCCTAAAAAGAGAGTGAAAATCGAATCATCGTATCTTGCTGGTATGAAACAAGAACCATATTTTTCAACTTCTACATATAATCCTACTGTGGAGAGTCAAAGCATTAGACAACCTGAACGTACGAACAACAATCTTAATGGTAAGTATTACAATAGTATATTGATTGAAATTAGCAACACACGGATAGCTTCAAAATGTAAGCAAAAGCTAAATTTAAATATTATTATTCAAAAATATATATTCTAATTATGTTTAAAAAATCTTAATACTGTTATATGCTTTCAATTTTAAAGTAACGGTATAAATTTGCTTTAACTAATTGTATAATTTTTGTTTTTAGCTTCTAACGGATATGACAATTTTCTAAATCAAAATAACTACGGTGCATTCTCCAAATTCAATTTTATTCCAGTACCGATTCCATATATTCCAACAGATACTGCTTTACAACATACTACCACAAAAACTAGTAATTTTAGTAATACTCCTGTTTTCAACGATACATTATTACGTTCTACTACTGTTCAGCAAGATATACAACCATTTGCTACTATGCCTAGTTTAAATAAAATGTCTACAAGTTCGAATATTCAAGCACATAAGCAACCCGGACATCAAATCACATACTCTATTAATCCAACACATTCTGAAAATGTACAACATGTACCATTAAGTATGAATATTGAATAATTTATCAATTAAGCATAAGCTTTTTAATGTACGTTTTTTATTTAATTTATCAACATCTTTGTTTTTAGAGATATATCCAAATCTTCTAGAACAGCATTCACAATCAAAATTTGCTGATGAATCCGCTATCAACTACGCGCCATTATACTCTCCAAATGTTCACCAGCAAACACACTCAAAATTTGATAACGCATCTGCAAACGACAAAATATCACCTTGTACTTCAAGTATTCAACAACGCACACAGTCAAGGTTCAACAGTGCTCTCTCTTTTAACCAAGTGCCAGTATATTCTCCAAACGTCCAACAACATACAGAATTTGGATTTGATGTTACACCTTCAAGCAATCGACTATCAGTATGTTCATTAAATCTTCAACAACATACAGAATCCAAACTAGCAAATGTTCATATTTCTAGTCAGAGTCAAATTGGAATGCATAATTTAATTGTTCAAGAAGAAACTCAACTCACAACTAATAATCTTAACACCACTTCAAATAAAGAAATGGAAGTGCAGTCAAATATTCCACAACCATATGATTTAAGAAAAAAATAAGTCATTAACTCAAGACTACTTATGTGATAAAAGTAAATTTATAATTTTACTTGCATCAGGGAATTATTTTAAATTATAAAATTATTATAATTAGACGATGCTTTCTTTCAAGAATAATTTTTAAACTATTTAATAATTATATGAAATTTTGTCATTAATTTTTATTTGTATTACCAGATACTCATTTTTTAATCGTACGTAAAATAAATTTACGTATTATTCACATTATTTATATTTAACTTAAATCAAATCGTATCTATAAAAAACTGAAGTTTTCATTCTTCTACATATTGCATTATTACATTTAATATAGATAAGAGAACATTGAAATAATATTATCGAAACAAATTTTATAAACAATAAAATGGTTTTTGCTTAAGGGAGTTATAACAATGTATTATTATTCTCAACAAAATGTTATACTATATATTTAATAAATATTGTTTTGTATTTTAAGTTTTGTTTTTTTAACTCAAATTAGAATTGTATAATATATTTATAGAACTCAGTCTACGATTATAATATACATCATTTTAGATATTAATTTTAATTCATAAATAAAGTCATTTATTTATAAGAAATATTATTTACGTTACCTTAAAGTTATGACCAGTTTTTCTTCAGGTAAAATCGGCTGTTGATGATAATTACACCAGTTTTTCAATAATGAATTTTGTATTTTAAACAATATATAATTAAATGTAGGTATACTCATTCTATTATAATTAAAAAATTTATCTGGATAAACCTTCAGAAGAGGAAATAAATGGTGATATTCACCGAATACTTGTCTATTTTTGTTTATTTCATGTATTTGAAATTGTTTTATTTTATTTAAAATGTTTTGTAACTCTAAATTTGTCTCTTGCAAGTATATTAAAATTGGCAATTTACTGATCATGATGGAACTATGAATATTAACAAGGTAAGAAATCTAAAGAATATGTAGATTGAATCAACTTAATAAAAAATTAAAAAGACATTGCAAAAAAAGTACTTACAAGATTTAATATCCAAAATATGGTAAATTACTATATTATGTGATGTTACTATAATTTAAATTCTTGCAAATTACACTTTAGGTACCACAAGTGGTCACTAAAGCCGTTTCTGTTTTGTTTAAATTGGTAAGATCGTGCGTATTGAAAACAATTGAATGTTTTGAAATACGACCTGTACGCACGAGCTCGAGTGAATTCGCTTGCGCACCAGCGCTCAATTAAATAATCCGACGCGCGAGCGAATTCACCAAGCGCGAGGTAAAACACTAGCGCACGAGGTAAAATACGCGGGCTCGAGAAAAATTACTAGAGCGCTAGAGTGCCAGTATAACTGGGCAATATAAACGCATGCGCGAATGCTCGAGTATTTTCGTAAATTTTTTTCCGTGGCGCTTAGTTGTGTTTGCGCACACGAATTTAGTTCTTGGGGTCTTGCGCGCGAGGTCGCTGTTTTGAATTTCTCTAGTGGACTCGCCACTATGAACGTACTGTACCAAGTCCGTGCGAGAAATCCTCGTGTATACGCTTGACGCGTCGCGCATTTTTGTTTGCGCTTATGAGACCCCCCCTCGTTTATACTTGAAACAAGAGTGAGTAATAAAGGACGAGAAAGAGAGAATGACTCTTCTCAACCTAATTTTCAAAGGGTCTAGGAGACGAGTTTTTCGCTTCCTTGCGCTTGGGCTTTTTAGACGAGGAAACGAAGAACGGAAGGAGAGCGGCGATTTTATCCGGAGAGGATTCGCTTTCGCATGCGAAACTCGCCCGGATCTTCCTCGAGGATAAATGATGATGAATGGCCAGATGCACCGGTTTACCCTCTTTTTCCTCATCTTTGTCTTTCTTATGGCATCGATTAATTAACATTGATGTGTTCGATCCAAGTCTATTTTCTTCGTAAATATCGCTATTAGTTTGATTAGTTCCTTCGTGACAATAGCTGGTACAATTTCGTATCTGCTTTTGAAAACACATTTAAATACGTAAACAATCCTTGAATAAAAAATATATTGACGGAACAAGAACACTACATGTATGTATACTCAAACTTCTAATGTTCAACAAAAGGTTCGTTAGGACAACAAACTATCTTTCATGATTTTAAAAATAATCATTTTAATCAAATTAACTATTCCATAATTATAACTAATTATAACTTCAAAATATAAATGTATATCATTGATTTATTTATAATAAGCAAGTTAAGTTTAATTAGCCACTGTTATAAGTATTAAAACTAACAACATTTTTGAGAAATTCAACAAATACATTGAGTAAACGTTCAGCACCTACAATGTTACCACCTCTCCCAGTTACGAGGATAAAATATTTTGTTGTACATAGCAACAATGTCGTATTTCCTGCAATAAATAGATAACATTTTTTGCGTCTAGACATTTATTCGTTATTGTTTATAGTATATTCTGACTTCTAATAACAAAAAAAGCTAATAGTAATCAATTACATTTATCGCAATTTTTTGTTAAATTAACAAACGTTGAATATTATACAAATTATCTTGATAAAACTGACGAATTAATACGTGGTTTTAATTTTAAATAAACGGACTTGGTAATCTGTACAAAATATTTAATAATTTTAACTAATCTTTTTTTATGTGTCATTGTTTCAATTTTCTTGCACGCTCATCTATATGTGAAAAATATAATAATTTTATACTCGCAAAAATCATCCATGCGAATTTTCGAGAAAACGCACTGTATATCGATATAGCATATGCATACATTTTTTATGTTAAACGTAAACTTTCTTTCCAGACTTTCATATTTAAAGTCCGAGATACTGACTTGGAAACAAATATTTCTTGTTTAAAAAAAAACAAATATTATGTGTTTATATTTGATTATTTTCAACGAGTCCCTAAATCTTATCCTTGGGGCTTTACTTGTATAACTAAAATTTCTTTTTAAGTCTATTATTTTAAGAATTATCTATATAAAATAAAATCAAATTGAGTGATACATGTTCATAACTATTTTTTGATATGTGTACGTATTAGGTTTATTAATTTTTTTAATAAAAAATTTATTCTATAGTTTTTATAACCAAGACACTATTTGAATTTAAAGCAACTGAAATTTACAAAACCGACTAAACCTCCTATTAAATATTATTACGTGGGATAGCAAGAAACAATTATACCTAAGTTTATTAATATAAATTTATTATAGTTTTAGTTTTAGCGAAAATTAAATGTCTAACAGTTTTTTAGTTACATCTAAGTTCACAAAACGTATAAGGCAATTAATAATTTTAATATTTATAAATTATTTGAAAGGTTATATATATATATATATATATATGCTTTGTATATCCAGAAAATTAGGTTACGATAATTGATTGATCTTTTATATATTATACATTGTTTGATATAATTCTATACATATTACTATTATGTTAATAATAGAATAACGGCGTTCAATGTAAATTTAGCACGCGCCTAAAGTAATACAGATATTTAATTACACATGCACACACATACACTTACGTGTGCATGTGTGTTTACAATTTATTAAACTGACAAATGATAATTATTAATGGAAAATAGTTGGCAGTCAAAATGATGTTCGATATGTAATTGATTGTTGATTATTATCTGCTGGGACTTTATAAATTAAATGTTTGAGCTATATAGTTTTAACCAACCAGTCGATTTAATTCATGTGCATTCAAACTTGAAAAAATTGTAACTTCGCTACAATTGATTTTTTCATATAAAATTCTAAAAGAAACTTGAAGCAACCTTTTAACCGGTCTGTAACTTGTAAGTGGCCTTCAATGCTGCAAAAAGTTATGATAATTTAAAGAAATACAAAAAAATTTCAAAAATTAACATGGTAATTCCCATTTAAATTTCTAAAAAAATTATGTTTCTTTAAATTATCCATATATACACTGAGAAAAATTTGTTAGTATAAATTACTATTTTAATGATAAAAGGAGGACAGACTTGCATAATTATAAAAATTGCTATTAATAGTGGTAAAAATTGCCACTATTAATGGTAATTTTTCCAAAATGGTGGCAATTTTTACCATTATTAATAGCAATTTTTATAATTGTGCAAGTCTGTCTTCCTTTTACCATTAAAATAGTAATTTTGACCAGCAAATTTTTCTCAGTGTATATATATATACTAATTTTTGCTACAACTTATATTAAATTTTCTTAAATAGTACCTATTACAATTTTTCTTCTTCTGACATTTTGTCCCATCATTACTAAAGAGTATAATTTTAATTAAACATTTATCTCCGTGTAATAAAGATTAAAATGGTAATACCTTGTTAACTTAAGACAGAAAAATTCGATCAATGTATGGTTTTGATCACCCACTTGGTCATTCCAAGAAGCATCTAGAAGAACGTACCATATAGGAAGCAGACTCTTATTTACGGTAAGGGAGTCGAGTTAACTTTTGCACTTGGCCGAAGTAAATTAACTCCGGAAGTCTCGACGGTAGCGGACGTGATTCGACTGGTCCTGACCGTAACTCGTGCCCGGACCGAGAGGAGTCTTGATTGAGTCGTGTACAGGTTACGCTCTTTTCCTTTTTTCTCGCAAGGCGTGATCTTAATAGACACCACGGGAAGGAAGGGGACAATTACTTGGGGACGTATATAACAGATTCGAAGATATACAATAGTGTTATATTTAATTTTCGAAAGACTGGGATATATACTCGAGAACCGAAGAGATTTCGGTGAAAGCTGTAGCATTGAAAAGAAGGAGAAAATTTGTTGGAACCGGAACGAGCGTCGCTTATCCGGTATAGAGCTAAAGGGAGAATCTAGAGGAAACTCGGACGCGGCCGAGTAAATGAAAGTTCGGCAAACGAGCGTCCAACGGAGTTTCATTACGCGACGCGTCTTGACAGAAAAGAGACACGCGAGTAGTCGCTACTACTACCACTACCTTCTCTCCTTTATAGCTTTCCCTGAGTATTGCACAAATTGTAAGCTTCGATTGAACTAATTGACCTTTATGTTATTTGTAGCACTTGACGGACTTCGATAATAAGTGGCTTAATAATTATAGACCATTTTATTTAATATTTTAATTGTCTTTTACGTTTACTTAACTTTTCATAGAATATAATATTTACACATCAGACATAACAGTAGTTTGCTCGGTACGCAGTTGCAAAAAAAATGAAAATCACGCAAGCAGCTATTTGAATTTAATTAAATTTAAGAGAACAAATTTTTTTTGTTACTAGTAATTATAATGAAGAATAGGTAAAACAATCATAAAGAGTGTTTTTTATTGAAGTGCCTAGGGTCTATTCTAGAAATATATTTATTAATATTAATTTATTTTTATTAAATTTTAAAAAGTCATTTTTTTAACAAATATAAATTAACTTCTTAAAATCGACCATTTTTATTATGCAGAATGTATCATAACTTCTAATTGAATCACGTGTTCATAGTACATAAACGTGCATAAATCGCTGCATTGGTACAACATAAATGTTGAATATATTAACTGAATTTAAATTTGCATCATGTTACTAATCGAAAAAACAAAAAAAGGTAAAATGATTATTAGACAAGACTAAAATATAATTAAAAAGCGACGTTTTCTTTGGTTTTCGAGAGATACAAGAAATGAAATCTTCTTCCCGAGTACTTCCCTTTAAAATTTTCTTACACGAATCTAAAAATATTCCTACTGCGTCATTATTTTAAAAGTAGTTGCGATCAGTAAATTGGGAAATCTTACCTCGAACAATCTATTTGATTGTTACAACTAATAATAACTTATCAGCTTTAAATTAATATGTTGCATAATGGTCATCGGGTTATAGGTTTATAAAAAGTATTTTTAAAATAATTGAAAATTCTAAAGATATTATCCTCGAACCGCATCGCGTTATCACCAGATTCCCGCGTCTTGCAGGCCGCATTAACCTTATTAACGCTCCGTGCAAACTCGAAATTGCGTTCCCGGGGATCCTCGAGTAGAGACACGTTACGCGGGCCGACGTAACGAGCGCGTCAACGCTTCTTGCAAATTACCAATAATCATCCCGGCGATTACCGCGTGGCACATCAGCTGCCCTACTCGTCATTCACCGGACTCGTAGTTGCGCCCGTATAATTGGAGACTTTTAATGGGGCCCTTATGCACGACTGTTTGTTTCTCCTCATCTCGACCATCACATAAAACTCACCCTAATGGAGTTTAACAAATGTACGATATAAACCAGAATTATATATTGTTTGAAATCATATTGTAAGTAAAAATTTGCAGAAACGTATATGAGATATGTAGTTAAAATTATTTTTACAGCAGATTCAAAGTTTGTAGATACATTTTGTGAAAATTTAATCATGGATATGTATCAAATAGACTGTTAACGCAAGAACGACATCCATTACACATTAGCTATGACAACAAAGGTAGTCTACTTTTACCTAATTCAACATGATGTAATGTGCATAATAGTTTACAGATGAGTATCAGTATATTCAATTACTAGTAAATTCTAATATCCTTGAGTAAGAATTTTACTAAAGCCTAACGCCATTGTCCAAAATTTCGAACAACACGATATTAAATGCAAATGAAAATATAATATTTATGTTTATAAGTCGCCTTCCATACAATTATTATATTTTTTTTATTTATTTAATACTCAACATAATTTATAAAATATACAGTAGCACATAGAGTATACCAAAATCCTTACATGAACAATCGCACTGGAACAACAATTCCAGTGAACAAGACATCCAAACAATTTCAAAGTATCAGTGAAACCCAACTGAAATCCAAGATTCACCCCGTGAATCCAGGGAGAGAAAGACGAGAAGAATGGAGTGAGAGTAGAGCACACAAACACGCGCGCATACGCGCGCACACGTACACACACAGACACACACTCAAACTGTCCAATACTTGAGAAAACCGAGTAAGCTGAGGATGAGAAAATGGGTGGGTATCTAAAGAAGGGGTTGTGCATTGCCGAAGGAAAAAGCCTTCTCAAGATATCGGATACAGATACAATTTCCGACGATCCCTCTCTCCTTGTTTTAAACGACCTCGTCCTAATTGTCTTAGCACTTGCTCATAAGATAAAGTCACTCTGAAGTTGCTGCTTTTTGTTATTTTGATGTAACGTTTGCTTTGACTGCTTTCAAAATCTTCCCTTTCAGTACCGACAGTTTAGCTATTACTTGTTTCCCTAGAATAAACGAAGATTACTTGGCAATTGTTTTATTTCGAGTTTGCTTTGGGATGATGGAAAGCTACTGGTTATTAGCTTTGTAAACAATGCGATATATTTTACTTAACTTCGTTTTAGTATGAACACGCGAGTTATAAATCTTTTATTTTACAAAACCATTCGAATTTATTTAATAATTACGTGTTTATGACCAATAAAAATAAAAATTTTCTTTTTCCTTTATAATTTCGAATCTAGATTGCTATATGTAGTAGTAATCTTTTTTTTACATTGTTAGTTACGTATAATTTTTAAATATTTGAATGGTTCTTTCAGTTTTTTGTTAATACATTTCATATAAATTTCATCGAGAATTTTCTGACATTTAAAGTGCATCTTTCGGTTTTCCTACATCCGACCAGTAATTAATCGGCACTTTCCTTCCACTCGGCATTAACCGGCAAAGCTCGTTCTAAATTCTGTGAGAGCTTCTCTCTATCAATTCAGTGACACATCAGCAATTACGTTCACTTGTTTCTGCGCGTAGAAAACCGTACAACATTTTTTTCTTATCTCTCATCCGCGTTACAAAATTTACGTTAGTGCTAAGCTGGTAAAAGAAGAGCTGAACATAATCGAAGTTCAAAAAGAAAGGAACCAACGGCAGATTTGAAATTGTCCAGAGCAGTTGACAACACGAGTAGTCTGACGAACTCGGGTCAAAGTCGATGAAGCGGTCATTAGAGTCCTCCCTTTCTCTCTCATTCGTTTTCCTCTCTATCTTTCGGCTTTCACGCGTTCTCTTTCATTTTCTCCCCTCTAAATATCACCGACGCTTCTGCTTTGTTTCCACCCTTATTTTTTTTTTCATCCGTCTGACCTTTTCGCAGCGGCGTGGCTCTCGATTTTCGAGATAAATTTAACCACTACCTATGTGTTAGCGTTTCTTGCATGTGATGCAGGTTTACTATATACGGGTATAAAATGGAGGTATCTGTTTCATTTTGTACTTCAAAACATGCACCACGTGTGAGGCAGTCTAACAAACGTATACAAAAAACAAGTGGAAACCGCAGAAAGTGGGTAAATTTATCTCCAAAATTGAAAGAATGTGTCAGAAAGATGAAAAGTGCGAAATCAAAACATTTAGATCACTGAAACAAATTAAAATACTTAATAATGCAATAAATTTAAACAAGTTTTTTTCTTGACATTATTAATCGCGTCAATATTATTGTTACTACTTACTACAATTTTAATACCGTGACAATAGTATTGTGTATGCTAAATTGAACGACCTTTTATTTACTTTTCTATTGTATTGTGATAATTTATCTTATCTGGTATATTTAATGAACTGATCTTAATACAATTACCGGCATTTTCATCTGTGTGCGCAGGGTAGAAAAGGGGGTTAACAGAATTAAATACGGTTAAACGAAAAGCATCTATAATTATGAAAATTATATAGCAATCGACATATAAATTGATTAGCCATTGAATTAATCCTCCATGAACCTTCTATTGATATTGAAATGTCTTGGACAGGTCAGGATTACGATGTTGTTCAAGTTGCTCAGGCTTTGTAAATATAATTCCTAATTATATTTAAAAAAAAGCATTTAAGTCGATTTACATAGTTAATTATAAAACATTATTAATTTATTACTTACTAATTTATTTTTTTTATCGGCTTACAAACTCACTTATTATTCCATCAATTTTAAATATAAAATGTAGATCAATAATTTTCTTTTTATTCCGTCACATGTTCTTTACTGTACATTTATTATAACTTAATCATAATCGACATTTGTAAGAAATGAGTATAATCAGTATTATTTTATGTAAATTATGTTAGTAAAAGCTAAAGTTTGAGCAACTTTGAGTCTAGCACTTTAGATAAGTTCATATTTGAGTTTCACTCCATTCACTTCATGCACTGCTCATACTGATATCAGTTGAAGTATTGTCTCTTTTTAAAAAGTTTTACCGCACAAGACGATAAATCACGAGAGGTAATGAAATTATAAAATTTTTGAACTTTTCTATTAATATATTATCAATATTATTTATATTCAGAAGCAATAAAGTAGTATATATATTATGACGTGCGCGTTCCAAGAAATTAAACACAATTTGTTGCTAGAAAAAACTCATAATTAAGTGGACAAAACAGCTATAATCATTTGTTTTATGCGACATCAATACATACTTATATTTCGATACTGACCGTGAATTATAATACAATTTACATCCATAACAAAAAGTATATTAATAAAAAAAAAATATTTCAATAACATATTTATCAGTCTGAAAAGCTCTTTTAAATAATTAATATAGTATAGTTTAAACTTATTATATTTACGAAATAATTTATTAAAATAACATTAATGTATTATTGAATATAGCATACAAAGAAACATGATACATATTGTTTTTAAAGAGCATCGTTTTACACGTTAGTGCAGAGAAATCAAACAAGATATGGTACATAATGGCAAAATGACAATTATTGTATATTTCAATTCACTATTATGCTAATTCTATTTGTTATATAATGAAAATAACGAAAATTCTACCCGAAACATAAATTTACTTCAATATATGTATACTAGAATTTATATTGCGCAGAATTTACATGTATCAACGCAATGGAATATAATTAAATATAGATGTATAGGTGTACATAAGTTATATTATTTGTCTTAAATTCATAAAGGAAGAATTATTTTGTATTAACATTGCATTAGGTTTCAACTTACATGTGCACTTTATTAATTTGATTATTCGTTGCATAAACTACATACAGCAAAGTGAAAATGTACACTAAATTCCGTAGTATATTTATAAAAAAATAACAAAACTTTAATTCTACTCAATCGATATTTCAAATATGAAAAACATTCCATTGGTGAAAAAAAGCCGAATGATATAATTGTTATTATTCGTACATTACAATCCTCAATATTACAATCCTTTGAAAGTTCTTGTAATCGAAAGACTCAGCCCACATAATATAAAATATTAGAGCGTAAAGTAGTCGATAAAGTAAGTCTCCTTAAAAAAAAAAGAAGTCTACCGGATCCTTCGTTTCAGGTACGTGTACAAAACCGTTGGTTAAAAAAATGCCAGTAATCCCGTGGTTTTTTGAAAGCGATCGGTGTCTCATGGCAAGCCTTCGAAAAGCCTTGAAAAGCTTTCTCAGTATACCATGTAGAGTCCTCGAGGTAAGATCCAAGGCACTTTCAGCCCGACGAAGCTATGCATGGTAGCGCAACCGCATTAGCTCCGGGTGCCAGTGTCGGACATATTCAACGCGACGTGTACGTGCGCGCTCCGGCGTTGCCGTCGTGAAATTCACCGACTAACTCGACTTCGTCGCCGACGGCTTCACGTCAACCCAGTGTATCGGGCTGCCGAATTATATACCCTACCAAAAAAGAGAACCATCGATTATATATACCGCCATTATATAAGAAAATAGATTTTTATACAACTACACGATGAGAGTTAATAATTTATATGTAAACTTTACTAGGTTTACTAGCTGATTCATTTTTTTTTTTTTTATTGAGTAAGTGGATAATATTTTCAAAATAATAATTTAAGATACTTATTTTTTTATAAATGTTATGTGACTGTTTATTTTTTAGAATGTAAATGAAAAGATAGTTACGCATAAAACTTACATTAACGAAGGAATCTAATTTTAAATAATTTTGCACTGTATAAATACTATATTGAATATCTAAAGTTGAATTAGCAAAATTTCAGTGCAATCAGAGAATATTCACAGATACGTAGTTATAAGTATGCTTGAACGGTGAACGTGCAACTGTGAATTTGTGAATATCACTAATTAAACGAAATCTCACATTTTAATTATACAGACCACTGATCAATTTATTATCAATTTTCACTTTTAAGTATATTGATTTTTAAAATGCAATTAGATAATTAAAAAAATTATTATTACGAATTATAAACGTATAATATTACAACAATATTTAATTGACATAACTGCTATTATGAAAAATGTAAATCGGATACTTAGAGAAAATTAGCGACGTATCTGTCAAGTATTTGACTCATCGTGATAAATGCTCTATTTTATAATGCAGATTAAAATTGGTTAAAGGGTGGAAATCATTTCCCTTTGAGAATGTGTAAAAGCAAGAAAAACCAGCCGCAGTCGGTATATTTTTTGTCCAAGCATCAAATGGATTGCGTTTCAGTCGATGGACGTAAAATCATCGGCCACGCGGAATTAGACCCGCTCGTGCGAAACATCCGTGTTTCATTTCCCTCGATTCTCACGAGGGTTCGAAATTTAATCCTTTTGATAAGAGCATAAAGAAGCACGCGCCATCGGTTATACTCGTGGATCGTTCCCAGGACGACTTTCGCCACGTACGCGTACGGATGTTACCATTGTTGTGCAAAAAACTGCTATCCATTTTCCAACCACCTCCTCCTCTATCCCTTCTGACTTCTCACTTTTTTCGGCGCATACACGTTACTTTTTTTGCGAAAGTAATGCACATACATGTACTTGAAATATCTAGGGCTTGCGAGATCCAAATAAATGTTCGCTCGTTTGACAAAATTTAAATTAATGCGTTGTAATTTAAAATTTAACGATAAAAAATCATTTTGATCGGGTAATGTACATTCAAAAATAGCGTCCATTCGTTTTGCTTCAATTACCACCGGTTTTTTATTTATTATTTTAAAAAATTGTTTTATTTACATTTTGGCCTACATAATAAATTGTCTGTTATAATACAAAGAAAGACGAAAAATTGTTTATATACTTAAAAAATAATTAATTTAATGAAATATAAAACGTAAAATAAAAGATATTTATTTAAAAATTAAATAAAAATGTTTATATATGTTCTTTTGTGTGAGTATTTCATATTGCATTAATGTGAGTAAATATTCTTTTGTTTCAGGTAAGCATCTCTTTTTCATTAGTATAAATTAAATTTTATACGAGAGGTTACGTAAGTACTTTTAATTTATACAATATAATGTATGATTATTGCTGAAACGAACAGGTGTAAAACTATTATTTTTAACCAATATATAATAAATATTTCTGATACTAAATGCATTAATTTCCCCTGTATTATTTTCTTTCTTATAAGCTATGCATTTGCAATATGCAAAATAATCCTCTTTTCACTTTATTATATAATATGTAGCTCTAAACGTATAAATTAGAAATATTGATCATTTTTATTATGATTATTTGTCTCACATAACAGTATGTTTCGACTTGATCAACAAGTATCGTATAAAAACATTAAATACAATTAATCTTTAATTTTTTGACCCAAAGTAGTTTCACGTAAAGTAGTAATCTAAAAATGTAAATCGAGTAAACGTTTTTGTTTGCAAGAATTACGATATAAGGCACACGTAAAAAAACCGAAAAGGAAATCCAAAACGAAAAGTAAAACCCTACAGAAGAAGGGTCGCAAAAAATTCCAGGTAACTAAAAAAAGAAATCAGTGCATCCAAACCCGCATCAAGCTATCCCAAGGGTGTGTTCCATTATTCAAGAAAGAATGAGCCCTTTTCTCTCTCTCTTTCCCTTGCTAAAAATAAGTGGCTACCAAAATATAGGATTGCCAAAGAATCGTCCCGCGTAAGGTAAAATCCTCGCAAGTACGAAGGAAAGGAAAGGACACGAAACGAAGGATATCGTATACGTAGTACCGCGGAAATGCACTTTTTGCCCCCCACCCCAGGATCGAGGGCGTTGGCGCGCGGCTGCGCGCGAGCTTTTCGGTTCTCGAGGGAGGCTCTTCCATCGGGAGAGTGAAAGAGGCCAGGCTGCCAAGTAATGAGGGATACGCGTCGAGGAGGCTCGTACCCCTCTAAAGAACTGACCGAAACCCTGCACCCGACTGACGGTTCCTTCTACATTCTTTATCTCTCTCTTTCTTCAAATTGTTATTATGAACTTCAATTCAGACTTGAAACCTACTCACCTACTACTTCATCAGCGTTCAGAGTACGAAATCAACTTAAACTTCAAAATATTATTGTATATTCGAATATACTACTTTGAACATTTTACTTAATTTTCTAATGTGATTGATTATTGTATTTAAGTATTCTTCTAAATATACTTTAACCTAGCCGGATAGAGCTTCATCAATAATAAAACAATCAATCAATCAATCAATCTCTCTCAACCATTCTTTTTTCTCTAAACACCTAATGATTCTAATACCTTTTGCATTTTAATGAGCATTATTTTCATTTGAAGATTTGTTAACTGGTCGTGTTGAGAGAATTTAATTATTTCCGTTTATAATGGCATAGAAAACGGCCATAAATCAAGTTTGCAAGACATTCATTTTAATTGCGGGTGAATAATTTGTCTTTGATCATCGTTAATGGAATATCTTACTTCGCGAAAAGACTTGTTTGGAATTATATTATAATGTAGATTCATGAGGGTTCAACTTTTCTATGCACCCTTTCATAAGATTTTCGTTTTACAACCCCTATATACCAAACATGTTTATATAAATAATGTGATATTGCAGAATATTGGTTCATGCATTTCGAAACTTTTGTATAATTATGCGAAAGAAGAGTATATAACATTACACAGGGTTCGAAATTTAAAATTGATGTGAAATTAACCACACAACCAGGTAGAATAGTAAATATAGAAAATGAAGCAGAAAAATAAAGGGATGTTATAAAATGAAGTTATAAACAAAAGGTCGAATAAGAGGATGATAGATATATAATGATAATATAAAGAAAAAATGCAAGAAAATAAAATGAAGATACACGCAACGAAGAGTAAAAAGATAAAACGGATTTCTGAAATAAAAGCCACTGATACTCCATTGATATAACATTCGCGATGAAGCCGCGCTTCAATCTCGAGCCACCGCATAAAACGCAACGGAGCATCGAAGGTCCGCTCAACCGATCCATTTATTCCTTTTTTTTCATTTTTTTTTACTTTCGACTTCCATTTTTTCCTTCGTTGGAATTATTTTGAATTTGCTTCCATCCTATGGAAACTAGATTCAAGATTACTAGAAGGAAAACTAATTAATGGCTAAGCTTAATATAGGACAAATATATTCAGGTTGAAATTAACTGAAAAATTATATAGCGGAGAAAAGTTGAGATATAAATGAATGGTTAAATTGACAATACTATTAGTTAAGAAATTATAAATTTTAATTAAAAAGTAAGTTCGAAATATTTTTGTTAAAATAATTTTATAATTTTACTTAAAATTCGAGTTTTTAAGCGATGTAGAAATTGTAATCATTTTTACTCTGGATCTTTTACAATTTCAAAATTATTTCAGTTATCGACTAGAAAATCACGTCGAAACGCACTTACATCATCGAGGAAACCACAAAAAATCACTAATAAATCGGTTTCCGCCCAAAATATCAATAACAAATTTTTGAAAATTTCATCCCTTCGGTAGGGGTAGTTAGGGTAACTCGATCGATCCGACATAACTTGGGGTAAATTTTGATAAATTTATAGCAAATATACCAAAAAGTAAAGTAAGATAACAGTTTTGATTATGAAAATTACCTATACATTACGATCCCATATCGAAGCCAAGCCGATAGTCAAATGTTAAAATATATGCGATTAAAAGTTAAGGCGAAATTATTAAAAAAAAGAGTAAATCAAATTATAACTTTGTTTAACTGGTTATTTGTACAGGACACACAAATCGTGAATTTCAAAAAAATTTGACTTTCTAAAGTGCCCGGAAAGTGGAATAAAATACAGTCAAAGTTTGGAAAATTTTTTAATTTTCAAACTTTAACTGCTTTTTTGCAACGCTTCCGGTACTTTAAAAGGTTAAATTTGTTTTTAAAATTGTGTTTTACTTAACTCTGTATATTTGCATGTAAAGAAAACTACAATGTCAAATTACACTTTTCAACAATTATATCATTGTATATGTATACAATTAACAAAATATTTTATAAGTTTTTTATTATTACATAAATTTTACATAATATTTTAATTATTGTTATAATTTTAAGTAAATTTCATTTCTTAATGTTTGTTTTTACTCTCGTAACAAAAACTATTTGAATAACCGCAACTTAATACGTTTTTAAATCAATATTTTGTGAATTCAATCCAAGGTAACGTTAAAGACACTCCTATTATAAAATGTTTAGACTCATCAAACGCGAATTTAATATATCACATAATGCTAAATTTATGAGAATTATAATTTATATATTTTCACACAGTTTTATTTTGAGGCTGAGATTGATAAAAGTACTAAGTTAAAAATAAGTTGTAATGTACGAGAATATCCTCTTCTTTAAGTTAAAAGAAAAGTACTATAATTTAACCACAACTTCAAATGTAAAATCGGATAGCTTAAACAGGAATCAACAAAGTATGTTTTGAAAATGTTTAAACCTTAAATAAATAAATTTATTATTGCTTTTTAAACATTACGCATAATGTAAACATTGGTTTTTCGCATAAACCGATTGAAAATGTAAATTGTATCTAAGTAAAATTTTTATCTAACATGTAATACATTAAAGAGCTGAGGTAAGAATGTGTTAACAGTATATAGTTACGATGTCTTATAAAGTCTATAGTTTTTTTTTCTTTCGTCAAGACTTGAAACTCCGACGCTTTAGCGGAGACTCTGTAACTCCGAATTTAATCCTCGGAGTTTGTTACTTTTCCCATCATCTCACCCACCCTTTGATCTCAGTATTTGAACTTACCACTTGCGCTAACTTATCACTTAATTTAACTAAACTGTCTAAATTTTTACTAACATTACTTTTACTTAATTACTTAAATGTATTAGTTTTTTTATCAATAGCAGCATTAATTTAAAAAAAAATTGATTATAACTAAGACGTAACTTAATTATCTAAATAACTTAAATAGACATTTTAACATTAGAGTAAAATAATTATATTTACACGTTCGACATTAATAACATAAATAAATTTATATTACAGTAGTTGGCAACAAATGTCGAGCAGGAATATTCAAAGTTTATCGGAGCACCGCGATTTTTCCGCGAGCCGGCCATAAATACCGACACAAGCTGGGCAAGCCGAGAAAGTGAAAAATACGCAGAACGCAATATATATGATCTCCGCTTAAGGCCATGGAGAAGCTCTCTCGGCATTCGTAGAATCGCGTATATGGTCTCGCGCGCACGCTGCCACTGGATAATTCATACCCGTATGACGCATTTGATGTATTTCATTACCGTACTCGCGCCCAAGCGACACGCTTTTGAAATACGTCCAATTTCAAGGGGGACTCTACGCGCGTGCGAGGTAGACGCCGCTCGGCATTTTGTAATCTCGTTACCGTATTAATAGTGCATTAACCGAATTACACTAGGCACGCCGTCATGCTCGTTCCCCTGCCTCTACTTCCCTTTCCCCTGTTGTTATATACGAACTCAAACGCGTTGCGTGTCTTAGTTTACTCTCGCTCCACGATGAACCTTCCTCATCCTTCCCTTTTTTTACATTCACGATTGCATTTGCACCACTCGAGCAAGCTGATTATGTTCCTCTTGTAATTTATTAATTGTCTGCTTTCGGTTAATTAATTTTTTGTTGTGTACACCTCTGTTTACAAAGTAGTGCATCTTAAAGGCAAATAATTAGTATTTCCATAATCTTGTTGTACATATTTTACAAAAGAAATTTGTAACAATATTTTGCTTTCATATTAATTACTTTATTTTATTACGAGAAAATTATTAACCGACGCGATGGCGGAGTGGTGAGAATAAGTACCTTGATTGATTACGAAAGTTAAGCAGCATTGATTGCGATCAGTACTTGGATGGGTGTTACATTCTAGTGGGACTTTCGGGGTCGGTTAGATGTTTTTCAAAGACTTCACAACGTAAGTTGAAGGTGTGAAACATTCGGTTTCAATGTTTGAACCTACGAAATGTGACCCAAACACCCAAACAGAATGTTTCAATACACCGGTCGTCTCGGGGAAGGTTTTCCTTTCCTCACGGGCATAACCCCGGGCAAATGCGAGGCGACGTGGTTATTTAGGGAAGAGTAAGCAGCCATACAGAGGTGGTGGGTGAACACCATAAAAACCCGAAAAGGGTATATAGTAAGGAAGGGCTAAAAGGGGCACAAACAAAAATAAAAAAAAAATAATAACAAATTATTCCACCTGATTAGAAGCTGTTATTCCTGTACCGTTGGCAATCATTGATCTTTTTATAGCTATAAAACTGTTCTTTTCTATTTGTACATAATAAATTCATTAGTGCTTTAAAAAAAGACAATTTATCTACTTAAAGTATTAAGTATTTATTTGATACTAAAATTATAATAAACTGGAATTGGAATACTTATATAATTAAGTATCAAATTTCTTAACTAGTACCAGTATTAATAAAGTTACTATTTTTAACACTTCAACCTTTTCTTAATATATTTTCATTAAAAATACTCCGGTTTTTTATAAGACTATTTAAATATAAAACATTTTCCATAATTTAACAAGATTATTATTAATTAATCAATTAAATACTTTTGACTAATACAAGTACAAACTTCTTTCATTTTGAAAAGCTTAAATTCTGTATGTATGCATGAAAAAAATGAGTAATCTAAATCGTTGAGTAATTAACAAATCAATGGTATTGGTAGATATACCTGAAATTCATAACATACACGTCTGCCACATACAGCATTAAGAGCAGAGCTTACCATATTATGGTTCCCTTTGTCACCGAGCGGCTCTTTTCCTCTGACTCGCGGCACTCGAGTGTTCTCTAACAATCGAGCATGGCGCTTGAACCTAGAACCAGCACTAATTCGACAACGAGTGTGGCATTGAATAACCGGCGATACATTATCGTCCGTTGGCGTCTCCGTGGCTCGACCGTTCGTCTGCCCAGACCCGGACACGTACCACTGAACGACACTACTCAACTGCAACTAGATTTTCCTTGATGCGTCAAACTCAAAGATTATTATAGACTACTTTTTATATTAAATTAATTCTATTAATAATACTAACGCTATTTTTATTAATAAATTTTGTTTAACTAGTTACAAGAATAATTTGCATTATGCAATGTTATAAAAATTATTATTGGATAATAAAAAATATTTAATATTACTTATATTAATGGGAAGAAGAGGTTAAAATTTATCGTTTAATATGGCTTATAGCATATATTGACTGTACACATTAGAATGCAGCAGCACGCTTGAAATGCCTATGACACGTGTTTTGACGGAATGCTATTAATGATATGAAATAAATATTTTAAAATTTCCCGAGTAGATTTAGCAATTACTACGCTATAAATATAATTTAAAATTGTGTGAATGCATAATTTTTTAGTACTTCTAATTTATTGTTACCTCATTAATAAGTATACAACTTAAAAAAATAAAATATTATATTCACACGCTAGCAAATAATTTAAAAAATTTTATAATGTGTGACAAGGTAGATTTATAGCTATCAAATTCACTTGTCACATAAGTAAATGCAACATTACCGACCCCAAAGGTTCGGGTTTAAACCTGACGCTCACTTCATTTTTTAATTTGCACTACGAGTCTCCTTGCTACGAAATGATTATACTCTCACCGTTAAAAACTTAGTATTAATCTCCAGACTTTAGAATGAACTAAAGGAGAGTGGGAAACAGCCGATAGTATGGCCATCGAGTAGAGCAGAAAAAATGGACCCTTACATGGAGAAAGAGGAGAAATTGGGCAATGAAGTTTTGATAATTTGTATCATTAAAATGTATAATTTTGTAAAAAGAAATAAGCTCAATTACATGCTTTGCACATTAGATTCGAAGCTGCGTGGGTACAAAAAAATGATTTTAGTAGCTTCACAATTCGCATATTTTCCAATTCAAGGGACACACTACTCCAAAGGAACATTATAACGCGCGTTAATTAACTAATGAGCTTCAAACTTCTATAGTTCTTTGCTTATTTGTAGCATTATTTTATTAAAATAAAATCGATGGTCAATAGATGTGGTTAATAGAAACTGATTTCCATTGTTTTCGATTTACCATCCAGTTTAGTTTGAAACAGAATCTATAGAAACCAATGCCTATTCACTACATCCTACGATCACTATCACAATTTCAATAAAATAATGGTGCAAAAATGAGGAAATATTTAACCTATTATCGCATTTTTGCATCCCATAGGGGCGCGGACCTGAAATGTACAGTGTGCTATTCCAAAGCTGCTAACATTATTTTTCATTTGCATCCGCATAGCTTTGAATCTAATATTGCAAGCCATGTGATTGCATTGATTTTGTTCGAAAAATATGCATTGTCAGTGATATAAACTATAAAAACTTCAATTACAATATTTGCATATATTTTGTATTCTACTTTTCTACTTTTTCTACTTTGGGTAATTTCTCAGTGGAGGCACATTATCTATGTATATCGTGGACATCTTCCTTTTCACCAAAAATCAGAGTTATTCCAAACTTGCTTTATAAATAAATTAGTATTTTACAAATGATAAATTTAATAATTCACTGGAATATAATTACTTACTATCGAAATTTATACAATAATATAATAATTATATAAATTCTGAATTAATTTTAGATTAATTTTAATTGATTATCAGACATTAAAATTTAACAAATTTATTGATATTATTATAAATGGAAATAGTCTAGTACATTTTATAACAACGTTACTAAAAATAATACAAAAGAAAAATATTGTCACAATTGATTGAACGATTTTCGAATTACTTGGTGGAGAGCTAAACACAATGAGAAAGATCCGCTAATGGAATGATGTGAAGAAAAATATTTTCTTTTACTACTATAACAACTTTTATTAACAAAAAAACTAACTCTATAGAATAATGTTTTACACTGAGCGTTTATGTTTTTATTGCGCGGTCAATTTACTCAATCAACAATAAATTAGTAAATTAAAGATACAATATTATTTTTTGTCTTAAAACGCAGTTATTTAGAATTTAATTGTGTTAAGTCCACTGAATTTTTTTTATAGTTTGTAGAGAATAAGGGAGTAGAGAATTTCGAGGAATAATTAGCGCGTTTTCGCAAATTTGCCTGTCTAAAAGGCGCAAGAGCCACTCCGACAAAAACATTTGTTTGCCGGGCAGTCTTTCTTTCCAGTTCCTTCTTGGACACCGTCCGGTCTTTCTTTCTATGCCGACCTTTCTCGGCTCACCTACGAATCTCTACCGTTTCATACCCGCAAATTTACATAATTGGGCGCGCACATAAGTCAGACAAAAATTTTGGCCGTCTGACTTCTGGAATTTGCTTTGAAACTTAAACGTACATTCTAGTATTCTTTATTTCATACTTTAGGGATCGTTTCCTTTCTTTTTATTTTATATTGTGTATACGTCAGAATCGTTCAATGTTTTGAAGTATTTGATTTTTTATAATGAAATAAATAATTTACATATACATATATTATGTAATATGTTATTTTAATATCCAATTGAAGTTATCAAAATGGAATTTCTGTTTCGCTTTCGAAAAAATTAATTTTTTTTATAAAAAGATTTAACAACTGTAAAGTAAATTTCAAGCTTAAAAAAGTAGATGAATATTTCTGATGAACCATTTTTACGTTATTACACGTAAAAAATTTAACTACATATCACGTACGTTAACATATTCAACTTTAACACTATTAACATTTAATAACGTATAATTTAAAATCTGGTTAACAGTTTTTCTTGTTGCAGTGGAAAAATTAACGATCACCTAAAACTCCAAAATTAATATTAAAATCTGAGTCACTAAGTTTAAATAATACGAAGATAAATCTCATAAAATGTTCTTACCGGTGTTTGATGACAAATTATTATTCAACTCATTTACTTATCACGCTAGCGTGGACATAATGAAATTACTGAAGAAGATGATAAATGAGATGTCACGATTTATAGATTCACGTAGTATATACGAAAGAACGTTTAATTGTAAACTTGCACCGCAATGACCAAGAGCTAGGCAAGGGAGTTTCAATCTTAAGAAGAACACGTCGAGAGAAATCGTTATAGCGAAACAAACGGAGCCAGTAAAACGAGCTCGTAACTCGGGTCCTGCTTATTTAATCAGCGCGTCGTATAATGCTCGTGACTTGGTAAACGTCACTTGAAAAGCAAAGGAACGTCGAGAGTGGACGTTATGAATGCCTGTCACCGAGGTTTACACTGTTTGACTTTGTCCGTTTATTTCGCGCATATACCTGCATCTCTACTCTACTTTCGGTAGGTTTGTTAACTATAACTTGCGTTTCGATTGCAAACTCGTACCGATGATAAACATAACAACTTGGTAAATCTATTTGTCTAGTATTTCGATTGTAGCTTAACGCTATATAAAGTTGTATGAATAATTATGTTTCGAAGCTATCTATCTGGATTTCGAGATGTTATTTGAGTGTCGCGTATTGTAGGTGTGAATTGAGCGCTTGAAAGCACTAATAAGATATTACGGCCCCTTCGAGTCATGCGTTATGATGATGCAGATACTAGAGATGCTTCGGCAAACCTAATGATAATGCCTCTGTCTCGTTGTTTCATGCTCTCAGGACTGCACAATCTGTTCCGTAGAAATATATTTAATTAATTTATACATATGAATTTATTAAAAATTTAAATAAAATATTTAAAGATTATAATTTATTTAAAAAACTGTTGAGCAAGATAAAAGCTATTTTTATATGTTTCTGTGCTGTACTCTTCATAATTTAATACAATCTGTACTTACGGCAAATTTAATGGTTACAAATTTTTTTACGTTAAAGCGCCGTAGTTATTATAATTAACTGGTTAAAATAGATAAAAATATCGAATAAATTGGATGTAAAACATTAACCCAATATCAGTAGGCTATCGAAGAATATGAGATGTTAGAGGTTCTTTATATACAATACACTTTTACCTCAAGACCTCGAAAAGTTTTCGTTCAAAGTCCACACATGTTCCCGTCGACCGATGAAATCCGTGGATTCGAATTCCCAGGAGTATACTGAGCCCCGGAAAGTCGAGACAAGTGAACCAGAATCCAAACTTGGCACGGTCTTTCATTCTTCACGATAGACTTATCACCGGCAGGAGCTAGTTTCCCGTATCGCGAGTGATCCGGAAGGGGTCACGGTCGACTTGACTATCTGTGACTCGAGTGTCGTGAATCTCTCTTTCTCTCCGTTAGCATCGGAACCTTGAGCTCCCAGTGTCTCCCAATTAACAATAGCCGCGTCTCCATTCGCATCCCAGTAGTGCATATCTCCACGCACATGTCCCTGAATATGCATTCTCCCTACCTCCCCGTAGCACTATCATTAATCGTCGTCGAGGCGCGCAGGCTAATTCGCCTCTTGGATTAGATTTGACCGTTCCTCGTGCTTTCCGGCAAATTCGAATTTAGACCGTCTACGAGGGACTCGATTTCGGAGTTGGTACATGCATATATCTTACTGACTCTCTGCCCAACTCCCTCCCACCCTCTCGCTCTCTCTTCTCCAACCTGGCTGATGGGATTTTGAGTTGGAACTGGGACTGGGTCTAGGAGAATTTGTGTCGATGCGGTGCGAGAGCGTCCACGAGTTGCATGAGTGTGAGTGTATATAACCATAGATCTCGTGAAAGGGAATGCGAATTCGGTTCGAGAGGGTGAGTGCACTTGCGGTCTCTCGGCGAAAAATGAATTTCCACCCTAGGATTATCGAGTTTCTACCAACGGTCCTCGATTTTTCCGAGGCTTTCGGCACTGTGTCGCGGTGGCTTTTACGCGATACATCTCGGCTTCTTATTGACTTGATATGTTTTCGGTATTGACGCGCGATACACCAGTTCTACTACATGTGGGATAGCCAATTTTTTTTTTTTTTTTGGATAATTTGTTAGTATATATACATATTTTAATGATAATGTATCATTTGCGAATAAAGATAAAGTTTTTTTAGGATTACGGTTAAAAAGTATCTTTTGATTAAAATTCTTTATTCTTCATTCGAGTGTCAGAGATTGAAGTAAGAGGTTGAAATTCGAGAGGGTCCTTTTCACTCCTTATTTAAGCATCTTATTTTATAAAATTAAAGCGGAGAGTGGTGAGAATTTTGTAAAGTCTCTATTCAACCTTCCGTATATACTTTGTCTTATCTGCAGAAGACAGCTCATTCAAGAATATACAAGAAGCTATTTTTACTGGACCAAATTGAAATTAGAGCAAAATTAAAGAACGAAATATGAAAATAGATTCTGTCTAGTATAATTGCATAATAATTTTTTGATTGTTATACACATTCATTTATATAAGTAGAGAAACAATATTCATACAAAACTAATTTATTTATATAATATTCCAGTCACGGAATCTCAGCGACAGGTGTACGCTTTATACTGTCGAAAATCAGACTTGATATTAATTAATGTACATTTATAAAAAATTATGAAACTCTGTTGTTCGTCTACAAGCAGTGTTATTTAAAAATTCATTGAGTTCTGCGCAGACTTTATATATCGATTTTGTAAACCGAAAGTACCTTATTAATTTAACCCTAATCAACGCGTTAAATCCCGTAATTAACCAAAAAAGCATGTATAACCTTAAAAGGAAGTTTATAATCGAAATAACCAACCAAATAAACTAGTGGTTGCAAAATGCTTGCGGGGAAGAGGCAAAGAGAGAGAGAGATAGGGAGAGAGAACAAGAATCCACAGTAGCCACACATAGACGACAAAACATTTCTACTCGGACGATGTAGGGAATCCGAAGCGAAGCGAGCAGTAGGAATTCGTGGTAGCGTATATAAGCCGCCCCCGCTTCACCTTTTTCCATCGACGCCCTGTCCCGAATGATCTTCCGTGAGGGCGATTTACGCGAGAATAAACTATCCCGGACGCGAGAATAGGCCGACACACCGGTATATAGGATATAGGAGAGAGGGAGGTGCACGCGTGCGTTCGTGAACGCGCGACCATAAATTCCGAGATAATGATCGCAGTACGTCTGCGTCCGCGGAATCTACGCTCAGCTATGGGACCCATAACTTATCCGGACTCTCTCTCTCCCCCTCTCTCCCTCTCTCTATTTCGTTCTACACATACATACACATACGAGGATGAACCTGGGCTCTCTCTTTCTACTACGATGTGTATATGGGGGTGCAGCCTTGTCTTTTTATTCAAACGACACATCTGCATTTTTGTCATTAACAGACACAACCCTGAATTGTCGGTGGTTTTACGCCCGGTTTGTATTACCTTTACTTTTTTCTTTCGTATCTTATACCGACTATTGTACGATCGCGTCGAAATCTAATGATCTCTTTGATTTACTACGCGTTTTAGTTTTTACGAGGCTTTTTGTATTGTCGAAGAATAGTATGTTACTTTTCTGTAAGATTTAACGAATCCATGATTCATTCGTAATCATAAATTTAGACGATCGTTAACGTAGCGTTAACTTCGATCTTGAAGTTGATCTACACTTTTCAAAGGCTCTTTCTCAATCTAAAAAGGACGTTTTTTTATTTTAACACTAACTTAATGTCATAAATATTATACGATAATTTATGTATCAGCTTATTATAACATAACAATGCTAGAAAGTACATTTTATTTATCTAAAATATCAATTACGTAATATCTACAATAATCTTATAAGAAATGTATATATTAACGCAAGTTCGTACTCCTAATATTAGTTACACAATATTTTAATTAAATATACCTCAGGAGATCATACTTTCTCTTTAAGCTACACGCGTATTAAAGTTGCACAATATTTTATATAAATAGGAAATATTCTCAAATGATTATTCATTATTATTAATTAAAAAATCTTACCTAATATAATTTAATAAGTGACTCAACATAATTTGCGATACGTAAGTTAACGCGACTAATCGTAATCTCTTAAAATTTTTCCAAGAAAAGTTAACTGAACTTTTAAGAAAGTTGACTTTTATTTCAGTAGCGTGAAAGATCAGATAAGATAAAATTACGATTCAGAAATTTTTTTACGACCACTCGCATAAACTGAGAATGAAAAATACCACTACCCTTTAAATGTGATCGGAAGGAACACGTACTATAAAACAAAGGTAGAAAAACATTACAATGGTACTTAAAAATTTAATCCTAGCATTAAAAGCCCACATTGACGCCACGAATTACGAATTCCAGGAAAAAGCTCGCGTCTCCCTAACGAATCGCTTTAACGACAGCCATAAACTTGGCCGATAAATTAACAGCCTGACATATCAACGCTTCGGCCTTGTAAAACAAATTTGCCTCCCACTTTCGGCCTCGAAGGCGTAACAAGCAAACAAGCACTCCGCGGGCAGATAATACCAAAACGAGGTGCTCGCGGCGACGCATATCCTAAGGACTTACGGTACCTTGCATTATTCTCGATAATCCTCAACCCACGTTCGGTCTTACTTCGTGGTAACTTGGGCTTGGATCCTCGGACCAAAGTTTCGTGGTACTCTCTGAAGAAGAGCTGACGTCGATCGCGCGCATTTCAATAATAAAGCTACCAGCACGAACAAGCTTTCATCCCCTGATGAAGATAGTAATAGAGCTGGATTTTATTTTCTTTTAATCCGTGGTTCTAGAATTATAGAGCTGACATAAAAATTGTTTTATTGTATATATATGGGCTATTTCACGTCAAGTGGTACGATGAAAATTTTAAATCGCTCCAAAATTTGAGAACAGGCTGGAAATATCTTCCAAAAAATAGAAAAAAATTTTTAGGTGTTAAAAATAATTTGCCTAAGAGTTATTCCATCATGAAAAATGGAAATTTTTCAATTTTTTAGAAAAATTTCTATTTTCAAAGCCATTTATCTCAAAATTTATTGATTTTTTTAAAAAAACATTTAAAACAACTTTTGTTCAAAATAATTTTTAGAACTTTTCTACCTAGATTACAATTCTTAATTTTAAAATCCCAAAGAGATAGGGCATTCGGAAATATTGAATATCAAAAAAAGGCGACCACGCCACAATCAATTTTGATCTAATACCGCTCAAAAGATCACATTTTTCGAGAACTTTCGAATGGCGGTGGTTAGATTATTGGCCAAGACCGCTGTGTAAGTTATGCTTCATAAACCTCATAAAATCACTAATTTTCATGTATTTTAAGGCATAACTTTTCTTGGTCAATAATCTAACCACCGCCATTCGAAAGCTCTCAAAAAATGTGATCTTTTGAGCGGTATTAGATCAAAATTGATTGTGGCGTGGTCGCCTTTTTTGATATTCAATATTTCCGAATGCCCTATCTCTTTGGGATTTTAAAATTAAGAATTGTAATCTTGGTAGAAAAGTTCTAAAGATTATTTTGAACAAAAGTTGTTTTTAATGTTTTTTCAAAAAAATAAATAGATTTTTCTAAAAAATTGAAAATTTTCCATTTTTTATGGTGGAATAACTCTCATGCAAATTATTTTTAACACCTAAAATTTTTTTTCTATTTTTTGGAAGATATTTCCAGCCTGTTCTCAAATTTTGGAGCGATTTAAAATTTTCATCGTACCACTTGACGTGAAATAGCTCATATATATATCGTTGATTGTGGATCATTAAATCCACTCTTTGCAGTAACGTCTTTACATACATAAATTACAGTAGTATTCGTTAATACTCCATGTTAAAATATTATGTATTAAATTACTTAGTATTCAAACAGGATGAAGTAAGTAGCTGCATCTTTTGAAAGCCACTAATTAACTATATAAATAAGGTATGTGAAAAATTGGAATGTACGATAATTTTATCAGTAATAATGAGTTGATGATTGTTTTGTATTCAACATGCAATTCAAGTATTGAGTATAATAAAAATTAATAAAAGAAAACATATAAAACAGTACTAATAATTTGAATTTAGTAGACTTGCATACCTAAATAAATTGTGTATAAGAATACCTTTTGTATAATTTGGTTTACGTAAGCTTTACTAAAATTTAAAATAGGTAAAAGGAAATGAGCAAAGCTATTTAAAAAATATTATACCGTCGCTTATCGGACATCTTTGTATCTTTGTTAAACTACTCAACCTATTTACTCCAATACAACTTCAAATTTCCTGTTAATAATTGGAGAAGTTACTTGTGCTGAGCGTAAACTTACTTGTATAATAGTTTTAATATAGTCGCAATATAATAGCGTATAGCGTTACCTCGCGCATTGCACATTTTGCATCGCGGCACATACCACCTAGCTACGAAGTTTAAAAGTCAAATTACTTGACATAAATTTGCATAATAAATTTAAGCTCCACATCTTGCAAATATTGGCGAATCTAATTAAGGCAGTATAATCAAGAATTAACTCGGCCGCTGAACGGTTTGTACTGGCAGATCCATTCAACGGTTAAATTTATTATCGAAGTAGCTACCAATGTAGCTCCTGATGGTAACCATGTACGACATAGCTTAACACACTTCATATCCTTCTTTGTTTATTTTTATCAATCCCGTAATACTGTGGAACAACAATCCAATTATTTAAATTGTACAATGCACAAATGCATGTATTTATGTACATATGAATTTATATATACACATATTTGTAGAAAAAAAGTTATGCAAACCTTGAATAACAGATTTAACACAAAATTGTAAGACTGAAATGAACCTCAATGGTTTTTCTGGCAACCTGAAGGTTAATTAGCGAGTTACACCGTGGTAGCCGAATCATTCCAAACAAACCGAATATTCGACTCTAATTTGAGATCCTCTGTAAATACAAATGGCCATTATCCCCGCAAAAAAAGGGAACAAAAAACGAGAGTAATCCTTTTCCGGTACTATACAGTCACGAGCGTTTTTGGAGAGTTAGAACAAATACGATTCCGTTTCTTTCTTTCTACACTCCCCCTTTTGCTTTTTTCTATTTTGACAATACGGCTCTACGCGACCCGATAAAGAAGTTTTCAACTCCATCCGGTGAGTTCGTGCTCGCGCCCTCTCAAAAAGCTCACTTCCACCCCTCCCAATCTTCTCTCAGACATACGGAAAATTCGCCGTCGTGTGCTTTTGCTCCCTCGTTTCAAATTGCCGCTATCCTTTCGATGTTTTTCGTTCTCCTCTTTGCTTTTTCCTTCCTTTTTTTTTAATGCAAACACTTTTTTCGGCAAAGTGTTTGACTGCGGCGATCCCTGAAAATAATGTCTCGACACTTGAATACCAAAATAGTCAAGGGATTCTTCTCGGCCAACTTTCTAATCAATGCTTTCTCTTTTGTTTCCAGAAATGCAATCTATACATAAATCAATTCAATTTCGAGGTTAAATGCTAGTTGAAGTCGAAGTTCTACAGTCGAATTATTCAGGCTTCACTTTGGTATTCTAAATGTGATATTTTTTAAATTTTAGCTGCAATTTTAATGTTTATAACATCTATTAAAAATATTCGGTTTATTACTTTTTGAAACAGTGTTTCAACTTTTCAATGAATTCCTTTTTGAACAACTTAATTTAAATGTTGAAAAATGTATTATCAATGCAAATTAATGTAATTAATTACAATAATTTTCTGTAAATTATAATTTATACTTAAATTTACACTTTTAGATCTAACTTTATCTATATCTATAGTAAAGTAAAGAAATTTATAAAAACTTTATTTTTGAAACTTTATTGAATCATATGTACCAAACACAAATCGAAGTGAAGTAGAAAGCTGTATAAATTTAGCATTTAATTATAAAAAATTAATTTTGTTATCATTTAGATATCTTTACTCTTTATTTATAAAAGTAAGAAACAGCATCTACTGAATTTTAATTTATTTGACGTAAAATATTTTAAATATATTAATTAATAAATTTAATATGAAATTTTACTTATTCGACGCCTCCAAACGATAAATTTAACTGACGAAGAAGCGGAAGAAAATATTAGAGAGGAAAAAGGCATTACCATAAGCCATTTTTTCATTGAAATAATTTATCTAGTGATTCGAAAAGACTTGCAGCCGTGCCGGAACTGGCAGTCGTGCAATAACGAATTAGCCACGAAATAGGATCAACGGGTGAATCGAGCCGAGAGTCGAGAGAAAACTGGCCAATGTCCAGCAGCTCGTAGCGCAAAATGCAAATTCAATTAACCGGAAACCTGAGATAACGGCCTCATTGCCAAAAAATGTCATACTGTGCTCTCGCTTTTCCTTTGTCACGCCTTTTCGATTGCACGATGTGAAGCTTGGCACATATCAATCGTTCAATACTGCCATATGCTTTCGGACTTTTTGTCGTAGGATGCTCAAGTACTACGTACCATGAGGATAGTGCACTCGAATCAAGTGGGTTTTTACAATCTTTGGCTCTTAATACAAAAAAAGAAGTTTGTGATGTGACAACGGTTCAAGTAACTTTCTTACTTTTAACACGCTTACTTTTAAGATGTTGTTGAATAGTTTCAAGGCACTAATGAAATAATATTTATATTACATAATTGTTATCAAAATTCAATTTTATTTATGATTGACTTTAAAAAATATTCTAAACTTATTGAATATTAAATTTTAAATACACTATACTCGTGTAAAATTATTACTCTTTCAATATTTTCGAAGATTTGCGCGAGCACGCTTTCCACGCGTTTGATAAATTTAATTGAAAAACGAATTAATTAGTACAATCATACAACTTATAATTTCCCAAAGTAGTTTAACGGGACATTAGATTTTTGATATTTATGCATATTCATATGACACTTGAACGTATATACAAACATATATTTGGTGAAATTATTTCGCATTAAATATTCAAATTTATTTGCTTGAACGTGGTATGTGGAACGCAGCTTCATTACGCTACGTTGTTTGCGTATTCATTAATTAATCTAGAATTTAGGACTGATAGCGCCACTATTAATTGCATTTTAATCAGGCAATTTACATTAAGATTTTTCCGTCTGGCGAATCAAGGTATAATTATTTATCCAGGCAGCCCGTGTTTTTCCACTGAAATTCGCAAAATACGCGAATGAAAAAAAAGAAGTTCATTATGTATATATATATATATATTAATAACAATTACGTTTACAGGTTATTGCGCTTCAAGCTTCATTACTCGCGTTTATTAAGCGTCGATAAATCAGACGAAGGGGCACTAAATAAAATAAAGAAAGTAATTCAACGGTAAAAAAGGGTTATACCATGGGTTGGTTTCAATGTATACACACATATAGGAACATAACGAAATAGGTATACATCGCTAAGGGTAAATAACGTAGGCGCGAAATAGTGTGTGCAAGCTCGCGTAGTACGTATATAAATAGAGTTATTAAAGAGGATCTCGTCCATGCCCAGAGTAGGAGATAGACCGTTTACGCACATGTGCGCGTACGCCTTTTTCGCTTCGTTCGATAATGGCGATTCGAATATGGAAGAGCCCCGGGGTTTACGTCGACGTCGGTTTTATGCCCTCGTACTCGAGGTTAAAGGTCACGAGTGCGCGCGTAAAAGGAGATGAGCGCGAAGCGCAGCCTCTCTTTTATCCTACCCAAGACTTATGAGGATCCAAAGCTGCTGCCCCCTGCGTCAAGTGGACGAACGCGGGAGACGTTTGTAGGTAACGCACGACCCTATATTTCCTTTCGAATCTTCCCTTCCTCTCCCACCCTCTCTCTTTCTCTCTCTCTCTATATATATACACATATATATTTCTCTTTGTCATTCAGTACCCAAGTTTATCGTCCAATAACGATCACCTTCATTGTCTTTGATAAATGAAGTAAATACTACATTATTTTTCTTTCTTTTCGGTTGCTATGAAATCATCTTTAAGGTGATTTCGGTTCTTTCATCGACGAACAGGACACCGTTTAATATTAAACTTTTAGGAAGTCGTATAAAATTTAATGACGTCGACAGTAAACGAAAATAATTCCAAACTCAAATGCGATGGGATGGCTGTGGAAAACTAAATTCGAGCATTATTTCTTCCACTCTCTCTTTCTCTATCTTTTTCCTCTCTTTCCTCGCTCTTTTTATGACCGCCTGGTACTTGACGCGGTGAGAATAAAACAATAAAGATTAGTACGAAAGAAACACGGTGTTGGCCGTTGCTTCTTTTTATTCTAAAAATTTCAGCCGCTTGTAAAAAAAACTGGCTATATTTTACTTTAATTAATACAATTTCGCGTATATTTTCGTTTTCATTAAACTTTTTTAACTTGTGGTTCTCGCTATTTTATAAGGCATTACATTTTTCAGTTGCGCGTTTTAAAAATTGCGAAAAGTTAAATCTGACGGAATTTAAGGATTGCGTGATAATAACCAATAGGACGCATATATTCAAACACTTTCAGTCCACCAGAATACCAAAAATTGATTATAATTAAATAATTTCCAATGAAAATTATATTATTTTCGATGAAATGGTTACATTTTAGTTATTTTATACGTTTACGTTAACTATACTTTGTTATAATGATAAATATATTATATATACCTATAATTATCTTAGATATATAAAATTTAATGTAAATATCGAAATAATGGTAATATTTATTAAATATTTAACAA
The DNA here is from genome assembly GCA_026168455.1 of Theocolax elegans. NCBI lineage: Eukaryota > Metazoa > Arthropoda > Insecta > Hymenoptera > Cerocephalidae > Theocolax > Theocolax elegans. The sequence continues at coordinate 95,831,239 of CM047425.1, forward strand.
TGTAAAGAGGTATTCTTATATATATCATGATAATGCGGAATATATATTTGCCACTCGATTTTTAAAGAAATTTTAAAACGGGGTACACAAACCACCCTCTAGCAGTAAAAATATTTTAGATTTCCGCACGAGTTGTTTTCCTTAAATTTCAAACGCGCAAACGACGCGTATATAGCTTGGCAACAACGACCTCAAAACCCACACGCCACGAGCAGCAGTAGCACGAACAGGAGCACGAGCAACGGCAATGGGCTTCCTCTAGGGTATACACACGAGACGTACCCTCCTCTCGAATACACAGAGAAGGCTCGAAGGGCAAAGGCACAATACGGCGATCGCGAGTCGAGCATCTGCGCGTCGCGCGCGACCAAAGCGATTTTCGAGAGCTACGGTGTGGAAATCATCGCCGGATTCGCGCGTTTTCGCGAGAGGCACGGTCCGATTCTTGGAACCGGGCCAAGCAACACTACCTGTATTTGCATTCGAGCACGAAATTCGTCCGGAAAATGGAGCTTCGATCGATGTCACGGATTAGCCCGTTGTTTTGAGGCTTTCTTTCCCCGTGGCATGATTGATACCGTGAATTGCTCATCACTGGTTTAGTGTGCTTTGTTACTCGTTTGGATCTGTACGACCTATGTATTTATTGTCTATGGTTGTGCGTGTGCGTGTTCTTTTGAAATGTAATCCGTGTTTAGAGGTTCGTACGCATCTCTCGTGTTAAACTCTAATTGAAATTACTAGTTATCGAGGAAAAATAAACTATACAACTTTAATTAATTATTTTTTATCCTAATGAAGAAAACATAGTCTTGTAACTATACGAGACTAGAAAAGTAATTATACAATTACTTAGTTGCGTTTCACTGTAAATACCCAAAAACATGTATAAAAAATTTATTGTTACAATTGTATTTTGATTAGATCGCATCCATTGAGTATGATTTAATTTATAAATATTTGTAAAGCTTTTTAAATATTGAAATTGTATTTAAAGAAAAGCTTATACGTGAATCAGTTTTCATTATAAATTTAATTACTATCATTAAAACTATTAATATTAAAAAACAATAAAAATTATTTTACGAAAGCCCTGAAGTTGTATTAAGTATTATATAGAAATAAGTTACATTACTAAAAAAATTAATACTTTAATTTTTAACTACTTTAATTAAATAACCTTTGTAAACCGCTTTAATCTCTTACGTAAGAGGTAAGAATGTAGTATTTATGAATTCTAAATATTCAATTCTGAAATGATTTCGAAACTACAATAATGTTTTTCTCATAACAAGTTATGCACATATAGCAGTCATGATGTGAAAGTAACCAATAACCCTTCGTTTAAACGATAATGCTTTTATCAGCAGCCAACTAAAAGCTGAGATTAAGCCATCCGCGTAGGATAGAGCCATATTGGTTTACGGCGACAATATTTTAAATCCATTTACATGCATGTTTAATAATAATATACGCATTTATTAAAAATATTTATTCATGCAATATTCAATTTTATTCATTTAACGTATATTAATATTAATATATTAAGTATACGTACGGAATCAAGATTAGTATATTAATTGTATTTCTAAATAAAATATAATTCAGCTAATAATAATATAGTCCATTTTATTACGCGTAAATTTTTGTGTGTATTAATATAATAATTCAAGATAAGTAATGTTTATGTGATAAAGTAAATGCACTCTTGCGAGTTTCTTTTTGAACTAACCGCAACACTGTCCCCTTAGGTCCTTTTCTCCTTTTCAAAAAAGTATACAATAAATTTTCGTGGTCAGTAAAGTCCTTCCGTATACCAACATATTAGGAAAATTTCTTTGATATACCTATGTGTGCGGATTCATTTTCAAGATAGACGTCAATATTTTTAAGCGGATATATTTTTAAGATAGTTGTTAATATTATTTCATTAATTATTTATTGGCACACTTTTTATTTTTTTTGTATTTTGATATGATATTCGCGCAATTGCGTCAATGAAAATGTTAACAAATCACATAAATCTAAATAATTTTAATCTAATATTTTGCGATTCTGTATCTTCAATCCAGTAAATCATAATGTACATACATATGCGTATACATGTTAGTTTGTGTAAGCTACCACAAATCATCAATCTAAACATTTTGAATCCAATCAATCAATTTAACTTTCTGCGCTTAGATTAAAGCGTAAAGAAAAGTGCATCCGCAAACTAAATGAATTTACGATTGCGCAGTCGCAAAAACGCAAAGGGAAAACAGCGTGGAAGCAGTCGAAATATTGGCTTCCATGGAATGTAGTAGGCGATTGCTCGATTTCGCGGAGGCCCGATTCGCTAAGTAAACGGAAAATGCAATCGCTCCGAAGTATTTGCGCTCCCGAGCGATGCGAAGAGGAGGTTCGTGGGGAGGAGGAAAAGGGAGGAGGAAAAGGGAGGAGGTGGAGGAGGAGAACGGATCGGAGGCGCAAGGCTGTGTTGTGGTTACATTTGTGGAAGTTGGCGTGCTTCCGCGCTCCCGGGATTCCCAGGCCTGATTAATGCGCCGTGGCTCCTAACGAGCTCAAACAGCCATTTGATGCATTGGCCCTAAAGATGTCCTGATCTCCTAGCCCGTGACGAACGTCACTTTATTTTTAACGTTAACCATCAAATTGCTTACGACTGCTTTTCTTTATATCAGAATTGCACTTTCAGAATTTACGTAGCAATCAATGGATAGAGTCAGTTTTATTTGATCCAAATTAATCTATTCGGAAGTCTTAAATCTTTGGCAGAATAAATTAAATACACTGAGCAATAAATCAGTAAGGAGATGAACAAATTGATTTTAAATTAAACAAATTACTATACTCGTAATAATTAGAACGATTGTCATATATATATATACATTTTTAAAAAATTTTATTAAAAAATAGTTCAACAACGATTATTTACAAATGTTTTATAGGGATTTTCGTTAATAAATATAATACTATATCAACCCCATTCGAAATAGCATTTCAATTTAAATCAGTGAAGAAGAATTAAACGTATTTAAGTAGTACAATCAACGTAAAGTCAGGCAAATGACATTTATAAACAGTAAATACTTAATCGGAGAAGTTTCATAAAAAAATAGTTTTTATCTTATTGAATAATTGAACTCCGCGCTTTGAAAGAATAAAGTAATCTCAAAGTAGTTAGAAGAAAGCGCATTCAGCAATTTTGAACAGCATGTAAAGTAACAAAATACCTTTACTCCATGGAAACGCATTTTATCGTGCATTCAATTTGAAACAGCAGAAACGCTTGAATTTTGTTCCACTGAAAAGTAGAAAAGGACATAAAGTAGGAAAGTAGTCTACATAATTCGATTATAATAAAGCAAATCGCGGTCCTTGCGCATAGTTAGATCGTGAAAAAGAAACGGATTAGACCATTGAATTGACAAACGTCAGGGGGTATGAAATCCCAAAGAGTGAAAATTCTGAAAAGAGTGTGTAAGCGAACTTTTGTAGATAAAAAGAAAGCGAGAGGCGCTTCAAATGGTACTAACCAGTGCAACGAACACTTGGTCATTAGCCTCTCGCGACCTCTTCGGTTTTCCTCGTTTTCGTTGTTGTTTCCATGCCATTGTCGGCAACCTCGATTTTCCGACGGCATTGTTTTTCTTTCAAAGGTTCATCTCTTCACTTTCGTCTTTTATAAAGTGCTTATATTCGCAATTGAGAGAAACAATTTTTTTTAACAATATGTACTTTAGGAGTATTATATATTTAACTAATTACAGTTAAAATATTAGTACACATCGGTACTCTTGGATAAAGGAAACCGCTTAATAAATCCATTTTGTTGATGAATTTGACGAATCGTTCTCCATTTTATACGTATGGTTGTGTGTCAATGGCTTTTATATTATATAAATCATTATTATATTGAATTATATATTATATTATATTTAAAAAATCATTGACTTTCACTATTCAATCCATTACCATACGCTTACATAAATCCATTTTGTATTTATTCGTTCTTGTAAGTTTTTAAAATAAATAATAGTATGATATTTAATTAATTAAAAAGTTTAACTTACCAAAACATTCATCCTCATTGAATTCGCTAAGTACTATCAATCTGTCCGAATTAATTTTCTGTATTTTTGGAAGTTCCATTAAATTTTTCACTTTACCCGCTTAATTACTTAAGTAAGGTAATAAACCTAAACTCAATAATTTAATTTAAAAGTTTTCTGTGCTAGCTATAGCACAAAATGTAGCGAAGAATATATATAAGCATTTATTGTATATATAAATAAAAAATTTTATACTGTCAAATAAATTCATTGAATTAAGGAACATTTTATTTTTAATCAATATTGATATAATTTTAATTGTGATAAATATGCAAATACATCAATGAATAAAAAAAGCATCATAATATAATTTGATTAAAATATTTAATTAAAAAGTGTATTTTTATTTAATAAATGTATATATTTGCAACGTATTTTTGATGAAGTACAAAAAGTTAAACTTTTAATGACTATTAGATAACTAAATTAATTAAATACTCTTAAAAAAAGGTAGGTGTACAAGTTAAAGTGACTTCTATACCCCTAATGTGAAAGAACGCGCAAATGGATAATCCGCAAAAAAATATCAAAATAATTGCATCATAAACGGAGTGATGTACGTCAACCGTTAATTTAGGTATGTCAACATGATTATTATGGTTAATTAAACAAATGCAGGAGCGAAGAGTTACAGGATGAGGTGAAAAAGAATCATATCAGTCTCGTGGGTCGCTAATTGGGCGCCGACATGATGAAGGGCTTCACACCCAACTCCCGAAAAAAACTTGGTCCATCCAATTAGTTGGTAGTTCGAGGGAATCCCCGAGTCGTCCGCAGGAATGTAATACGCGTCTAGTGTCGCTGTAGCCCACTTTTTTTTACGGGATTCCTGTAACAATAAATTTTTATACTGAGAAATATTATAAATGGAGTTTTACTGTGTTTCTATCATACGATTGATTCATTTATCTTACCTTTTGTTCGTTAATTAAACATGGCATTACTTTTATTTAATACAATTGCTATATAAGTCGATGCAAAAGTAATATTTATACAAGACATCTTTCCATAATATAAATATAAAATATTTATTTCACATTTTTCTCGACAAAGGGAATATGTGTTTATTAAATAAAAACGCAGTACTGAAAATATAATGTGTATAAATTTTCAATTAATTTTAAACCAAATTGAGTATTTTATACTCAATATATTTTCTTTGTATTATACATATTGTTAAACCAAATTATTCGATTAAATCGAATTATGCGAGTAATTAATAAATTCTGTATTTAAAAAGTGGTATTCAAATTAAATAAATCTACTTAATGTCAGTTACTCAATATTTGGAAACAAATTAATTACTGCATCAAAATGTTTTTGTTTGTTTAATTTTATTTTGAAGAAAATCATTCGGTTGCGGAATCGTAAATTCAAACAGGGTGTCCCGCAATTCAAGCTGCCCTTACATCGAATCCCCGAAAACCCAAGAGCCGTTTACTCGCAAGGGAAGAAGAAGAAGAAAAACAAAACCCCGAATGACCATCGCATAAAGAAAACAGCCTGTTACACCGCAATGTACAATCCAATTAAACTTGGGGGAGGTGAACGATTCGGTACGTCTATAGAGGGGAAAGGGGTGGAATCGATGCACACTTCGCAACTGCCAAGTCCGAAAGCGCGCGCACTTTAGACATCCGGAGGAGGATGAGAAAACGAGCGTGCGGGATTCCGCAGGTTCGATTCACAAACAGAAAGCTCGGAGTGCTAAGATATACTATAGTATGTGCATTCGTTTCTTTGTTGGAAATCGTCTATATAAGTAAACGCTACGACTCGATTTAACACACGAAAATTTCGTTTAATACCTTTCTCTAATTTGATTATTTTAATATCTATTTATATGTATATATAGTTTTAATTTTACATGTATATTTTAATAATAAGAATAGATCCTGATAATCTGTATGTACAGTGTTTAATCTGATTATTTTATTGAGTAGCTTTAATATCATCGAGAATTATATATATATTTGTAACAAATACGTTGCAAATGTTACGCAAATAAAACAATAATGCTATTTATATATTTTTTCGGAGCTGAATTTCAAGCTTAATATTTAAACCGTTATTGCTTCACTGGAATTGTAGTACGATGCTTTCAACAAATATTGGTTTCATGGGTTTTACTTAAAATATTTGACGTTAACAAATCATATTTAAATGCTTTGCATGTTTGCCAATATTAAATTGTGCTTGATTCCAAAACACATGAAATTCTTTCATTGTTGCGTATCAAGCTGAGTTTCGAGAGATAATTTGAAATATTGCAGTGTAAACAAAGGAAATATTTCTGGTAAAAATTAAGCTGATCGTGATACTAATTTCATTTTATACAATTGTTAATATTTATTCAAAAATGCTAGATCGTAAGACTGGTGTACTTTTGCCAAAGTGAAACAAGCCAACGAAATATTATTAAAAAATCTAATAAAATTTCTTACAGAAATTAAGGTGTTTTAAAAATTAATTTAAATTTGAGATATACTACTAGACAATGACATTCTTGGATAACGTCTTTGAATAATATCGGCTACATGAATCTACAGTCAAAAATAAATAGAATACCTACGTATCGTTACATTTGAACGAACAATGTTTTATATAATATAGTTTACCAAAACATGTAGGGAATCTATTGTTAATAACAGCAGTTAATGATTATTATTGTTAATAGGTTACTCTTTGAAATTTATTAATATAATATAAATGCATTAAACAATATAATTTTACAATTGAATTTTTCTTTATGTTTCAGGTAAGCAATATTGACGTATTTGTTTAATAATAAATTAGTACATTACGATACGAGTGCGCAAAGTAGGTTGTTCCCGCACGAGCGAAGCGAGTGCGAGATAACCTACGAGCGCACGAGTATCGTATACTATTTTTCCTACTGAGTGCGCAAAGTTCGACACATTTGAGCAGAACCGCGTGGGCGGAGGGAAAGTTGGGGGGGACGGGGGGGTTTGGGGGGGCGGAGCCCCCCCGCTTAAAAAAATGAAAAACCGTTAATTTAACATTTAAATTTAAATTTTGTTGATATTTCGTTTAAATACAGTAATAAAACGGACTCTGCAAATGATTTCGTATTTCTTGTACTACGCCACTTTTTGAACTCATTGTAAACTTTTGTATATTTTTGTTTAGAAATATTTGGCAACGTATTCAAAGCTATTTCTTTTGCTGCTTCAAGCTATTCCGGTGGCACATCATCGAACACATCGTCACTATCACTGTCGACCCCACTTACTGATGTCATCCTTATTCAGAACATATAAATACGTATATATAGAGCCGCAAGTGAGACGTCAAAATTAAGATTGAAACTTTTAACATAAATATAAGATGTTGCTAAGTAACAAGACGTAAACAAATCGGCGTTCGAGTTACGTGCCCATATTCATACGTATTGTATTGCGCCCAACTTCTTATACTTTCCTACGTGTTCAACCACTTTTCCGCACGCTTAACTACTTTCCCGCACGCTCAACTACTTTCCCGCACGCTCAATTGTAGAAATTATAGCGTGTGGGAAAGTGGAACTTTGCGCACGCAAATGAGTGCGCAAACTCGAACTTTGCGCACGATAGTAGGAAAAAATTATTAACCAACACTTACGTAAGTAAATTTAATATTATATTTACCATCGAACATATAAATGTTCAAATATTAGATATCCAGAATATTTTTTATTGTGTTTATATAAAGACATGGAAGGAATGGTATGATCATATACGCAGTTACTATGCATTTACTACATAAGATATTACTATTTTTTTTCATTTATATCATAAATAGTTTTTCTTTTAAAAAGCATATTTTCCTAATGAAAATTGAGAATTTTATTGAACAAAAATTGTATGAACGCAAATTGTAAAATAATCACTGTATATTGTCACCAATTATTGAAAAATACCTTTTAAAGGAATTTTATCAATATTACAACGATTAAAATTTTTATTAACCGATTAAAAGTTTTTTAGAAGAATATTAATGAAATAAGATAGCTAAAAAAGTTGCTTTAGAAATAGTGAAATTTCACAGAGGTAAAAAAAATTCAACCTTTTCTCCGATTATTATAAATCGTATAATGCATACAAAGGTGGATATAATAAGCAGCACAAATTTACATATTTCCCTATAAAAGATAAGTATATTTGAACCGTAAATCATAAACGGTTAAACGAACGAAAGTCAACAACAAAGCCGATGAAAATTACAAATAGAAAGCTTTAGAAAGTAGCTGTATATATATATATATATATATATATATATATATCCGAAAAAAGAAATCTGAGCTCGTGGAGATTAAAGCAGATCGCTAACCGTAAAGTTCCTCAAAACCTGGTTACAGAAAAGGAAGAGGGGAAAAGGCCGTTTTTGAAGTTTCTTACTGCACCGTCAGAACTGGAAAATCGCCTTGGGCGAGCGTTACTCGAGAAAAATCGGCATTGGTAGCCTAGGCTCGCTATATTCTTGTGAAAAGCGCTCGAGAGGGTGGGAACGTACACGCGCGCAGGAGCGCAACGCAAGCGCAATGAATTGCCGTCCGGTCTCCCTTCCTCTTCGCGTCGTCGCCGTCGGTGTTTTCCTCTCCTGCCCGTCCGAATTGAGGGTAACACCCTGTCGAGCCGAAATCGTGAGATTCAGTTGCGTCTCATCCTCGTGAGACGACTCGTCGCGGATTATCTTCGTGGTTATATTGTGTTACTTATAGTGTATTTTGTGCGTTCTGTGAAGTGATACTCAATCCTGTTGTGTGATAAGGTGATTTTTTTTAACGAGCCGCTCATTACAATGGAGAGAAGTTGGAGCGCTTGCAAGAATTTTTGAAAATTTATGGAAAATTCTGATCTCTATTTGCATTTTTCAATTCAATTATTTTATCAGAAATATTTGGTATCCATTGCATATTGTGAATTACACGAAAAGTTATTGATAATACTCGAATTTTTCAATGTCAGCGTTGTCACTTGCCCCTGTATTCTTTGCCTCCACGGAAAATCTATTAATTACGCCGGCGTATCGACGACGCGTCTAAACGCCGGAAAGCATTTCAACGTTGAAAGTTTGAACGATGCTGTTTAAAAATAATGTTTGGCACGTGGAATATATTATTTAGTCAAATTTTTATTCTACGTATTGTAGCTGCTTTCAAAGAGAGACAAAACAGCATCAATTAAACTTCAATGAAATTAACTTTTTATAGCAATTTAAATTACTAATTTAATTTTAGTCATTTATTAAAGACATGTTTTGTCAACAATTTTAAACTTTATGTATCTTTTTTTTAAGAAAGTTATTTTTAATTCGTATACAAATTTATTACGTGATGCATATAATACTTAAACATTATTTCTTTTCTATACAACCGTTTGTTTACATTGTTTGATTCTATATTAAAAGCCAATGTGTTAAGTTTATAAAAATAAGCAATTTATTAAAAAAATATAATTTCTAAATATTTCAAACTCACGTAAAAATAAATTTGTTATCTGAATATCAAATTTCAAATTATTTATATAATATAAACGCTTTCACTTAAAATTGTTTAATTTTTTTTGATAAAGTAAAACATTATTTACATTTTTACAATATTTTAACAAAATGAAAATATGAATTGAAGAGAAAAATAATGCAATTTCCACGTAAATAATTCATCATTTTGTATAAAAATTAATGCGGAGATATTATACTTTTATCACGAAATTCCCTCTTAACTTGATAACGTTTTTATTATTAATTAGTGGATTCGTCGTAGTAAGCACTCAGTGATTCCATCTTCCCATACAATTATTTATTAATCTTACATTATCAAGTATATATATATATTGTTTCACATATATATGAAATATTGATATTAAATATATTTCAATATAAAAATTTCATACTGAATTTTTCCATTCAAGTGAAACTACTTTACACGAGGAAAGAAATAATTTAACTTGGGGAAAATTGAAAATGAAGATGGCTATTGTATTTGATGAAATCCGATGAGCAATTCCACAGTTGAGTGTAACCGCATAGACCGGATATTTTCATAAAAAGATAAAACAAAGAGATATTCAATTAGGCCAATCTTGAATTTCTTGCTCGTTTCGATTACAAATATCGACGTTGATTTTATAATTATCGAGGAGAAACGTAGCAAAGAGTTATAGCAGAACCATAAGTTTTATTACTTTTAATCGTAAAGACAGAAGTACTATATCCTTGCTAATGAGAGTTTATTGGCTTTGTTTGCGTATCGAAGTTAAAAAGTTCATTTAGCGCAAGAAATACGTAGAGTAATACTTTTTCTCGCATTGTTTTAACGAACGTAATTTATCGTTAACAATCTGTACAGGTAAACCGTATCGTTATATCCATGTTGATCTTCAATTATCATGATTATTAAAATCACCTTAAGAAATAATGGTTCTTTTAGCATAAATCAAACTTTAAAAGCACGAGGTCAATCACATTTTGTATTATTTGTTACTTTATTTTTCGTTCTCATCGGATATCCTTGTTTTGTAATGCTTCCCCCTCCCCCCCTCCCCGAACCCTTAGTCTAAAAGGCTCGTAGCAATAAAGAGAGTTCGAAAAGTACGGGACACCCGATGAAATCGAGAAAGGCAAACTTTTACGCTCAAAAAAAGCAACACATACACAGATACAGACATACACGAGTTCAAAGACAAAAGGCGCACTAAACTGGAAGAAGAAGAAGAAGTAAAAGCTCTCGTCGCAATCTATCGTTGAAAGTCTATACCGTAACGAGTCGAAACACTCGCTCGCAATGAGTATCAGGTATAGAGTTTGACTGGACGCGGCCCGTGTGAACGCGGAAAGAATTATTCGGTCGATTCTTGCACCCTGTTAACCATCTTTTTCTCACCGAGTGCGATTTCCAATTTGTACTTCGTGATAAATTTGTTTGTATTGTCTGAATTCGAATTATTCGATGGGCCAATTAATTTTGTGATGATTTAAGATTAGTATGGTTTTTGGAGGTTGAAGGAAGATAAACTTTGGAGGATCTACGTGTTAATGCATTATCGAATTCAAAGATTTATTGCAGTTTTGTAACACTTTTGTTATTTTTTTTTCTATTTCATAGTTCTCTTACATTTTTTGTAAAGTTTAAATAACGAATTCATTTAAATCGAGATATTGTAAAGTATTTGAGAGCATATATTGATGATTTACAACAAAATTGATAACTCTAACATTTTATATGATAGTTAATTATAGTGTGTATTTCATTTAATAAATTTTATGTAAATACAAATTCATTGAAACGTATAATAATACTATAAGTAAAAATATCCAAAGAGGAAATTGAGTAAAATCATAGAGTGAATTCACATTTTCGTTGGACGATTTTCCAATTCACAATCCAAGTCCTCTTTTGCGGCGAGAATTCGGTATATACTTAACAGTCTCGTTCGAAAGCCTCGGTTCTCTTCTTCCTTCTTCGACTTTCAAAACGCGCACACCTCGGTTTCTCGTCTCGCGTTTCTCTGTTTCCGAGCTCCCGAGGATTCTGAATAAATTAGCGTTAAATTCAGGTGTTTATTCGTTCCTCTTGCGATATTTCGCGGTTCTCTTTTTAATAGGATTGACTGCCTAACAGTGCTCTACGAGACTGAATTAACATCCTCGCATTTGCTACGATGCCTTCTATATAGTATAAACCTATCAAGAGTCTGCATATGAAAAATAAATTGCTACTAAAATTTATTAAACAAAATCTATTTCATCTTTAAAGCTTAATTTTATTATATTTTTATTTCTGGGAATAAATATTAAAAATATTTGTTCAGTTGTAAAAAAACACGTTTAATTAAACTGATATAGATGACACGCTTATATAAAATTGTTTTAAATAATTTGCATATCATAAATTATAACTAAATATTCATAACCTATACATCGCAAACTTTTATCTGATATTCAATGTTATTTTCAATTAAAAAATTAATTGAGATTCTTAATGATTTTGTGGTTTACTATTCTTTAAAATTTTATTTAATATTTCCTATCAAGTTCGATTTGTTCTTTCAATACGAATTAAAATTTACAAACTAGACCATGAAAATGATAGATCGTGATGGATTATCATATAATAGATTATTGCAAACTTAAGTCACGAATTCAGATTCCAATTACTTGAATATTCCAGTACTGAAAGGTCTCAAATATTTGAATTTGTTCGTATGCTTAGCTTGCTACAGCTAATAATTTCGTATTTAAAATTAATTCCATTGCAATTTATATACCCTTATGATAAACGAAAATAATTAAATAGTATTTATCTTAAGCTCACAATATAGTATGATGTCATATAAAATTTAATTTTGTAATATAGATTATTGATTTCACATTTATTTTATTGTAAATATTATTGATAATTCTATATTAGTTAAAACAAAATAATTTCTTTTTCTATTTTTATAATGTAACTGTCAATTGAATTATAAACTTCGATAAAAAAAATATATTTTTACCAGAATATACGAAAAATGCAAAGTGACTCGATAATCTCGTAAAGCGCAAATAAAGCCCTTACCTTCGAAACCAATTAAACGGAAAGAATTCGGAGGACGAATAAAATCTGCTTCCGAAAAAGGAAGCGAGAGTAACGAGTGACGGAGATCGAAAAAAAAAAATAGAAAAATCGAGCGCGAAAACGCCAATTCCTTTTTTGCAGGTCATGGAAAGTGCGCTTCAGCGATTTCGAATTTTTCGACGCTGTAACGGTGTTCCGCGTGCTTTACAGGTGCTCCCAACGAAACGAGCTCGCGCACTCTTTTCTCTTCCACGAGCACTTTGTTCGCGCCCCGACCTCGTTTACGTCCGATGATCCGAGAAACGGAGAGAAGGTGCATGACCACCGCAATACATCGAAATAAACAAAATCACTAGTTTTCTTTACAAGTCTCTTTTTGTTCGTTCTCTTGAGTTTTGGTGTACATTTGTTCAGACCTACCAATCTCGTCGGTAGTGATAATTGTATTTGTTACTCGTTTGTACTAATATTTTTTTGTAACGCTATCCATTTTATATGTATAGCGTAAAATAGTATTGATCTTCGAGAGAAAAAGAGTCTTTAGGTAAATTAAACTAACGGTAAATTTTCGAAGGTTTTAATTAGCTGCGAATCTCTATTAACTTGTACTTAAAGTTGTTTTATTGTTTTATTTCACATTTTTAAATTTATATCTATTCGCTGTCAGCTTATTATAGAATAGAAATTATATATTAAACTTAAAGTAGTACGATTGGTATAAAGTTCTTTTAGATGGAGGATCTGTAATTTTCAATTTTTATAACTTTGCAGAATATTTGTAATCAAAGTTTAACATCGTCTACAAATCTTTATAATAGATGTATAAAAATGGGAAATTCCTGGTTTTAAAACTTGTGCATGAATTGAGTTTTTTAACTATTATAATTACTTATATATTTTTTACTGAACGTTAAAAAATTTTTATATCTCTCTAATGCCTGTTATTTTAAATTATAATTTTACTCACGTTTTATCATAAAATCAATATTTTACAAATTTATACATAAAATAATAATGTAGTTCATTCCTAATATAAGCATAAAAATGCAATTGTCAAATACCGATATCAATTCTTCTTTTCTGACATACGGCTAACGCAAATATTATTCTGCATAATCAACTTTCCACAAAGCTTGGGTTTTGCATCCATGTGACTGCGATCTCATCGGGAACTGATTGTATTAAATCAACAACCCGCATCCCGGTAAAATATTTTAAAAATAATTGCGTAATTTTTTTCCAATGCAATAAATGTATTAAAGTAAAGTAATATAAATCCTATTTAGTAGCACAAATAAGACCTAAAAAACGAACAAGAAAATGTGCACCTTGTGTATATAATTACGCATGGATTTATAGTTAGGCTATCCCTTATATACTTGATCCGGAGTCGAGCAAATAAATCTAGCAAACTCTCGGTGCCCGTATTTTCGTGGACCTCTCTTGCTTCGTTTTCCATTCCCCTGTAAAACCACAAAGCGTGAGAGCCGGGCACTCGGTCAATTGCTATTGGGGTAGAAAGACCTCGCGGATTTTCGGTGCTGATACCCCGTAGAGCCACCCGTGGCTTTCGGCTCATTAGCTCCAGTGTTCGTTGGCATACGGAGAATTAGACGCGTGATACATTTGCGTCATTTTTTATTTTTCGTGTGATCGAATCGCCGGGTAGTCGTTGATGTGAAAACATCGTTATTGTTCAAGTTATTGATTCTACTACTGGTGATCAATAGGAAACCAATAAATTATCAACTAATCAATAAAAATCGCAACTAACAATTATATATTCCATTTATGTAATCATTTAATGTTGCGCGATTAAAGCTTCGGATCGTTTTTACGTAACCAAACGAAAAAGCTCGTATATGTGCGGTCTGCGAAAGCACTCGAGTACGGCTTTTTTCCGCGCGACCTTTTTCCACAACTGCGAATCCCTGAGTGGGCGCACTTTATTTGTCCGTCACGGATAAGCTTCCTCCGCGGGGAGAGATAACGGTCTTTAATTGAAAAAAAGCAAGAGCCTCGTCTCTCGCACAAGTCCCGCTGTGCACGTTTATAATGCATTCCCGTTGCCAAGAAGGAATCAGATATATACACACATACATATATTTTTTATGGTTTATTTACTAACTACAAATTTCAACTCGTTCAATTTATACTGGTGGTAAATAAATTTTAATCCTTAGCAAATACAGCTATTAACTTCTGAACGATACTATAATGAGTGTTAAATATTTTATACAATTCCATTAGCAATTTTAATTTAAATCATTTTAAACAGTAATTTTCTAAGTATTTTCATAAAAGCATAAATACCCATAAAGTTCGAGTACAAATTTACATTTTTTCGATTACAGAACCAAAAACATAAAATAATTTAATTGTAAAAAAGAATTGTTATTGTTTTTTTTGCATGTTATGGTCACCGATTCCGTCTGCATATAAATTGTAAATTACTAAACAGAATATTTTGAAATCGTACTGTACTATATTATTAGATACTTGAAAAAATGTGTGTACCATACATGTAAATTTAAATACCAATACTAGCACCTTAACAACATGAAACCAACAAATTTTGTAATTTGAATAAGATTTATTGTTAAAATATACTTTAACTTGGATACTTTGTAAACTTTCTTTTAAAAAAATAGATTTGCAAAGAAACTTAGTCTTTTTGTTAAAATCATTGAAAAGTACACATAACTCTGCTTAGCAACTTCTTCGAGGCTTAAACTTTAATCCGACTTTCGTTTCAATAAAATAGTTTCAGTGCGAATAGGTTTTTACGAAACTATTTAACTTAGAAATTTTTTTTGAGCACAACTAAAATTCTTTTATTTTCTTATTAAAAAATATTGTTACAAGAGTTTCAACGTTAAGAGTTTGCTTCATCGTTTTATTTTAGTCGAGTTATATTTTCAACTAAAACTAATCAATATGATAAGCTTTTATATACATATATAATAATTTTCCGGAAAAAAAAACAAAGTTTCATTCTCGCGGTAATTCTGAACGATCAAACGAAACAAGAGTAAAATAGACCACAAAAGTTAAAGAAAAAATAATGAAGCAAATTCCAAGCGAGACAATAAGGAGTATAACTACGAAGAAGAAAGAGAAGAAGAGAAACACATTAACCGCCTTGCGGATAGTGTACGAAAAGAAACAAAATACGTCGCAACCATTACGTGAATGAATAAGCAGGTTACGTGATTCAATAAGTCCCGACCCCCTATAGCATCTCACCGTGGCGAGACTCTTAACTCGCCTTATTTCCTTATTCCCTCTTATACTGGCCTGTCTCAATTTTTTTTTTCTGACGTCACGAACAATGCGCGTCGAGAGACAACGAATATATACTGTTGGATGTACGGTTCTATAATGAATCTCAAAGGGAGAATAAAGATCTCATCCGTGCATTAATAACGATTAAGCTCTCACAACCTGACTATTGGCTTACTTTGCAGTTGGCTACGTTAATGAGAGAAGGTGACATGTTGCCGTAATTAGCTCCAGAATTAAGATAACGATTTGTGAATATATACCCTTTTCGCTATTTTACTATTTTATGATGCGAATTATAAGCGCGAATAATATAATTTCTGAGTATTTTTTTGTTCACGTATATTAGATTCTAATGAGGCATTAATATTTATCGAATGATATATATTAACATAACATTAAATATTTCTAATAATTATAAATAGTTCTTTTAACTCGCAAGCTAATGTATATGAAGTAGTGATTATTATGTGATGATAGTATATTTGTAAATTTTTAAGTAACGCGCGCACTGAAATAAATACTTCAAATATAACCAGCATAACTTCGTTTAAAGTTAAAATTTGTTTAAAAAAGTAAGATGAAGTAAACTATATGAACTTTAAAGATAACTCTAAAATGAACATACCCGCAAAAGAGTAATCCTCGAGTTTCCGAGTTTTTCCTACGTATTCACCACCTTAAATAAAACGAATTCATCGTTACTTCCAAACCGTATTTCTCTCATAGTTCTCCTCAACAATGTCAGTCACTGGAGAGCTAATGCACCTTCGTTTTATATTTTCTTCTCCCTTTTTTTTTTTTGACGGAACCGCCGGGCTCGCGATTCAAAATGTCCGGATGATTGAGCTGACAATTGCGAAATAGAACGAGAAAGCACGAGGGTTAAAAAAGTATGAAAAAATGAATGCAAAGAAAGAAAAAAAGTGAACCTGTCGAAATTGGAAAAAGTTTTTTTTGAGCGCCATCGCATTCTCTTCCTCCCCTCCGCAGCACACATTCAGCCGGTATTTCAATATATACATATCCAACACTTACAGTTTTACGTCGTTTCGCGCGTCAATCAAAGCTTTTCCATCGAATTCTCTCTTATCGTCGCCTCGGTCCTAATAAAACCATAAAACGAAATGATTTTCATTATAATTCAAACTTTATTAACGATGGATTCATTTAACGTCAAGTAGTTTGGCCGTGCAACGATCAGTCCTTTAAAATTTACCGCACTTGAGTTATTTCTAGTGGACGAATTTGTCGATTTTAATGATCTAGCAACTTTGCTTTTAGAATAAATTTATCATATATTTATCGAAAGTGGATTACGAATGATTTTGATTAACTTTTATGTACCTCGATATATCGACACTTAGATATACAATAAATAAAATATAAAAAATATATATCTTTAAATAAAATTTTACATCGTCGTTAACGTAATTTAATTTATTGTAATGAAATAATTCACGCGATTGAATAAAATATATGCAATTAAAATTATCTAACCAAATGATTGTCAGACATAGGGAATGAAAAGTTACTTTAACGCTCTTCTCGTACATTTAACAAAATTAATCAATTTTATTTCTGAATGCTACGCACTCGCATACACCACCCAGAGTTGGTAAAGAACTGCGAGGTAAAAGGCGAAAGCACGCGTTACCGTATAGAAGCTGTGTTTTTTTTTTACGCTTCCAGGTTTTCCGACGCAAGAGGCCGATGTGTTTATTTAACGGAGGAATCGATACGGCTAGCTTCAGCGAATCAATTCAACGCTTCCACAAAAACAGCGTCTTTGGTAAACCTTTTTTTCTAGCCCAACCAAACGAAAAGG
Organism: Theocolax elegans; assembly: GCA_026168455.1. NCBI lineage: Eukaryota > Metazoa > Arthropoda > Insecta > Hymenoptera > Cerocephalidae > Theocolax > Theocolax elegans. The sequence continues at coordinate 95,849,021 of CM047425.1, forward strand.
AAAAACTGCGCGTTGCATTGCAAATGCCTAGCAAATTTGCGAAGATAAAATTGACCGCGCTATCTTTAATTAAGACTGGCTTTGCTTTTGTTCGCTCGCTCGGGCTCTTGAATATGGATGACGCTCGGGAATATTATCAGAGTCATGAGGTTCCGTTATAATGACCAATCAACTCGAATCTTTGGATGGACTATTTTATTTTTATTTTCTTTGAATGGTTACAATTTTTTACGAAACTCATTTATAACAATTCCCTGAAACGAATTGTCATAAGATAGCGCAAAAGAAATAATAAATAAACAAGTACATTTATTACTGTACGCACACGAGAGGGTGCACATTTTTCTCTTTACAGAAATTCGAAAATCAAAGTAATCAAAACTATAGACATATAGCATTCACATAGATATATTTTAAACAAACTTTTTATTCAACTAATAAAATACGTCAAGAATAGGAAACTTTTCAGTTTCCTGTCTTTCACATAAATTGAACGAAAAGACAAATTATATAAGAATATCGTTAAAGTAAAAGCTTTTTAAAGTATAAAAATTCATTTAAATATGAGAAAAAAAACTTTAAATTCATTTTTCATTTCCCAGGTATACCTTTTATAAATACAAACCGAAGTTTAAATAGAAAAAATGTATGCCTCTTGACGGAAGTGAAAGTTGGGGAAGTAGTCGGGAAAGTTGGTTGTGTTGAAAAACAAGATGACTCGAGGAGCCATGGGATAATCGCGGTCTGAAAACTTTTCAAGCATAATAACTCGAGGGAGTACACGAAGAGCTCTCGATTGACCTAATTTTCAATTCCATTATGAAGCCGACTGGCGAGATCCCGAATCCTTAAATATTCGCAGTTCTTATACACTTTTCCAAAAACCCATCCACCGGAAGTAGATAATTTTTTAAATTTACAGGACAGCAAACATTTGAACGCTTAAATTTCACTTTCTTTCCTCTCTCCATCTCAATCTTTTGATTTTTTATTAATCAAGTTGAAAATTAGGTTAATCGAAAGCTACCGAACGATTGCATGAAGAAGTTTCGATTGATTATTTCTGCAGCTGCCATTCCATTATCAAGAAAGTTAATTGTTTTAAATTAAAAACTTGTGCTGGTTAAATATAATGGCAAACGTTCCAAATTACTCATTTCAGCTTGATTGTAATAAAAGAGAGTTGGAAGCGTAACTACGTATATGAATGAATTATTAAAATTCGTGAATTTACGAAAATTGAGAATTTTAATTAATTTCAAATTTAATTTGGAATTTGATTTTAAAATTTCAACTTAACTTTGAATTGTCGATTTTAATAAAATTGAATCTTAAAACTTATTTAAACTTCCTATAATTTGAACACAACATTTATTTTATTACTATACGTCTAGGGGGTCATGTATTATGATACTTTTAAATGTTATTTAATAGTTTATCGGTATTAAAATTATTACCAAACTTTCAACCAATTTATTTAATTTTTTACACATCATCTTTTCTTAAATGCATTATATCTAGAATTTTAGTCTATATAGCAGTAACAGTTATTAGTACAAATTTTAAAACGAATCTTCCCTTGTTTAAATTAAAAAGTTCACACTTTCCATATCGCTTAATATTAATAAAAATTGTGCAAGAACGTAACAATAAGAAAGTCAACTTAGGCAGTCTTCTTTTACACTAAGGAGACAAATAAATTTCGCCAATTTGCCGATATTACTTTTTCCTCTTGAACAAATAACGAATGCACAGGGTAAAAAAGTTGCTTCTCCACCAGCGGGGTATACAGGGCTCGTAATTTTTCAAACGGCCGACTGCAAAAATGGAAAAATTGCACTTTAATACGAGTACATTCGAATCGCGCGCGCGCGCGCCTTTTGCCGGTATTTCGCTCTATGAGTCCCTGGCCTCCTTTCATTTCCTCTCCCACCATCGTGTTTCACTCTTTTTTTTCGCCTCGTTTTTTACAACGTTTAACGCAACTCTTCTAACGCGGCAGTTTTTCTGAAATAAAAGAGGAAAGTTTTTATTAAAACTCCCCGTAGTCCGTCTCTTTCTCCCTCACCCTCTCTTTCTCTCTCACAGTCCTCTATCCTTACTCCGTTAAAACACTTCCGTGAGTAAAGTACATTCTCATACGAACGAGCGAATTTGCCCTGAGCTCGATTCTGACGTTTTTCTTTTTGTCGTCCTGTGTAACGGAGGTGAAGAAAACAATGAAAATCAGTCCCTCGGCACTGGTGACGCTCAGATTTCGATCGATAAATTCGCACAAACTCTAGGGAAATGAGTAAAGGATCTACTTTTTTAAGGTAAAACTTTTGTTGTATTTCGAAATTATTTTTTACTAACTTTCCTTGCTTCTAAGTAAAAGTAATATTTAATGTAATATTGGTAAGTTCAAAATATACATATCTATAAATATCAAAATAATAATGAATAAATTGAGAAGCAAATATATAAAGAAATTCACGCTGATTTATAAACATGACGAGCTAACGGGAACATTTTGTATACTTTTTTCGTTTGATTTACTTTTAACATATATTTTTTTAACAAATTACATCTTTAGCATTATCTCCTATCCTCGTTATCAGGGCTTAAAACTTTTACGGTCTATACGTGTATGGCAAATAACATTCGCTAACTTGGAAAGTTATAATCGAAACTTCCCTGTAAAAAATGCTTTATGATTGTTAAAAAGTTTTAAAAAATACTTAGTTCGAAGAAAGATTTTTCTAGTTAAAAGTCTAAAAGCTTTTAAATAAGTATAAAAAAAATATTTTACATTAAATTTTTAATATACACGTACTATTTATTAATTTAATTAATACTACAAATACGTTCGGAATACATGAAATTTTATATTAGAAAAAAAATATGTTGATAATTATAACATTACAAATTATATTTTACACTTCATATATTTTTACATTATATTTTATTAATGCGTTACGTACCTTAAAATGCTTTGGTACCTATATTGGAAATTTTAATAAAGTGAATATTCAATCAGTTAATGTGATAAATTCCATCCTAATAATGATAATATAATTACTATTAGCTTATGACAAACTTATTTTCCTTATTTTTATTATTAATACAACATTTTAAAAAATTAAAAAAATAATAATATACTGGTAGATAGTGAAATTGATCAATCGTTCTAATCGACCCGGTACAATATAATCATATTATCATTAGAAGTATAATATATATATAAATGCAAAGTAAACGTAGTTATAAAAATAAAGTTTCGCGATGAAATAACATTATGGCTTTAACAGACCGCAATAACGTTAGGACTATAAACAAAATTGACGAGAGGCTAACGGTGAAAGCATTAAAATGTCGAAGCCTAGATAAATTGATCGTCCCGCAAACTGGTTGTGCTCAAATTCTCTCTCCGTCTATCTCTCTCATCCTCCTCAAGAACGAAAATCATTACGCAGCAGAACAAGTGAGCGAGAAGGGTGGCGAACACGTTCGCGCGATAATCCCAGGCGAATCCATTACCGCTACTTCGGCACTTCCGTCCCCGACGCTCATTGTCGACAGATAAGGAGGAGCTTTACCTCGTTGTTACGGACAGCTGCGGGGCCTCTCTGAACGCGTCGTCTCACGACTTGCCGAACGTGCCCTCGTGGCCGGTCCTCGTTAGTGCAACTAACCCAATGGGTTTTGCATAATAACATGTAATAACACCGATCTTTGGCTTATGCCCTATCTTAGAGACAAAAGTCTCGGTTATTATTCGCAGACCGAATGTTAGTGATTTTATTTAGAAATTATAAATATATCATTAGTATCCTCTTTTCACTTTCGACTCTTTTTTTTATTATTGTATTCGGATAAAAGTTTAGATTTCGTGCATTGTATTTCGATTAAATAATCTATGGAAACCTGTTATTTTCTTTAGACTGTGAAAACTAAATGCATAATAAACAATATTCTTTGCTACACGAATAGTATTTAATCTTCGTGTAGTATGAGTAAATTCACCTCTGCAAGGTATTTGCAAGCTGTGTATGACCAAAACAAGCGGTAAGCTTATAGGAATCAACAGAACGGATACATCGAACAAATATGAATGGTCATAATGAAATTTCAGTTCCAGTGCGAAACGCGCTTCGAATATCAAATTTCGAATCTTTACTTAGAAATGTGAATCAAAATCAAAATAAATAGGTTTGCAATCGATAGCTATTTTTCTCTCGATATTCTTCGATTTAATGGTTGTTCGATATAAACTTAAATTTTTTCATTCAACCTAAAACGTCACATTTTCAACCTATTTTTTTTTATCGAAATACTTTCTTTCTTCAGACTTGTGTGCAGTAAAACCTTTCATTAAAATGGATGTATATATATATATATATATATATACACACGATATAGCTTACCGTGGCAAGTTTAATACTTCGTCTGCACCAAACGTCCTGCAATTCAATATCCTCATCGTTCTCTTGTTTCCAATAACTCGAAATAAAGTAAAATTGTCATTATATCCAATGATTTCTCATAATTTTCATTTGAAATGCAGTTTTATTTCGTTTATCAGGTTATTGTCGTCAGGATAGACGAGGAAGATCTAAAACAAACATCTAATCTAATACATCATAGGGTAGTCGCTCGATTCGAAGCACTGAAATCCTCGTCCCTGTGTGATGCACAACCGCGCAATATATACAGTCGAGCAGCAACGCACGGATCCAGTGGTTTCGGCCCTTGTCGCGTCAGCCGTCCGGCAATACAGACGCCCTGCCACGTGTTTCCGAGCGAATGAATGCGTTTGGGTTCTGTTTCCTCGGGAATTCGTGAATATCGCACGCGCTTCTTCTCTTTTATTTAATCTTTTGAAAGCTGAGAATTCTAATTAAAATATTACTTAACTACACCTCTATGTACATTTATGTTTTTTCCACAATTTTATTATTTTTGTAACATTTTTCTAGTAAATAATACTCATTTTAAATACTGATATTTTAATAAATATTATGAATAGAAATCTAAAAATTTGATACTTTACTTTTAATACTTTATCTACAATAAATAAATTACAATATCGATGTTTCTTGTAATCATCATAGCAGATCATTCTACTCTTCTTATTTTAATACCGTAACGTGATATTCACATTTTGCTTGATTTGATATATATTTTATACATTTCTTATTGAATTATTGGCTCGCTATAGGTTTAAATAATAAAAAACAAAAACATATTTAAATTACAAATCTTTAACGCATTGTTCGCGTACCCGATGTAATTGTAAATTAATTACGCGAATGAAACACCAAATATTAATTGATTTAAATTAATTATATCATTGTTGCGGAATATTCAATTCGCGTACACGTTCGATTTTAATTTCATTTGGTTGCTACTGCGGAATAAAATTACTACCTTTGTAAATGTTATTTGCTTGTAATTATTTTTTATTACTGGCTTTTGAAACCAAAATAGGTTTATTTAGCTCACATGAAGATTGCTACATAAAGTTTTGTTTGTAATGTAAGAATAGTCAGAGTATAAAATAAAATTGAGTTTGAATATTTGAACCGTTAATAGAGTGTTATACACGTATAAATTAATAAACACTATGTATTTATGATAATTTAATATCCTTAAACTGAAGGAGGTAGCATGTGTTGATACAGAAATTTGTTTCTAGAGAAGAATTAGTTGATACGTACAGTTTGCGACGTGCACGATTTATTGCACGTATGCAAAAATTTATAAATACATGTACGGAAACCTTGAATCCAGTTCCTGAAAAGAAATGTCAGTGAAAACAGAGAGAGACTCGCTTTGCTCTCTCTGTAGCACCTTAAAGTGTATGTGTACGTTGATTATTGTATATGTGTTGACGAGACCTAAGCATGGAAGACGCGCCTTGCTCTTCCATGAGCGGTTCGTGTATGTGTAGGGTTTCAACTCATTGGTTTGTAGGAAAGAAGGAAAGAAAAGATTAGATTTGCTTTATTCTGTTCGACTACTGGGGAGCGCACTATATCTCCGGCAGTAAAGAACTTGTGATAAATATTAAGACTGAGAGCCTTAAATACAAAAATATGAGATCTATAGAGTCTGTCTACCGCTTCGCTTGCTGCTCTTATATAGACTTACGGTTGAGTTTTACTTTAACGTTTGGTTTTTTTTAGTTTCGCTACCTGTGCGTTGCTTTCGGTACTATATATGTGCAAAATAATTTACTAGTTAAATTATCGCATCATTTCGATATATTTACATAAACTTTTGTTTAGATAACAATTATTTATAATTTTTTATACACTGCTTTCCTACCTCTATATTATTTGTTTATACGTACTTAGAGCGAGGTATTACAAGTTTATGCTGTATATTTATTATTTTCGGATAGTTTAAAATTAGATTTGCAGAGTCATTATTATATTGATATTTAGAGAAGCTGTATCTTAGTTTTTACACAACTTTGCAACAAGACCCTCCTCAGGGCATAGAAAATACGTGAACTTTCCTATGAAAGGTAGATCCGGTATACAGTATTATCATAGTTGGTTTGGATGGTCTCTCGTAATTTTGGTAGATCTTCTGGAGAAATAAATGTATGTCTGCGAACGCCTAGAACGTGAGCATATTGAGGGTCATTGCTATCTGCTGTGATAAATAATAGTTAGTTACTGTAGAACATGTATTTGTGAACTTGTTCACTACGACTTTGATATAACATACGTATATTCTTTGTATCAACTATTTTTCTGAGATATGTATAAGATATAAATTTAACCTTTAGTCTTTCCGAACTAAATGCTTTACTTTTGAATAAAGCAGACACATTTTACTCTTTGTCCATTGTGGTTGATGGAATTTCCCAGAGTCCGGCCTTTTTAAAAAATTACACCAAAATTCATCTTGCGACAGGCGTCTAAGGTATGATCTCCAGTTCCTTACTGAGGAGTAATCGCCTCTATCAAAGGTACCAGCAACTCCTGGAATATTCAATTGAACAAATTAAACACTATTAGTCATAGAAATCACTCAATACACAGATATACCGGATAGGTTGAAACCCACGAGTACGAACTCGTAAACACGTATGTTCAGTATGAAAGTTCAGACGATACTCCCTTCTGCTTGTAATTATATTACATAAAAGTCAACCACTCAACCAATGAATATATAACCACTCTACTGCTATAAGCTATGTCTTAAGAGCAAATTCTCTACAATATATCTATATATTATGTTGATCCAGGTTTTATTTGTAAATAATAATTATATGTTATATTACTGTAATTCATACTGGAATCTTTCAAAATTATGTTAATTTATTTATAAATGTATAACAATTTAAGCAATGGCTATATCATTGTATTTAATTAATCTTGTTTTATTTATTCAATTAAAATAATTTTCATCATTTATGGATTCGTTGATTTATAATTGAAAACTTGATATATCGCAAATATTCATCTTCATTATTTTATACCAATAAGTGTTCGATTTGCACGCAGGTAATGCGTTTCGTTTCATTATAATTGGTATGTGTATCAATCAATATTGCATTCCGTCATGCATCACGATTTCTCGATCCGTATTCGACATCAGTAAAATATCTTGAGATTGGAAATCGGAAGCACTCGGGCGTGTATTAATCGCACATAATGCGACGACGCGTAGAACGGATTTCCAGTAGGCGCGTATGCGCATAAACATACCTCCCCATTCGTAAATATTAGCATGCACGCGATCGATGATAGTTCCATCGTGATGAGGGGGAGAGGGAGAGAGAGAGAGAGAGAGAGATCCTTCGAAAAGGCGAGGATCGAATACATCCAATAGAAACACGTGTGTCACCGAGCTATTTCAAATTTGACTCTATGATAAGGAGAGCCAGAATAGATCATTTAATTTTATATGGTCGTGCAAAATCGACCATCCTATGGCTGGATGAGTGATGGTTTAAACATGGATGTAATAACGATGAATCGATGCGTTGCGTTAACGTCATTTATATTAGAATTTGATAATGAGCAAATCATTCAATATCAACAAAGATATGTCATTTAATTCATCCATCTATACATAGTACTTTGTCTAATTTACATACAAAAGTGATATATAAGGTACCGTACAGTTACAAAAAAGTATATCATACTATGAAAAAATCTTATATTGTATTATATTATAATCCGTTAAAATTAATATGTAACATATACATTCGAATACAATTAGGTAGATAAGAGTTTTTGCGTGTTTATATGTCCTTAATATCTAAAAATGGTTAAATTTTTAAAATTTATTAAACTATAGTAAAAACAACTACTTTAATAAAATGTAAATAAATTTTTAAAACTGTCAGTAAGATATTTATTAATGCAGGAAGACGTTATCTAAATCGCATGATTAAACCGAAGACGAATGACGCGTATAGTGAACGCCAATAAAAGAAGATCGCATATACTTCCAAGCGCATATTTCTCAAACGGTTCACAAAAAGAAGCACAAACGAACGAACAAAAAACACGAGACGTAAAACTTTTTCTCTATACGAACCGTTGAAAAGCTCCAATATATTTCAGATGCAACCAGACGATCGTGAGTAAGAGAGAGAGAGAGAGAGAGAGAGAGAGAGAGATCGAGCCAGTGGTCGCATATACGATTCGGTCCGCGTTTCCTTGACGCACTGTATTACACGTTGCATTGAAATTAGCTTTGATGAACGGCATGGCGCGTCGGGAACGGGTGCAAGTTTATCTCATATCGTTTGTATAAATATGCAACGGAATGTTGGCTATTTCTGTTTTATCGATTTTCATCGAGCTCGTTTCGCGGTTTATCCCTCTACTCGTGTTATCGTGACTTGGATACGCTAAATTCATTTGTTTTCTTTTTTTTACGAATGGCTTTTGAAAATTAATACACCCACGGTTTTATTTAGTCCTCTTGCCCCTGTTATTGTTTTTATCCAGTAGTATCGTTTTTGAAGTTGTTACGTTCCAACAGATCAAATTATACTTGATTATCTACCTACTGACTGACCAATCATTGACCTGTACTACTTAACCCTGGATCAATTTCAATGTTTTTATAAGTACATAAAATGGTATTCAATTATATCACCGTATGTGTATATAGCAGTTTGACGTAATATACTAATTATTTTAAAATATGAAATTTGCTTTATTTTTATGCTAAAATAATGTAATATATAAATATTTAACGCTTTTACTTGTGAGTTATATACAAACAGTATTACTTTACGCTGATAGCGATATACCTTCAATTCAAACAAGGTTTTAAATATTTCCACCTAAATGGACACAGAAATTGATCCTATTTTTAGTTGAAAATACTAGTCAGCAAATGTAACCAAATCACTGTTTTTTTCTATTGAAACGTGTAGATACGTTCCATCTATACAACATATCTCATTCTCGGATACCATAAAACTCGAAACTTCATAGTTAAAATAACAATAGTTTAAACAGTAAAAAACGTTCCTATGGAAAAATTGAACGAGCGAGATAATCAAGTGCCAGAACGAAGTCGAGCTCAGCGTAAAGTAAATAGGGAAAAATATCGATCAATAGCCTTCGACATACCTCAAATTTGGCATCGGTTGCTTATGTATACAAACGGAAAGGTAAACTGCGAGGCGCACCACTGTCCTTTGGATCAGTTCCAGATGCTCCTCTACCGTGCAACAAGTATTATGCACCGAGGTTCTTGCGTACTTCTCTCCGATGTGCGCGACATTAGCGAAGACTTTTCCGAGGAGCGCCCTCGATGCTAATGCCAGCATCCCTCGAAAATGCGACGAACGGTATGAGGGGGATTGCATAATTTGCGAGCAGCTCCTTCGTGGAACCAACTGTGCGCAGGATTATGAGATTCCGTTTGTCTCTCTCTCTCTCTCTCTCTCTCTCTCGCCCTCGCCCTCTCTTTCTCTCCATCTTGTGGAGGAAAGTAGTTATCTACATTTTAACGCGTTGCCTGGATATTAAGCGGGGAGCATTTTCAATGTACTTGGCTGTGTGTGCACTTTAACCCTCTTCCTTTGACTTTAACAGTTTCTCGAATCTACCTTTCGGTGTATTACATTAAATAACTTTCTTTTAATACTACACCTATATTTATATGTAAACATTCATACTTTACGTACAGGAAATTAACTGTTCCGAAATTTAATTTCAACCGTTTCAGTTAATTGTTTAAATCGCATCGACTGTAAATATAGTTGTCTAGACAAGTAGGCATCCTACAATAACATGCGCAATATATAATTTAAACTAGTACGCTGTTTAAAGTGAATTATTAATATAATATTATAATTAACAATTTTCAAGCATTTACGAGAGAAAAAGTTTTAAAACAACTTGTTCAAAGAGCAAGTTTATTATATAAATGTAATGCATTAACATACATAAAGAAAGTTTACAAACTGCTACAAATTAATAAACTTTATAAGCGAATAATTAATTCATTATATTAATTAACGTTTACACAGTAACGTAAGCTTTTTAGTTTTTTTTAAATTTAAAACTAAATAATTTATAATTTTTATATTTATATTATTATATGCATTATATTGAATTGTAACAAATACTTAATTGTTTTCTTTTAATAAATGCGTGGACGATGCTATATATATATTCACATTTTTTTGCACATTAATATAAAAACTTTTCAATTTTAATACAATCGTATCGGTAAATTAAGAACTAAAGGAATAAACACCAACTTACCGCAATTCACTCCAACGTTAAACTTCGCGAAAACTCTCGGGTAAATCCTATTCGCTTTTCCGTTACTTTCACGCCAACCCGGAGTCAGAGACATAAGACGCGCGACGATAAGTTCCGTGCGGGCGCTCTTGAACCGCAATCAGCTGCGGAATTCGCGCGATCCAAACAATCCCCGCTTGACAAGTAACCACGTGCCGATGAGCTTTCTTGGATAAGTATTCGCTATTCTTTCAACGATCAAGCTTTCTCTCTACTACTTATTTTATTATTTTTTTTTTGCTACAGCCAGTTAATTAAGTGAACTTTCTTAATAGGTATTTCGTAGATACTTCAACATTTTCGTGGTGAACTACTTCTAAAGAATTTCGCCCATTTTTTATAAAATATCCTTTATTCGTGAATAATAAAGACAAATTAGTTTTGAAAATAAATTTAATCTTCAAAATTAAAAGTATTTTTTAGTTTGTTAGTATCAGGTCGTTTTTTTACGTTCATTAATGCAAATATAAAAATAGCTAAATAAAAACGCAGAATTCAGTCCGAATCATACTAGAATTGTACTAGTTGCACTTTGTAATTTGGCACATCTAAATAAAAAGAGAAGAATATCCTATTCTCTCACTCTCTCTCTCTTTCTCTTTTACTATTTCTCACCGATTCCCGTCCAAATGAAGAACAAGTTTACATGAGAGAGAGCGCGCGGAAGCAACTATTAATATTAATCTCGTCGAGTGCGAGAGCGAGCGTTTCATTCCCGCAAGAAAACGTCACCGGTGTTCTCGCTTTTCGCGGCTACAGAAGGGGATAAAAAACTAAAATACTCTGCAATTCCGCGGTTCGCAAGAGACAAAAAAGCTCGAGCGCTCGTGTGAAAATGAAGTAAAGGAGGTAGAGAAAATATAAAAAGTCTTGATTGTTATTTATTTATTATTTGGAAACATCATACATCTTTCTAGTCGAACATAAAGAAAAATAGTAAGTATAATAATAATTCAAAATTAATTTAAACCAAAGATTTAGTAGACTAAAATTTATTTGACAGTAATATTTGTACCATCTATATACAAACAATTGTATTATTTTAATTGTATTTAAAAGGAACTACTTTATGTTGATAAACTTTTCCACCTTACTAAAAGGAGTATATTTCTTTGAGTTAGTTTCCAAAGGAATTTGCCAAAAACTAGCCCGTAAATCAATACTTGTCAAAAATTGATTATTATGGCATTGGCGTAGTACTTTTTCTACTTCCTCAGAACCATCGTAATCATCTTATAAGTTTTTGTTTAATTCTCTTGTATCCAAAAATAATCTGATACTTCCATCTTTTTTAATAACTGGTACTAAAGGATTAATATAAGGACTTGTTGATCTCTCGATAATTCCTATATCTAACATTCTTTGTATTTCTTGTACTTTTTCCTTGTATTTCATAGGCACAGGATATGCCTTTTAAAAATAAGGTGTTTCATTTTTTAGAATAAAAGTATGTGTATAGAATTTAAATCTCCCTAGCTGGTTTCTAAATATTTTTTTATATTCATTATTAATTTCAACTTTTTCTTCTCATGCTTCTTTATATCAATAGTTTTTAATTTGTCTTCAATTTGCTCTATCGTTAAATTAGAATTTACATTGCTATCCATTGTATTAATAGTTATCGGAAATTGATTAGATTGTTCTAATAAAAAATTACTTATTTCCTTTTTATCATCTTCTGTTACACTGTTTTTATTATATGATAATTTATTAGAATCTGTTTTCCCAAAACTAAGTATTTCATTTTTAACGTCTATTACCAGTCTTTGATTAATTTAGGTATGACTATAAAATTGATGTCTGTTATTATCTTTCCAATTTTAAATTTGGCACGAAATTGTAACTTTAATTTGACAGATTTTTCGCCAATAAATCCTATGGCTTGAATATTATTATCAGGAAAAGTTGGACACTTTTTCCATTGGCTTATATATTCTTCGTAAATTCTTTCCGAAATACAAGTAATTTTACTACCTGTATCTGTCTTCTGGACAATTTACTTGTCTGGTATTTTTAATTTGTTCTTTTTCTTCTGATAACTCTCTCATATCATCAAAAACAGTATTGATTGATTTATATGCTATTATTTTTTTCTTCTTTTTCCTTTGTAGTAGAGATTTTATCTATTTTATCCAAGGCTTCTACTACAACTCTAATTCGTTTTCCGAACTATTATCTTTTTTTCTTTCTTCATCTTGTATTTCAAATTGGTGTATTGTTTTTGTCGCCCCTTTTGATTTGAATAATGTTGATTTTGATGTTCTCTTTGGTTTTCCAACAGTCTTGAATGATTATTTCGTTCTTCCTTCTTATCTTCTCTTATTCTATAAGGCGTAGACGCTCTTGGTGACTTATAATTTGTATCACCTTGATTATTACCCCAAGAGCTATTCTTGTTTGAATTTTTCCATGAATCATTACCTCTCTATGAATTATCACTAGAATTTCGCCAGGAACTATTATTTAGCGTTGAATTAAGAGGACCCGCTTGATCGATATTATCTAACAATCTAATCAAATCATTAAATGTCGTTATGTTCCTAGTCAAAATTTTCTGTTGTAAATTATAATCAATATGCCCAGCTAATTTATTTATATAATCTGTATTAGAGCATCATCCAACATATTAACTTCGTTATATAATTTGATAACGTATTCACTTCTTTTTTAGGTTACTATTTTTGTTATAAAATCCAAATACTAATTGCCTTCGAATTTTTTATTGTTCATTGTTATTCCAATACTTTCGAATAAATTTTTTTCAAAAATCTCGGCAATTATCTATGGTATCTTCTATTAATTCCCACCAGTCTGCAGCAGAGCCTTTTAATGCTTACGATACAACTAGCGTTTATATAAATTAAATTCACACATTAGTTTAAAATTTAGAATTATAACTTCGTAATAATATGAATATAAATGAAAATATAATTAATACATAAAAATTTAATTTATTGATAAATTATTTGTTTTATAATTTTAATACATACATACCTCAATGTATCGGTGTATCCATTTTGGCGGGATTCTTACTTGTACATACAGGGTCCAAGTTCGATGTTAATGAATCATTTCCTTTCGTGGGATTCAACAAATAAGGTAAGGACCGGCTTATCCGAAAGGGAAACTTAGTCCAAGTCGGGAAACATCCACGAGGTGTAACAGGCGACCATACCATTCCTTAGGAATGTTTTGACAGGAGTATCGAAAGAGAAGTTGTCAAAACATCCCATCCTTTTCTACTAACACGCGCGCCCTCGTTATTCTTTATATATATTTTTTTACTATTTTTTTAATAAACTAATAATAAAAAATAAATACAGATTTCTATTTATTTACCATCCTTCCTAATTGTCTACAAAAAAGGACGTTATAATATGTATATCTCGAATTATAGTGATTGCTCGGTTTGTCTATATTTCCCATAAATCATAAAATTCAACAATATCGCGCATTAATACACAAATATATAGGTTGACACTTTTAATGAATTTTGAAAATAAATATATGTAAATCGTAAATCAAACGATTCGGTCGTTGAATTCTTTTGATAAGTAAAGAGGATCAACGAAGGATGCGAATAAAACGGTAGAAGAAGAACGTTGCCAACATTTTTCATCGACGACTTGATTTTTATTCCATGCGCCATTGTCGAGCGAGCTGACGCCATCTCAACGAAGTTCTCGCAGAACGCGAAGAGAAAAAGAAGGAGGCGTCGAGTTCCTAACTTCGCGGTAACCTCGGTAACCATTTCTTTTTTTGTTCGGACTTTACCCTTGCAACATGCTCGGTCTCTTTCTCTCTTTGTCTTTGCATGCAGCAACGCGGTATACATATATACTCATACGCGACGAGCAGGAGAGGAGAGAGAAAGCAATTTTCACGAAAACTCGGTTGAACGGCGGTGGGTTCGGGCATTTTCGTCCCTTTAGAACGTAGCACATGCCACCAAGCTTGGGTGTTACGAGACGCCGAGGGAGCACGAGGCAACTCGAGTTGGTCGCGCGTTAAGTGGCTTTCGAATTATTTATCGCGCGAGTTGAAAACGGTGAGATGGACAAAATTGGTTTACTCGTTCAAATTGTCGCTCCACGAGTGCTTATACTTCACTCTAAATGGATGACAACAATAATTTTTCTTTCCTTTTATTTCATAACGTTAGTTACTTCTTGTTATTGCGATAAGCGTTTCCGTTAAAATTACAGATAATATTTTTGAATGTAATTTAAATTAAAAGTCTATAAAAAACTACTTTTTAACTGCTGCTTTTAATGATTTTATTTTAAATATATTATACCAATTACTGAAATAACGAATTCACGAGTTTCAAAATGGTTCTAGTTTTACATGTACGTATCAATTATATTTTAATTCTTTTAATTGATTCAACCACTCAGATATATAACAAAACCGTTTGTTACTTAATATAAAATAAGAAACATATCAAAAATCTGTATTATAAAATTAAACATCGTATCGCGAAGTTAACAATTATTTAATATTAATCAAAATACAGAATTTTAATTAAGATGTTATTAAGATCTACAACTTTCCCTATTTCACACTCGTATACTGTGTTTCTTTCGCTATCGCTCCAATAAAATTAAATTCAATTTCTTGTTCATTTATAAATTGCATTAAAACACCTTATGGAATATTTAATTCTAAAAATAGGGTAACGTTTCCTCAACGTTACTATTTTCACATTTCATATAACTTCTTTAATTCAAAACTTGTTAAATATTCTTAAAATTCAAATATTACCAGGCTTGAAAAAATTCATCTCACAAATTACAACGAAAATGTATTCGCAATTAAATAAATTTCGCGAAAAAAAAGCCGTTGCCTCAAACGAAAGATGGAGATTACATGAAAATGAGAGAAAAAGAAGAGAAGCATTGTAGAAATACGTGAAATGTACAGAAAGAACGAGAAAAATAGGGAGAAAGAGAAAAAGAGAGGTAAAGATTTGAAAAAGAGAAGAAAAAGTGAATACTTTGCAACAAGCAGAGGATAGACGGGATTATCTTGACTTTCTCGGAGCTGCAGCTAAATTTTTGTCTCCTCTCATCTACGAGTCTTTATTCTTCCATTGCGTTTTTCCATATTTTCCTTTCTTTCTTACTTGTCGATCTTTTCTCATTCCTTCATTCAATAATAATGGAATTCGAACAAGCAGCATACATAAACAAGGTTCACGGTTTGAATTCAAACCGATATTTTCCGTTGGATACAATAGCTGCGTAAACATTTCCGAACGTCGTATTAATTTTACATAATTATTATACAAACCATTTTATTTACTGTTACGCTTAGAGTACAAAATACGTATATTGCAATTTTATTTCCAATTCATGAGGGTTTATAAAGAAACTGTAATGTATTATGTTATTTACGTTTAATTTTCTACTAAAATCATAATAGCACATAAGTACTGAATATTCATTTATTTGAAGATCAGTAGTAAGATAATAAACGTACGCATAATCATCATAAAGAAAAAATCTATAAAATATTTAGTGAGTGGTTCCAAAAATATCCATCATTCAATTCGTTCAATCTATGTACTGAAAAGCATAAAAGATTTTTCCACATTGTTGGATCTGGGGAAGCTCGTATTCGTCTCCGTTCAAAAGCATTTCTGGATTGTTTGCAGTACGCCGATCGCACAAAGTTCGCACAATGAAACCTTCAAACTTTACGATTTCATTCCTCGCAGCCGAAATTTCAAAATCGCGTTTTGGAGTACACAAGATATGTGTACCCTACACATGCTCCAGAAAAATTTTCAGATATCTCTCAAATTGCGAACATATTCCACTTGCTATTAAAGTTTTATAAAATGTAAACATTGTTACTAGTTCCAAACACACAGATGTTCTTTTTCTCTTCTATTTATTTAAATAATCATACAAATTTAAGCTTCTGTACATACAATCATAGTTTTCTGCTGGTTAAATATTTATATGCTTCAACCGGTATAAATATTACGATAGTCAATGTAATAAATTGTAATTGGTAAAATTACCCGATGATTATACAATTATTATTCGCAGTTAATTAACTGAATCAATAATTTATCGATACAATTATGTATCGACAAGTGCATTGCTCCTTATTTCTACAAAGAATAATAAAGTGCCAGTCTCAAAAGTCGTAGCCATTCCTCTCGATGGCATTACGAGGCCGATTGTACGAATGCAGCCACTCTGTTCGTATAATGAATTTCTTTCCGAGCGCCTGATTCGCGCGACGATCGTTGCGCCACATCGAGGAAAAGAAAAAAATCGAGAGAATAGCAAAAAATACGGAAACGCAGACTTCGTCATCGCCGAGAGCTCCTTATCCAAGTTCGTTCTCGAGGAGCTATCGGTGTGCCTTTTTCCTCGGTTATCAGCGGAAGGGTGGCTGGAGTTATTCGATTTCCATATTCGAAGCGTGCTCGACGGACCTTGGCTATTTCGATCAAGAGCTAAGGCTCGCGTAAAACGCCTCGAAAGGAAACGAGAGGGAGTAACTTCGTTATCCGTCAAAGGAATGAGAGAGCAAGGGAGAAGTGAGAGCGAGAGAGGGTCGTTTCGAGGTTGTGGAAGAGCGAGGTAATAGGCTGACAGAGTAATAAAAGTGCGGCATAGGGAGAGAACGAAGAACGTAGAAGAGGGAGGGAGAGAGAGAGAGAGAGGGAGGGAGTGAGATGGTAAAAGTGTTGCGATAGAAAGTACCTACGATGAGAAATGAACGAGTGGCGAAAGCGGTACAAGTCGGCTATGGAAAGGGTTTGCATTATGCATTATTATTATGCCGTCTCGGTTTAATGAGGTATCTGTCATCTTTTTTCGACGTCTATCATTTTTTCGACGAAGATAAAAAGAGAGAAAATCTTTGAATCCCGCTTATAGTTGGTACAAAGAAATGCGCGCGCACTAGGTCTATATTACGACTTTCGCCGACGCAAATTATAGAATGAATATTGTTATAACGAGCTCTAATACTCGAGTTCATCTTTCGCTGCTGAATCTTTTTATTACAATCGAACAGAATATATGTTTTAATTGCTTCGAACACACACGGAATGACGATTAATTTATTAAACTAAGCTGTAATTTTAAATGTAGAATAGTTTACAAGAGATATTTTGCGAAAATGAAATAATAATAACGTTAAAAAACCAAATTGTTTTATACCACGAATTAAACAATCTAGAAAATTCATAATTAAAATAATAGTGTAAATACAGTGATAGTTGTAATAAATTTATTTTACTTGAAAATACAAAGATGATTAAAAATTCTTTTCAAAGTTTATCTCAGTGTAAAACAATTTATATGCGCCTTTTACTTATAACTACGTAGATAGTTTTCTTTCAGCATTAAAAACAGAAACGCATTCGATCTAACTTACAATAACGTAACTAAGGTAATTGCGCAAAATGTATTATTATTTAATGTAAAATAATTTATCAAAGTATGGATACACTACTGACGAACTAAAATAAAAGTAGAAGAAAGAATACAAAGTACTGATCAAAATTTCTAAAATTAAATTCCAGAGTTACATAAAGAAAAGCGCGAAATCGATATTGCTGTATAAAATTACAAACTTCCTTGTACGAGTGTATATAGGAACTAAAAAAACATGTATCTAATAAAATAAAATACTTGATTCACGCTTTCGAAAACTGAATACGTAATTCAGTATGCTTTTATAGTATGATAACAACTATCGTACAAAAGCACCGAAGCGTATATACATCCGCAAATGTAAACGTATCGCAAAATCATCGTATTCGATGCAACAAAGAATCAGTGAGCATTATTGTTGAGTGTAAATCGTGATCCCATTACAACCAAAACTCTTTACCTCGATCGCAATCTGAGCGGTGAATGGCTGCAGCATTTACACTCAGGGATATTCGAGGAAAGGAATACCCGATTTTGCAATAGAACCAGAGGTCGATGCGCTTCGAAATCCATTAACAATTAGAGATTGGCATAACTCCGAATCTGTTTGTCTCGCCGGTCGCTTATTTGAACGGGCCTGATCGATGCTAATCGAGGCGGAGACTTGCAAACACTCACACCATCTCAACCGGTATTACCATGGACAAACCGTTCAACTCGCATTCGTCCTCGTCGCTCTGATTTCTTTTTAAGCGCTCGCATCCAAAAACGATCGATCGGATCGTCCCCTGTTTACCGTTTTTCACTCTGTTTCTCTCTTTCCCTCCCTCCCTCTCTCTCTCACTCTCTCTCACTCTTTCATTTGCGAAATACTCATACTCTTATCTGGTTCGCAATCGATCTATTATTCATCCTGCTTATCGGGAAACCGAAACTTGCGGGGCTTTTTTGTGCTAGTCCAGGGCATCGATGCGTCTACTTGCGCATTTGCCTTCGGACCCCTCTCCGGATGCTTAAGGGAAATGTATGCACGGCTAAGAGACGCGCTTTTTGCGCTTTCGATGCCTTGAGAATAATGCATGGTGAGAGTTCGACGGAAGATTAAGATGGATTGTCGTTCGAGATTGCCTTTACTGCGTTTCGCGGAAATTTTATTATTTATTGGCTATAGCGCTGCTGCTTTAGTCTACCTCTATATATATTTCTTGATTTATATAATAAAACGCTATTTTTATATCTTCGTAATTAATATTATAATTACACTTGGATAATTTTTTTAGGATTAATTATAACCTTTTAAATAATCTTATACAATGTTTATAATGATATTTATCCTAAATTGCACGTAAACAATTTTCTACATACTATCAGCGATAACAAAAGAAACATAGAAATTTAAGGTAAATTGAATACGTGCGCTTACACACATGTATAGTATAAACCCTTTGGATAATTCTCTTATATAATAGTGATTATTAAGGTTAAATATAAATTTTTTGGCATTATTTGTGGAAATACATTTATAAATTATTTTTATAGAGCCATATAGTAGTAATAATGTAAAAATAAATAATAACGAGATAATTTTACGACACGTCTGTACAGTTTGAATAATAGAATATAAATTAATATTACAATTATGTTAATAAACTTGTTTATCGGTGACAAAGCTTTATAGTCAAGTTAAATTGGGATATTGTATGCCACTTTTGAGCAAATTGACACGTGTCAAAAATGTTTTTATTTTAACTAAAATTTAAAGTTAAAGTAGTAAATAAACATATCTAATTGAAATATTTCTGAACTATTTACTAGCTGTCACACACACACACACACACACACACACACAAAGGCATAGCGGTATAACCGTGATATATTTGGGTTGCACAAAAAAATTTGTGAAAGAGGCAATTAGTCGAGGCAACGCGATTGACATGATTATCGTCAACTCGATCAAGGCAGAGACCGCGAGTTTCATTGGGGTCGCAATGAGTAGCTCTGGGTATATAAAATGCACGTACCTATTTATGTACTGTACTGCAATTCCATCATATTGCTTGTGTGTGTACATTTATATGTGGTTTCACCTAATTATTTTATACCAAATAATTTTTTGAATACCGAGAATACGCGGCCGTTGATAATTGTAATTAGATTTTGTGGAACTGCAAAATTAAATCTTAAATTAAATCTTATTTTTATTATTTCGCTACTTTAATTCCACGCTTGGGTTTTATTCACCTTGTATTACGTCGTCACACTTTATCTAATTCTTTTTATTTTTACGACTATAATTTAGAAAAAATGTGTATCCACTAAATTTTTCTATTCTTACGTTAATGTAATATTTTAACGTGACCTGCGGGATTACTAATGTTTATAAATGTAATTACATTTTCTTTGGTAGGCACCTTTTATGTATAATAATACCAAGCTTTTCCAAGCATTAATTTTTTTTCTAATTGTTTATAAGAATAAGTTATTAATATGTTTTACAAATATAAAAGATGTAAGTGCAATGTTATTTATAATGTCCTAAAAATACACCGAGTCGAGATAATAATTAGCGCATCTTAAATTTGAAAAGACAGTCAAGCGTTTAAGGTGAGCTTAAATTAATCAAAACTCATGAATTTCAATTACGTCTCTCTCTCTCTCTCTCTCTCTCTCTCTCTCGAGTTTTTTCGCCGGCTTCGTTTGTCCGCGTCACTCATTATTTACTCCCCGCCGTCTCTTTATCTCTTCTCTCGCGGAGAACCGGCGAGCACCTACGGAAAAGAGGGCCACGCAAACACCAAAGTCGATTCGTATGTAGGTGTACCCATAGGAAGTTGCACATTCGAAACTAAGTCTCAGCACTCGGTAACACACTGCTCTTGTTTCGGTTCTTCATCCCCTACTTATACCAACTTTTCGAAATTTTCGTTTGCCATACTTTTGACATTGACGTGTTTGCTTTTTTCTTGACACCGTTCATTGTTCCACGGGAATGATGTGTTAGCAAAGTAGACTTTATTTCAGTTAATTAATATCACTATATATATATATATCATTTTTGTAGTAAACTCAAAATATATTGTTTATATTGAGTAAACAACGAAACATTTGTTGTATATCCTATGTTATAGGATCTTTATGTAGCATTATAAAATAATATATAATACATGATAATAATATGTATTATATATTATTTTATGTATTATATTAATTATATAATACATCGTATAATACATCATGATATAAATAAATTAAACAAAATTTGGATTATTTGAAAAATACTCGGACTTATAATTATAAATTTAACAATTTTATACTTAATAAATTTTAAAAAATATGATTTTAATACTATAATTATTACTTACTTAAATTAATCCAATTTTATTATAAATTTAAATAAACATAAATTAAGCTTGAATCTAGTTCTGACTTATGAAACTATAATTAAAAATAGTAAAGTGAAAAATATAATAAACTCAAATTTATTTTCGTAAATATATATTAATTTTTTAAAAAGCTAACCCAATATATATAAATTTAAAAGTTTACTACTGATAAATAAGTGAAAACATAATTTAAATGTTGTGAGATATGGTCATTTTATTAAATGCTAAGGCAGTAGGGCTTCCAGCACCGGCTCTAGTGAAAATGAAAACGATTTTTAAAGTAGAACTAGAATCTGGGAAAAATCGCTAGGACACATGACTTATAACATAGTTTTTTTAACCTCTAACTATTTACTATCTACTATACTATTAAAGTTTTTACTAGGATAGATGAACTACAAATGTTTTAACATTTATTATTCTTCATAATAATAAAATAATATTTTAACTAAAAAAGAAACTTTTTCTAAACAACGGAAATTGAGTGGAATTTCCAATTTAAATAAAGATATTTATTTTACGAAGTAGAAAAATCCACAGTTCCCATGGTCGATTAATTAGTTTCAATGGAACAGTGAAGCTTACAGCACCCTCGCAAACTATGACCAACCAACCCGCGTTCGATATCCCCCGTCAAACGCAAAGCGCGTACCTCGCACATAAACCCATCTTCTTAACGCACAAAGCTCTCTCGTTGAACTTTACGATCCGGAGAACTGTATAAACCCATGCACGTCTATCTTTCGTTAGCAGAGTATTTACAGTTACCGAGGAGGTTATTCACGGGTAACGGGACGAATCAGCCACTGCCGCATCGAATGCAGGTCCTTCGATCTCTGATCTTTGATGTGTAACACCGCATCGTCAAACCGAGTAGCAGCTAATATGTACCTTCTATATCAATATAAATATATCAATGTATATTCTCCCTGTAGCTTCAGAAATAATATGCATTCAAAAAGAGAGAAATGATAAATAATTAAGAAATAATTATTTTATCATTATTGTACCAGATTATGCAGAAGAAAGAAAATAATACGTATTAGAAATAATAATATCAATCCCAAATCAGTGATGTAGTGTGAGTAAATAAAACCTGATATTTGTTATAACTAAATGTATAGTGTTAGCCTAATAACCACATAAATGTTTAACGTCTTGATTGGTTCGACGACAGATCGACTTCGCGATTCGGGGGGCATCGTCGCAGCCTTGGAAACTTGGGCGACCAACGAAATCCCATTAGTAATGATTGTTCTCAATGCAAGAAGCGGTTCCAATTTGAGTTGAGCTTGTTTTCCGAGTCTTAGCCAGTTGTTGTTGTTATGAGGATAGGAGGTTCAACGGGATTTCACGGTGGTCTCGCTCGAAGGAAAAGAGCCCCAAGACGTTTTCCTCCAGGTTCCGATTGTCTGTAAAGTTGGACAATTGGAGGACCTAATTGGGTGGAAGTTTTGTGTGTTCAACTAATCGATTTAATGGAAAACCTATTCATTGTCCTCGTTTAATCAGATGAATTCATCACTGGAAATGCATTTTTACTCTAATTTAATGTGACTTTTACACGAAAGAGGCGTCAGATTGTTTAATTCACTAATTAATACATCGAATTAACCAAGTTATTAATTTATTTATTATTATTAATTGTTAATATAATTAATTAATGGTTAATTATATAAATGTTCCCCTATTTTACAATTGAACTCACTAAATACTCTTCGAATTAATAAAACAGTACTATGCACTTGAATAGTATTAACAATATAACGAAACCTAGGTAAAATAAAAATGATGAAACCAATGTTTAATTACTTTTTCTGTATTACCGTTACCTTTGGTTTGAAATTTTGTATAATGGAAAATCGAGATTTTGTAAAAAAAAATCTTTCATTTTCATTAATTAAAGCAAAACATTAAATTAAAAAAATAAAGAACTAGATTCTAAATTTTTTTGTATACAATATTTTATGTCTTTTTAAAAGTAAATCGTAGACGGAATTTTCAAAATTAGAAGAGATCGTATGCATACGAATTCCACATAATTAAAGTTTAATCAACGAGGAGCTAATAAAGTAGTGTTACCATTGGAATCCCTCGATCACTGCTAAATCTAGTTAAAAATCCATGAAAAGCGATTGAATTAATTAAATGCTTAATTAACTTTCATAGTAAATCAATCAGTCCGGAATTCCGAAAATTTTGGATTCAAGTTTTAATTCGTATTTGAACGATTGTAAATCATCAATAATTAATTATTACCATTACAATTGGTAAAAATCCAATCAATTCAAAATAATACAATCATCATCTATACAGTTCAATATCAATAAAACTCAAGTAAATTACGAAATAAATGAGTTTACCGACACACCAACTAAAAAGAGCAATCGTTTAAGCGAAAGAAAAGAATTACATTAAAATTTAATTACAGATCAATTAAACATAATAGCCAAAATTCACTTTCGTTCATTCTTATTTCAATCAGTTCCTCGTAGATGTACATTCTTTTGAAATTATGGCTTCCGTTATAAGTCACAAGGTTTTTATCTACTAAAAAATACCACTATCAAAAAGCATGCCAGCGTAGTTTCATTATCCGAAGCCTCTCTTTCAGCTTGGATTATCGGAGCCCGAAGTTAACGAGATTCTTTCCACACCTCGGTTTTGTCGGCTATACGTGAGTGTGTTTAAGTGTGTATGTATGTGTGTGTGTGGGTGGTTGTGTGTGCGTGAGTTGTTGTCAACTGCCGGTTGGCCCTCTCTTTCTCTCTAGTCTCTCACTCGTAATTATCTTCTATTAAAATATCTCTACACATTCGCGGTTGAGCTTGTAAATCCGGACCGTAACGACGAATAAGTTGTGAATGAAACCCTAGAGGTGTGAAGGCGAAATTTTGTTTGACGATAGAGAAAGGAGTCGATTACTATCCCTAGGTATTAATTTGTTAATAATTTTGTTAACGAGATTTTTAATATTATATCGTCCTTCTATGGCATACCGAATTTCTTTTTCATAACGTAATAGCAAACTTAATTAGGATAATGATGAAGTTATTTGACGTATATTGCCAATTAGTGTCAGAGGATATTTTAGAAGGCTATTCGTTTAAAAATTTAAATGAGAATCATGAACGAAAAAAAAAAAATTTAACAACTTGTACCAAGGTTTGTAAATGAAAATGTATATTTTTCCTATATATTTCACATAATTTACATAACACAATTTTTTATGAACATCTTTTTGTCGATCATTATTATTTGATAATGATCGACTTAAGTTTAATAAATAATATATTGATTAATAATGCAACATTTTAAATGTATAATTGCCTTTGATTTTTTTTCTAAGTACTTTATGTATTTTTAATATTTGTACATTATACTATTAAAATCTAGTTATAAAACTAATATGTTCTGGTAAACTATAAGAGTGGCCGTATAAAAGTTTAGGGTTAATAAAAACTGTTACAGTTTGCATGTCTCTGTATAGCAAAAATTTTTAAACAAAGCTTAAACATTTTTTAAAATTCATAAGTTTGCTGTATTACTTTTTAAAGTTAAATCCTTTCTTTTCTTAAACTTTTTATAAAGCACTAAAAACTTTTTTCTTATTTGTTTCCATTAACCAACGAAAATTAAAGAACTTTTAGAAAATGAATAATTTTATCGCATTTTCTAGTTTTAATTCACTTTAAAATAATTCGCAATGGATGTAAAAAAAAATCTAACAATTATATATAAATAAAATATTTTACTACCGTTTTACGAAGGCATGTAAATGTAAATGCAAATAAAGTTAATTATTTATTATTATAACTCAGACTACAATAAATATTTCAATAATTTTGTTTAATAAATAATAATATCGGATCCGTAACGATTTGATTTATTGTACCTGATTAAAATTTGTGATATATTTTTTTTACAAATTTTACTTCGGGCTCATGCAAAATATAAAAAACGCGCAATTTTTGATAAAACAAAACTCGTACTCGTTGAAGTATATATAATATATATATATATATATATGTGTGTGTGTGTGTGTGTGTGTGTGTGTGTGTGTGTGTGTGTGTGTGTGTGTGTGTGTGTGTGTGTGTGTGTGTGTGTGTGTGTGTGTATATGTATGTATGTATGTATGTATGTATATAAAAAGCAATTCGTAGAATTTAACTATATTTTCAACTTGTTCGTGTGGAACAACGAGAGATTTTTTTTCTATTTGTATCACGTACCACAAAATATATTAAAAACAAAAAAAATATTATTTTGATACATTGAATATACCTCGTTGCGCAAAGAGAAACATGTCATTAGTACTGAATAACAACAAAGCAAAACAGAAAACAAGATTACAATATAAAATCCTTTAAAAAATTGTAGACAGCTCTTTTTGTTACTTAAGTATAATTTTTAAGCTACAACGTATATAGGATGCATGAAGACAAACAATTCAGAGGAACAACGGAACAATAAATTTAAATTAAATGGAAAACAAAAGAGACATAATATACAGATAAAGGAAGAGGTATAAAAAAATGTGCAGATCTCGTAACTCATCAACCGCGGAAGCTCATTGTGCATCACGCGTTAGCAGTCCCGTCACGAAAGCCCGTAATTACGTAGAAACGGAGGCTCGAAAGCTGCCGGTGCACGGTTAACACGGAATCCCGACACCAAGCCGATCAATGAATATCAATTAATTATCGAAATAGTCGGCGGTGCTACCAGTAATAATTATCCCTTCGGTCGCGCATTTACCCCCACATACATACATACAAACGCAAATATGTCCTATCCCTACTCTAGTTTTACTAATTAGTAGCCATAGGTATGTGGGGTATTGTCACACGCTCGCGGTCATGTCTTTTCTTTCGTTAAAATTTATAAAAGATTGCGTCTGGGAGTGATAGTCGAGGGTTCGAAACTTTCTATATATGTGGCTCTCACTTTGCCTCGTTATTAATTGCTCACACGTTTTACGGCTTCATTTATTGAACAGGGAGGGAGGAGTCTTTTCCGCGGTTTTTCATCGGTTAAAAGCCCGTCCACAGAATTATTATCGACAAGTTTGTAAGGCTGGGTTATTGTGACTGAATTAGTTATCGATGTCTGCAAAATATGGTATTTTTAATGTCAACGCCATTTATTACCAAGAATTATTAGATTTCGTTCATATGTATTTTCTATTAAAAGTAAAAAAAGAAAAACTAGCAATTTATACTTAAAATTTTTGACTATCTAAATTATTTTCCCTTTGTTTCCAGTCAATTTTTATTTTGTATTTAATGTACAATTTATTATCTATGATTTATTCTGTATAAAAACATTACACACAAAAACCATTTTACCCAAAACATAATGTAATTATTTTACATTTAATAAAATATTTTTTTTACTTACATTAAACATAGATTACAAAAGACTTTGAATATTTATTTATTAACTTATTACTATTATATTCGCATAATTAATACGATTTATTCACATGCAATCAAATTGTTCATCAATAATTGACATCGTTATTTTGTTTGTACGCATATACCAATATCGAAACGTCTGTATGTTATAATTACATAATTTCCTTAATTGTATACAAGTTACTTGGTAATTTGAAAGGGAAATAACGTTTCCATTAATAATTAGCAATATCAATACTAACCGAATACGTTTGTTAATCTTTAAACTTATTATTATAACATTCTTTAATCGTAACTGTAATTAATTAATAAAATAAAAAATATTATCTTTTCTTTCCGCTAATAAGGCTGTCCGCATTATATACAATTATTTAACACATGAACTAATTTTTTATTAACATCGAGATGTATTTAAAATTTTTGTCATTCATTATCTAATGATCAATAATCAAAGACCCCTTTGTCATCCACAATGATTTGTAATATTCAGTGCATTGAATGAATAATTGAAAATTAATAACGTTACTTTACAAAAGCTTGCAATAACATGATATATATGTATTGATCTATTTGAAAATATAACACAGCTACAACAATGTTATTATCAGGATCAAAAGAAAGTTTTCATAAAGAAAACTCGAAATTCTATATAAGATATGGTCTTACTAGCGATTCCTATTACATCAAGGAAGAAATACTCTTTCTATACGGCATATCGCAACAACACCAACGTATAAATGGTACTCTGCACAATTTCATCCCGTCACCTGTAATACTCTTACAATGACATCTGTTGTATTTTTCACTAGCCAGTCTGTAGGATCACTTTAAAACAATTTATTTTTTGTTAGAAAAACATATTTTGTTTCCCCAAGGTCTCGAAAATATATTTCTACACATCAATTTTCGGCTTATCGTATCCACTTGACTAAGCAATAAAAATACTGTCTAGAATCCAATTTATTAAAGCGTGTGTATACACATTTCATACTTAGAGTCATGTACCCTTGTGTACTTTTATTCTCTAGCTATTTTCAATTTCTGATTTGAACTTAGATAAAATTTATTTGAAACACAATTAAAATAAATATTAAAATTAAAGTTAAAATTTCGAGTTTTTAAATTGATAGAAACAATATTTTAACGTCACTACATACTAAACATAATAATAATATTGCTTCCGCACAGTAGGTATATCCTATAAATTTTGTAAAAATAAATTCGAATTTTAATTATATACATGCTGCATTCGCTATTAAATTAAGCAAATAAATTAAATATATTTTACTTTATAATTTGGAAACATGTAAAAGGAAAATCTAAAGTTAAAATCTGATACAAAAATAATTCGTATAAATACGAATGAATTTGGAGAAGTAAAAAAATAATCTCCTATAGCGCTCAGAGTCCCCGGCCTATTTTCTCAGGGCACTTACCTTGGCCGCGTCATTGACCCGGTACGCCCGTAAAACAACCACGCGTTCGCGAAAATTTATGCTCCCGCGGTCCTCGCGCGGCCAAGAATAAGCACGCGTGCGAGCGCAAGCTTAGGCTCGTAAAAGCTCCGGAACCGGGATAAAAAGGAGAGAAGAAAGACGGGAGGATGGGCATAGCTATTATGTAGCACGGGTACGTCGGAAGAGATTTCAGGGAGATTTTGCGTGGGGAGATATACGGCGGTAATTTACTGATAATCAGTACATTGCTATTTTTCTTCGGGCGTAGTAAATTCCACGAGCTTGGGATCAAGCGAAGGAGGAGGAGGAGAAAGAGAGAGGACTCTTTCGATTGAAATTTCCGCGCTGCTCTCGATTCTTTTTTTCCTGCCGCGTGTGAAAAGCTCCTGGAATTGAATTTTCTTTCGGGTACTCGCATCGCGAGATCTATTGTTTTCCTGGATTACGACTACTCTTTAAATACTTGGACGAAATTTAATTATGGAAATGTTAATACTCCCATAGTGATGACGTTTCATGGATTATCAGATTAAAAATCACATGTTGTAATCTTGTAGGTAAATGTATTAATATTATCATTTATAACTTCTAAATATTCTTTATTATTTAGAATCAATGAATGGATAAAATATTTGAATACCTTAAACAATTATTAATATTCATTACAAATCATATATGATCAAATACATTCACTCACTATGAAATAAAAAAAAATAGTTTTAATATTTATCATATTTTTACCACATTTTGAAAATATGACTTAAACATTGTAGAATAATTTAATATAATGTTAAAATATTTAATAATTTATATAACCTGAATCAACTCTTAAAATTATTTAATATTTATTGATACTAATTCTTAAATTTAGTTATTAAGTAGTCTGTATGAGACTAATTTTATTCTTATAAGTGATTATTCTCTTCAAGTAGAAAGATTTATTAAAAGTTTTTATTGATCAATTTCATTTAATTAGTAGTTTTTTAAATGTATATAAGAGTGTCTGTCTCTGCGCGTGGCCAAGAAATATCCTGGAGATTGAACTAAAAGAAACGACCAGGAAAGTAATTAGTGGTTGAGATATATCGTTAATTTCTTTTCTGCAATGAATTGATTTTTCTTTTCGGTACTGGATGTATTTAAAATACAAAGCTATATAAAAAGAACGTCTAACTGTTTGTTACAAATACACCTTTTCAATAATCATTAACTGTATTTATGTAAATGATGCATAATCGTTCTTCAGCTGTTCTTGACTAACAATTTAAAATATTCAAAAATAGATAATTAACGAGTTAATAATTTGTCAGATCTTCTCATAGTAATAAATTTAAAAGTATATACCATAAATGAAAAGTTATTAATATAATTATCGATTAAAGATATGAACGTAGCTTATCACCGAAACACCACATCAATTCAGTTTCCCATACAAACTTTTAAAGCCGTTATTATAGCTCTTTAAAGAGATTTGAAATCTTATTGTCCGTCGAACGACCATCGTAAGTTCGAAATTGTTATAGCTACGCGCGCATATCCTCCTATCCCATACATCCCTAATTTTACGCCTTGAAGTTAACGCATACCACAAAAGTGAATTGTTTGGCCCTTAACATGTGAACAAATTGACTCTTATTCGATGCGCGAATAGGGCTTGCGTTTACCCTTGATATAAAAAGTTGGAAAAAAGAAACTGTGAGATAGAGAAGGAAAAAAGGGAAATACCCGTAAAGTAGGTGCGCAAAGGCGAATAACGACGGCCGTTAAGGCTACCCTAGTCTCTTTATTGCAGAGCTTCGTATATGTAAGCTAAGCTCGGCTATGTCTTCCCCTGACCAATCGAATACGAGGGGGAGGCTTAGCTTTCACTCTCTCATTCGGAGAGGAGTCCTTTAAAATGCCCATCATAAATCTCCTAGTGGTTGTCTATAAAAGTCGAACGAATTGTGTACGTGGTCCGATGCCGCGCCAGAAAAAGCATTAAAAGACCATTTGGAATTTACTGTCGGGATCTAGAGGGAACCAAAAGGAACAATATTAGCTAAGGGTGGGCGAACCGAGATGGAAAACTCGAAATGCGTTGGTATCGAGATACCGACAAAAAGCACACTGATGTGCAAACTCATAAAGCGTATTCTTACATTTATTGCCTGTTAGAAAGGTAGGTAAAGGGAAATAAGATGAAAAGAGGAACGACAAACCGCAGTAGCAAACATTTACAAAATCCACGCTGGAAGGTAACTCGCCCTTTCCTATTTTGAGTTTCTTTTAACTTAGTTTGAGGCTCTACACGAACAATACTGATTGTCGCTTTATTGACTTTCCGATTAGAGCGACCAATTTGCAGCGTTTTTGGAAAGGAGGCTAAGATGTTAGCGAAATTTTTTATAATAAGATATATATGATTTTCAAATAAAATAAGTATTTCTGAAAATTTATTGTATCAACTTACAATCTACTCGTAATTAACAATAATTTACAACAAAGTACATGTCAAAATTTAAAGTTTAGATATTTAATACAAATTATACAGTATTCAGTGTAACACTTAAAGTGTTTTTCTAAGAATATTTTTCGATTGTTTTACGTTATTTATTTACAGCTTTATATTGATTTATATTTACATTAAATATCATTCTTTGGAATTCTGCGATGCTAATAATATAAACATTTAACGTCTTATACATAAAGAAATGTTCAACATTTTGTTTACATTTTATAAATTAATCCGCAAAACAATGTGTCAAAAATTGTTACCTACCGTAAAAGCCAAACATCCCCGATGCACATAACGTTTTACGATCATCGTGGAATTTTACCATATACGTATGTTCACTCGTAAATCCCTCAACTGGAAGCTTTCATACGTGGGCGTATCTTTTAACTACGCCTTTAAACGTTGAAATGTTCTACTTCAACCAAGATTTGCAAAAAATTCAATTTTCATAAATAATTTAATTCAATAAACCAATTCATAAGCAAATAGAGATCAGCAAGACCGACAGAATTTTCCACTTTCCATAAATTACAGAGTCATTTTGCAATTTTTTCGTTCTTGAAGGCGACTGTTCTTCGTAACTTGTCAAATTAAGGCATCTTTAATCAACAGCTAATAAATTTCATTAAACGAAAATTCTTGAGTTTAACTTGATATTTTTCCTATCCAAGCGCCAAAACGCCTTGGAGGAAAAAAATAAAAGACGGGTGGAAAGAAACCAAGGGGCACACCGACGGTTATGGAAGCTTTAACGGAAAACTTTCGCCGAAAGCAAGCGCCCCATTCATCTCTCTTTCGTCTTTGCACGGCCTCGTTCTTTTAAAATTCCCAATCGATCATCTTCTTCTCTCTTTTCAACAGTAACTTTCGTAGCAGTCTACCGACCGAATGCCCAACGCCTTTCTCCCGTGAAAAACGGCGAGCGGTGCGTTCATCTACCTCGATCCAACTAAAATAGCACGATAGAAGGTAGAGCAGTTGAAACCACAAAGAGGAGAAGCTTGTACGGGTTGAGTCGAGTGCGCCCGATAAAAAGGAATCGAACATATGAAAATACTCGGACAACGAGGGAAAAGTTACTGGGCTACTACTGCAGCACTACCTCCGCAAGGTTTCACTTTAAAAATCGACTCCTTTGAAAGTCGTATCAAAACGTACAGTCGACGATCGGCTTACCACAAAAACAACTCGATCTTACGAATACCGTTGGATTCAATTCGCTCGAGAATAGTGCAAGAGGTTTAATAGTTATAGCGACTCTAGTCGATCCTCGAGGCGAGCGGAGGATTTGCCACACTTAGGGAGGAGTCGTCGAGGCGTAACGCGGAAGCCTTGCGCGCTCTGAGGTCTTCGTGACAAGGGGCAAGTTGTTAAGGGGCGAGAGTCATCGGCGGCTTCAGTAATGAGCGGAGTGGGCTGGCTCGCGGTCCGTGCAGTTGAGCTCCCCGCGTATAAATGTGCGCGATGTACTATTATGCCAGCAAGCTGACTGCGGCGGCCCTGAGCGGGGGGGCCTCCACCTCTGCTTCGACGAGCAGCGGCGATGCCGGGGCTGGTCCCGTCTGCCGCTGCCACGAAAAGCAGAGGCAGCAGCAGCAGCAGCAACAACAACATCAACAACAACAGCTCTATCTACATCAGAATCAGAACCAACATCAACAGCACCCGTCACCAGGTTCATCCACGACATCGACCAGATCGAATCAACAGCAACAGAAACATCATTCCCCGCAGAATTACGCAAGATTGTTACCTCAACAACATCCCCCCGGCAAACACAGAGGCAATTCTTTGCCATCAGGTGGAAAGGCGAATACCCACAAAAATCCAGGGACGCCGGAACACGTGTTTGCGAACACCTACGTTGAAAAAACCAACACTCATCACAGATCACGCAGCAAAGGCAGTAAGGTGAGTACTCTTTTTTCTTATACTAATCTCGATTAAATTTTCCTTTGTCAAAAAATGGTAAAGCTATTTACACGTGTAGCTAAATGTATACCTAAAATTCAAACAATTTTTACTATCACAACAATAATAGTCATAGTAAATTTTACGTATCGCCCAATTAAATACTTACATAAATACAAAGATGATCTCCTAAGTATATATGGTCAAATATTTACTTGGTGTAATAATCTAATGTTTATAACGAATCATGCAGTTTATTACTTACTTCACGTTTTTCCAATCTTACATTGCGATTAAATTATGGAATTGTATAGGTCGTTTATATCATATATCTAATTTATTAACTTATAGAATGTATGTAGGTACACAACGAGTTCGATACGCATATCGATACTAATATTATATCCCCAATATTTACAAGATATCGATTTCATCTTAACCTGCAGGTAAACATATATTTTGTTCGAAGTTTACGTTGGGAATTCTATTACGGAACTTATTTCTCCTCCCAAATATCAAAGGGAAAATTTTTGACGTTCTCAACATCTGGTTTCGCGAACCAAAAAATCCTTTGGACTTTAAAAGAATAAAAGTTTCCGTTTTATCATGCAAAAAGAATCATTTCTTTTATTCAAAGAGCACGCGGATTTTTTCTTTTACAACGCATAAAAAATTTTATAAACTCGCACGTGTGCGCTTACAGCAGAAAACTATATACACCGGATAAATAAAACTTTTATAACCGAAAGAAAATGCTTCTATATATGTATATATAAATATAAATATATCTATATATTCTTCGTCATTCATCGACGGAGTTTACGACTTACGGTTCCAATATGGGGTAATGTCAATGCTCACTTGAATTTTCTCCATCGAATGGACAAGCGATTAAACGATAATATAGGCGATGGAAAAAAAAACTATTAATTTATCTCTCGTGAAAGTCGAAACCAAAGATTAAAATTCACGCGTCTTCAGGCATGACGAATGATCGGCCATCGGATAAAGGCGAATGGGCTGACACGCTAAATAAATCCTAGATCGACTGGTTGGTCAAGTGGTAAATAAGCTGGTAATCGAAGGGTCGTCGGTGACTTAATTAATACGGCATTCGGACGCCAACAACGTATATCTATACGAGCATTAGTCTAGCCGTTAACGATGCGAACGAGTAATTACGGGAATTCGCTGGTACTCCGAGTGGTATTTAATTTCCTCCTTTGCCTAGACTCGGCAATGGTTCAATTATCGCCTCGGAGAAATTCCGGGAAACTCGCTAATTACTCGATGCAACATTTAATTCGTTATTGCCAATGTTACCCCCAGTCTTTTCTTTTTTTTTTCTAATTCTTCCGGTCAGAAGAGATTCATTCGGGAGTTTAAATTTACCGTACGTATAGGAGGGGCAAACTTGACCCTTCGCTTCTCCTCGACCGATCGATCGATGCTTTTTCATGCTCGGATAAAATGGTTTCCCTCTATATATATATATGTATGGGGTCCGCGAGTAAAAATTTATGTTCCCGTTGCATAAAGCAGCTTTCTTCCTTCCAGTTGAGAATCGTACATAATACGTGGGACCGCGGACAATCGCGTTGCGCTCCATAATACCTCTGAGTTCGCGACAAACAAGTCCTCTGTAGAAATCTCTTCGAACAATTTATTACGTTGAATTTCCGTGTGGAATGAACGTAAGCCGGAATCAACTACCTCTCTTTCTTGGAGCCAACTCTATTCGGCATCTCGAACGTTCATTCGGCAGGACTTTGTCCGCGAGAAATCATCCTGTCTCTTTCGAAATATTCGACACCGAGTCTTTTTCATCCACGTTCTACCACGTGTTACCCACATCCTTTCAAATACCTTTATCTCTATCTATTCGTCTGCCTAGCCTCTTTCTATCGTAGATTTCACGTTTTAAGCTTTTAAGGGGTCGGATGCCTGGTTGCGGCTTCACTATGTAAGCTTTTCGAGGCGTTTCGTTCCGATTAATTGTCTTAATAGAACCGAATCACGACGATTCCGGCGAGACTTACCAGTCGTAATTGAATAGAAGTTTGCTGGGAGACTTTTAATCGGGTAGATACTCGCTAATGATTACACTCAAAGGATGTTCATCATCAATGAGACGCACGGCACTCTTTGACTTTCCTTCTTTCGAAATTTTTGATTTTTTTTTTTATTTTCCTTCCCTTCTACATATACATAATTAGCTCATTTTTCTCAAACATTTAATTTAGTCAAACGGTTTATTATTATACATGTGCAATATACACTGAAAATATCATAACAATGTATTAAAAGTAAAAGAAATTAATAAGTAAATTTTTTTAATTTTTAGCGTGACTATTCAAGTAGAAAAATAGTTAGAATTTTTATCATTTAATAAAAATATTTAACGCTTTCAAATATAAGGAAGTTCTATGTTCTTGACTTATGTTTTACATGTGTATTGTTATGTTGTAATA
This sequence comes from Theocolax elegans, assembly GCA_026168455.1. Lineage (NCBI taxonomy): Eukaryota > Metazoa > Arthropoda > Insecta > Hymenoptera > Cerocephalidae > Theocolax > Theocolax elegans. The sequence goes on from CM047425.1 coordinate 95,884,329, forward strand.
TTTAATTCTAGACTTTATATTTTTTCACACTTGTACACATATACATTTATTTAATTTTAATTTACAAACCTATATCAATCAATTTAGTATCTAATCAAAATATTTTAATTCTTCGCTATTGTAAAATATATCTTGAATTTACACGATAATTCTACATACTACAAAACGTATTCACATTATTATTTTCTTATTCATAGCAAATGGCAAGTCATATATTATAAGTGTGGCGACCGAGCCACAGTCTGCGGTTCCCGCTCAGAATCAAGAGGCGCCATCTCAGAGGCGCAAGCAGAAGCTAACACCGAGACCTTTCTTTTAACATCAACGACCCCGCGTAAATTCTGTCCGACCAGATCCGTTCCAACGCTCGACCGAGATACACGGAACATTGTACATTGTGTAAATAAATCGAGTTCCAAAAGTACGAGGGTTAATTCAATCTCTCCCACGCTTCCGTACTTCCCAATTCCTGCCGCTCAAGCTATAATTGGTGACCCCGACGTGATCGCCCGGTAACCTGCGGTAAGTGTGAACAACGGCCAAATCACGGAAACGCCAACCCGGCCTGACGCCATTCGCAAAGACGCGCGCTTACTAGGACGAGCTCTCGGCGTACGGTTGAATTCCGACGAGAAGATGTCTACACCACAGGATCCGGAACGAAAACCTGAGGAGACCGCAGGCACCGTCGAGGCGATCGGAACGTGCAAGCTACCGCAGTTTTGGAAAAGAAATCCGGAAGTGTGGTTCCACCAAATCGAGTCGATTTTCAGCGTGAACCGCATTAGCTCGGACAACACAAGATACCACCTCGTCATCTCCACGCTCGACAGCGAATCGTTGCAGGAGTTGGTCGACGTTATCCGAGAACCTCCCGACGAGGGAAAATACGAACACATAAAAAGACTAATAATCAGTCGATTTGCCGATTCAGCCGACCGTCAGCTGCACCAACTGCTCAACCAGCTCGAGCTTGGAGATCGTAAACCCTCACAATTGCTAAGACACATGAAAACGCTAGCGGGAAACAAGGCTACGGAGGACATCCTGCGCATCAAGTGGCTCGATCTAATGCCAGTTAGTGTTCAGCGACTGCTAAAAATATTTAAGGCGTCGAGCCTCGACGAATTAGCCACAGCCGCGGATGAAATTGTCGAAACCGGCCCGTCAGTAATGGCTGCCGACGGGGCAGCACCCCGCGCTTTTCCCACGAAACAAAATGGCGGAACTCCGGCGGAAACGGGTGGCTGGAGCGCTGTTGCCGCTGAATTAAGCGCATTAAGATCATCTATGTCGCAGTTGATCGCCATCAACAACGACATACTCGAACGCCTTCCCTCGAACGCTACATCAGGTGGTGGCGCAGCACCGCGCGGTCCCAACAGATCGCGCTCAAGACCGCGATCGGCAACTAGAGCATCAAACGGCATCTGCTATTACCACCAGCGATGGGGCGCTGCGGCGCAACGTTGTCTCACGCCCTGCACCTTCGTAGCCGGCGATAAAACTCAGGCGACAACAAAAAACTAAACCCGCTGTCGATCGCGGCGGTTCACGACAGCGCAGAATTCAGTGAAAACCGCCTCCACGTATATGACCGAGCGACGGGGATGAAATTTCTAGTGGACTCTGGCTCTGTTGTATCCTTGCTTCCCCGTTCAAGCTGTTCACAAAAATTAGCACCTCAGCGGCTTACGTTATACGCCGCTAACAAAACGGCCATCGCGACATACGGTAAACGCAAGGTCTCTCTTAACCTGGCACTACGCCGGGATTTGGAATGGACATTCATCGTCGCCGACGTACACACGGCTATCTTAGGAGCCGATTTCCTGGCCCACACCGGCCTGTTACCGGATTTGAAGCAACGACGTCTAGTCGATCCCCTAACCTCTCTTCACACGGAGGGGGAACTACTGCGTACGGATACGCACACAATCTCACTAGTCGAGCCTTCTGCCAACTCTGCCGAAGTCGCTTACGATGGATATGATGCGCTTCTCCTAGAGTTTAAGAATCTAACAACTCCCGCTGATAGACTGGCAAATCTTAACGGGACATTAGTGCGCCATCACATCATAACAACGGGACCACCGGTAGTAGAGCGACCTCGTCGGCTTTGTGGTGACCGATACGATGCAGCCAAGCTCGAATTCGATATGCTCCTGCGGCAAGGCATCATTCGGCGTTCCTCCAGCAACTGGGCCAGTCCACTTCACCTAGTGAGGAAGAAGCAAGGGGGATGGCGTGTCACTGGGGACTACCGCCGACTAAACGCGTGCACGCTCCCGGACCGCTATCCGTTACCTGTCATTGAGGACCTCCTACAGTGCGGCCACGGATGTACGGTTTTCTCCGTCATAGACCTCGAGAAGGCGTATTATCAACTTCCGATGGCCGAGGAAGATATTGCCAAGACAGCCGTAACGACACCGTTTGGCCTATTCGAATTCGTCGTCATGTCGATGGGACTCCGCAACGCGTCGCAAACTTTTCAGCGCTTTATGGACGAACTACTACAAGACTTACCTTTTGCGCGAGCATACCTAGACGATCTGATCGTTATGTCCAGCTCCCATGAGGAACATCTTCACCATCTCCGTACTGTGTTCAAGACGCTAGCTAAGGCGGGGCTATCTATAAACGTCGGTAAGTGCGAATTTGGCAAAAGCCAAGTCAAGTACCTTGGCTATTTAATTACGCAACACGGGTACGAGCCGCCAGCGCACAAAGTCGAGGCCATCCTCGAATATCCGAAACCGAAGACAGTTGCAGAACTCCGGCGTTTCCTAGGAATATTAAATTTCTACCGCCGTTGCTTACCACGTGCCGCGCAGTATCAGGCACCTCTCAACCGCCTGCTTAAGGGCCCGGACAACAGTGGCAAGCGAGTTTTGGACTGGGATGCCGAGGCAGAACAAGCGTTCGTCGACACCAAAAACAATTTGGCCAACGCCGTGACACCAGCGTTCCTCGTTCCATCCGCCTCGCTCACGCTCACGACCGACGCTTCTAACACCGCAATCGGCGCCGTCCTGGAACAGTGCATTGATGAGGTGTGGAAACCCATAGGTTTTTTCTCAAGAAAGCTGAGCGATGCGGAGACCCGTTACAGCACATACGATCGGGAGCTGTTGGCAGTCTTTGCGGCAACTAAATACTTCCAGCGAATCTTAGAAGGCCGCGTGTTTACTATTCGTACGGACCATCGCCCACTGATCTATGCGTCTCAACAGCGCTCAGACAAGGCTTCTCCCCGACAACAGAGGCAACTCGACTACATCCTACAGTTCTGCACGGATTTCCAGCACATCAAAGGCGAAGCCAACGTCGTAGCAGACGCCCTGTCTCGCACTTGCGCCATCGACATGCCGACGAAGTTAGACGCTCCCACCATCGAGGAAGCACAGGGCACGGACGAGGAGCTTCCCCATCTTCTTAACAACGCAGTGCTTAATTTACAACGGTTGACCATTGATGGAGCCAGCTTAGCGTGCAACGTTGCATCAAACGTGGTAAGGCCATATTTACCTAAGTCGCTGCGCCGCTCGGCATTCGACATTATCCACGGACCTGCACATCCCAGCGGACGGACCACTGCTCGTCAACTTTCGCAGAAGTTTGTATGGCCGGGAGTAAAGAGAGATGCGCTGCGCTGGGCTAGGGAATGCGAGCCTTGTCAGCGTGCTAAAGTGCATCGCTACAACAGAACGGCGATTGGCAGCTTCGACCTACCTGACAACCGTTTCGAACACGTCCATATGGACCTCATAACTCTTCCTCTAGTCAACGGAAAGCGCTACTGTTTAACGGCGATCGACCGTTTTTCAAGATGGCCCATAGCGGTACCTCTGAGTGATATGCAGGCGGACACGGTTGCCAAGGCCTTCTACGACAATTGGATAGCCAATTTTGGGACGCCTCTCACGATCACGACCGATCAGGGCACCCAATTCGAATCGGCACTATTTTCTTCACTCGCACGACTAGTTGGAGCTAAGCGTATTCGAACCACGCCCTATCATCCACAGGCCAACGGCCTGATTGAGCGGTTCCACCGAACCCTGAAGGCTGCACTTATGTGTGACAAGCAAACTCCATGGACCGATCGGCTGTCAACGGTTTTACTAGGACTGCGCACAGCCTTCAAAGAGGACCTCCAAGCATCTCCGGCGGAAATGCTGTACGGCGTGTGCATACGCATTCCGGGCGAATTCTTTGTTACAGCCTCCAACCCAGCGGATCCGCACGCATTTTTGGACAAATTTAGATATTACATTCGGGAAATAAAGCCAGTTCCAGCTTCCAACCATACTAAGGACCGACCCTTCCAACTCAAGAATATGCAGACATGTTCGCATGTTTACAAATGCGTTGACACCATCAGGAAGCCCCTGGAAGCTCCCTATACCGGACCGCACAAAATTATAAAGCGAATAAGCGACAAAGTCTACGTGATTAAGGTGGACAACGCAGAAAAAACCGTCACCACAGATGGTTTAAAACCAGCTTTCCTAGCTACAGCAGACGACACAACGCCGTCAACACCTACGCAGGAGCCTACGACGAAGCAGCAAAGGAAGCCAAAAGTTTCATTCTCTTCGTTCCCCACGAAGATCTCTGAAGGGGGAGTGGATGTGGCGACCGAGCCACAGTCTGCGGTTCCCGCTCAGAATCAAGAGGCGCCATCTCAGAGGCGCAAGCAGAAGCTAACACCGAGACCTTTCTTTTAACATCAACGACCCCGCGTAAATTCTGTCCGACCAGATCCGTTCCAACGCTCGACCGAGATACACGGAACATTGTACATTGTGTAAATAAATCGAGTTCCAAAAGTACGAGGGTTAATTCAATCTCTCCCACGCTTCCGTACTTCCCAATTCCTGCCGCTCAAGCTATATAAGTAAAATTACAGTATGAAAAAATGTACCGATATTTTCGAATATTTGTTTATGCGTCACATCTGCGCTCATAAATCTATCTACTCATGTTATATTCTAAAAAATTATGTAAAAAAAAATAAGTTTAGATTATTTACGACAATATGTACAATGTCGCGTATAGAAAATCCCAGAGTAGGCCCGAGCGGTCCACGCGACCCTTTTTTTATTCTCTTCACAATTCGACCGTTGTGTCTTCGAACCACCCGTACTGCACATGTGTGCAAAAAGGCAAAGACAAAGAAATTTTCCTTGTCCAATCATAGTTTAAATTTTCAGTTTAGACCCACCTACAACACCTCCCTTTTTCCCTTTCCCCTATACATCCTAACTAACAACTTCGTCTCGTTTACACATCAAATTCAGATTCTAACTGACCGCTGAGCGCGACACACACACCCTTTATGTATCGATTTAGTTTTTAAAGGTAAACTGTAACTTATTCTAAATAAATAAGTATTGTTTTAAAAACACTGTCCACCAATTTGTTTATTTTATTTAACCGAGTTGTGCAATATTAATTTGGCGCACAACAGGGACTTATCCAGTTAAGTCTCACCATAAGTTTTTGGTCCTTCGAGCCGGATACAGTGGCAAAGCATTCAACAGTTTACGCTAAATCGCTACACTATTTGTCGTGAAAGTGTATCTACAGTGCAAATCATTGTTTGTGGTTCTTTATTCAACTGCATAAAATCTTTATTAAGCGTACAAATCATACATAAGCAGCATAAATCATTGTGTGAAGATTTTCAACACTAATTCAAGAATCACGCTTATTTCATTGAATCTCAATTGAAATTACTCAACTACAATTATCATCATTTGTGAAATAAAAGAAAAAAAAACATCATCGACAAATACATCATACATTGATGCAAGAAGTATCAATTATATTGGCTGCAAAATCATCAAACTCTCATCGTGGATTCAAGAGGAATCTACACATTCTGAAGGAAGTATCTACACTCATTCAAGGAAGTTCGTATCCCAATTCATCTACACCGTGCGCATCTTTATTCATCAAACTACCATCAACAATCAACTATAAACATTTGTTCAAGTAAGTTCATCTATATCGAATCGCTAATTTCCTTACCTCTTCCTATCTCAAATTAATTTTATAAAAAAAATGGCTGAAACCGGAATAAAAGAGTTAAAATTAAAACGCGGAAATTTAAAAAGACAGTTAACTAATTTTTCAAAATTTTTTGATTCAATAAATAATCCATCTGAAGATTATGAAGAAGTCCAATTGCGTTTTGAAGACATAGAGAATATTTTACAAAAATTTGAAAACATTCATTTAAGTTTAACGTTAATTGAAGAAAAAGAGGAAAATGAAGCTTATAGAGATGAATTTGAAAATGCATTTTTTAACATTCGTAAGCGGGTTAGACAATTTTTAAAATCAAATACTCCATCTACTGATGCAGATGCGAATACAGTTGTTTCAGTTCCACTGGCAGGAAATCATTCAAATGTGCGTCTTCCAAAAATCGATTTGCCTTCGTTTAGCGGAGCATACGATACATGGCTATGTTTTTACGATACCTTTAAGTCGATGGTTCATAACAAAACTAATATATCGAATATCGAGAAGTTGCATTACTTACGATCTTGTTTAAAAGGCGAAGCCGCATCAGTTATTCAGTCCTTAGAAACGTCTGAGGAAAATTATACAATTGCATGGGATTTATTAGTCGATAGATACGATAATAAACGCGTTATTGTAAAAAATCATTTACGTTTACTTCTTGGTCAAGCATCATTTACAAAAGAAAGTGCATCAAATGTCAGAAATCTGTTAGATAACATAAATACACATACACGAGCTTTAATTGCTCTAGATTCATCTGAAACGTGGGACGATATTTTAATCTATTGTTTAACTTCAAAGTTAGATTCAATCACTCACCAAGAGTGGGAAAAGTCAATTACTACTAAAGAATTGCCAAAATTAAATCAATTTATCGATTTTTTGAATACACGTTGTCAAATCTTAGAAGCAACTAATTTACAAGTCTCAAATTCATCAAATTCACATAGGAAAAATGTTTTAAATGTTACACAAAAAAAGGATTACTGTAATTTTTGTAAAGGTGAACATAGAATTTTTATGTGTGATAAATTCTTGAAAAAGACAACTGGTGACAGACTTGAATTTGCGAAAAAGGAAAAACTTTGTTTTAATTGTTTACGAAAGGGTCATAGTAATGAAAAATGTCTCTGCAGGCCATGCAAAAAATGCGATAAAAAACATCACACATTACTACATTTAGATAAACAGATAAGGCCTACTGTTGAAAATGCAGCAACTCCAAATACCTCTTTAATTAATCATTTACAAGTAAACTGTACAGGTGAGATTTTATTAGCTACTGCTCAAATTGTTTTCCTTGATAAATACAACAATAAAAAAATAGCTCGCGTTGTTTTAGACTGTGGAGCTCAAGCTCATTTCATAACTGAAAGATTTGCAAATTTGCTAAAATTAAAACAAAATAAAACACATATTCCAGTATCTAGTTTAAATGCAACTGAAACAAAAATTAATAGTACAGTAACCGCAAAAATTTCGTCACTTTTTAGCAATTATGAAAAAGAAATCTCTTTATTAGTAGTGCCACAAATTACAAATCCATTACCTTCTCAGCAAATTAATATAAATCGTTTAAACTTGCCTCAAAATTTACCATTGGCTGATCCTTCTTTTTATAAAACTACAGAAATAGATGCTCTTATTGGGGCCGAGATATTTTACAAAATTTTATGTATCGGTCAAATTCCGATACAAAATCAAGATGCAGTGTTACAAAAAACAAAATTTGGATGGGTTGTTGCTGGTAATATACAAAATCAATGCTTAAAAACTAACATTTCTTGTAATTTAGTTACAAACACGATAGTTCGCGATATTTCAAAATTCTGGGAGCTTGAAGAAACTCCAGAAGTAAAATATTTTTCAGACATTGACATGAAAGTCGAACAACATTATTTAGACACTGTGACGAGAGACGAGACTGGACGATATACTGTAAAATTGCCTTTTAATGAAAACAAAAATAAACTAGGTGAATCATATCCTCTTGCTGTTAAACGTTTTTATTCATTAGAAAGAAAATTGGACAAAAATCTAGAATTAAAGCAACAATACATTGATTTCATGCGAGAATATGAACAACTGAATCATATGACTAAGGTACCTATTGGTACTCATGATAATACTGAGTATTTTTTACCGCATCATGCGGTTGTTAAAGAGTCAAGTACGACTACGAAGTTACGCGTAGTTTTCGATGGATCAGCCAAATCAAGCACTAACCTTTCACTGAATGACATTTTACACATTGGTCCATCGATCCAAGACGATATTTTTTCTATTATTATTCGCGGACGTGTACATAAATATGTTATTGTAGCCGATATTACAAAAATGTACCGTCAAATAAACATTGATAAACATGATCGAAAATTTCAAAAAATTTTGTGGCGTGAAAACACTTACGATGATTTACAAGAATTCGAATTGAACACGGTTACTTACGGTACAGGTCCGGCATCATATTTAGCAATCCGAAGCTTAAGAAAATTAGCAGAAGACGAAAAAGACAAATATCCATTAGCGTCCGAAATAGTTTTACGCGATTTTTATGTAGACGACCTTTTTACCGGTGCAAACACGTATGAAAATGCATTGAAATTAAGAGACGAATTGAATACTTTATTGAATCTAGGCGGTTTTGAATTACGTAAATGGGCTTCAAACGAACCAAAATTAGTAGAATCACTGCCAAATAACTTAAAAAATTTAGATTTATTTCAAAACCCATCTATTTCTACAAAGGCTCTAGGAGTTCAATGGAACCCACAAGACGATACAATATTGTATTCAATAATTACAAGTGATACTGACAAACAAGAGACAAAAAGAACAATTTTTTCTCAAATTGCACAATTATATGATCCAATCGGGTTATTGAGTCCAATAATAGTTGTAGCAAAATTAATTATGCAAGGTTTGTGGAAAATGAACATTGATTGGGATGAGTCTGTCCCGCAAGACATTCATACTGAATGGATAAACTACAAGAGTCAATTGCATTTATTAAATCAAATTTCATTTAGTAGGCGCATTATTATCGATGAGCCAAAAAATATTCAAATTCATGGTTTTTGTGACGCTAGCGAGCGAGCGTATGGAGCTTGCATATACATACGGTCAGTAGACAAAAATGAAAAATGCTATACTCAACTTGTTTGCTCAAAATCGAAGGTAGCTCCGATAAAATCTCAAATAAACATTCCTAGACTTGAACTTTGTGCAGCATTATTATTAGCCAAACTTTATAAATCATTAATTTCATTGTTACCAATCAAATTTCACGATACTTATTTTTGGTCAGATTCAACTATAACGTTAAATTGGATTAACACACAACCTAGCATATTAAAAACATTTGTTGCAAATCGTGTTTCTGAAATCAGATTAATAACTAATCCTATTCAATGGAAGCATGTCCCTACAAAGGACAACCCTGCAGATATAATTTCTCGAGGACAAGTAATTGTAGATTTTATAAATAATGATGTATGGAAAAAAGGTCCCGAGTGGTTAATAAAAAGTGAAGAAAATTGGCCATACTTACCGATTCGTAAAGAACCAATACCAGAAGTGCGCAAACCTATTGTACTTAAAGTAGTTTTTAATGATAATTCAATCTTAGACAGATTTTCATCAATATCTAGACTTATACGTGTATTAGCTTATTGTTTGAGATTCGCAAATAATTCATTAAAAAGAAATGACAAAGAAACAAGTTTTTTATCTGTTAACGAGATAGAAAATGTACACAATCGTGTAATCAATCTTATTCAAAATCAACATTTTTCGCGTGAAATTCATCACCTAAGTACAAATGAACCTATCAGCAACAAAAGCCAACTGAAATCACTAAATCCGTTTTTAGACGAGAACAATGTCCTCAGAGTGGGAGGAAGATTAAAACATGCAAATATTTCACACGATATAAAACATCCGATATTATTACCCAAAAATAATCACATTACAAATTTAATTATTAAAAATGAGCATGAAAAATCATTACATGCAGGAGTACAAAATACTCTGTACCAAACTCGATCGAGATATTGGCCTTTAGATGGCAAAAACACTGTAAAAAAAATCATTCACTCGTGTATTAAATGTCATAGATTCACTAAAATAAAAAACAAGCACATAATGGGTAATTTGCCAAAGAATAGATTGACGCAGGCTAGACCTTTTTCAAACGTCGGTATTGATTATTGTGGTCCCTTTTATATAAAGGAGAAAAAGTTTAGAAATCGAAATAAAGTTAAGGTATACGTAGCTGTATTTATATGTTTTGCCACCAAGGCAATTCATTTGGAAGTTGTTAGTGATTTAACTACTGAAGCTTTTTTGGCAAGTCTAAAGAGATTCTTTTCTCGTAGAGGCAAAAGCAAACACATTTACTCCGATCATGGCACAAATTTTACTGGAGCCAATAACGAGCTGAAAAAACTGTATTCCCTTACGCAATCCACAGACTTTAATAATTCGGTTAATACTCATTTAGCAAACGAAGGAATAACTTGGCATTTTATTCCACCAAGGTCGCCTCACTTCGGGGGTCTTTGGGAATCAGCCGTAAAATCTTTTAAAAATCATTTTTTACGAACCGTTGGCAATACCTTATTAACATTTGAAGAATTTAATACTCATGTAATCGAAATAGAAGCAATACTTAACTCACGTCCTTTAACTCCATTGTCATCCGATCCTAATGATTTCCAAGTTCTAAGCCCTGCACATTTCCTCATTAGTGATTCAATGATGAACATACCAGATGTAGATTTTTTAAAAATTCCAACCAATAGATTGTCAAACTGGCAACATTTGCAACAATTAAAGCAACATTTTTGGAATCGATGGCATAAAGAGTATTTAAATGAATTAAATACAAGGAACAAATGGCAGACTCAAGAGAAACAAAATATTCCTGTAGGAGCAATCGTGCTCTTAAAAGAAGATAATTTACCGCCGTTAAACTGGTCTATTGGCAGAATAACTGAAATTCACCCCGGTGATGATAATGTTATTCGCGTTGTTAGTGTAAAAACTTCAAAGGGCATCTATAAAAGATCGATTAAAAAAGTTGTAATCTTACCGATAAATAATTAAAAATATTCATTTCTTGTTTAATTGATCGCGAGCGATCAATGGCGGGCGGTATGTTATGTTGTAATATTTAATTCTAGACTTTATATTTTTTCACACTTGTACACATATACATTTATTTAATTTTAATTTACAAACCTATATCAATCAATTTAGTATCTAATCAAAATATTTTAATTCTTCGCTATTGTAAAATATATCTTGAATTTACACGATAATTCTACATACTACAAAACGTATTCACATTATTATTTTCTTATTCATAGCAAATGGCAAGTCATATATTATAAGTAAAATTACAGTATGAAAAAATGTACCGATATTTTCGAATATTTGTTTATGCGTCACATCTGCGCTCATAAATCTATCTACTCATGTTATATTCTAAAAAATTATGTAAAAAAAAATAAGTTTAGATTATTTACGACAATATGTACAATGTCGCGTATAGAAAATCCCAGAGTAGGCCCGAGCGGTCCACGCGACCCTTTTTTTATTCTCTTCACAATTCGACCGTTGTGTCTTCGAACCACCCGTACTGCACATGTGTGCAAAAAGGCAAAGACAAAGAAATTTTCCTTGTCCAATCATAGTTTAAATTTTCAGTTTAGACCCACCTACAACACCTCCCTTTTTCCCTTTCCCCTATACATCCTAACTAACAACTTCGTCTCGTTTACACATCAAATTCAGATTCTAACTGACCGCTGAGCGCGACACACACACCCTTTATGTATCGATTTAGTTTTTAAAGGTAAACTGTAACTTATTCTAAATAAATAAGTATTGTTTTAAAAACACTGTCCACCAATTTGTTTATTTTATTTAACCGAGTTGTGCAATATTAATTTGGCGCACAACAGGGACTTATCCAGTTAAGTCTCACCATGTATATACTTTTAATATTTACAATATTTTATTTAACTATAGATTATTACTTAAAATATTTGTTGTAAATAATTTAAATAAGCTCAGAATAGCAAATAATGCAAAAGAAGATAATGTATAATATTTAACGTTTACATAAATAACTGTTTCATGATCTATAGTATCATTTCCGATTCCTAGTATTGTATATATTGATTAGTGCTTATTTTATTAATTATTAATAAACTGCTACTTAATAATGTTATTATTATCATATTTTAATCAAATTGACAGTCGCTACAATAAATCTATATCACAATCTATAGCACAAATTAATCAATTCAGAATATACATTTCACCCTCACGGCATCGTTCTTATATGTTACACATATATAAGTAAATAGTTTATGGAAAAAACGAAAAGGATTAGACAGTCTTCTCAAATCTTCTCATGTAGATGTAAAGAGGCAACGATCACTTTTTCTTCTTTTGAAGTTACGCAACAAAATCATTGACCGGGACTTCTTATCTCGGTTAATTTCGTGCACGTTCCGTTTGTTACACAACACAAGACATTGAAATGAAATACCACTCCTTCAAGTGCCACGTGCGAGAGAGACTTTTTCAAATAAGTGAGATAAGGGGTACGACGTGACGACCCGATGTGCCCGCGTTTGCTCTGTCCAAGAGAAACATCCCTTTATGGTTGACAATGTTTCAAACCACCACAGTATACCTTTGATTCAATTTTTGGAGATTAACGTCTATGCGACTGTTGTAAAATACCAGCTATAAAAAATCATACTAATTGGGGTTTTTAAGATATAGATTTTAAATTACGACGGGTACTAAATATTAGAATATTATGGGTAAAATATCCGAATATCAAATCGTACAACAATTTCAAAACATGTAATTGTTAATTCTGTTTTTAAAAATTCGTGTTATGCGTTTAATTGCAAAAATTTGAAAATAAAGATAGAGTATGTTTTACTGATTAGTATAGGCGTAGTTGTTGTAACATAATTATATTTTATTATTGCTACGTGCGTGTGCACTTAATAAAACAATTTGTATTTACGTAAAACAAATTGTTACTTACAGTGTTAAATAACTTCTTTTATCGTATAAACGTTAAAGTTACAAGTTATACGTATATTACTCGTTTATAACGTCAAAGCTTAATACTGAAGATTCGCCACAACAACTTTGTAACCAGGTGTTAGAAATCAAGTTCCAATTAAATCTTGCAAGGCTGAGAAATTACCTGAGGAAGATTGCGCAACTTAAAGACCAACACTCAATTTTGTTCGAGGACTGTATGCGCACGACACGTACGAGTCTTGGAAACAGAGAATTGCGAGAGAAAAGGAGAGAGAAGAGAGAGAGAGAGAGAGAGAGAGAGAGAGAGAGAGAGAAGAGACCATAGGTACAGAGAAAGAGGTAGAGGATGCGACTCTCCCTTTGACTGGGCTTGTCGAGAGGAGCTTTGGTGTCTCGCGTCTCTCCCACTCTAGTCCTCGCTCTCCGGATCCCGGAAACGTTGGTAGCAGCTCCTGCTTGCTAACTAACTCAACAATGCCAACTAATTAAAGATTCATTATTTCGCCGGTATCACCGTAATCCACGACGAGCCCTTCAGACACTCCCTGCCTGTGTCCGCCTCTCCCACATTGGCTGGAAAGAACCGAGATATCGAGGGATGTCAGCCAGGTTTCACAAAGCGCAATACCAGATAAATAAACAAACGACAAGGTGGAAGAAATCGACTACAGTGATCGTTAATTACGTACCCAGACGCTCGGCAGGGGTCGAATAATTCTTCCGGTATCAAACGTATACATACTGACTTTTCTCTTGGACGCTCTTATCGCGTTATTTATCATTAAACGACACCACGGGAAAAACATTTCTTTTCCACGGAAAAAGTAAAATACATTTCTTTCTCTTTTTCTGACCGGCATGTTAGCAGATACGCTCTCAGTATTTGTATCTCGATTTCGGGTTGTAAGAGTTGTGATTTAGCGGAAGAATAATGAATTACCTTTTTTCAAAGTGAAATCTAAGGAGTTTTGTTGGAAGAAACTTTAAATCGAGTTTCGTACTTTCTGGAGATTTGTAGATACATTCAGGAAATGATGGTAAACAAATATAATATTTATCCTGACAAAATTAAACTAGATATTATATTATTTCTTTACGTATCTAACTCCATTTCCCATCTACTATGATCTATATTTAAGAACATTCAAATACATGTACCCAAAATATATATTAGTGTTAACATTTATTTTAAATTTTAAAAATAATTGTAATCTATATTTTAAGAAATTTGGTTATGCTAACCAAACTTTTTTTTCTGTTTCAGGTGAGTCAGCAGTTATACAATATTTTTTACTATTTTTAATTTGTTCATCTCGAGAGTAAGTAATAAATAAAATTTACATTACAACTATTATAAAAATCTCTTCGATTACAAACGTCATTGAGTACGTCTACCCTCTGGTTTCTCTTGTGTTTAAATGTAATCGTTTTTCACAATTAGTCGACTCCTCATTCTCGCAGTAATGGAGCGCGTCAATCACATCCCTTAGCTTCGAGAAATTTACCTCCGTTCTACTTTTTTAACGTGACAAACGGAAGACCGAAAAATTCGCGCGTCGCCGTCCAAGAAAAATAGGATTGGGTACATACCCAGGGAAAAACGGGGCCAACTTCTAGGTCGGTCAAGCCACGCGCCTTATCTTTCTCTTTCTCTCTCTCTCTCTCTCTCTCTCTCTCTCCCACTACCAAACTCCCTCCCTCTTTCTAAAAAAACCTCGTGAAATCCTTTTCATCCATCCTTATGAATCCTTCAGATGAGAAAGAGAGAGACTTTGGTTCATTTATCTTACGGTAACGATGCGGTCTTCCTGCGCTCGGATATTTCACTTAAGCTCGAGGGGCCTTTCCGGCGAGTCACGCCGTTTGATGAAAAATCTCAACTCGCGACTTTTACCCTTGGATGTACAATATGTATATATAGACGCGTATACGATATACATGAAATCAGTTTTCTTATATCGTCGTAAAATGGAAACTTGATCGACGTATGTATACGACGTACCTGTTCAAGGCCTTATAGTAATAATTATACCGATGCACGAGGAGATTGCATTCGATCTACGTAGCTCGATGCGTGAGTAATGAGTTTGCTTGTTATGCAATTTTAAGGTCTTGAAAGCTATTTCGTATCGAAAGCTGAACGGCTGCTGCTCAACGGATAATGGAATTTACTGTATTGTGTTCATTCAACTAGTTTCAAAATTGATTGAAATGATTATTCCTTTTTACTGCGCGTACTTATAAGTATATACTTCACGATTAATTATCATATTATACGTACGTGATCATTATCTTTTTTATAGATATAAATAAAATATAATTTATAACGTAATTATTATATTTTCTATTTAAAATTTGTACAAATTTCATTATTCATACCAGCAAGTTGACACGGAATTCAATAATAATTGAAAATGTGAACTACTGATATTCTTTATTGGTAATGTATGTATAAAATATTCGAGATACGCAAACAAAGGGATTCCAGAGTAAATGCGCAAACACGTCGCTAAAATATCAAAATATTGCACAATAATTGTGTGAGCTTATTTAATCAGTTTAAGTAAACTCACGTTGGTGTGGTAATTATTCAAAATGAATCACGTGTACATAAAAAGATTTTATAGAATAATACTCGTTGAAATTTACGTTAATTTATAAACCAAATACTTAAACATAAGTAAAAGTATAACTTTGAAAGGAACACGATACAATTTTAACACACTCTATAGATCATTTGGTATAACTGACTGTTTTACAGATCTTAGAAATCTGTAGATTTTTAACGGTTAAAAATATATAGCGCTCGTTAGAAAAAGTTTGAAGCCTCGTACATTAATTCACGCACGCGGGAAATGTTTTATCCACGAGTTGTTCGCGAGAGGAAAGAAGGTGAAAAGGCGATCGGACGAGCACTGCCGCTGAATGGCACGATTAACGCAGAAAATATGCGGCTACGAAATTTGCATGAAGAATCTTTATTGCCCGGGGAAATGCTGCCGCAGCGACAAAATCTACGAGCCGCGCACACGGCCATCAGGTCCGTACGTGCCATCGCGACTCCCGTGGCATTAGCTTCTACGCCCCCTTTACCTCTATACAGTCTGGCTTCCTTTTACCTTCCTGGCTTTTCGTATCCACCGGCTGCGATGTGGTTTCTCGTGTACCACCATTTCGTGAACTCACTTCTGGTACGGACAAGTGTCTTTCTATTCTTTTGATATATATTAAGTTCCTGCTTTCAGGTTGATTAATTTCTTTAATTTTCGTGGGATTTTACGTGTAAATTTTATTATTTGTGTAATATTAAAAATGAAGAAAAAATCTATTATAGAGAATGTAATTCCAATTTTTCAAAATTAATGTACGATGTAAAACACATAAAAAGTATGGAGGAGTCACGAACGGTATCCAATTTCTTTTTTTCAATCATCAAAATTTTTTAAATGGGATAGTAGCCGGTGTCTTGGAAATAAATGTAATCATAAATCTAATCTAGGATCCAAATCTTAAGGGTTTCCCTGTCATTCTCCTGTTTCGGTTCATTTATCTTTATTTTATCTTACTCACTCTCACTCGTTTGGCTTTTTACTCTTCCTTAGTCCCAGGTCATCTTTCCCAAGCTGAAGGACTGCGTGTACAGCACTAAGACCGGCACAGTCTTCGGATTCATCAAAAACATCTTAAGCGCGGTTTCATCTCGAACTCCTATGCGTCGTGATTGGAAAAATATCGCCCGTCGAAACGCGCACGTCCGTCGATTTTTACGGTCTTACGTGCCGCATTGATAAAATCATTGGGGCGGAGAGGAAGCTTGAGTTGCGATTCTAACGTCTTTCTGATTTCACCTCGAGCGTACGTCTTTCGGATCATGAAATTTTCGTAATTCTCGCTTGAAAAGGTTTTTGTTGAGATTTTTTTATCGACAATTGTAACATTGCAAAATCAGGGGTTTTAAATACGTACAGAATAGTTACTATATTTGTATATTTCGTTTGTAATTTTCCAATCCCATTGCGATTTAAGTATGAATATTCCTAAAAGTGATATAAATAAACTTTATAATTAAATGTACTATGATTTTTCTCTGATATTGCAATTTTATTAAAAGGAAACCTGATAAAATAAAAAAAATTAGTTAAAAACATTGTTCATTTCATTTTAATAATTGTAGTACAAGTACAAATAATTTACGCACATAATATATATATATACTACTTTGTAATTTTTATATTAAAATTTCACTTTACTTTACAATATCATGTACATTCCATTTTTTTAATTTCGTAATTTTAATTATTAAAATTATTTTATAAAAATGAGTCGTAGCATTAACGTCAAATGAATATTATATATAAATCACGGTGAATCATTAGACAGAAAGCTTGTTTGTAATATATTTTTTCAAAGATTTAAATCAGGTTTCCATTATAATAAAAATGAGGATTATATAATAATAGTAGCATTATCAATTAATTTAGCAAATATAAATTATATTTACCTAAGGTGCTACAAAGTTTCAAGGAACATTTTAATTGTGTTTACAAAATGTAAAAATTAATTAAGGAAATGAATATTGTCCTTAAAAGAAAATTATTGTACTCTCCAAGTTCATATAAAGTAATGTATTTCTAACTCGCCAAACTAATTTAATGTGAAATTCTTTTTGATAACGGCACGTTAAGAGTATAAATAACTTTGCTGGCACTAGCCGCGGATATTGGAAAATAAATAACGAAATGATACAGTTCCCGTTGCTCGCCTCGCATTAATGCTTGTATATATATATTTATAGAAGCCACTCCTTTTTCGGACATACAGTTGATTGGTATTCTAGAGCTTTTAACGTGTCCTTTATATCGATAAATTTGAAAAACTAATCTCCCAGTTTCTAACTGTAATTATAACGTTTTGTATATTGTCTATTGAAGATTTCCATAGTATAGTTCTTAAAATACAATAAATATTCAATTAGATAGATTTTGATAAACAATCACGACTAATTAATGAAAAGCAAAGTCATAAAGTTTTTATAATGAAATATAAGTGGAAAAGTTTAAAATTTTAAATTTACTAACGTTTATTAAATAACGAGCAAAATGTACATTTATTTAAAAATAGTATTAAATTTTAGTCTACTTCTATATTTATTTCACATTATAATGATTTATTTATTGCAATATCTCGAACCTAAGACAATGCTAATAAAAGTTGAATAAATACAAAGCTTACATTTTCCATAGAAAATGATGTACGACGTGCAATAAAAATTCACAATAATATTTTGTATGTCTCACATTTGAAGCGAATACATTGTTCACACCGAAAAAAATATGACTATTTTACTTTTCCCGCAGATATTTTCTGTGTGGTTTACATTTGATATCTCATTCCATCTTGTGTATCATGCAAAATTTTTTTTTAATTCTTACATATTTCAACGCGCGTACTTCGACAAATCATAAAAATTGCAACTTCATAGCCAATTGATCATAGTCTGAATTCTTGAAAGAAAAAAGCAGCTCAACGCAGATCGACATTATTACAACGAACACACAACAATCATAAAGAGGATCGTACACAATTTCGGAAATTTTTTGTACTTTAGGCAAGAGAGAATTTTATGCGCAGACAAGTGGACAGAAAAGAAGTGTTAGTGCATTGCACCCTAGAGCGCGGTTTTTTTCCTACTTGCCCAAGGCAAATAAAACTTCCAGGTTCACTTCTTTCCGGTAGTGTCGTCAACAGCAAAAAAGAAAACAACAAAAAAAACAACGAAGCATTAACTCGCTGCAGGCTTGTTTAGTACGTGTGCGGCGAGCTGTTCTCGTTAGTCCAAAAATTGGGTAGCGTTAAATGACTTTTACTGCCACTTGGAGATCTCCCGGGTGAAAATTTTTTGTTTTCGCCTGCTCGTGATACCGGTGTGTTCTCAGTATTATGGTCACTATGGAAACAAGGTGAATCGAATAAACTTTTGGAATTTATTACATTAGAAATACAGAGCATCTGTGATTTTATAATTAGTCATCAGTCCATAGGCATCAGTATTTTTTATTTTAATATTGTTATAATAATATTTAATAATACAGTACATATCTGTTTATTTATAGTTTTTTACGTACTTTTAAACACTTATTTTAAAAAATTCATTAATTTGTATTTTAGTAACGACCTACTTTTACCCTGTACAGTTTGTGTATAAATAACTTATAGCTAAGAATGTCATTGATCCACATCAGTTATAATTAATTATAATTGTTCATTAACAGTTTATTAAGTTTATAATATTATGATGATATTTTAAACTATTTATATATTCCGGTGCATCTTTTTATAGATTGTTTTATTAGCATCATATTGATAACATTAATTTTTTCATTATCTGATATTAGTCTAATTAAGTTTTCAAAATTTTATATCGTACGCGACGCAGTAAGTTTTAATTGTAATATACCAATTCAGTAGTAGCGCAATAAAAAATTTAATTCGTTCGAAAATTATCAATTTCTGTCTAAAACTTTTTGTTTTGGATGGGTAAAACAATGTAATCTTTTGATCGCTTTACATACCCAGAAGACTCAAATGTGTACACTCGAAATACTTTGTAGAATAAAGCATCAACAACAGATTAAATAAATGTGGGCCTTAATGAACATTGAAATATCATTCTCTCGAACAAAGTTAAGAAAATCCAATAACGTTTAACCTCTATGGAGAAAGTGGACAAACGGAAGTGAGTCCGAAAATGCCCCTAAACTGTACAATGTTTAATCACGTACTATATAGAGAAAAGCATAGTGGCTTTGCTGAAGCCCTCATTGTTGTAATTTAAAATCCACTTTGCCGATTTGAAGTACACGTGGGTAAAATGCACAAACCAACAACGAAGCAGTGCCGTCTTTGCAGCGAACGATAAAAGCCTTTGATTACGCATTTATACGGAGTCAGGAGGCCTGACGTCTACGACGTTAAGTAAAATAAACTAGTTGGATACTCTACAACTACCCTCGAATCTATTATGAATTGATGAAAGCATTGCTTGTTCGCGCAATCCCTTCATTCTATACACCGACCTTCCGGATAATCCATTTTTCCGTCATTTTTCATATTTTAGAGATGATGTTATCTATAATTTTCAAATATCCGTGGTTCTTTTATCCTTGATATATTATATTTATTGCAAAAAATCGCCTATAACACGTGATAGATTCATTACAAAGATCGTGAATTCTAATTTTTCTTAGACTTACAATATAAGAAATTACATTTGTATTAATCTATAATCATTGAATCACAATCTTAACAGTTACCGAGAATTAAAGAATTTATTCGACACTTATAAAATCTATGTTATGGCAACAAAGTATTACTCGGTCACTTTTAAGGGTGAAATAAGAGTTGGTTGCATTCAGCTTAGTCAGAAGAGTTTACGTGAGAGCAATGCACGCAGTTAATTTTCGCCCGCAAATCAATACTCGTTAAATAATCATGCGCAGCCCATACACACGTAATTCTGGAATAAAAACAAAAAAGGTAGGGAAAGCTAAACTCGTAAATTCGACGTCGGAGTCGCTTGACTCTCTATACTCGAATCGTCCCGGATACGCTAGGCAAACTAAAACTCAATACGACAAAATCGCTCGCACAGAAGCGTCGCGTCGGCTCGTCGCAACTTGGCTAGTTTGCAAACTCGAGTACCCGTCCTACCCTTTTTCCGTAAGGGGTCCAATATATATATACATATACATACATACACATACGTATATATGTATATATTACCTATATACACCTTCAGAGAGAGTTGGGGGCAGAAGAGGCGCGGCCGCTCGAGAAATAAATTGTCCGCCTTATTGGACGGCTGCGTGCTCTTTCTTGCAAGTGCTGCAATAAAATTCGCTCTCGCGCCCTCGACTTTTGCTCGGGCTCTTGTAATTCCCGTCGTGTTCTCTACCTCGGCCGTGGCTGCTATTCATCTCGCGACATTAGGAGAAATGAAAAAAACCGATGAAACGAGGAACTTCCTACTGCACTTTCTCTTTGTTTATACTCTTTCACGACCGGAATCAATTCTTTTTCTCGACTCCTTCTTTTCTTCCGCTCTGATGAATATTTTGTTGCGAGCTGGTGTACGATGTTAAGAGCTCGTTATAATTCATCCTTTTTTTTTCTTTGCTTCTATGAAATTTTCATGTGCAATAAATATACATTAACTAATTCCTGGTAAGAAAATTATTTATTAAAACGTCTCGTTCAGTGGCATTAAATAGTGTCGATAGCCAATCACGAATTGTAATTTTAGTTGACTTGAATAAAACAAATTGAGATCGACTCTTACACAGCACCATCTAGATCAAATTTAATATAATTAATAAACTATAACCGTTCTGGTGTTAAATTAAACTATACACACTCGAACAAAACGCTGCAAGCGATAGATTGTAATAATTGAATATCCTATATAGGAATCTCTTAACGCATGATTTTTTAACAAGTCTTTCGTGTTGTTTTGTTCGATTCTCTAACGTTCGTCGATGGAAAATTGACTTTCTCCAACGTCGTTTTTCCCGCACCTTCGATGCATACGTTCATTCATAAACAATATGGAGTTGCGCTTGAGAAAACGAGCAGCAAGAATGCTGAGTTAACCTTCCAATACAGAAAAGTGTGTAAAATATGGATAAGCTAGTGAAGTATACACTTGTCATTAACTTTATTACGCACAGATTTATACGTATGGAAAATTATGTTAAATTTATATAGATGTTCATATCGGAAACTCTATGCATGAGTATGCCAATTTCGCCCTCGAGCGTTCGAATATTCCGCGAATACTTGCATATGAAGTACATAAATCTTGTTTACGTAGTAAAGTGTACAGTGATTTGTAAATAAAGCAAAGAGATCTGTAAAATCAATGCTAACTCTATAAATGAGCTCGAAATGTGTCAGCCATATAGTTTATCATTGTTACTAAAGCACATACGCTCGTAAAATCCAATAGCTTCCTTACTTTTAGTAATAATCTGATCTCTAGGTGTTTTCTTTACATCTAGATGGATTGAATAAAATTCTAAGTACGCTATAACGCGAAGAAATGGTTATCCTACCTATTACAAAAGGAGGTAACATATTTAAGGAAATACTCGTTTACTTTTTAAATTAATGTGAGTAAACAATAACAGTATCTTTACTTATAATAAAAGTACGTACAACACATTTGTAAAATCTTTTTACTGGAATAACCTACTTTCACCAGATTATTATGGGACATTTAATGTTTATGATTACACAGTTAACTGGCACTTTGTTAAGTTAGCAGAACCACATTTCGAGTGATACTCGGAATATTATGTGGCGCTAGGCAGATGTAAACTTAATAATGTAAATATAAATTGAGGCCGAGAGTCTCGTAGCTGAAATGCAGCTAATACTTAAAGATCTAGAAACTCCAAAACTGCACCAATAAAGTTTATTAAATTCAAGAAGTTACATATATGAAATGGTGCATTTTGTTAAATCAAATCCACAAGCTAATATGTACGCAGCGAATCAAACAATGCCAAACGCACAAAACAATGTTGAACAAAAAACTGCGCAACGTGTCCAAAAAACCCTATGAACGACACATGAAACATTTTTCGAGGAAAGCACTTACAGTCTGGTGCACGCGACGACCGAAGAATCAGAGATTCGATTAGCCGGTCCATCGAGTCGATGGCAAAAATTTGCACAAACATCCTACTCTTCGCGAACTGACATTGGTTTAGTGAATGAATACAACGAAAACGCAGTCGTCGCTCTGTACCTTAATTTTATTCCATGTACCATCGATTACGTTCCCAAATTTCCGACAGTTTTCGAATATCCACATTCTTTAAACCAATCGAGTTCCGTTAATAAAAATTTTATAGACAAGTCGTATATTTATAAAAATTTCAATTTTCTCGTTTCTACGGTGATACTCGCACCGTAAACAAAACATATACATCGAACGAAATGACTTACGCGCAGCTCCACCAGAAAAGGAGAAATAGAAAGACGCCGCGAGAAGAATAACGGGTGTGTATTCTGTGAAACAATTCGAGCGCAAGGCACAAGCTCAGTTTATTTTCCTGCTACATATCGCACGACCTATCGAAAATGCTGGTCGATCGAACTTGCACAGCTGGACGCGAAAAAACTTTTCCCGCGGGACTCAAGAGCTTTGTGCCCAGTCTTCTGCTTCTCGAGGCGTTGCGTACGGATTATTCTAATGCGAAGGGTACTGAGACCGGCTGGTGATATTGAATTTAGGATCAGTCTTTTTTGATTTTGGCAAAAATAATAGCCACCTTTATTCGAATATCGATGGGTGATTTAACTTATAACGCTGATTTGACTTTTCGAGTGCTCGTAAAAAGCCTATATGAATAAATTTTACCATCGATTTCGATGTAGTGTTTTCAATAAATTAGTAATTATCGATTACGTTTGACAATAAATAAATATACTATATCACGTAGAATAACAAAATCCGGCAATATAATTTTATCGCATATCTTAAAAATGAAAAATGTTACAGTTACTTGATCAAATTTATATCTATAACATATAGCATGAGCAGTTTATCTCTCTAAAGTTGTTGCCTGACTATACTCGGAATTCATTTACTTGAACTACAGTGCGTACATACAGATATATACTATCCACATTTTCTGGCAAACTTTAACTAAACGTTTCTCAGCTTCCCGTACATTTAATATTCATGAAATCGTGCCTGTATAGGAAGGTGAATGTTTCGGACTGAACCTATTGCAGAATTCAGTGCGAATGATTTGATTAAGAAATGTGGTATAATATATCTACATAAACGTAAGATGATGATGACAGTTATGACAATGATCAAATTTGAAAATTTTTATGTAATTTTACAAAGATCAAACGTTATCAGTTGAACGGTTCTAATATTAGCTTATATCGAAATAGTTTATAATTCCTCTTGGTCAAACAATTTCGTTAGCAATTTCTGTATGCTGGTTTTCCATTTTCTGAGTCTACATAAACAAGTGGAAAACTGAAACTCAAACAACGTGTAGAAATTGTTAACGAAATCGTACGGTCTGTAATTAATAAAGAGTTTAAATTCATACGACTATTGGGAAATAAAAAATACTTATGCAAACTTCATATGGTCTATTAAATAAACACGAATTATGCGTTTAATAATAAATTTAATAAAAATTTAGTAATATTAAACGTTTAAATAAATAATTTGAAATTCTTTAATATATATTAAGTGAATGAATTACTTTTAACAAACTTAATGTGATTGTAGAGTATAACATTTTATTGAAACTGTATAATAAAAGCTTAGTATCTATTTATTTTCTATTAACGATGCGATGCAGTGTTTTAATTGAATTCTATATATATAAAATTCATTGTATAACCTTTAAATGGAAATAGTATCAAATGAACGACAACAAAAATAACGCCGAAATCATTTGATACACATCAAAGATTGATTTTTTCATTCCAATTTTCAGAATTCTAGAGATAATGTCGGTATTTCATTAAAAGTTTGTCAGTCCCATAGCGCATTGCTTCTTTTTATTTAATTTTATAATACTTTGATTAATTTATGTTAAATTATACGTTTATATTTTATATGACCAAAAAATATTTAATAGTAATATCGCTTATTATACGGTTAGAATATTTGATATACAATTAAACTAAAATAGATAGTTCTATCGGGTATTTTAGTACACTGCGTTTCAAGTAATAGTAATTTTTATGATACTTAAACAAGTATTACTTAATTAATGTGAAGCAAGCAAGTATCTCGTTGCACATGATCATTTTACATATAATAATGCAAAATTTATATATAAAGATTTAGTAAAACCTGTCATCGTACATATCTAAACGTACCTAAGGTGTGTATATATATATGTCCCTCATGAAAAAAGAGGGGACGAAAAATCATAAATTCCAATTCACTAAATTGTATTTATCTGAGCGTTATTGCGCCGTCGCAGGCGCAAACACTCGAGAGAAATAAAGTGTAAAAACCCAAGGAAGAAAGAGAGTGAGAGAGAAAGAGAGAGAGAGAGAAAGGGGGGGGGGGACTCGGCTATAAAGCAAGAAGAAAAAGCACACTATATAGGGTAAGAACGGAAGGAAGCGACGTCGACGTGTATTAGATATTCGCTCGTTATTCGCGCTCGATCGCATCCTCCCAACGGGAAGAAGCTTGCGAATGTAACCTACGTCGTTCTACCTGATGCGCAAAGAGACCCCCTGCGGATCTACCCGGGGAAATCAGGCCGTTTTACCTTCTGCAGGAAAGATTCTCAATCGAGTAAAGGAACCTTAGAAGTTACCCGACTTTGTAAGCTTGATAACTGCAAATGTGCATTGCTTTAACAACGATTCTGTATAGTATGTGCGGTTTCATCAATTTACGTCTCGAGCTGTTTCATTTTCTAAGCGTTTCCCGCTCCCTGGGAATTTTTGGTTTTTAGATCGTTTGGTCCGTGAAACTGGATAGAACTAGAATAATCCTGGCTGGATTTAATTAAACCATAAAAACTTAGTATTTTACATTAAATTGATGTACATTTTAATCAGTATGAAAGAGTATTTCATATTTAAAGTGCGATAAGACAAGATAGAACTGCGGAGTAGAACGGAAAAGTAAGAGTTGTAAATTTTGTTGTACAACAACATGCACCTTTCTTACACTGAATAAAAGGGTACATTTGTAACATCACTCACATCTCACTTTTGTAGAAAATACTCAGCAAAGTATTAAAAAACAACTCACTGGCAAATTAAACTTATCGTTTAAATAAAAAAAAAAGATCTGCAATGATATTGGAAGTACGTATGCAATATTACCGATCAGTAAGTGATCGCTTTAATTAAGTTCACGTACAAAATGGTAGTAAATTTTTAAAATTCATAGACTGCACACAAGTGAGCATTCTGTATGGGTGAGAAGAATATTTTTGACGTAAGGCGAAATATTCTAGTCTCCGTGAGATCATAAAGACTGAAGAGAGAAAGAGAAGCGAAGCAAATCGTGATGCGCACCCTCGAGAAGCGCGTATACCTAACCCCCTACCCGATCTTTCAGCGTCGTTTAGCCCGGATACGGGTCATAAAACCGTCGTTTGCCGCTCTCGGTCGCGAAAACGTATCGGCGAGTGTTTTTCATACGCGAGAAAAGAAAGAACGTGAGAAACGGCCCTTTAATCAAATAAAATATATATATTTGTACGTATATTCATATACAGTCGTGTCTGACTAATCTAAGAAGATTCGAATTTTCTTTAAATACTTCGTAAATTACTTTATTCTTGATTAAACTAAACGCTGTATTACATTCAATCGTGAAAACATAAGGATAAAACTATAAATCCTTATCGCTTTTATTGCTGATTAAATTCAGCTTAAAATTATAATAAAATATCAGGCACGCAGTAAATCTTTATCAATACTACGGATAAATCGAGCTTAAAAAAATATTCACGTAATCTTATGAAAAAAGTGATATTCTTTTAGTTATCTATGACACGATAAGGCGAGGAAAACGAAATTGTTCGAAAGTGTTATAACAACGATCCACCGAGTTTATCACGAATAAAAAAAATAAGAAAGAAGGAAAGAAAGAAAGGGGTAGCTCGAAGGCACGTCGTCGCGCTTCACCGAGCCAACCGCGCCAACAAATTGTGGCGCTCGACTCACCGCGTCGCGTGGCCTTAACAAGGCCATTGAAATTTCAAAGCTCGTAAACGTCCGGGGGGCAGTAAATGCGCCGCATGAGAATAATGCAGGAAGTGTATTTTAGCGGAGGCTCGGGGAACCGCTAAACAGCTTCTCAATAAAAGACAGAAATCTGACAAAAGCGTCTTTATGAGATACCTTTGTTTATGCTCCTGGACTATCAAAAGACGCAATATTCTGAAAAATAAGAAGAATCTACGCGTCCACGAGATATAATGACTTGGCATCTCCACTGATTTATGGAAATGAATGTTTGTGTCCTCACAGATTCACCGTTGATCTCTCGTGACGGTAAACTGAACTAATGTTTCGTTTAGAACTACATATTACGGAACGTTTTGTTTTTCACTGCGCGATTCTTCTCTTTATGTTTTATTAAAGTATGCGTGTAAGCATGTACAGATATACATGCGAAAGGCTGTATAGGTACATCAAAACTGAAAAAGCTGTTTCGCTTTGTTCTGGAAATTGAACCGTTTACTAAATTACACTATGCCACCGAGAAAGTACATTTGTAGCCTTTAAAAAACATACACTAGGACTACTCGTTCTTGTATATAAACTTTTTATAGCGTTTTGTAAACTACTACTCTATAGCGCACATATATATGTACCTACGTTTGTCAATTTACGTTCACGGTATTGGGGTTTACATCATTTAGTATCGGTCTATTAATTTTTTTTCCATTGAATCCCATCATAAATATTTACTTTTACTTATTTTCAATGGTTTTCTTTTAGTTATAAATTATTAATTGCCGCTCTTTAAAATTGGTTTATATTACGTTGGATTGCAATTTATTAACTGTTGTAATTTAAACGTTCAATAGAATACGTGCGTAGATTTTACCGGCGAATAGTTATTATTGCACAGTTTCCACAATGGTTTATATTTCAATTTTAAAACTCATTTTATTTATGATTCGTATTCAATCATGACTGCCGTTACAGCTAGCTATTATGGATGATTACTAAAAAAATCACTCCAACCGTTATTTCCTTTATTCTTAACAGATAGAAGGATAATGAACGAAAATGCAAAACTTTGCTTGCGTCGACGATGCGGGAGAGAGAGAGAAAAGAACGCTAATACACAAACCAACGTCCCTTAATTCAAGACGTCGCAATTCATTCAACCAGGCAGTCGTTTTTTTCACACCGAGAGCCAATAAATCTCGCCGACATTAATCAATGCGGTCTCAACAGATACTATAGGGAGGCGATTGGAAAAAAAAGCAATGGAGAAAAAGCAGAGGGTAGAAAGAGACGCATTTATCATCGCACAAGCATTGTGGATTCGCGAGTCTATAAAAGCCGTCGATGTGGGTCAATTTCCACTACCGTATATTAAGGAATAAAGTTTGCTTCGAAAAATAGCCTGATCACGGCATTATTCGAGGGTTTTTATACATACCAATAATAAATAATGCGCACTTTAATAAAGCATTCGATTTTTAAAACGTCGGCAGTTGGATATCACCGTAAACTGCAGAGCTTGTCCTTCGATTAATTAATGATAAAAAAGTTTCAAGTCTTCTACGAAGTTTTAGAAGTTTAAAAAATTAATATAAAAGTTGATTAATTGTTTGGTTTCGAGTGTTGAATAATAAATGAAATCGTATCCCGTTATACATTATACATTTTTAATAATCGTTTTATTTAATTTGAAGCATCACTTAATCATTTAATATGCTATACTTTATTATTAAATATATGCATATTGTGAAGAAAAATTGTAGAAATTATATTACGTAGTGCTTATTTCCATTCAAGTACATAGTATGAATAAATATATCAAGTAAATTAAAATTAGCAAGGTACAGTTAACATTTTGTAGAAATATAGTGAAAAGGTAAATAAATCTTGTATCGTTCAAAAAAATAACTATATTGTTCTTGCATCGCATATAGCAGATCGAGGATAAATGCAAACTCGAAGGTAAACCCAGTCACGTAAAAGCCTGCCTACGTAGATATAGTAGTACAATAATTCTCTGGTAGTACGCAGACCGATTACTCATCGAAGGCCGAACGAACTTAACCGGGAACAAACTCGAGCAATTGCTTCCGCGTGTCTAGAACGATGAAGTACCATGTCGTCGAAAAGGTGGAGCCGAGAGTTGCAATGTCGGATGAGAGTTAAGATATTTAACGCGTATACGCCTGGTTCCCGTCGCTATTCAGTTACGCTTAGGAACACTGTGTCGTTGTTATGGAGATGAAGAAAATCACTAACCTAGACGTAAACGTAACACATGTATTATTGATTGCCTCGCTTGAACCTATAAATTGGTTTACTCACTTTCATACATTTTTTAAATTTAGCAGATACTAAAAAAGTGATAATTTCTGTAAAAAATCACTAGCGTAAACGTAACACACATATATTATTGATTGCCTCGATTGAACCTATAAATTAGTTTACTCACTTTTATACATTTTTTAAAGTAAACAGGTACTAAAAAATTGATAATTTCTGTAATAAATGTTTATTTGCTTATGATTAACTGTGAATTAATTTTGCAAATTACACAACTCTTAATTAAGTACAGTTTTTAGTCTGTATTAATTTCATCAGGAGTATATATGTATATATAGTTGAGGAAAAACAATTCCGTAATTAGTTTATTTAATTTTAAATAATTACATTTGCATAAAAAAAAATATTGTTTAACTACGTTTACCAAACTCTTCGTTAAAATTAATATTCTAATTTGATTAAGTATGTTTAAATACATTTAATAAATATTTAAAATATAATAGTAACTTTTACTTTAGTGAGAAAATTAAATTAGAATAAATGAGAATTATTTGAAAATGTGCATAAAAATGGGGAAACTATACAAGAAGAAAAAGAAGGTGTAGGCCATAGGGTGCAGGGCGACAGGTTTACTTGTACGAAAATGGTCCCGGTTGGATTGGGGAAGCACCGATGAGTCGGCCAATTTGCACATCCCGGTGGCTTGGAGCAACTGCAAGTTCGCGCAGTCGCCACAGAGACAGAGACGCCGGGACGTGCGGGCAACCGCCGCCCGGATGCATAATGCAGTCCTACGCGCGCGTGGCTCCAATGCGACCCGAGTGAGATGGGCGCCGGTTTCTTGCGCAGCTGCGGCTTTCTCTCCCAAGGAGTCTCGGCCCTTTTGCAAACTCACCTGAACGTGCAAAATACTGAGATCTTTTTTTCAACTTAAATTGCCTTTTCTTTTGTTGAAATTCAGATTACGAAGTTTGCTTACATTTTACAAATTTCGTTATAAATATATTGGTAAGATGTATACAACTTGCTCATGTTTAAGAATTATTTTATAATATCGATTATAACTCGATATAATATTCATTTAAAACATAGGAAGTATATAGCATTAAACTCTTTAATTTTTTATATTAAAGCATAATTAACTAAGATACTATAAACCTACTCAGTCGAAATGATATGTAACTATTGCTGTAACAAAGATAAATAAATACCAAAGGAGCATTCTGCACAGTATGAGTTTCTTTCATATGTAAACAACCGAGTGCAGTATATTTACATACACAACAATTCTGGAGTTTTCAATTTACAAATTTATTTTTTTGACCCAACATTCAATACGAAAAAGAAAGCGAGTTATACATCTTTTTGACACAAGAATATTTCAGATAAACATTCTATTTTAAAACGGAATACTGATTTTTACAAAAATAGCAATATTTTCTTGGAAAGAAAAGAATTTCAACGTATTAAAATATAAAATATAACTTTGCACATACCAAAATGTAAACCTATGAAAATTATTTTGATTATATGAAAAATCTACTTCAATAATAATGAAGCAAATATTCATTAGAAAGCTAAGAGTTAATTTAAGACTCTTAAAAGATACAAATTCTTCGTCATATCTCAAATGCTCGGGCACGTTCTGGTAATCTAAAACTTTTATAAGTCAAGTTTTATCGCTTCTAGACATGCGGCATCCACCCTTTGTCTACAAAATTATCTTCGTAAGATAAACGTCTTCCCGTTCCCTTACTTCGGTTTTTACATAACGTATACTCTTTACTCGTACGCGACACTAGCAAATTCAACAACTCTCCAACTCTAAATCTTGGAATTTCTGAATTTCAACACTTTTGAATTTCATCCGACGGTGAATTGAAATTCCAAATTCAAGACTTTGACTCTTGGTTTCAAACGTTGTACATTGTACGTTAACTATATATTTTTGAATATCAAGCATCGTTTTCTACCTTTCGTTTGTACAAAATTTTGCTTCATTTGTTTATCATGCACAAAATTTAAATACAATTCATGCGCTAACTACCGTGCAGTGAGTATACTATAATACAATAAAATTCGTGAACAAAATTGATGAATCTTGATAAACCTTGGATTCACAGATAAATAAATATTTCTCAACAAGTGGCCCAAAATTGTTACTACAAAAGTTGTAACTATTCGATAAACGTGCCGGATGAGAGGACGGATGTCAAATATATACATGTGTATATAGATTTTTTTTTGACGGAGTAGAAATTTCAGTAAACGCACGAATACGGAAGGTAGGCATGCGAGAACGGGCCATACATATTCAAGTAGGACAGCATGCATATGCACCAAATCCGCAGGTAGGTACTACCTGCTAAAAACCCGAGCGAACAAACGAGATTCAGTGCGGGAAATCCCTTTTACGGAGGCTTGTTTATCGTGAGCATTACAAGCGCGAGGTTACGAGGTCACGTACAAGACGAAGCCACAGAGCCAACAATCGCGCACTAGCTCGTAGTCCTTTGCTCCAACACTCGAATTTACGAGGAAACGCGTTTCGTACTACTGAATCTACTGACTCAGTTTGCGCAATGTACAATTATTTATTTACACTTCTGATTTCGAGGTTTCCTTCGACTCTATTCATTCCACGGTTAATATGGTGAACTTATTAAATTACTCACGTCTATGTGTGGTCAAGAACTTTCTTTTCTATAAGTGAGTACGGTATGCCTGACCGAATATATGCTAACACTACTAACTTCGCTGCAATAGACGATCGTTGCAATAATAATAACAACAATAATATTGTTGCAAGTTTACTTAAATTAGCTTCATTAAATTTGTATACTTTTGTATTGTTAATCTACTTTTAATAAATATCAAAGAAGTTCGATAGATTAAAATTTTCAAAAGTACCATGTTAAATTGATATGGCTACCTCAAGCAAATATGTCAATTCTACCTGTTTGCTAAGTAGTAAATGTTCAAACATAGTTGTAAAAATAAAAATATTTTCTAAATTATAAATAAATGGAAAATATAGAAAATTATATAACAAAAAAAAGTCGTTACATAAATAAAGTGAAATATTGGTTGAATGGAAAGATGAAAGAATGTGACAGTATTGTGTTGAACATTTGTTCAGCCTCGAAACAAAAGTTTTGTTAACGATTCCATTTTATTGTCTGTCGGAAAAATATAATGAAAATCTATACTACGCAAATACTTCACTTTATTGTACAAAACTGTAGTTCTGCCAAAAATATCGGCGTAAAAATATAGATTCCGCATCGCTTTATTTGACTCATAATGAATTTAAGAGGACAAAAATTACGTAATAAGAATCAAAACGTTACGCGAAAATACACCTGGGTATAATAACGATACAATAACTATAACATTAAATAATAAAAAATAATAGCTTAGATAGCGAAAAGGAGAGAAATGAGTACAAAAGAAAGAAAAAAACGAAAAGAAAGAGTGGAAGGAAATGGCGAAAAAGAGAGATGGAAGAAATGCGGTTACGATAGTTGCAGTTTAGAACGGTCGCGCAATCCCCGTGGAAATAGCGCAGGTCAAATGTTTTCCAACATTCAGCCTCCATAATGCGATAGAGATCAAACAGAGACCGTATAAATAAATGGAGGATATTTCCTCGGAATCGAAAATTTTAGAAGCATATGAGTTTCTAGTTTTTGACGTGAAAAATCGTTTTGCAAAATTTTGTGAAAAATTAAACATTAAAGACAAACGTGTATATGAAAGATAACTACAAAAATTTTTTCCCTAATAAAACCTATGAAATTGAATACTCGCATAAAGCCAGGAAAGTAAATTAAATCCGTGATTAAATTTCAGTTAGATTAATGGCGATTGCCGTAAACTTCAAAATTCATGTTTACAAACGATTGTAGTGTGTGGTGTGTTTCTCCCGAAAAAACATAAATGAATAACTAAATACTGAAACTAACCGTAAAAATAAAAACAATGACTTTGAATGGTATTAATAATAAATGCTGCGCATACTATAAATCAGTGATTTGAATAACACAAGAGAACATTGTTTCGTAAAAAATTAGCTATATTTTCGATTATTACCTGCATGTACTTCGCTTAAAAGGGTACTTAAATATATCCACCAGCAATAACGATTTTTAGCTCAATTTATCGTCAAACCGTTGCATTGTCCATTTTTTTTTTACAAACGTCCAGCCCCAAATCATGGCACATAAAAAAACCAAAACAGGCTCCAGACATGCATAAAATATGCCGATGGAAATTGATTGAAAAGTACTAATATGCCATGTCGAATACATCAAAAACGTCCGGACAGGGTAACAATGCATTATGCGCAATTAAGCACACGTTTAAAATCGGCTATAGAAACCCCGTATATCGAATATCGGCGCGGTTCATTACGTAATTCATACTCACAGATACGCAGGCTCGTGCTTTCCCCCTGCAATATTTGGCGCAACCACCGAGTTTATCAAACGCTCAAAACTGTTTGTTCGAGAGGGAAGGAGGGATATACCTTCCATTATCCGATCGTTCGTATCATCAATTAATCAGCCCCATATGCCTGAGTTTAACTCGGTGCACGCATCGATGTATTATAATTTTGACGAATGGTGAAGGGTAGAAAAATGACTGTGGGGCAAAAGCTTTGTCGTGTCGCACGTCGATTTGCCTCTTTCCGTAAGGTGAGTGGAGACATTTCGAGCTTTCTGATACGGGATTTTAATGGGTTTGATTCTTTTACCGTTCGAGTTAGCTGAGTTTCATTTTCATCCAACAGAATACAAAATTAAACATAATTTTTATTTTTTAATTATGGCATACTTAAAAACAAGTATTAAATATTTGTATTATCTTAAACTAAATCTGCTTAAATTTTCATAATAATTCAAGACTTCCATATATACTGATGATAATGAAATAATAATTATTAAATGAAAATGTATTTTGCTTTAAGTTAATGTATCTGATAATACATGAAAAATGTAATTTTAAAAAATAGTTATCTTATATATTCATTAAAATCTTTATTGTCATTGTAAAACAAACGTATTTATTATGAATAACATGAGAACCTTGTTATAAAAATTTTATAACTTTTATGAAAATTCCAAAATTACATTGTTCCTAAAAAAGAATTACTATATCTCTATATTTACATTAAATATGATAGTTCTGACGAAAATTTTTCGAGTTTTCGACTCAAATTTGGGCCAATGAAAATGTTTTGTTAAAAATAATAATAGTATTATAAAAAATTGTTTGAATAATCATTCTATCGTTTGAAAAAAAAACACTTTTAAAGAAAATGCTATTTATTAGGGCAAATGATTTTTGAAAAATTAGCAGCAAGCTCGGACTGAAATACGCTCCAAAAAAACGAGCGCGGTGGCCACAAAAAGGAAAAAAACAAAAGGTAAAAAAAGCTCATTCTACACGTATAAATACGGGCGAACGGTCGTGATGGCTAAAGCTTTGCCGTGTTACGCGTCGCTCTTCATTCATATTCGACGGATTGTGAATTAACCGTGACTGAAATTCGGCGCGTGCGATTCCGCGAGCCGGTCGCGCAACCAAACAACAAAATAAAAATTCAAGAGAGAAAGAAAATGGGATATACCTCTATAGGGCTGAAGAAAAAAGTAGGGAAAAGAGAAGGAAAACCGGAAGAAGCGTGAAAAATGAGTGGATGTATCGCGTATCGATTTCGGTGAGGTCCATTGTTGCCGAGTTCGCGAGAAAAAAAAATAAACGACGACGGCGGCAACGACTATACGGGGCTTGCCCGAACGATTTTGCAAAATATGGCATAATGTGATATTAGCTCTTTTCGCGCCGCCGAGTGATAAATTGATATATCTGAAACGTACGGCCCAGCTTTTATTGTAGACCGTTTAAGTGTGAAATTTCTGATACTTTTGAGTTCATATATTACTTGGAGCATCGTTTTCTTGGTTTCGAGCTTCGTTCCTATTTAGTGGATGCTAAGGTTCGATACGCAATACAATTTGGAGAATAATTCAGAAAAATGTTATACAATACATATAAAACTAATATATAAATATCGTGGAAATAATTATATTATTTAGTGAATTAACAGGATTGTATTAAAGTAATCTGTTTTATTCGTCAAACCAACCAAATTTTGTATTTATTAACACAATACAAAAGACGAAATGTAAATAAAAAAATGTAACGTAAAATATAACTGTAATCCCACCTGAGCGAATCCTGGAAAAAATATAATTCTCATATCCTCATCGATATTTAGTCGTCAGGTTGTTTGTATTTTATTAGTGTTTCGCACCAGTAAAAAAGAGGACACGGTCCACGCTCCATGCACAGGAACCAAATTTTATTACTACCTCCGACACACTGGTGACGCGAGTGGAACCCCCTCGTTATTCGCATACTGTCCTCGAACCACACGCAACGTTTCTCGGAGAGTATACCGAGAGAGCCACCTGTTATTTCGCCGCGAGGCTCGTAAATCTTCGCGGCGAAAACTTGGCAAATAAGAGACACGCGCTCTCGCTATACCCCGGTTTATGTATTTCGGATGACTGTGCATTTGTTATGAGAAGAGCGCGTGGGTGCCGAGAATCGCGCGAACGGTGTATTATACTTCGAGCGTAATAAATCTGTTGAGATAAAGTGGCTTTTCGCTCATTCTCTCTCCTTTCTTTTTTTCATGCTTTTCCTTACCCATCAGTTCAACCTGATAATTTATTACCTTCCTATCTAAAATTTTGCCTAATTCGCCTTTTCGTCCTTTCATACGCGTGTATCATAATGTTGTTCTGCGCGAACTGGGATTGGTATAGAATGGCAACTTTGTAGTGTATGAAATATGACAGCCTATCATTGTGCCTTTGTAAATTTCAGTAGACCAAATTGTGCGAATGAAAATACAAGTTTGACGTGCTAAATTAAACGCTGTGTATTATGCACATAATACAATAATATCTCGAGGGTTTTCCTACATTTATTAACAACGAAATAACAGAGCATATAAACATGAGTAGTAATTACGTAAAATACCGTGATGTGAGTACTGCATTTCTATTTATACAATTTTGATATATTATGTACATATATATATTTTGATATTTTTCGGTGTTTTGCTGTTTCAAATGCATTGAACTACTGTATTCAAATACTGGATACATGTTAATATGACTCCTACTAGTTAAGTGTAATATTGGTTCCCAAAACAAATAAACTTTTATGAGTATTTATTAATGAATATTTGGAAATTATCCGTAAATCTATTGGGTGAGGTGATACTCCAAAGATGTTCTATATAAATGAAGATTATTCGATTGTAAACCAAAAGTCAAACGGCGTATGCAGTGATAACAAAATACTTAAAAAATTAGATTGTTAATATTTTTAACATATTTAAATTATTAATGTAAATGTCAGTTTGATCTTAAAGGTGGAATTTGTCCCGAATATATTTTATGTCGAATAGAAAATAGTGAACGAAAGGGTTAACAACCTATCTCGGAAATAAAGCATTCCGAAGCCCGAGTGGGTAAAATGAGATCAACTATAAACGAAATTATCTGTCAACTAGGATGAAGGAGGTAACGGAAAAAGACGAACTATATAATCAGCGTCAATATACAGTACAACGAATACGAAATCGGTTCAATGAAATTTTCTCGGCTTGAAATTCGGTTATACTTCAAGTTGGAAAGTATGTAATAAGCTAAGAGAAGTGCGAAAATCGTCTACGCCCCAAATTGAAAACTGAATCAAATTACAAGCGGATGGAATTCTTTATCAATTTTATATTTGATCCGATGACGATAATTGGCATCTTGACTTTGGGCAATGTCAGGAATTTATTAAAATTATTAACTTGAATCCGAGAATTGATCATTTTATCAACTGATATTTATTTTCATTACGTTAATTGCATTTAAATTTAAATTTGTCGATGTAATTTATCGCAATTGTGTTTATTACTGATTGTGATAAAATTATTAGGAGATGTCTTTATAAAAAGAAAAATGTTATATTCTAAGCGCAAATATACAATAACTACACACACACACATATGATAATATATTCTGAGTATACTTAAGTTTTTTTATATATTTATACATTTGCGTACGAAATTAATGTGTGTGTTTTTTTTATTTCAGGTGAGTTCAATCATCAATCGGTTAACGGTGATACATTTAAAAGCCAATTAGTAAGTAGCGAATTAAAAATATAGTCTGCTACATTTAGGTATGCTATATACATACCAATATAATTATAAACATAATTTTACCGGGACATAAAATCTCGAATTTATCATTAAGCGATTTACCCATTTTTGTTACTACTGATAATTCGAAATATAAAAATACGTTTTCAAAACATATATAGCATTGTGCGCATAATTTTTTATTAATATTATCCATGTTATAGTGTTTTTAATAATATCCATGTTATAATATTTTAAAAATATTACCCAGTTTCCTTATGATTATTCAAAAACTTTACGGTATAAATAAACAATAGTTAATTGAATTTTCTAAAACATTGCCGAAACAGGAAGAATAGAAAAAAAGGTTTGCGCGTAGAAAGTATGTGAATACATTCTATAAAAGCGTTAAAAAAGCGAATTTTAGCGTTGAAATAATTCATCAAAATATAAAACAATATATATATATATGTATGTATGTATGTATGTATGTATGTATGTATGTATGTATGTATATGTATATACGTAAAAATGAAATCAAGGCTTCACGGTAAATTGATTTGATAAAATCAATAGCGCATAGCGATACGAACAAATCCATTCGTAACCCTTATAACCTCCCACCGTATCAACGCATCACTTCTTCAAAAAAAAGAAAAAAAACACGTCCACACGCAAATGTTGAAATGACTTTTTCTCTCTTAAAAAAATGCTCAACTAGAGAAAATAAAATCAATGTGACTGAAAGAGATAAGTAGCCTAAGCGAAAAAAAGATCAGTATAACCTGGATTATAATAAGAGATGACCAATATAAATTCCGTTATCTGGGTTTATCGCAATATATATTTTCTACCCTATTTTCCAAATGACATGCGTATTTAAATATTTGCTAGGTTTTATGACTCGAGTGGATTTCTTTGACGTCCGTTTCCATCTTCCTTGATTGGAAAGATCGATCGGACTGCTGAGCTTTCGATAAAAATGAAATGAAGTAATATCAGCTTAATTGAAATAAATTACTAATTTTTATTATTTACAAAGTAAAAGTACAACCGTTATTACCGAGTAATTTATCTACAAGCAATTTATATATAAAGTCAGATGAACGTTAAAAATTGAACGTCAATTTATTTTTATAAAATGAAATAATACTCTCTACAAAAAACGTTCCATAAAATCGTGGAGTCTTCAAACGGTTACATGAAAAGCATAAACTGTACGTACTAGTATTGTTTTAACTTTTTTATAGGTTTAAAAACGATTATAATAACACAAAAATGCGTGAGATTACGTATATTTGAAAAAATTTGTAAATATTTGTGACGTGGTATTCGCGAACCCGGTATAATTAATTATTATTAATAATTAAAATTAACCGTTGGGCCGCGTTGCCCAATACCGCGCACACAATTAATTTATTTATCCGAACTGCGGCTGTCGCCAGGAACGCGAGTTCGCTGGGACGTACGGTATGGAGGATTCGGGCGATCCTCCTTGCCTCGACACGATGTATAAATTATTAAAATGTCGGCGGGAGCGGGAAAAATAAAAGAAACACAATAAATTAAAATAAAATTGAATAAAACATTTATTAAATGTATTTACTTAACAATTGGCCATCCAGGCCGTGTGCCGCGACAAATATTGCTTCGCGCGGGCGGAAGTCCGGGAGTCAACCGGATCGAGATCCTCGCCTGCGGTTGACTCCTTCCTGAACTCCGCTATTCGGGTACCGGCGTACCCGAATACACTCCCGATGTACTCACACACATACACTCGGGGAAAGGGGGGAACGCGCGGTAATACAAGAGGACTTACCGGGGTGCGCCCCGTGGATGGCCCAGCCGATCCTTGTCCCTGTGTCCTCCTGGGCAACGGAGGACGACGTCGGCTGCGGTGGTGGAAGGCGGCCCTGTGCCGCGGCGAGTGCCTCGCGAACCGCGTCCGCACTCACACAACACTTCCCGTCCTTGCTTACACTCACCACGTCACTCGCGGCTCACTCACGAGGATGTCAACCCGGAACTCGACGGCTTTGCGCCTCACGCGCCTTTTCTCAGCCGGAAAACTTTCGATCGGTCCGGTTATAGTTTGTCCGCCTCGAGCGGCGGATCGGGACATACTGCTTAGGCAATCGCCTAATTTTCGAAAAAGGGATGAGAGTGGGGAACACACACACACTCGCGCTCTCATCCCTACGTACCATTGCGCGCGTAATTGTACACTTCGATCGACGTAAACAAATGTCGTCGGTTGGCCTTGACATACCAAAGGCTCCGACGACTTACATTTAACAGAATTTAAATGCTTCGTTTGCCGCGAAAAGATTGTGTGACGATTTCCGTCACAAAGCCCCCCCCTAGACTCTACTTCCCTCGGGAAGGCCGAGTCGAAAGAAGGCACAATCTATTCGCGACCGCGCGCTGTCCTCTTCTCTCTTCAATCAGTGGCGGGAAGGGATGCGGTCCTTGAGGATACGGACCACCTCCTGTCCTACATCTCGTGCCACATCAGCTGGGAGATTGGCAGCAGCCTCCAGCAACATACGACATTCCCTGAGAATGTCCGCCTCGTTGCTGGATTGTGCTGTCGACCCAGCTGAAGAAGCCGATACCTCCGAAGATGTACGGGGTTTAGACCCACTTCCCGACTTTGGTGTCGGCTGACGAGATGGCCCAGCCATCCTCGTAGCGTCGACTTCCATCGGGGTGGGTCGTCGCAAGTCGCTAGGCCGAGCCTTCTGCGACTGCTCCCCACGAGGTTTCGGAACAGAGGTCTTGGTCTTACCCTTTCCACTGACTCGTTGGACAGGGACTGGCTGAGCCCCGCTCTCTTCGCGTCCCTGCCTTCCTGCTTCCGCTGCTTGGTCGCTGGTCGAGGGAGCGTTCAGGCTTTCTCTGTACTCCCTCGACTTCTGGTCCGCTTTGGCTTGGACGACCGCACTTAGGGCTGCCTTCACTTGCTCGAAGGGCCCCGTGGAATCCAAGCCAAATGCAGCGGCCTGGCGGCGAGTCGCCTCTTCCACACGGCGACCCACCACCACTTCCGCATAGGAAGGTTTGTTGCTGGAAGGCTTCACACACGAGCCCTTCCTAGCGCCTTCCTTGCGGGTGGGCGTCTCCACCCGTCGCTTCTTCGACTCCTTCGGACCTGCCCGTGGCGTTGGTCGCTTCGGTGCCTGTGGCGAGACAGGGACCTTAGCGGCCGGTGCAACGGGGTTAGATGGCGCGAAGGGGGAGTAGCCCCGTTCTCGGACCCACAAATCATGCGGCTCCGAACATCTGGGGCACTCCCTCACAGTCACCCCTCGGCGTCCGCAATTAAGACAGTATGTCTTTTGCGAAATCGCACACTCCCGGTGACTGTGGTCGCTTGCCCAGCAATTGTAGCAGGCGTTTTTAGGGGGATCTACCGACCGATCGAATGGTATTGCTACCAATCGTCGGAGGACAATTCCCCTAGTAATGACCGGGCCGGATGTAGATGACCCAGTCTTCGCCTGCTTGGGTAGGGACTCGACCCCAACATCGAGTTTCCCTGCTCGTGATGGACCTACGGCAGGTGTCCCTGCTTCCGAGAACGGCCGAATCGTTGCTCGGGGTGGGGCGGGGACTCCTGATTCGTAGTCGTCCATCGTCAATTGCCTGTTGCCGCTAGATTTCTTCTTCTTGCGGCGTGGGCGATTTGCGGCGACGGACTTCTGCTGCTCCCGTTCTGCCTCACGCAGCTCCTCAGCATATTCTGCGGGGTAGATGTTGGCGGATGGCCCCGGTACTAATACCGCAGGCACATCCACTTCCATCTGCTCCACTGGGGTTGACTCAGCCGACGAAGTGAGGTCCACCGTTGAGGCAAGTGGTGTCCCTTCCAACTCCACTAGCACCTGATCGATGTCCCGCACCGACTGGGCACATCCAGCGAGCGGGTCATCTGCAGGTACCTCGAAGCCTTCGGGAGACACCGGAGTTACCTCGTTAGTGGTCTCCAAAGTCGGTGGGCTTTCCCCCAACAGTATGAGCTGAGGTGGAGATGGAGTGACGCCGTCTCCTGCCTCCAGGTCTCGGGCGTCCGGCGATATTGCGCGACGATTTCTGGCCGCCTCCTTCTCAAACCGGCGGTGGCCTTCTTCGTCGCGCTCGATCGCTCTT
Organism: Theocolax elegans; assembly: GCA_026168455.1. NCBI lineage: Eukaryota > Metazoa > Arthropoda > Insecta > Hymenoptera > Cerocephalidae > Theocolax > Theocolax elegans. Next base: position 95,925,835 of record CM047425.1, read on the forward strand.
TGTTGGAGCATCTGCTCCGTCAGGGCGATCAACTCGCCGTTTGGGTCCATCTGGGAGCTGAAATAAAACAGAAGCTTATTAGTCATAATTAAAATATAAATTACGAATAAGGGAGAATTGCCCATTCACTCACACACAAGTATTCTCAAATATCACTCTCTCAATGCATGGCATACAGTTACCAGGCCCAACCTTCGATAACTGTTCTCATGCAACCGATACGCAACCCTTACTGCTTTACTTGACAACCCGAGGTGGTACATATCTTTTTACATCAGATATGTGTACCTCGGTCCGTTTCCGACCGGACTCTTCTAGTCTCAGAATTACTGGAGATAGTACTTCTTTAACTTCGAAGGGTCCGCTTTGGCTTGGACGACCGCACTTAGGGCTGCCTTCACTTGCTCGAAGGGCCCCGTGGAATCCAAGCCAAATGCAGCGGCCTGGCGGCGAGTCGCCTCTTCCACACGGCGACCCACCACCACTTCCGCATAGGAAGGTTTGTTGCTGGAAGGCTTCACACACGAGCCCTTCCTAGCGCCTTCCTTGCGGGTGGGCGTCTCCACCCGTCGCTTCTTCGACTCCTTCGGACCTGCCCGTGGCGTTGGTCGCTTCGGTGCCTGTGGCGAGACAGGGACCTTAGCGGCCGGTGCAACGGGGTTAGATGGCGCGAAGGGGGAGTAGCCCCGTTCTCGGACCCACAAATCATGCGGCTCCGAACATCTGGGGCACTCCCTCACAGTCACCCCTCGGCGTCCGCAATTAAGACAGTATGTCTTTTGCGAAATCGCACACTCCCGGTGACTGTGGTCGCTTGCCCAGCAATTGTAGCAGGCGTTTTTAGGGGGATCTACCGACCGATCGAATGGTATTGCTACCAATCGTCGGAGGACAATTCCCCTAGTAATGACCGGGGCCGGATGTAGATGACCCAGTCTTCGCCTGCTTGGGTAGGGACTCGACCCCAACATCGAGTTTCCCTGCTCGTGATGGACCTACGGCAGGTGTCCCTGCTTCCGAGAACGGCCGAATCGTTGCTCGGGGTGGGGCGGGGACTCCTGATTCGTAGTCGTCCATCGTCAATTGCCTGTTGCCGCTAGATTTCTTCTTCTTGCGGCGTGGGCGATTTGCGGCGACGGACTTCTGCTGCTCCCGTTCTGCCTCACGCAGCTCCTCAGCATATTCTGCGGGGTAGATGTTGGCGGATGGCCCCGGTACTAATACCGCAGGCACATCCACTTCCATCTGCTCCACTGGGGTTGACTCAGCCGACGAAGTGAGGTCCACCGTTGAGGCAAGTGGTGTCCCTTCCAACTCCACTAGCACCTGATCGATGTCCCGCACCGACTGGGCACATCCAGCGAGCGGGTCATCTGCAGGTACCTCGAAGCCTTCGGGAGACACCGGAGTTACCTCGTTAGTGGTCTCCAAAGTCGGTGGGCTTTCCCCCAACAGTATGAGCTGAGGTGGAGATGGAGTGACGCCGTCTCCTGCCTCCAGGTCTCGGGCGTCCGGCGATATTGCGCGACGATTTCTGGCCGCCTCCTTCTCAAACCGGCGGTGGCCTTCTTCGTCGCGCTCGATCGCTCTTTGTTGGAGCATCTGCTCCGTCAGGGCGATCAACTCGCCGTTTGGGTCCATCTGGGAGCTGAAATAAAACAGAAGCTTATTAGTCATAATTAAAATATAAATTACGAATAAGGGAGAATTGCCCATTCACTCACACACAAGTATTCTCAAATATCACTCTCTCAATGCATGGCATACAGTTACCAGGCCCAACCTTCGATAACTGTTCTCATGCAAACCGATACGCAACCCTTACTGCTTTACTTGACAACCCGAGGTGGTACATATCTTTTTACATCAGATATGTGTACCTCGGTCCGTTTCCGACCGGACTCTTCTAGTCTCAGAATTACTGGAGATAGTACTTCTTTAACTTCGAAGGGTCCGTCATACTTTGGTGCAAGCTTAGCAGATATGCCCTTCGCACCTTGGGAAAGCGTTCGGCACTTCCTCATGACTAGATCTCCGACCTGAAACGAGGCAATACGTCTGTTTCTATTGTAGGTCTTTTCTTGACGTCTTTGCTCCTCGTCAATGTATTTCTTGACTAAGTCGCGTAGAGCATCAAGTCTTTTAAGACGATCTAGCCATACTTCGGGATTGTCCAGGATCTTAAATTCCCGTTTTTCCACTTCCCTGCGGAGACTCTTCACAGGTTGTGGATGACGCCCGAAGTTTAAGAACGCGGGTGAGACTTTGGTACTCGACTGCATTGCCGTGTTTATTGCATGACGAAATTCGTGCAAATGTGTGTCCCACCCACGATGATCCGAATCCACAAACGTCGCAATCATCGTTTTTAACGTTCTATTTGTTCTCTCCACTGGGTTGGCTTGTGGTCGGTAAGGAGGGGTTCTGACATGTTTTATGCCATACTCCTCCAGCATTCGCGACATGATGCCGTTGATGAACTCCGTCCCATTATCCGTTATTAGGAAATCTGGCGTTTCCCAACGGAAGACTACGAGTTCCTCGAATGCTTTCGACACCGACTTACCGGTCGCCGTACGTAATGGTTTGAGCTCTATCCACCTTGTAAACAAGTCTTGAAATACTATGATGTATTTGTATTGACTTTTACTACGTGGAAGCTCCATTACGTCTGCTGCCACAACAGCCCAGGGTCTCTCAATGTTACGTTTACCCATCAAGCCTTGAGGACCTGCTTGAGACGTCTTATAGCTCTGACAGATCAGACACTGTAAAACAAATTGGCGGGTATCGTGGTAGATACCTGGCCAATAATAGTCTCTCGCAACACGTTCGTAAGTCTTTTCAACTCCCATATGACCCATGGATGGGTGGAAATGAGAATCTACTAAGACTCGGTTCCTCTGCTCTAAGGGTAGAACAAGGCGCCAGCCTTCTTCTCGTTCTGTTACAGAGTCCAAGAGTTTATCACTTGTAAAACGATATAGCATATCATCCTCAATTTTCCACTCCGGAAATTTCTGAGGGCATGAGCGTACATCGTTTAACCTAGCAATATACCATGGGTCTGTAATTACTTCGAACGAGGCAATCTCTTCTTCGTCGGGGTCTGGGTTGACGGCACGAGAAAGCGCGTCCGGGACATAGTGCAAGGCTCCTTTCTTATGCACTATTTCAAAGTCCCATTGCTGCATTTCAAGTATCCATCGTGCCAACCTACCCGACGGCTCTCTGAGATTTTTGAGCCATTTGAGAGCACTATGGTCGGTCACAGCCGTGAATCGATAGGCCTCAATATATGGTCTCAATCTCTTAATAGCCCATATGAGGGCCAAGCATTCTTTTTCCGTCGTCATGTAATTACGTTCAGCGCGATTTAATAATCGGCTGACGTAGACAATCGGATGCTCGAAACCCTCGTCGTCCAGTTGCGTCAACACCGCACCTATTGCTAAGTCACTAGCGTCACTTTGGACGGTAAATGGCTTAGAAAAGTCTGGACGGGCTAGTACAGGCGCTTCAGCTAACGCAACTCTAAGCTGACAGAACGCCTCCTCCTGCTCCTCGCCCCAATCCCAAGCCTGGTCTTTACGCAGCAACTTGGTAAGGGGAGCTTTAATGTCAGCTTCTCGATTAATGAATCGAGAGTACCAGCCTACCATCCCGAGAAAGGATCTCAGCTGTTTGACATTACGAGGAGTAGGGTAATTAAGGACTGGAGCGACTCGTTCCTCGTCAGGCCTCAAGCCGTTCGCGTCCAATTTGTACCCAAGGAACGTTACGCTGGAACAACAGAACTCACACTTCTCTCGATTCACTTCGAGTCCAGCGTCATTCAACGTCCTTAGTACGTATTCGAGCCATTTCAGATGGTCCTCAAAAGTTTCGGTAATGACGATCAAGTCGTCTAAATAACCAAACACATGAGGTTCCACCTTAGGCCCGAAAATTGCATCTATAAGCCGTGCAAAGGTCATAGGAGCATTCATGAGGCCAAAAGGCATTCTCGTGAACTGCCACAGCCCCGACCCTGGTACAGCAAATGCAGTATAATGCCGGCTCGCCTCGGCCATTAATATTTGGAAGTACGCTTTCTTAAGATCAATTTTCGATATATACCTTGCATTATGCAGCTTATCCAATATGGTATCCATATTAGGAATTGGATAAGAATCACGTTTTGTGACTGCATTAAGGTCTCGAAAATCGATACAGAAGCGATAACTTCCTTCGTCCTTTCGAACGATGACCGGAGCAGCTGACCAATCACTCGCACTCGGTTCAATAATGCCCTTGTCAAACATCTTTTTGACCTCACTCTGGGCAAATTCGAGGACCTTGGGAGACATACGTCTTGGCTTATGACGAACCGGTCTTGCACCAGGATCAACCTCTATGTGGTGCTCCGTTAACGTCGTAAAGCCGTGGACGTCTCCCGAGGGCAAGAGTAGGCTTTCAACTAACTCTTTGACTTGTTTCCGCTGGTCGTCCTGTATCTCAATTATACCAGCACATTCAGCGGAAATCCTCGAATCGATGTCATGAGATGTATCTCTGACGAAGTGTCTCCAATCACTCTCGCCAATACGCCAAATAGCTTCGCCTAGTTTGACTTCCATATTCCAATGTTGTAGAAAATCCATACCGAGAATGATGGAATGCTCAATATTCTCTACAATTCTCAGTTGGATATTGCCATCAAGGCCTTCTACACAGAATAGGATGTCAATTAGGCCAAGGACTTTAAGAGCTGGTCCAGCCACACCTTTCACGATAACCTTGACAGGTCTCCATTTAAACTTGTACTGTTCGACAACATCTGATCGTACAAGAGAGACCATGGCGCCAGGATCGAAAAGTGCTTTAAAGTCCTTTCCACCGAGTCGTACCAAAAAGAATAGCCGGTTATCCGATTGGATTCCAGCAATTATCTGATCGGTTTGACTATCGTCGTTAGGAGTCGATGCCGTGTGCGTCATTTTAGACGTACTTGGTACGGCATCTGCCCCCCCCTGAACTGTACTTCTCGGCAACGAGCTTGTACGGTTCATGTTATGCACACCATCGACAACTACCTTCTCCACCAAGGGCTCGTTGTTGAGGACAATTTCCTTCTCCACCAAGGGCTTCTTGTCCTCATTACTAGGTGTGTCACAACGGGGTGACGATGAGCAACAACCAAGGTCGTTCACTCCGATGGTGCTAAGCGGCTGAGATAACGATCTCTTAACGCTTTCTTCACCAATAATATCTCTGCTATCAGAGTATATTTGCCTTTGGAGTTCCTTAGACCAATCTTTAGCCTCACGCTTTTGTTGGTCTAATAAGGTTCCTTGTTCTGTTTTACCTTGCAAAGCTCGGGTGGGATTGACAGGTTGTGTTCTAAGAACTTTTCCATCTGTCGAATCCCCAGAACGTTTAGAATCCTTACACTCAGACTTACTTTCGACACCAATTTCGGTCTGAGAGGGAATTTGATCTCCGTTAAGGACTTTAGAGAAGTCAGCAAATGATTTGCTAGACTTCTTAAAGAGTTTAGAGGGTTCTCCAACCTTAAACTCTTGCCCTTGTAAACCATGCGGTTTACTTACTGCAGTGCAGGGCGCCCGGGGCAGCTCGGGTGCCCTGCGTTCAGGTTTCCCACGTTTTGGAGGAACCTGACGCAGTTAGGACATGTTTGGAGTGTAACGCCACTAGTTCCACACAGCTGGCACTCCTTTGCTACCAATTCGGTAGAGCACTGCTCAGCGGAGTGCCCAATGTTTCCGCATCGGTAGCATGTTCGGCTCGGGCAATCCGACGACCTATGACCGACTTTTTGGCATGTGAAACACACGCCGACAAAGTTGGTACTCAGGTTCGTTGGATTTACTGCCGTCGCCTGTGGTTGCACAAACCTCACCAGGTTTTGTGCCATTTGTGGGACAAAAACGTTTTGCTGGGGCAGTTGAGAATTCGTCAAAACACGTCTCTCTCTTTTGCCCGAGCTCTGTTTTTGTTGCCCAGGTGACTGTTGAGAACCAGGCACATACGATAAGGATTTCGAATTGGAGGCACTCACTCCGTTATTCGATTTGCCGTATCGTTTCTGAAAACTATTAGCGACGTTGGAAGTACCGTAGACAGCGGCTGCTTCGTATTCGCTTGAAGAAGAGTTTGGCGAGTTTTTCGCACTTTTCTTGCTCTTCTTCTTAATAGTTTTCTTAGACGACTGTTTATCCGAATGAGAAGACTCATCCTTACTCTTTTCGGTAACAGTCGCCACTTTACCCGAAACTCGTGCTGCACCACTCTGTTTCGGAAAAGCTTCTGGTACGAGCTTCTCGCGTTTAACGTTGGAACTGGAAAATTTCGTGTCCCATGTTAAATGCTGCTCGTACTCTTTACCGTAGCTTGTCAAATCAGAGAAATTCCTGATTTGTCGTACTGGTATGTACCTACGGTAATCTGGCCTCATCTGCGAGTAGGCCATCTTCACCTGTTGTTCTAATGAAGGAGGGCATTTAAACTTATTCACGATCGCTCTGAAACAGTTCAAGAACGTCGTAGCCTTTTCTCCCTCATTTTGTGTTCTTGATCGAAGTTCCATGAGTAAATCTTCGTCATTTATTATACGGCCATACTCATTTAGGAACTCGATTTCAAAATCACGCCAATCTCGAAGAGATGGCTGAACTGTTCTATACCAGAACAGTGCTGATTTTGAGAACACATTGGGCAGGGCACTGAACATCCTGCGATCTGAGAACTCGTTGTCATTTCTGAAGTCGTGCAAACGGTTCAGAAATTCTTCTGCGTCCTTTTTGGTCTCACCATCAAAGGACATGTTCCAGATACGCAGCTCTCGTGCGCACCCTGTCCGATCGTGCGTTCGGTTATCGTCTTCACGATACCTTGGCCTGGCTTCGTAGGACTCTCTTTCCCGACGGTCGTCTCTATTATCCGTCCGGGAACTCCTACGCCTGCTGGTAGAAGGATTCCTATTCTCTTGTCGGCCTTCAGCCGCCCTACGAGAATCGGATCTCCTACGAGCAGGTTCGCGATCAGACTGATACCCATCGGACGAATCCGTCTGAGTGCACTGATCGCAAGTGGCCACCGCACGATTCTCTCGAGGCGTTTCTCTACGTCTGTCCGACCTCTCTCTGTGACCTTGCTCCGAAATTTCCGGCTGTGCTCGGTCGTCGAGTTTACGGTTGGACTGACGTTTATGAGTACGTCTCTCCGTACAGTTGTCACGACGTTCATCGTCGCTTGAGGCTCTACTCACAGAACGATGGTGTCGTGAATTTCTGTTTGGAGTCGTGTACTCACGCCTCTCTCTTCTATCTTGTCCTTCACAAGTCTTAGAAGAGGTCTCACGACGTCTCTGTTCAAATCTCGGTTTTTCGTAAGATTGAACACTGACGTCATTAGGAAGGTCATATCCATTCCTATCATCAACAAATTGACGTTCGGTTGTATTAGCTTCAGGTTGCCTGTTGTCGTATTGTCTAGAGGTGTATCCTCGTGACGTACGACGGTCGGCTTCCGTCTGCGAACCCAAGTCAAAATGTTGTGTTGGCACTTCACTCTCTCTAGTGCCAAGATGTCCACTGTTTCTCTGCCCTTCAATTGGGAGGTAATGTGCGGGTGCATAAAAACCTCCGAGTTGAGCAGTCGTCACGGTCGTAACCGTCGACGTAGTGGTTGTGCACGAGGTTGCAGCCACCGAAACAGGAACATAAGGGATTGCAGTCGTGGTCATGTTAGCTGCCAGTACCTCACCAAACCGTTTAGGTATAGCGCCTGTTGATGCCAACCTCGGGCTCTGTGCAGTACTCATTGGCGAGTTTCTAGACAGACCACTTGGCGACAGAGCTCCATCTTCCTCAGGGATAGGTGCTCTGTCACTAGCAACCCTTTCGCGATCCGACATTTCGGACTCGCAGGAAACTTCCGTTCCTGATGGGACCACACTCCCTTTCCTGGAACGAGGTTTCCTAATTTCCCATAGTACCTGACATACTAGAGGTTTATGTGCAGGCTCTGCCCTTACATTCTCATCGTATTCAGGGAACCATGGTATTTCCAGATTAATGTCTACACATCTTATCCGGTGACGCAAAAGGCGTTCGCGGCACTCCGCCTCTTCGCCATTTGCGTTTAAACTTAGATGCTCCAATTGGGCATACACTGCCTCAATCGGAAGCTTCTTCGTTTCCCGACGAATATCCCTAGCTATGCGTGATTCACGCATAAGCTGGGCCATTCGGGCTTCATAGCTGCTGGCCATTATTTTTTTGACCAGCAGCAGCCGACGTGTTACGTCGGGAGAAGTACTCTCAACCGGGATTTCAGATGAAATCCCTAGTGTTTCAAATACTTCGGAAGTATCCAATTTTCAATTGGAAATTATTTTATTGGACTCACCACAATAAAATAATTATTACTCCCAACGAGTAAAAAAAAATTTGGTGTCGGCTTAATTACAATATCTTGTAAAAATGCACCGACTAGTGTACCAACAAAATTAATTCACTTAATTAAAATCCAAAAGATTTTCTTTAAAAGGAATTTATTTCGTCCTTAGAAGGACAAGATAATTAAATTTTGTTGGTTAAAGTTGTGACAAATCACACACTTAACACTTGCCCAAATTAAAATTAATTATTTAACTTGCTCACAAGTCTAAATAATTAATGTTTATAATAGTGTCTTGTGACTCACACGCACCAAGACTCTATACAATTGCTTCTGCAAGCAAAAATAATTAATTATTAACAAAAAGAAATCCTTAAATTATTTCAATATCGTCGGTAATTTACCAGTAATGGTAAATTTAACGATTTCCCAAAATATCTCTCTCACCAGTTATAATCCAAAAGATTCCACACTGGCGAAAAGAATTTATTTTGTTGTGGAAAATGAAATAATTAAAGTTTCAATCTATTAATAAATACAGAACAATAAATTATAAAGGAAGAAAAGACAAAGAAAAAAATTAAATTATTTATCTCACTAACGAGCCTAAATAATTAATTTTAAAATAAATATAAAAATAAATACAGTGTCTTGTGATTCACACACACCAAGACACTATTTATTATTTTGCTTTTCCAAGCCCAAAACAACAAAAAAAATTTCCTTTATAATTTATACTACACAACAAACACAAATTTAATTAAATTATTTCAACGGTAGGTTTGCAACAAAATAATTATTTCACTAATTGTCGTCCCAAACGACAATTTTTAGCGAAATATATTTATTTTATCCTAAGAAGGACTAAATAAATAATTTATGTTGCTACCAAGTTGAAATAATTTATATTTCCCTTTTTTAACTAAATTGAACGAAAAGGAAATGAAAATTTAATTATTTAACTTGCCAACAAGTCTAAACAATTAAATTTATACACCGAATTAATTTTACTCAAACACACCAAAAAAAAAATTATAACCAATTATTTAACTAACAAACAAGTCTAAATAATTGGCAAAAATGTGTGGAGATATAATTTAAACACACAAAAAAGAGAAAAGAAAGTTTTTAACATATATTAAAATTTCACAGCAAATAACGAATACGAAATATTAGGTTAAATGCCGATCATTAAAATACATGCAAAAAAAAATTCAATTATTTAAGTCACTCTCGAGTCTAAATAATTATATTTTACAACTCTCGTATCTTTGCGGAACAATCACACAAAGGTACTTAACATTAATTGTTTAACTTGCAACAAGTCTAAACAATTAACACGAGTTATAAAAAAAAAAATTTTCTCACACTCAAAGATTTACAAAAATATATTACAAGTATCGTGAACCGTAATACTCAATAAATACAAAGTATTAAATTAAGTAATTACGGTCAGACAATTGTAATACAACAATAATTTTAATTATTTTACTCACACACGAGTTTAAATAATTAATCCTACAACTATTGTAACTTTGCGGCCGATTCACACAAAGTTACTTACTGTTAATTATTTAACTTGCAAACAAGTCTAAATAATTAACAATAGTTGTAAAATATATTGTATACACAAATAAAATTATACATATATTATATAAATAAATAGTAATAAATAATATACGAATATTAAATTAAAATTACTACTATTATAATATATGTGGGTCAGGGAGGGGAGAAAGTAACAAAGAAATTTCTCTCTCGAACTCAAAAAAAACCAATTGAATTGCCGCGTCCCGTATATAAAGATAAATTAAAATTATTTTAAAATTTTCTTTAAAAGGGAGGAGGGGTGGGGCAACTACCTCTCCCGAAAGAATCTATTTTAATCTCTCACACACCATAAATATAAAATAGACCCCGCGCGGGAACGAATCTATTTTATTAGAACGAAATAAAATAATTCGCCGCAGTGGTTTCTATCGGCGAAACCAGCTGCAAAGACTTATACACGCGAAGGGGCTAGGCGATCGCGCTATCTCTCTCACTCACACACCTATAGCCCGCCTAGCACCTACTCCGATCCCCCGCGACTAGGGATTCTCTCTCTCACTCCCACTCGCGGGCGCAATCGGAGAGAGCCGATGATGATCGGCTCTCGCAAAGTCTTTCCCGTTCGCTATTCGGGGGGGATTCTCGCTGCCCGCGATCCGCGGCGCAAGCTACTCTCTCCCTACTTTGCCGCTCCCATACAAGCTAGGCAAAGTTCTCCCGTCAAGCTTGCGATCGAGAGAGACCGATCTCGGTGAGATCGGGCGCTTCCGGCTAAACACGGTCGCGCGCGAACTCTCTCTCGATATACCGGTGTATACCTCTCCTCGGATACCCGAGCAAGAGGGGGAATACTCCGGTATAGAGACGCGTCTCACACGCCGTCTCTCGCGCTCTCTCTCTCTCTCTCTCTCACTCTAACTCGTATAACTCACTCTCTCTCTCTCTCTCTCTCTCTCTCTCTTTACCCGCTCCGTTTCGCCGCGACACTGCTCGCGCGCGAAAATATGGCCGACAATTTTACATTAATTTAAAATCGTTGAGGACGAAACCGAACGTCCTGTCACGGTCGCCATTTGTGACGTGGTATTCGCGAACCCGGTATAATTAATTATTATTAATAATTAAAATTAACCGTTGGGCCGCGTTGCCCAATACCGCGCACACAATTAATTTATTTATCCGAACTGCGGCTGTCGCCAGGAACGCGAGTTCGCTGGGACGTACGGTATGGAGGATTCGGGCGATCCTCCTTGCCTCGACACGATGTATAAATTATTAAAATGTCGGCGGGAGCGGGAAAAATAAAAGAAACACAATAAATTAAAATAAAATTGAATAAAACATTTATTAAATGTATTTACTTAACAATTGGCCATCCAGGCCGTGTGCCGCGACAAATATTGCTTCGCGCGGGCGGAAGTCCGGGAGTCAACCGGATCGAGATCCTCGCCTGCGGTTGACTCCTTCCTGAACTCCGCTATTCGGGTACCGGCGTACCCGAATACACTCCCGATGTACTCACACACATACACTCGGGGAAAGGGGGGAACGCGCGGTAATACAAGAGGACTTACCGGGGTGCGCCCCGTGGATGGCCCAGCCGATCCTTGTCCCTGTGTCCTCCTGGGCAACGGAGGACGACGTCGGCTGCGGTGGTGGAAGGCGGCCCTGTGCCGCGGCGAGTGCCTCGCGAACCGCGTCCGCACTCACACAACACTTCCCGTCCTTGCTTACACTCACCACGTCACTCGCGGCTCACTCACGAGGATGTCAACCCGGAACTCGACGGCTTTGCGCCTCACGCGCCTTTTCTCAGCCGGAAAACTTTCGATCGGTCCGGTTATAGTTTGTCCGCCTCGAGCGGCGGATCGGGACATACTGCTTAGGCAATCGCCTAATTTTCGAAAAAGGGATGAGAGTGGGGAACACACACACACTCGCGCTCTCATCCCTACGTACCATTGCGCGCGTAATTGTACACTTCGATCGACGTAAACAAATGTCGTCGGTTGGCCTTGACATACCAAAGGCTCCGACGACTTACATTTAACAGAATTTAAATGCTTCGTTTGCCGCGAAAAGATTGTGTGACGATTTCCGTCACAATATTGTCTACTATAAATGTTTTATTCTTAAAAGACCTAAATAGACAATAAACAAGAAAGCTCTTAAAATCTAAGTTAATTAAGCTATAAAAGTAAAATGTATCGACAGACTTTAAAAAGCACGAGTACTAAGTGACTAACGCTTGAAAAAGCTCCGGAAAAGGGGTTGCACATCGTAAAAATTCACATCGACGGAAGGAAGAAAAAAGTCAGTTTTCGCCATCACGGCTCTTTCCGGATCCACGCACATATCTACGCCCTGAAAAGCTCACAAAAATTTTTAAATATCCTGGAACTTGGAACAACGTAGTGGGCTTGAAAAAAAAGGAGATCCATCGTAAAATCTTTACACAATACAGGACGAAATATAAACTTACACAAAACCCGTATGTGCCCTAAGAGTATACGGAAAAGGCCTTAGCGATACAGTGTTTGCAGAGCTTTAAATTCTCTTGCTCGTGGCTTTCAACCTCGCTTCTATGGAGCGATTGCGCGCGATTATTATTCGGCTGCTCGCGCGGGTGACACGTACGATGAGGCCCGCGGCTGTACGTCGACCTGAAAAGATGAGCATACGAGATGCGCGTCTATTTCGCCAAGACACGCGGGGGCGACTTTACCAAGCTCAATTTTTACTTCACCTTGAGCTTTTCAAGTATGACTGCGTTTCATGAATTTAGAAGACTGGAACTACGGTTTTTAGGTGATTTTTTATATACATCTGGTGCGCAGGTTCATTTTGATGCATTTTGAAAATGTAGTTGAAATACGTCAAAAATTTTCGATTTAAAGTATGTTTCAGTGAATTTTTTCAATTTCTCTGCATCAAGTGAAATTTTGAGCTTTTTCAACATTTTTATATCTTTACAGGCATTACATTCTCTAATTCATTTATTTTAAAAATTTTACTCTTTCCTTCTTCTGTTTTCCGTTATTACATATCGTATTAACTATGAGGCATACAGTATAAACTTTTTTGATTCATTAAGGAATTTGTATAATTTTCGTATATAAAAACTGAACGGATGTCTGCATATAAAGCAAATTTTAAACTAGGTGAACAAATAATTGTTTGATTATAACCCAGTCAATAATTAGAAATTCCATACACTCATTGAAATATAATTTTATCAATTACATTCTTTAATTAATCAATAAAACTGTGAAATTTTCATAATTCATTTTAGAATACAATTAGCGCTTGTATGTATGTGTGTATGCATGTGTGTACGGGTGTGTGTATCCTTTGTAAGTAAATGAAATAATTGAATTATATAAAAAAATATTCAACGCATATTGAATAAGTTAATTAACAACTTGAAAAATATTTTACATGTATTGATTGGCAATTTGTTAAGCTCGCGAACACATGTATATTACTTAATCAGTGTTGAATGATACCATAATAAGGGATAATCTATCAATAAAAAGGTTTAAGAGGAAATGTATAATTTATAAGAATAAAAAATGAAGGATAAATTCTACGATCAAGATGAAAAAGTATACTAACTTTTTATGAACAAAAAAGAAAACAATAAAGCTTTGAAGTATCCTTCAGAAGCCACTCATTACGCTTAGCAGGAGGTTAAAATGACTTGGTAGGATTCTTCAGTTCATGTTCCCTGGATATCCTTTTAATCTCAGTATGGCGCATAGAAGACGGTCCCATTAGGAGTTTTAATCCAGGTACGATAATAAATGATGAAAATTACCAAGATGAACCACGATCGGTCTGTTTATCTAGTCGAGTATACATTTATAGCTACCTAAAATTCTGCTATTTTTTTTCTTCTATTTTAAACTGCTTCAGTTATGGCTAAAAAATGAACGTGCTTTACTCGCAATATTCAAAAAATACCATGTGTTGTGACAATAACTATTCAACATTTCGACATAAGTATGATAGATTTTAAATATTAGGTGTTATTTATATTTGTTGAAAATTAACCCAATTAAAATTATCAAAATCAAAGTCGACGTAAATAAACAATCCAGTTTATTGATGGCTATGGAGTAAATTACACTAATTGTAAGCATAACATAAATGCATTCTATTTGAATCTTAATTTCCCATCTTATGGAAAACTCTTAGCATTTACAAGACACGTGGACTTTGCTGCCCTGAAAAAAAGTGGTAGAAGTAAACAGATTTTTGTAATTATACGCAGTAGCAAGTTCATACAGTTTATGGAAATAGTCGTTAATACCAAGCCCTCTCCTCAGCTTTTACGCTTTTCAGCGAATCCAGGACACAGTTTGTTTGGCACAGCTTGTGAGTTTATTGGATTAAGAGTGTTCATAGTAAAGTTACTTAGCGAAATATGGTGTAATGCGATGAGAAAAGCTTACTAATGTGTTTTAGGAATGTTGTCGGTACGAAAAGATCGTAAGTTTCTGGGTAATTGTGCATTAGTTTATTTTAAAAATTGCACCATCAGCGCATATCTTCTTACGCGAGTCTTTATAATTTATCTGCTGTAATATACGTTTATATAATATAAAGGTATATTACAGTCGAGTTGCTCAATTTGTCGTATTACATCACTTTGTATAATGTAAACATTTTTTTCTTTGAAACGCAATAAAAACATGTTATTTATATTAGGTGATAACCTTTTTTTTACCTTTTATCGGGGAGAGATGCAAATCAATGATAGAAAAGATAATTGGAAAACTCGAACAACAAAGGAATAACTGGAATTTTCTGTTAGATTCTGAAATTTCCGTCTATCACAGTAATTTAAGAGCTGAATTAAAACGTCAGTTATTCGTTTGTTAACAGTCACTGTTCAATTTACAATTCCTAATAATACACTGCAACTCTTTGCAAATTCGATTGTACACACTAGGTACATTAAACTTGTAATGTATACATTACTAAAGCAAACTGTACAATATAAATACTAATCAACAAATTAAATCATATTATACAAATTATTATATTTTTTGACATTGTGAAATTCGAATATAAATCATGTAACTTTGTTACACTTACTATAAAAAAAGTATTAAACATTAATTTATTATTATTTATTATGTTTTTCGTACAAACATAAAAGTATGAGCAACGCAGACTTTTTCGAAGAAATAATGCTAACCTGAAGTCGAAAAATTCAATTACGTTACTATTTTCTAGCTGCAGAATGTTTTAACATTTACTTCAGTTAAACTCGCGTTTAATGAAAAAAAAGAACAATGTAATACAAAAGTTTTTTTCTGCTCACTATAACGTTAAATTTGTAGACGAAATAGGAAAGAGCGGAAATTTATTTTTTCGCGTCGCAGAAACAACGCATCTCATATCTCGTAATGTAATTCCCCCGTCTAATTGCGTAGTTTCCGCGAAACAAAGTAAAATCGTGCCCAGAAAACGCTCAGTGCCTCCTTTTGAACGTGACAGCGAGCCACAAAATTGTTCGTATCGCTTAGAAATCAAAACGTGGGCGTGTGCAGTGCGCGCAAGGTTATTTTACTATCATTGCCGCGGATAACGTCCGAAAGTTTCATCGAGTTATATAGCCGTGTAAAATGTCAAGTTTTTGATGTACGACCGTGGAAAGGGTGAGTTTTTATTGGGAATTAACTCTAATCGCTCGTCACGTGCGCGGTGAGGCCACGATAATCGCCACCGCGACTCCGTCGTCGTTAAAGTTGCCGCCCGAACGCTTTTACAGCCTTGTAGTGCCTCGACACGCAAAGTGTTAAAGGATATAGGAGGACGAAAACTGTTTGGATCGACTGGTTCACTGGTTCGGCCAAAGTGTCCGCGACACGTGTACACACTCGTGATGTTCTGAATTGTTTGGCGAACTTTTAACGTTCTTCGAATATGACGCAGTTTGCCAGACTGACGAGCCGTTCATCCACCGAAACTCAACGAATCAATAGAGAGTGCCGAGGCTTCACGTTATACCAGGCTCTTCGAGTATTATTCTGTAGGTGATTGGTTTTGTCACGTTACTCTTTCATTAAAACAGTTCGGTACTAATAAAATAATATTCTTGTTACGAATATTCGTTTACATTTACCAAATTATCGATAAAACTAAATTATATATTATTCACAAACAAAATTGTAATTGTTATAACGTAAATAATAATACATTGTACTATATAAAACGAACGCAAAAAGTAAACGTTATAGTTGTATTTAAACTGTTATGATTGATCATGATCTAGGTATACTGTTACCCGAAGTATCACGTGTAACAAAAAGTAAATCTTCCAAGAACACATTCTTCTGCCAATAATTTATGAAAATATGTTGTAAATTACAAAAAAATGTGTACAGTAGCAACAGTAAAACCAGGAATTCATCCGGTGCATTCTCTATAAAATTACATAGTAAAATAATTGATTACAGTGTAGGACGGTGAGTAATCGCCTAGTTCACAGTATAGGGCAAAAAATTTGCCAACATCCAATAACCAAACAAGAGGACGGTTTAACATCCTTTTTCGTCGAAACCTTCGAATGGAAAATTTCTGTAGGAATAATAGACATTCCTCGTCGACCTCTCAGACGACACTTTAATCTATTTGCCGCAAGTTGTCCAGGCTACACAGCCTCTTAATAACTGTATAGCTGACAAAAAAGTACGAGACGTGAACAAAAGGGAAAGAAACCGTTATTCCGGTCTCGATTCAAGGGAGGCCATCGTTGATCCCCGCTACGAGCAAGATTAATGTCACGTCGAGCGATGCTTTAAAGCTCTCGCTCGCAGCATCTCGACGGCGGCAAGTTGCGGTGACACACATTAAGATTGCAAGCACTCTCGGTAGATACAACCAAGCCTATACTCATGCATACACGCACACACCCGTGATGTGTATAACTCACGCCATCTCTCGCCCGTCGGCATTTATAATGTACTGAAACTTCCAACTCGACGAAGATACTATTTTCCTCGCGCGAATTTTAAACAAGGCGTGGTGTGCATCGCGGTGCGACTCAAAAGTGTATTTTCGCGAATAACCCAAGGAGGAAGAATGAGCTAGCGGAGATAAGGGCTCGACGCGAAACGGAGGAATGGAATGGATGTCGAGTGATACCTGAAGGATGAATGCCAAGTTATTTTTTATTAGACTCTCCAGAGACTATGGGCTCTTGAATTATAATGTTGCTCAACACTATATATAGCTAAAACAATTGTGTTCGTAATCGCTGAATTTCACTACGCTCATTATCGTATAAACCTTTATTTTTTCTAACGTTTACTTAGAATATTTTGTTTATAGTTTATATCCTTTGTATCTGCATTTAAATGCTAATTACAAAAAATCGATTATACCGCGCTGCAAAATTTTACTCGCTTAAAGCTGAAGCGTCTTAAAGACTATTTCATACACTTGAGAATTATTACTGACAATCGTTGTTCGAGGTCTATTATAAAGTGAACTATATGTTAATACATATTACTACAGAATAATTATTAAACGGAATTGTATACCTATGTAAATTTGTTCTTTATTCGAACGAAACATTACATTTACAAAAAAATAACGTTTTTCTTGAGCTTGAACAATATGTTCTAGGTGTACACGAGTAATTTCACTTCATTTAAATGCACAGCCTGAAACCTAGAGGTTTCTGTAAGAAATTTTCCATATTGTATTTTATCTACGTGCATACATTCCATTCACAATTTTTATTTCGCCCGCAGGAACACCAAGTTTTATTATTTTCTTACGTCACTCTAAAAACATGATGCATCATAATTTTTAAATTAAATTGTTTATATAACATTACTTCAACCTTTCAGAGTACTTTTCAAATTTTCGATAATGTAACATTACAATTATCATCGACGTACATATGCTGAACATAAAATCGTTTCTACATAGATAAAGTGTACATTAACTGAAACGTACGGTATATCGGAAAGAAAATAAAACTGATTCAAATTTAAAAAAGTTTAAATTAAAAATTTCCTCGAAATACCGAATTTCATTGGATGTCGTTGTAAATCCGTCGATAAATCCAATTTAAACGCATTTCAAAATCGTCGAAGCGTGAAGTGCAAAAGAGACAAAAGACAGTATACATTGTCGAAAAAGTAGTCGTACAAAGCAGAACGATGAGGAAAATTGTGGAAAATTGAAGAGCAACGAAGACCGAGTGACAATGAAAGAAAAAGACAGGTACATACTTTTTCTTTCCAAAATAGAGAGAGGGAGAGAGAGAGAGAGAGAGAAAGAGAAAGAAAGATAGTGGTAGAGAGAAACCTGCAGGTGACGGAGGGGTCCGGCGAAGAGCGTAAAAAAAACACTCACAAAAGGGCCCATGTCGTGCTTTGTAATTATAAATCTCATTAAAATTCGCTGCCCGCCACAAGCTAGGGAAAGCCATTAACGTCGGCGCTGCCGGTGCTGGTGGGTCTCGGGGCTTGTGCCACCGCTATAGTTTACCCGTCGTGACTCGATAGACGGAGAGAGATAAAACTGTTGAGAGGGTGGGAGCTAGTGAGAGATGGATAGAGGAAAATGTAGTAAGACAGATATAGGTAGAATCAAGAGAGAATAAGTTGAAGGTGTAACGTATAAACTTTAAGCGTTCAATTGAATAAATTTGACCTTTTTAGTTAAATGATCATATATGAACTTTTTTAATAAAATTTATGTTGCGTGCATAATTATTCTGTTTGCTTTATAGTAGCACGTGAAATAAATGCACAATTATTAATAAGTATAAATAATTGTTATAGCCAAAAATGTTTAATTTTTTTCTTTGAAAAGTTGTATAACTTTTGCTGGTGAAGCGCATATATAGATTTGCATGGAATAAGAATATTGACCAGTGTGGGCTGAAATATTGTAACTATATTGAAATATATTGTATTCCCGTTGGAATTTTAGAAAGTATTCATGAACGGTAACCCGATTTTAATAAACTATCAGAAATTTTTTTAGAGTATTAAGTATTGCGAAAACATTCTATAAATTAAATAATAGCAATAAATTTCATAAGATTTCTTTGAGTTATGATAGCATTACATGAATCAAGGATAATTTTAATTAAATTTCAAAGTATACATTTTCAAATTTTCATACAAGCACTCTAATAAAATTGTTTTAACTGTACGCAGCTCATCTTCAACATAAATGATGTATACTTTAAAAACAATATTTAGCTATAAATGAGTGAAATATTATAGTTAACAACATCATCAGGTAATTTATGCTTACCCTTATGTATACACGAATAATATCTAATACTCTGCTTAACAATGTAAAGCTTGTAAACATAATAAATACAAATTTATTTTTCTCTTACATCTTAAATGAAAAGTACTAATACGCAGAAAGATAGGGGGTAAGGAAAAAGTCAAAATAGAGAGCGTTAAAAAAAGGAAGTGAAACGAAATCTGGAGAAAAACGTTCTTTTGGCCACAACCGGTGTGCTCTAAAAGACCAACGTCACGGAATCGTGGTCTAACGTTACTTACGCGTCCACAACAACTAAGAAAAACGGAGTAAGAGAGAAAGAAATGGAAAGATAGAGAAAGTAAGAGAGCAAGAGGGAAGAGAATGAAAAAGGGGTCTCTAAATGTCGAGGAAAGAACAAATTGAGAAGTAGAGTGCATTCTTAGTAATTTCACTGTTGGTTTTTTTTTTACTTTTCATTTATATGTTTTTTTTTTTTTGTATTTTGTTGCTCGACGGTGGGAGACGAATAGACGTTTGCTTACTCTTTTAGATTTTTCGTTAAGCACGTCGAAGTAAAATACATATAAACGATTCTTTCTCGTGTCCCCTCGCAATTTTTCTTTTGAATAATTCCTCGCGAGGTTTCATATTGTGCCCTGGTTTGTTTGGATAAGTTGCTAAAGATTTTTCACGCTCAAAGTAACACTTAATTAAAGTGGGCAAGCTTTTAATTAAAATATTTTTCTTTATATAATTATAATTAAAAAATAACTCGTGTTAAATCGTAAATATGAATTTACTCTCCCACACGCTTGTCGTTTACAACGAATTATTAGTTATATACCTCTATGTATGGCATACGCGATTTATACTTTGCTTTTATCTAAAACAATGTTTTACTTTTACCTAGGAAAACTAATAAAGCTACGTGTTATAGCCGCGTAAATCTGCTTCGTAATTAAGCGCCATATAAATTTACCGGTATACAAAAGAAAATTCGAAACTCTACTGCGGTTATAATCTCTTGAAATTTTTAAAATATTACCTCGGACGGACTAGTACTTTATTACAGTCAAAAAATTAACGCCTCGCGTAGTTACACTGAAGAAAGGTATATCGTTTATTTAATTAGTTAGTCATTGATGCCGCGATCGCGTCGATAAGGGTCGTTAACGTGAATTTTACCTAGATCTTTCCTTTTTTTCTCTTTGCAAAAAGTCTCCGTGGAATTAAGTTACCGATTTTTTTTCGCTTCAGCGAAACAGACAATTTAATTTCCCGCAAATTGCCTCCAATCAGAGTATACAGGCCATCGTACATTACGTACACATGGAAAACAAAGAGTCCAAAATATTCCTTGATGTGTTTAACGTTTAAGTGATTTCAACAATGGGTTAATCTCTTTATTTTTTTATTGCGCGTGTACTAATTAAGATACAATTATTTGAATCAAATATTAGCCTTACTTTAAGATTTTCATATGATTATAAAAATTCATATATAATTTGACACATAGAATTAATAATTACATTGTGAAGAATTAAATGAAAAATAAGAATAATATGTTTGTGTACTTTGCATCGAATCAATATTTTTTTTATTTTAAATTTAGATATACCTGAGATCTAAAAACATGTAAGTTCAAGTGTATTTCTTATTCACGTTCTTAAGAAATTTAAGGATTATTTGATAAACATAAAGAAATCTTTTGTATATAAAAATGTTTCGAGTCCTATAATTAACTCCCTAAAGATCTCTAATTGGCATCCTTTGATGTTTCTTTTAAGAAAACTTGCAAAAGAAATATTAAAGACTTCGCTTTCACTTTGAAATTGTTACTTTAGAAAACACTTTGAACGTGACCTTTCAGAAAAGTCATTTTAGAATAACGATCAAGAAAGTTTTTTATTTATTTTTACGATTTCACAAAGTATTCTTAAAAAATTGTAATTCTAACTTGTAAATTTTATAAAACGTATTGTTTTCACTTCCTTGTTTGCATCATTCACACATAAAACTGAAGATTTTTAGACTTATTAAAAACATAACGTAATTATAAATTTTAGCTGGAGTTAAAGACAGAACTATTTTACTACAGTATTTAATTTGCATCTATCAGTTAGATGCAACAATATATCTCAACAGTATTTCTATCAGTAAACTCTCCTGTCAACTTTAAAGCTAAACGACTAGTGTGCAGCTTATCCGGAGCTTCTCACTGGTTTTTCCCATTCGCGATCTTGCACGCTCTGGAACTAAAATCTTGATCGCTATCTCTGTTCACCTATTTTACAGTTATTCGCTTCTCAGCTTGCGTTTTTCGACCATTTTCCGTAAGGAAGCTTATTCACTGAAATTAACGCATCCGGTAACTAAACACAGTTTCGATCGAAAGAATAAAGCAAAAAGCAAATGATAACGCATTGACATAAATTTCGATTATTTGTTATGTCTAAATATGTCCAATAAATACATCTTAGTTAAGAAAAATACAAAACTGTCTTTGTGAAAGATATTTATTTTCTTTCAATCAATAGTGAAACAGTTTATTTTGTTAATATATATGTTTATTTAATAAATGTAAACTAATCACAATATAGGACGTAGAAGATAACAAATTATTTATCGGAGAATGAAAAAATATATTTAAAGAGTACTGACATCCTAACGTTTAAATGAGAGTGAAAATATGTTTGCACGATAGTTCAAATATAATAAAATATAAAAAAAGGATTTGAAAGTAAAATATTGCAATTCTATATAAATCGTAAAATTTAATTAAAATTTACAAATACCGTTTGTTAATTAGTTTAATCAATATAAATTTTAATTAAAATTCTTTTCCAAATACATTTCATAGAATGCACGAAACTTTTATCCGTTTAGTATAATTTGATTAAATAAATTTTTATCAATATATACGAAGAAGATACAAATATTGTATCAGTATAGCAACAGAATAAACCTATCTTGTTAAATTCAACGAATAAAAATCATCATCTTTAATTTCTCTAAAGTTTCTAATCCGCTGGATAAAGTCTGCGAAGCGTAAAAAAACTACGACTTTCGCTTCCTTACTCCTCCCTTAGTACAGTCATGACTAAGCTGTCGGGCAACCATGCGCAATAGTACTAGCCGGTTAGCTCTTGAACATTTTTTTCTCTCCCATCTCCGTCTTCCGCTCCAATTTTCTCCACTCGCTTTTCTCTACTCCGGCCTTTTTCGGCATGGGCGCTCGGTTCATCGACTTATATGCGACAAGTGGCAATTCCGTATACGCCGGATGTTTGCGGCTGGGTTAACTAGGCGCAGCACGCGCACAAGCCGATTACGCGTGGGAAAGGTTTCACTGGTTTTTGCATGGGTGTTTATATATGTATACTTATTTTATTCAATTAAATGAGAACCTCTTAATTATAGTTAACGATTTCTTTGTACCTAAACTTTTCTTTTAAAACATTAATTTTGTTTAACGTTTTGTTTTAATTCACTGTGAAACTTATTAAGAACTGGGTCATATTTAATAATCAAAAACTTTACAATTCGGGCATAGGACAGTTTGCGCACCCAAAAATTAAACAATTTTGTACAGTGCTACTAGGTTACAAATTATAATTAAAATCATATTTTTGTAATATTTTTTTATACAAGTGGCCTCATGTTTTATAATATAAAAAGGAATGACGAGTAGATAAGGTCAATACATAGTCGGACAGCTTTTAATACGCTTATCACATGATTTTATTTCTCATAATAGTAAAGTAGTCAATGTCTAATTATAATTCATACATTACAAGCAACATTATATATCAAAGGAAGTAACAAAAAACTTTGATAATATTAAAAAAATAATAAAAAGACAAAGAGAAGAGTCAAGGATAGCAATAAACGCGAACAGAAGTAGATTCTTCGACCCTAATTATCAAAATTCTTTTATCTATCTTGAAACGTCGAACGAGCCACATAAATCTCTTATGTCTATTCTCCCTCGGCGGCCAATATTTCTCTCACAGCCAAGAAAAACTGAAGAGATTCTTTAGCTGGCACAGCCGAGTGCCACGCGATATGATAGGGAAGAAAAGAAGAAGACGGCGAACTCGCGTAACTTTTTCAATATGCGCCAACTGCAAGTACAAAGAGAGATGAGCCGTTAAGAGCTTCCCTCGCGTATATTTGCCATAACGTACCAGTGCAATATATATCCTTTCGTACTTGAAAATATTCTCTCTGCGTCAAATTAGCGCTGATTCTTCGACTCGGCACCGCATGCTTAATCATTTCGTTTGAAGTAATCTTATTGACTTATTCTTTCATTCGGCTTCCCCGACGAAGTGAAAAAACGCCTTCGACCGCAACATTATCTCGGATACTGCTTTATCTTATTCTTACTTAACATAATGAAGGTAATAACGCTCTTCATATCGCATTAAATAAATATTATATTATAATTAAAAAATAATTTAAAATTTCGTCGAACTATTTAACAGAGAAACAAGTCAAGGAAATTAAATTTATAAAATCTTTATAATTCTAATTAATGTGACTTGTTACTAAACCTCTATTAACGTGGATATCTCGAAAATCAAAACCCACCCATTAGTTCTTTACCGCAGAGTATCTCAAGGTAGCTTTATCGAATCCATTCCATGTGATTAATTCTTACTCTCAATAAGTACATGTGTGGTCATGCGCTGTAGAGTTTAGTTTTCCAGTTAAATACGTTAATTAAGATAAATATAATATGAATCAAATAACCATTATTTAGAGTAACTATAAATTACTTAAGTATAAATAGTAATAGAGTGCTTTTGAATAATAGAATGTTTATTTCATTTATTTCACGCAAATATTTTTACTCAAAAACAAAGAACATCGAATAAACATCAATAATGCAAAAACTACGATACACAGAAAAAAATATCGGACAAAAAATAGACATGTATATAGTGGTATATGTACGTATTGGCGGTCGAGCGTACGCGGTATCTGTTACATTGAAAGCTCAAGCTCGTTCGAATAGAGTGCACTCTCAATTAGAAATTCGCATCCTACGACGCTTTTTCCCTTTTAGATCCGATAAAATTAATATTTTAATTAGAAGGCTCGTATATGATATCTGTCTACCGGCACACGTACTTATACTTACATATACACACATATTCAACGATAGAAGCTCGAAAGGGGAAGTAGGAAGGCAAGTGAACTCAAACAAACACTTGGTTATTTCAGCCTCGCGTGCGAACTTGCGGAGTGTCTTTCATTATATACGTAGTCTTGAAAATTGAAAATTGTTTTGAATTAATTTAATAATTGCTCTATACATTTATATACATGGAATATACGTAATACTTATAATATAATTATCGGTCCTTCCGAACTAAATGCTTTATTTTTGGAATAAAGCAGGCCCATTATACCCTTTGTCCACTATGGTTGGTGGAATTTCCCAGAGCACGGCCTTCTTAAAATAATTAAAGGCGTTTCTTCCTCGATCCCCAGTTTGGACTCGTCAGTAAAGAACTGGAGATCATACCTTAGACGCCTGTCGCAAGATGAACTGCGACGCCAGCAAGATGTTATGCGGCTATATATGTAGAGGAAGAGGACAATCTCTCCAACGAGTATAGTCGTTTCCATCTAGCGATGGGAAAGACCACCAGCCAGAGTGTGACGTATTAGACCAAGTCGCAGGTTTATTAAAACAAAATAAATTTAACGTTCGGTGATAATTTATAATATAATTATCGGTCCTCCCGAACTAAATGCTTTATTTTCCCACCCAACATCTTGCTGGCGTCGCAGTTCATCTTGCGACAGGAGTCTAAGGTATGATCTCCAGTTCTTTACTGGGGAGTCCAAACTGGGGATCGAGGACGAAACGCCTTTAATTTTTTTTTTAATTTTTTAAAAAGGCCGTTACTCTGGGAAATTCCATCAACCATAGTGGACAAAGGGTATAATGAGCCTTTATTCCAAAAATAAAGCATTTAGTTCGGGAGGACCGATAATTATATTATAAATTATCACCGAACGTTAAATTTATTTTGTTTAGTACGTAATACTTGGTTTTTTGTATCACTGTATGTAAATCAAATTTATAATATACGATATGTATAGAAGATTACCGATATTTTGATTAGAGAAACATTTGCCTCTGTAATACAATGACAAATTAAAAGCTTTAAAATATATATGTATATATATACACGTACATGTTATAATTAATTTAATTAAATTACCGAGTTAAAATTTAATAGAGCGTATGCAGGTTCATGTGAAATAACTTTCATATATTAACTATATAAATAATTTATTAAGGTATTTCGAACTTTGTGTGCAGAGCGCTTTTAAGTATAACAATTAATTGCGTTATTGCCTTCAATAATAAATTTTATTAAAAATAGAGATGTTTATGTACTACTTTGAATTCAATGACAAGTATTATATAGATGCTTTATAATATTTACTTTATCATATATAATGTCCTACTCGTAAACAATTGAAATATTTATGATGTAGCATATAAAAGGACGATGATGTAACTGTCTTTAAATTATCGATAATTTTTTATTAAAGGTTTATGAGCCGTCGAAGGTAAAGAGGTATCCGTCATTCGCATTGTTGTCGTGAGTGAACTTCTGGGCTCCTTTTAAAGACTTTGAAAAAGTAGCGAAGCTCTACGAGCTCCATACAAGCCAACCGAAGCTTTTTCACATTTGCTGAAAGTAGCAGTTGAAACTTTGCTCGTATATAATCAGGCCATGAAAGATGGATGTTGCGAAGATGCTTTGCTTTCTTACAATGTTTGTCATAAATCTTACGTGAATGACGTTTCTCTTATCTATACAGCTCTTAATATAATCTCATAGCCAATCTCTACGAAGGATTCGGAATCTTATGTGCGATAACTCTGAATTTTTTTTTTAATCTTACCATTACTCGCATGTATATAAAGAATATCTCTGAGTAGATGCTAATTAGTTGTATAATTTTTTGATTTTTAAAATTATTAACTTTTAATATTCTTCATTATACTTACTCTTGATGTTGCTTTTAACAATCATCATAGAGTTACTTTACTGCTGTAATAATAATATCCATATTCAAATGAATATGTTTCCGCATGTTTATTAGCAATAAAAAGTCTATGTACACTTCATTATATAAGAAATAAGAAAGAAAATTATTTTAATGATTGTAAAACAAAATGTCTTCATCTCCGTTGCTCCAACAAAAGTATTAGAAAACATAAACCGTCACAAAGCCATTCATAAAAATTTTTCCTTCCTGACATAAAATTGTACGTTAATAAAAGAAAAAGATAACGTATATTTCGCGAGAAGAGAAAGAAAAAGAGGCTCATCTTCCAAATGAATATACCGATTAAGTGAAACACGAAAAGCCCAATAATAATAACAACCCATCGAGGTGATGTACTCTTCAATTATTTTTCCGGCCACGGCACATTGTTTTCGCATCTCTCGACACGTCGGTGTTACACATCCTTTCCTCTTGAAAGCCTTTAATGATCCGCAGGATCGGATTAAAGGTGGCAACTCTTTGAGCTCGCCTTAACAGCAAAGAGAGCGCGAGAACAAAAAAAAAAGGTACGAGAAAAAAAAAAGAACTGGGGCTCGAACCAGGCGCGAAGTACATAGCCAACTGAGTGAGTGAGAGCGATTTATATATATGTGGGTAATAGGTTAAAAAAAGCATCTCAAAGCGGACATTTTATCCCTGTCTCTTTCCTCCTTGCAACGTACGCTCGTTCCTTGGAGACCATTAAAAATGCTTTCAAGAACCGAGGAAGCATCCGCGTGCGATCTCTCCCGGACCTGCCTCTCTTCTCCCTCAGCTTTTCTTTACGTTCTCGATAAAGTGATATTGACCTATACGTTATTTCTCTCTGTCTCGCTAGGGACGATATAATGGGACAATTTATCGCCAATTTATGGACGTGGCTGGTGTGCGACACTGATTTACTCGGATGGTTTGCTGGCTATTTTGTTCCTTTTTCTTTACCTCTGTACTTCTGCTTGGTTACAACATATTGGTACATTGATGGACGCTACTTAAATATGTATATTTTAAACAATTTTTTACTTCGTGATTATCTAACTTATCGATTATTATAAATTTAATATGTTAATTAATTTCAGATACAAATTAAGTTTTACAAATTGTATGTTAATTATCAAACTATTTTTTTGTTTAAAAAAATGTTAACAATATTTAAATATATATGAGTTTATTAAACTTCCTTTACATATTGTATATTAACTCGATTGCCAGAAATTCATTTGTTTAGCTTAGTTTTTATCTATCTTGGTATATAAATTAATAAAAAGGCCAAAAGTACAGGAACTTCTGCAAAGTTAGTACTGTTTTAGTGTGTGTTTACGTTTATGTATGTATACGTATATATACACAACAGGAAACTTCTTAAGTGTACATCTGACAATAAACGTTCACAACTGTTTCATTATTAATTTGGAGTTGCGAAACTGTATCTTCTGTTTCAGATCCTCGCATAGTATTTTCAGAAAGTAAGAGTAGTCACTATGGATACCAAAATGAACAAATTGTTTCATTACTAATCCTCGACCTAATTGTATTATATAATTGTATTATATTCACTAATAGAATTTTTTTTAATTTTTATCGTTTTGAATATATAAACTCAATCATCGTAAATACTGTTGTAAAAAATTAGTATAAATTTCTATTCTAATTTACATCAGCATTTTAATTCACATTTAATATATATTTAGAAAAAAATGTTGTATTAAAGTTACTATATACACATCTTACCAATAATAAAACAATAATTACACTAGTTTAAATTCATCCTTATGTAGTTAATACAAAATATAGTATTTTTTATACAACATTTTTGTTAGTGCGTGTTATCTGGTGTTTTAAAAGAAATAACGAGATAAAGTTTAATATGCAATTTATATACAAAATAAATTACTTCCTCTGAGTCAACAATTTCCCTTATAAATCAACACCTCCTTCATAGGGCACAATGAAAATAATGCGACCCGTACGCTTTGTGCTTGCAGAGTCTGCCACAGACGCCGGCCGGAAGTTTAGCCGCGAAGGCCCTGGCCGGAGGCAGCGGAGCCACCGGTGGGGCTACCAGTATGGTCAACGGTTCCGGCGCCAATCATCCGGATGCCAGGGACGCTTCTGGGATCAACCCCGAGCAACACGTAAGTACCATGTGGTTGCTGACCAAGCGTTTGCTTTCGTAAATCGAACCACTTAGGGTTATACTCAGTACTGTCAAATTTCGAAGATGATGTTCCTCTTGATCTAGTGATTGTACATTTCAAAATAGATTTTTCTACTTTTTATAAACACTTAGCGACTCTCCGTTAAAAAATTGTACAAATACTGTTGCAAATGGTGTTAATCATAATATTAATAATCGAACAGTAAAAATGTATTAGAAGGATTAATCTTTATAAGTGAAGAACGAAACAGTGAGGAAACAGTGCACATAATAATAATTCAAATAAAGGGAAAAGAATCACAGGAAGCTTCTGAAACCGCGATAAAGCACTAAGCGCGTTATGAATATCCACTATGAGCTCCAACACATTAACGAACCGCGTGGATCAATGCACCAGCATAAACGTGCATAATGAAGGTTGAGCGAGGTTAAGGTGGTACAGCTCCGAGGTTTCGAGTGATACACAGTCAGAGTATATCAATTTTCTAATATGTACAAGCAATAAAACTCCCTCCAATGACGTCGATAAAATTTATATCGAAACGGCGCGCACGTATATAACACACCAGACGGCGGCGAGCCACTCTCGGACGATTTATATGCCGCGTAAATAAATTTTCTTAACTCGGGAGCCGAGCATACGGCGCAATGGATTTTTTATGGGAAATCAATGGACGTCGGCGTATAAAAGCCTACTTCTACGGGCCCTCCCCGTTCACTCGTAAACTCTTCGTTCGAATCGCGATAACTGAGATGTATAATATGCGCAGAGTTTTTTCATCTATATATATGCCTCTCTTTTTTTTTGCATATATATAAAACAAAAAATGATAAGATGACCGTGTTCGAAGCACCAGCGTATTTCTTCTCGTTTGCGACTGTTCGTATATGACAATCTCGAATATTTATGAGACAGGTATATTCGAAAGTATTTTGAAAATGACAGTGAAAATGTAGGTGTGTATATACATAAAACTATTTAATTCAGATACAGATTGTTGAAGATCATAATTTATAGGTATAGTAGAATTTTCATAATAGTTAAGTATTTGTTAATTGAATAATAAGCTGACAAGGAATAGCTCGAAAAAATATGCTCGGAGATCTGGAGTGTTTTGGTATATTACTTGAAACTCGTAGGTATACCTTGTTTCGGGATTGTAGCTAATAGTTTCGAGCTACACAGCTAAGAGGCTTTTTCGAAAAATCTAGAGTAAATAGGGATTTCCTGAAATAAAAATAACTTCCAAACTAAAAGTTGTAGACGATTTTCATTATAAATAAAACATAAATAAAAAAATAAAATAAAATATAAAACCTATTACTTTTACTTTATGGAAATTGTGATACTTTCAAGTTAGGCAGTAATTAGGCAGTAGTTCACTTTTATTACTTCGAAAAGTTGTATATGTTATTCTTTCTTCTTCGTATTAATAATTCGTAATAAAAGAAAAAGATGCACTTTATCAAATACCGTACGCAAAGTTTTTATAGTTTTATTAATCAAGGTAATTAAACTAGTTGGTTCAAAATGTACTTTGAATTTATGGATTGCAGAAGTTACAGAAATTTAATGAAAACTATGCGTTCATGCAGGAAATTCATAACAGTTTTTTTTTCAAAAATACAATGAAGTTAAGGCTTAAATTACGTACAACTCGACTTCTTAATTTAGAACGATTATATCGCGAAATTAAAATTTCGCCTAATTTCCAGGAACCAAAATTCTACTTAACGTGGCCGAAAAAAAAAGAAATCTAAAGTGTAACAGAAATTCAGTACCAGAATTATAGGGTGCAGTTGATATACAACATCCAGTATATCTGTTCAACCGTTTTTTCTATGCTGTTTAAAATTATTCGTAATATCTACATAGCTGCGGCTGTAATTAGACCAACTATAATTTCTCTTAATAATCGTTGTGATTGAGCAAACTTTTTTACGAATTTTAAATATTAATTGCCTTGAACATTTTCCTTTTTTTATATTAAATATGGACCGACACGGTGGCGGAGTGGCGGAAACGCACCTCGGCCGGTCATGAAAGTTAAGCAGCACCGAGCGCGGTTGGCACTTGGATGGGTGACCATTCTCGGGCTTAGCTTAAATGATCGGTTAGGTGTTTTTTCACATTCCACAACGTGAGCGGGAGGTGTGAGACATTCGGTTTCGGTGTTAAAGTCTACGCAATGTGACCTTGCCACCCAAACAGAATTGTTCTCAAATACACCGCCCTTCTCGGAGGATGTTTTCCTATAAATGGCATTTATCCCAACGGGTTTGGCCACAGGTTTTCCCTCTCTCCACGGGCATAACCCCGGGCGAATGCGAGAAGGTGGGGTAAAGAGGGGGTAAAATTGGAAATGGAATGAAATGGAATAAAGGTGTAGGGGATACGTAAAAACCTGTAAAAAGGTGTACGTGGAAACTACCAAAATTTAAAAAAAAACAAAATTTTATTAAATATGGTTTACAAACTTACAAGACAAAACTTCTGCGAAATTAAACATTTCTGTTAAAACTGTTGATCGATTTTAGTATAGAAGTTAAGATGTAATAAGTAGCATAACAATTAAAAATGTTCTTTTGGTAGTTATAGTATTGAAAATAAATATCATACGACATATGAATCTGAATTTTTCAAAGCAATTTAGGTTTTCAAAACTTATATCTTGTTAAATTTGACGACGTCAGCAGCAGAAAAGTTTAAAGGTCTCGTTAATATGATTGTGACATGACATGAACTTTATAAAAATTCAGAAAGTTTACAAAAGAAACGTGTTATATAGTATAAAAAGTGCTCCTAAATAATAAAGTATTACTTTAAAAGTCAATTCGTGTTAGCATGCCCGTCGGAAAGCAGTTCTTTGTCGAAACTAAAATATACTAATCGTGATATTAGAATAACCTGCGTAATAACAAAAATTTAAGAACGTTTATTTCACTCTATATGTTAAATATACGTAATTGTGTACACGTAACATATACCAAGCTAATCTTTGATCAGCTATCTCAAGTCTTTTGAGTATCGATCTTCCTAGGTCAGTTATAAGCAATAAACCCTGTGGTCTCTTACGCTCGTTTGCCTCCATGTGGTAGCGAAGCCTTCATTGTCCGTTCCAAACGAGCCTCCAGGCCTCGGAAAACTGAATTTTCGTAACGTATCTCGGACAAGTTTAAAGTTTCGGAATATTCAGCAAATAAACATAGTTTAGGTCCTCCTCCTCCTCCCCCTCCCCCCTCGTTCTCATCCTAGGTTCTACTAAACGTATTTCACAATGAGGGCCGGTATAGGGAGAGGAACGAGAGCGAGGTACCAACGTAGTGCGCGTGCCCGTCCGAGTCGAAAGTTAGGAGCGATAAATTAGTTTAATCCCGAGTATAAAGTTTCGGCACCCAGCAACTTGTGGACTGTAGCCGGTTGCGTCTGGTGCCGCGCGACGCGTTACGATTTTCATCGTGTTACTGTCAACTTCTGATATTCTTCTGTCGAATCCAAGCGCCCTAAAATCCCCATGAATATTTAACTGTGAACGCGTTGCACGCACTTTGATGCTACGCTCGAGGCAACATTTTTCTTTTGCTTTCTACAAAAACTCTATGAATAAGAAATAAAATTGGCAGGACATATTTATTAAAGAAACTCTGACACGAAATTTTCATTAAATAGTCAGAGAAAGCTGTCATTTATGTGATACAAAAAGCTTTACCTGGATATGAAAGATGCAGATCTCAAATAGATTATACGTACATTGCTATTGTAATAAAATCAAGCTTACATAATTAATCTTTGTAACTCATTTACATAGATGTATATTGCCTTAAAACATTACAATTGTAAAGTAAAAATTTACTTACTCTCTGAAGAAAATGAAACACTTGAATCTTTTGGATGTGCTTACTTTTCGATGTTACAAAAGCAATTTTGCCACTTTATTATTAACACTGCTATACACAGTTTTACACGAATATTTTTTAATATCCTTTTTGACATACAAAGTATAAATTTAATTCCATTTTCATATTCATTAACACCATTTTTTCAATCATATTTATTATTATTTTTTTATTAAAAATAATTTTTATAAGCAATTATCATTGTTTTTCAGAAATAAATTTACATTTTTATAAATGAATAATAAATTCAGAAATTCACATATATTCGGTGCAGCAAAACCGTAGAACAAAGGTTTTAAAAAGAATAATGGATTAATAATATTGAAAAAAATGAAATAACCGTATAAAGTTATTTCTATATCCCATTTAATGCAAAAATTTTTTCACCTTTGTGTATTATATTTTATTAATCCGAACGTGCATATGGACTCTTATACAACCAATCTAATACTTTTCAGAAACGTCATAACAAACATTCGATTCTACTACCTAACTGTGTATCGTATAAAAACTAGCGATGATAACATAAAGTACAATGAATAAACACTGTTAGTTCGTTATTTCAAATAATTAATAAAAACTACATGCTTTGAATAAAATTGACTTTGCAAAAGAAATCATCGCTTGGAAAAGAGTGAAAAACTGTACAAGCAACGTTTAACCATGCGTATTTTTATTTTTTGAAAGTAGATGAAAATTGCTTTTTTTATTTTTATGCTAAATTTCTACACTATATTTCTACACTATATTTTCCTGATTAAGTTTTCAACGATTCCCTTCTAATCTTATAGTATACATATTCTTAAATATCTTTTTTATTACTAAGAATTTCTGATAAAAATAAAAATATATTTTTTGTTTAGAAATTCATTTGGATTCTATTTTTTTTAGATTTAATTTTGTATAATATTTTAAATTTTTTTCAATCAATGCACTTAATATGTGTAATTTATAAGTTACTCTCTCACAATCATGCTACAACAAGTTTATGATCTAGTTTCTTTTTATTGATCAGTTGATAACACTTTAAAGATATTTATTAATAAAAATACCCAGACAGAAAGAACATCCCCGCTAAAATTCACTCGATACCGCACTCGTTCACGCATTTAGTATAATTAAAAAAAAGTGACGGATACACCAATTTAGGAAATAAATTCCTTAAGTGTATTTCTTCACAGTGTCATATCGTAAATGCACGCGTAGTGACATACAATCCTGTACTCGTAGAAGGCAAGAGA
Source organism: Theocolax elegans (assembly GCA_026168455.1). Lineage (NCBI taxonomy): Eukaryota > Metazoa > Arthropoda > Insecta > Hymenoptera > Cerocephalidae > Theocolax > Theocolax elegans. Next base: position 95,959,414 of record CM047425.1, read on the forward strand.
AAATCCCTGTGCACTCTCACCCGATCCACTCGGTGAAATTCGTGTGCTCCTATTACACAATTACTCGGTCGTCGTGCTCTCCTGGTTTATATATATATATATATATATATAAGTCGTAGCTATACAATAAATATTGGGCGCGGTGGGGTGGCAGTCGCACACCATCGAGCGCGGTGAAAAAGAAAAATGAGCGCAACTGCACTAGGGTGGAGGAAAAAGCCGCGGCAATTGTACATCGCTTTTAATACGCCGTGCGCAAAGAAAAATGAAAGAGGAACAGAAACTCGGTATCTCTCTCTCTCTCTCTCTCTCTCTGTCTCTGTCTCTCTCTCTCCCTTTACTTCGACGCTATACACTTCACGCCCCTCTTCATTTCTCATTCGCGCCGTTCTGAGTCTATTTCGCGGATTTTCTTCCTTACTTTCCCGCCCGATGGGTTTTTCCATCCTACTTTTTCTTGCAATTTCCAAGCCGGTTTCTTGGTCGCAAAGATATTTCTACCTTGTGCCCTTTTAAAATTCATTCGTTATTTATTTCCCTTTTTTTAGAGAGAACAACAAAAAGTCCTCTTTTTATGATTAATTAAATTAAATACATATTTTTAATTTTCTGTCAAACACTATTAAATAAATAATAAAGATTTAATCGTAGAAATACGTTATTCATAATTGTAGTTCATTTGTGCAACAAGCCTACTGATATGTTTATAAAGAAATTGGAAAAATCACTTAAGACCTAAAAACAATACAATCTGAAATTTGAAAAATAACATTGTTATTAAATAGTATTAATTAAAAATATTTAAATTTCTTGCAATTCTTCAGATGATTAACAATATTTTCTACATACTTACTGATTTTCTATAATATTGGATTCTACATTTTTAGGCCGCTAAGATATCTCTCGGTTTTAGAAATTAATAATTAATTAAATAAAAACCCGGTAACCTGAAATTTTTGGTACGAAATTCCAGAAAAATAATAATATTCTAATTCGTAATGTATATGTTTTAAGTACCAACGGGATGTACATTATTCATAAACAATAAACATTCACCGAAAACGTAAAAGTTATATTCATCTTGCTCGTTAAAGACGCGAGGTGGTGGATCCTTTACCTTAATGGATCGCGTCTTTGAGTAAGGTATATACCGGCATCCCTGGCAATTCGACTGCGGCTTATTACGAAATCTCTTTTGATGCCTGAACGGGAGAAACTCCCGTTGCACTATGCCAAGGAAAGAAGAGGAATGCTAGAAGTAGCTTTCTCGGTAATTGCTCTCGCGCGAGCTCGCGACATATTTCTTCACTGTTGCTGGTGGATGAGTCTACCTCTCTACGTGAGCTCGCGCGATTATACTTTTAATTTTCTTGACGAGAAAGACGTGAGCAACTGACTAAATTTTCCCAGTCTCGTAACCTAGACGCGCGTGCGTTTTCTGCGAATTTCGCGGTGGAATGCAATTTGCCTTCGGGTGATGAACCGAGATTAGGCCTTTGTCGATGCAATCGCTTCTGAGTGCGGCTGCTTTGCTTGTGACGATGCCACCACCTTCTCCACCCAAATTTCACGTTAGTTGTTTTGTTTTTATTTAATAATACCAATTAAATTACAAATATATAATACTGCTGTCCCTCATAGATTTTAGTAATTTTGTACGAATATATCAAATGAATCTTTATTAATTATGCATTATTAGCTTAATGAAGAAGGATTCAATAACATTTATATTCATTAGACTAATGAAAACACGTGGATAAACAACAATATACTATACACCTCTACTTTAAAATATTATTGTGAACTACAAATTATCTACGTTTTGTTAAAATATACCTAGACATTTCTATAATTCTTATATATTTATATATTTTTTGCATTACTGCATTTAATATAATTAAGTGTAATATAACTGTTAAAAAAATATAATGATTTATTGTAACATTTAAATAAAGATTACGGTAACCTAATTGAAAAGAAAACTGTAGTGGCCATAATAACTTATATAGAAAATACCTATATATTCATATGGTTATAAAAACTAAACGGTTATCTCGGTAGTCTAAACAAACTCTTATTGTACGAGATGCTGCTGCAAATATTCATTTCAAACCTCGCTCAGAAAGAAAAAAAACATTTGACAAAATAAGGGAATACGGGGAATAGAGGCATACGCATTTTCGTATAGTTAGCGAAACTTTCATAACGTGTACCGTAGTTTCTCTCTATCTCGTTTACCATCTCTTTCTAGAAAAGCGCAATAAGAAATTCATTTTGCCGTCGTCGGAGCTGCGAAAACTCCCTCGGCAAACCTCGATTTGCGCACTTTTTTGAGAGTAAGAGAGATAGAGAGAGAGAGAGAGTTGGAGTATATAACGTATAGCGCGTGCATATGCATGTAAATAAAGAAGGAAAATAATAACGGTGAAAAAGACGGAGACAAGGAAAAAGTTGTATATGCTGTTAAAAGCTCAGCTTGCACCACACATGCACCTCGTACATATTTTTGTATTCGAAAACCGTATAACGTCAATATCTCAAATAGAGAAAATAACATAAAATTAATTTAAGTTAATTTAATATCCTAAAGTTTCATTATATATTCCTTATTCATTGTACAATAAGGAATATGTACTAAATACAATAAATCACATATCAAGTTATGCTAATAAACTGAGAAAGAAATTATATTGAATTAATTACCATGCAATAATAAAGTCTGATAAAGTAATATTAACTGTTAAAATCTGTCAATTTATGCATGAATATGCAAATAACTTGGAGTGATAATTAAATCATAAATTTAATAAAATCTATAGAAACGTGATTATATTTGCTGGAAAATCGCTGTGAAAATACAAAATAGATTACTCAAAGCTCATATCTTTAACTAAATCCATTGATGTTGTATTTAATTAATAAGAATTGAATATTATGGTAATAAGCGAATAAGTGAAATTGTAACAAAACTAGTGTTAATATATTATGTATTTAGAAGTTATAATGCATAATTATAACAGTACGGCTTTTAACGAATAATATTTAATCTTATATACATATATTAAACGTAGTGAATAGCAAATTCAAACCGTAAAATTACAGAATTAAAACAATGAAAAATGCGCGCAATGAAAGAAAATGTAGAGCACTTTCCCATCGTGTCGCAAAAAGTCAATCACGCAGTTCTTTTCAAACGTCAAACGTTTCATGCAATTCCTCAAGAAATCAATCAAGCAAGAATCGCAAAATCGGAGCGAAAAGAATTGGGATGAGATGAACCCGAACGATTCAAAGCGATTCAGTAGATCCTTTCTATCCGTTTCTGTACGCGACTATTGCGCATTGCAACGAAGACACCTTAAAAATATCACTCGAAAAAAATATTTGTTCTCAATGTCAACGAGTACATTAATCAAACTCATTGGTGCACGAAACTTGCATTTACAATGCAGATTGTGGTTATTTAATGGTGACTACATCTATATAATGAAGAACCGTGAGAAATTGAAACAACGAGTACACCTGTCCAGTATTGTTTAGTCGAAACTCTAAATGAACCCTTACCGAGCAGTCGTTAGGTAATTGCACGAGAACAATAATCGAGGATAATGATCAGCAAAGCTAATGGACGGTGTCGTTGATAATTAATCGAAATGTATATATACCCGAACACATCCGCGAACGTTGCACGCATGTTCAGGCACACTCACCTAATAAAAAAAACCCTTGAGATTTGAAATTTAATTATTTTATAATTAAATATATAACTTAGTTCATGTAAAAAATCTCATGACTCAATAATTAGCTACCTTTAGAGCTAAAATTGAATAATTTTCATTAGGTTTTAAAATGTAACTTGATAGAACGAACTCTAGTTTTTAATTGTATCAGATAAATCGGAAAGTTGTTTAACGTAAAATACGAGTTTATTTTACGTCTCATAAAAAATATTAATCTTATAAGCTTCACCGCATGATCATAACTCTTTCAGCAACACACTATTACACGTACTTATAACTAAAATATAGCCTTAGGTGTCCTTAAAGACATAAGCACCACATATAGATTTTATAGGACATAAAATAATTTACTTTCAACCTGTATTCTCTAATATTGGATTATTTTCACGCGTATTTAATGTATCAGTGTGTAATGAATTAAATACTAAACGTACACGTTTTATTGAAAGTAAGAGAAACAATATTTGAAGAAATCTGCTACATTTATCTTTTTGTTCAAATATAACCTAACCTAATATATTTTTTTTTTTTTTTTTTTATGTTATTTAACGTCGCTCTATTTATGCTGCCAGGGCTAATCAGCGACGGAGGTGAACGGTGTGTCTGTAAACAAAGCACATGTAGTTGAAACAGTGGTGCTTGTGTCCATCGGAAGATATCATCGGTCACTGTAATTAGTCTAATAATTAGAGTTTCCTGTCCTCCCGATGGAACCACCGCGATCCTCTTTACATCTTCGCGTCCCTAACGTTCCCTATAGTTCAGATGCCCGTGCCTCTCATGCACTGAAAAATGCACGAAACGCACGCGCACCTGAACTGACGTCACATTATAGTGACACGCCGAGCCACTGAGTCGCGGTGTTCGAAAAATGCACATGAAAAAATTTTCAGAGGTACACGTCTGGGATCGAACCCACGACCCTCGGTGTGAGAGTCGGGAGCTCTACCCATGAGCCACCGCGGCTCCTAACCTAATATATTAAAATAATAATAACGGTATTGATTAAGGCTTAAGAGTAATAATATAATTTTACCTTCGCGCAATAAGTTACAATGTAATCTGTAGAAAAACAGGGATCAAATAGTGCAATAAGTAAAAGTGCATAACGGTTCACAGTTCTAGGTTAGTCCTTTTATCGTTATACGGCTGTCACAGACTTGCGAATTTTTCACCTTGACCGCTTCCTCGAGGTAAGATTGACCCATATGATACCAAAGCGAAAACCCATTGTGTCGGCTACGATGTTTTTATCCGTACGTCTGTTCTCTTCCAATACCCTTGCTTTTTTTTCGACTGGACCACGTGTGCACTTCCAACTCGTGCTTGCGATTGCTCCTTTTCTGCACAAAGTCGATTCTTCGTACCTCGGTGAATTCCAAGTTATGGAGAATTACGTCATTTTTATTAGGATCCGAGGGAAACGGAGGTTCTTAAACGTACGCGCGATAACGTCACGACACATTTAAATTTCAGATTTTTTTGTCGTAATGCCAAACTTACGATTCGAATGAAATATATAGGGATAGTCCAAGGATATCTTTTTCATTTTCTTTTTTATCCCTTATCAAATAAGAAGTACAAATCTTTCGAATATTCAGCAATTCGAGTCATGAAATACTGGAAAATGTGCCGAATTAAATAATGATCGTGAACGTCGGCAGGTTTTATAAACTACGTTGGCTTCAGTTCAACGAGACCACGGGTTAGCATTACGTTAATCCAAAATTTAAGCTCGACTCGCGATATTTAAAATAAGGCTCTTGGTGTGACACCAGTTGAACCACTTTGCGAGCAAATTTAACGCGACCGCTGACGCCAAAGTAATTGGACCGATTAAACGCCGACAGGTCGGAAAGAATGATAATCGTTGAAACAAAAAAATGTTTCCTGATTATTTAATGGTGACTGACCTTACGAATTATAGCGCTGAACAATTAAAAATAAATTATCACACATAATTAAGAGAAGATATTTATTATATATCGTGAATATTAAAAAATTTCATTTGTAATTTTCACCCTCCATTGTTGAATTAGTAAATAGTCGATTATTAAGGGTCAATAATAAATAAATTTTCGAGAAAGCTCACTTTGGCTGTAACATTATATTCAATATTGAGAACCTGAAAAAGTCTGCAAACCTAGTAGACGAAACATTGTGCACTTAAATAAATAAATTGGATTTATTTATTATTGACCCTTAACAATCGACTATTTACTAATTAAAAAATATCTACGAAAACTACACCTACTTTTGTGATTAACATAATATTTTAATTTCTTGTCGTTCAAGTTATACACTATTCTATTAATTATTTTGAAACACGAAAATTAGTTTGGTAACTTCTCGTACAACACTGTATTATTAAATAATGTATGTAAAGTAAATAATTTAAACGGGCTTTAGTACACGAGGTAAATTTTATATAATGGGTTGGATTAAACATTGAGTTTTACATAAAAATCTATGCACCGCATTTTGCAACGTCTTTATTAATGAAACTATGATTACAGCCCTATGATCATATTACACTTGATTAATAATTAATAATTACTAAATGTAATTAATAATTCGAAGTATGTTATATATTTTGCAGTGTTTGGATAATATACCACAACCCACAACATCTATCATTTTCAAATTATTTTTACTCACAATTTTTCAGAATAAAATTGTAATCTTGTAGATAGAGACTGATGTTTGTGTTTTTTTAAATCAGAATATACATACCTTGACTTTCTCCTATAAAGATTCCAAAAATATGAAAGAAATTTAATGTTAGTTACAATAGTAAACTCGAATCGTATCATCCATGTAATATTTCATATTTCTACTTCCCTAGAAGGTCTCATCTTTCTGATATTTTGGAAATGCCCTACGTACACCTTAATAATAAATTTAAAAGATAAACCGTCAACGTTATTGTACACTTGCCTCGCGGAAGTATGAAGTGGAAGAGCCAGAAATCCTCTGCTAAGCCGTTGCCTTATATAAGAAACTAGAATTTCTTTTAAACGAGACTACCCATAAGAGTTTTATGGCTCAAAGACAAAATCACTTCAAAACAAAGTGGGATTTTATTGGCTGCAGAAACTATTTTATTCACTATAAAAAGAAGGATATAAATTTTTTTTACTGCATAAAGTATACCGGAATGCCCAATTCGCACAGTTTATTTCATGTCATATTGAAAATTTCAAAGTATTATAAAAATTCTGCATAAATTTGGTTAATTTACTTCCATAATTTAGCCTATAATTACCTTCGTACACTAGCATCAAGTTTTCTCGACAGCTGAAACATTATTCAATTTTTTTGCCCTAACATGCATGCCTAAAGGGGAAAAAGGTACTTGATTATTTCTCATTCGAGTGGAAACCCAAATCAATACTCGACAAGGAAATTTGTAATGCACGCGTAATAAATCAACTTTTACAAATAGTCAGTCTGAAAACTAATTTTTTTTAAAAATACAACGACTTTATATTTTCCTAGCTGGTTGCAAAACTCTATTGATATTAATTTATTACTTGAGTGTACAATTGGTTATGAAAAACATTTTTATTTGTATTCCATAAATTTATATTATAAAATATTGAATAAAATTGTTAGTTATACTCCATAACCGATTGGTTTAAAAAATTATATGACATCGTCTTCCGATTCCGATATTTTTCCGATCTCTAAATATGCAAAAATATCGTTTGCAAAATAAAAAAATTTCTCAGCCCAGAATTCCAGGACGCTTCGATTCAAGCTCATAAAAAAACAGACTAATGTCAAAAGAAAATGAGGGAAATCAGTTTTCCAACGTGACAATGCCCTTCTCGAGTAAAAGACTCAAGACCAAATATCCGATATCCCTCAGTTTGGAATCAGCGCATAAAAGATCCCATTGCCAGTACGAGACCCCTACGTAAGATTTGCTCTTTCCCTATAAATTGACTGCATCTACGGAACATTTTTTCTCGCTCCCCCTACTCCATCCTCAATTCGATCAGCATACAAATGAAAAACTCCCCCCTACTTCTTCGAAGGTAGAAGGATCTCTCGCGGGGTTCGCGAGCTTTTTTTTTTTTTCTTCATCTAGCTGTTCGCGCGTTACGCCGTTAAACCTCGATGCCGCGACGTATTTTTCACGAAGCTTCGTCTCAACGAGGAGCAAACAAGCCACTCGAGGAAAAGAGGGCAGGAGATGAAATAGTGAAACAAAAATCCTGGCAATGGAGCGCAGTTTATGTTTTATGAAGATTAAAATGATATGAGTATCGCGCAGTTATGAATAATATTTTCAAAGGAGTACCTTAGTTTTGCTTTATTTTGCTTCTTCTTTTTGTCACTTTAATAAGATATGTATAACACATTTTATTGTATACCCTTTTCTTATTTATTTCATATCGATCATTCGAATCAGGGATTTGGCTCGTGTATACCGACATATATAATTCCGTGAACGCGAAAATGGAACGCGCTTTTCGGAGTCTGTGCCAATAAACATAGTTGCTTGACTTGTGCCGTATTATAGTGTAAATTTACCATATATATTTATAAAAATAGTTAAAACTACTGTAGTAATAAATTTACTTTCCCTCAAAATGCATAAATGTCAGCCATTAGTGTTGGTCGATAGATAAAATAAATATATAAATTATTCGAAATACATATATATTTTCCTCTCGGTTTTATCTGATTTAATAATATGACCGATCAATTGAAAATTCATTAATATTTTATAAAAAAAACTCATCATTATCATTTTTTAACTGAGTTCATTTTACGTTCTTGTCTTACTTGAGAGATTGACGTTCACTGAAAAAATAGATTTTTGACCTAAAAGCAAGTCTCCCTAAATATTCCTTAAAAAGAAAATCTACTTGCTCTGATAGAATTTTTCTATAATCAAGCGGATTCTTCTATAATCAAACGGAATTTCTTTTGTAAAAAGTGAGAAAGTATAAATCATAAAAATTAATATTCTAGAATCAAGCAAATTACTCTTGATTCTAAAAGAATCACATTACAGCAAGCAGATTTTATTTTATCAAAAATCTATTTTTTTCAATATTCATCAAAAGTTTAAGTGTGCATAATATATTTCCATCGTGACATTTTTGGGAATAACTAAATCGATCGCCACCTACCGAACAATCAAAAAGATTATCTGTAGTGTATAAAACGATATAGAACCGTTTTTTTCGTAATAATTAATTTATACATAATAGTTTAAAACTCTCTAGATGTCTTAAAATAGATTTTCGGAAACGGTAGTAGTTACTGCGTTATTTGCGTACAAACAAACAAATATACTAAAAACAAATTAATTTTTCTACATGAAATAGTCGATCAATGTCGTAAATCAAACTTGTATAACCTTAAGTAGGAATTATTTTCCACAGCATTAACAAAGCGAAATGTACAGACTTTTTGAACAAAATTTTCATCACACTTAAAATGTTAAATGACCCTAAGACTGAATTCGGCTCGAAGCCAGGCAATGACTGATTATAAGGTCAAAAAGTGAGAGAAGCCTTGGCAGAGATTTCGTTCGGAATCACGCGAGGAAAGATTGTAAAGAATCGATTGATGAATGTGTGCAGGAGCTGGTCTATCGAGACGGTAATCTGGTGTCGGGCTCGTTGGAGGCCTTGGTGCAGCATATGGTGCCGACCGAAGAGTACTACCCGGATCGGGCTTACCTATTCGCCTTTCTGCTGAGCGCCCGGCTCTTCATCAAGCCCCATGAGCTTCTCGGCGAAGTCTGTGCGCTCTGCGAGCATCAGCAGAATCTCAACGGCGAGGGTGGCAAGGTGAGTTCTATCACCCATTGTTTTTTTTTCTTTCTTCTTTTACACCAAAACTACGACGGCTTATCCGTATGGATTAACCCTTTAATTATGAACCTATAACTTTTACAAAATTTAAGCTACTACAGTTATTTTCTACGTAGTGATAAGTCTTACACGCATATATATTGATTAAATATATATTTTATATAAAAGCATGAATATCGATATGAAACCTTTTTTTTAAATAGATTTTTATGCACTTTTCAACGATTGAAAACAAGTTAAAAAAATACGTTTCTATTATTTGGTATTATATTTATTGAAACAAAAGATTGATACTATAAATGTAGAAAAAAGCTGTCCAAATAAACAAGTGAACCGAACGAATCAATCAAATTTGATGAAAAAAAGTATTAAATATACATTTCTTAAGGTTTTGATTCGCATGGACAAACGTTAGCTATATTTTTTACAACTAATTACTGACAAAGTCGATAGCTTCCATTAAACTCGTATCGAATAAATGTTTTGTATATTAAAAACGGTTAAGTGGTCGTAACTAAATTTGTATTCTTCAATTATACAATTTTCAATTTTAAGAACTTGTACATTAACCTTTGCTTCAAATTGTCGCTAATATTAGAATCCATGCTATTATCAAGTAGCTATCGGTTCGCTTAGCTTTGACGTTAATCAGGTAAATTAATTTCAGTTGCCAGCACTGCTAAGGTCATTAATTCATCTTTTATGACAAAGTATAATTATTTCTACTAAATGAATCAAGCAACTTATTTGTGGCTGGATAATATTGTTTGAAAACTCTAAATGAATAATTGAAATTGTTCAAACGTCTGTAAAGAAGTAGAGTTCGCTAGATTTATTAACTTGATTTTTAAGAAATTATAAGTTTCCTCAATGTATACAAAAATATCGAAAAAATAAAAGTAATTATAAATAAATAATTAAAGTTAGCTACCACTCGTTGAAACATCTTGTCATATAAAAACTCTCAATTTCACGTATTTTATGCGTCTTGGAAGAGGATAAGAATACGCTGCCGTCGAGGTTTTCTCCCTGTGCACTTTTGCACGCACCGACAGTTGAAGGAGAGGAAATAAAGGGAGCCACGGCATTATCGTTTCATTGGCCTGGCACCACTGGTTTTCCTCTCCTTTCTCATCACTATCAGGGTTCGCTCTACTCTTCCTCGTTTCTCCTTTGGCTGACTACGCTACATCCGTTTCTTTCAGCTGCTCTTTTCGCGAATCGGCTACGTACAATGTAAATCGATCTGCTATATATCGGGTACTCTTCTATTCTCGTCTACATACGTGTCCCTCGTTCCCCTTCGTTTCTCGGAGACGGGCGCGGTTATCGGCTCTGCAGTCCGGATACAAGCTGGTTCGCTCGCGCGTCCCGTGCATGCTCGAATGTTCGTGTCAAGTGAACTTTGATGGATATCAAATTATTCAGGAATCCCTTCGTGAATCTGTACAATAAATCGGTTTCACCTAGATAAAAAGAGACATTCTGTTTGACGTCGCGAACATCTATTTATTTTGAATTATTCATTTTTATTGCTTTTTATACTTTTGATTAATATTGCCAAAGTTTATACTGGTATAGTACCCATTTCACACCAATTATTTCTAGTAATTGCATATAACATAAAAACCTGCTAAGTTCACTGAAAACATTAAGTAAAAACAATTATTTATTTATTAATTACAAGAAGTACATATTTTCTTAACTTATTTACCAAGTACGCGCTTTTAATTAAATATTCAAATCAAATCATTGCCTACGTTACACTAAATTACTAAACTTCATAATTAAAGCATGAAAAACTTAAACTAAGTTCTAAACTGTAATTTCCACGTGCTCGTAAAAAAAAAACTCTTTGCAGGATCTACCGGTCGCAAATTTATTGAAAATGCAAAACACTCGGGGACGAAATAAAACTACTCGTATATACCGGTTCATCAAACGAAAGCTCAAATCAACGCAATTCCTCTTTTCCGCTTAATTATTCTAAATTCTTCCTCCATCTTTTAACAGGTAGATCTCTAGTTCTCATCAATTCTGCATTCGCGTAGTGCAGAGCCATTAGCGATTTCCTCAATAAAACGTAATACGCAAAAAGCCTCCGAAATACCGAGGAGATGCGCATCCGTGATTCTCCCAACTGCCCCATACGCGCAAATTCTCCCTATATACACTGAACTTTCAGGCTCGAAAACCCAAGCGTGCATAGCAATCAAAATTTTTTATGATAATTCGTTTGTGCGGTTTATATACGAAGAAGCTAATGCATGTTAATGTTTTGTTATTGCCAATCGGAATTTTAATTTTAAATTTCTCGTATAAATGCATTGGAAATGATAATTGGATTTATTATATCAACCATTTGTCCTTATTTTACAGTAAATGTTGGATAGTTAGTGTACGTAAATAATCCACTCATCATTGATTAATTTAAATACACGCTCATTCGTTTTTATATCGTCTAAGTTTATTCGAAAACATATATCTGCAATTATTATCCTTCTAGAAAATCAATACTTGTTTGAAATTCACCGATTGTACGTCACACTTTACCGTTAATAAACAAAATAATTCAAACGTAATTCTAGACAATAACCGTTTCATAGAAAAAAATGGCATAATGGTTAAATATTGAGTAAAAGTAGAATGTTATTGTGACATAAAGCACGATATGTTAAATCAAATCAATTCTGGTTCGTACGTTGCTTATATTCCTCTGCATCGAGATACAAAGAGACACGCGCGTATATACAATAACAAGAGTATTCTAAATCGAAAGGACTTGCACATGCATGCACGAGGAAGAAGCATATCTATTCGCATGTATCAATTAGCCCCTGAGCGACAAGTATATGCAAACGTGTGTGTAAGTGTGTTTGTGCGAACGAGCCACGCAGTGCCAGAAGCAAAGTTGTGCATCCACAATGACGCTATGCCTGAACTTTCGTCGGTTGTCCAGGCAAACATGCCTGCAATGACTTTGATCTCCCCTACCCTGTTTTTCCGCTTTGTTTCTGTTCACTTGGTAATTCTATATGTTACTTTGTGTTTAACACTTTGCGCCAACTTTCATATAGCGCTCCTCAATTATTTGTTTTAGTTCAATTGATCATTATTTTATTGTACGTTTACTCGTTTTTCGTGATATACGAAACCATCGACTTTGTCACGGGCTTTTATATTGCCCTCGCATTTGCCTCTTTTATTAATTACTTCATCGTACGATCGTAATGAGGTAACTTTCACGCGGTCTGTTCAATTAAGATTCAAAGCTAACGTTTCTAAGATTTTGAAGATAAATTTACTTTTAAATGGCTAATTAATGATATAAACTTTACCGCTAGTTCCACTAAAATTTTGTCCACGCCTGTATATACACGTGTTTACGAAGTAATTATCTCTATCGGATCTTTTACTAAAGTTTATAATAAACATTTTTTAGTTACAAGGTTAAAATCAAAATGAAATTAGACGACTATCTCGGTGGCTAATTGAATAAATGTGGTAAATATAGGTATATAATTTAAATGTCGTAAAGTTTAATAAATAGGCTGTGTAGATAGTCAGACAGGAATTCGGTAGGAAGCCGTCGCTAGCATGGTTGCAAAAAAAAAAGAAGGATAACCTCCTAGAAGAATATTTGTTTTCTCTTACCATCTCTCTCGAGTACTCCGTTTTTCCGACGTCGCGTGCTCGTGACGTCGGCTAGTCCCGAGCGCGAAGTAATCGCAAAACTGTCTTCGGCAGGAGCGACTGCATCGGTTCGTGCCACGGCTTGTGCAGTTACTAGCCGAATGGACAGAGACATTTCCGTACGACTTCCGGGACGAGCGGGTGATGGGTCACGTCAGGTCCATAACGCAGAAGGTCGCGAACGTCGACGCGGCTGCAAGGCAGGAGGTCTCGGTGCTCCTACAGAATCTTCTCCTGAAACTCACCGCCCTCGAGAGGTACGAGGAAGCATTGTCCAGGCTCGCTACTGAATCGTCTACTGAACAGCTTACACAGGTATCTATATATATATATATATATATCTATATATACACATACACATCATGTACATCCATACACTGTACCTATTGTTTATGTCCGAATATTGTACAGACATATATTAATGTCAACTATTTAGCATTTATCCACAGACTGTTTTCTCATAAAAATTAAATTGAAAATTTACTGATTAATATTAAATGACAAATTTTTTATATATTATTATTACAGCAATGTTTATTCGATTCGGAACTTATAATATATTATAGCCATTACAACATTTTCACGAAATCCACTAAATTAAACTATGAAGTATACTACATTTCGTGAAAAAGTTGGTAATGGGCTACTGAACGTGGTAGAATCGGAAGTTAGTTTGAAACATGCCTTTTTTCGGAACATTATAAATCGCGTTACTTTTTGTTAAAAAACGTTTTAACGTGCAATTTCAAAAAATATTGGTATGTAATATTGATGATAATCAACATTGAAACAAAATACTATTTTATTGAGAAATTATATTGATAATATAGCAATAGCAAGAGTAAAATACAAATTTTGAACTTTTAGGCATAAATAAAATTATGTTAAGGATTATTGAATATGATAAGAATATTCAGATCAATGAGTATATTAAACACGTATTAAAAGTAAAGTTACTACTATCGAGGGCATATTTACTGAGAGCACGCAATTAGGGTCAGAATCTTTTAATAGGTATTTCTTACGTCAAGGGGTGAGGCGCATAGTAACTACATAAAATTATATTTCTTCCAGCATAAAAGTTAATAATAAATCTTCATTATTTTAATAATACTTGGAATATATTACAATCATATTTAACTTTCTAAAGAATATTTACATTGTTATAGATTAAATGTTTTAAAACTAGATTATAGTACTGTAACAAACTAGTAGCTAAATTTTCTATACATTACCCTGCTAGGAATTTAACCATTATTTACGGTTAACATGTTAATCAAATGAAAGCATTGTTGGTTAATACCAATATTAAAACTTATTACAAATATCTTCAATTATAATCATATATTCAATTATGAATATTACAATGTGTTTATGTGAAAAAATATTCAATTTTTATGTTTTAAAACGAAATAATAAAAGAATGGCACGTTACATTTAATTCAAGCTTTATCAGCAACATTTATCTTTATAAAATTCATTTTTCAAAAAATGGAATAGACTTATACATATAATGTAAGTAATAAAAGTTAATAAATGTTACAAACGTCATTCATATTTTTTATATTTCCCAAATAATAATGGATAATGAAAAGCTATCAATCATTATATACGAAAGGAAAGCAATTCATTCCAAACGAAGTATTATATTTACTATAGCCTCGCTAATGTTTCCTTTAAATTTTTTGTGCAGCGAAAAATTGAATTTCAAATCAAATGTACTAAACGTTTGTTTATTTAATATAAATGACAAAACATAATATATATGTACATAAATATTTATTCCTTTTCGTGATTTAAAAATACTGCGTTTGCAAAGGTGATAAGAAAAAGAATTGTAAGGTTACAGAAAACTAGAAAACTAGTTATCTATATACATATATATTGATAACTCATCTACTTTAAAGTTTTAAAGTTTAATTTCAAAGTTTTCTATAATTTGATACTAGTGTCGCATGTCAATACGATCTTTTTCGTATATCGTATATCTAAGTAACTGTATTTCAATCTAAAAATAAAACAAATTCACTTTCGCGAATTTTCATGCTACAAGGTGCACAAAGTTTTTTCGCATTTATTTTCCTCCAAATTCTTTCAGTTTTCTTTGTTATCCCAGTGAAAACTAAAAAGCGGTTTATATTTTCTTTTGTACTAGAATTTTATGCGCTAGCTTTGTAAAAGGTGTTGTTAACTTTTAATTTACCATGTTTACACCGGTAACAAACATATCACACTGTCCACCGGTGAAACTTTGTATTAATTTAGCTACACCTAAAATGCTATTTAAAATAAAAATGTAATTAATGCATAATAAAGCTCAAGAATATTATAAAAAATGAGTGTATAGTAAAAAATACATTTTTTCGTAAAATCAAAAAATTTAAAGTTCAGTGCGGGGTCTAAAATCCTCTTATATACCGAGATGCGGTCATTCGTTTCGAAGGAGCGTCCGGTGTTCGTGTAACACTGCCCTAGAAAAGTCGTATCTATGTAACTCTAGGTATATACGTATATACACGTACATGGAAATTCCTGTCGGTCCACGAAGGCTGTAACTGGCCCGTATAAACTTACGGTCCACGCATCTCACACACGCGTGATTATACTTTATGCCATCGTGCGAGCATTTGGGTTTGCACGCCTGAGGGCCATTTCGCACCAAGCGACGATCAAACGAAATCCCGACCATTGCGCCATTTCGGTTTCTCGCTTTCCGGCGATGGGGATCGCGAATACGCTCGGGGAATGTTTCGGGCTGGCTATATGGGAATTTGAGAAAGGAAATCGTTTAGATATACCGTCTTCATTTTCATCTTTAGCAAACATCCTCGAATTAATCTTGATCGTTAGTCAATCTCATTTGTTTTAGTATTAATTTCACTATTTCAACTAAAGTTATTCTTCTCAATGGATACTTATTATTATAAATATTATTAATTACATATAGAATTATTTTCAATTGTTATAAAGTTTAACTGTCATAAATTTTTTGCTACTATGTTGGTATAATAAGCTACATGAGAAAAATCTTGAATAGAGTGCTTTATTTTCATTACATTAAAATGTATAAAGAGTAAAATAAAAAGAAGGCTAATTGTGAAATGTGCTTACATACTCATTGTGCTTTTATTGTACAACATTATAGAGTGCTACTAAAAATAGGTACTTAAATTTACTTATTTCATACAATTCTATAATAAATTTCGATAACAATTTTTTTAAATCGGGGATATTTGTATAGCTGACGTTCTTATTTTATAATTATCATAATATTATGTATATTGGTTTTATTTTAACTTCAAATATCATAAATTCGAAATTCAAAATAAAATGAGAATATTAGTATTTCCTGTGTCGTATTACATTTATCTGTATCTACTATTTTGTTCATTAGATTTACTAATTGTAATTTATGACAATTTCACATACGTAACATGGTACACTCACGCTCCTACAAAGTATTGCAATTTCTACCACAAAATTTCCATCCGCGATATATCACGATAATTTTATTTAAAACTTTGTACGACGCTAAATAATTATATTACTAAGGGTCAAAGATCGTTGGTAATATTCAACGTAGGCTCGATCAGTTATATTATAATGAAATTGTTCTTTATTTACAGATAAAATGTTAACAAAAATATACACGATGACCGATAAAAATATATTTTTTGACGACTCAAAAATGTAAGAAGTTGATTCCTCGGCGTAAACGTGAAAACCTCACCGCGTAAAAATAGAACAGTAGGAAACAATATCTAAAAAGTTATACAAGTACATACATATATAGTACGTAACTCTCTTTCGCGGTGGTTAAAAGAGCCTCGGAATCGTCTCGCGAGCCACAAAGCGGCCTGTCGACTGTCGAGCTCGAGAGTACGACACTAATGCTCGCTCGCGCCAGTTAGTCTAACAGGGTTAGCTACTTGCCCCCGTTGACTCGAGAGCGGGAGGTAACGGTAACTATTCGGTTAATTTCATTAGCCGTATAGCGTCGCACACGGGCCCTTCATCGAGACCGGATCCTGGCCACGGCAACACCTGCTAATGGCTAATTTTAACTGCGCGTCAGTTAGTTAAATATGTCAGGATGAGCATTCGCTTCCATGCATACATACTGCCTCTGTATTCAGCTAATTAGTTTGAAATCAACCGGTTACCGATGTTTGATTCTGCTCGCGATATCATCTGCCGAAAGTCTATCTTGCGTTTTTATGGGTTATACATCATATAAGTATTAAGAAAAATGGATTAATAAAAAGTACTATATTTTATAGCAAATATTCATACATTTGTAATAATTTTAGTTATAAATCGTGCTAAAAATTACTATTAAATATATGGATATAAAATATAGTAATTTTCAAAAAACCATATTTCTCAATGTAAAAAGAGTGTAAAGTAGAATTAATGTTTCTTTAATGTAACTATTTAGATCTTTAAATGGCAAGGATAAAATTCGTGTCATTATGAAGCAAGAAATTCGCTAATAGTATTTCACATTTTAATTCTTTATATTGCAATTTCAATATCAAATTAGCCTCATCAAATAATTCGAAATCTCTTTTTAGCATAATGAATCTTATGAATAAATTTCTAATCTGAATTTAAATGAAGATAAAAAAATTAGTTTTTAAAATTCAATAAGTATAAGTGCATTTGGTGTTTTAAATAAAAGATCTTTAAGAGTATTATTTAAAATATAAATATGATTTATCAAGCATATAAATTGTGTAATATTAATAAGTATACTTAACTCACAGCGCTTCAAACATGTTTTATTTTATTCATTAAAAACGACAATGCTAATAAATAAAATTTACAAACAAATGATTCTACTTCATTATTATAGCACATTCTATGTGAATTTCGGTCAATGAGCCGATTTGTCACTTTAATCCCAGGATTCATTAATATGCGTTTGAATTATTTTATCGAGCATCGCGTGTGTGTAATTACACTTCATACCATTTTTTTGTAAAAAAAAAAAGGTAAAACGAATTATTTTTTCATTATACTTAATATATGTATTGAGATTATTTGTCATAGGATTAAAATTTGAATTATAAAGTATACTGCGTTATTATGACTGAATAAAGTTTGAATTTCATAAAAACATTTGTACACTCTGTAAAAGTTAAAACCATTTTATAAGATAAGTAAGTTGATGTAGAAACATTACATCGATTCCAAAATCATGTATTAAGAAATAAATCACATGTGTGAGAGTGTGTTTATATTAAACGCAATTACATTACACGTTGTAATTTTTACAAATAGAGATTCTGAGCGATTGTTCTTACTACAAGATGTTAGGTTCTCTTTAGCGTCTCTCTTACAAAGGAATTTAGATTAAACACTAAGAATTTGTCACGCGAATTAACTTCATAAGTGGTACAATCACAATAATTTTGAGCATTTTGGTTTAAATTTCTTAAATAATCCTTAAGTACAGGATCCATTTATTTAAAGTAATTTGTATCTATCATTTGTAATTGCTTTAAATATTATATTCTTTGATTGTTCTCTACATACATTCATTCGACGAATTTTACTTTGTATATAATAAAATAAATATATTTATCATTAAATAATAATAAATACTGGTTATGTATTTAATGCACAAATATTATATAGATTAACAAGATACGTAACCTGGATAAAAGCAATTGTATACAAACAAATTACAGAAATGTATATCAAAATGAAAGAGAAACGATCTAAATAGATCGCAATTGATGTAAGAGATACTCACGGGATTCATTCTCTTTGTATCGATGTTTCAGGTGGACGTGACGGAACTGTGTCCCTCGGCTACAGTCCTGGCGCAACAATTGACTCATGTCGAGCTCGAACGACTCTCCTACATCGGCCCTGAGGAATTCGTTCAGGCATTCGCCAAGGTACAAACATTTGATTTTATTTGATTTATTCGGGTTATAAGTCAATATCACCGAATGCTTGCTCACTTTTATAGTATTATTTTTCAGCCCGTTCTAAAGATTTACCGTTCCACTTTTGTGCATTTTATAATAAATTAACCATTGTTTAAAATATTTTGGTTCTAAACTTTATTTTATTGGTGCAAGTTGAATAATTTAATTTTACCATAACTTTAGGAATCACCTCACCTGGAGACATCGTTCAAGGACATGAAGAAAACACGAAATCTTGAATCATATGTACAGTGGTTTAATAGGCTTAGTTATTTCGTAGCAACTGAAGTTTGCAAGGTATGATATCTAAATACAATATACTCTTTTTAATTAACTTTACTCAAAATATTATTACATTAAATTATTTAGAAATTAAACGAATCAATAATTGAAATTGGAAAGATAATTTTAAAAAATGCATTTGATTATTGTAATTATTATTGACGAAATGTAATACATATTTATCCAGAAAGTACATGCATATTTGTGATTTCTTCGTTACAAATTATATTATATTATATACACGTATAATTATTATTATTGAATAATACCAAAAACATTATTAATTCCATTAATAATATTTTGGCGTTACAGCATGCGAAAAAGAAACAACGGGTACGAGTGGTTGAATACTGGATTGAAACAGCCCGAGAATGCTTTAATATTGGTAACTTTAATTCACTCATGGCAATAATCGCTGGATTGAACATGTCCCCGATATCCCGATTAAAGAAAACCGTAAGTATTAACGTAACTATAATTAACAATATCCTAATGAGATTGTCTTTTATCGTATGCGGTATATTATTCAAAAATACTTACTCACATACTGTCATGATATTGACTACAAATTTATTGAATCCATATTAATTAATTAATAATAAATTATAAATTGATTAATACTCCCGTGTTATACGGGTTAAATTAAAAAATATATGCAAACTGTCAATCAATTAGTAAAATTTATATTTATTAATTATTAATTAATGAACATATTGATATTCACATCACACTTTCTAGAGGATGCATTTTAATACGAATGTATATACCGAATGTACAGAAAAATATAATGGTATATACATTACACAACTTTTTATGTAAAGATACGGTTATTCAATAACGCATATATAGTACACCTATAATTACTAATTAGAATACAGACAGAATTATATAATTTTAAAATATATAATTATAACTTAACAATTCCATAAGTAAACTACACTGGGTTTTATTAATTGATACAACAAATATTTATAATTATAATCATTATAATAATGATAAATGTATGATATATAAAAATATAGAGTACATAATTATGCGTAGATCAAGTGGATTTAGCGGACGTTCGAGATTAATAGGTTGTTTGTTAAATTTGTTTAAATAGTGGTCGAAAGTACAGCCGGCCAAGTTCTCGATACTCGAGCACCACATGGATCCAAGCAGCAACTTCAGCAGCTACCGCAGCACTCTGAAGGCGGCGATGTGGCGTAGCGCCGGCGCTACGGACGAGAGGCAGCGCATCGTTGTGCCCTTCTTCAGTTTACTCGTTAAGGACCTGTACTTCCTCAACGAGGGTTGCAGTAACAAGTGAGTGCCGAATTTCATGAGTTCACATTAACTGACAGAATCGATTCATTCCTCCGTGACTTGCTTCTTGGTTTTCGTTACAATTATCTGTAAATACATATAAACCTGAACTTTTTTTTAAATAATAAAACTTATCGTTCATCAAATATCTGCAATATACTCCTTTTGTAATCAATTAATTACAACCTTTCTAAATCGTAGAAAAAAAATGATATGTCTTCGATTCATTTGCTCAATATAGTTTCTAAAACTCTTAATTATCGTCATAGATAAAAGTATATAAGTTCACGCGATCTGGTTCAAGTGGCGTACTTGGCTCTCGATCGTCGGTATTAACTTCTCGACGATGACACGGCGATTTTCGCGCGAGAACAGGGAAAGTCCGGGTGCACCTGTGTAGGTGTGTGTGGATGCGCGTGCGTGCTCGCGTGTGTGTAACTTGCGCCTCTGTAAACTTATTAAACTTGTAATGACGAAAGTTGAAACGGGATTTCTCTCCTACCTCGTATCCCGCAACACCTTTTCGAGGATAGAGAAAAAAAGACACGCACGACTTTCTCGTTGTCGACGCTTACGCGCTTACGTTCAAAGATACGCAAAGAAGATACGAGGGGTTCGATTTATTTCCGCGAATGTCGTTTCCACTCGAGATCTCGGATGTGTGTAAATCTGCTTGAAAAACTGATCGACGTGTAAAAAATATTTTTAGTACTTATTTATTACATTCGTATGAAAATTTGTTTGTAATTAAGTAGTTATAGAAGAAAAATACCTATTTTAAATTTCTTACTAAGAAAAACCAATATTTATGTCATGATTATTAAATATTACTGTGTATATACAAAAAATAAACAAGCATGTATGATCTTAGGCTACCGAATGGACACATCAACTTCGAAAAGTTCTGGCAGCTAGCCAAGCAGGTAACAGAGTTCATAGCTTGGAAGCAAGTGGCCTGTCCCTTCGAAAAGAATCCAAGGGTCATTGCTTTTCTCCAGGCTAGTCCGGTACTTACGGAAAATGGTACGTGTCCCCTCTTCGTTTTTGTATTTCCAATCAATATTTGTTTCAAACACGAACACGAATTCGAGATATACAAATCTCTCGTAAACATTAAGTCGATAAAAACTTTATTAATTTTAAAATATTTTTAACAAATCCAAATCTTGTAAAAACTTTGTTCTAAATTTTATTGATACTAATTACGTTTTTTTATATCTAAGTATGTACCGAGAGTAAGAAATTTTTAACTTAAAAAAATCCTTTGCATTGGTACACGCAATCAATGTATATAGATATAAATTATTCAATAATAACTTTGTCAAATTTTAATTAAAATTGAGTATTTAATTATTGATACCTACCTATGTTAATAAGCGTAACGGTATTCCGGACTACTACTCGAATAATACTACATGAACTAAATTAATAATTATAATCTGAACATGGTAAAGCATCAATGAATATATAAATGTTTAAAATAATTTGATTCTCTCGAGCCTATCATACATAAACCAATTCGTTGAACTAAAACGAAATACAAGAAATAATTTACATTTATATTCAAATATACAAAATCTTTTACAGCTTTAGCACTGTCATCATTCGAGTGCGAACCACCAGACAACAACCACGAGAAGGATAGATATAAGTTACTTAAGTAAGTAATATTACATTCAAGGTTTTTAATCAATAGTTAATACAAATTTTACACAATATACTCTAATCTTGGTTAAATAAAAAATCTTGTTTTAAACAAAACTGCATGCTAATCAAAACATTTATATAATATATATATATTATATTTAAAACAGTTCCATCTTTAAATAACTTTATATTCTTTATTAAGCTTATTCTGATAAATTCTTGAAAAAATTTAAAAAAAACTTGTAATTACCTACAGATCCGAATTAAGCAGCCAGTGAAAACGCGCTTCTTCTGTGTGTGGTAACTACTGGGAAAGATACTAAGAAAGCAAGAGCGAATGGAGGAAAAAGGTACGAGAAGATGAAAATAGCGAGAAGCTCACGTACATCGCCGAAGGCCGCAAAGACAACGAAGACCCGGCCATCATGAATAATATTCGCTAGCAAATCGAAAGCTAAGAGGACGCAAGAGTTTCGAGTCTCGTCTCGACGTGGAAAAACGTCAAATACGAAACAAAAGAGTAGGAGGAAGCACCCGGAAAAAAAAGACTCTTCGCATGAATTTCGAGCACGTCTATATAAACATTTTCGTCTGTACGAATCAGATTCTTAATATAATTTATTTATGTATTTATTTGTAAATTATACATCCGCAGCGAGTGAAAAGCGTATAAGAGACACCTATTCATGGGTTCAAATGAAAATTCGAAATAAAAATTTGTATACAAATTTTCTAACTTGACGTATTGACGTTGTATGTTAATTTTTATGTTATAATTCATTATCGTACATTACTAGATAAACTTTACGTATTGAAAATAGACATTAAGAATTTATCTATCTATTCTTATCAATAAATTATATAAAAAATTTACATACATAATAAACAATAATCGTGTTAGTGCCTTGACAATTAAACAAATTCATTGACACAAAAATTCTGTCGAAGAGGCATTGATTTATTTCAGAATTTTCATCGAGCTCGAATAGAAACGTTACTGCTCGCTGTTACGATCTTCGTTGATCGAAGCGAGCGTTATAAAGACGCGTTCGACGATCAGAAAGTTCATGCGACGAGCTACGAAAGAAAAATGAAGGAAAAGAATGGTTTCCGACCCTCCAAAGAGTTTCCTAGGCTTTCTTCGCGTCTACACGGATTACCTCGTGTATTATATATACCAGTTAGCTCTCTCTATTTCTCTCTCGCGTATTTTCGTAAGCCTTCGTTGAGAGACACTTTTGAACTCTCTATTTCTTTTTTTTTTTGAAAACTCAAAACGCACGTTTCAAGAATATATACCTCGGACTTTATACACTTGCGGGTAGAAAAATTTCTTTATGTAGGCATTTTACAAAAATTTATTTTGAATGGAATTTTTTTATTTAGTATAATTGAATTTAATGCGTTTATCGGTCTCGTTACTCATTTTCATTTATGCAGTTCGTAAAAATACAGTAGGGAATATAAGAGATGTATAGATATTATTTTAATAAAAGTATAACTTTTTCACTCTGTAAGAATTAAATTGCGAGGAACGTTAGATATGTAATTGCATAACTTTTATCACGGAATATTTCGTTCTGAATGCATAATTTATATACATAGAATATCTAAATAATTTACAAGAGTAAAATTTTTGTATAACTGTTTTACAATAATTGACTGGATATATAAAAATAGTTAACAATGATCTTTCATAATTCTAGCCAAATAAAATAATTAGATTATTTCCAAAAAAGGCCTACCACATATTAATAAAAAAGGAAAGAAGAAGCAACATCATATCGATAATACATACATAAAGTCACGCATATAAATGTCAATTTAAAATTGCCAAATAAATGCATATATACAACTATACGACCTTCCAAAGTTTAAAGAGACAATTTCGATGATCGATTTACAAGCGCATACCCGTAACACATGAATATTCAAGACTATGAATAGTAAAAGAGCGTAAAAAAAAAGAAAAAGAGGGAATGGATCAGCGGTTCGATTACAAGCGAGCGCGCGAGGGTCTCCTTTGTGAAAGGCCGAAGGTACGGACATATTGAGGAGGACTCTTCAAAAGAGGGACCAAAAAGCGAAAGATAAAAAATCAGAGTATTACACGCATTCCCCGTACGGGCAAAGTGACGCGAGAAATAAGAGGGAGAAGCTTGCGAGTTTACGTAATAAGGAGATTCCCATCGAACCGAACGCGAAACTTTGAAAAGTGAACCTCTCGAATAAGGCTTTCGAGCTGGACCCACGTACATATATATAGGTGGCAAAGCGTTCGTATTCTATCACGAGAAAAGTCTTGCTTTACTTCTCGTGTATATTTTCAACAAAATCACTTTTTCGAGGTTTTATTACAAGTCTACGTTTATTCAAGTGTACCTATGTGTCAAATAATTACTCGATTAGACTCTAATTATATAATTAGTTTGGATTTATTTATTACCTAAGGAATCTGTATATATATTATTCGTGACATAGTAATACATATATATCATTTTAATATATTATCGATATTTATTATACATACATATAGTAGACGATTTAAGATTATATTATTAAATTGATACTGCTTAAAGAATAAATTATATTTCTTAAAGTACTTTTAAAAGAAAAAAATATTAAAAAGTGAAATGAAAATTATACTACGAGGTAATGTTAGATTTTTACCCTCGCTCTAACGACGAAATGTAACAACGTATCATCAAATTAATAGTTTTTTGTACAACTAAATTTACATTTCATTATTACTTAATTATAAAGATATTACAATTATTTATTTAAAAAATGTTTTACGATAACAATAAGATTGAATGTTATAAAAGCTCAACGAAACAGTTGAAATTTATTTTACAATCTCTTGATATTTAAATTACATTCTCGTCGTTCCAGTTGTGAATCTCTTGGTACGAATGCTTGAAAGGCATGAAAAAAAGTAAAGCAAACAAAAATCACATAATAAAGCATAAAATAATGTAAATAGTAAAAAAAAATAAGAAACTTCGTGTATTTCCCTTTTAAACGTTTATAAATTTTTTGAACGAAAAAAATACGAATTTGTAAATTTCGTTTTTTTAGGCAACTTTGTAAATGAAATATGAAACTTTACGCTAACATTTTTCCGCGAATTTTTACAATATGTCTTCGTACCGTTTTATTTTCATCTGGCCCGCTCCCTCGATTTATGCAGGATTAGACGATTCGAATGCTAAAAGTAAAAGGGAGGAGGAGATGAAAAGAGTGAATGAAGAGACGTTCTTCACCCGGCTGAGATAATAAAATGCAGCAGTCGCGGAGACGAATAAAATAAAAAAAGAGCCTTTACGCGCTTCCATCCCTTAATCCACTGTGATTTTGCAAAAGTACCGTTGAAAATCATTCTTACACTCGGTTTTACGGATATTTTGTAAAAAAAAGTATATTAGTATAAATATTTTTTTTAATTTTATACAAATAAGAGTATAACCCTAATTAAATACTAAATTTACTGAAAATAAAACTTTTATAGGGTTTACTCAAACAAAATAAAGTTTGATTGTATTTATTTTTACATATACAGAACTAGAAAAAATAAATCTCATCAACGATAACACGGTCAGGAACACCACGTCTTACTCAGATTTCGTGATTAAATTTGACACTGCCATCGTAACAAATGTGCACTAATTGCTTCGTGCATTTAAATTTTTATTATCAGTATTATCTGAATCTTCTTTAAACTTGTATTCTTCCAAACATTAAGGAAAATTAGACTGCTGTATTATCTTGTCCAGCCACTCAAATACCATGATCTATATAAATGACATTAACAGCTAATGTTATATAATTATAAAATATATTAATTTATAAGGAAGTATATAATACAATTATTTGTAATACAAATGAAATTATTACTTATATATATTTATATATATATATGTATTACTCATTAAGTATTCGTATTTAGTACTTGTTTGAAAAAAGTCTACTATTGTGAACAATTTTTTTTATATAAAATCTCGCTGTTAATGTCACCCAATTTTTTCCCCATCGTTTGCGCAACTACCGTATATAACTTCGGCGATAAATATGTCAATACGTTCATTGTAAATACAAATTTGTAAATAATAATAAGTCTTTGTAAGCGCGAATGGCGATCCAAGAAAATCGTACTTTTAATTAAGTGTCGATTGTGAAGAAGTAAAACTCGAGCTCGACATAAAATTTTACGTATTATTATATATTTATAAATATCTATGAGTAACGCGAGTAAACTCATCTCTTTTCGAAAGAAAGTATTATTGAGATATTAAGGATGAAGATAATGAAAAAATATTTTCGTTTTTTATCACTTCGAGTACTTGCTTTCACATCTAGTCACTAGTCATTAGTCTAGTCTAGCTTTTGCTGCGATTTTTCACATAGAATTATTTCGTATCACAACGAGCGTGTAATTAAATAAATATCAACTTTGCGAATCGATTGTCATGACTATATATAATATGTATGTATGATTTTTATTATACGTGCGAATGACATTCCAAATGTATATGAGAGAATAATCTATATAGCAAAATTGTGCGATCCATAAATAAATTTAATCCCGTTATTGGGTAGATAATTGCGGAATGATACTTGAACAAATATTTAATCAATTATTTATATAATAAATTTGATTATTAAGTTGAATAAGATATCAAAACACTATAAGATAAAATATTTTTGAAAGCTTCGTTTGATAAAAATATATATTTAATTATTCAAAATTTTATACTGGAAAATAAATTATAGATCTAACACTAACTTAAATTACTCATAACGTTAAACAAAAAAATTATTCCTCGTTCGATCCGTATTTTCAAGTATCTTCTAAATCTCCCAAATTTTGCATTGACTCCATTGACACGTTCACCAACACACTGTGTAATACATGTACGATATTCTCCTTAAAACCCGTCCTCTCGTGTACATTATCGCGTATTATTATATAAAATTTTCAAAGTTTGAAAATCGAATTTTTTCGGAGCATTTGATATGAGGATAACAAGAGCGCATTGGATTTCACGTATATACATATACATAAGGCGTAAATAAAAAAAATACGGTGTAAGAATATAAGATTATAAGAAGACTAATATTTACAAGTTGGCTCGATGTCATCCCGATTAATTGTGTATTACTCGAAAGTTCACAGTACATAATTTTAGAATGCGCCATTGTGTCAAGAAATGAAACGAAATCTCATCGACGCCTATAGAAAGGAATTAATTAAATTAACAGTATTAAATCATAAGAACGTCTATTCTAAACAAAAAAATACATGAAATTATTACTGTGACCTAATGTAGT
The DNA here is from genome assembly GCA_026168455.1 of Theocolax elegans. Taxonomy (NCBI): domain Eukaryota; kingdom Metazoa; phylum Arthropoda; class Insecta; order Hymenoptera; family Cerocephalidae; genus Theocolax; species Theocolax elegans. Next base: position 95,987,182 of record CM047425.1, read on the forward strand.
ATTAACCAGTCTATTGTATGTGTGTGTAAATTAAACGATTCAATCTTCTTGGCACTATTAACTGATGGATAATAAAAAAAGTTGTATCAATCATTTTCCAAACTCCTCCGATGTAAAATTAAAAAACAATACTTTCCACTAGCCCTTTTTAAAAATGTAACACGGAATACAAAAACGATGACTCAATGTTTATAATTTTTCTATGATTTTAAACAATGAGAGAAATCACAACTGTTACGATAGTTACCTATTGAAAGGTCGAAGGAAACTAGCTATATATAAAATGAAAAGAAGAATTGATAAACGCGCGGTTCTTACACCGTAGACGCCGAGTATTATTTCTCATGTACAATATTGTATTTAACTATTATATACCGCACGATTAGATAAAAGTCGGCGTAAAAAGCAAAATCGGAAAAAAGCAGCAACAATAGATTTAAGAAAAAGTGATTGTCCAAACTCTCTTGCAATCAATACAATCGCGTATATATACATAGAAAGTATTCGCGAATTTCAAGGGAGTTTAGACAAAATAACACCGTTAAACAGATAGTAATTAAGAGTAGTGGTAGCTAAATAGCCCGAAACTACAGAAGGCAGCGACAACAATATTTATAGTGAAAATGTAATCGAAATGAGCACATTTGCGTAACGCAATAAGATGAAAAAGTAAAAAGATGATTAAGCAGATGTGGCAAATTTAATCGTTTGTATATGGGAAATGTGTTTTACTATTATTTTATATCGAAAAAAAATCCGTGTATATCTATAATATTATTTCTGTTTATTATGTTCCGTTATAAAGTATAATAAATGATTATCGTTGTTCCGCGACATTTATAATAGATCATATATGTACACATGCTTTCTCTATTACATATAAATATATAATATAATTTTCGTTTCGACATTCCGTTTTTGAACTGTGACTGTGAATTGTACTGATGAACCTCGCAACGTGTATCGATGCAAACAAAAAACATAATGATTTTCTTCACGAATGAAGTGTTGTGTACATCACTCATTAATGAATATAATTACGTGTATTATTATTAAGAATGACATAAAAAAAAGAGGGTTTCCATCAATCAATTGTTGCGTGTGCAATTAAACTTGTGTAGGATTCACTACTACTATATACTGTCTTCTTGATTGTCAGCATTCGTCCTTTGTACATTCGGTAATATTTTCTATGATTTTATATACCGATTGCAAATTGCAACAAACTCTGCGCGCGCACCGATGAAATAACGAGAAATCAGAATATTGTAATATGTAAATAGCAATGATACACTACAAAAAATAAATGGAGCAGCCATTACATCAATGGTCTGTAGAAGCGAGTGTTGGCACACATCATATGTACGAAATATACGAACAAATTTCAAAGAAAAATACATAGATTTAAAAATATCGTATCTCTTGTTACATTTTATTATTACCTTACATTTTTTTATTTACACCTTATATGTTATTTTTGTAACAAAATCTGTTCATTTTGTATCAATGAATAATACGAAAAGTAAAAGGCATAATTTAAATCATTATTTTTATTGATCAGTTATTAATTATTTGAGTTTTCTCTACATCTGTGCATCAAAAGAATATAAATAAGTATAGGAAGTTGATGTAAACTTTACAAAGTCTTAAAGCGTACTCGTAAGCAAATAAATATTCATGGCATGCAATTGACTGCAATATTGATTTCTCAAGTAGAGACTATATATTAACACTGACTGTCAATTAATCTAATAGTTAAAATTTAATTTAACTAATATATTTTCCAATGCCATTATGAAAATTAAAGGTTGGGTGACTACTACTATTAAATAATAATACATTTTAAATATTTAGATTATTAGTTCATTTTATTTTATTTTCAGTTATTCATAAACTTCTGAATTTATGTTGTGTATCAAATATATAAATATAGCTTTCTTTTTAAATTGTACATAAAATATATAATAAGAATATGTAGTCTTTCATTTATATGTTTACCCATTTGGATTTTATACATTAACTTACAAATGTAAGTATAAAATTTTTAAAGCTTTGCTTTACATGATTTAAAATTTACCATACACTGCATTACATTTATAATGTTAAACAATATATAATAAACATACATAACATCTATATATATGTACGTGTAACTATAAATTTTAGTGAATCTCAGTCTTAGGAGCACATTAACTGTATGGAAATGAGCTTAAAATATGGAAGGTCAGTATAATTTAAAATGATTATATAATTAAAAGTATAAAATTAATTAAATTATAAATGTATATATGTGAAAAATAAATTAAGCTTGACTGTTACTCAACATTTGCAGTCTATCAAGAAGTGTATTGCCAAACGAGTTTCTATATTGTGGACTGATTGAATTTAACAAACTGTAGATTGTTTCATAAAATTCTCCTTCTCCATCATTTTTGCTGGCATTGTCATTACAATTATGTCTATTACCGACTATACTAAAACCTAATGGTGACAGTCTTATACAAAAATCAAGTCCTTCCAAGGTAGTCAGATTCAAATGAATAAAATGATCGTTACTAGTTAATGCTGGATCATCGCAAATTTTCAAATTTCTCACGTGATCCTTCACATCGTCTATGACTGCTTGGGCTTCTACTCTCCACTGATCCGCATCTAAAACTCTCTCTTCTTGGGGATACATTTTGATGCTGTAAAATTAAATAAATTTAATATTAAACATAAGTTATCTAAAATATTTATATTGTAAAGTGTTATCCGGATAATTCAAAGTAATCATTTTATTATTTATTAACAAAGCTATAATGCAAGTTAAAAATTACATTTTTAATTAAAATATATAAATATTTATAAAAAAGATATACATGTACCTTTAATAATGAATCTACCTTGCAAATGTCACAACTCACAACTTTCAATAATCATTCGCAATTTAACTCAATACTTCCAAATAGCATATCATTCTTTCTGATAACTGTTTTTTGTGTCAAGCTGCAAAATGTCAAGTCAATGTATTTATTTCATTATTACACTGTTTACTTACATAAAAAATGGTATCATTTGACATACTTTTCATACAATTTCAAACACTCATTTACAATGAATATGTAATAGATAACTTATACTTTTTTTCTTTTTTTTCCTGATTATACTGTTTATATGTTTATGAATATTACGTAATATTCAGCTAAAGTAAATTATTTTTCTGATTTTTGCAAAAACTTTGAACTTGAAGCAATAAAGTATTATCAATCTTTACTCTTTTATTAGTTTTTTTTGTTTTTATGGGAAGGTTATATAAACAGTGCTGCCGCCTAAGTGATATAGGTAATGCAGATAACTTCATTATCATGCATGTCGATAAAAGTGATTACATTTTCAGATTCTCTTCTTAAATTGTCGATTTGGTTGAATTCGTAGTTGATTAAACAATTACTTTAAAAATAGTAATAGCATAACTGATTTTAAAAAAATAATTAAAAGTTAAAAAATTGTATCACCTATAATTTTAATTTTTTTTTTTCAAAGATTGACCAAATGAAATTTTTTAGTCCTTATAGACCAACTATATTATTATCTAGACTATAAGAATTAATTTTCTAGAGCTCTAATAGGGGAGTAACTTTACAGTTCTACATTTATTTATAGACATTCGATTAATGAAATTCGTAAAACTAACCTATTTTATATAAAATGTTTAAAACTTCGTTAATAATTAATTTTGTTACTTGTATGATACCGCTTCAAAATGATTTTCAAATGCGTAAGTTATTAAAAAAATACTTATTTAAATTATTTTATATATAGTTAAAAAAAATGACTGTATAATTGCAGTGAGTAAAGCAAATTGTAGTGCGGAGTTGCAAAAAATCTACCTGTTCCTAATGATTGGCAAGATTGACATAACTGTCACATTTATTTTCCTACTATGGCTATGATACTTATTTAGACGTACTTAGAAATTCACTTACTGCATTATCAAACGTAACAAGTTTCTCCTATTACTCTTTTATTTCCACATTATGATTGTCCTGTGTTTATGTTTGTTTGTGAGTATGTGTGTGTGTGCAAAGCAAATTTTTCGTAACAATATCCGCATCACCGAGTGGAACTTGTTGCCAAGCTATCTCTGCCAGAAATTTTGTCCCTTACGATTTTATAAAATAGCGAAGAAACTACGTCGTGATTTCAACGTAAATTGGTGTAACGATAGTTTTTTCAAATGCCAATATTTATCTCAGAAAACTATAACTAAACCGAATATTGACTTTAGATATTTAAAATGCATTGGTGTTTTAATAAACGTTTATGTAATAATAACAAACGTGCAGTTAGTAAATAAATCCTCTCATTCGGTAAAAATCCAACGACTGAGCAAATTTTATTTTTATAAATGACACTTATTGACAGATATAGGATTTTTTTTATAAATAATCAATTGTTTGTTGATGGATTATATTATTTTGTTTACAAATCAAAATTCCTGTCATTCATTTGCACGTCGGCTGTTCATATTTGCATGCAAAATTATTTTATCTACTCATCAAATTCTCACTTCAGTGCATATACTGTGTGTATGTATGCATGTTATAACTCCTATTTCATAATTTCAAAATAAATCTTTCTAAAGAATCACAATTTCATATAAAAGAATTATAAAAAAGCGTATATTGAAGTGTATTGAATAATTGATAGGTTAAAAAATTTACGGTAAGGAAATTTTAGTGTGGTTTTAAATCAAAGGCATTGTATATATATTTTTTGTTTCTTTAGGTGCTTTGTGTAAATTAGTATTTTCACAAATATAAAAACAAACATCTTACTGATATTTAAATGAATGCATTTTAAAATATACGACTATTAAAGTGATGAGGTTAGTATACGCTCGTGTAAGTAAGTAAATAACCAGTATATAGGTAGCTGTGCGCGCTGATACTGGTAGCCGCTTCCTTTCTGTCTGGCACTTCAATGTGATGAGCTCTGCGTTTGGTGCGAGGTTTACGATTGTACTTTTCACGAACGCTGATGCCTCGTCCTGAGTTTAAATGTTCATATACGTCGTATCTAGCAATTGAGTGTAAATTTTTTTTTATTCGGATTACTCAAACTTTTTTCAATTAATATAAAATTGTCAAGTATATACATATTTGTACATGTGCCTATGAATTTATGAAAATTGTTTCTGTAATAAATTAATATTCATTAGACTTGAGTGTATTTAATAATTGACAAGTGGTTATATAGTAAACGTGTTTATGAACTCCTTGCTAACTCCCACTTCAAGTTTTATGTAATATAATATATATATTTTTTAACTGACTAAGTATGATTGATCTATAAAATGTAAATGTGCAGTATACTATAAAAAATTTAAATTAATATAACATTCCAAAATCGTAATCTCTAAAACTACGTATTAAATTAAAATACCTTATTTTCTTACGTTTGTAAAATATGAATAAAATAAATAGGGAAAGGTATTTATTACTCTGTTATTATAATTGCAAAATTATATAAACTATAAATTATAAAAATCATACCTACGTACCAAAATTTGCATGATATTCATAATTTCGTAGTAATATATCCAACCTCCAATGTTACATATAATGTATTCACGACCTTCACCTTAACAGTAATAAAAATTAAGCGTTATCTTTTCACAGTCGTGGGAACCCATGATTTCGAAGTAATAAAAAAAGTAAAACACTTAAACGTTTGCAAAACGACGGAAAAGTCAATAACATTATAAGGAATATGGTGCAAAAACTTGCTCTCGAGTGTTTATTGAAACGATGAAGGAAAACGGAAGCCACGTGAAAACCTGCTTCTCATGTACATATATATATATATATATATATATATATATAATTTGTGGATATTTTACATAGTAACTCGTAGTATTGAATCTCATTACGACAAAAGGGCAGCGTGCATTTGTGTTTGGTGTACGGCCATTTTTCCACGGTTACATACCCACACAGACGAATTCCCTGGTTATAAATGACCGTGAGCACGGCAGTATAGCATTAAGCCTTATGCGCTTCCGGCATTCGATACGCAAATGTCACTGAAAGTTTTTTTCTTTAATCGCTGTATTTTGTAGCTTTCGATTAAAGCATACGTCACTGTGTTTACAGACTATTTATCCAAAGAATATAGCTCGATTTAAAAACTATGTAATACCAAACGTACTCATACACAAATATATATATAGATTGGTGAAAATACTATTAACGTATTTTGTTTGTACACGTTGAGTTGATAAAATGTATATCGTTCGATGCATATTGTAGGAAGCAATCAAACGATCGGTTAATAAATATTTATTAAGTGTGCAAATGCATTTAAAAGGTTTGCATATGTACAGACTTAGGGTTAATCAATACCGATTCAAATGATCGAAGAATATCTTATTGTAAATAAATGATGTTTAACGATACTCTTGTGCAGATTTGTATGCATTCGAAATAAAATGAACTTTCAATCTGCGAATGTATTTGTTATACAAAGTCAAGACCTCACAAAAAATATGAATTGTCTAGTTTTGTAACACCGAGTTTGTAACATTTATTAGAAAAAGAATATTTAAGAATTCAAAATCATAAATATGACGCATAACTTTTATAAATAACAGCCAAAATAGATTTGTCGATTTATATATCAGTATTGTAATTAAACAATTGTAAATTGAAATGATAAATTAGAGTAAAAAAAAATTAAATGGTCTATAAGAAAATGTTATATCGTCTCAAACTCAACTTTTCGTATTTATAAATAATACGAATAGAATAGCGAATTTTGAATAGCGTAACCAGAACGAACGTTTGATTTTCCCAGTATACTTTGAAAAAAAGAAAAATCTTAAACAAAGAATCCTATAGAATCGTCGAAAATTTGTGACCGAAATAAAATGATTCCCGCTATACAATGTGTGAAAGAGACGTATAATAAAGTATGAACGAACCACCAAATAATTGCATTGTAACAAATTTGAGCAATCAATTGAAGTATCCAGTCGTAACGTATAGAGGGATAGACTGGAGGATGAACCACAGGAAAATGTAGTGTAACTTACCACAAAATCGAATCTCGTAGACAAGCGAGCGCGTGTTATCGTAAAAAGTGGTGGACAACGCAATCCATCGGGATGTTACAGTGAGAATGAAAAATGGGACGCAGACATAGTCCCACAGGACGATTGGCTATAGTATCATTTTCCTCGTCTCCCGCAGCGAAAGAAAGAGAGTCCTTCTCTGTCCGTTCCCGCCGGTGCCGCGGGCAAGGCTCTCCTTATTAGTGGCCCCTGATCCTCAGGGAACGAGAACGAGAGCGAGAGATACATACCGAGGTTTCCTCGAATTCGTCTCTTTTATTTGTCTGTCCCCCTTTTTACAACGAGACTTCGCCTCCCTCGTCCGTGCGCATTGTTTCTTCCGCTTCCTCTCGTCTCTCCCTTCATCCTTCTCACTAGTTTTTACGGACGACGGAGAGACTCCCTCTTTCTCTCGACTCTTTGTGGATATTATAGTTTTTCGCTTCTACAATCCTACGGAAGGTATTAAGAACTCGCTTTTGCCCTTTTCTCGCGTCTATACATGCCTTCTCTTGTTTATGCACGCCCTTGCGCTTTTAGTCCTGGGATTCGCCCTTTTATTTTACTCTCGTTTACGCGTTCTCTCTTATGTATGTTATGTGTTATGTGTAGTCGTACCATTCGCTTCGTTACGTTTGTCTTACCCTCAACTATAAAAAGAAAGAGCTGCCCGGGATGCGCGACGCAATATCTAAAATAATCTTTACCATATAAGTTGTAAACAATAAATAGACATTTTTTTACCATTTCTTGGTATGTTTTTATTTTAGTTACGCAATGTTATAAAGAGAGCTTACCTAGAAACTACGATTAGCCATGGAATTTAGGTCAGAGATTTCGATCAAACTTTAGAAACTATTTCTCCAAAGTTAGTTGTACCTGCGAGAACCCTCAAAATTAATTCAATAATTCCACATCTACAATATTATTGTTTTCACTTATCAGTAATTGGTGGTGCCTTACTTTCCTTTTCTAAATAAATTTTATTCAAATAATTACACAATTTTTTTTTATAAAAAATGTATACTGTAACTTTTAACCCAGTTTCAAGGAAGGATTCATCAATTATCGATACACAAAAAACATTTTAAAGTAGGAAATGCAAATATCAGAATTTGATGGATGAAATTGTCTACCGATATATGATTTTGACATTTGTAAAACATGAATCGCATGGATCCTTTGTTTTCAGATAAAATTAATACATCAATGTATACATGGATTATATTAATAAATATTTTATAAATAGTGACATCAGTCAATTTTGTGTACATCAATTTTTTACAATTTTCGCAATTTAAAATTTAAATAATATTGATTTAAAAATAAGTATTCATTATTCAAATTTCATGTGTATAATCAACTTCCATTACTATTCTTATATATAAAAATGTTTGTGAGATTTTTATACACGCAGTAATATATAATTTTGATTTGTATTTTACCCTCATACATCAACCCCTATGTAACCATCATTTTATGATGCTTCATCTTTATCTTGATGTTTTCTTCCTCGATCTATCTTTCTTTATAGTTTATCGACAAAAAATAAGTTGGTATTCTGTCTCATAAATAAAGAAAAAAAAATTATTTAAAAAAATTGTTAATTTTTGGTTTTGACATTAATGCTTTGGTAGAAATTTGTAAGGCATTAGAGATATAGTCTTAGACATCATAAACTACGCATTAACGTAAAAATGCTCGTTTAATTTCAAAAGCTGAATAAACTGCGATGTTTAACTATTTCTTTGAAGATTAATCGATCTGTTTTCTTGGATCATTGGCGATATAAACAAGACAAACAATTCATTCGTGTTGCTTCCAAAATTATAAGAGTCGTTTGTGTGCGTATAAAAATTATCGTTAAACGTAAAAACTGGATTATATATAATTATACAGAATCACTATTTATAATAAACACAAATTTTTCTAGTATACTTTTTAGAATTCACGGTTGCAGACCAGAAATACGTTTTATACAACGATATTGATAGCCTATCATTACCCCCTTATAATTATAATAAAAATTCGTTTCTTTCGAAGTATGCAACAGTCTTGCTTTATATATTCTAGGAAACATTATAACTTTCATTGAGGAAATCACAATTTAGTATTTAACATTTTCCTTCGTGCAAATGGGACATATCCTTTCACCACACACACACACATAGTTTAAAAATAAGAGTAACCGAATTACAAAAATGACTATCTACTTTAGTTTTAAAGCGATAGCATAATCACTAAAGGAGGAGAAAATTATTTCATTACGTGCGCAACTGAAGACGCTTTGGCCAGAAGTAAATGAACTGAATCATACGAACGCTGTATATATAGCCGTGTAATATGCCATCTATTTAGCTTGAGTATGTCCATCGATCATATAGGGAGTTTTGCATCAGCTTAGATCAAGCCCACGAGTCCGATAGGTTGAAAAATTATGATGACGATGTATGGCTACGTAGGTACGGAATGTTGAAAAATCACGTAGAATCGTTCATCGTCGTATCAGGAGCAGAGAGACGCAGATACGCACACATAGACGTATATATAATTTCGCGAGCCGGATCGATCGGAGTTTGGCACGAGTCCTTGCGCCCCGTAAAACACAGGAGAGCAAGCGGTCCCGGTGCGTGTATGTGGGAGAGATAAGACGATAATGAGCGGCCAATCGGAGCTCGAGGAATTTCGGCGTCGCCGGTCCCCCTCCTATGACATAATAATCTTTCCTGCAAGTTGTGCCAGTCTTACCCTCGCACCGGCGTTTTACGCACTGCAGCTTTACACAACACGAACGATTTTCCTACGCTCTTCAAGAGTATATATAGTGTTAGGGTGGATTATTCTGTATAGCTTACCGGCATTTGAATTACCCGGCAATCGGATTAAGATCGAAGATTGATAAGGAGACCCATTCTGCTGACGATCTTGTATGTGATCTTCTCTCTTTTTTTTATTTCCTACTCTCTCTCTCTCTCTCTCTTTCTCTGCCTTATTCTTTCTTCTGTATACACGGTTACAAGTAGTTTGAACGTAGGTGGCTTTTTTTGCGAGCTCTCCGGAATGACACTTACTTTCTTGTTTGAGATGTAATCCCGAGCTGTTGCTGTTACTCTCGACTCCTTCTTTTTCTTTTTTTTTGTATTCTCGAACCAGATCGTGTAGAAAGTGAAGTAATATATGTACTGCCATTTACTCTATATAAATTACCGAGACACTTTAAAATCATTTCTTTAGAGCATGTCAATTGTTTCAAATGCGTTATTTACAATTATTTAAAATGTATATATCAAAAATTTAATTTATCGATAAGTTATTTTATGTTCATATAGCAAGTTTTTTAAATTAAAAATGTATTATGTATATTTTAATTACTTGGTATAAGTTGCACGATTATGAAAAAAGTAGCTGCATTTTTCTGTTTTCAAGTATACAGCCAAAGTTTTTCTCATATTAAAAGAACATAAAAAGAATGTTCACTTATCTATTGTATATATTATGTACATTCCCAGACGATACAAGAATCTTCTTAATTTTTAAGGTAGTGACAACGTATCGTGATAGTCTGTATCAATCGCGTCGATAACATCCTTAGAAACAATCCTGCCGTAATTTATCATTTATTATTCTATTTGAGTATTAGAAATCATATTTAGATTCTTTTTTTCTTTTTTTTTCAACAGAGTATTCGCATTGCTTTACAGATAGTTGTTGTTAGCAGTTAAATATACTTTTCTTTCTATTTTAGAGATGAAACGCACACAGAGGGGTGCAAGCTTAATGGATATCTTCATAAATTTTTCAGTTACTGCAGTACCGTATTGACTACTTGAACTTGAGTTGAAAGTAAAGAGATAAAATTTCAAAGAATCAAAGGACGAACAATTTATTCGAATATTAAAACAACGTAACATCTTTTTATTTCAAATAAATAGAATAATATTTTTTATTAAAAATGCTAGTATCCATGCTTCACCATGTAATCGATAATTCAATCGAATGATCGTTTATTTCAATCTAATGAATATTTGTCGCTATAAATTTATTAATAAGTATGTAATCTTGATGCATTCGTATAACACTCTATAAATTTATTTGCATACCATTACATTCTAAATTTAGTTCTCACATATTTTTCAAGATTATCTCAAACGTCATCTAATAGGTGCATTAATTTCGCACTAAATCATTTACGTAGTAGAATCATTTAAATAAAAAATTAGTGGCTTTCGATGAAAATATTATATTACGGTTTGCATGAAATGTAACTTTCAAGTTAGAAATGTAGGTATATGTTTTACACGAAAAATTATTCAACAATTTATTCGCGTCGTCGTAAACGTATTCAAGGTTGCTATCCGTAATTTTAATGCTTAGAGTATAACATTAACAATGTATAATAAAATTGGTAAACCATAAATTATCTACTCAATGATACTTAGAACTTCTTATAATAGTAAATGAATTTTTCAAATCTCTGCTTTGCAAAATTATCAATAGAATCAATAATATTTCTTGAATAATATGTACTGAAAAATTGCCTGCTAAATAAATTTCAAATCATGGATTATTAATTACGCAAATAAACGGAAAATTGTCATGTTTCCACACTCAACCAAACCAAATAAGCCGATGACACATCTATATTAATTACCAAGCACCGCTAATCAATGAAATTCAAGTTACTTGGTTTTGTGGTTTAAATAATAATCACCTACATAGGTAAACGTCTCAACAACTATCAGATTTTAATGACATCGATTTAAAATGCGCCGACGCAGAGAATGTAGTTCGCATATAATAAGCATTAGTTATTGGTTGTTAATCCATTCGTAAGAAATTTCAGCACGTCTTCATCGATTCGCTCTATGTAAAAAAAAATAAGAAGAAGAAGAAAAAAAGGTGCACTAATTATTTTCAAGTTCGTGTTGCACAGTAATTTTGCGCATCGGAGCACGTCATTATATTGCGTCGCAAGACCAATTTTTCGAAGAAACGATCGAACTGCAGAAATATATAGCAGCAACTTCTCTTGATGGTGCGAAACCCTTTCTTATTATTCTTCTTTCCGCGTTGCAACAAACTTTTACGATGGAAAGGAAATAAGAACCTCTTTTTTTTCGATTCATCATTGTGCCAACGGAGACAAAAAGGATAACTAATATCCGTTCGCAATTATTAGCACAACGTGCGCGCGAGCGCGCTCCTTCATTGTTGAGACCATCGAGTCGACAATTCTTGTGTCCCGTTTTGGGAGCAACTATTACGAAGAACTCGCTGTCAGTAAAAGGGCGTGATATTTTCTTATTGTGTCGTCGTATTTATAAAAATATATATTTTACATTTACATAATTGCTTAAATAACTTTCAATGTATACCATATACACGTACATAATATACAATCGAAAAAATATTTTCCTTTATCGATTTCTGCATCTAATAATCATGTACTGTCCTCAATAATTCCTTTCACTTCAATAAGCTCAAATTACTTCTGAATTGCTGAATAGAATTGAGCTTCACATATTCTATAAAAGCATTGTTGAACGTTTCCGTACCAAATGTTTTAGTATGAAAATATTTAAAAAGTTATTGCAAATTTGTTAGTTTAATTAAATTATTAAATACATGGTAAAATAGTTTAAATGTTAATTATTATAACACTTATGCATTTCGTTTGTCCTTGCCAGAACAAACTTTAAATACGATTCGTACAGTTATTATGGAGTGTCGGAATTTGTTAAATCACACGTTTAGTAATAATTTTGTACTTTCCGTTATATATTTACAATTTTCGATGTTCAATATTAATACATCTTAACACGCAATCACGAACATAACTTTATAAAGGTTAAAAATAAATTTAAGTAACGAAAAATGCGATTTATTAAAAATTGTGGAATTCAAATTTATTCAATTATGGAAATTATTTCTAATTAGTTAAAATGTTCTTTCATACAAATTATACATCACATTAATGTATCAGTAATATATATTGGTGTTACTAAAATTTAACACAAAGACGACAAAAATTCTTTTGAAATAATTTAAAGTAGAAAATACGAACTTCATTTACGTAAATTAGAGATCAAAAATTCCTTACGGCGTTTGACGGAATCATTATTATTACTATAATTGAAGAGTAAAGAGAACTTGAATTCTTTGGATTGATTATGCCTTTCGGAGTACCGAGTGAGACTGATAAAAGGGATGACTTCTTTTTCAATTCTCTTCATCTTCTCTTTACATTATTTCTCTCTCTCCCCCCTCTTATCCCCCCTCATCACTCTCTATCCCTCACCATGTCTCTCTCTCTCTCCCTCTCTTTCTCTCGTGACATTGCTTATCCGTGGAGAAGAAGGTGCGTGACTACTTTTACCAATTAATTACTTTGTTAAATTTGTTAAATAAGAGTATAGTTGCGGTTACTTTTATTGTTTTACATTATTTGTTTAATAAGTCGTATTTATCCGTAATAACTGTCGAATCGTTTATTTTAATTCAACGATTGATTAACGACATGCCAATTAACAATAAATGGTTACCTGCAAATTGTATATAATTTGATTCTTGATAATTGGATCATCAAGTTAATAATCGTCAGATTTCTCATTTTGGTAATAATGAAAGATATAAACGTTTATTCATTTGTATTAATTTTATTATTTACATAAAATATGATGTTAATGAAACCAAAAATATTAATATAAATATAAAGTATAATTAACATATACTCAAATATACCTACATACTTATATAAATTTAAACATGCGATGTGTGTACACTTTTTTGATATGGTAATTTTAATTTTATTTACTCAATGTGAAATTAGAGTTTTTTTTATCGTGATTAATTTATTAAATACAACCAATAATAATGAGATATACTTTTTTGCTAATAACATCAACAAAACGCACTAAACATAATCGTCAAGACGTGTCAATTTTTTACCACACATACGTAAATAATAAATATACATTTTGTTATAATTTATATAAAGTTTATATACTATTGAAAATGGGCAATGAAACACATAATAATTTTATTAAACATAATTCAGAAACTTTATTTAAAATCCAAGGAAGTCTTTCTTTAGTGACTGACTAACTTGATCTGAACTGTAATAATGCACCAAGGATAAACAGATATCTCCATAGAAATAAACATAAAATAATATTTCGGCTTATACCTAACAAAGATTCTTCTGAAAAAAATGTAACTACTTTACTCAGTATTACTACACAGCAGTTTAATCTGTAAATGTTTTTTTGTATACAAAAGTAAATGAATATTCCAATACATACAATTTAAAACTTTATATACGAAAAATACTGAAATTGCTAGTTTAATGTTACATTTATATAAATGTATTTTTTTACACATTTTATACACCTTACATTGTCTTTAAAATAAATTCTACGTACTCTTTCGCATTGATTAAGCGTATCCTAGATGTATCGTAAATTTATAAAGTTAGCTACTTACGGTAATTGTTTATAGAATTGCTTTGTACACTGAGAAAAATGAAATAATAAAAATTACTATATTTTATAGTAATGGTGGGACATACTTCGACTATCGTAATTTTTGCTATATTTTGTAGTAATTTTTATTATAATTCTTATAAAAATTACTATGTATATAGGAAAAATTGGTATAAAATATAATAAAAATTACGATAATCGAAGTATGTCCCAGCATTACTAGAAAATATAGTAATTTTTATTATTTCATTTTTCTCAGTGTATATTACATTTTAATATAATTGTTTTTTTTTCAATCTCACATCTCACTATCATACCCTATTTTTTAAAATCGTACTTGCGGTATGTAGATAAATGTAATCGCGTGAAATCGAAACCTGTGAAACCGGATTGTTTATTTTATATAAGAATTTTCTATTATAATATTTTACACTTTCGAGATATATATTTTAGATAAACTTATGATGAATTATTAATTTTCGAATATTTACAACTGATTTTGTGTAATTAAACTAGGTTACGTATTTTGTTTGATTATACAATTAATGAGAAATGTGTAAAAGGAAAACGATCCAACTAAAATTTTTATAATCTTGAAAAACTTATATACGATCTGACGGAGGCAAAGGAAAAATCTTAAAAAGACAGATATTTTGTAAAAAAGCAACATTTCATTGGCGTGGTCTGCCAACCTCTTCAGGTGTTTCGATGCGTCAAGTGAATACAAATAATATAACTAATATAATAAAGTTATTATACATTCGCGTTAATCGCGTTATAATATTCAGGAATTCTCACCTTTAATAAGGTCCAATATTTTTAATATAATAATCCTGTAAATATTATTTATTTTCAATTGTAAATATTGCATATATTTTACCACGTAGTTAAATTGTTGATAAATCCATCTAAAAATATAAAAAAAAAATTGAACAAAATAGGTCATTTATTTTACGACGGTGACAGCAAATGGTTTTGCAATCGTTTCATCTCAATTAGTGAATGTCTCCTCGTGATGTATCTTTCAATAACTATGTTAAACTTTACATATTGGTAGCTAAAAGCAAATATGAATTTGCCATTACAACTTTGGATAGATATAGGTAACTGTATAATATTACTCTCGTAACGTCTCGTTAAACGTCTCGTTAAGAGTGTCAACTAAGCAAATCTGGTCAAACTCTGTGATTTCTATATCAAAACTGTTGTTCTCCCCCTTCTCTTGAAACTTGTGTACGCTTAAGAATCGAAGCAGCTTTGGGAACACAGTTTATTGCTTGGTCAAACATGCAATACTTATACCTGTCAATGAATTCGACGTACATACTTTCGACGCAATGTATCTTTAATAAACCATCAACAATCCCTAATAAAAATTAAATTTTTAGTAACGCAAATATTTTAATCTAATTATTTTATAGTTTATTACAGTTATCTGAACTTTCTTATTTACTTAATTACGCAGTAAATTAAATCTATGGCTAATGAATTAGTAGAGCAAAAGAATGTAAAAGTATTACTACATATATTATGTTAATTAATAATCGTATGTTCTTATTAACAAATTATAAATGGTCCGAAAGTCTAAAAGTAATTAATAATAAATAAATATGTTAATGAGTAAATGTACGTTAGTATAGATTCAATCATGCAAATTCTTATAGGATTTAAAAATTCTTAATAACGCAGTTTATGCAACAATTTTGAGTCGGTAGACGTGCGTCAATAGTGCAATTTTCTTCATAATCAAGAGTGTTTACTATCGTAAGGACGCATGTTTATGAATGCATGTTTTTTTAGAAGAGACGTCTGAAAATAGAAAAAAAATAGTGTTCTTAATTGAAATTAATTGTGTTTACAACGAAAACCTCTACTTCATATTTGTATCGAAGTGATATAGATTGGTCTACAAATTTGCACAGAATAGTTGAGATTAAACGGATTGTTAAAGAGAAAGTGTAGAACGTTTTAGCTATAATACCAAGAAGTCGATTTTCTTCGCCGACTATTTATCGTCATAATTTGTTAAATGCCTATAGAATCCACTTGTTACGTAAAAAATCATCTGCTGTTATAATATCAAGATTCTTTAAAAATAAGAGATTTCGTTGACAGAACAATATGATAATACCGACGAAATAAATAGTGTACAAGAATTCGCACTGTCACAAGAGTTTGTCACACGGTCGAACTTATCCACTCAAAACTTCAATGAAGCCCGAAATCCAAAAAATATATATTATAAAAAGCGAGAAATATTAAATTAACCTAAAATTGATGAAATTTGATTGTAAACGTCGCTGAAAACCACATAGACGATGGTCTCACGTGGGTGGCCGCGCAAACAACAACTAGCAAGGCGATGGAGAGTGAGAGAGAGAGCGGGTGGGGGGGGGGGGAGGGAGATTGAATTCACATCCACGTGAATCAAGCATCATTGAAGTAACGTCTGATCGTCGCGGTCGCGTGGCTCTCGTACAGATACCTTGCGCGCGCGTTCTTTTAAGGGGGAGGGAAGGCGAGCCTCCAAGTATCACGCCACCGCTTCGGAACCGAGGTGAGCGACGAATCGGAGGCGAGCACCGATCGAGCCTCTCGCTTAGACTTACGAAGTAACATACGGCAGCTATCCTTGTTCGCGTTTCCCCCGCTACTCGAACGTACGCGAGCGCGCGGCTTTTCATCGGCAAGCTGAGTGCAACCAGTCGCGTGCTTCTCTTCGCCCGATACACTTGCCTTTGGGGTTGGTATATATGTTGTGCACAATACCCCACCGATTTCTAACTCATTTATCCGGCGGATACTTTGTCAATTAAACATTTTCATAATTATCCGTCGGTTTCGAGTTATCGCTATACCAACCGTGTATGACGAGCAATTTCCCGTATATAAATACGTTTCGCGATTCTTCATACAAACACGTACACGTACGCGCAGACATCCATACGCACACACGATCACACGCACCCACACACACACCCGTACGTATATGGTGAATGTGCGATTATATATAGTGATTAAATTCCACGACCGATAACGAAGAAATTGCTCGATTGCACACGGGATCGTATATACGTATTAATATATATATATATATACACACATACATATACATAAATATATATACAAAAAGAACAAGTAACAAAGTGCTATCTTAACTTTTATATGTGTCCGCAGCCCACACCTGTTTCGAGAGATTGGAAGATTGTTACCGAAGAGTTCTCTGTCCTGTGTGATACCGGGAGATTCGCGAAACAAGGTTGGTTTTAATTCACCTTTGCCCGTATATACCTCTTTGTAGGACGCGATCGAAGCCGCAACCGGTTTCCAACCACACCGCGCGCGAACTCCGAAAAACTCGATCGGGTGGGACCTATGTGCGTTATCGACTCTTGGAAAGTTCTTGATGTGAATTAACGCGACTTTCGTTTTGCCCAAATCCACGCGATTACGTTGCTTGTGATTAAATTATTACGTACACGTGTATATAGTAAAAATACGTGTAAACGACCTTTACGCTTGATAAGTAATTGCGAACGTGATGATTTTTAACGTCCGACGATTACAATTTTATTGTTTACGAAATATACGTAACTATATCGTTAATATATACATTTGCTACTTAATAATTTTCTGCGTTTAAACTTTTAAATGTTATAAATGGTAATTAACGTTTTATATATTTATTTACTATATTTGAAATTTTTCAATTTAAATAAATAAACAGAAAGTTTTTTTTTATTGAATATAATTTTTTCAAATATTCTTTTATAAGTTCAGTAAATTTCATTATTCGTTAAAATTCGCGAATATTTACACACGAATGCAAAAATGCTATTTAGAAAAATATACAAATTGCATTATTTTAACTTGTGTAAGGTTTTAAAATAAGTGCGAATTATAGTTAGCGATTAAAATTATTTTACCTCCGCTGAATTTAACTGAATGTATACAAGGATAATTTTAACCGATCAATATTAAAGGCGAAAGTTAAACCGAAATCGAAACGTCGAGTGAACCACTTTTTATCAATACGGTAAACATATTGTGATTAATAAAAAAAATTTTAAAATGTCACCAAAATTAAACGACGCGATACCTATACATACCAAACGTAAACAAAAATTATGCAACATACTTATAATCGAGCGCGCATCAAACTGTTTTGAATTAAAGTGTATGCGCGCGTTTCTGAACTGCTACTCGGCAAACAAAACGTTTAAAAAATCAAGACGTAACTGCTATATGTTGTTTAATTAAACTCCGATATGTACATATATATATAATTTTGTATTTGAGTATATAAATCAAAAACTTTTTAACGAGAATATGTATATAAATATATATATATACATATACATATATATATATATATATACATACGCGTACATGTATTTAAAAAGAGTGAAGTTGTACCGATATATCGACTGTCGAGAGTTGACCCGTACATCGCTGTATATAAATTGCGGATCTTTGAGCGTACAATTTGTTGGCATGCAAAAGTCTGTTGACAAGCAAAACTGCGTAAACATATCGTACGTATAACTTTAATGAAAAATATACAACTATACCCAATGAAAATTGAATTAATGATTCCACATATTTGAACAATATTTTTTGTTTAAGTTACGTCATACAAATTCTATATTTATTGCAGACTATTAATGTGCGTTAAATAAGAATATTGTTTTGTACAAGCAACAACGCTTATTGTATTTAAATAAAACAAAGACAAAAAAATTAAATTACATAGTTTGATTGGATTTTTTAATCAACTCTTGAGTGTAAATGACGTTTCTTAAAAATTTATTTTAATTTACATTCTTAAAATAGCTTTAATTACAATTGTTTAGCTAGACATTGAATTGTTCAAACGAGAAGAATACTTTTGATTTTGTATATATATAGATAACAGTTTACGTGATAACGATTATAATAAATTTCGAAAATTACTATTTTTAAACATCGAACGTATATTGATGCCTTTGTTCATTCATTATGGTCAACTAATTCATTGCGCAATAAAGTACACGTATACCTATAGTAAAACTTTCGGTATAAATGGGGTGTAAATGTAACATTTATCAGAAGATAAAATGATGAGTTGATATAAAATCCCAAAAGAAATAGGTAGTGTCATTGCAATTAAAATAAGCACTCCACTCAGTTTTATGTCATCAGTTGCACTAAATAGATCTCGACGATGCACGTTTTGCAATTATAATTATTTCTATGTATTTAAACAAAGTGTCACGTACGAAAATGACGAGATGTTTAATACATGTTTCTCCTTTTTCCGTTCAAGACAATAGCGTTTTATGTTTCAATATATAGATGTAACTGCGATTTAAAAGGATATTAATTAATTAGAATTACAACAGTAAACCGTTAATTAAAGTTAAGTGAGTATTGTTAGTGAAAACTACATTTAACAAAGAAAATTTTTCTCGGCAACACATTTTTAAAGACCGTATATTTTCTATAATAATTAAATCTCGACATTGATTATTTTAATCTTCCGTTTAATCTACAAATTAATTTTTTGTATATTTTGAAAAAATTACAAAAATGTATTTCTTAAGCTATGCTATTTTTAAAAAAATCCCAAACATTACAACATATCTTCATGAGAAAACAATAATCATTTTCCCACGCTAAAATAACATGCATATACATTTCTCAAAGCTCATCCAGCATAACAGTTACAAAGACGAGGTTATAACTTAACTGAGGAGGAAAGGTTCTGATGCATAGAATCAACGTGCAATATACCATACTTACGTATCATATTACACGAAAATCGCCCCGACAGAAAATTAGTGTTACATCGAAGATAGGAGTATCAACTTGGTCGAAAGATGAGCATTATGAGTGCAAACCCAGGCGATTTGGAACCGCAACACCTGCTCCTCCCTCTTCACGCATCCCTACGACCGGTTCATACTCGGGGAATTCGAGAAAGCCGCGGCCTCTCTCCGAGGTTACGGTTGTTCTACCTATCAATGTGTTTGTATACACAACCGTGTTATATATGTATATATATATACATATACGTTGGTTTTGCGTAGACTATACATATACCGTGTAATCGACATGACGCGTTTTGCGAGAAAATTTATGCGCGGCAATGAAAGCACCGAGCTTTTTCGTCGCTCTAAACCTTTTTTTTGGGTTTTTTTTTGTTGGAAATTATATGCAAGATGATCGCGTGAGTTTCGCTTTAATTATCGGTGCTTGACGTACTAGACCTATTACGTGGATGATTAAGTAAATATGCGACAAGTTTTTTTTTTTATTTTATAATAAGACTTGTTTCGTTTAAATATGTACGTGGTTCTGGTATTGTGAGCGGATATTTTTATCTACAATTAAACTTTTTGTATAAACACTTGTTAAAGTTTTTTTTTTAAAACATTTCGATCGAAGTAAAATAGTGTATTTACAAATGTGGTCTATAGGATATTGTCATAGGATATTGCTGAAAAGTCAATTGATATCTTCAAATACACGTAAACTCTATTTTATTCCATAATTTATGTGTCTGCTTTAATCGCCTGTATTAGCGTTATGCTAATTTTATTTGAATTACTTAAAAAAGTTCCGCTACTAGATGCAGACGGTCGTAACGAATTCATAAAAATTAGCTAATCTCGTCTATCAGGTTTTTTAATCGGTAAAAGAAAATGATATATAGATCGTAAGTGTTACGACATCGTAAATAAATAAAACTACCTATTCAATTGAGTAGTTTTCAAAGTATATATATCCAAGTAAATATTTCCAAAACTTTTTGTTGTCGTTTAAGTGCAAAGTTTTGTACATATACATATACATATACATATATATATATATATATATATATATATATATATATATATTCTAATCGCTTTTGGCGAAATATGCTAATTCGTCGAAGTACCGTACGATTTTTATGCGTCTCAAGTCGATGCTGAATCTAAGTAAACGATGCTTCTCTCTATTTTGCAAGGTCCTTGAATTTTTAACGAAGACTAAGTTTACCGTAAGGGAGAAACATTTTTACCACAATTTTGATAATTATTCAGACGTTTTAAGTATATTTATATATAGATAGATAGGAGGTAGTGGAATGCTTTGATATACTCCGCGCAGCTTTTCGATTTACTCGATATTGGCAACAAACGTCAGTTGAAATGCAGATTGATCATTTATTGCCCTAGCATCTTCAATTGAATTATTTCCTCATGCATAAGTTACTAGCTATATTAATGCTTCTATGAATAGTTAAGCTGTAAAATTTACCTACAGCATATTGGTACTCAAAATGTTATGAAATTTCAAGAGCAATATATAGCGAAATGTTTATAGATCACTCTATCATTCTAAGCACCTTTGTTAATTATGTAGTTTTCAACTATTTTATTAATTTTATATCATTCTCTCTTCGTAGAAAATATAACATTCAATACGCATTTTACACTTATCATATTATATGTAGATTTGCAATTCCATTAGTCATAAAACGTGGACTTTGAACTTTGTTAAGTGTTAATCTTTAAACAGGCCTTGATTACATCTGAACCAGTAAATGAGTGATTTAATCGCCGATTCTTTTGGTGCTTTAACGAAAGTCATGCTTTGGTTCAAAAGATTATCTTAACGAATGTGTATTCTGATTAAAATACTAACAACCTTGATTCAGTGTATCGTTAATCTTGTAATCTAAAATTATTGACAATAGGTTTATTCGCAATTTGTCAGTATAAAAGAATACAATATAATATCGAATATAAATATTAAATATAACATTAACAATAAGTTATTTGACATAATGTAGGATAAAGTATTTCCCCATTTCGATAAATTAAGTATTTGATAAACATTGAAAGAATGCAACATTTCGATAAACTAAACTAGTTTGATATGTTAATTCAATTGATATATAAGTATTGAATGATAAGGCTTTATGTACATAGTGTTCAAATTCTAATTAATTAGTGAACCACCAACTACAAGTATTTTCATTCTTCTTATTTTCGCTCTTAACGCCATCAAGTAGGAAATAATAATTTTTCACCAAATCATCCCCTTTTTATCACTTAAACAATAAAACCCCCTTACAATTTCCGTATAACCTTTTTCACCCACAAAAAATCAGACTTAAAAAGCCAGGCAATCGTTGAAAGAGAAAAAGTAACAGTTTCACACTGGTTCTCGAGCCATTAGAACTTGACCATTCGCGAAACAAAGGCGTCCCTCAAAGTCACAACACAAATAAGCGCCATTAGCTCAAAAAAAATCCCATTCTCTTTCGGAACGAAGTAAAAAGGTGCGAGCACAAATGCAAATGGAAAAGTGTCGAGTGGACCAACGGGAAAAGTGAGAAAAAAAACGAACAAATTGACTTGGCGATCCCCTCGTTATGACAGAAATGCTCCGACATTTCAATTTTTTTTTCGATTTACATAATCGCACACGCGCATGTGAAATAAAAGCCGGAGATGAGAAGAACCGACGAGTGTATATAAGTCGCGTGGCGGGAATTTATGAGGAGGGGTATGTATATGAGGCTCTCTTTTTTTTTGCCTTCTGCTTCGTATATGAATTTAGCGAGAGTCAGTTTGGGGTGGAATGTAAATACGTCGAATTGTAAGAGGTGATTGATGTGAATTTACATGATAAAGGATAACGTTTTAACAGAGCTTGCGGTATATTTTCCAATTCTGAGTTAGATCTACATATAATACGTATTAAATATACCGCATTTATTTATTATTTCTAATATTAGATTTTTGTACAAATTAAAAACAAAATTAAATGTAATTAGATACATTTAAATTAACTTGTTTATATTACTCGTGAATTAAAATACGTATATAATTCATAAAGGAAATTAAAAAATAATTTAATATTCCTCACTTATTGAATTCTTTAATTTTCTTAGTTGGAACTTAAGAGGAAAAGAGGTAAACACACAAATGTAACAAAAATTCAAAACAATATTTTTTCCCTGTGAATTATGCAAAAGATCGATGAAAATGTTAATATAAATTTTTGGAATTGTAACAGGTATAATTAATTCATTTTTCATAGCTATAATAAAGCACATATTATATGTACATTATCAATTAAACAGGATAAAATACAACTTGTTATAATTTATTAATTATTATTTCCCAACTATACTACGCGTACTTAATCAACGATAAGAAAATTAATTGCATTTCATTAGTAATCAATTTAAATTTTCCACCAGAAATGAATATCGGTAAATAAATTTGTTGATTCGATGCAATATAGAAATATTCTGTTATCTTCGAGTGAGAATCAATGTACAATATCAAATTCTAAGTGTTTGATAATATCACGATATTATGTCGTAGTTTTGTTGACATTATTGTTTTCCATTGCTATCACCAATTTTTGTTGACTTTTTATCATAATTACGACTTTTACGCGCGCGATCCTTGACCTCGTTGCGTACGGTCCATGAATAACCAGGAAGTAAGCGTTGAAAATTCGTATGCATAATCGTTGAAATAACAAGGAAAAAAAAGAAAAAACAAGAAAGAAAGATGAAAAAGTACAAAGAAGCAACGAGCTTTGAATTCGTGATACGGTCGGTATAAATTTGTAATTGCACTTAAGAAATGATAACACCCGAACTTTGTCGATCATTCACTGCTCATTCGATTCACACATATATATAGTCATGTATTTCGCATTAGATAAGATATCAAGAAAAAGTGTTATTATTAGATTTTACACATTTACATCACTGTTTACATATTTTATGTCATAATTAATACATCACTTTCAGTGACTTAAGTATACGAGCAAAAAGACCGGTACGCTTCTATACTTTATTTAGTTACAGAATAAATCTTTACGCATTTGAATACAATTATTTTACTTATGTCAAAATGTCATTTTCGACTATCAAATCTTCGATATGACATTTATATTTTTGTAATACAAAATTGATAATTAATTATATAATAACAATTATTCATCGAATTATTGGCATACAATTAAATTTACAATGTAACTAAGCAAAAATATAATGATCGCAACGTTGGTCTTATCGTTCGATTAAACCAAGAAGATAACCCAAATTTTAAGTGTTTTTTTGGCACTAAGAGATTTCATTGTTATTTATGACAACACGAAGTTATGTATCAAAAATTTTTACAAGACATACGTAAACTAACTATATATTGAAACGTAATATAGGCATACATACACTAAAGCTATAAAATTATACTCATACATATTAACGAACCTAGTTGTAAATGAAAATCAATTTTAGCTTTTTTCAATTTTAGACGAATAATATTTCATCAGTCAATCAGTCGTGTTTATTCAAAGTATTCTTTAAATAAATATACCGCATTTAAAGCCTATAATATTATATTTAATTAAAAATTAAAACAATTGTACTAATCAATGTATAATATTGGTTTTATATTTATCGCATCAAAGTAATCAAAAATAACCCGTTAACTAACAATATGAAAAATATTTCTTTATTTAACAAAATAGTATAGTGCCGATGTAATCTGTATATATTATATAAAATGCTTATGACCGAATGGATATGTATACGCGAAAGAATTTAACTTTTATGTTTCATTTGGAATAAAAGAAAGCAAGTTTTTATATACCGTAACAGCGGAGTTTTATCTTTGCATTTTATGTAACTAGATGGAATAACTTTTTTTAACACGTATACCTATAAGTACGAACTCCTGAATTATTACTTGCAAGACGTATTTATTCTAATGCCATAATTAATTTACCCCGGTTTACAATTAGTTACATAATTGGTTTAATAAACTATTACAACGGCGTTGAAATAATATAACTTTCTCGTGTTTATATATAGGAAGAATAACAAAAATAGTAGAGCAATATTTATAAATTGTGACGTAAATATGCTATAATAATAAGACGTTCACTTTAAATTATTAATAGAGCAGTAAACACGCGTAGAAAAATATATATTTCAATAATATTTACGGAAATTTGTATACAAGTACTATTTAAATAATTTATATTCAAAACATAATTAATTGAACGTGACATTGTAAAGAGTTGTAACAATAATTTGATTGACGAGAAAAGCAAATACATATGCCTATAACTATTGAAAAAAGTAGACTTTATGGCCCGGTTAGAAAGCTTTGCGTCACGTATTTGCTAATTAAACGAAAACGTCAGCTACAAAGAAACGAATACGAGACCTCGAAAAAGAGTCGAGCACACGTAACCTTAACAGTGCGTTAATTTAACAGTCAAATTTTTGGTTAGATAAAAATGTTATACGTTCGCAAACCGTATCTAAAACTGCACATACGCAGAAAAAAAAATAGATAAAATAACTTTTTCCTACTTCGCAAATGTCCTTGTTGTCAAAGACAATAAAATTGAGCGTGTGTACAATCATTTTTCCATATTATTCATCATCTAAGAGGAATCAGGGCAACTTACACGCATATATGACATCAAACTACCGCATGTATATACAGTCAATTACCACCTGCGCGACGTATCCAACGAGCGAAAGCCTGCAGCGAGTGGCGTGATACCAACCGGCGCATTTATATTACAATTAGCTAGCGCACGCATATATAACCATCGATGCTTCCGTGCGGAAAGTATCTTCGATTTCACGTGAACTCCTGTGACCCGACTTTTTTTTTAAGTGAAATTGTCTTTTTTTTATACAGTGATGCGATATGGTGTATAAATTATATAAATTATATATACTAGTTAATGATTGTGCGTCATTTTTCCGCGATAAGGAAAAGATCTAGTTTATGATGCGTAACAAATTTATTGGTAATATCCAATAAAAACCATGATTTATCGCGTGGATTAAAATTTATTATCATTATGAATAATTAAAGTACAAAATGAAAATATTTCTTTTGAATTACACACATGTTGCACATTAAATAATTATAATTTTTACCTTCACTGTGCTCTTTATAAATACTCGTAAAATAACAATTGAAATTCTATTCAAGTATTCTTAAGTCGTATTATCAATGTTGTATTTATTAATAAACTAATAATTCGATATATATTTACGTATTTAATTATCTAATCGTAAGTGATCAAGATTACCCGGTATACCTGGAAAAAATGACATAAAAAATAATTAGTTGATGACGATAAAAATTAATTTATATTAGATTACAGTATAAAGTTCACATAAAAGTCAGATAATTACATAAACTTGTACGTAACAACGTATAAATCGCGCTCAAGAATTAGCAATTCTATTTAATTTAATAATCAGTGCACTACACTAGACGTTTATTTCCAATTCACAAATCAATCCAATCGATAAAATCACCCGAACGTATGTGCGCACATATATAGCTCATTTTATAACCTATTTTATTAGAATGAAATTGTCCTTTATAAGAACGTTTTGTTCAGTTTACTAAATTTCCTACTGAACCGGAATAAACCACTCGGGCGACACGCATTTTATTATATACGCGCGTTATGCGAGCGTAAACTTTGCATAAAACCTTGTCCTTCGAAACACACAAAGTCACGTCATTGTACACGCGTGTTCGCGAAATTCGTACATACGAGTGAGGTACCCAAAAATAAATGTCACTATAAACTTGGAGAATTTCGGTATATCTCAACGCGACGTGAAAAGAAAGAAAAATATGTGGGAAATGCGTTTTCCCAGATCGAGCGCCCGTACAATGACATAATATATATATAGGCGCTTCTCGTACGACGCGCGGATTCGCCCGCGCAAAGATTTGCGCAATCGCGTGCTCCTTTAAACGTCGCGGTTTTGTCGAGGAAACCATCATGCGTGTGCTAGATCTATTCGTTTCTAACTTTTTTATAAGATCATTTTATAAATTTTGTGTTCCTCTACTTTTACATTTGGAGTGTTATTTTTAATTTAACACCACACCAATATTTTAATAATACAGTAGTTTGATTTATTAATAGTTTTTAGAATTTATATTTTTAACAGTTATCTACTCGAAAATGTAGTTAGTGAAATAATTAATATTCATTTGCATTTTAATTAATTTATAACATTCTAAAGTTGGATTTATGATATACTATTTGCTTATCATCTGTTCTGCAATGCGCATTATCAAATTTAGAAAAACATATTAATAAGAAATATAAAAATTGACTCAATTCGCGAGACTGACTTAAAATGTAGCTTTGACATATGAACTACTTTCGAAGTCAACTACTTAAGAAAGTCATTGAACCATATCTGATCTAAATTATTATTAATATAACAGTATCTCCATTCTAAGAATCAATTTAAAATTTTTGTTTTGATTGCTTAAAATGTGTAATTTATAAATCTTAATCAGAAAAATTTGGAGTTTCCAAATGTTCCATAATGCGTTGTAGGAAATCCCAATGATTATATTAATTAGTATGCAAGAAACACAGCAGTATCCTTTGCATTATGTAATCTAGGAAAAAAAGGACTGCAATGAGAAGTCCATTGAAACGTCGGGTATTCATATACATAAAATGTGCGTTAAAGTAGGTAAACATTAGTATTTAAAAAAGCAACTGCAAAATAAATCCAATAAATCACGTATTTCAAAAAAAAAATCTGAGGAAATTAAATATTAATTTACAAGTAAAATATTAACGTATTTTAAAATTTGTCATATGCACAGGATGCATTTATATATTTTGATGATAAAAAGTATAGTATATTTGCAAATAGGTAAAAAGCTATAAATACTAATGTCTACTTTGTGTACAAATTATTATTCCAACTCTGACATTGATCGTTATAAACGACAATCTTAAGGTTTACCGAGGCGATAAACACGTCATTAACCCTGTTAAGTGTAGAAAGAAAGACTTATATAATTATGGAGTTGAAAAAAGAACTCAAGTGATTTATAGACCTTTCTAATAGATATTTCTCGGTATACAAATACTGCTTGGTAAATTATTAGTTTTAGAAAAAATAGTATAATCTTTGTATATATACTTGATTAATTCTTTGAAATATAGATTCTACACCTTCCAATAACTTTTCTTCTTTGTAGTTATATATACGTATTACAAATACAAAAACACATATAAATAAATAATCTTTCATAGCTTTCAAGTAAATTCTATTCTCAACGTGCAAAAAATATTAATACAAAACCAAACATTTCAAGGTTTGTCAAAAATATAATTATTTATCTTGCATATAGATGCATAATACCACCAAAAATAAATATTATTTCTCCGTTGTTTCTTCCTAGTGAATTTATCCACCTGAGTCGTTCGAAGCTATGCAAATATCGGTCAAAATGCAATCGCAAATTCACTTGAACTTGGCCGTTTCACAAGCTTAAGTACACCCCCTAGTGGGCCAGCCGTTCACCTGCACCATCCTCAAATAGATACGTAACGCCGGCGACAACCGGCGCTCATAGCTATAATAGATCAGCTATGTGCGCGAAAATAGACGCGAAGGGTATATGTATGTGTGCGCATGTGTGGGTGTGCGTGCGGGTACGTGTGTGTATATATATGCAGACACGAGCACGTATATAAGTGTACATGAGAGAGGCTCGTTCGTCTCCTTTGTGCGCAATTGAAACCGACGAGAATCGTCTATACTACGTCACGAGGCCGCATTGCAGCCGACCGCGTTTACAAGCCGAGCCTCCGTTCGTCTCGTCGCTCGCCACCAATGAATTGGGGGAATGGGTGAAATTGCAGGGACGTGACGCGAGCCTGATTTTCTTCTTTCCTACGTATTTTCCTATATACATTTTTCAATCTTCTTTCCTTATTTTGTTTTATCGTCGATTATTGTTTCTGATTGCTCTTCATTTTGTACGTGATTTGTTTTATACATAAACATATTACTATTACAGATATAAGAAGCGAGGCTTGGAATGCGACTGGACTGACAAAGATTCTGAGTACTGTTTTCAAATAATTATTTATTTTAGTGAATTAGAAAAAAAGAAAATAATATCTAAATCACAAAAAATGATCCTATTAAAACATGATACTATAATAGTAATCTTTAATTTTCACATGTACTTCCATAAAACTGTCGAGTGTGTCGTAAAACATCATTAACGCGGTAACGTGCGCTATGTTTAAGACACTATTATCTTAATTTTAATCGTGTACGTACATTTGTGTAATGACGATCAATCTTATGCTGGAATAATTGACAAATATAATTCCTGTACTGTAATTCATAATTATATTGCTGACGAAATATCATTATCTTAATAATAATAATTATGCAAGAGAAATGACAAATGATTAGTAAAGGCAAAAAATGGTAAACCGGATTTAATAATTAATAAAAAATATATTTGTTCTACACCTATATATGCGATCTATTTGCAGCGAGCTTGAAAAAAGCGTAGTTTTACTTTAACAATCAGTCGCATATATCAATGAATGTTTCTCGGAATAAAAATACGCGCTATAATTAAATCCTTGGGAACCTGTTTGTTATGAATATGATGAATTGGTCGAAGTTAAATAACAATGTCGGCTTTTTATCGCATTAAAAAAAAGTTCTATACTAAAATAAATGTCGATAATTAATAATAATTTGTTGTATACTTTCTACCACTTGTTGTTTTAATTTATATTAACAAACGTACACTTAAACGTATAAATCATATACTTATTAATGATCCTATCTTGCAACGACAAGATTTATAAATGATCAAAAAACATTTTATCCAAAAAATATTATGAAACAACAAAAATTTTAGCATGTAGAAAACCTGCCTCGTACTAAATAGCGTCATCACAAACCACTCGGGATAAAAATCTTACTTTTTCGTCTATTATAATTTTTTATATTGACATTTTATAATCAAAAGTTTGATATGAATATAAATTGCAGCTATTATTTTCGTCAGTTGACTCGAAAAGCCTAGTGAAGAAAAAATAATTTAACGTTCGTATATAAAGTCGTGAAAAAAACGATAATGGGCTTGACAAACAAGTATAAAAACTATCGGAAAAATTCTACATATATAAATATGTATAATAATTGTTTAGATTTCTATCCAGCTGTTTCTTATGTCTACAAGTGTTCATATTGAATTACGGCGCAAGTGAATCGCAGCGTAAAAGTCATACGATCGTGACGTCAGAGTGTCCCGCCCGATTCAATCATTGAACTATCGCAAGGCCGCTATGCGACTAGATTACTTAATAAAAATTTCTTAGATTTCACCTGCTCGTAAATTCGTATCTCTATTTGTTATCGTTCACACACATATGAACATCTACATGTACATACGAGCAAGAACAATAAAATTTTAAGATAACATATTAACAGTAAATTAATAGTTAAATTTTTTAAGTTCCTTCGAGTGATTCACCGTGAGTTAATCGTTATTTAGAGAAAATCATCGTACACTCATCGTTTTCTAAATAACGACATAAAATAGGTAGAAAGGCGCGCACGTATAGAAAGATGATATGTACCCTCGATGCGTGTCACGAATACTTAGGATTATGTATTTGAATACCT
Source organism: Theocolax elegans (assembly GCA_026168455.1). Taxonomy (NCBI): domain Eukaryota; kingdom Metazoa; phylum Arthropoda; class Insecta; order Hymenoptera; family Cerocephalidae; genus Theocolax; species Theocolax elegans. The sequence goes on from CM047425.1 coordinate 96,018,266, forward strand.
ACTTTTCGCAAATATTTCAGAAGCGGAAAGTTCATGAAGATTTCAATGTCGAGTTACGTGTATACGTATAAAGATTCTTTCATATCACTTTAACCGATTAGTTTGATTGATTGCTTTTGAAACATATATATGCGACAGTGTAATAACGAATTTTTTTTAACTTTATTATGTAACTAATATTTCAAACGCGCATTAGATTTTATCGTGCAGTGATATATATTAATATACTTCCTTATAAGTATTGATATAACCGTACTAACAGTTTATCGTCAATCTGCATGATTTTAACCCTTCAACACTAGGACATCTCTCTTTGAATTCTTTGAAAGCTCATAACGCTATTCACGTCTAAAAAATTCTTGTTTAGTTATATTCTTACAATTTAAAGTACGCGCTCTTTTCAATGGTGTTTACATAAAGTTGAATCATCATGAACTCATTATAGATAAATATTACTTTTCTTGAAAAATTGTTAAGAATAAAAAGTTTTTAGAATTGGCCAAAGAAAGTATCTGAATTTTTTAAAAATAATTCAATCAAATTTTTCTATTTTGCAAATGACATATTTATCCACAATTAAAAAGATGTTCAAAAATTATGAAAAAATTAAGATGTATTATTTGACAACTTCTATAGAAACTTTCATTCGTCACAATTTTTCCATAAGTACGCTATTTTTAAATTAAAAAATTCTAAGAAAAAGTTTTTACAAAACACGGCTATATTTTTAATTTTTAGTACCACCGGATAGTAGGATTCCAGATTCGCTGCAGTTCAAAAACCTATAAAAACTAGATTATAAAAAAAATATGAAAAAAATTCTTAATTTTTTATTTTTAACTATAAGAGAATTTTTAACCGACTTCGAAAAAAAGAGGAGGTGTATTTTTTTTATGTTTTCAGCGATTATTTCCAAACTACTTGGCTAATACAAATTGAATTTAACGAAATGCAAATAAAAGATAATAAAAGAAGCCCCGGTGGTCCAATTCGAATTTGCGTATCAATAACTCAGCCGCACTAATATATCTATGCGTACTAATAAGAGTGTCGGCAATAGTACTATCGGTGATGGTAGTTTTTTTGTAGTCATAATCACCATTTGTTATTAATTAATAATAGAAATTATCTATTATACGCATACGTACTATTGTTAGCACAATAGATACTATTGATCAATGATGTCAAAACTACCATTATAACTATATAAACAATATTAGATAAAAAAGTGATTTACAAAAAACCGATTTTGAAAAATATACTAATTTACAATAAAGTGAGAAATAATTCATATAAAAGTGTCGAATTCTAAGCAATCAATAAACTAATTGTAAATCGACATACTAAATCTAATACCAGCGTTGAAGTAGTTTGTTATTTAAAACGCTGCGACGACTTTGAAATTTTTTTTGTGTTCCTATTTTTTTGTGAATTATTTCCCATTTTTTGTGAATTATTGCACACTTTTTAGTGTATTTTTCGAAGTCGGTTTTTTTACACGCAAATAATATGCAAAGGGTGTCCAAAGCCTACTCCTCCAGACGTTGAAGAATTAATACATGTTCAGATCAGAAAAAATCTTATTTTTATATTTATTATTTCGTTTAATATAAATAATGCACTATTGTATTCCGTATATATAATAACCCAATCGTTTAATAAATTGCAAAATATTTTATTAATGTATAACGCAATGCATAGCGATCATTTTTTATATATTTAAATTTATATTTTAATTTGTCAAAGTATGCTTAAACTAAAAATTGTTATTGTATTCTATATACTACATAGTTATACAAAATATTGTAGCATTTATAAACAATATACAAATCATATACAATTAGCATGTTATGAGCATGAAACATGAGCGTAGGTGGTATACGAAAATTAAAATCTTTAATTTCTCACGACAATGAATGACGTTTATCTTCGGCATGTTTCTTTTCGTCTTCTTTCTTAGCCGCGTACCGACTTAGGAATAATTGCGAATCAAACGACCAAACGAGCCTCAATTGGATTGAATTTGACGGTCGATATCGATTGTCACATGGAGTTATATACAAAGAAAAATATATGGGCTTATATTTCGTGATTTCGCATGGCGAGGAGGAAACAATGAAAAAATGATTAATCTTTTTGAATTTCATCGCACCCAGTGTCGGTTTATTTAAAAGTGAAGGTATTATAATTGCCAAAATGGTTTTAAATCTGATCGTTAAACTCAATAAGTAGAACAAACACGATAATCTGTATAAATCGCTCTTTTATATGTACAACAAAGTGTTTTATATTGTCATTTTTAGTACAGTATGAATTTCCATACACAAATTTGTGTGGTTACAATTGCGGCATATCGCTGTTTTTCAATAATAATAAAATATTAATATTTATTAGTATATTAATACTTGCTTTTATTATTTCATTGAAAAGTAATTATTTTATGCTTTTCAAGTCTAAACAAAGTGAATCATTACATTCCTTTTGAGTCACATACCTTATTTCTCAAAAAAGTGTTATCTCTTTGTTTTGATTATCTATAAAACACGCGTTACTAAATTAATGTATCCTCGATAAATTCTAAAGCGAAAATAATACTAAGAGTTTTCTAAATACTTATTGAAAATAATAAAGGGTTTATACTTATATGTATAAATATTTAATAAAATTAAAAATTCTTTTAAGAAGGAAAAGTAAGTAACTAAGTGAAAAAATGTGTTGCGTTTTACAGGACAAAGGTGCGAGGAATGCTTCCTAAGGTAACGTGCGCTATCCTCGGCGGCCTGCTGGTGGTGTGCTCGCTCAGTCCCCTGGTGAAGACCTACTCTGTGGTAGACGAGTCCCTGGACAGTCCAGAACGGAAAATCGACACTGGCATTGAATTGAGTGAACTCGCGTATGAGGATAGCTGCTTACCTGTTGCACACGCCGAGTGGGCATTTTTATATAAACCCCACGATCTCGAAATACTCAAAGAATGGGTTAGTATGTTGACCAAACAATTGATTCTAGTCCTTAAGAATTGAATTAATCGTATTACGATTATACGTATAGAATTCTCAGATAATAATGAAATTCCTTCAAATCTTGTTAATATTTCCTCTACTTATTATTATTCACTATTTGTTTTAAAGAAAAAATTTAACAGGCAACTACGTATGAGTGAATATTTAATGGAATGAAACATTTTGGACAATTGTTTTGTTAATTTAAAATGTCAACATTGCAATCGCGAGTTTGAGTATGTACATTAAAGTGTCTCTGAGGAATTGTAATATTTATAACTATAAATATTTACCAATCTCTTTTTGCTGATTGAATTATGCATAAATACACATACTCCTCTAAAACATCAACTCCGTACATACTCGAATAAATCAATATCGAAAAATTGCATATAACTGACTGTTAAAAGTGAAAGTACATCAGTTTGCGCATTCAGAGAAAAAAAAATCGATTTATACTTTTACAAGTGTCGCGCTTCTTAAATATTTAAGCATGATCGAAAGTTGATATTTATATATCTATAAGAATGTTTCTATAATTTAAAATAAAAATATATTATTAAAACAAGAAAATATGTACATAATACTTATACTTTACAGACAAATGCTACGATAGCATACGCACAATTTAAGAAACTGGAAATAGTTTACATAGTCGAATTGAATGAAACGTTGGACGATTCGGCATTAAATTATAAACTCTCGGTCATCAAAGAACCGGGTGACGCTTTCCTCGAGGATGTCGATTACAGCAAGGTAAATTTAGCCTATCTATTACACCAATGCAATTCCGTAAATTATAGTTAACGGTTTTCCTTGTGCGTAATCCCTGTTTATATCGATAGCTTCTTATTTATGGAAGATGTGTAGAATGTAGAAATGATAAACTATTTTACAAATGTTTTGATCGTTCTCATAGACTTTAATTTTCATTAATCATAGTATACTAAATGACAAAAGACTAACATATTTTAATACTTCATTAAATTTGCATTTGTATAACGCATTATGGTTTTATTAAAAATTGATTAGAAAATTATTTAGCTATTTCTTTTATTCAATTTTATAGATAAAATTAATTACTTGAATCGTAGTTTCTCATGTTTTACATATCTTTTCTTAAAATTGGAACATTATTGTATTATTTAAAACTTTTTAATTGATCCATTAATGTATAATTACCGCAAAATTAAATTATATAATTTTACATTTTTAATCGATTCCTAATTTTATAACTTCAATACATAATTAATATCTTCAATAGCTGGTCTCCTTTATTGGCGAAAATCGAGTATTGCAAGGAACTGTCAGATACGCAGATGACTCTAAAAACTTGACACGAGAAGGTAAATAACTATATTTAAGCACATGCATATATCCACCATGACGATTACAAAACTATGTGAAATATATACTGATGAATCAATTATTACCAATTATAGAAGTGGAATTTTTCTTATCACACAATGCGAAAACGGAAGAAAAGCTGAAAGTTTGGTCCGGTTGGCATCAGAACTTTGTTGCCCAAATAGACAATTTCACGAACGTGCTTCAGCTCGTTGAAAAAGCAGCGTCAGCAAATGGTGAGTTATTGTAGTAAAAATGGACAATGAAACTTAAGATACGTGATTAAAAGTTTCGTACCAAAGCATATTTCTATCGTCTCGTTAATTTCACAAAGGAATAAGCAATTATTGAATGAAACGTTGCTTTTTTTAAATTTACCTACATGGAAAAAATTTTCAGTAAAATTGACCGTAGTATGTACAGTAATAAAAAAAGATATTGATTAAATATAATCGTAATGTTGGTAGCGATATCGAAAATGTATATATACTTTTGCAGATAAAATAATATATAGAATCCATTATAACAATGTAATGAATAACGAAGTAAAGGCAGAAGTGCACCTCGGCCGATCATCAAAGTTGAGGAGCGCTGGGTGCAGTTACTACTCGGATGGGTGACCACAGCATACACATACAATTTTGATGATCGTTTAGGTGATATTTCGTGCTCTTAACAAAGTGATGTTAAGTTAGTATGTTTTGGTTTTTAAAATTTTCGATTCTGTGATATAAATCCATAAAACATGATCAAGACACCGGATGATGCAAGATACCAACGTAGCGACCTTCAGGCATCTGAATTAAAGGTACGCTCGGGGGTCGTTTAGCATCATCTTGTTGAAACTGGACAGAAGGTACGAACCGAAGTTGAACATTCGTCGTTCGTTCGCTTGAACTGTAAACAAGTAAAAAAATGAATTTATTTTACTCTATTTGTTAGAATATCTTAGAAAAATAATTAAATTATGATATCGAATCTTTATATTTATTACAGTGTTGTAATTATTTCAATCAATCGAAAAGAAAATTTAATCAAACAAGTTTCCTTACTCACGCGATAATATTTTCCGCACATATAAATGTAGTCTTCGGTCATTATGTATCTCAATATGTTGTTAGTTAAATTGATGTATTACGCTTTCGTATCTTCTTCCCTACAGGACAGCCGAACGTGAAAAGTTACTGGGAAATGTTGACCGGCGAAGAAAACGCCTACGAGTCGTTTAAATTTCAGCTAGACAGGTTGACGGATCTGCGAATGAAACTTGTGAACTTCGCACAAAAGCGCTTGTCTAAGAAATACGGCTTGGAGATGAAAAACGACAGTATTCCTGCGCATTTACTCGGTATATAGATAGTTTTGCTTGTTAAGAGTTAACTATCGATAGTGATTGATCGCTCATTACAATATCCATTTTGGATTTTCTGCTTTTTTTTCAAAGGTTCTCTATCCGGTAATGACTGGACTCACTTGGCATTAGACGTTGTTCCCGATTCAAATGTTATCTTCGAAATGAGGAAGAATTTTTGGGAGCATGTACGTATAGATGTTTAATGTATACAAATATTTGACTATGATTATAGTACTGCAGATGCGATAAATTAGGCTTAAATTCATTCTGTACGTTACGTACGTATTCAATTAAATTAATTTTTTGTATAAAATTTCAAAGTTCTTGTTCATTAATGATCGATACTTTAATTTTAAGTAACAATAAAGCTAATTACAAGAATTTTGCTTTTTGCCATTATTATAACTATTTATTAACACAAACATAAAATTCTTAGCAATATTTTGATAGCAACAAGTGTTAGATTCGTAGTTCAAAAGCATACGCATATTTTATATGAATAAATAAATAAATATTAACACAATTTAAATAAAATTAGAACATTATTTCTAATAGTTATGAAATTTTGTATTTTTTAGAATCTAATGGGCAAATTTTTGTACAAAGTTGCGTCTTCGTTAGGTAATAAGATTTTAGGTCAGACACCAGCACCAGAATTTTGGAGTAATAGCGACTTCAAAGCAAAGTGTCCACCTACATTAGTTAATTTTTGTAAATTAGGCGAAATGAGGTATGTTTAAATATCGCTAACATTAATTGCCTAAGTAATTTGACTATAAATGCAAACTTATTTTTCATTTTAGAGTATCTACATGTAACGAGCCGTCGTTATCAAATTATTTAACTGCCCACAAAGATGTCGCAAAAGTATTGTTGCATCAGATGTCTGATAAAGTTCCAATTTTAAATGAAGCGAATCGTTTTTCAGGTATTGTACATTATCATTTCATTGTAGAAAATAAATAAAACTAGCTTATTAAAAAGTATAAAGTAAATAATGTAAGTTGTATATATTTTTGATTGAATAGTTCTTCACGAAGCAGTTGCAGAACTATTCTCCTTATTAGCCGCGAGCCCAGCTTGGTTGCAATACGTAGGATTAATAAATAAAACTATGGGACCTGAAAAAGCTAAAATCACATCGTTAACGATCTCAGCGTTAGATATTTTACCGCGGTTAGCGTATTACGTCTCTGCTGATAATTGGAGACTCGAAATTTTGGAGAAAAACAGAAACGAGACAGATTCTAAGGAAATAATGTCTGACTGGTGGGCGAATAGGTAAATACACAAATTTTCTTTTACGTTTGATTTTTATTAATATTGTAAATAACACAAAATATTTTGTAGACTGAAAAATGAACATATATATACCACTACTGATGAACTGCCAACGTTCTTGAGTGATGACCATATTGTTAGTAATAAACCTTACCTCTCGTAAGTAATCCTTTTATATTCTGATAATTTAAAAATTTATATTACACAACATATCAATACGTTCAATTTTTTGTTTTATTATAAAACAGTAAAGTATTGGGAATCGTGCTAGCTTTCCAAATGTATGAATTTGTGATGAAATCTACTGACCCACGGCACGAACCCTTCGATAAAAGTTCCTTTAATACTGACCTCATGTGAGTTAAATATTTTTTATTAGTATTTATTTATTTCTCACAATAAAACAATGTTAAAGTTTAATTATTTAACATCTTTATTTTATTATATCAAATCTGATTTGTAAATTTATAAGGGTTTCAATAAAAAATATCTATTTTACAGTCGAATGGTCCAAAACAATTCGGAGAATTGGAAATTCCTAGTAGACCATTTCATGGACGTAAATACAATCTCGGCCCAGCCGATGATCGAGTATTTCAGTGAGCTGGACATGTACCTGGATAGTTACGAAGATCCACAAGAAGTGTACGACTTTAACGCGAAAGAGTTAGAGCTGGAAAATCTTGAGAAGCAGTATCGTAAAATCGCCAATACACCTCCAACGACGACAACAACGACTACGACAACAACGACCACCACCACGACAACTCCAAAACCGATCGTCCATACTCAACCTACTAAGAACATACCCAAGGATTCATTAGTAAAGGCATCCAGCACGTTAAGGCCACGATTGAGCAACAACTACCTCGATGATAACGACGCACTCCTCGATGACGAGGAAGACGAATTGGGCAGGAAGCCAAAGATTAACACGAGCAAAGCTGTTTGGGCAGTGGCAGCGGTGCTCGTGGCAACCGTCACCATCTGCATCATCGCCATATTCGGTAGGCGACGATGCGCTCGAACACCAAAGAACCGTCGATACGTCTAAACGATTTTCCTCGCTGCATCGAAACGATGTGCTAGTTGTAACTTTGTCCGTTCACATTCCATGGTGCGATGAAAAGCACCTTTCCTTTCATTCTTTGCGGGACGGTACGTCTGTTTACCTCGGTTGTCCGTCCGGCTAGATCTTGAAAGATTTAGCGAATTAGGATTGACATTTCGAGGATGGCAAGAGACTCTGAGACTGTATATCGAGACTGCATTGTGCACGATTATTATTTAGGTGGTTTATTTATTTATTTGAACATTACGAATCGTTATTATTTAATTCAAAAAACACTCTAGCAAGCAAAATTTTCTTAAGACTTTTTTATGCGGTATTGCTTTAACAAAATTTATTATTATTTTATTTATTTTTCAATTCGATAAGTCCTTGTGATTTCGTTCTAATTTGGTGATTGAGTAAGAGGTTGTGAAAGTCGTCCTGAAAATTATCGTATTTATTAATGTGAAAAAAAAAGAAAACGGTTTTACTAAATTTTCGTTAGTATAGTACCAAAAAATATTTTTAGGTAGCAAATGAATAAATAGATTAAACTAGAAGAATATGAGAATTCTGAATTCTGCAGGTTCCGTTGAACTTTTAAGAAATACTTCTCTTTATTTTCATTGTACATAATACATAATATATCAAACATAAAGTAACTATTTCGAATTGACGATATAACTTGTCATCAAGCGATTTTAAAATATATATGTACTTTAAAAGTTGTAAGTACCTTAATCTCATTCAACAATATATTTTCTAAGTACCAATTTTATAAATATACACATTTCTTAGATAATAACCAAAAATGTTTGTTTATACGTTACAAACGTTCAATATCGTAATAACAATAACGTCAAAACTAAATTTTAGTTCATCCAAGCTTGCATTATGGAGTATATATTTTAATATAAAATTCAAAGTTGCGAACTTCAGTATAGTCTTCTAAAATTATTTATTTCGTATACAATCTATATAATTATTATAATTGTAAATTTGGAACATTATTGTCTTCTGGAAAGAGTTTAATGCGTGGTATTTGATGATGGATCGATTGTGAAGTATATGATACCATTGAGAACAAAACATTAGTTGGTATCATTAATTCAAGTATTTTGATGACCAACATTGTGATTTAATGTAAATTAAGTCTTCTACATCCCTTTTACACTCCTGATAGTCAGATCATACATACTTTATATATATACATACTGATACAGTACACTAAAAATTGGTATAAATATAAACGATACTAGAATACTTAACAAAACTTTCTACTTCAACATGCTTAATGCCAAAAAAGAATAAACGTTATCAAGACGTGTAATGTCATATCCTATAAAAATAATGAATTACAACGGGAAACGTTTTTCATTAAGAAAGTACAAGTTCTCTAGAAAAACCATGGAAAATCATAATGCAATATAAACTATCTAAAATTGTAATCGCGATTCGCGCGAACGCAAAAGAAGCCGAGTAAATCATCTGTTACATAATAAGTCTAATTATAAAATCACGGAAATAACTTGTGCCAAAATACTGCCATTTTTTGTATACACATATTTATTAATATTTCATACGACGGAAGCAAAAAGACATAATTTTGACTATCGGTAGTAATCGCCACCTTACGATTGTTTTTTAAACATATAAATATAAATACATATTTCTACAGTACTGGTTTGTCAGAAAATATCCACAATCTCTAAGGATATTCTCACTTTTATAAATATTATAATATTAAATATTATACATATAGTATACATATACGTTTGGAGACCAAATCCGAATTCATATTACTTCGGAATCTTATGGGGCTCTTTTTTTTCTTTTTCAAATAACATTAAGAAAAGAGAAGCAATCGACAGTATTCTAAATGTACTGTGAAAACGTTTATATAAAAAAAAATCCTTAAGCTCGAAATGCTCGATGCATTAACGCACAATACAATATTTAATGACTATAGGGATATAAGTGAAACTAAGATAATAAACATTTTGGAACCGATGTTAGTTCCTCGTAATAATGTTTTCAACTTTTTGTTGTTACTTTGTGTGTGCCGGTGAATAAAGAGAAAATATATTACGTTTTATGCGTATGTATATATATACATATAAACACAATGTGTAATTAAGCTCGTAAAGAGTCTCGAAATAATATTATTGCGTTTCCTTTCCGTAGATTATATTGATTATTATAGGTTTCTGTATACTATGTAATTCAGTAATTTTTTTTGTCTAATTATGTTCTTCTTTTACGCTATGTGTAATTAATTTATAAGCATTATCTTGTAATTCTAATTGTCAATGTGCGCGTACTGTAACTAACGTGTCTCTGATGTGTACAATGTGTAGAAAAGAGCGCGCACACATTCCCCCCTGTGAGGATTTATATTTTTTATAAAATTATTTATTTTGTATCTATTTCGAAATTTGAATGAGAGCAATAAAACTTTATGATATAAAGATATAACGTCGTATTTAAATGTAACCTTGAACCTTAATTTATAAGCACTTCTTCTATTTCAATTTATAAGCAAACATGATTATTTTTAAAATTAATATTGTTTAGATGTAAAGGTTGAGTTAAATGTCTTAAATATGAGAGCAAATGAATTTCGTTAAGTATTTTTTCATATAAATTTTGATGATAAAAGTGTAAAATATATTAATACGGAATAGTTAACAAGTAAAAGTTTATATTGAAAGATCTAGTAGAAATCTGACCATTAATGTAACGTTTTTTAAGCCAAAAATTGGCCAAGTGTCATAAAATACCCAAAGAGTGCCCAATTAATGGCAAAATTCGAGTTTTATTTAACCTTTAAATGGTAAATTTCTAATAGTGTATACGGTGTACATTTTTTTAGAGTATATACAAAATTTGAATTCATAGTTCCCGCGCAAATGCAACTTATTTAATGGTAAGTTTTACTGCGCAAATTCCACATTTTAGTCTAACTTTAATGCAAACCTCATCGTCTAGAGCCTGCATCATTCCGTACCCAAGCTTTACAAGCACGTACAGTTGCCTATACTCAGGCGCAGGATCTATTGTGATAATTATAAACAATGTATTTCTTTGTAACATTGAGTATTAATTTGTAATTAGGATTAAATCAATAAAGTCGTAAAACAAAAGGTTAAATTTTAACGTTTTAAAATAAATATTTAAATTTAATTAATAATTTTATTAATGAAAATGCTACAGCTGCATAATGTAATTATAGTTTCTGAAAAATCATATAACAAATTTAAAATTCTGTTATAGAAAATTTTTTAAATATTTCTTTCAAATTATTTAGAGCATACTGTCTGTTGGTACTGCAGTTAGTTTTATCTATCGAGAAAGATGACTCCACCAGCTACATTCCTTGTACTCATAAGGTACGATATCGTTGGTTAATACATAAAAAGTTTTTTTTTATAGGCAATGGCTGTTGGTATACATTTTGAAAAACAATCTCGATCATTCGTAAATAAATTATTTTATACTGTTTAATAATGAATCTGATTTCATACTTAAAATTCCTATCACTAGTATAAGCTTTTGCAAAATAAAGATAAGCTGCTTTAGTTAATAAATACTCTATAAATATAATTAAATATTTGCTAAAGCATATTATGGAATAAAATTGTTTTACAGTACACAAATTTAATAAACAATTAGTTTTCTCAATTTATGATTTAACTATGGTTTCGAAACTATATAAAGTATCAATAAATTTGCATCATAAAATAAGTTTATTACCTACATTCCCTTAAAACCGATCCAGTTTCATTAGTCTCACGGATTATACGAGAAGACAACCCCTCGGAAAGAAAAAACATAAAACTGTTCCAAAAAAAGTCTTAGAACATCAAACGTCCCTGTAGAGGAGGAAAAACAAAGTAGGATCCAGGTCTAATACATATATGTAGGCGAGAGTAATAAAACACGTAGGCACATCACCCCCCAAATACTTTTCCCTCATTTTTTTTCCTCCCTTGTCCCAAAAAGCAGGAACCCTCAAAGATTTCGGCGCCCTCTTAAGAGTCGTCGCACGAATGTTCGATCCTCCGTGCTTACTCAGTGACCCTTGTACCTGAGGACGAGTTAGCGCGTGTTAGTAGAAAATCAATATCTTCTGAGCGCGCGCAGAGCTTTACAATTTGTTCACGAGTTAAGGCGCCGAAAATTCAAAATTGAGGTTATATAGTAAATATAGTGCTTATATTTTCTTTCTTATGGTTAGCATTATGTATTGTAAATGAAATTTATTCTATAATGTTAAATACATTAAAGTATATTTAATTTATTATAAAAATGATTTATTACATATATATATATAATAATGTAATTATATATATAATATAATTACAAATTAAATATATAATAATATAATACACACACCTATTACGTATGAAAAATATACTATAAAAATAAATTGGAGAGTATATATAATTATAGTATTCGTTTAGTACTCTGTAATATCATAAAAAATAAAGCTGTTAAATCAATAATATCAATTTAAAATACAATTACAAGTGCGACAGATAGTTTAACAACGTATGCGACCTACTTCTAACTTTCTAAATTACAGCATTTTAAAACCCATGTAGAGAACTGATTTAAACTTTTCCTTTTATCATATTGTTTTTACAAATGCATTTACTTGTTTATGTGGTGTCAACTAAATATTAAACGATAAAATAAAATTCGCAATGCGGTGGTATAAAGATAATAAGTTACAATTTAGTGATTTTGAACCGAAAATCACAATAAATAATTAAAAAATAAAAACAAAAATAATAATGAATTTCCAAAATGTGGCATACGACCTCTTTTCTGATAATCACTTAATTAATAAATAAGAAGCATAATTATAAATATTGATAGTTTTCGTAAGCTGAGTAAGTTCAAAAAGAATTCTGCATTAAAAAAAATAAAAATTTGACTGCATAGAGTCTTAAAGTTTTCAAACATTTGTACTTGAAGATAATAATATCATATAAGCCAGGTAGTTCCCCTTTAACGATGCGCATGAACCTAGGTCAGAATTTTCTTACTTAAAAACGTATATATATAGAGATCCATAACTGATAAAATTTAATTTTAATACAGTTTACTACTTTTTTATGTTCGCTAAGAAAATTTTTAAATTTTGTTGATTGCTAATTATCTTTTAGAATTAACTACTGATTCTATTGAAAATAAGAATTTAATAGTATATTGATTACCAACAACGTTTTGCCGAAAATGATACTGCAAATATAAAATCTAATGTGACCTCTTAATTAATATACTAATTTAAGTTTATACTCGTATAAACATATAATTAAATACACTTTTCTCGCTATCTAAAACTCAAAAATCGCATGTCTGTTACAAAACCTTGTATGATAACATATTTACATAAATATTTAACGTATTTTAGAATAAAAAATTAAATGACCGATAATTATATTATAAAAAATTAAATGTATAGTTGAAGTCTTATTCATATATAAAAAATAACATTACGAATATCTTACGATAAATTACTAATGATTCAGTAGAGTGGTAATACCATTGATTAATTACTACGGCATAGTTGACTTAACTAAAACGTGTACTTGACTTTTTGCGAGGGGTAGGTAGTTACTTTAATTAAACCTGCTCTCCTGTAATATACACCCCCAATTCAAACTTTTATTTAACGTTTCAAACGAACAAAGCTAGATTTAAACACATCCATCTGTTTAATTAGTTTAATGGTTTAACAATCAACTTAATATGTTTTATATTTATAATTATAAAATAAATATAATTTTCAAAGTAAATCCAAATGATGTACATGTGTATTAAAAACAATCACACTGTTGACTTTGTACTTTCACGGTAACCATATCACTGTTAAATTATATAAAGACATTATATAAAGACATTAGCAAGCTTTTACAGCATTCCGTAAATGTATCTGAAATTGCGTTAAATAAAAAAGGTGGGAATTAATTTGTGCTAATAAAGTGAATTTTGTCGAGTCAAGTGTATAACACCTTAAGACGTGAAATCAAGGGGTAACAAACATCGACCGGAAAGTATATATTTTTTTCTACCCTTCTTAGTATTTTTTTTCACTGAGAAGGGAAGCTCGATAAAGTCTCCCCAAACCGTGCGTATAGTGCGCAAGTTTGCACTCGATGTTATAACAACACACTTGAATCTTAAAGCATTTAAGATACAAGGCTTAACAATACAAATATTTTTTTAAATATTTGACTATCGTGTAAAATAATTTGTAGCTATAATAATAAAAATAGTTTATTAATTGATTTCTAAGAACAGGAATAATTTTACAACGCTGCAACAAATAATTCGATTAAAATGAATAATAATTTGGTGTTAGCGAAGTGTATACGTACATAATATCCGAGTAAGCGAAAGGAAACTTAGTAACGTAATATATGATTTTTGGAGTGCTACGTGTAAATTAGAAAAAATTATTGACAGTTAAAAAGAAATATTTTACTAGATAGCATAGAATCCATATTACCCATCTACTAAAAGTTGTATGTATATTTACTGAAAGTATTGGCCATAATTTCGATAAATTCACCTACATTTCCTTGAATGATTTTGTATGATATATTGCGTATTCCGTTCATACTGCATGATATGAAAAGTTTTCTCGGCCAAACTAAGACGATGTAAGGAAAATTAAATCAAATTAATTATAATGTCAAACAAAAAATTCTAAGTAACTTATTTTTTTGGTCTGTATTTATTGTGTTAGTATAGGGAAGAAAATAAGTTGTTTCAGCGAAATATATATGATAAACTAAAATATATAATTATGTCTTTTAGTACAATTAATTGTAACTATAAAATTATAAAACTATTTATAACATTTACAACTAAATTTATATAAAGGAAACATAATCTTTCTTTATATGAAACTACGTTGTTTTAGAAAAGATCCACCTGTTTGATCGTAAAGGGAAAATGGTAGCACATTAAAAATTAAAGACGTTTGCACTTGAAGAACTTGTATTTCGGAATCCGGGAAAACTTGAGAATAACGTAAGATACCGAAGGGAATTCAATATAAACGTCATTAAACAAGGATCTGAGTAACTACAAGGCTTGCAAAATTAACCCAGTTCGAGGCTCTATCGAAATTACATTCTATGCAAAGTAAAGCAATTCGATTAATATTTGTATTATTAAAATACCTACAGGTCAATTTGTATCAAAAAGGTACATTCAAGTTTCTAAAACGAATTGTATAGTTATGCAATATCGATAAAAATTTATGAGTAAAACTTTATTCGGTTAAATTCGATCAAAGAAGACAGGTTTTATACAAAATAACAATTATTTATAACAATTGTTAATTGGCTAATAATAACTAAAATATTCATTCCATTTAGTTAACTGCATTTACTAATATAAGTAATAATTCAGTTACCAATTTATTATCTATGATAATTAGATCAATGAGCGATACAATACTCAATGCTAAATAGAAAAATATAAATTTATTTAAGTTCCAAGCACAAACCATCAAAATTAAATAATTATTATGATAGTACACTCCGAATACATCATCATCCATTAACACCTCCTTGATATCGTCTACTACTGCGAAGTCCACTTTTCTACAGATAAATCACCTCCTCCTCGTCCAAAAAAATGTATATATCCGTCTATAAACAATGCATTATCCTTATCCTTCTCGAAAAGCAGACGTAAGTTTCGAGTTCAAGAAAATCCACCGCTTTACACCCCCACTTTTTCGAAACAAACGAGCAAATTCCAGCAAACACACATGCGCAGGAGGAAACGAGTGAGACACTCAAGGGTCAAGAGAAAGAGAATAGAAGGGATAAACTGGGAGAGAGAGTGAGAGAGAGTGAGAGAGTATGAAATATAATATAAGAGAGAAGAGAAAACTAGACGACCCGGATGGAGGGTGCGCACGATCGACCAGTCGCGCATGCGCCTAATAAGGGGTTGTAGCCCAACGACGACGTCACCCCGACGAGTTCCTCATCCGTGTTAGCTCGCGAGGTCTACTCGAATTTTCCATCTTCGAGACACCCGGGTATTAAACAGTAATAAAGTGTTAAACTAATAAAAATAAACGAAAGACTTTACGGTGAATATGTACATTATCAGTGAAACAGTCATCTTACTTTGAGGGTGGAAAAAGGGATCGAAGATCGACGGCCTCGTTTTCTGGTAGGTATATGACTACATATCGTGTATACCTGATTATGGTAAAATGAATGAATCTATAATATGCACACGATAATCATTGAAATAACGTTACCTTCTTCGGGACGGGTGAACCTGATTAAATTAGTTTTTCGTATCCTCGAAAAGTGACAACCTCCGAGTTATAACGTCATTGATTCGATCGATGCGCGGTAATGTGGTACGGCTGCTTCTTCATCCCCTATTTCTTGGAACAAAGGTTGGGTAAAGAATTCGCGAACGAAGGTGTGAGAAGAGGTCGAAGGTATTCTCGCGAAAGGCTTCCTTGATAAGAGACATTGAAGAAATATTGTTTAGTTGGTACGTGGTTGAATATACTCGGTGGTTGGCGCATATATATCGATCTGTGGAGTCGAGAGAGAATATCGTGGGCGACTGTACATGGAAGAGAATATTCTTTTTTATTTTTATCATCGTTGTCGTTGTCGTGTTGCGCAATTATTTTAAAGATTATAATGATGAATATTGAATTTTTCCATTTTACTAAGAAATTGCGTAGTACGTGTGATAATTTTTTAAAATCCGTGTATTCCTTGTCACAAGTATCTAAATTTTTCTACTATATTTTTCAATCATCAGTCCAAAATTAAGTTAAAAGATCAGTGATTCAAAGATCAGCGGTATCGACAAACTAAAATCTATACTTCGTCGTACATCGAAGGTCTTTTGCATATGCAGCCCCTTTACCTGTGCGGCAACTGTACATTAATTGTGTATAATGAAAGATAGAATATACTAAAATTTATCTTTACCTATACACTTTTCGAGATAGATAAACATAACTATTTAGCACGCACGAATCGATTGTCATTCAAATTGCATATTAAACAATAAAGAGCGTGTACGCATCGATTATCAAGGTTGCATTTGATTGAAAAGTTCTTGCTTCACGTTTTTTACTCTTCGAGAATTATTTTCGATTACACGCAGAGGATGCATCGGATAAAAATATTTTCCACTTAATAAATATTACGGTCAATAAATTCTTGTGATGCGTGGCTAACATATTCTACACCGAAATATTTAGAGTATTCTAATTAAATTGTTAATGGTTTAATAAACAAATTACCAACTTTAATCGATCATTTAATAAAAACTAATAATTCACTCGCACAAGTAAATTAATTTCGTACGATTACGTATATTTTAAACACAACACTTTACTTCTTATAATCCTAATTACGAAAAATACGCTTACGCTTTCGGTCAAGCTATATATGCGCAGAAGTTGAAACTTTAGTAATATCGGGTTAAAGCATAAAAGCATGTCGTGAGCATCTAGTTGCAAAAGTTTAGGTATCTGTTGCTTCCTGGCACCACTTAATCAATACTACAACCATTCCTCGGCGGTCCAATCATCCGATTTTTCCCGACAAAACTTCTGTTCTCTCTCTCTTTTTCTTTTTCGTCCATTCTCTGTGTGTGTATGTCTGCCTCCACGCAACATTATATATATACATAAGTATTTGAATTTCTCGAAGTACCTTACGACCTCGCTCGTAGTAAAAGACCTCTATACAAGATAAATCTTATTCGAATTGCGTGTTTTGCATACGTAAATTGTTATACGCCACGGATAATCATCTTAATTAGGATAACGATCAGTTATTATTGCTGTTCGTGAACGCTTGAGATCGCATTGTATATCCTACTACCATTGTATGTATATATATATATATATATACACATGTGTGTGTGCATGATTTTTTTTATTTGAATAATTTTGCATATGGTTCGCGTGGTTAACTTATTCGACTTTTCGTTGAAAGTTACAGATTATCCCTTACAAAATCATATTACTATACGAAAGTTTTATTACTGATTACATTATTATTGATTTTATAAAACACCTTATTGATTCACTTTCAACAAAATAAAACTTAAAAGTGTAATATTATTGATTAATTTAAATGAACATACTTTAGGTACTATACGACACTTGATCTTGAGAAATAAATATAAGCTGAAATCAATATATATATATATATATAAATCTCTCCTTTGTTTATTTCATTTTCGTAGTATTTTGTTTTATAAAAATAAAAACTTAATAAATATTTGGCATTATTTACAAAATTTAACTACTTGTGACCGACGACGTTTCTATGCCAAATACTTTTTGTAGCTGTATGCTTTTTACTTATAATCCACTTCCAATCGTTTTAAGTTGATATTTAATTAAGATTGTGGTAAAAGTGAATTTCAATGATATGCTTGTTATATATTCACTTAATTAAAAATTGTCATTCAGAGACAATATAAAAATGTATTAAAAATAATTTTAATATAAAGTTATGATTTGTAGCTGACTAATTTATATTAATTTACAAAATTAAAAGGATTATTTTTCAATTTCTTATAATTCATATTAGTTTGGTAAAAAGGAACCTGATAGTACATATATTACATGCGCTGAATAACGTGAATAATAAACATTGATATAAACTGTTTTTAGAAATTATTATATTTTTCTTACTTCATATTAGGATGCATATGCAGTGTGCATGTAGTAAAACGAAAATAGATTTGAAGTCTACGTTACAAAGCGGTTAAAAATAAATACCAAAATAAGATTACTATTCTCTTCGAGAAAAAAAAAATTGTTATAAAGTATCTACTAAATTAAAGGATGGAACACCATAATGTTATTGTTATACGATTAAGTATTAAGCAGTATTTTTGTGACATAAAAATTAAACCCCATGCAAATGAATCGAAAAGTACTATTAAATCATATTAAAAAGATAAAATAAAATAAACTGAGTTTACTTTTGATCAAACCGGAGTAAAATAAACATGCTGCAGGTCAACAATTTTTTTACACAAAATACATATTAGCTTTTCTACGACCAAAATTAATCTGAAGTAATAAAAATTTTCTTAACAAAACAGTATTAAAAAAATAAAAAAAAATAACAAAACATTCAGAATCTTTGAAACTTACAATAATTATTATTTTGGGAAATGAGACTCTGTTTAATCAGTTAAATATTGGATTGCAGTGTTCATGCAAGCACAAGAGGACCGAAGAAAGAAATAGTCACTCAGGCATATAGACACGTTCGTGAGGCGTGAGACCGTGAGAGAAAGACAGTATATATACGTATAGAGAGGGAGGGGAGGAGGCATGCGCCTGGAGGCTCCGGCCGTTTAGAACTGACAAGAGGGTGGCTGGCTGCGGCAGTCGAGGGAGGAGCCTCTCCTTGGCCCGTGTATATCGTCTAGATACGTTCACCAAGTCTCGAGACTCACCGGAGTGTTGTGCGCGCGTGAGTTAAATCGAAGGAACCGCGATGGCTCGCCTCAGGAGGACGGCGCCGCCATCGCGAGTCTCCTGAGCAAGGGGAAGCATGCCATAATTCGACCCTCGCGGTCTATCGACCGCCACAACCACCGATATCACTCCCCTCTTTCTCTCTTTGTCTACTCTTTCTCTTGGACTTACTTGCTGGTGCCTCGTCTTCTAAAGAACCTGTTCGAGGGGGTGTCGAGTGTATACGTACATAGCCCTCGGCCACGAGGAACCGGCGTGCACCATGAACGTGAGTACAGTTTTACAATTACGTGCACAGGAACTTATAGTTTTTAAACTCATTTCTCACATGATATGCACGTGAATAGTTGTTGGGTTTGCAAATAATAGTGTTAATTATTTAACAATGATTCATATTATAACATTTAAATGATCTACTTTGTGCGCGTGTACAGCAAGTGAATCTGCGATCATGAAGTAGGGCATCTTACGAACTGTAATCAGATATATTATGACTCTACGAGTATTTTGCCGATCATTAAATACCGTCTATTTAAAATAATTATACGCACTTATATATTTAAAAGGAAAAATAATATTTTATATACGTTACGCATTTACTTTAACCTGCTAAGCTCTGTCAAGTATATTTGATTGGGCTTTATAAGTATTCATCATATTTAATAGAAATAGAAGTTTTAAGGTCCAAGAAAACTATAGTTCAATAATCGATTATCCACTTATAATTACTTTCTAAGTGGTCCATTAACCCATATACAGATTTATAAAATGTTATTTTTAATAAAATTTTGTATAAGTGTAACTTACATTCGGTAAGCATCGCAATAATTATAAAAAATATAGGTATATGTTACTGTTAGAATTGAGTGGGGTTTGGAATAAATAAAATACAGCATTATCCCATAAGTAATCTTTGACATTTTAATAAAATATTCACAAAGAATATTAATCAATAGTGTTTAAAACTAAGGAAGTATCCAAATATATTGCACTGCAAGCATACTGCACATATGCAACAATAGGCTAGTTATAAAAAATGATTAGTTAGCACAGTCGTTGCATTCATTAATGTACGCTCAAACCATGACATCATAAAACCTTTCTTTTCTGATATTTCCCAAGATTTAACATTTAAGCTGATCGTTCAATATTCCAACAAATATATAAATTACTTTTTATCAATATGATTTTGTTGATTTTTCCAATTAATTTTTGAAATTATAAATTTATAATTTTTTAAGTTTATAAATCATCATATTAAGCTTTTTACAAGCTGCACTATTTCTGACTATGTATACATGATAATATGAATATGCTTTACGTAATACTTTACAACCTGCACGCGTATACTTTTGTAACAATATTGTATTTTTATCATTTTGATAACTCGAACGTAAAATAACTGTTAGTTACGCCTGCGCTAGGTGCAGACTCGGTACGCAGACACTGCTGCATACTCATTCGCGTACTCGCATATACAGGAGTAGAGCAATACTCGACGACAAGCTCACACAAGACTCTTTATGCTTTCCGTTGCTCTATATGTGCCATTTCGATTTAACTTTGACTTCGCTTGGCTGCGATATTCCTTTTGGTACATATACTGCTTTTTCCTAAAATGCTCTGCATTCCTTCTTTTAATTGATGGAACACTTACCTTTTTCTGGTTTCACATTCGCCAAACTATTTTTCGTATATTTTTTGTTTGTAAATCTATATATATTTTGTCGTTAAATGACTTGAGGATTATAAAAAACATAGATATTTTTATAATATATTTTTTTTTAATTTTATTAAATAAAATAATGGTGTATCACGCACGGACCCGGACGTTTCCAATTTCTTTCATAACCATATGCATATACCAAGGAATTCCGTGGAGCGGTCGTCTCGAAATAGAGAACGATGACAACGGCGGCACTGCGAGTTTGTTGATTTTCAATTTGATGAGCGTGCGCTTTGCTCTAAACTCCTCGCACCGATGTGCGAGTGAGAAGTGACAGATATGCGTTACAACACAACCAGATGACAAACTCGATTTACTATAACTTCTGGATATTCTCGTGGGATATATTTTTATATACCGTGATGCAGAGATATACCATATTTCTAATATTGTATTGTACTATATTATGATATACATTATACGTACACATATATTTGCAAATACAACTCTTTTTTATTGAATACCAATTTTATTGAATATCAATGATAAAAATAAGCATTCACTGGGATAATACGTTTATGTACTTTCTAATATATATCATTTTTTGCAATATTTAAAAAAAGAAGCAGAGAACTGTTTTATCAGCATTTGGTAAAGTTGTAAATGTTTATGTTACAATAACGATATTTAATATTATACTTAAATACAACTTAAAATATAATTAAAGTAGTAATTCTGTGCATAATATAGAGATTAAATGATATTATAATTATATTTTTTACTACATTTAAAATTCACATCCAATGTAGTTGCACATATAGGTTTATATTTTAGTGATAAAAATGTAAAAGAAATTATCGGTTTAAAATGGTCAATATTTCACACTCAAGGCTGGACTCTTTTATCTGTTTTCCAATGTTAGTCTAAAACTTTAGCTCTTATGGTCGAAAGTAATAATTCACTGGGATTATCAAACGCGTTCTTCATTCACGTTACGTAATTTGGCAGACGCCACTCCGTCTGAAGCTCTTACAAGCCATTGTGATTCACAAATTTTCTTTCCAAATTTTTCTTGACTTACCACTCGATTACGTGCCTGTCATTACTCACTTGTCAGATGCTTTTATCAGTTTTAACTTAAATAAATCGAAATTCTTTTAGTAGAATTTTTACGATTAACTGCAAATAAATAAATATATTTATAAAATTTTTACGCGTTACGATAGAATAAATACGATAGAAGTAATTCTACAAAACAACGAATTTGAATACCTTCAATCTATTAATCGATTTTTACTGAAATTCATTTTGGTAATTAATTTTCGTAACAATTAATTAATATAAGTATAATAAGAAATAACAGTACGCAATAAATAATATGTTTTAACTATTTAAACATTGGTAATCGGTATTCTATCGTTTATCCTATCATCGGCATATATTGAACGCAATGCTCGCATGTCGCGTATCAACTTGGTTGACGTTACCTGTGGACCAAATCCTGTCTTTATGTTAGGGCTTTATCTTACCTCACGGTACTCTCGAGGGAATTTAATACCTATTTTCCACGAGTGCACATTTATCCACGAGAGTACATCAGTACGAGTTTTGGTCGTACGGGAGATTGGTCCATCGATTCAGTCGTACCACCTCCATATAGCTAACGTGTTCAAAGGAATTTGTGTTTTATCTATAGGTTCTCGTTTACAACGTTGTTATCGAATGTTGTAAAGTTAGTTCTATCTAGTACTACTGTACCCTGCTACCTACGTCTTCGTAAATATTTTTATTTTCGGATCAACTTGTGTGTTTGGAAAAATTCAGTTTACATGTTTCGTCAATTTTACAAATCACTCATTCTTGCTCAAAAGAAACAAAGGATTAATCTTAATTTCGTGGTTGATTTGACAGTTATTAGATTTAATTGACTTTGTGAAAATTATTATTATATATAAATCATAATGTGTAATATCTGACGTTAAAAGTGATATTTGCGGTTTAAATTGGTGTACAAATAATTTGAAATGTTAATTATAATTCGGTAATTCGATAATTTAGAACGGAAATATGTTTAATTATTTAAAAGTAATACTTTATTTGACAAATATTTAAAGAATCGTTTGTTTTTAATTCAATAATAAATTGTTAATTATTCTCATTTATTACTTATTTTGTTATAAATAATAATATAGTTTCTACATACTTTACAAAACTATCATAAATGTGGAATAAATAAGGACTAACATCCTAACGTTACGTGTTCAACTGGTTGTTCTCATTAGCTACTTTCAAAGTACTATAGTAACAACAGCTGTAATTTAAGAAGTTAAGCATTTTCGAGTAACTTTATAGATAATTGTAAAATAATTACTTATAAATTTTTAGTATTTTGATTAAACTTTAATCTTTCAATAATTATTTAATATTCACTGCAAAATTTTGAAAAAGTATATTATTAATTATTGCAATAATTTATAAAAGCTGATCCAAATTGATATATAAAAAAGAGAAAAAAATAATTATCTCTAGGTTTCTAATATTAATTTTTACAATAGATTATTAACCAAATGAATCTCTCAACTTGTGAAGTATAATTCAATAAACAAATGTAATTGTGAACAGTGAAGTAGCAGTTACTCTTTATATTGATGATGGTTCAAACTAAATTTATTCAATATATAAACGTAGAATTGAAAAACCAGCAGAAATACTAAAATTGTAAATAATTCTTCCATTTGCCATATTATTATATGATTTTAATAAGTTTTAAGATCACATTTTCAAAATTTTCTTATCAAAGTTCTCAATACATTATGCAACTATACTGACAAATAATTTAAAAATATAAACATAAATAAATAATAAATAATAAATTTTCCAATGTTTTACCATGTTAATTATATGTTTTAATCAAGTTCAGGGTATAAAATGTTCCTAATATAATAGTACTCTAAAAAACTTTCCACATAAACATTCACTAATTATAGTAAAGTACGGTAATCATTTTATTGTCACTAAATTGTAAGGATCCTCGTTTTAAAGACATTAATACGACAATAAGATTCATTTCGACACCCAACAATAAAGTGCGGTTCTGAATAGCAGTACTAAACAGTATACATTTTATTAAACACCATTAAATTCATAAAAAAAAACCCGCAACACAATAAAGATACGAGCAAAATTATGACACCGTCTTGGTTGAGCAAACCCATAGATATCAACACCCTCGACAACCCACTCGTTTCAACGTATGTATCAGTGAGCCATATATCAGTAGTTAATAAATTTTCATATATTAATAACCTATAAACCTATCCCCGCATGTTTTTTGAACAAGTCGACCCCTCAACCTCATTTAGTTCCGTAAAGGGGAGTGGTAACGCTTCGAATGAGTCACTAAAATAACACATGTACAGTACCTCTTTGCGTGAGCAAGAAATGCGTTTATATATATATACATGTATATACAAACATTTTCCAGGCGAGTGGAGAGGTCGCTGGAGTTTTAGCCGCACCTCCCTCATACCGACCGCCGAAAATATCATGGACCCAAAGAGGTCTCAAAAATAAAGCAAATTCGCGTAGGAACTGAGCAAAAATAGTCCGTGTCACGATGCGGGAGAACAATCGAGTCGAGTTTTCGAAGTTTACCGGGTCTTACACATACATTTATAAAATATACAATAATACATATTATATGTTAAAATAATTGTTTATATAAACATGTAAGTAATTATATATTATTTAATTTAAATGAAATATAATTTTAATTACAGGTGCTCGCAGCTGGTGAAGTAATTCGTACAGGGAATGGAGATCGAAACGGTAAGCTTGATGTTTATTTTAAAGACTCGTTATTTTAA
Source organism: Theocolax elegans (assembly GCA_026168455.1). Taxonomy (NCBI): domain Eukaryota; kingdom Metazoa; phylum Arthropoda; class Insecta; order Hymenoptera; family Cerocephalidae; genus Theocolax; species Theocolax elegans. The sequence goes on from CM047425.1 coordinate 96,043,348, forward strand.
ATTACAGATGATACATAAATCAGTTTACGTAATTTAAAGTTCAAATCCAATCGATTATCAAAATTAAATTTATCCGAATAATGATAATCAGTAACAAAAGTAATACTCCATCGAATGCACAAGTAACATATTAAATAACTATGGAATAGTTGATTTAAAAATAGTTACCTGTACATCGAACTCTTCTATGAATTTTAAACGCGCCTATTACCGAACGATTAAAACGGCAAAGCGAAGCTGAAAATTAGTTCATCCAAAGTGCGCATCAAAAGCAGGCATTGTCCATTGTCTAATCGCGGCGAGCGAATGGAAAAGGAAATAAAAAAACGGAAGAAGTAGGAAGGGCTGAGCGTGCGCCAGATTGGCTTGGTCTCCACTCAAAAAGCAAAGAGAACATCGAGGCTTAGGTTTACGCGCAACAGAGCAACTGCAAACTTGAGCCAACCGGGTCGCTCGAGTCGATTGACTTTGCAGTCTTCGACGATATATATTTCCAACGACGACAAGAAACTTGGTAAAATTACTGCAACCAAAAATCTACTAATTCAAATAGATCGTTATAATATTATCGTTCTTTTAATACAAGAGTAATGTACCAAAAGTATGCAGCTTGGATAAAAATAATTTACATTCGATGTTGATAAGTAAAATATGCACACATCTTTGTATCGTCAGGATGTAAAAAATAAAACAAATTATAAGTTAACAAGCTAAATCTATTAAATTATTATAATAATACAGAAATGCTATTACGTTAAAGAGTCTCTGAAGTACAACTAAACTAACTCGCTATTAACTATATAAATTTAAATAACAGTGACTTTATTATCTTTATCTGATTAGGTCGCGCTTACCTAATTATTGTAGCGCTTCGCTATTTTCGTTAAACATTGCATTATACTACTTTCAATGTATATGTTGTATAAAGGAAACTATATAACATTTTGCACTATCGTTTAATTTATTAAAATTAAAAATTGTATAAATTACAATTGTTTTAACTACTTTTTTAATTTAACGACAAATTTAACTTCATATTGCAAAATATAAAATATTTCCATAGTAGAAATTTTGGGAAATAGTGTAATTTATATAAGGAGGAATCGAGGATAAAAATAGGTTAGTGGAATGATAGGAACTGCAGAAAGAAAAAAAGCAAAAAATACGTGAAAGGAGTTACTGCAGTTTGTCGAGGGGAACTGAGAGTGAAAACTACTATGCACGAAGGATGTTAGCGTATCTAATTTGCTCTCTCGTATGCATCTCTGTTTATATTCACACTGGAACATTCAAATTCACTGTGGATATAAAATAATAGGAAACAAATCTTATTTATACATACATTTATATCTTTGTTTACAAATATATTTGCGATATATGTAATACACGAACAGTTTTATTACTATTTTTAAGTCTTGATCCAGATTAAAGTTTTAAGAAATGAAAAAAAAGGATTTGATCTTGTTTAGCATTTTTCATGTCAATCGCATATTAACGTACCACCACTGTCAAAATATTCTTAACGCGGCCGTCGTGTAGATATTTACATTTGAAAGAAAACAAACATATAATTATCTCTGTATCAAATGATAATTTTTTTCATTGAATTAAATTTATTTATATAATCAGCATCTAAATTCAAGCGAGCGCGATAAATTTTAACCTCTAAACGAGAGTTTAACATCAATCTAACTCGCAACGTAAAATCCACAAGCTCATAAGCAACGATCATCCAGAGTACAAACATATCTCCCCAAGAGAGAGAAACAAAAACTTACACAAGAAAAGCATATAGTAGAAGGCTAAATAGACGGATAAAACATCGCGAGAGTAAGAAAGGAAGAGAAACATTACACGGAAAACACATACCGCCATCGATGAGCGGAGGGGCAATACGAAAGGGTGAAAGAGCAAACGAGATACTCGCGGAGGGCCGTGGGGCATTTATTAATAGAGATTAAGCTCTCTCGCGAAGCGTCGTGTCGTGTCGTGTGCACCGAGCGTTTCTCTCTCTTTCTCTGTCTCTCTTACGATTTGCTACTGGTACCGCGCCTCAGTCACCAAACACGAGTCAGCGTCGCAAGCTCCGCGAGAGCTACTCCTGGTTTTCTTCGATTATTCGGAGCTTTCAAGCTCCCGCGAGTGCGAGTGTAAACATGTGACATTGGTCGATTAGTGCACAAGTTTCCGAAGACAAATAGAGTTTCTGCTCCTTTTTTTTTTATTCCCTCCGGGTAAATAGTGAGAATTGGTTTCGAGAACGGTGGTTTTGTGCGATGGTGTGTCGAAACGCGCAACTGTCGGGAATTTCGCAAGATTCCAATGATTCCAATCTGATCTAAACTCGGATTGGTCTGCACTTATGTGGAATCACTAAGTGTATAATGATCTGACTTAAATGGATCGTAAATGACGTCGATTTCTAATCAAACAAGTCGCAACAATTTTGGTGCGACACTACTAGAACTAGTTTATTTGTGATCAAACCACTTTATGAACCACTTTTTTACGTACACGCTTACTTTTCGATGATCTTAATAAATCAAACTGATGAGTATTATTAAAACGGGTTATTAAAACAGGTTACAATATCTCTAATGTAATTGAAATCGAGTAGTTGATTATCTACAGTTTAAAATTTTGCGTTAACTTAAATTGTATTGAATATTTAATTGCAAATATTTCTTTCAAAGATAATTCATGCGCGCACATGAAAATAAACTGACATTTTTATTGATAAAAATAATTTAGTGTATAAAAATAAATATATATATTTAACCATCAAAACTCTAATATCAAACCTATAAGACGGTCTTAAACTTCTGTTCTTTGAAATTCGAAGTAAAGCAGTTTAAATTCCACAAGGTCGTCAATTTGCAATAAAATTTTATTGCACCACATGACAGTTCGCGGAACACCCGGCAATTTTATAAAAGACATGAAATTTCAATTACATAAAGTTAAGTACATACGCGTTCAACATACTTGGGTCTATATGCTTCATGTAGCGCTTAGACTCGCAAAAAATATGCAATTTTACCAATTTTCGCAGTTAATACGGAGTGTACGCGTTTTACGCTTGTTCAAGTATGGCTGCTACGTCCAATGAATTAATTCCGGAGAATTAAGCCAAATGTCCGAGTCTCATTTTCTATCTCACTTCTGAACATCCATACGTATATCTCATCTTCGTCGGATCCATGCTCTACAATACGCTCCCTCGGTTGTTCTGAATCACCCGGTTACGTGACGTCACTTCCCCTTTATAAGTTCGCTTACATTTATAACTCATCTGAACATCGACAAACCTACACATACTTCTAGCGAAAAACGTGTACATGTGCGCACGTCGTTTCGGTGTTATATATCGTTTAGACTAAATAAAGATTTGAGAAAAATGCGGGTTTGTTTTCGGTCGGCAAAAACCGCCTCTACGATCAACTGTGTTTTCAATTTAAAAACTAAAAGTAGTTTTTCTTCGAGTATTAATTCAGGTGGTTAAATAAAATTGTATTTATTCATGCTTATTTTTAAATAGTAATTGTGTAACATAAATTTAGAGTTGATTATATATAGGTATACGTATTATTATTATTAGTAACTCTTTCGAATCGTTGCGTATGAATTTATATTACTCCTTGAAAATTAGTGAAAGGAAAATTTAATGTCCAAAATCAATATTATTATTAATCATATCATAAATTTTATCACGATTACAGTACAAATGTAAAAATATTAAATATATTTTTAACCTTAATTTTTCGTATTACTTTTATTACTTTTTTGCTTTTTCACGGCTCGGTAATATAATTTGACGTTCTTAGGTAACGCAAAATGAATGCATGCATTTCTAAAAGTCATTTGTTAAATGTATAACAAAATTAATACATTTTTATTGTTATCAGTTTATAATTCTAATGATTACAATGTTCTGAATTAAACCCAAAACCTATATAGCAATATACAACTTAAAGGTGTTAAATCTAATAGATTTTGATTATTTATACATTCATAAAAACGTCATATTATTATATAAAATTATGATTATTTATAAAACGTAATAAACCGAGTTAAAATTTTTATATTATAGCTCGATTTCACAGTCAAAGTTAGAATTTTTATCATTTTTTTATTATTTATTAATATGACAGAATGTCAGAAAAACTATTTTTTGTGTACAGCAGTCGCCTTTACTTTGTAACTGTTTCAGTCACGCAATTTTAGACAACACAGTTATTACCACTAGCGGAGTTTTCTATATAATGTCGAGGTTCCGCAATATAAAATTATTTACTATTACGCAGTGGATACAGATTAACATAAAACTCGAAATATGTTTTCGTATATAAAGAAGATGCAGAATCTAATCTTTCGTATTTGTATTTGATTGAAAAGAAATCAGTCTCATTAGCTTCCTTTATAGCTCACGATAATCGAAGATGTCCCTCCTCCGGGATGTCCGGTCCCTATATAGATGTATATATACGATCGTCGAGTTCGTTCCGCGACATCGGACGCGTATACGGTATAATAGCCTTCACAGCTAATTCCCAGCTTCGAAATCGCCTCTCCCCTCGTACACGCGCCCCTCGAGTGATGCAATCGACTTTAATAGGAGCGACTTACTCGTCTTTCTATACATGCAAGCATCAATTGCGCCTTTTCTATTTTAAAGTCTAGGGATGTACACATTGGCGCCGGCTTTTAGGGGATAGACAACCTCCTACTAGGCTAAGTTCACAACTTCAATTTTATCGTTTTGTAACACATGTTTATATATATATGTGCGTACACATTATTACGATTATATTTATGTGGTTTTAATCTAACATCGATCAAAATGTAAGAATATTCGTAAATGCTTAGTAAACTTCTACAATTTTCTACTTTATTTGACAATATTCAAAGAAAAAGATAAAAAAAGTATACAAATTGTACAAACATAGTATTCGATTGTGTTAAAATTGTTTCAATCGTAATTGTGTAAAATCCAAATCAAATGATTCATTCGCGTGTTTATACTCGGATACATTATTTCTACAAATATAACGTTACACATTCTTTAAACTTGTCTTTATATCATTCACTCGTGTGAATTTATAAGCTATCCTTTCAAACTCCAAGGAAAAAGAGCATCAAGCGAGTAACGTAAGAACAGAATCCACTGTTGCAATCTCGATAAACCAAGCTTAAATTATTTTGCTTTGTAAAACCGACGATGTATATGACTATACGTATATATATACCTATATACATACGCATGAAGCCCACGAACAGAGAAAGACGAGTGAGTCGACGAGAAGTCTCGGACGAGGAAACTGAGAAGAGCTCGATAAGAGATAAGAACGCGCGGTCTCGTTTGCTCCAGACTGCGATTGCGATTTCCTCGAATGGGGCGCGGCGAAGAGGAATGCGATCAGTGTGCGTGTGCGTGTGCGCGAGATATTCAAGGCATACGTTGGCGAATAATGGACATTGAGAACAACAACGCACGACGAGAATATGGATGGATTAGAACCGAGTAGAAAATTAGTTGGACACTTTGATATTATGTTAAGAAAGTGTAATGACTGTCAAGAGTATATAAATATTTACATTTAGAAAACGACTAATTGCATAGTATTTGAATTATTTTTATTTTTTCATAATATTAGCAGATAAATAAGTGAAATTATTTCCATTTAAATTATCTATTAGAAAATTGATAGTTTACACTTTCTCCTTCAAGATTCGACACACGGTTATTTTTTTCTTTATAGTCTATGATAGAGTTCTTTACTTATGTATCTTATAATCATTCTCACAATGCTCATAGCAATTTTCTTTTCACATATAAACTTGTAATTAAAACGACAACCAACATTTCTGAACTCGACTCTTTCTCTAAATTACAAAAGGCATAATCCTGAAAAGCGAACGTGCGCAGATACATACAAATTGCATAAAAACAAACGGCTATATAGGTCTTACTCAACACAGCTCGTTGAGAAGCTCTTCGAACCGGAAGCTCGCGGCGACGAGGGTCGGTTTAAGTGGCTTTGTGCAGTTGCGCGCGCGTGTGAAATCACGCGTTCCTCCTTTTTTCTCTGGGCACGCGCCTCGTCGACAACTCGCCAACGATGAAGAAAAGCGCATGCACTGGACGCCCGCGCGAAGAACACTTTATATAGCGACTCTCTTTGTCAGCATCGGGAAAAGAAAGAATAAAAAAGATGCTCGTTGCGCAAACCGAATGGGTTTATGGAAAGAATACCTATATAGCGACCGATGAATTTTACTATATATGTATATATGCAGTACGCAATAATCAATATTGATTTCCGAAAGACGCGTTGCTACGGTTTTGTTTATTTATAGTTTTGTTACTGTTTTCCTGTTTTAAATCCGTGCAAACAATTTTTACACATTTATTGTACAATATTTCTCTTCTTACGACGTTATCGTGCGCTATGAATGTCTTAATAATATATAATTAGAATTATTATTAGTAAATCGACGCAATTAATATCAATAATATTAGTAAACGATAATATCTTTAGTTATAGAAAATACATTTGTAAATACTAAACGATTAATGACACACCATTCCATTAAAAACCGCATACTTTTGAATAGTATATATATATGGTTTCCGTTATTCACAATAACTTAACTTTTAATTCATTTTGGTTATCCGTATATTGATAATATATTTATCAAACCCATAATATCAAACCACCTATCTCGAAACCGCCCAGTGCATAATTTTTTTTTCAACATATTCAGTGCGCAGCCTATAAAGGACTCAGTGAAAAATAAAAAAAGTTAACAAGGGAAGAGAGTTTATTAGGACACCTTTAACGGTGTAGACAAATATATACTTAAAAAGTTTGATTGAACGAGAAGTGAAGGGCGAAGGCATTTTGGTGCCGCCGCTCGTGTGAAATCGCGTTGTCATGATGCTAATGCTACTGCTATGCGTCATTATGAAGATCGCGGAGGAGTTGACAGTGGACAAGGCAGCCCCGACGTTACCTGTACTGCCTTGCTGCACCCAGGCACGGCTAAAAAGACGACTTCGACGTCGTGATAAGCGTAAGAACAAGTAGCATTGCTAATCTATACGTGTGCTGGATGCGTGGAGTAATTTATTTTCAATTTATAGTGATGTACTAAATACTTCCTGGATCTACATTTGTTTATATATATATATATATATTTATATATTATATACATTTATACCTTTGTTTATTACATATTTATGCACGAAGAAAAATTTTTTAGTATAGAAATTACTATTTTAATGGTAAACGGAGGACTCGCACAATTGTAAAAATTGCCATAATAGTAATCTTTTAATTATTAGTAATTATAATTAATAGTAATTAATTAATAGTAATTTTTCCTCAATGATGGAAATTTTTACCATTATTAATAACAATTTTTATAATTGTGTAGGTCTGTCCTCCTTTTACCATTAAAATAGTAATTTATATAAACAATTTTTTCTCAGGGTTTAAATATTTATTTACATCATGACAGTTCTATAATTTAATGAATTAACTTTTATTTATATTAACGAAACAAATATCTTAAAACATAAGCAGATTCAATTTCTTGGTTATTATATATCGTATTACCATATAATCGGCTACATATACGATTAATCGATTTTTAGAAAATACCGCATTTAATTTAGTATAATATGCTACCTTGATAGAAATTTCAATCTTTGAAACAGACAAAGAAAAAAAAGTAGCTAGTAATAAAACGTTTTAGTCCATTTTCTTATTGGGAACGACTTATGAAACAAGCAAAAACCTCAAAATTTCAAAATATATTTAAATTATTCTTCAAAACAATTGATTTATAACTTATTTTATTATATTGCACCCTACAGCTGAAGGATAAGAAAAAAAACGTATCAACTGTACGGAAAACATATAAACACATTTTTAATAATGTATTGATTATTTATAAAATAGAATAGGATTCCTATTAGGGTACTGATAGATTATTGAAACTGCAATTTAGAGTCAGTTGATAATGAATAAATTTTTTCTTTTATAAGTTCTTTACAATTTTAAACTATGATTGCATATTACATTTATCACTTAATTACTGTTTTAATCGACAAGTATTATATAATATTTCATATTTTATACATTACTTAGGCAATTTACAGAAACAAGTATACAGTACATCTAAGAAAAAATAGCGATGACAAATTAGGATATTTATAACCATCTTATAAACACTATATCTTATATAAACTTTATAAACATAAAGACCGTATACAATACTAATGCATAAATAGTGAGATTTTTTATCATTGAATAAATATTTACTTTCATAAAATCTATGCATAAGGTTTCATCGTTTCAATAAAAAAATTATTCAAGTATTATTCTTTAAAATGGAGGAAGCGACTTTTTTCTCGGTCGTAATTCCATAATCCAGATCAAATATACATTTTCTATAAGATACCAGACGTTACCGAATCGTACAAAAAAAATTCTTCAATTTGGAATATTATACCAATTTTAAAAATCATTGATAATAATTGATGAAACTTAGCATATAAATATTAATATAATTTATTACAAATGATGCGCATTACAAGCAAATAAAATAGTTCATGTATATATAGAAAAGAACTTTGTTTATAGCGTTATGAAATAAAATATTCGTGATATTAATGCGACTGGTTTGTTCGACCAATGCTTACGATGAACGTGCTATGGTTTCACATTAATCGTACGCGTCGAGTAATAACCATCCACTATTTGAATATTAAATAATCTTAAAGCATACCTGTGCTATTTAATTTTCATAAAAGAACATGAATATGAAACTTCATTTTATTACCTTATAATTAAAGCACTTCAATTTAGCAAATTCTTTGAATAATTTTAACATATTTAGCAGTTCTTATAAAAACTAGTATAATCTTTATACTCAGTCCGGATTTTTTATACTCTAATTTTCAACGCAAAATATGTATTAATTGTCAATGCTCGATCCCGAAAACATCTACTGCATTAATTATTTCAATATTTTTATGTTTGTCAAATCAGAAATCATGTTTATAAAAAGTACCCTTTATACCTAATATTGTATGTTGTGTTTACGTTAATAAACATTAGAGATCTGTAGAAAAATGGGCATTTGTTTATTAAATCATAAGCTATAATAAGTATGAATATATCGAAATATCAAACGAAAAATATCAAATTTATTACTTACGGTCAAGTGATTATTACCGGCAGTAAATCGTTGTGATATACAATGAGTGCAGTATATATATATATTCTAAATTGAAAAGATTATTGATGTGTACTACTTATTATTGAACCTCATTTCTCCGAAAATCCCGCATATACATATACTCATTCTTATAAAGGATAAAATTCAGAATGAAGGTATCGAAATGCATCTTCCGATAACGCAAACACAGATAAAAAACTATATAATGACAAATAACTCCATTCACAGAAGAACAAAGAAATAAGTAACAGAGATTGAATGTATAATAACAAAAAATACATAAGTATAATATAAACGAGTCTTGAGAGAGAAAGAGACAATCACAGCTATTATATTTAGAGCGTGGGTCGGGGCGCGTCGCGCACATGGCGCACATCATCATAATTAGAATCGCACGCCCGGTTCGCACAGAAACTTACGACCCACGCGCTTATACACGTTTCGGCATTGCGCGTTTAACCAGATTAAGTGTGTGCGTATATGTCTGTGTGGGACTCAACAAAAATCACTTCAAGGTATACGGTCGTTAGCGAGATAATAAGTGAGACTGTATTATATTTATCTATAAGTATTATTGTTCTTTTCATCTTCTCTTTCTTTCTATTTTCTATATATATATATACATAATAAAATTAAGTTAATTCTCTTTGAGCTCATTTAAGTACTATTTTGCTTAAATGGTTTTACAATTAGTCTAATTTTTAAGCGAAATCCGTGATTAAATCAACTTTAAAATGTAATATTTTTTCATTATATTATGTTAGTGAAACATGAAAATTAAGTTTCTTAATAAATGAAATTTAATGAGTAAACGCAGTTATTTTCAAATTGTACAGGAACTTTTAGATTTACCGTAATTCTGTATACCTATATAAATTAAAGTGTTGAAAATTTTAGGCAATTATTATTGCTTGTAATCCATGTATACGATGTATACAATATACATATACAGTACATAAATACGTAAATAATAAACAATTATTAACCATTTCTAAACGAATTTTAAAATTACACTAAAATGTTTACAATATAGTCGACACGGACATAATCTCTTAACAATAACTTTTGACAATCACTGCATACACACCCACATACAAATACACACACACACGCGCGCGCGCACATAGGTACATGTGTTACAATTCAAAATATATTAATGCGTATGTCGAGACTGATAATATTCAGGTTTGTTACGATGACTAACAGATTTTGCGCAATAATGCAGTTTTCGTCAAGGTAAAACTCTCGTTTATTGTCAAGCTCTGCAATGAAACGAAACGATTCGAAAGAAAGTTAACCAGCCGCGGAACACCAAAGTAAGTAACTAGAAAAATGCGTAAAACGGTTAACCGAACTTTCCCATGCACGAAACGCACGACCGATCGCTCAAAGAAGTGTACAATCGCGTTAACCTACAAAGTAGCTAAAGTAAAAAAAAAATACTACATAAGCCTCTCCGCGATTAAACGAAGAATAAAGTTAAAGGTATACGTATATATATACGCAACACCCACTACGTGTACGCGTAAGAGGAATTTCCCATTCAGTCAACGCTTGGTATACGCTTAGATTATATATTCCGGAGGGGCGTTTGTGCGACTGGACAACACAACACACACGCGAGAATCAATTCGAGAGTGTACGCGCACGCGCGCATACACGAAAAGTTATAGGTATAAGTATACCCGAATTGTATATTGGAGCCTGGAGGTCGATGCTCTTATATATACGTTCATATTCTAATGGTTTTAATTTTTTTTGAACGGAGAACTAAGTTCTAGTAAACGCTACTACTTATATACGAAAAATCGAGAAACAAACTTGAAAAATTATAAAAATTACTATATATTGTACGTAGTAAAATTTATAAGTTTTGGGAAAATTTAACTTACATCTTTTGTAGTATTTGTCTACTCCGACTCTCGATCGCTCAATAACGTGGTTAATATTTACTAAATTTTTTTTCTCTTCGCGGAAATATGTATATGTATAGTTTGACTTTTTTACAGTATAACGCTTGTAGCGGTATTTATTTTGTAAAATCGTGTTTTAACGCAAAATATTACAACTTACGTATAGATACTGAACAATATGATGAATAATATATATATACTTAATCAACTTTAAGTACTTATCAGATAAATTCCAAGCACTTGACTAATTCAGGAATTTTTTTTAATATTAACATATATATACTTACAATATAGACAAAAAGATTAAATGCGAGAATGACCCAAAATATCTCCGTTAGTTATGATCACAGGTTTTAAAAATTATAATGTATGCAATTTCAATAAATAAACTGTAAATTCAAATAATAAATATTTCATTATAAACGTACTACAAAAACGTTTATTCACATGTGAATTTCTCGCGATATGCATATTACTGTTTATGTAAGTCTCTTAAGATATTTTCATATATACTAGGCACGTCTATATAATTTTATACATAATTAAGTAAAAGTTTATTACGCGAACAAAATTCAGTTTCAGTTTACTACTATTTTCTTTTAGAAATGTTTAAATCTTGTTAAGTTGAATGTTTAAAAACTTGTATTTCTAAGTCCATTTAGTACAAAGTGCACATACAAATCGTTAAATAATATAACAAGTATGTTACGTTCTATATTTGTGTATAGAAACCATATTTTTATCGAAATGAATAAAAATACAATTCAAAGTAATATACCTACTTGAGTTAACGTTTTTCATGAAAATTAAAAAATTAGCAATCTTTGAATAGAGTCGATTGTTTCTTACAACACGCGACATTGTCTGCGTCAGATTTTGAAATTAAATTACAGCCTTTCTCCCTTTTCATTCAAACATTGTTAATCCCGCATGTTTCGAAAGTTACATAATTAATAATGTTATTTAAATAAGGACTATTTTCATAATTACAACTTTGCGTAACAATATTAAATTACGTTTAATGATGAAGTACAAAGGAAACTTAAAAATGTTTTGTGCATATGGACTTGCTCACTCATACCGGTACATATATCGATGTAATGTTAATAATAATATAAATAATAACGCCAGATTAAAAGAGAATTTTTTTTATTAATCTAATACTCGGAAACTTATTTGTACTGAAATAACAGTATGTTCAAAGGTATATAGACCTAATATTGAGCTAAAACTGTAAGTATTCCGATAATAAAAATAAATACATGCACATGTATATTGAAAATCAATATACATTCGCAATAGCCTATGTAGCTACAACTAAAAACAAAAAATGTAAGAGTAGTAAGCTAGTAAGTAATAAAATGCAAAAATGTACCTATTATTCGCCACATTTGAAATTCGTAAAAATGTTTCGGAAATAATAAGTAACTGAAAATATGAGTAATTCATAGATCGACCTAAAAAGTATTAGTTGAAATAGAGTAAACTGATATTAAAAATCGAATAAAAAATTCAACGAATCTAGGTTGCCCGGTCCAAAAACACCTGTCCATAAAACTCAAAGTAAGTAAATAAAGCAAAGCGATCACCTAAACAAATTCTCTTCCGCGTTGAGCTCGAGCGTTGCATAGTATATACAGGTATATTAGACCTTTAAGTTACCTCGAGCTCGCGCCTTCGTCTCTAGATATCTTACTCCTTCTTTTCCCCTGTTGCGCCGCCTCGAGGAAAAGTCAGTCTCTCGAGCCTCTCGACTCTTCGAGCCAGTGACTGCGCGACGACCGAATTGCGCGGATCTCGTTCTCGTTTAGCTCGTGCGCGCGAGTCCTAATACATATTGTACATTAAAACGAGCAATTGCTTCTTCTCTTCGGGCGTATTTTTTATTCGAAAAGTAAAAAACGCATCTAGAGGAGGTTCAACCGCGTATAGCGATGGAAGAGGTCGCCGTTACGTTACGATTGTTGCAGCTGACTGGGCACATTCCTTACCGCGAGAAATCGATCGGTTTCCGATCGTTTTCACTCGACGTGTAAGGTTAGTCAGTTAGTTATATATACACGTACCAGTTCTACCGTGCAGGACGAATAAACACCTTATAATTATTTATCTTACCCCGGAAATCGAAAGTCATCGGACGCAACTAGAAAGTGCTTACACAGAAAAGTGAAAACGCGCTCGGGTGAACAAGTCACAGTTTCTTGTAGGATGATGGTGTTGTTGATGATGAGCCAGGCCCCGAGAGTTCGAAATGGAACGAGGCCTGGCACGCGCGCAACGCGAATACACAATGCGCGGGTGTACATATATATGTATACATACACTTATATGTATAATATACATACATAACATACATGTGGACCAAAGCTGTGTTTTCAATAAATATGCGTTGTACATATGTAATGCGCCTGCTTTCTTTCTTCGTCTCTTGATTGAGTTGCGCGATTATTTAGCTATCTTTTTCCTTCGCACCTCTGCTCTCTGCCTTCCTTTCTCTCAAGTGTTTTGTCTATAATATGTACGTATATATATGTATATATACGTATATTGTTATGTTGATGTTGAAACTATGACGTCACGCCGATCGCCCACGTGGTCTTAAGCTCGCGGGAGTTTTGATTTACCGATTGCGCCTGTAGATTCCTAATATAGGTGGCGAAAAAATAACGAGAAAGATAGGATGATCGATGATATATAAATATTATTCAGATCTTATTTATTTTTCAGGGAATATTAATTGTAAACTTTTCTTACAATATTGTTCTTTAGTGAAAATAATAGATCAATATTTTGAAAAATATTCAAGTAAACATTATGTACAGAGTGTTATGTATGTAAAGTAGAGTAAACCATTTTTCAAACAAGGAAACAGTTTAAAATGAATTGAATGTCAAATAATATGAATATCACATAAAAATAAAAGTAATTTTAATTATTTTGTTAATATAATTCCTTTTCATAAATTACACACTAAAATGTTTTTATAAAATGACTAGTTTTATACATATAAGTTCGGTAAACTTGAAATTTAAAAATATATTTTCTTGTATTAGAATAAAATATATATTATTATGTGTGATACTCACTTTGGATGAAACATATGATTATGTAGTGCTATCTAGTATCTTTAAATTAAATTTCCAATAGAGAACTTTATATATGCATTCATTTTTGTCAGTTATTTTAATAACTTTTTAAACATTTGTACAAACTAAAGAATAAAATAATTTAATAAGTATATATTTTATAATGTGAACTTGTTAATTTGTGTTTTTCAGGTGCCTGCAAAACAGTAACAATGATGGAAGATCCACAAACTCCAGGTTCAGATTGCAATTCCAACCCAGCGAATGATCCTCAGGATCTCGTTGGTTCGGAATTCATTCAAGACAACATGGATTACCAATGGTTCATAGACTACAGGTGATTTATTACCTTTTTTCTTACATCCTTAATGTATAACCCACCAACTTCTTAACACCAGGCACGGTCATTGTGCTCCAATACTATTTTTAGTACCCAGTCTCAAAAAACGTATTTCATATGTTACAGAGATGGAGGGTTACATGTTCATCCTAGTGTACTATCCTCTCTCTCAGTCTCGTATACTAAAGACGATCTTGGTTACTACGATGACCTGGCTAGAAATCTTGATGCCAATCTGGCAGAGGTTGACATGGAAAGCTTTAGAACTGCAGACATACATACGCTACTTACAGCTTTGCCTGTTATGTGCACAGATCCAGTTCAACACTCAGAAGTAAGTGGACATATTTTAAGAAATTCTCAATATTTATTATTCATTTTGCGTTGCAAAAATTTATCATCCACAAGATAGCATATATAGCTGTAAAAGTGTAAAAAATAAATGAGTTTAACTGAATATGTAGAATGATTTTACAATATTCTACTATGGAATTTTAATAGAGTAGATTATCTATATGTATTCCTAATTATAACCCTAAAGTCTATCAATTATAAGAAGTGATAAATTGATGTCAAAATGAAAAGTAATTATTTTTTTTTGAAAATGTGTTGTTTCCATTAATATTGGCTCTTAATAATATGCTAATGAAATTCATCAATTACTCCTATGGCAGTTTAACTACCAACGAGAAAGGTTTGCCAGTATATCTGGCTCAGTGATGGAAAAGCTCGACATCTGTTCCTCCATTAGTCCTCGAGCTAGCAGCCAGGTACGACGATGGTCCTATTTCGATTAAGCGAGTGATTCTTCACGTGCTTTATATTTGTTTCACTATACTGTCCTCATAAATTTTAGGATTAATTGACATAACAGTACTAAATTTGAGATAAAAGGAATAAAAATGATTGCCCTTTTGTTGACAAGAGCCAGTTTATTGTTTTGAAACTTTTTTTGAAGACGTCTAGCTGGATTATGTTAATATAGTCACTGCATGCCTATTTCAGAAAGCTTTACACTTATAGTTAGCCTAAAAGTTCATTGTATTATTATTTGTTGTCATTTTATTCAAGCATATGGGAAACACTTGCATAATTAGATAAATAATTTTATGCTTCTTAATAGTAGAAAACTTAAATATAATATGTTTACATTGTTATAGTTTGCTAATTACATAACTTTTTAAAGCTATTTTTAAAAAATTTAGAATATTTTTTTATTCTTCTTGAATTTCTACTAATAACTATTGTCCCATATCCTTGAAAAGTAAACAATAATAAAATCTTCCACAGAATAGTAAACTACAGCAATAAACTCACCAGGAAGCTATATAATTATTATAATTACATAAAATGCATGGCTGAACTTATTATATACCTATATTTACAAAAGATTTAAAACCTCTAAAGCTAAGTTTCATACACGAAAAATCTTCTACAAAAAAGTATAAATTTTATGATGATTACTATATCAAATTCAAATTAATCAATATATTACTATTTCTATTAGGATGAAATTATGCTTTAAAAAATTGTGTAATAATTTAATAGTAAACTTTTAAAAGCTCATTACTTAATATTTTAATTGTCTGTATTCCATTGTTTATAATTAAGTATTCTTTAAATAGGTGATAAACTAAAGATTTAAATAGTTATTCTCTGCACTCCATTGTTAATTTGAATTAATTTAAATAACAATAATCTATTAAAAAATTTGAATTATACATTGCATGAATGAACCAATTAAATATTTATAGATATTGGCATATTTACGTTACATTTATCAAAACAAAAATTTTCTCAAATAGATTTGAATTTCAATTATCTTCGTAGCTGTCAAAGATTTATCAATTTTCAAAATTCTTATCAGAATGATGTCACCTATACGAAAACATGCTGAGTGCGTGTAAATGATGTATAATATGCACACATTTATGCAATAAGTTATATGAAACATAAATGTTGACGAACGCTTTTTTTTCTGTATAAACTAAAATAATAATTGTTAAAAATAAATATTTTATTTAATTTCTAATTAAAGTTTACTATTAATTTACCAATGAGAGAAGAAAGTACAGTTTTAGCATTATGATGTGTATCTATGTAATAAAGTCTCATTGACATTTACCGTGATTAAGTATAAGGAAACTTCGAATTTCGAAAATAGTCATTAATTTTATGTATATGTACATAAAAAATTGCTTTTAGCAAAATATTAAATTTTTTTCGAAATTTTAAAATTAACAATATTTAGTTGCGTTTAATAATTAAGTTAGTATTTATAATTTGCGACTGAAAATTGCCGACAAAATGTTATTTATTTTTTTTAATAAAAAAGAAGCTTTTTCTGATTGTAATATTGACTGGCTCTATCATATATTGATGTAAATCCTGATTATAAATAAAATTAATGACAAATTTTAGAGTTTGAGATATCCAAAAATATGCTCGAAGATTAAAATATTATGTGGCATAATTTTAATTAAAGTATTTATATATCTATGCAACTCCTAGTAAAATATTTAAAAAATATACGTATAAATAAACCTAATTTTGTTATTAAATAAAAACATTTTAGACAATTCACAAATAATTTACGTGAATCATTCTAACACGGATTATTAACGATAAAATAATAAAGAAGAGAGTGTAAATAAATGCTCGACTTATGTACTCGCTTCTCTCTCGATTGTACATCCGTGTAAATTGGCTCGAAAAGGTGTTCATTAATGTTGTAACGAGGAGCATGGCTGTTGAAAAAAAGTCAATTTATTAAAAACGAATGAAAAAAAAACTTTTGAATACAAATAGACGCTCATCGAAAGGCATATAAATCCAAACAAAAGTAAATACATAACTACAAAAAAATATACGGAAAGAATCACAAGTTTTGTCCTCATTTGATAGCTAACATACCATGTATTCCCTTCTGTTTATGCTCGGAAACATCAAGGGTGAGGATTCAGCATGCTCTACCACAGACACAATATCGATCTGTAAATCATCGCTCCTATTTTCACCGGTTAAGGAAATGCCGGTATTACCTCCAGGTGGTAGTTATAGCGTCGATTCTCTTGATTGCGAGGATATGCTTATCACATGTCAGACCAACAACAAAAATAACTACACGATCGCTTTCGAGGGCAGTATCGCGATGTACTCCGATGGTTCTCAAGATTTTGATAACCAAGGTATACTTTTATAATGTACAATATGCACTTTAAATACTAATTTATTAACAAGTTAATTTTACCAACAATTTTTAAAGATACAAAATTGATCCTACTAAAATTTAGACGTAGGCATTATATATTATATAAACGTTTAATTAAACAATTTAAAAATTTGAACAGTGCAATCGACGGAAAAGCAGAAAGTCTACAATGTACCAGAATCTTACTACGACAAGGCTCTAAATTTCAAAAATATGATTGATCTATCAATGGCTTGCTCCGATTCAAAAATTTATACTACCTGGAGCAACCTGAAACATTCATCGATCAGTAAGACGATTACGCGTCATCCATCTGGTAACAATAATACTACACCAAATTTTCTCCAATCTAATAATATCAGCTCGGGACAACAAATATTATCAAATAAAACAAGATGCCAGAGTTTACCGGATCTTAGGAAGGCTCGAAGAGAAAACGAACGTGTTGAGATGCCTCTGAATTTTTCGGTAAGTATTTTAACTATTCCGTTTTCATCCTTTTGAGATAAGAAAGATTAGATTTCGTTGTATTGTCTGAATGGTTCGGATCTCATGTTTGTGCGGATCGCAAGATTAGTTCCATATATTTGTATTCATGTATTACATTAATTATGAAGTTACTTTCTTACTTACCACATAACACATTACTTTCTACTTAAATATTATTTATTTCTAGAGTATATTTGGATAATTTATTTTTGAACAATAATAAATTTTATTAATATGTATTTTTTCAACCCATCTTCAAAGATACACTCGAACTATTATATTAACCCTATCAAAATTACTTTTTATAGGTGGACTCTGGTGAAACGAGCAGTCGTAGCGGTCGATTGCAAAGTTCAGGCTCGATAATGAGTCGCTCGATGAACGAGGAAAGCTCGGATAGCGTAGGTAATACCCTATCCTCGAACAAGAAACTACAAAACATGAGTTTAGTACGATTGTTCATGAAACAAAAGAGTATGAGCACGGAAGGTATGAGTCTAACACTCGATCAAACAGATTCGGGAAGCGAAACTGGTTGGCCGATCAGCAGCAATAGCGAAAGTGGTACAAATACCACGCAAATACAGCGTCTTCAGCGTCAACCTCAAAATCAACAAAATCTTACTGTGCCAGAAAATGATCTCGCTATTAAGTGGGTCAAAACAACGGATATTTACAGCGATGGACCTAAAAAATCGATCAATTGCTCTACATCCATGGAGGATCTTCTTAATACATCGAGATCTGGATCATCCATAACTAGAGATGCTAGTTCGAGGTGTGCAAGATGGAAGGAGACGAATTCAAAGACGACGACGGGAACGCAGGTAATTTAATTTAAATAACATTGTTGTGTAGTAAAATGCTGCATTCCTTCTAAAAATTTAGGGATATTAAAATTATTTGAAATGTTATTAATTTTTAAAATTTATCGATTATGTGACGAAAATATTAAATTTATTAATAAACATGAATTTTTCAATTATCAGGTTATGACGGAAGTAGAAGACAACGGTGTGCAGACATCTATGGCCTATCCCTCACCTAATAGTAGCAAAGACTCCACTGATCCTGGATTTCGTGAAACTCTAGTAAATGAAAAACCCGTCTACGTTATTTACCCGAACTATACGTTACCCGACTTGTCATTCTTGAATTCAACGGAGTCTCGTTTTGACAAAGTGGCCCTTAAACCCCAAGTGTATGGTAAACGCTCAAGTAAAGCCGGTAGACCTTTTTCCTGCAATGATATCGATGTGCTAAAACAGAAAGGATTCGCTCACGTTAAAGATTGGGAATCACTTACGTTCTTACTACCGAATGAGTACAGGAAAATTTTGTATGACGTACCTGAAGTATCGAAACATGTCAGACAGATAGGCGAAGAAGCATGTAAACCACTTTTTTGTCTTTCCCCACCTATGAGGCATCGAAAGAGAACGTTCAGCGATATGATACCTAATACTATTGTGTCATCAAGCAGTAGTACTGCAACGCAACCTTCATCAGGATATAGAGGATCTTCTACTATGCTTACCGACTCTTCATCGAATCAACAAAATTCTGCATTGGTCAGTATAAAGATATGAAGATATATTAGTATATACATATTTATTCAAAACTTTTCACTTACACAAATTAATAAGTTAATTCATAATAAATTATAGTACCCACATTATTGAAATCGAATAAATACTAACTTAATTACAATAATATCTACAGTTTATAAAAGAAAGAAGTTCTAATAAGTGCATTAAATAAAAAAAATTTACAAATGAGAATACTAACAGAAGATCATTTTTACAGGGCAACAATCCGCTGTATTTATACCGTTACGATAGCGTATCATCAGAGGCATCAATGGTAGGCCAAGAGAAGTTAGTAACTGGTCGGCAACATATTGGTCAGCAACAACACCAGCGTACGTCACCAAATGCTCCTTGCCTTCCTAAACGCTCGATTTCGCTTCCACAAGGTACTGATGGGACACCAGCACCACCTAGACCTCCTTTACCACGTAGTATTTTAAGGAAAAATCGAGCTGCAGCGGTTGCCGCTGGTAAACGTTGTAGTATGTTCGAGATGGACCGTCTTAATGAAATCGAAGCTAGGTACGGTTTCACTCAAGAGAATAAGAGGATGTCATTGCAGGAACCCTATTATATGAACAATGATATGCAGTTGCTCAGGCATAATGGTATCATAGACTCAGAAAAAGATATCGATGAAATTGAAGAAGGACAGCGATTCGGTAAATGTCAATATTTTTTATTTATATTAAAGTTACGAATTATTTTTATTTTGTTTGATGTAACGAAAATCAATATCACCCCTTCATATAAATTCATACACTTTCTTAAATAAAAATTAATACAACATATATTTAGAGTGTATGAATGTGTCTATTTTTAGATAATTAAAATTGTTTTGTTGGCACTCACTACGATGTAAGAGTAATATGACCTTGATGAAGATAAAACTTGTTTGAAAAAGAATTTTAAGAATACTACGATAAATTTTGAATTGACTGATATTATAAGTTGGCTATTGTTTTTAATAGTTCCTTTTGTCAAGAAGGTGGAATAGTTGAAGTGTTAATTGATTTCATCATTAATCCTATTCAATTTTAAAATTTATTTAAAATATAATTTACAGTATAACTTTTAAACTATAGATTGTTAACTATTAATTTACTAAATAATCTCTGCTTTACTTTATGACATTACAGATAGACTAAAAGGTTTAGCTAATGAAGATTTGGAAAGTAGCAGTGAGGATGTTAAACAGCTGGAAGAATATTTGAAACGCAGTGGATTTTCTTCTCACAGTAGCGATGGTGATACGGGTAGTGAACACGATTCTGATATCAAATTGCGATCTTGTGTGAGAAGGTTCCTTGCCCTAAAAATGAACCAAGATATGGCTAAAATGATTGACTTGGCCGATTCCCAGAAAAAGACTGTTAGTTTCGCTGTTAATGGAAAACAGAGATATCACGAAGAAAAGGTAATTAATATTTTGACTGCCTGATTATTTGACAGCTTCCGTTATTTATAAATTCATAATGGAATTGTTTTGTATTTTAGGCAAATGCAATGGATGAAAAAGAACGCTTGAACGTCAGTGAATCTACAGATATAAATGTAGAAATGAGGCCTCTAGATTTAGAAGATAAGAAAAGTAAATAGATATTTTTTTATTATAGAATTTAAAAAATTGTAACGAATACTTTCTCGGGTTGTGTTTAATTATTAAATGCAAATAGCATTCTTAAATGTATTGGTTCTTACAGAGATGATTTGGTCAGTAAATAAGGCAGTGGATAGTTTATTGAAATTCTGGCATAGCGAGCCGGTACACAGTCGGCAAGGATATAACGATAAAAGCGAGTGCTCGCAATTGTGTTTAACTCAATTATGTCCTGCACTTTATGCCGTCATGTCTGATGGTTTAAAACCTCAACTGAATTCGACGTTTGGTCCAATAGCCAACAGTGTATGGCAGGTTGTAGAGGCATCGTCTCAACAGGGACCTTTAACGAAGACGCTAAACGATTTGGTACAAAAAATTAACGGAGAAGACTTAATTACCGAGGGCATGCTTAAATTCCATGCTTTCGTATTCGGCTTACTTAAGTAAGTATTTACTACGTATATTTTTTAATTGGGAAACAATGTAGTACACGTCAAATCAATTTATTGGCATAAAAATAACGTAAATTAATTATTTTTTATTTCACATTTTATACATAACTACCCGTAATGCATAATATGTATATATGCAGCACCGTGATCTCAACTACATCCCAAAATAAGGGCAAACTTGTTATTTTAAGATTGCTTTCTATACGTTTCATCGATCGCTATCACAAGCTTTCCTTTTATTATTCAAACGTCTATCTCACACTTTTAGGTCACGGTGTGGGTACGTAAATGAATTCCTTTTCGCAATTTTTAAATGATTGTTTTAATTAGTATTAATTCTCATAAAAAAGGTTAATTTTTAAAGACATTGTTGATTAGAAAAATAATGTATTAACTTGATAATTTATTAATTACTTTATTAGATTTTAATAATCTGCATATGCTCGTTCAAGTGCTTCGAAATAAACGAATTCGTTTGATTTATTGTATAATTATTTTTATTTCTCAGTAACTAAAATAACGATCATTATTTTGACTTTTAGCTTGCGAGCACTCGATGCCTGGTTCGCCTATCTATGCACACGTGAATCGATTTTGCGCAAACATTACAACAACAACAGTTTATTTGTGGGAGCGTTGGGCTGCGCAACTAATCGCGAGGTTGTCGATGCCTTTTTAAATATTTTAGAGCCTCTTGCCTTCTGCCCCTTCCAGTTGGATTTATTGTATCAGTACAGACAGTTACACAATAGTTTTGGCCAAGGTAATGTAATCATTGGTGACGCAAAAAAACAAGTTACACCAAGACCGAGATCTTGCGTTCTTTACGACACGAGACAATACGATGATGAAAAACGGTCAGAAGAAGATGTTAAAAAGCGGTGGAGTCATACACCCCTTAGTGCTAAATTCCACGTATTTGATAGGCTGGATGATTCTGAAGACTATACCGATAGTCTTGAACATTCGCCATTGAACAAGGCCAGTCCTAGGAAAGCAATTCCTACGAAGCCACAGTCAAAATTATTAGATGCTAAAGGCAAGTTAAACGATATTGTAACTCATCATAATCAATTTAATTTTCAATTGTTATTTTTTAATTATCTTTCTTAGATTTAAAATCTCGAAAAGACGGTGATACGAATACAGGAACAACGTTAGCTGGTGAGAACAAATTCCGAAAACTTCAAGAAAAGTGGGAGCAGCTTGGTGAACGCGACAATACAAATTCCAAAGATATTCAGAATCCATCTGCAACTACGACTACTCCATCTCCTTCATCTCCTACCCGAACTCCTGGTAAATCCAAAATTCCGCGACTCCTTACCTCTCCTATCCGTACTCCATCCAATCTTCCTATTCCAATCAAACCGACCAAATCCCTTTCATGTATCCCATCATTAAAGAAACCCAGCGTTGCAGCTAAACCGGGAACTGTGCAATCAAACAAGAAAGTCCCAGAGTCAAGAAATTGTAAGGATTCACCAAGACGGACAAGTAGGTTGGACCAAGAGAACATAGGAACTCCTAGAACACACTTAACGCGACCGAGTTCATTGCCGTATAAAACGTACGGCACTAATGCAAAAGAGAAAAATACCGTGTCGCCACACAGGCGAGCGGCTTCCACTTCTCTACCGAGGCCGCATTCCATTGCGGCGCCACCCAGAAATGTGCCATCCAAGCAGACGCCTAAGTATGATGATCTTGTAGTGTAGATACTACTATATTTAAAAACAATGAATTAAATTTAAACATATCTTAATTTTATTTATTATATTGCATAATTTACTCAAGTTTAAATGACAGTATTATAAATTAATACAAAAATTTACATTACAAGATTAATAAAATAATTTAATTGTTGTTACTTAGGATCGTGCGTACAATGTCCAGTAAGCCACAATCCGAGGACGGACATCTATCATTTGGCGAAGGCGAAAAGTTGAAGGTAATACTTGAAGTGGACAGCAAGTGGCTTCTATGTGCGCGAGGCGAGCGTAAAGGTCTTGTGCCGCGTAATTGCGTTAGGCCCGTGCAGACTTAGTAGCGAACCGTATTTCCAAGGGCCAACGACAGTAGATTAGTCGTCGCCGAATCTGCGAGCAGGCTGACTAACGCAGCGGCGTGTATATATTAAGGTTAAGAATGGTTAAAGAGTATATTGTATTTTAAGGTCAGGACGTAATCGAAGCGAAAAAGGTCCAGATATGATAAAGATTATTATTATTAATATTATTATTATACTATTATAATAATACTACAAATGGGCGAGAGAGAAAGATTGATTGAAGTGTTGACTAATGATATGATGCTTCGTTTATATATTGACAAAAAAGAGAAAAAGCGAGAAAGAAAGCCGAGTCAGCAGTTTATTAATAATTATATGAGATTTCGATGTTATTATTATCGACTAAGTGAAATATGTTATAAGATTATTAAAGTGTAAGAGAAACGTGAGGGCATGTGGAAAAGGAGTATAGTCGCTAGTCACTTATAGGCTTTCGAACCAGAATGTATTTATTAATACGAGCATACGCTATTTATAACCATGATGTAAATATATACAGCAAAAAAATGATAGAGATTAATGAATAATAATTAATAAGATGAATGATAATGAGTAATAACTTATATAATATATTATGTATAAATGTAACTGTGATGATAGCTTGTAGACGAGTAAGTTTCCGGCGGAAATCTTGAGAGAAGGATATATACGTGCTCGATCCCTCTATTCAAATTTCCCACTCTAAATTACGTACACGAAGTATGTTACGAACACTATGACGGAGTATTTTATTTTAAATAGATATTTTACTCTAATTTAATGCAAGTTTTTTTTTTGTATTACGCTCTTTATTAACCAACGTACAAGTGTTTTTATGCTACCATGTTTCTTTTTTATCATTTTATTTCTGATAATTTTAAACGACTATCAAAGAATCATTGCAACATAACTAAATGAAAGCAGCTTCGGCGCCAATGGATACCAACTCGATGCGTAGGCGCCTCGTGTTTTTTACTCGCTTTATGTATTCCTCGGCATGTGGCAGAAGTAAGGAGTAATAAGCTAATAAAATTTATCTCAAACATTAACTGCAAAGACCATATTCTCTCCCTACTTTCCTATTTGTCTAAGGCTATCCTCAAATTTCTACGTTAACATTATTTATAAGTTTTTTAATTTACAATAATTATTTTTTATTTTTATTAATTTTTTAATACAAGTTTTGAAATAAGAGTTTTATCGATAATTTTATTTTGTTTCGTTTTAAAGTACACTTATATTATCTTCATTATATAAGTATATATTTTTATATATATTTTCATTAGTTAATATATGTTAAAATTGCAACTTTTTAATTAAAATCATAAAACAAGATAAATAAAATTTTTAACAAATTTAAAATATAACTACAGACAAATAAATAAAATATACACTTCCAAGTTATACTTTGTTTTAAAAGGACACATAAGGATGATAAACAATAAAGGATCTACCCAACTTAGAGGTATCGTGATATAGGATCTCATTAGAGTCCTATGTCTTTAAAATTAAATGCAATTATATCTTCAATTTATATCTTGAATTTTATTTACAGTCAACTTACACTCGACTAGGTGCGGACAAAGGACATCATCCGATCATCAAAGTCATTGTATTCAATTATACCACGTTGTCTTTTAATAGGTATACTAAAATTTTTTTTATCTTATTTCGATACACGGTATATAGCCAATAATTTTTTCCATAAAAAATAACTATGAAACAAATCGCTTAATAGTAGTCACTTACTTTATCTAGATTAACAACAAATTTCATACTCCTTCACGTGGTACAATATACGTGAATAAATTGGTTGGGTGTTTTTTTTTTCAATGACCCTTCCTCACGGTTTCTTATACAAATAATAAAAATTCAGTTCGAAGACTCGCACAAGAAAAAAAAGACGAGCCTGTACACACTCACACGTAAAAATCAACTCCACACACCAGAGATGGATCTGACTATATAATTCCATTGACCAAGTCATATGTCGATGCTTTTGTGGTCATTCAATTGAGTCATATATGTTTTTAGTCGTTTTGTTCAACACGACGGATAAATGGAATCTTCGATACCGCTGTCCAATATCATTTTTTTTATATCTGTATAAAAATCGTTTACCGGAAAGTGAAAATAATAAAATAGAAAATTCTACAATTTTACATCGAAGTTTCGTAAAAATTGTACTCTGGCTTGAAATTTCATCACAGATACGTTTCACTTAGTTCTTGTAAAGGTACAAAAATTATCCAAGACGAGATAAAGAAAATTAATAATTTTGTATCAAAGAGTCCATTGATTACGATTCTTCTAACAATTGATTTGTAGTGTTCATTCGGATAATAACTATTACGTAATTGTACCGTATATAAACACGATTTTTTTAAATGTATAAATCATTAATTCTATTACTAAATTAATTGCTGAAACGCATATGTAAAAGCTATGTACAACTTATTAAAATTAACAGTATATATGAATATATACCCATTATAACCGAACTTATTGTTATTATCTTTTATTTACATCACTGTACGAAAAATTTACTAACGATACATCTCTCACATTATTTTTCTTGCAAACTTGAATGAGTCTGATCAATCTCTGGCTAACATTGATAAACATCAGATATACATTATTAGACAGATTCTTGTGTCAATGAATATAATATTTTAGCTCTTATAGGGTAACGTTGACCAATCATCGAAAATTTTCGGCAGCAAATCTCTATTTTATATATAAAGTTAAATCAAATAAAAAAACTTATATATTTTACACAAATACACGTATTAATATATAAATATATGTGTATATATAAAGATTAATAAGTAATTTTATATAACTTCATATAAAACTTGAGCATAAAAATAGTTATTAGATCATTCGTTTGCATACAATTTAATAAAAACAAAAATATCCAAGGTTCATTAAAAATTTTTTTTCATCAGATGCAATCATTGTTTAAATAATATGCTTTATTGAACGCCCTTAGCATGTGAGTCTCACATATATGTTTTATCGACGTTTTGGACCCATTAACGCCGTCTCCTTTGCTTTTTAAAGAATGTTATTGCTCTGAAAAGGGAAGACGTTAATGTGTCCGACTCTTATGATTTGCGGCGATCAATAAGTACATTGATTCAAAAAATGTTTTACTAATAAAATATCACCAATTAGTATCGAGTTAACTGAAAAAAATCATCAAATTGTATGGAATTAAGTGTATCTTTAATTAAAAATTTTCTCATATCCTACAATGACCGACCAACGTTCTTTTTACTCATTTCGATCTACCTAATACATTCGCGAGCCGATAAAATAATGTTTGTCGTACTTGTCGTCCGCAGTCCGATATGTCTGGGCCCTATATAAGAAAAAATCGAGTAGCTCATATGGCCGCTCCGATATCTTTTTGTTGCTTACAATGCATATCTTTTACGCACTTTGTGTTTTGTAACGTTGTTTAGACAATTGTTAGTAATATTATATAATAATATTGGTTATCATCGTACAATAATTATTTATATTAGGTACACCTGGTTTTGCGTTTTGCATCTGATATATCGTCGATATAATATTTTTTTCTTTTGCTCACACGAATATTTCTTCTTTTTCACGAGGAAACAAATTAATCGTTGAAAAAAAGCATTCAGCATTTTTACAATTTCATTGCGTTATTTTATAATATTCAATTCTGCTATTGTTTTGGCACCGTCGAAAGCCAGCATTCGAAAGGAGAGCAGAATTTGAAATTATACAAGCAATTAATTATTTTAAAGGACGAGATGATGTTAAACTTATAAAAAAACTTATCATTAATTTGTGTATGTGTTAAAAAATTATATTTACAAAATTTATATTTCAATGACTTTCATCTTTCTAAATTAAAATGAATCATATAATCCTAATTATTAAATAAATTAAACGATGAAAACATTCACAAACTAATAGATAAAATATATATACTTAATATTTCTTTCAAAAGTTTAACATTCACTTGTCCCGTAATATACAACTAGTATTGATTCGCTAAAAATGCTCTAAAGCAGTAAAAGTTTCTGCACTTATGTGCTTTACGAAAATGAAAATTAATTAGGTATATGTTTCAAAATTAAATATTTCCATTCCTATCATATACAATAGAATTTTATATTAATAATTAGATGTTGAGTGACAGAAAAGTTTACTCTTCAGACAATTAATTATAATAGAAAATCGCGAATTGGGGAAAAAGCTGACTACAATAAAAACAAAAATATGTGAAAATGAAAAACATGTTTACAGACACGATTATTGCGCACCTTGGAAGACGAACGAAGGATCGTCGATCAGTAATTTTTTTCCTTTTCTCTCATACTTATATAAAAAATGGGGCGGACATTCCTCTTTGCATTTGCATTTGTACAGTATCGTCTGTCAAGGATTAGATTCAAATGTTTTTCTTCGCTAGACAATAACAAATGTTAACATTGTTAGAGGCCAGTGTAATAGTCAGTGTAAAGACGAGGCTTGAGTCTGACATTTATACGTTATTCGTTCGTTTCTTTCCTTTTAAGAATAATTCTTATTAAATTTTGCACTTTCGTTTAATTACAAGAGGAAACTAATTACGTATTTAGAGTTTCGGTGGTAACCGTTAGTATTAATTCACTGTACATACAATTTTAGGGTAAATTTTTTTATGAGAGAAACAGAACGCCAACAACGTAACGGAGATTGATCATTGCACGAGTACATTATAATTATTCGTGGCATTATCAATCGTAAAGCGCGATTGTGTCTACCAGGTACATTGTAACAAGATTCATAATCGCAATCTTAAATACCCTTTGTATCTTTCTTTTATTTTTATTATTTTTGTTAACATTCCTTCGCTTTATTCGTGTCTCATGGCTTATTTAAGGAAATCGTAACAATATGTACATTAATAAGCAAGATCAAATTATGATATTACATTATTTATAACGGTTAAGAAATAAGTCAAATATATTTAAGCTGCGTTATCTGTGCATATAGCAGATTTATTTGTATAATGTAGTATATTCATTTGGGTTAGAATTGAGATTGCTTTAATATGAATATACACAAAGTTCCAACCTCCTTAAAGATGGTCGTTTTTTTAACAGCTTCAAAACGGGCCCGTTTGGCAAGTTGTGTCAATGGGAAACGAGGCACTAATCTTCTACACGAATTTAGAAAAAAATATACAAATAAACTGATAACACATTGCATAGATATATACTTGTTAGGCTCTTCAAAAATTCATTCTCTATTAATATACAGACGCTTTCGCTTGTATTGTTTATTATAGTTATTTACAGAGCTTCGAGACACATTAATTATAATTTTATCATTTTACATAACGACACACCATTAACATTCGCTTAACTTAGGTTACGAACATGCCACTTTGACAAAGCGTTTCTCTGCCTTTATGCTGGAAGAAACCCTACGTGTTTTATCGTGCAATGTTAAGATCATCTATTAATGAAATATTAGTTAAATTATAAATTAGTAAAATGGTACGAGGAAAGCATTTCAATTCTTGGATGTAAGCAACTGGGAACCTAAAACCAATTTTTACCTTTCCTACCTTATCAATATAGAATATCGCTTAAAATTAGAGATCATTACAAAACAGCATTTATTAATACAATTGTAAGAGTTCATTGCTCCTCGTTTATTAATAATCGACTCGTGTGTTCAATGCTAAGCAGATATACTCATTAGTTATCCATTTATTTCAAAATTTTTGGCAAAGGGTTTCCCAAAAAACAAATAGATATTTATGTCTAAAATTTACCATATTGATAATTTATTAATATCCTTTCATAATTATTAGTAACTAATAGAATTAATTTAATTATGTCCAATTTTATAAATTTTTTTGTTGTAGAAAAGGATAAAAATTTGGTTCGGGACTCCCTTGAACAATGCACGATAAACATTTTATATAGTCAAAGCAACATAGATTTTTAAATGATAATTTCTGACAGTGATTTGGCAGTGAAACATTTCGTGGAAGGCCAGAAATTGAGCAACGAAGCAGGTTAACAAAATAGAATATTAAAGGACGAGGATAATCCCGCGTTTCGTATTAACATGATAAAACATTTCTTTCGTCAAACGCCAAAACAAATAAAATAAGTGTAAAATTTTCATTTCATAATATGAATTAAACAAAGCATTTGTCTATAACAAAATACTACGTGCGTTCGTATGCCCTTAAAACTTTTAGGAAGTTAATGTATAACGGCAGCATTAATAGATTCGGTCATCTAAAGTTAAATGAAGATAAAAAAACCGTTCGTACGTCATGGTTTAATTATACGATTTTACTATTTAAGTATGAAACCGTCGTTCCCCATTGACGGGTTTTCTTCATAGGGTATGACTACGGTATTATTACTATTTTTATATCTAAAATTAAAATATATCCATTCTTACTGTTTATGGGTATTTGTACATTTAAAAAGTGTATTCTATATGTTAAAAACGCATAAATCGTTATTTAATCAATACGTGAATGTTTTTTTATTGAATAGTATATTAAAAAACCATAGAAATTTTTAATGAAAAACTTAATATTTAAAAATATAAATGTTTTAATTTGAATTAATCAATTTGCTTATATTTGAAATAATATAATTGTTACTTTATTTAGTTTATTAGCAACAAATTAATGTTTATCATAAATACTACTAAGCAATGTATTATATTAATATAGAAAACATTCATGGAATTTTAATCCTATTAAGCAAAGTATTACATTAACATAGAAAACATTCATGGAATTTTGGTCATACATTTATAAAATATAGAATGCCACCTTTAGTGATTGGATTTTATAGAATCTTAACAATGATATTTTTATAAAAAAATCTAGATATTCGCATAATTTAAGGTGAAGTCGTATTCTCTGCATTTGATGAAAATTTTGGCTACTAACTTCAATAGTAAAGCTTATTCAACTATTGAAATATTCAGGATTAATAATTAAAAATTGTATTTTAAACGAATAATAGAATAGAAGGTACTTGTGTATCATAATTTCTTTTTCAAGAAATTTCAATAGCTATATGTACTAGGTCAAAGATTATTTTTCAGTTTATACATTTTTTAATATTACCCTTTTAGAGATTATATTTTTTGACAAAATATTAAAAATAATATTTAATAAACATTAGAACTTGAGATGAAAATATATGTTCAATCTTACTATTTTCAAATATTTGTAATAAAATTAATTTTTTTATAATACCATTAAACTTTGTATTACGATAATAAATAAATACCAAATATTAATTACTTTTGATTATTTGATTATCACTTGATTGATTACGAGTAAAAAAATCCTTTTTTCAAAGTTAAATTTAAATCTAAATCTAAAGATAAATTAACTTTTATAAGCATTGTGATTATAAGAAAAGTTTGCAAAATCTAGTTACAGCTTCCTAATTTTGAAAACATAAAGTTGACGCATGCAAGTACCTTCTATCTATAAAATTTATAAACGAAATGTTCACGAATACAACGTAAATGGCTTGACTAGATTAAAATAAAACGAATACGTGCTTCTCTCAAATAACAAATATTATTAATAGAAAAAGTTCACCAGTCATAACTTGATACCTCTTTTGTGTACTGAAGAGTTTCGAACTTGTACGGAAACATTGATCAGTTGTGCAACGTCAAAAACTATGAGCTACAAAATCGTTATAATACACGCCGGCTAACTACATACTAGATTCCTTCGTCGTTAGGGACTCGTTTGTATTGTCGACGCGTATAAGTGTCGAAGAGTTCAGTACCATACTACGACTCAGAGATGCAACTCGTTCCATCACGCATGAAGCTGAAAGTCGTGCTTCAGCATCGTGATCCCAACATTCCTCCATTGTGTCGCAGATGGCCAGTAGTCCCTACAAACAATTGTAGTACGTTAATTTATGTAACATATACATATGTAATTTTATTTTTCTTTTGATCTAATTGTTAATTTTCATATTATCCTATAAAGTACTATAGTTTACATAAAACAATTTATAAATTGAAATCATCATTTTAATTAATTTTAGAGTTAAATTGTCAATACGACATGTACAATAGTCAATCAAAAGTAATTGGTCATTTATATAAATTGTTTAGTTACTTAAAACTGCAGTTTAATAGACAATAATATTAATAATTATTCTTAAGTTGTAATTTATTCAAAATAAATTAAATTAAATTAGCTATTAATCAAACAATTTAACTTCACTTATAGAATAAAATATAATTTTTATTTATAGATATGGTTTTTAATTTAAGAGAATATAATTCACATATACAATGTTTATTTTTTTATAAATTGATTTTTGAATAAAAAAAATATCTGTTTAATTTCAGAATGAATAAGTTCTTGAGTTGGGATAAAAAAATTGGATTGAACCTTACCGGGTGTTTGCGCCAAGTGTCTAATATTAATGGTCTTTCTTTTTTGTGAACGACACTTTCCTGCATGTCTTCAAGTGTGGGATGAAGGCCAACCTCTTCTTCGAAAGGTAGCCTATATTCACCGATTGGCCCCTGTGAATTATAATATAAAATGTATTTTAATTGGTATGAGTGTTAACTTATTTAAAAATAAAATATCGTTTAAGTTTATAATGCCTGTAAATTTGACATTTATACTTCTATATTAATAAATAGTTGTAATTATTCAAAACAAATTAAATATTCACTTTAAATAAGCTTATTTTTATTATATATATGTACACATTTGTATGTGTAAACCAATATTTCCTTTGTTTTAACGCTAGTTTTATTATAAAATGCATAGTTATTTAAGAAATTAAATAATCCATATTATTAACTATGAAGTTATTAAGCTTTTAAACATATCTTATAATAAAATTAATTAAAAACTTTTAATTATATAATATTATTATATTAACATTTTGATGTTATAATTACGAATTTATTTATTTTCAATGTTTACAAAAAATCAGAAATTGAGAAGAGTACATTATATTTTATTGTTAACATCAAAAAAGCTTATTTGAAGTGAAAGTCAATCGTGTAAACAATAGTACTTTATTTTAAACTTACATCTTGCACGGTGCAACGTGAGGCTAGTTCCCAAAGCACAAGACCACAGGCGTACATATCGATACGCAGGAACGAATCCCTTGTGAAGTTGATTGCCCCTTCGAGTACTTCAGGTGCCATGTAGCGTCTCGTGCCTACTTGTCCATGAGTATCACCGCATGGCTTACCCGGATGGAAGATCAACGCTAATCCAAAATCCGCTATGCATGCGCTCATATCGTTCTTTAGTAGGACGTTCTTCGATTTAAAATCGCGATGAGCAACAGCTGGCTTGTAGCCGTCTACCTTATTTGCAGGAATTTCCTCGTGTAAGTGCATTAAACCTCTGGAAATTTTAAACATATTGCTGGTTAATGTAGAAAAATAAGAAATTGTCTAATGTATGATAAATGGTATTTAAAATTATAAACGTTGTTATAATAAAATATAATTTAATTATATAGTTGATTTACTGCACACATTTTGTGTAAGTGTAATCAGATATTAGAATAAAAGAGTTTTATTTTTACCTTGCCATTGATTCTGCAATCCTGCACATCTCTGGCCAGGAAACGACATTTGCCTTGAGATAGTCGCACAGCGAACCTTTCTCATGATAGGCCGTGATAAGCCAGAATTCAGCTTGCAGATTATCACCACGTTTCTCCACTCCTATGAAGCGAAGTATGTCTTCATGGTCCATATGAGCAAGTTTAAAGATTTCTTGCTCGGACTGCCAGGACAGTTTATCCTGAATAGGAAATACTTTAACTGCCACGGTCTCTACTCGCAGCTGAGCTTTCCATACTGCACCAAAACGACCGCGGGCTTTTATTTCTAACAATTGGATCGGACGATTTCCCAGATTTGGCGACGGCTGCGGCAATGGGCCCGGTTCGATCGTTGGAATCTGTAAGTGCTCGAGTTTAATTTTTATTTGAAAAATAGATTCTTTGAAAAAGGGAACATTCCATTTTCCAAAAATATATTAATTTATTTTCTGTCACAAGTTTTTCTTCTTTAAAGATAATTAAATAGATGATTAACATTATTATGTAAAAATTAATACAATATTTTACAAATACAAGTAATATATTTTGAATATATTAAAAAAATAAATACCTCATTAAAATAACCCAATTTTTTTCGTCGATAATAGTAAAACAATCCTGACAGAACAGCAAATAAACATAACATAGGAATAGATATCGACAATACAAGTGTCAATAACTGCTGCTCTGTATTTGGTACAGGTTCAAATTCTGCAATTAGAATTCAAGCAAATAATTAGTGTCTGTGATACAACAAATAAGTTCTCAATGAAATACTTGTACAGCAAATAAATAAATACCATGGATGTCATGAGGTGGTTGAGTTGGCTGTGGATCCCATGAAAAGTTTTTATTGCACATGTTTCCATCGCAACAGCAAAAGAAATGTTGCTTTTTTCTGTCAGCATTTTTCTCAACACAATGTTGTTTGTCATAACATTCCTTGCTATCCAAAAAACATCCCTGTAATCATGAATTAATATTTTGCTTACATATATATAAAAACCTACTCATAATTTAATTCAATAAATTACTTACTTTTAACTTTATGGTAGATTTTTGAGTAACACTGTCATACTGCCAGAGTACATAACAATGATTACGTTTGTCAGGATCGTGTGACCCACACTGCTCTTTTTCTCCACAGTCTTCTCTGAATTCTCCACCACACATTGTCTCATTGTAAAATTCACAATATGTTGATCCCTTAACATCATGAGCACTGGTTGTAACTAAAGTAACATACAATAATTATTGTTTAGAAAATAAAAAGTTTTTAATATGAAATTTGTTCATAAAAGCTTTAAAGCTACTTACAAATTTAAAATATATTACATTATATCAAATTATTAGAAATGGCAATTATATTTAATAAACAAATATTATTAATAGATTATTTAATAAATGCAAAAACTTAATAAAATAATAACTATATTTGTAGTTATTATTTAAATACATATAAACATTAATTTAAATATATTAATTATTTTTTCCCTTAACTAAGAAACTATTAATTGCAACTGCAATTTAATTCTGCAATAAAACTATTAATATAAAATAAAACTTAGTTTATTTATCTATCAAATATAAGTATAGTTTCAACTAAAATACACAATTACATTGTGAAAAACAAATATAAATCAACATAATAACGAAGAAAAAAATTTTTCTATTTGACAAGCAATATAATAATAAAAGTAATTCATGTGCTTTCAAAGTTGTATAATGTGTTTAACATTATTATACAAAAAGTAGTTTATACATTATAATTTTTGTTGACAACAAAAAATTTAGTATAATCTTTATAATAAAAAAACAATTGGGAAGTTGCAGAAAAATAGAAAATTAACTTTGAGTCAAATATATACCAATGTTTACATATAAATTAATAAGCACAAGTAATAGTTAAAACAAGAATTTGTTTTTATAATTGAATTATAAATATTCCTTGTGGTCATGCATATAAAATATAAAAACAATGTTTGATGTAGATGCAAAAACAATCACAAATTTTGTTGGACTGCATAAAATCTAAAGTGTTCTTCTCGGTCTGATCCCAAAAATACTGAGATGCAGGCATGCAGCCATGCTTGTAACACGAGAGTCAAGATTAGATGACTTACCCAATAGCCCAAGGAGTATGGCGGGCAATATCACCGCGTAAGCCGTCATCCTGAAACGGAC
This sequence comes from Theocolax elegans, assembly GCA_026168455.1. NCBI lineage: Eukaryota > Metazoa > Arthropoda > Insecta > Hymenoptera > Cerocephalidae > Theocolax > Theocolax elegans. The sequence continues at coordinate 96,079,131 of CM047425.1, forward strand.
CTTTGCGAAAGACAGAGAGAAAGAGAGGTAGAGTGTGCGTGAGTCGAATCACGGGAATAATCTCCGAGTGTTATTAGCCATTAAGCAAATTGCACGGGGCAATTCATGTTGCAGCATCAGCAGTGTCGACGGCGTCGCGGAATACACCAGCATCACTCTCCACTCCTCTTCCGCTTCTATCCTCTGAGATTCCACTCCTCTCGCGGGGTCTCTCGTGTGTCACATATCTCCTGGTTGTTGCTCCGACTCTCTCCCCTCGAAAAGCGTGGCTCGGTCCGCGCATCCAAAGCGGGGCGAAAACAACCTCGTCCTCCCACCTCGGTTAAATTCTCTATCGCCTTATCCTCCTTCGATATATCCGCTTCTACACGCAATACTGAACACTCTCTTTATTCTCTCTCACTCTTCCTCCCTCCCTCCGTCCTTCTCTCACTCACGCTCCCTATTTTCTTCTTTCGCGAGATATCGGCTGTTTTGATTTCCAAGACACTGGGCTAATAAATAGCCTCCCTCGTTGCGTCTCACTCGCTCGGTTGCTCTCTCTCTCTCACTCCCTCTCGGTTAATCGCGCGCGCGCGCGCTCGCTCTCAAGAGAGCTCTAAATTTTTAATGCGTTTCTCTGGGCCATGGGGGCATGTTCGCACACTGTGTTGCATGCAAGTGTGATATGCACGGACACAGGCGCGCGCGTACACTCACATGTACGAGAGGCAAAGGAACCGTTTCGATACTCCCGTCGTCACGTCGAATATCTCGCTCTCGCTCTGCCGCCGTGCCGCGTCTCGCAGCTTTATTTCGAGACCCGGACGGGGTAAAAAGACAACGCGTCTTTAAGCGACACGGAAACCGAGGCTCGAAAATACGAAGAGAGAGATACTTGCGAGTGCATACCGATTGGAATGCTCACGGCTTACAAAGGAACGCGTTGAGTTGAGGATGATAATAGACGGGTATATACACTACCGGGACGTCGTCGCACTCGCGAAAACTTGTACACTGGTGCGAGGGAGAGGACAGAGGACTGAGGAGGTTTTTCCGGGACGGTCCGCATATCATTCGCGTTCCTCTTGGATATATTCCGCGCGTTTCTCTTCTCTTGATACCCTGCACTTGTGTGGGTGTTTTGTTTGTATTTAACTCACTTACACAGCAGTACAGCTACACTTGTAGACGTACTGACGTACATACATTTGCACATATAAGTCTATCGTTCCGCTTTGTTTTGCTTCTTTCTTGACGTTTAAAATTATCAGATACCAGTTTATATAGATATACAAGTACTTTTATTAGTTTGATTGATTGGTAAAACAAATGATTAACTTTATGAACACTACGCTTTGTTCAATAAATAAATGTTTCCTTTATTATTTTTTAAATACATACATTTATGTATTATATACAAACTATCAAAATTATAAATCAGTGTATTTATAACATACAAAAAATAGTTAAAGTTGTGTTAATCATTGCACACTCGTGTTAAATACATTTTAAAAAGCTACATCGTTACTTATACCTCATGGTTTCGATTTATTTGTATAAATACATTTTTATACAAGTATATTGTATTTCCTTTGATATGTTACAATAATTTATGATCATAACAATAAGCTATAATTTCAATCAAATTTACACCTAACCTGAAAGACCTACACACAAAGCATACCCACAAAAGTAGCGCGCGACTTTTAAATTGAACATCAAATAAATGCACATACGTATAAATATGCAAAAATAAATTGAACATAAAAAGAACTATTAATATATATGGTTATAATCCTATAGTGTTGTCATTTACCGGGTCAACTGCGAATATTTTTTACATTTTTTGATGAAAAAAAAACAAAGACGAGGCCGTAGCCCTATGCTTTATACACAGTAACCGACATTTCTGTTTTCCACTATTCTCTGAGAATTTTAATTTTTTTCACATCATCTCTGCAGAGCGCCATCCGACCTCCCCTTGTACATAGGCATTTTAATATAAATCTAGCAATGATAGAACATTGTTAACAGGATTTCGGACCCAAGTTACAGGGATCTACACCTTTCAACATAAGAATGATCTTGTAAATATGGAATTAAAAATCTGAAAAAATTTATATGGGTAGTTTAAAACAAAAGCCAGGGCAAAGCATTTTGATTGTTAAGAAAAATACATTTGTTAATAATAAATGAATAAACAATTTTCGGTCGGTAATTATTGATCTAAAAAGGCATGAATTTTCAACGTAAAAATTAGAATTAAATTACGGATCTAAAAATCTGAAAAAATTTGAATATACTATTCAAAATATGCCTAAGGACATGGCGTTCAGGATTTTTTCAAAAAATTTATTCTCTTGTTTATAAAAAAGTATTAAAAATGACCATTTTTTGAGTCCGACATCCCTTTAATTACATATGTTTTTACATGTTCTATTTTGGTTGCACTTTCAATTTTAAACTGAAGTTGTTGGATTTCTCGATAGATACTATTGTGTCGTAATATTACATAATAAATTGAAAAGTAAATAAAATTTGTTAAATAAGAATGGTTTTAAATAATATCGAATATTCAATGATGTAGAAATCACAAAATATTATTGTTGTTTATTACTTTATTAACTATTACTTTACAAAAATCTAAATTAAGAAGATAAATAAAAAAACACTTGTAATGTTTTGAGTAAGAGAGGTCCTTAACAGGATAGTACACGCGTTTTTAAAGGTGTATTTTATTTATTGACTTGTAAATTTGTATAATGACGCTTTATTTAATTTTATAACGCCTTCGTATTTGGGTTTTTTGATAAATAAATATAAAAATTAACTTATTTTGCTTGGTTGGTAACAATCAGATATGCGGATATGCCAGTATGCCACCCCGTTAAAATCGATCGTCAAATTACTTGTCACGAAATACGTAATATAACCAGCCCACCCCCACCATTAATCGAAATAATGAGTTGAAGAAAACATGGCGGCGACAAAATAACCTCACTCGTGTCGTCCTCCTATCGGGTCGCCGCGTAAGGGCGTGCAATAATTTTGCACGTATGCAAAATATTCGTCATCACGTAATTACGGAACGTAAATTTGCAAACCACGTGCCATAACTACTTCCAAGCTACCCCTGTTGTCGCCATATCCTCCCTTCGCTTCGTCACCTCCTCAGTGTATGGAAAGGGTCGACAGAGGAAAAACGAAGAAAGAAAGAGAGAGAGAGAAACAGAGGGAGACGGTAGATTCGCCAATACGTGCGCGCGTGCGGCCAAGAAGGTGAAAATCGCAAGTCGAACGAAGAGGTGGGCGGCGAAGAATCCGCTGTTGCACCGTTAGAAAAGGAGCCTCCCGTGAAAGGTGGGCTAGTATCTCTTCCTATTTTTTTTCTGACATTGTTACTCTGCTTGTTCTATGTTGCGCACTGACCAATCCACACCTTTTAGTTCTAATTGTTTTCTATCTATATTTTCATAAATTTTGTGATTTTAAAGACAATCTATGATCTATATGTGTTAATAAGTTTATCAATTAATGATCGATCAGTGTTTCGTATAATTTCGAAATGAGTGACAGGTGAATCTATGACTGTTTGATGCGTGGGTTGTGCATTGCCGCTAGCCACTGCCCAAAATCAATAATTTGCGTATGGCTATAGGACATCGTTGTGGTGACACAGGTGACCAGAGTTTTTTTCGCACCTCCGGTTTCTCTGTATGGGTCGATTTGCTTAATTTTAGATTTATTGAATTATTCCTTTTTCTTTATCAATATGCATCGCGTGTGATAAAACCTTTACTTTTTATTATAATGAATAATCATGTCACAATTACTTCTAAAATTACTATATCTTGTACTACTTATGTACATTCAACTTATTAAATAGCATGTACAGTTATTTGTAAAATAAAAATTAATAATTTTATTTAATTTTTTGTAAATAATATAGACATTGTAAAAAATGATGTCCGATCGGAAAGCTGAGCTAGAGAGAAAAAAGGCTAAACTTCAGGCCATCAGAGAAGAGAAAGAAAGGAGAAGAAGAGAAAAGGAACAAAAAGATGTAAGTGCTAATGATTAAATTTTACAAAGTGACTAACTAAATAGTTATTTCAATTATATTTATTGATAATCTTTTTAGGTTGAGGAAGCAAGGCTTCGAGCTTCAACGACAAATAAAGATCAACAAAAGGAAGTCGATGCACTGTTATCATCGTTTGGTGTAGCACCAGTTTCAGGTAATACAAACCAAATTCATACGTATATTTTTAATATCTTCTTTATTACATATAGTACAATCTTTGTTGATTCACAGAGGTACTATCGAGTTTGTCTAGTGTTAACTCTATAGCTACTCCAGAACAAAGTATCACAGCAACTCCAGATGCCAGTTTGCAGCCAAGTAGTATTAATTCATTACATAGGTAAAAAATATTTGCATTATTCATTGCAATCATATTCAGAAAATGGTACACTGAGTATTACAATACCAAATAAGAATTAGTTTTACATTACTAGAAAGCAATACTTCTAATTTGCAAAAAATATTTTAATCAAAAATATTTATTACATTTTTAAATTTGCAAAGAAACAAAACTTCTTTATATTATATTTTTTTATTAAATTATTGTTTGAAACAAAAATTAAATTAAAAACGAAATTAATCATATTGCCTACAACAACAGTGCACCAAGGAAAAGGAATCGCGAACTCACAATAGTCTCGACAGCTCATACGAACATTCCACCCAAAGAACCAGTAGTCTACACCAAACAAACGCAAACGGCTCAAGTTGTCCATGCCTCCCACGACGGTGAGTACAATTTTACCAATGTATCACCCACCATTCTCGTTATTCATTATTAAATATACCTCACATTCACATCTCTACATTCACGCCCTATATCATTTTAGAGGAGTGCGATTGAGATTTTTATTTGGACCCATGTATCTAACTTATACTTTTATAACTTTACAATTAAGTAATTATGTTTCTAATCGCAGCAGTGAGTTAAATTAACTCATGTTGCACAGATGGAGACTTTGTCTATTTGTTTGGAACGTTTAACCACTTGTCGCTTAACAATCAATACTCTATTAAAAATTAATTATGTGGTTAATAAATATTTTTACGCATATGTTGCAATAAATGCTGCAACGATTACAGATTTAAGATCTTCCTGTACTAAGATTGTTCATCCTTTCAATCATATAGCATTCAATCTAAATCATAACAGTTAACTTAAGTTTAATTAATTAATTACATGGATTGTACATAATCAAAATTAAATTATCCTTAAAAAAGTGATTGGCAGTATTATTCTTAAATTGATTTTAGGTAATATAAAACGAATTAGAATTTTTGTATAATTTTAAAAAATTTTATTCATTTAAAAAAATATGCTATTCACTTACTTCATACCTCTACATAATTATACTTATCAAATTCCAAATTTTTAAAACGATTTCTAATATTTTTTACAAATAATTCCATACACATGCTTTATTCTGATGTTTTTATACCTATATATTTTAATATTTTAACATATAGATTACTTTTCTAATTCGTAATGTCTCATTATACTAATTCATATTTTGTTTAATTATAATACATTACCTTTATCAACAAATCCTTTTTAAATCACATTTTTTATGTAAGAATAAATTATGTTTATTATATTACAAATATATTATATTACACTTTTATTTTCTTATTTTATTAAAATTTTTGTTTGCCAATCACTTTATTTATTTTATATGCAATTATATATAATTTTATATAAGTTCTTTACAATTGGAGAGGAAACTTACATATTCACACAAGAGTTATACCCTAAATTTGTAAATAATTAATGCAGTTCTTAAAATAAAAGCTTTATACAAAAAGTATTGCAAATAATATCATTATGGATCTTTATAATTATTGACAATTAAATTTCCAAATACTACATTAATTATTTGCAGGTGTCGATCCCATAATTACGCATGTTTAAATTCATTTTTTTAAATGACTAAAAAATATCATTTATACATACCATCTTTAATTCACATATGTATAAAACAAATTTCGCGTTCTAAATTCATGAAACAGGCTGAAATTTCATGAAAGATTAACTTCGTTGACTGCAGTGGTATATACACGTTTAACTATATACATTTAACCGCAACTTTGTGTTAACAAAATAACCGAAACCGTTAAAATTCCGTTAATTTAATATACGAATATATAACGCGCCAATTTATAAATCATTCGTAATTAAACAATCATTATTCACCTATATAAGGCAAGTGTAATTTATAGCTACATTAATTTTTTAAAAGTTTTGTACGTAGTTTAATACACCATTTTTATTGAGTATATGCGTAATTAAAATATCTTGTCCTATGATGTGTTTGTAGTATGTACTTTTATATATACACTAGTTACATTATCGTATCTTCTTAGATTGTGATGATTCTCCAGTTGTTATTTTAAGCCTTAATTGAACCTTACAAACTTATTGAAGGTGTAGATATTATTATTGAAGTAGAAGTTTTACATGCAAAAATATATTTTGCGTATTCCATATAAAGCTATAATTTATAATTGCCACGTATATTATATACATAATTTCTAACATATCGTACGCTGCGCGTGGTCAATGATTCGTTGGATATATCAATATAATTATATACAGTAATTAACAGGGTTAATTTTTATGTAACTTTTTGTATAATTATATATGCATAACACGCACTGTATTGATGGTGAGAGTCGGAAAAGGAAATGGTAAAGGGATCAGCAACATACAAAATATACACATTGTAAAATTATTGTATTAGTCTTTTCCACACCAGTTTTGTCTTTAATAATCACTATACTTCCTTCTTTACAAGAAACCTCTGTAAATCAATAATTTGTTAAATCAACTTGATGATCGATACAAATTTTTACTCTTAAATTTGACAGTATCAGATACGGATTTATTCCTATTAATACCTACGCAAATTTCACGTTTTATATTTTATTTAGTAATTAAATTGTCTACACTGAGAAAAATGAAATAATAAAAATTACTAAATTTTATAGTAATGGTGGGACATACTTCGACTATCGTAATTTTTACTATATTTTGTAGTAATTTTTGTTATTATTTTTTATAAAACTATGTACTAGGTTTATAATACTATGTACATAGGAAAAATTTCTATAAAATATAGCAAAAATTACGATAGTCTAAGTATGTCCCACCATTACTATAATATATAGTAATTTTTCTTATTTCATTTTTCTCAGTGTATTAGAGAAAGTTTATAAATTCCAAAATTTGTATTGACTGTACTTTTTATGACACGCAAAAATTTGAGAATTTTTTTGTCAGTACGCATAGAGGTAGTTTGTAAAATAATTTAAAAATTAGTAAAAAAAATTTGTCATCTTGTTGTTTTAACGACAAATAATTGTGTGTTTCACTCACCACGTATTTTCTAACTATTCAAAAAAAGAATAAATCACTACTAAAAACACGTCATTGAGAAATAAAGAATACTATTCACTGGAATCATCAAAACTTTAAAAAAAAATCTTAAAACCATTTAAAAATTATTAATTTCTTTACGAATCAATGGCGAAAATTTACTGGGTTTTTAAGCGTTTGGTAAAGAGGATATAAAATGTCTAAGTATACCTTTTACAAATAACCGGAATAACACAATCGTAAAAGAATGTATAACAAGTTATATAATATAGAGATATCCCTTTGACGACCTATTGCTTGTGGTGTTTTTTCTTTCTTTGTTATAATTAAAATATGCGTATACGGGTATCTCTTTCCCTTGTCTTGCGATTACGAATGACGGTCAAAATATGCGACTGTGGGTGTTGGACAATGTAAAGGACTGTCCGCCTCCTCTTCCACACACACCATCTCCTCCTGTTCGACAACAACACCAACTCATTCTTACTCCGCAGGCTACTTTGAGACCGACTGGTGGCGTCCCAGGAAAGGTGGGTCTACACCTAACTACCTATGTATGTTTCGTCTTTTCACTTTGTTATCCTACCGACTTTTTTTAATTGTATTTCTGTAATCAATGGTAGTAGTTTGTCATATGTATATATATATATTATATATATACATATACACACACATATTTTTATTTGCATTTTATCAATAAGAATTTGGCGACGAACATACTTTGTATAATCAATTGTTGATTGATAAATTACTTTATGCTACAATGTTTATGACTATCCGTCACTTATCATTGTAATTTTCAAACATGAACTATACTTTTAATATTAATTTGCAATCTACCAACGAAAGAACAAGTTATAGCTTCTATTTTAAAAAAATTAATTAAAGGAAAATAAAAGAATCTTCTAAAAAATTATCCAATCTTCTTCTGGTTAAGAATAATTAAATTTATTTATTCAAAATTTGTAGTACACATGAAATATTTTCGTCGCCAACCGCTTACATAAGAATATTAATTAATCCGCTTGCAATTTAATTCGTTAACATTAGTGTTACATTGCTTCTCTATATAGAAATTTTGAAACTTGATTATCCACTATAAAATATTTTTTTGTTTTTAATTGAGCAATATAATAACTGGAAGATCGGAAATTGCTATAACTCACTCGTTTGTATATTTTATAATAAGCTGGTTAATAACTTTTATATTATACAAACATTAATTTCTTTTTTTTTCCGGTCTTACTTTTTTAGTAGTGATAGTTCATTAATATGCTTTTTAAAATGTGCAGCACCTTTTTTTTATTATATACCCTCTTTTTGATCGCTTATTCTAGAGGGAAATACCTATACTAACAGTATTAATATACACTAATATGTTTATATAATTTATTTTATTATTAATAATTGCATTAAAAAGTACTAACACATAATCCATAATCACACATGTTTTTGCAAAAATAATTCATGGGTTATTACTTATTATATAAATATTGAAAATTTAAAGCGTAAAATATCCACTTACGTGTTCGTGATTAATATGCGTACTCACCTCGCTAAGTCAGTTTGACGTCCAAGTTAACGAATGGTGTGAAAAGCACATTTTCGTGAACAAGTTCGCACGTTTGTTTATGAAGAGAATGGCACAAATAATAGAGTAACTTAGGGGGGTCGGTAAGTGTGTGACAAGGTATTCAATAATCGCGTCGTTTATTTTATAACAGACATAGTATGTTTCAATGATATTTTACGTAAAAGTAAGTATATTTTGTCTGGTTTTATCAAAATAACAAACGACTGTATGCATACGGGAAATATAGGTATATATACCGTTCCTTTTTTTTTTTATAAAATTTCCTAATGGATTGTGAAAGTATATTAATACAACGATAGACAACTAATATAGATATATCTTCATTCACATTTTCAGCCATCGTAACTCACAAGGTTAATTTATATTATTACTTCATCTTCGCGATTAACCGATACAAATGCAGTTTAATCTGCTATAGGGCCAAAAGCATGAACTATGTAGGCATACATATGTTATTGTGTGATAATTTTAACTTAAAAATACCATCATCAATTATGGTCCTGATAAAAATTATGAAATTTTAAAATCTTGTAATTTTATTACAAGCATAGTTTTAACAAAAATAAGTTTTACAGTTTATTATAGTAACAGTTATTTAATTTTAAAAAATTGTATCAATTTCAAAATTTTGTTTATAATTTATCGGGCACCAGTTCTAATTAAAGTGAGAAAAATTGTATCATCGAAAGTAGATTGGTATTGTAAGTTCAAAAAATGTATCACACACCGTATAACGTGCAAAATTATTACGAGAATGAGTCTTCCAGTCGATAAGTCTTAAAGAAGCGAAAGAAAAAGAATTTCGTACCGTTGAATCATCAGATTTTAATGTATAAGCGCGATTGCATGTGCAATGTTTTTTTGCTCTAATGGTGTAGCATGAGGGTCGAATAACAGCAGAAAAAGTTTAGTACATTTTCTCTGTCTTCGTTTACATTGCATGGAGAAAATTTTTATAGAAAAAATATTCAATATATTTATAGGAAATTGATTGCAGACAATTGTTGCGAGAAAACCTATTTTATATTTATAAAAGATATGATGTCGCAAAGTAACTATAATAGTCTGCAAAGTTACCTGTAAGTAATATTTAAACTATACAAATTCTCCGTGCATTTGACATATAATTAAAAATTCGTACCTCGGAGGAGCTATGTTATATAGGACATCTTATAAATTACCATACTTTTTTTATAATTAATGTAGGAAATTATAATATTGAATATGTACGTTTCCTCCGAAGCGCTGATTTTATATCCCGGCACATTATCAAATGAAAAGAAATCTGCACCTGTTTTTGTTACACATCTACATTCAAGGTATCAAATTGCTACGTACGAAAAGCTAATTCATATGTTTATATGCATACATATATTTATTTTTTAGAAATACTATTTTTTAGAAATATTTACATTGAATGTAGATTATAATTAATTATGTGAACGCGATATTAAAGGATTCTAATCAATTACAATTTTTTCCCTGTTCTTCTCAGCTCATGCATTCGACTATTACGGTAAGTCACAAATTTTTCTTGCTTTTAATCGAATAAATTTTATTAGTTCGGTTTAGTTGCACATAAGGAAGTTTAGATTTTTCTTTTTCAAATTGTACGAAATAAAATGTAATTTTTTTTAATTTATTAATTATGTTAACTAATTTTTTTTAAAGAGGGGTTTCATCGCGTTTCAAATTTTTACATATGCTAGTAAAGCATCTTATGAAATTAAAATTGTATGATTAAGCGAGAGGAAACGTACGGAATGTATAATTATTACATTCTTGATCATTTTAATCAATCCATATAAAATATAAATTTATAGCCAAAATTAATACGAAAGTTTTTATTAAACATGAAAGAATGCCCAAACGACTCATCATATTAATTGGTGCGTTTAAAGAATAATTTAGTAATAACTACTAATATTTTATTAAAAAAATTATTTAATTGTGATCATTGAATATACACTCAATATAACCGGTTAAAATTCATTATAGAATAGGTACGCACTTAATAATAATTATTTAATATAACAAAAATACACATATTTTTTTATTTTTATTTTTAACAAACTGTTAATTTACACACTAAAAAAGTTGTATATATACAAAATTATCTATTTACTCTTTACGTGTATCTATAATATTAAAAATATATTAATTAAAATTTAAATAATTATTTCATTGAAGTTATAAAAAAAGAAAATAACTGTTTTAGTGTGTTAACATACACTCTTCGAAACAAGAAGGAGCATTAATAAACAAATTAATAATAATTGTTTACCAAAAGAAACACTAAATTAAAATATAGTCTTCTGTTATATCGCTCAAACGAATATTATATACAAATATATATGTAAAAAATCAACTCTTGTCACTACTTAACGCACCTTCCAGAGTACTCAAGTTTTCTTACGTCTACTTACGTATAGTCATTGTTATAGACTATCGTGTATGGAAACCTAACCGCCATGGTGAGGATACTTTTACTAACTGAATACACGGGGCATTCATTAGGTGTTGGCTTTTACTCGATGAACTTATTGTCCGTAACTATAATATATACATACATCGGCACTTGTTTTCTTCAAAATGTGTTTAGAAATCAAGGGGTACAATATTTTATTGAAAAAGCTTTGTAGAATTTAACCACTTCTAGATTAGATTAGATTTAAATACGAAGCTCTCTAATTCATCTAAAAAAATCGCCTTGATCACAAAATGCTTATCTCACTTCTTGGTTTCTAATTGTCTGATATACAAAAATTAAATTAATAAATAAATAATTAATCGTAATAAGTTTTATAAATATGTGTCTTTATTGTCTTAGAATGAATACTAAACACAACATATTCTTGTTTAATTCTAAAAAAATATGAAATTCAGATGTATAAGTACGTGTATCTAAGAGATACAGAAATTTAGATATATTTACCATTCATGAAAGCTGGCTATTTCTACACAATTATTATATACAAGATTTTTTTTTTCATATTTACAAGTGATTATTAGTACACTCAAAAGAGTGAGAGTCGAGTGACGTTTATGCAATTTGCTTGAAACAGGGGAAATGTTTTTTTTTATTTGCATGCCAATATGTGTTCTGCGGGTCAAGATTACTTAATAGTTATATTATCAATATTTGTTAGAGGGTGTTGATTTTCAACTTTAAAATTTTATACAAATTATAATTATTTCACAAAGTTTTAATATACTATTATTAAATTTGATATAATAAGAAATTCTATGCCTTACTGCTTTTACAAAACTAACTTTTACTTGGCAGTTTCTTATGATATTAAAATTAAAAGTTTCGATAAAAACAATCAATGTCATTGTGTCGGTAAAACAACATTAGCATCGCACACTCTTTATGAAGTCGAAGTTTAAATGGTACGCGATTTTGTTCATAAATACTATACCTAACATTATAATTAGAGAATAAAAAAGAAAAAGAATGAACACCCTTTATATAATATGTACGAAAATGTGACTTCGTCCTGTATTTTTTTGTAACGTCTTAACAATAGACTAATTTTCCTACATCTTCTCAGTTTAGTATCGATGCATTTTATAATAATAGTATTAACTATAAATATTAACGGTAACCATATATTCTATATACACTGCTGTACTCGATATTAATTTACATTATTTATTTTTTCGACTGCATGTTATACGTTATAAGAGTTTATTAATGTATGCATACGTATTTAATAGTAGAAGTGATACGTTTTACCTAATATCATAATAAATATCTTAGAAAATTAAATAAATAATGAAAGCATCGACAGTATTCTGAGATAGATGAGGATAAATTTTTTAATCAACAAATGCGATCTCGAATTGATTGACTTTTTCTTTTCCTTTCTTCAAGACGAGTACAATCTAAACCCTGGTTTAGAATGGGAGGACGAGTTTACAGGTAGGTGAATCTCCACGAAACTCGACGTATTTAATAATTTGTATAAGATATCGCATCATGTGTACTTCTCAGTTGTCTCATTAGTTTCTTATTTTTTGTTATATTTTATGGCTTGATTTGTTTATTTGTACGTAATGAATGTCGAGTTTTTTTTTCAATGTGTTTGGTATTTCTGAATTGCGAGTGCATTATGCATTTACATGATAATTATCATCTCGTAAGTGTTTTTCTTGTCATTTTGAATTCCTTTTGGTGATCAGTAATTTGTTCTACATAAATGTGTAACGGATTTCAGTAATATATACTCATCAATTAAAGCAACTGAGTTGCTGCAATTATTAAATTGAAAAATTTCTGAAGTTTTTAAAGGAAAATTAATTTTTAGATACTAGAGGATATTCATTTTTATTTTCTAATTTACTATCCAAAAAATGTTTATTATATGTTGAATACGGTAATGAAAGTAGTATACGTATGATGGGTTTAAAAATATTTGAATTTATACAAATTGGTTTAATTGCAATTTTACACATAGGATTAACTTAAAAATATTTTTTTAACGATGCCATAAATCATTGAATAACTAACTGTCTCCCATAAAAAATAAAGTTTACCCCATGTACACATAAGGGCATGTTATCATGGGTGGGGTTCGATTTGTCGAAGGTTCATTCAAAATGTGTGAGATATTTCGAATTTTAAAAATTAGAATAACTTTTTTCTTATTTCGAACCGAGAAAATAGAATGATCATTATTTCGAAAGTAATAAAATCGTCAAATATTTTGTATTAGGTGCAATATTTCGAATTCCAAATAGTCAATAATTTTCTACATTATTATCTGTTATTAAGTTGTTAATAGATAAGTATTATAAAAGTTATTTCTGTACACTATATAAATACTAAAGTATGCATTATTTTCGAAATAATGATCTTTCTATTTCTCTTGATTTTAAATAATAAAAATACATTTTTAATTATTGAAATTCGAAACAATGCGCACAATTTGAATGAGCTTTCGACAAGTCGGACCCCACTCGTTATCATAGTTTCCATTTCACGTATAAAACATAGTTATATAATCAAATAAAATAACAAAAGTACGAATTTGTACCTATAAGCTTATGCATTTAGTTATACTATAGATAGTAATAAACAAAAATTTAAAATGCAAAATTTGTAGAAACTACAATACAAAAAAAATGTTGATTATCGGTGCATGCGCTTGTAACTTTTGTATAAGTATGTAGTACATTTTTTTAATTCGATATTTAATCTATAATTTATTTCTGGGTATTTATACGTTTATCGCAATGCAGCATTACGTTTATCATTTGATTTATATATACCTAATATTGTTTTACGCATGCTTTAGACTATATATTACAATTTGCCAATGATATTATATATTTTTTTACTGAATTATTACTACACTGCGACACGCATTTATATCTTTTCCTCACACACAATCACACACATCATGAAACAAGCATGTTTGATTCCACACAAGTATTTTCCATTATTTATGCATCCTTCACATAGCATGCAATATTTTTATTTCATATCCTATACATATAAAAAAAAGAGATTTACATGTCGTGACACTTGAAAAAATGCTACTTCCACTGTACGTCACGAGACTCAGGAAGCTGCGTTAACATCCCTACATTTCTTTTTCTTATTATTTTCACCTCATGCTTCGTTTTTCGACTTCACGGTCAATTAAATTTTTTTTATAACTATCCTTTTTTTTATACATGCTTGTATCAGAACTTTGAAATGAACGATGTCAGAGCATGTTTGATGTAAATTTTTTTTGGCTCGTAAGTTCAACTTTAATTTGTTCGTTATTGCAAGAATATAACCCTGTTCTGAATCTGCACTTTCAGTGTTGCGAATTTAATTATATTACGAATCGTTGAATACTAGCATATATACATTTTTTGTCTATTCGTATTAGTTGTAAATTAAGATTCAGATTAAATTCATTATTTAATACGGTAATTAAAAAATAGTTGTATAATTATTTTAAATTAATTTGTCCGTAAATTAGATTGATTTTTTGCTTAAAAGTTAAATAAAAAATATATTCATCAATAATGTATGATTAAAATATTATAGTTCCTTAAACTAACTAAAATATTTGATGATTGAGAATGTTTGATGTATGTAACATTTCCAATATGATTTGCTAGTAGATTGTCGTGCTATATATTTTGTAATTCAATTATAATCAAGTTTTTTTTCAATTATCTACCAAAAAGTAGATGAAAATGTTTTAATATCGAACGATTCCCTTATACGTATTTAACTTAAAAATGTTTAAACTAATTAAATTTTATAATTTCAATAAGTTTGGTCAAATAGTGTTTTAAATATGAAAAAAATGAAATAAAATTTGACATCTTAATGTTTGTCTTGATTTAATAATAACATGAATGTATTATTGATAAAAACTAAATTTCTACAAAAATTAAAATAAATTAAAATTAATTTTACTAACATAGACATGAAACTTGTTAAAAATTATCCCATAAATAATATTTATTTATTTTTGAATAATTTAATTGCATCTTTTCCTCCCTTATTTGTCTTATCGATGTTATTCTATAGAAATTTCGTATGAACAATATACAATTGCGGATGCGTAGGAAATTTAGTTTAGGACCGTAGAGATAAATATTGACGTTATGAGAGAAAGGAGGTAGTTAGTAGAGCATACGCTCTTGTGTGGGACCGACTTATTCACCACAGTTTTGACATATGACGATGGCCAAGCCGAGGATGAAGAGAGTAGCCTGCCGCACCTCGATGGCTTCCAGAGTAAACTACCACCTGGAATATTCCCCCACGGGCTACCCCAGGTCAAGGAGGTTCAACCTGCCATCACCCAAGTTGAGAAAGAGAAGGAGAAGGAGAAGCCAAAGGAAGGTAAGGCAATTCAATTTACTTTTTTTAAAATATCATCAGTTTTGTACATTTTTGTGTTCGATATGTCAATGAAAATTCCAATATTAAAACGCGCGTAAGCCATATATACAGTTAACTAGTTCATGATCAATTTTTACTTTGATAAATATTCCATTGATATTGACATTGCAATAGTGGTAGTTGATCACAAAATAATTTTTTATCTGCAAATATACAAGGGAAAATTAAATCAAAGTAGTTCATTTAATAAATATGTAATAAATTTTTGTTCTTATTGTAAATAGTTCGAGAACTTAGCGAAGAAGAAAAACAGATGATTATCCTCTCGGAAGAATTCCGACGTTTCGTCGATCGATCTAGCCGAATCGTTGAACGAGCGCTTGGTGAAACTGTCGATATCTACACGGACTACACCGGAACGATGGATGGGGAAGATGGCATGTAAGACAACAAAAAAAAATATCTGTAGCAAATACTAAAATAAGATTTTAATTGGATAATGGTATTGACTAAAAAATTATTTTTCAGGGATGATAAAAGTCATCAATGCCTTTGGTTAAACCGATTTTTCTACGATGAACGCTGGTCGCGTAACCGTTGTGTTACCTCAATGGATTGGTCTCCTCAATTTCCAGAACTTCTCGCAGCGGCTTATAATAATAACGATGACACTCCCAATGATCCGGACGGTGTATGTCTCGTTTGGAACACTAAATTCAAGAAAACAACACCTGAATTTATATTTCATTGTCAATCGCCGGTTATGTCCACGACTTTCGCTAGGTTTCATCCAAATTTGATACTCGGCGGCACGTATTCCGGCCAGGTTGTACTTTGGGATAACAGGGTGCAAAAGAGGACGCCAATTCAACGCACACCACTTTCCGCTGCTGCACACACTGTTAGTATCCAGTTATATTTTATCTATCTGTAATGTTATGTTTTAATATTAACAAATACGTAGACGAATTTTAAATAAATTTTTACGAGGTTTTAAGACATCGTTAAAAGAAATTATATCAATAATAATAATATGCTCTGGGAAATCCATCGAGTATAATGGGCAAAGCGTACATAAAGCCTTGCCTAATGAAAAATTAGATTTACCTCAAATGGACTAATAAATATATATAAACACACATTATTATTTTATATATATATGTATATAAGCAAGAATAATATTAACAATAATAGTTTAAATATCATGCATAATAAGCTGATGTACTTTATTTTTGTTCCAGCATCCAGTTTACTGTTTAAAAGTAGTAGGAACTCAAAATGCACATAATTTAATAAGCATATCTACAGATGGAAAATTATGTTCCTGGAGTTTGGATATGTTGTCGCAACCTCAGGAAACTTTGGAATTACAAAATAAACAGTCAAAACAAATAGCTGTTACACAACTTGCTTTCCCCAGTGGTGATGTAAATAATTTTGTAGTTGGAAGCGAAGATGGCACAGTCTATTCAGGTAAAGTGATAATACCAGATATTACTCATAACATTCAGTACATGCTTAAAAATATTATTGCAAATACTCAATTGTACAATTAAAATGGTAGTTTCGAATTAACGAATAAAAACTAACTAACCCAGATATTATTTCTTAAATTGAGTCATTGCGAATTTTGTTATTATATTTGCTCAACAAGTACTAAAATTTTTAAACCGATAAGATTATGATTATAGTTTTCATATTGTTCTAACTATAATTAATATAACTACAATGATTGTAGCATGTCGACATGGCACAAGGGCAGGCGTTACAGAGTCGTACGAAGGTCACCAAGGACCAATCACGGGAGTCGACACACACGCTGTACCTGGGGGAATCGACTTCTCTCATTTGTTCCTGAGCTCGTCCCTCGACTGGACCATTAAGCTTTGGAGCCTAAAAGAAAATAAACCCCTATACTCATTTGAGCACAATAGCGACTATGTTTACGATGTGGCGTGGTCGCCTAGTCATCCCGCAGTTTTTGCTGCTGTCGATGATTCCGGTAGATTGGACTTATGGAATCTTAATCAGGATACCGAAGTTCCTACAGCTAGTGTAATTGTCGATGGTTGTCCAGCGCTTAATCGAGTTTCGTGGACGCCAAGCGGGTTGCATGTTACAGTAGGCGATGATAGTGGAAAAATATGGGTCTACGATGTCGCCGAGGTACAAATTAACTTTTTTATTTTTAATTTATTTAGAATATTTCATATTTTTATTAAGAGAATTACTATTTCCCTTTAAAATGTTTTCTTAAATATAAAAATAATAAGCAATTATGAAACGATATTTATAAGTATTAAAGAGTACACAATATTTTTCTTTTAACTTTTAGCATTTAGCACATCCTAGAATGGATGAGTGGAACAAATTTTTGTATTGCCAACAAGATTTTAAGAATAGCAAAGCAGACGAAGAATTAGATAAATTAAACCTTAGCTCAGGACCTTCATCGTTATCGTCGATGGCGTCGATATCCTCGGTTCCACTTAGATAAACATTGTTTGAAGATGCATATGTAGCTAAGAAACGGAGACCTCTTGTATATCTTGTCATTATTTTGTTTTTTAATTAAATCTTTTTTAATGGAATTATTTCTCTAAAATAGCCTTATTATAAAAAAATTTTTTAAAAATGTATTAAAGATAAATATTGTTAATATAATAGATTGAAAACAGAAGTATAAATATGCATATAATCAACGCCTCGGAAAACAGATGAACTCGCTGTTCTGGTGAATTTGATTTCAAAATGAATCAATTTTTATGAACAGTATGCAAAATGTAAACAAATCTCAATCTAACAAAATTCAAGCTTTATATAAAAATATTATTATTATAATTTATTTAATTGTAAGGAAACTTCAACAAGTGTTGAAGTTTTCAGTGATTGTTAAAAATGGAACGTAACTACTGACTTATGTAAATTGCTGTATAAGAAGCTTTTTTAAAAGATATTCTTTTTTCGTAATATAAATAAAAAAATATATAAAGTATATTGGTGTTTTTGTCCCTATACAATTTTTATAATATAAGTATTGTGTAAGAATAAATATTATATTTTAATTATTTATGTTTTTGATAATTACAACTTTTATTAATCAAGTATAAATAAATATAACATTATTTTTTCTATTAATCTTCAAGTTATATACCTATAAGAACAAATTATTATAATTAGTTCATTTTGTTGATCCTACAGGATTTGACACTTGATTTACAGGTAAGCTAGTTTTTTCTATCTCTTTTTGTATTCTATCTATGCCATTTGAAATGTGAATAGGTAAATCGGATAAGAACTTCACGCTTGCTTTAACTGATTTATTCCAGTGATGAACTACACATACTTTAAAATCTGACAACTTTGGGATATGATCTATCTAAAAACAAAAAAAATATTTATTACAAAATTAATATAAAGTTACTTGTATTAGATAAAAGCAAATAAAATATTAAAATTATTAAACATAATCGCGAACAAAAAAAAATAAATAATTTTTAATTTGCATATTAAACTTACTTCTTTTATTACATCAGCAGGTACATTTTTTTGAATCAATGGAGTTATATTGTTATACAATTTGTTATAAATTTTCCCTGATTCATTGGCATTAGACCAAAGTCCTTCCTCAATGGTATAATACACAATACCACCTGCAATGCTGCTTTTAATAGCAAACCTAAAAATAGCAATATTAGTTTTGTTACATTAAATATACAGTAATATACAGTAGATTCAAATGAAAGTTTTGTAATTAAAAAATAATATACTTACATTTATATTGTAAGTAATTGTAAAAACTTTTAATTAAAATTATGGATTTTATATGTAAAATATAAATGTATTTGATTTCTATATATATTAATAAACTATTGATTATAATGTATCACAAGATAGAAATACTTTATTATGACATTAAAAATAACTTTAGACATTTATGATATTTGTATTTCTTTCTATTTAGTAACTAACCTCAATAAACCCATAATTTTTGTATGTAGTGTCAGCCTTCCACGTTTAATAATAAGATTTTAATTCTAATCAACCAGGAAACATATATTTACAGTCGATTTTAAATTTTCAGTACATAATTGCAAGAATAAATATATAAATTAAAGCTGCTTTTACACAAGATGTATACATATAAGACCGTATACGCTCACGAGTACATGACACTTGCGAGTTTGCGACTCTTGTATAATCTATTCATGCGTGTAAAAGCATATCTTTACGTAATGTTTTCTATTTTGAACATATATATATAGTACGTTTTTTCAAATTCGCGAAATTTGTTTTTTATTGAAAGTTAAAATTGTTTGATTAACGTCTATATATAAATAATTTTATATAACTACAGTATAATACAAAAATTTATATTATTAGTATTTAAAATAATTGTTCATAATGTATGAGTCTAATTATATTTTTATTTTTTTTATACGAATATATTTTAAATACTAATATTGAAATTAAAAACACATTTAATTAATGAATACTTTTATTATATTTACAGTTTTTTAATTATTGAAAAAATTGTATTCTTTTCTATATATTTATAGAAAATATTTCCATATAAATAGTAAAATGTAACATGAACTTTTTATTATATTCTTTTATATGATATAAGAAATATCTATCTTTCCCATTGCCTATTGTTATAATATATAAATTCACATATTAGTCTGAACGGCGAGATGTTTTCTTTGAACGTGATGAAGATTCATAAGGAGAATGTCTGCGATATCTTCTACTGTGATTACGACTAGGCGATTTATGTGGACGATCATGTCTAGAACGATGTCTACTCCTTGATTGATCATTTCTTTCACTTCCTCGTTTAGATGTATGAGAAGATTTACTTCTTTGTTCTGTATCATTATGATGACTCGATTTAGGACTACTTCGATGAACTCTATCCTTCTTGTGAGTGTTCTCTTTTTCTGCTTCCTTCTTACTATTTTCGATCAATTTTTCATTAATTTGTGAACTAAAACCATCAACTGCATTATCTACTTTTTCTTTAGTTTGATCTTGTTGAAATTTTTGTAACTCGGGAAGTTTAATCATTTTCTTTTGAGCTTGTTTCCAATGTGGTGGTGTTAAACTTCTAGATCGACTATGCGATAATGAACGGTATCTACAAATTCCTCTTCCCTTGAAAACTCTTCCTCCTGTAGATTTTCTATAATTCTGTCGTCTATCTTGAGCATAGTACCTTTGATTAGCATTATTAGTTGGTCCAGCTCTATAAAGAAATTTATTGGCTGGTACCTCAGGTATTTCATCAGGATCTATTTTAGTTATTGAAACTAATGGATGTGGTAAATCATCTACTTTATTTTTTTTAGGCTCTGGAGCTTTAGAGCTTTCAACCTCAGTCCATTTCTTTTTCTTTGATTTTTTCTTTTTACTTTTCTCTGATTCACTGTCAGAACTAGATACACTCTTTTGTCTTTCCTTCTTTTTTGACTTATGTTTTGACTTTAATACAAGCTCTCCACAACTTACAACTTTTGCATCTTGCAAAGGTCTTGACATACGGTCCACAGGGAGTCCTTCAACGTGAGAAACAACATCTTGACCAGATATAACTTCTCCAAAAACTACGTGTATATTATCAAGATGCGGCGCAGGCTGAGTTGTTATAAAAAATTGAGAACCATTTGTATCTTTTCCTCGATTGGCCATTGATAATAGAAAAGGTTTATCATGTTTATAAGTAAAATTTTCATCTTTAAAAGTTCCACCATATATAGATTCACCACCTGTTCCATTTCCTACAGAAAAGTCTCCACCTTGTATCATAAAATTCTTAACAACCCTATGAAATATTATGCCTTTGTAATACAAAGGTTTATTAGTCGATAGGCCAAGACCCATTTCTCCAGTACATAATGCTCTAAAGTTTTCAGCTGTCTTTGGACAAACATCTGTGTATAGTTCAAAAATGATACGGCCAATGGGTAGGCCACCCACTTCAACATCAAAGTAAACTCTTGGTTTCATTTTCATTTTTTTTAAGTACTTTCAACCGATACTTTATTTTGTATATTAATAATTACATTTGTATTGCACAGAAGCAAATGATTATAACCTAAAATATTACTGTTTTACCGTACGGTATTTCAGCTGAAATAAATAGAAATTTCATGTTAAATTTTTTTCTGTACAACAAGTAACACTTTAAATTATAAGTCATGTTTCAAGAACATTTCTTAATTAACATGTATATACCGTAGATACACCAACCTTGCTTCTTAAAACTACTTATAAGTGGCGTTCATTTTCATTGTCGGACGTACATACTTACTAGTTGGTAAACAATGCACAAGATATGAAATTATAAGAATAAACTTTTAAATTTATAATTATCTGTAAGTACATTGACGAATGCTGTATTTTTATTTAATACGTCAAATTTTTTACAATCATAAAAATGAACACCTGTCAGTCACGGAATGTTTTGTATAGTTTTGTACTTATACTCCATTGTAAACTCCATGTTAGATATATAGATAGGTTTCTGTCTTCTGACTATATTTAGTTGTATAAGCAATACTTATTTAAATACTTTAAACAGCCATTTTTATTTTTAATTACATATTGTATCTTAATTAATAAAAAATTTCACGTATTATTACTTGAACTAAATTTAGTTGTACATAGATTAGGTTTGATTTGTATTACTGTACCTTATTTATTATTTATTTAGTTTCCGAATTATAAGTAGATCAAAACACAGAAATCTAACTATTTCTTTAAAAACCAAAAAAAAATTTAAACAAATTCGCACATGATACATATATATATATATATAAATAGCTAATAAAAACAGTTTTTTAAAATTATTTATTTTAATACTTATTTTATAATTACATATAATTGTAATAAACAAATTTCTTTATACTTTTTATTTTACTTTAACACAACAGTATTTATAATGTATCATATTTTAAATGCAATAAACGATTTTTTACATCATTCAATAAATATCTAAATTTAGTAATATACAAAAAAATTTGTTTTATTAATATTTCGTGATTTTTTATACAAATCAAAAATGTAGGTTTTCTGTATAAAGTTTACAAACAACAATATTGTTTTTTTTATTACGACTGCAGTTTTTAATTCAATTAATTTAAAAAAAAAATTTAAAAACTTGGCCTATAATGACATAAAAAAATAAAAAGTTTGAATTTTACCATGAACAATTATTATTTCGACTAATTAAAGGCTGGAACGAGTAATCGATCAACTCGATGGTTGTCTATCGTATTTTGTTTTCTCGATCTTTATATACATATAAATGTATATATCGAATTGATATACATAGTTATACAACCACAGCAATGTAATAATTTCACTATACACCAACAGTACAGAGTATAGTATAGGCAGCATTTTTTCATTTACGTATATATATGTATACACATACACATACATACACACACACACACATACACACACGCACGCACATATATATACCTATAAATTATATACTGTGCGCCATTGTATATCTTTCTTGCGCATATGTATAACACAAGCTGTGTGAGCGAGTAATCTAAACGGAGACTCGAGTCAGAATAAGTCCTATATACTTGTTAAGTGGAGAAATTTCTCGATACACGTAGAAAAGTAAAAGACGCTCGCTGGAATTAAAGTATTCTTAAAGTAAAGAAAATTATTTTTCCGAAAGAGTAAAGAAAGCGTAAGAGAAAGGTACGAAAGTCATGTCGCTCTTCGGTTTCTTGATGGGCGATTTTGAAGAAGATCCGTATTTTGGGTAAGTTCATTTGGCTATTATATTTATATTACACTTTTTTATTGAATTTCACGTTATGTTAAGCTATATGCGTCTTACAAACGATGCCATTAAAATAGGTACTTAATAATAATTACACAATTTCCATAATACACGTTTCAACAAATAACTGATTGTTTCTATTGTAGTTATCATAATTTGTGATTACATATAAGATTACAAAAAAATTATGGACAAATAAATACTTTAGTTACAATAAGTATCATAATTATTTAATACCATATGTAAATGTAGATCTCATATGCAATCGATGCAACGAATGAATAGCATGATGAACTCTGTGTTTGCCGACCCTTTTGGTTTGATGGGTCCCCCGGCTTTAATGGATCATCCTCAGAATGCAATTGCTCCAATGGGGGGGATGCAAATGATGCCATTTGGATTCCCTCCTATGCCTTCGTTATCAATGGGACGTATGTTCTCCGACATGGTAAGATGTAATACATTTCATTTGCAAACAATTTTGAAATAACATTTAATGTAATACTTATTAAGCATTGATCATCATTAACAAAAATATGTGCAAATCTAACAAATTTTATTACATTGTATACTAAAAATATGTTACAAAATAATACAATAATTTTGTTATAGCATTATATTTATTGATTAATTGAATTTATTTCAGTAACCTCTCATGTGAAACTTACAAAAATTTACAAGTTATTGATTTTCTTTTATTATTACTTCAAAATATTTATTTATTTAATTTTTCAATTTTATAATTATATATATAAATGATTTTAAATTATTATACAAAGTAATTATTAAAAGTAATTCTCTTATAAAAAGAAAAAAATGTGGAATGTAAAATTTGTTCTGTTGGGAGGTTATTTCACATAAGAATTATAATAAATTATTACATTTTTGTGTAGGAAAATATGAGCCAAAATCCAAACGGTCACTATTTTACTAGCAGTTCTATTATGACAATGACTAGTTCACCTGATGGACGACCACAAGTTTATCAAGAATCTATGTCAACTCGTACTGCACCTGGAGGTATTAAAGAAACTAAAAAGACTGTTAGTGATTCACGTACTGGTACTCGAAAAATGGCAATTGGACATCATATAGGAGAAAGAGCACATATTCTTGAACGTGAACAAAATGTGCATAGTGGAGATCAAGAGGAACATCAAGAATTTATTAATCTTGAAGAAGGTAAACTATTAATATTTATATTAATCATGCATATTAAATTCAACATATGTTTAACAAGAGAAAATGTAAATAACTAATAATTATTTGCAATATTTAGATGAAGCTGATTCATTTAACAAAGAATGGGAGTCACGAGTCAAACACTCAATGGGAGCAATTGGAAATTCTTATAGATCACATAATCCTTACAATAGAGGGCAACAAGAAAATAGACCATTAGCTTTACCTAGTACAGTACCACCAACGAGGTTAGTAAAAAAGAAGTTATACAGTTAAATAAAATGCATGAGGTTAAATTAATTTTATATGAATTTTTATATAAATTAGCTATGTAATAGTTTATTGGCACATGCACGATGACACATTAATCTATGAGCATTAAAAGAGTATAAATTATAATTGTTATTAAAGTGATTGAACACTTAAAGTTTTTGAAAAATAAACAATCAATTTTTTGTATTACTATATCTTCTGCTATTGTTTGAGATGTCATAATTGATTCAGTAGAAAAACAATAATATATCATTCTTCAAATTAATTTTACATTCATGTATTGAAATTTTATTTTCTTGTGACAAGCATGTACAGATGTCTAGTAGTATAGTGATAATAATATATATTTTATTTAAAACCTATCTGTTTTAAATTTGTAAAATTTTTAGTAAAAAGTTATAATACAATTTAGAATTTACATAAAATTTTTTTTTAGAATATATATATAGGTAATTTATCTTTTTGTTACATGCATTATTTTCGAAAATAATAATTTTGTAATTAGTATGTGCTAAACAAATGCATGTTTCTATTGCAAGTGTTATCAGAATAGATGTTATGAGCACTGTAATTAAATGTTTCAATAATTTAAATGCAAGTATTAATATACTAAATTTTGTATTTACATTATTGACTGCATATTCTTATTTTATGCTTTGTACAAGTCTTTTGTTTCTATTATTATATTATTCTTTTTTTTATTTACAACCTTGGAAATGGTTATGGTAAAAAAGTAGTGGGCACATTAATACTCATGCAAGAAAAATAGCAACACCCAGACGTACATTAAGACCTGGAGGTTCTTCCAAAATGCCTAATGCAACAACGTCACGGTAAGTTATCTAGCTCTGCATGAAGTTGTTTTCATATTTAATTTAAATTGTAATATAACGTTATTTATAGCATAGTTTTATAGTTTCATGCTTTATGCTATTCACATAAATATAATGTTTTCTGTACATAGTTTTCAGCTTAATGCTATATGCATATTATAAAAACGTCGATAGTGTTACTGTTTCATATGATTCTATCTCTTCATTCTTCATCAACGTTTCTTATTTTATGGGTATTGAATGACATTTAGAGTGATGATTATTAAGATTAATTTAAAGAATACTTTATATGTATTAATTGCAATACTTATTGCATTTTTCAATATTTTACATACAGTAATCTTATTGTAAGTAACATATTATTATTTTAACATGTCATGTTCTATTTTGATTAATCAATGTGTTAATTTAAAAGACCTAATTTATAAATTATGTAATAGCTATGGTCTACTTTTAATGTATACTAATTATTTTAACACAACGCAATTTTCCATAATTCTATCGCTTAATCACATAGACATATATTTCATTATTAATATTTAGGTGCATTATTAATAAAATATTTAAGAAGTTTAATAGAATTATTAAATCATAGTAATAAAAAATGAAAGAAAACAGTAACCAGTTCAATTGAAAATTATATTATTTTTCTTTTGCCTTATTAAAACTCATTTAGATAAGAACATAGAAAATTTGTAATTACGTGTACACTAGTATATGAATATATTATTATTTTGGTGCAGTTTTTCAATATAATTTCATGAATATTATCCAATAATTAGGTCTGTAATTTACTAGGAAATTTATAAAATAAATTTTTATTACTATTAAAATTTAACATGATACTGCATTTTACAGCACAATATATTGGACTGTGCAAATGAAAAAGTATTAATACAAATAATTTTTTACTTATAATAAATAAAAAATTAAGTAACAATTAATATATTAAAAAATACTTTGAATTAATTAAAAATAATAAGGATGGAATCGACAACTGGTATGGAATATCTTGTTTTGTATGTATTGCAGGTACAGCCACAAATAATTACATGTAAAAAGCATAGTACGCGGTGACGCTTGCGCATCGTAAGTACTTGCATTTTGTTCACTAATTTTTTGTAATGTACTTTTTACCCATAATATAATAATTATATACATATAAAACTATCCTGTTTTACAAAATGTACCATGCCAGCATAACAAGAACTTATTTTTTCTTAGCAACTTGAGGGTGTAACTTAAATATTACTTTTGTATTTTTAATATGTTACGATTTAATACAAATACATACAAAAAGAATATTTTTACATATTGAACAACCATAAGTTTGGCTAGTTTTAAAATATTTATGAGTTTGTAAGTTAGCAACAACTATATAACAATGTGTTATACTTTATACAAAATCAATTATTTTTATTAAATATGTTAGGAGTGTCTAACATTTTATTAATAATGTGGTTTCTTTTACCTCAGTCTATATTTATTATAGGCCAGTTCTTACATATATTTTATTTCTGTCCACTAAAATTAATTGATTTAACCTACATCATAAAACGCAAAGCTTAAATATATTCTTTTAATTGTTTTTGAATTTTTTCTCAAACAATTTGAATAAACTAACCAATTTATCTAATCATTTAACAAATCAACACTAACATACAATAATAACAATGTTGCTTCTTTGGTGGTTTATAATTGAATAGTACTGATCTTTCAACGTTGAATAAAGTTGAATAAATATAAGGATAATGAAAATTATATGATTACTAAATTTATGTATTTCTTTTATCTACAAATATATTTAGTATTGTGGATAATATGGAACCAATAATCAACAAAAAAGTGACACCCTGAACCTGCTAATTTTAGTATTTTTAAAATATTTTTAACTTTAAAAAACATTATTCTAAATGTAAGCTACTCTATAAATACTATTATTAATACTAAATGTTACCTTGTGGATAACTGTAGTTTATACAACTTACAAATGAAACTTACATAATTTTGTGTTTAAAGATTTGGCGAGAGTAGCAGCAATACCAGTACCAGTACCAGTACCAGTACCAATACCAATACCAATACCAACACCAATATCAATACCAGTACTAGTACCAGTACCAGTACAAGCTCAATGCCTAGAAACAGTAAAAGTCCAGAGGTGGGTCAGAATCTAAGTACAACAAGCCGGAAACGCGAACACAGTCCAAATTTTGAAGACGGTGGTGGTGGAAAACGTCTGTCATCGTCGTCAGTACCAGAGATTACAACTCTTGACGATTAGACACAAGAAAGCGTCTTTGCTTATGAACATTTTTCTCCTCGTAGAATCTTCTTTCTTAATTATTAATTTCTATATTGTGAAAAGAAAACTTTCTACACTAGCGATTTAAGTTTATTATGTAACTAATGTCAGTATGGATATGGTTATAAAGACTTAAGAGGGTACGGTTTTATTTCCTACTAGGTAGGTGTTTACGTACTTGGTTGTACCAAGCTCGTCTCTTATAGTTAGTTCACTTTTATGAATAATTTTAGTACAAGTGTCACCATATATAAGTACTGTAATATTTTAAAACGCTTGAGTAGAAAGTTCATTATATTAATTATATCTTAGAAAACCGCTCCAATAATTGCAACATTGAATTTATGTATATCAAATAGGCTATTAATTTTTAAAGATTCTACGTATTTTCCAAAAAGTTACAAGGCGACTGTAGTTTTAAATATAAATATTATAAAGTATAAATATTGCCAATTCCAAAATGAAATGTAACAGTAAATACAATCTTAAACAATAATATTCTTCGGATATTATTGAGCATGCTCATGTTTTATTTCCTTGTTTTTGGAAATTTTCGACTGCAATTTCTTAAATGTTGTTTATATCAATATATTATGAGTTATATTAAGTTTCGCAAGCGAAGTAATTTGACGCGATTCGCATCGAGTGTATGGAAAAGTGAGTATGTTTGGTTTCAAAGTTTCGCAAGCGATTCACAAGTTTAACATACTTTTTTCATTCTCATTAAACCAATAGTTATAAATGTAGTAAAGGAATAATTATAATTATGAATGTGAATATATAATCGATTATGTAATTTATAAAGGTACAATAAAGTAAAGTAAAATATGAAGTTTAAGAAGATTATTTATCCAATAAATAGATGGGATTAGGATTTGGTAATATTGAAAAGAATAACCAGTGATTTTATTTTTTCTTTTTATAATTTATTAAAATAAAATTTATAGAATAACTTTGAATTAATAAAAGCATACATATAAACCTTGAAAAAATTTCAAATATTATTACTCAGTTAAAAACTAATAAAAAAAGATTGAAATTAAGCAAATTTGAAAGTCTATTCAAGTCTTAAGTAAACTATCGTCCATTGTGTCTACTAGTTTTTTATTTTACAAAGATGAAATCAAATGTCTAAATATAATAATTCAAATTATAAAGTGATTTAGCACGCATTCCCTTGTACCAGTGTCAAAAATTGAATTAAAAAGAAAAAAACCAAAAACCTTAATAAATAATAAAAAATAAAAATAAGAGGAAAGCTAGCAAAGAAAAGATAAGGCATGACAATGTTTTCTTTACACCCAATTGGGTGTGTAAACGTGTGTTAATTATCTTTCGCCAAGCTGTTGATTTTAGCGTTGATAGCAAGTAGCTGTTTTGTGAACGACATGTCATTCATAACTGTCGCCAGTGCGGAAAGCAGTCCTTCCAAGTTTTCTTGCAATATACCCATCTGTCTCGCACATTCCCCAATAATTTCTTTTTCTTCATTGTCAAGCTCGATCTGTAATAGAATTATACAATCATGAATTTAATTCTATCGCACATAAAATATGTAAAAATGTGCAAATACCAATAATAGTTAGTTATAGACAATGTATTTACCTTCTTAAGGTCCGAAAATTTGCTAAATGCTATTTTCATCCTCTTTTTTCCCCGGTTTGTTTGATAAAAGATGTTAAATGCCGGCGAGTCTAGAGTAAGTTGGAAATAAATCCCCGCTATCAGATGTCCCTTGGAGTCCCTGGCCAGTAAACTCCTATAGTTATAGACCAAATTTCGGCGTTCAGTAACGTCGATGGCAGTTAGGTATGGCCTTGCCACATAGATGAGAGCTACCTGAGTACGCTCTAAGGCACTGGGACGAGTTTTCCTCTCGTGCCACTCGACGTAGTCGGGATCTTTCTGGCACAGTGTGTAATTGTACTCCTTTTTCCCCTCTGGCTCGTCACTTTGGGTGAACCAGCCTGTATGGGGATACATCTTGTCTGCCATAACGGTGATGACTCGTGCGACGTGGTAACCCGGATCGAGGAGCATAATACCACGACGCTTGTTGATCTCGATTTTCAGGCAGACGAGGACGTGCTCCTTTTCACCGCTGTCGGCAGCTGGCGGGCCACCGACATAGCCGGCGATATCGCCGATGGTCTCCTCGCAGGAAACTAGATAAAGGCCACTCGCTAAACCAGGGAACTTCTTGTTCAGGCCACATAAACGGCGTAGTAGCTCGAACCCGAGACCGACGCATGTGTGACGCTCATTGACAATGAGGGGTTGGTACTTGCGGTAAAACTGTTCCAAACTGCTTTCTCCGCTCTTCTTGAAATCTCTGTAAAATCTATTGAAGCAGGTAAATTCATTATTCCAATTCAATTAATATGTGTAAATAAGTATTATACTTTATTCCGTTTCCAATTTAATAATAAAATTTGCAAGCAATTTTTATATTTTACATTCTTTAGTTATTTGTATAATAAATAATATAAGAATTTCAATTGAAACATCACGAATTAACGTTTGTTTTAATGCAATTATCACGTTTGTATGCAAATTCTAAAAAAAAATGGTAAATAAATAGTGTAAATGATAAACATATAAAATTATAAAATAAACCAACCCATAGTAAATATTGAATTAAAAGTTTAATAAACAAATAAATATATAATTAATGGAAATGTACCGTGATAAAGAAGGAATCTACTTAATCGCCTGACCTTAATATTGTCTTTCCATCTGGATATAAATTATGTGATTTGTTATAGAGGTTAGATACCCGATATAGGCGATATATAACGTTAAAAGAAAGAAAGTCAAATCGATTAAATTAGATAATGGGTAATCTGAAGTTAGATGGCGATATAATTAGATTGGATAGATACCTCAAGACATTGTCGATCGTGTCGTAACGACGCTCGCGGAGCAATCGCTGAGTTTCAAGTTCAACGCTGCTTGCTAGTTCCTCATACTGTTCAACCGTGTCGACGGTCAGGGTCGGAGACTCGTAGTGGCCCCATACTGGCAGGGGTAGCGGTGCACCCCTGATCCAGGGACCGCGTGCCTGCCCCTGCGGCTGGCACCACACATCTGCCTGTTCGAGTCAACTCGGCCATTCGCTGCCCCATCGGCCAACCGTTGGCACATAGCCATGCTCGTCCCTGCAGCTGCTTATTGGCTCCACAGGGCTCTCACCGTCTTTTCTACTCTTCTCTCGCTCTATAAAAAAAATGAACCCACCCCCGCGAATTAACGTTAATGCCAAATAAGCATATAGTAATGACGGGACGAGTGCACACGCGCACCACGTGCAAAAGTTTACGTAACGCCGTGAACTTTTTTTAACAATACTGCGCAGCGGCTACGAGCTCCAAGATCGCTCTATCGCACTACGTGTTCGCGTAGGCTTACTTCGTTCAACAAAGTGACGAGCTTGGGTTGCCTGGGTACGCAGGTATTGTCGTAAACGTAGTACTCGATACAATGTAGAGTATACTCACCCATACAATGAGCGCACCAATCAAATAAAAACGTTTCCTCCTTCGTGTAGCTTTGCTCAGCTGTATACGGGTCCGAAGTCCAAGCAGAACTGAGCCAAGGAGGCGCGAGCGCAGCTTATGTAGACGCGGCGTCCGTCACCCCCACCAATCTTTCTATATACCTATACATGTATAGAACGACGCCGATCTCCGAACGCTCCCCCGCTCTCTCTCGTTCACTCCCAAGAATCAAAAATTCTCTTGGATGTATATACGCACCCATCACGTATACATTCACCCAGACCAAATTATCGGGGAAACACGTGAATCACTAGTATATACATCATCAGCAACTGCATATATATATAAACAAAACGCGGATTAAAAATTTACATCCGATCTATCAGCTGACTCTTCAAAGTAAAATACATTTTAATACCGCACGCCGCGTACTCTCAACTCTCAAGGTCGTTCGTAATTTTTTCCATGGAAAATCCCTTTCCTTTTCGTTCTCTCCGACTCCCCTATTTTCTTTCTACGTTATATTTTACGCATTTTCCATGCGTGCGAGCGTGCGTGCGCGCGCGTGCGGATGTTATGACAAATACCGCCGCCTTTCTATACATATATATATATATCCATACTATATACGTATAACACGCACACGCACATATACGTATTCAAGTTAAATGACAGCGTCGGATGACACATACATGCGCAACAAAGATAAATTTATTTTGCCTTTCAATCACCGTGTTGGTGTGTATTAATACTTACTTTTGACTTAACTGTTTAACTTCGATTTTTTTAAGATTTCGTTTTCAAATAAGTATACCTATACATATACATGTATATATACAAATATGTAAGAACGAAAGCTTTATCGCTCACGCGTCGTCTGATTCTCTTATTGCGCCGCAAATTTATATCCCGATAAGAAATGAAACTTCGTCCTTTGTTTCTCAACGTGTTTATTTCTTACACAAGTACTACTTTTTTACTCTCTTATTTTTCTAATAAACACTTAGATGCGATCGATTGAAACATTCCTTTTGATGGTGATTTCAACGTAAATTTTTTGTTTATACGTGCCTGCGTTGTTTTTCATTACAGGCACCGTTACACCTATTTTTTATTTATTTTTTATTAAAATAGTTCAATTTGTTGCTTTTATTTATTGATTCCTGTACGTCAAAAGTGTTAAGTAAATTTTATTGATCGTTCGTTTTTCGAAGGTAGATCATTATAAAACCTTTTAAAATCTATAATTTTTTATTTTGCTTATGTAGTACACATATATACATTGAATAAGTTATTTATTTTACACAATAGTACGTGTAACAATAATACGAGCAATTATTTCTATATCTGCGACAGAAAATCGCACTCGACCTTTGTCAAATATTAATATTGAATTCGCATATATAAATTAACTACAACCAACCCGAGTTTTTTTTTCATATGTCTATTATAACGATATATACAAAAAAAGAAAACTAATTATCTGTACCCAAGTGACCTTTACAGATGAAAAAAAAGAAACTTTAAAATAAATCCATCTCCCGTACGTTAAACCTTGAGATTCATACTAAAATCGTACAATCGAATTACGTTGTTTCTGAGATACTCGTATACATCAGCAACGAGCTCCGCATTTATTTATAATCTCAATATATACACGGAATTTCTGGGATTTTGAAAGTATACGCTTCAACTACATGTACGTATAAATCGTCAAACTCTTTCTCGAGCATTATATTAAGCAATAGCTATATAGGTATATAGGTATATATGCACGTTATAAAAATATTTTACAATGAATGAATCGAGCTTCATATATATAGGTATAAGTATATATATAGGACTACATCCAATTTACGCATTGGTACTATATAGATACGTATCAGCAAGGAATATTTTTTTCAATCACAGCGCAATCGCAATCACGATTATTCAATTTTCTATGCAAATTGCGTCACTTTTTTTCTTCATAAATAGGTAACATACATCTATAATTATATGAGAAATATATAATGTTCGTGTAATAATATAAAATTGCAATATAATGTGTGCATAATATTTGAAAATGCACGGTGAAATATTATTGTCAAGCGTGCCAATTCTTTTTTTGCATTTGTTTAAAACGACGAGAGCAGCTGGTAATGTATAAAAATGAATCTTGTATACCAGTAAAATTTCACTTCCTGATACACGTTATACGTATATACCGCGTTATATTTTAGCCTTCGGAAAGTGGGTTCTTTCTTTCACTCGTTTAAAAGGTTACACAAAATGCCGTTATATACCGTACACTAGCTTAAAATGTGAAATACTTACTAAATACCAATATAAATATACTATAAACTAAGATTCTTTAAGTTCAAGTGATTATTTTATAAAAAATACACAATTAACGTTATTTGCATTGCTTAAAAAAAATTTCATATTAATCGTATATATTGTTTATTATACTCTTCACACACACCTATATAATATATCGTAATTGATATACCTATATACATGTATAAGAAAATATAAATTATCGCACACTTGCAATTTTCCGGAATTATCGAGAACAGACGGAAGTTTTTAATGCTATATAATTTAACCGGTTCGAACAGTTGCACATATGTTGACTCAATTGTTAACGTATTCAGCCAAATCTTGTGCTTCTAATATTAAATGCAATTCAATTTGGTTAAGAAATCATCAGATTTTAATAATAAGTAAGTATTTTTACTTCATTCGTTTTGCCTCGTAATTTAGCAAAAGTATGAATTTCTTTTCGATTCTTTTACGTATATTTTTCACGTGTTTGTTTTACACGTATATACTTGGAACGGAATTACACGTAATATTTTACGTATTATTTCACGTGTATATATCACGTGTTTTTTTTTAAGGGTATATACAAGAGGTTTTAAACGTTTGTGCAAACGATATTCTTAATATAGTGATGTCGTTCAAATATCATTGTAAAGAAATAATATCTTATTTGTACGATAAATAAAAACGTTCAATATCAAGGTTTCTAATCAAATGCACACTTTTTGCAATAATTCTTTTTATCTAATGTTATTTTAAAGAATAACGTGCAACTTTACACGCAGCAACAATTATAGATTATTTAAAAATATACAAAAAGTTTATTTCGTCCAACACTTTATTGTTCATTACGTCAATACAACGCGAATTTAGTTGCATCTTAATTTATTTGCATCTAAAAATGATAGGATATTTTTACGCGACAGAATGATTTATTCTACACTCATTTACAATTGAATATATAGAAAGGTAGATTTTGCGCATCACGTTGTTTATTATACATTTTAATTTGCGCATGTAATTTTCACGTGCATATCGCCATGTAATTATTAAGATAAAACAGTTAAAATATTTTTAATATAAGAATTAACCAATGATCGTTAAATAGTGGGTATACGTGCATGTATGGTTTAGGTATGCTATACGTTCAAATTCAGTTTTTCAAGTTTAGTTCTTATACACGGAGAGAAAAATTTTAGTAAATTTTACTAAACTATTCGTAAATATTACTAAATTTTCATTAACGCGGTATAACAGAGTGACGAAATCCAAGAAATAACTAAACTTATTGTCAATTTTTACTGAACTTTCTATGAATTTCTATTGAAAGTCTACTAATTTGTTACTAAAAGTTCAGTCATTTTTTGCTTTTTAGCAGTCTCCTACCCTGTTAGTGAAAGTTTAGTAAAATTCACTAATCTCTCCGTGTATAGAATCGAATATTATAAAACGATAATAAAATATATATTTTATTAAAAAATACGATGAAAATTTGGTAAAAAAAATACGGGAGATTAGAATGTGTATATATAAAGTAGGAAACATAATCGGACGATCGCCGATCCATATTAGCTTGAACAATGTGTTCTACATAAAACTATGTGTGGTATATAACAAGGGCCTTAATAATAACTTAATCGAACTGAAAGCGGGAGGTACTCCAAGGGCGAAGGTTCCGACTGCACGATCGGTCTAATCAACGATCTTAATGATTCTCGCGTTCGATCCAATATATATGTGTATGTAGAAATATGTGTGCGAGAGATTCAACCAGAATATTCATTATCAACTCTTATCAATATCAATAATATGTAATACACCTACAACGTATAAGTGTAGCATAAATTATAATGGTGTAATAATTAATGATCATTATTATAATAAGAATTATATTATATATTCTCATATTCGTCTATACTTAAACGGGTGATTACTATTTTTAGGAAATGTAATGGTCGATCAATATAAAAATTTCCCTCGCTAATCTTTTCCTATCGTAAAACCTCCGTCTGACTGATGTCGAGGGAATTTACGCGCGTGTGTATAGTGGGGGAGACTTTCCGAGACCGGCTATTAGTTATCTTTTTTTTGACGTCATCGCATTATATACATGGAGCTCACGTTGAAATTGTATTTAATTCTCTTTCTGTATAGGCATATTGTACATGCAGGAGTAAACAATTTATTTTTTATTTAATGTACTTGTTAGAATCACGTTTCAATCAATTTTTCGTTTGTTAATTTTTCTATATGGTTTGCATATAATCGTCGATGTAGATTGTACTATTTCTTATCGTTAAGTAGCTATATATATATATATATATATATGTTTAATTAATACATAGTAAATACAATGTGAGAGGAAAAATAATATGTCTTTAAAAAATAAAATTTTATAATTAAATAAAAGATCGAAAATACTATTTTAATTATATGGAATGTGTGAATAAATATTATTTGTTTCAATTATATACGGGCTTGTCGAAAACAAGGTTTATGATTCAAAACAAAACAATATCGTCACATATTTTATTAGTCAGTAGATTAGAGTGGTCTTTTCGTCATGGAAAAACAATTATGTTTTGTTCAAAATCAAGAAAATTAACTAATATTTTCTACGTATAAAACACCTACTTATAGTAAAATTTATTTTGTGTTTTATCTAGTCTGTGAGGAAACAAATAGTAAAAACATTATATAAGTTAATGAAGATAATCTTAAAATAATTGTTAATTTATAATACTTATATATAATTTATTCATATTGATGAAGAAAATTATTTTTTATTTTTTAGATTTATCTTATTTTGGTGAGAAAGCTCATTAATTGCTTGTAGATAATTATTTTTATCATATTATCATACCCAAAATAAAAATCTTATTTTACGATAATCTGTATTTTATTAAGTATCTTTCTCACATCTACGAAATAAATTTTTCTATAAACCATTTGTCTTTTTATATAATACTAGTATATGCAAAATATTTCTTTAATACGCTCGATTGAAAATGATTATGTAATTATTACATTAAAGCTGCCAATTATTATGTTCAATTTACAATAGGAAAAACACGTTCCAAAGAATCATTACAAACCTATTATCTATTAAATGATGAACGAAATTGTTATGTCATTATACTAGCACAATATTACATATATATTGACACGAAAATGATTACGAAATTGTTATCAGAACAAATTATGCCCTGAAAATTAATAAGTAAGTAACTCTCACTTTGTTTTGATGTTGTGTATGATGTAAAAATATGTACGTTGTGTTCGTTGCACTGATAAGAAAACTGCTAATTTTTTAACATATAAATTATCATTACACAACGATTTGTAATGCGTCATATATATGCTTACCTGATACAAGTTTCGTAGACTACTTAAGTTTTTGAGTATAAAAAAAGAGAAAAATCAAGCACATTCGAGAAAAAAATGTATTATTTCTTATCGATTTAGCGTACTTTTGATATAAACATCAAATATTAAAATAATCAAGTTAAATTCATACATATTATATATTTAATGTAGGAATATTATAATATTCATTTATTACGTTACACAGTAATATTATTATACAAAAATCAATCCAAAGATTCGTAAAACCTATTAAATAATTAAATTATACTTTTGTAATCGCAATCAATTTCTCTCATCGCACACACACACACACACACATTTTATATATATATATATATATATATATATATATATATATATATATATATATATATATATATATATGTACGCATATACATATACATATATAATAAGGACAATATATGCACCAAAATTAAAAATATTCTATATTCTAAAATTTTTAGAAATATAATTTATTGCTTCTACGCATCATCACCTATACGAATCATTTATCTTATTATTCAATTTTCTATACAGATTTTATGAAAAATCTCATTTGATTGACACACACATTGAAACAGCTGTTTTGTGCACAGCGCAGGGGGCAGTATAGCATTATAATATATATCTATACATACATTCTTCACTGAATTATGTACTATAACGAATTCGTCATCATCATGTGACGATGAAAAAGAAAGAGAGAGTGACAGAGATAAGAGAGAGAGAGAGAGACATACCTTGCGCGTGCAAGTTGTCGCAATAGTGATGGCGGAGGGCGAAAATTCTCTTTAACCTCTTCGGCTTTCGTGACTGTAGGTAACATGATACAAATTTCACCTTTATTTATTGCTTGTCAGTGATTTCTTTTAACAGTGTAGCATAGTATAATACTTATAGTTTTTATTATTTTTAGGTCTGTACATATACTTTCTATGGATTTAAGAAAATGACATCTTGCAATATTGCAATTAACAAAAAAAAGACAATGGATAATAATTGGCAAATTTTTTAATTATTTGATTGCAATGGCTATGGAAATATGATACAATTAAAAATATTAATATTTGACATTTTATAAAAATCTATAAAAGATTATATTTATATATATGTATAAAGAATGGATGTTCCTTTAAATAATAACACATCTCCTATAGATAGTTTATATCTTGCGTTAGTACAATGTTTTGCTATTATTTTATGTGGGTAAGTTATTTGTTGTTACAACATTTATTATGTAACTTAATATTTAGTATTTGGATATAGATAAGATTTTTCATTTTAGCTATATCGCTGGAAGACTGGAAGTCATTACAAAAGCAGAGGCGAATGGTTTAAATACATTCGTTGGAACATTTTCTTTACCTGCTCTAATTTTTTTGTCAATGGCAAAACTTGATTTCTCTGTGGTTAATTGGAAATTTTTATTGGCAATTCTGATAGCTAAAAGTTTAGTCTTTTTTGTTGTTTTAATAGTTTCTATAATAAGCACAAAACCTTCTAACTTTGGACGTTCTGCTCTTTTTGCTATTTTTACAACACAAAGTAATGATTTTGCTATTGGTTATCCAATCAGTAAGTATTTAAGTTAATAAAGTGGTGTAATATATATGTAATATTTTTACAAATATTAATTTAAAAATATAATTTTTTTCAGTTAATGCATTATATAGCACAACTCATCCAGAATACTCTGCATACTTATATTTGTTAGCACCTATATCTTTAGTAATTTTAAATCCAATAGGATTTGTCTTTTTAGAAGTGGCCAAACGTCGTCAAGGGCAAGATAATTATTTAAATACTAATAATGCTGAAGTATTTAAATCAATTGCCAAAGGAATCGCATTAAATCCTGTACTTTTAATGACTGTATTAGGCATCATAGGAAATCTTATTTTTAGTCATAAGTTACCAGCTATTATTGAAGTGATTCTATCTGTGTTAGGAAATGCTTTTTCAGCTACTGCTCTTTTCTTACTTGGACTTATGATGGTTGGAAAAATTCACAAATTAAAAGGTGTTGCCCTAGTAATCCCTGGGATTCTCATTTCAATTAAACTATTAGTGCTTCCTCTTGTTATAAGAGAATCTGTAGTTTTCTTGAGTGCTGGGGAAAATACTTCAGATACATCTGACTTGAGCACATTTGGATTTCTTTATGGAACAATTCCTACTGCTCCAGCTCTCTTTATTTTTACCCTTCGTTACAATATTGATGTTGACTTAAATGCATCAGCAATGGTTGTATGCACATTTTTATCTGCACCACTTATGTTTATATCTGCAAAAGTTATTAATGCTGTTGGAAATGGTGTGCTTCCATCAGATTATGCTAAAGAGCTAAAAACTTTTTCACTGGACACAAGTGCAGCTTCGGTGGCTGCATGCGTTTGGTTACTGTTTTGTTTTCTTGGTATCAATAGGAAATACCTAACAAGCATAACACACAGATGTACATTTAATTTAATTTTAGCACAGGTATTTACAATTATTAATTAACATTACTCACTATAATTTTATTTAATTGATCATTTATTTATGTACTTATTTTTTAGTTAATAACTGGCGTTGGAGTTATTATTTGGACCAAATTAGATGCTACTAATTTTGGAACTCTTACATGGTAAAGTAAATAAAAATTAAACCATTTTTTTTAAATATTGACTATATGTAAAAACTTTATGCATTATTTTTTACATTTAAAATATTTATATATAATTGTATATTTTTACAGGTATATACAGTTTACTTTAATAACTGTTGGAGTTTATGCTAGTCGTTTCTGGACAGGAGCAATCGCAATAACACTTTTATTCTTAAGCTCTCAAACTATTGCTTTTGTTGAAAATTTAACTAAATGGTTCTTCATTGTATGTTGGGGGTATGTGCATATGTGTATAACCTGCAATTTTTGAAATGCAATATAAATTAAATTGATTTATTAATTTTAGGGTACCGTTTTCGACAGTAATATTATTGTGTTTGACAGTAGCACCAACTATTCCAGTAGACACTGATTTGAAAAATCCAAATTTTCAATTTGGAAGAGTCAATATAGCAGTGTCTATTCTTGTATTAGTTTTTTGTTTTTTTGGTAAGTGTATAGATTATTATGTAGTATTCTTTAAATAATTTGATTTAACAATATAGTTTTGAAAATGTTTCTCTTTAGTTACTGTTGGTTGTTTAATATTAAGACAGAGATATCAACGAAGAAACAGTGTAGTATCAACATACAATAATTTAATTCCAACTGTATCTGAAACAAATATAATGGCAACAGGAAGAAATGTAATAGATGTTGAAGATCTTGTATCGAACGCAAATGCATCAAATTCATCAGGGTAAAACGAATATTATTTTCTAAGTTAACGATAATATTGTTTGTTTATTTAACTGTCAATTGTTTTTAGGATTAATTTTAACACTGACTGTCCAAGTGGTTTATGTGGTACAGGAATTGATCATGAGTGTAACAGAGATTGTGATTCTGAAATTGAAAATGAAGTAGAAGGTGAAGATCCTCAAATTTTACGTCACCTTGTTCTGCTAATATTATTATTATGTTCTATCTTTATAGTAAGTTTGTTTCTTCAGTTTTAATTTTAATAAAGTTAGAAGTAATTTAATTCAAATAAACAAATATTAAATTTATTTTAGGGCCTAGCAATGTCAGTAGCTACATTGATTATGGAACAAATGACTGGAGTGTATACTGAACTTGCATTTTTGGATGTTGCCTTAGGTTTTGGTCAATCTCTAGTAGCATTTGCTATATTTGGTCTTGATCCTGGATTAGATAGATTGGGGTCTTGG
The DNA here is from genome assembly GCA_026168455.1 of Theocolax elegans. Taxonomy (NCBI): domain Eukaryota; kingdom Metazoa; phylum Arthropoda; class Insecta; order Hymenoptera; family Cerocephalidae; genus Theocolax; species Theocolax elegans. Next base: position 96,120,403 of record CM047425.1, read on the forward strand.
TTAAGAACTATCTTAAGAAAGTGGAGAATGGGTAATAATATATTACAAATATTTAATATAAATCTAAGTTATAAATGTATTTAATTACATTTTTGTCATTTTTTACTTTTCATATATTCTTAAACAGAAAAGGAACTTGAACTTCCTGATGAAGAATCATTAAGTTCAGAAGTGAAGGAATTCCGTGAACAATTTCGACGTTGTTACCTAGCCAAGTGTCAAGCTCGAATTGCCGCGTGTCGTAGGCATTTATTGCGAACCTACACTGGAGTTTTCACTGGCAGTGATCTAGTAAACTGGCTTTTAGAGGCTGGTGTTGCCAAAGACCGAGAAGAAGCGATATATTATGGTCGTTGTCTTTTAGACAGCAAAGTATTAAATCACATTGATGGAACTCAACATTTTCATGATCGAAATCTTTTGTATACGTTTCGCGGATAATCGGTTTCTTTCTTTTAAATATGATATATATTCATACATATGATTTATATGTATAGCTGAAAGTTATTTAAATTATTTTTCGTGAGCGCATTTTAAAGTAAGTTATGAAAGGAAAAATAGTTTGTTTTTTAAATTTTAAATTTTGTATATAAATCATATATATAATAATTTATGCTCTTGTATAATTCATTTTTTATGATTATTTTTTAAAAATGGCGTGAAATTTGTATATTTAAATCTCAATTTAATCTTGGTTTAGTTCCTATAGCTTTTAGTTACTCAGAAGTATTATTTGATTCTAGTAATTCAAAATTATTGAGTGATAAAAGAAGCGCAGGCGCTTACATTTATGCAAGTCGAGATACTTTCAAAAAAATAGAATGTATATATTTAACAGAAAAAGAAAGAACCACGACTTCAAATAGTAAATATTTTAATAAACTGTTTAATTCTAGACTAAGTAGTTAATTTTTAACAGTTCAGTTTATACAGATACTTATAACTATTTAAATAATGACAGATTTAATGACAAGCTAAAAGGTTAGTGATTTATAAATTCAAATAGTTTTTGTTACAAATACAAGAAAGAATATTTTGTTAAGAGGACAATAAGGATATTGTGGATGTACATTTGTAGAGCATAATAAATGCATGACAGAAGACTTATATGTAAAAATATCTTTTTATTTATACATCCAAATCATCATCTGGATCTTCTTCGTCTAAATCATCTGCATCATCAGGTACATAAATAATTTTAGATTCTCTTCCAGGATTACCTGGTAAAATGTAAGGTAAAGGTACACTTTCACGTTGTTTAATTTCACGTTCGTTCATTTCCATTCTAAAAGAAGCTTGTGGCATAAGTATTGTATCCACAGGTTTATGTGTGTTGGTATTTACATCTGAAATCTTTATACATTCTAAATTATAGGTGTCAACGTCCTGTTCAATTAATTCACTTGATCTAACAATACTACCACCAGGTTTTTTTTGAATAACAGAAACTTCATAATAAATTTTTGATTTATAAGCAGTTATTTTAGATTTTATTAATTTAATGTATATATTTCCTAAAGTTTCTATTCTAGGAATATTTTGATAAAAATTTCTTCTGTAAATACAAAACACTTGTGAGTTTTGGTATTGAAATAGTTTCTCCACTACTCTACAAGCACTACTAATTCCAATTTGTAGAGCTAATGTATTTAAACAGTCTAATACAATAATTGTATTTGATTGTTGTGTAATAAAATTAATTAATTTATCATACACATTAATTTCTTCACTTTCCAAATCTGCATTATAATAATCTTCTACATGTATGTTTTTTAAATCAGTGAACTTAAAATACTTATCCAAACAATATTTTGGTTTAGAAAATAATAAAATATTTACAGAACGATTTACATCTTTTTTACTTATTGTTTGGAGCCAAGCTATAATTAAATTTTCTGCATAAGTTACATCAACTCCTAAAATACAATAATTAATATAAAATGTATTACCAAAACTATAATTGTGTAATAAATAAAAAATTAAAAACGTATATTTAAAAATTTTATGTAGTGGTTTATATTCTCAATATAAGAGAAAATTATACGATATAAAAGAAGTAAGTAGATTTTGATTTATGTATTTGGAAAAAAAACAATAATAGATTGATAGGTTATGTTTACGTTCAATAACTCACCTTCATCCACAACAATAAATTTGTTATCGTCATTTAATGGGAGATTTAAAATTTGTGTCATTGTTGCACTTTATATTGTACAAATTGTATTATCTTTAATAATTTCTCGTACTCTTTAATATTCATATATATTATATTCCCGGCAACATAACCTATTATGACATGTGTATATATACATATATATATATATATATATATGAATATGTGGATTATAATTTATATGTAATATACGTTGTAATGTATATATATATATATTTATACAGTCGTACCCTATACAGATACTACACTGCAGGCTCACCATGCACGCACTACACTATCAATCACCAATATCACCATCACCAACCAAGAATTTTATTTACGCCACAGTCCGCAAGATGGATGTTAACTTTACTGCATTCTCATTTCTCCAGCACGGTTTTACATCTAACCGCCCTCTATTTTTATATTGAATCTCGGAAGCATCATGTAAATAAGAGCGAAATAAAATATTTTATAACATATTGCAGCTAGTCTGACAGTTGTTGTTAAGGAAAGTATTTATTGCTTTACGCGTGTAATACTTTCGGTAAACTTAAAAGGCAAAGTGTTCAGTTAATTATAGTAAGTATAGCATGCCGCAGGTGTTTCCTAACCCTATTGTTAATTCATGGCTCTTTCTTTTTAACAATATATCTTTCTAGATATTGTTTAATATAATTTTTAAATTATTATAAGTATTGTATTTCGATATAAATGTTAATTTGTTAAAATTTCTACTAAAAAATATTTTGTAATAAAATGTGATAAGCATGGTGTCATTAAAATTGAGAGTGTGTACATATATATGTGTGTGTGTGTGCATATATGCATATCACTTAATATCTAATCATAAATATAACTTTTCTTTTCAATGATAGATTGTCTTTCTATTTTGTAGATATGCATCTGTATTAAGAAATTATTAAATTCTGGATTGCAAGTGGATTAGCTGTCATCAAAAAGATGACAAGTACACTTGTTCAACAATTTGTTCAACGACTTAAATCAAAACATGAAGACGTTAGAAATAAAGCGGCTAGGGAGCTTTGTCTTTATGTTAAGACAGAGTTACGCGAAGCCACGCAAGAAGAAATTACAGTCTTTATGGATGAATTTAATCATCACATCTTTGAAATGGTCTCTGGTTCGGATATAAATGAAAAAAAAGGTGGAATATTGGCAATTGTATGTCTAATTGGTGCTGATGTAGGAAATATTAACACTCGAACCATTAGATTTGCTAATTACTTACGCAATTTACTACCTTCCAATGATGTTGGCGTTATGGAATTAGCTGCAAAGACAGTTGGAAAACTAGCCTTGGTATCTGGTACATTTACTGCTGAATATGTAGAATTTGAAGTGAAAAGAGCATTTGAATGGTTGAGTAGCGATAGGCATGAGAACAAAAGACATGCTGCAGTCCTTGTTCTAAAGGAGTTAGCAGTTTCCATGCCAACTTATTTCTTCCAGCAGGTAACACAATTTTTCGAGCTTATATTTAATGCTGTACGTGACCCAAAACCAGTTATTCGAGAAGGTGCTGTAGAAGCTTTACGTGCAGCTTTGATAGTTACTGCGCAGCGTGAAACTGCGAAGCAGATGCATAAATCTCAGTGGTATAAACAATGTTATGATGAAATTGTGGCTGGATTTGAAGATGTTTATAGCAGAGAAAAAGGCTTTAATAAAGATGACAGAATTCATGGTTCTTTGTTGGTACTAAATGAGCTATTACGTTGTAGTAATTTACAATGGGAAAGACTATACGAGGATTTAATGGAACGTTTAAATTGTTCAAACCAGACCAATGAAAATGACATTTTATCCTTAATGCCACGACTGAAAACTAGTATAGTTTCAAAATGGTCTGCATCTCCTCAAAGTTCCACAAATGTACATCATAGTTTAACACCAGTTCACGAGTCAGCAGCCTGCCGCAGTCTAATGCTAGAAAAACTTGATGATATCAATAGCGACATAATCAATCAACGACATTGTCGTAACGCACACATTCAAAACTCCCTTATGACGTTATTGCCACGACTGGCAGCTTTTAATAAAGAAAAATTTGTTGCTGATAATTTAAGAGAATGTATGAACTATCTACTTATGAGTTTACGAGGAAGAGAAAAAGACCGCGCAGCAGCATTCACAACAATTGGGCTGATTGCTGTTGCTGTCGATGAGGCAATCAAGCCTTACCTTCCTAAAATCATGGAGGTGATCAAGAGCTCGTTGCCTTCTAAAGAGACTCCAAATAAAAAAAGAGGTGCAGTACTCGAACCTGCAGTTTTCGTTTGTATTACATTACTTGGTCATGCAGTCAAACAAACTATCACTAGTGATGTAAAGGACCTTTTGGAACCTATGCTAGCTACTGGCTTATCTCCTATATTAACGACTTCACTTCGAGAATTGGCACATAGTGTACCCGCTCTTAAACCAGATATTTCTCAGGGATTGTTACGAATGTTATCACAGGTACATTTTAAATTTTATCAAATAATCCAAAGCCATTTTAAAGAGTTAAATGCAGAGAATTTTTAATGTATACATTAATTATAAAAGTATCAGATTGTACACATTTTTGAAAAAAACTATTAACTATATTAAATTGTTCCATTTTTGAAAGTCAATTTTGTATAAATAGAATTTTAAAACAATTAATAATTTATTAAAAAGTATATAACATTTTTTACCATCTCAAGAATGCATTGACAATAATTTGTTTATTTAACAATAATGCATTATAACACAGTTAATATAAATTGTATGTAAATTCAGGTGCTAATGTATAAACCATTACGACACCCTGGTGCTCCGTGGTCAGCAACAAGTCCAGTATCAGTACCGCCTGCCGAAATAGATGTAGCTTCAACAGTTCTTGGATTACGCACCCTTGGGACATTCAACTTTGATGGAAATCCATTGCTACAATTTGTACGGCAATGCGCTGATTATTTCCTTACGTGGGAAGAACCTGAAGTAAGACTTGAAGCTGTAAAAACTTGCTCGCGATTGTTACGTTTGGCTCTCAGTCAGCCCGGACCGACAGTAACAAATACTGTATCAACTGTATTGGGTAAACTACTTGTCGTTGGTATTACTGATACAGATGCTGATGTGCGTTACTGGGTACTCGCCTCTCTTGACGAACCGTTCGATATTCATTTAGCTCAAGCTGAGAGTTTATCCTGTTTATTCGTTGCTATGAATGACGAAGTATTTGAAATTCGTGAGCTTGGTAAGTTTATAGAATATTTTCATTTATACTTTTTATACTTACTTAAGAATTCTAATTGTGTTTATACAATAGCAATTCGAACAATTGGTCGTTTAAGTGGCATGAATCCAGCATACGTCATGCCATCGTTACGAAAAACGCTTATTCAATTTCTTACCGAACTTGAACATTCTGGTATGGGTCGAAATAAGGAACAAGCAGCACGTATGCTAGATCATTTAGTAGTATCAGCACCAAGATTAATACGACCTTATATGGAACCCGTGCTTAAAGTTCTTGTACCGAAACTAAAAGAGCCCGAGCCAAATCCAGGTGTTGTTTTAGCAGTACTTAGAGCTGTGGGTGATTTAGCGGAAGTCAGTGGTGCTGAAATGCAACCCTGGATGCCGGAACTTCTCGCTATATTATTGGATATGCTTGTGGATGCTTCTTCACCAGAGAAACGAGGTGTTGCTCTTTGGGTACTGGGTCAGTTGGTCGGTAGTACTGGTCACGTTGTACGTCCCTATACTCAGGTACACATTGTTCCATCTTCTGTGTTTAACGAATTATAGTATTACAATAACATTATTACATTATAATCAAAAATTCCTTTAATAAAATTTTAATTTTAATAATTTTATTTTATAATCATAAACATACTTTCGTAATTTGTAGTAGTAGAAGTTTACGACAAGTTAATGGTAGTCCTTTTACAAGCATAATAATTTTTCAGTATCCATCCCTGTTGGATGTACTTATGAACTTCCTAAAAACGGAGCAGCAACCTGTAGTTCGTCGTGAAACGATCCGCGTGCTTGGGCTTCTTGGTGCTCTTGATCCATATAAGCATAAAATGAATCTTGGGCAGATTTCCTCACCACAGTTGGAAGCTTTAAGCTCTAGACCCTCGGCCGACGCGAGGCCTGAAGGCACGGATGAACTCAGTACCAGCGAAATGCTTGTTAATATGCCTTCCGCAACTCTAGAAGAATATTATCCTGCTGTGGCTATAGCAACACTCATGAGAATTATACGCGAACCAACATTAGCACAACACCACACCATGGTCGTGCAAGCGGTCACATTTATTTTTAAGAGTCTTGGTATCAAATGCGTGCCATATATTTCTCAGGTAAGAATATGTTACTTTGTTGATTCAACAAAATACAATACAAATTACATGTATAGTTGCTTTATTATCAAACTTTAATAGGTAATGCCGAGCTTCCTTAATGTATTACGCACTGCCGATGCAGGTTTTCGCGAGTATCTCTTCCAGCAACTTGCCATCTTAATAGCCATTGTTAAGCAGCATATACGTAACTATTTAGATGACATATTTGCACTTGTACGTGAATTTTGGACTTGGAATAGTCCACTACAAGGTACTCTTATCCACCTAGTTGAACACGTTGCGGTAGCTCTGGGTGCAGAATTTAAAATATATTTACCCCGTCTTATGCCTCAGGTAAGTGACTTACTATAATAGTAACATCAATAATAATAAATACTTTGGCACATTTCAAGCATTATTACACTTTTTAAATTTTAGATTTTGAGAGTTCTCAGTCATGATACGAGTAAAGAGCGTCAGGTAACAGTGAAACTGTTACTTGCATTACAGAAATTCGCTGGTAATCTTGATAATTATTTGCATCTAGTACTACCACCTGTAGTGAAATTATTTCAAGCTGGACCAGATTGTCCAATAACTGTAAGTCGATGTGCTCTCGAAACAGTGGAACAATTAGCGGAGTGTCTTGATTTCACCGATTTTGCTTCACGTATCGTACAACCACTTGTGCGTACTCTCGATCAATGTCCAGAATTACGTAGTCCTGCTTGCGAGACCCTTTGTGCCTTGTTACTTCAGCTCGGTCCAAAATTTCAAATTTTTCTACCATTGGTACAGCGTATTATGACGCGTCATCGAATCGTACACTCACGATTTGAAAGTCTGGTCGACAAGGTACAGAGTGAGGCTAGACTTGGCGGTCAAGGTCGTTTTGATATGGCAGAACACGATCATCTACTTTTAAGTAGTGTAAGTCAGAGACAAGCTCGTAGTAAAAATCAAAGAGCAGAATTAGGATTGGTTTCTGCAGCAGATACTACGGTAATAAAAAAGTTAAATGTGTCTGCGTCAAATCTGCAGAAAGCTTGGACTGCAACTAGACGTGTATCTAAAGACGATTGGCTTGAATGGCTACGTAGTCTTTCTATCGGTAAAGAAAATTTATCTCTTTTATTTAATTAAAGATAAACGTAAAAATAAATATTAATAAATATATGATTAAAATGAATAGGTTTATTGAAGGAATCACCATCTCCAGCTTTAAGATCTTGTTGGGCACTAGCGCAAACTTATTCTCAACTGCCTCGTGATCTTTTTAATGCTGCGTTTGTTTCCTGCTGGAGCGAACTTGACGAGAACCACAGAACCGAACTCGTAGCAACACTACAACAAGCTTTAATGGTACCAGACTTGCCAGAAATCAGTCAGACGATTCTAAATTTAGCTGAATTCATGGAACATTGCGATAAAGGTCCGCTTCCTTTAGACAGTAAAGTACTTGGGGAAAGAGCTATGCATTGTCGTGCCTATGCTAAAGCGTTACATTATAAAGAAGATGAATTTCATAAAGGTTTGTATAAAAAAATAATAGAAAAAATCGAAATGGGCGTAATTATTTTATTTATAAAATAATATATTTTCAATGAATAATAGGAAGAAGTGGCGCGGTATTCGAATCACTGATCAGTATCAACAATAAACTGCAGCAAAAAGAAGCTGCTGAAGGTCTACTTGAGTACGTGATGAATCAACAACAAGAGAATAATAAGCAAGAATTAAAAGTTCAAGTTCGATGGTATGAAAAGCTCCACAATTGGGATAAAGCTCTCCATCTGTATAGAGAACGACTTGAAGCTGACTCCCAGGATATCGAATCGACTCTTGGAGAAATGCGTTGTCTCGAAGCTTTGGGGGAATGGGGTCAATTGCACGAAGTAGCAATGCGTCAATGGTCTTCGCATACGCAAGATACGAAACAGCGAATGGCTAGAATGGCAGCAGCAGCCGCTTGGGGTCTGAATCAGTGGGAAAGTATGGAAGAACACGTAGCCTTAATACCGAAAGACACACAGGATGGTGCATTTTATAGGGCAGTTTTGGCAATTCACGATGAGCAATACAATTTAGCGCATAGACTGATTGATAGCGCTAGAGACTTGTTAGATACAGAATTAACGGCAATGGCAGGAGAAAGTTATCAAAGGGCGTACAATGCTATGGTGGAGGTTCAGAAACTTGCTGAGCTCGAGGAGGTATTTATTAAAATAATTTAGTATTTATTTATGCGTAAATCTCATTATATATAAAGTGCACAATCGTATCAACAAATTATTTATCCTATTTTTTTAGGTAATCCAATATAAATTAGTGCCTGAAAGGAGGGCTACCATTAAGTCTATGTGGTGGGAAAGACTTCAAGGTGGCCAACGTATAGTCGAGGATTGGCAAAAAATTATTCAAGTTCACACACTTGTCATTTCGCCTCAAGATGACATGTATACTTGGTTAAAATATGCAAGTCTCTGTCGGAAAAATGGTAATCTTATGCTATGTCATAAAACTCTCGTTATGCTTCTTGGAACAGATCCTTCTCTAGCACGACCAGATCAACCATTACCTACACAACATCCACAGGTAATATTTGTGCAAAGAAAATAGGGAAATATTAAAATATTGTATTGAGTGAAATAATATTTAGGTTTGATAATATTATAAAAATGAAAATTTTAAATGATATACATTGCAGGTAACTTTTGCATACTGTAAACACATGTGGGTAGCAGGTCAACGAGAAGAAGCATACGGTCAACTTCAACGTTTTGTTCATGGTTTTCTGCCGAATCAACAGCAACAGCAGCAGCAACAACAACTATCACCCGATGATGAGAGACACCAGGAGGCACGAAAACGACTTCTTGCGCGTTGTTATCTTAAACTCGGTGAATGGCTCGAAGCTCTCCAAGGTATCAATGAACATTCGATACCTGCTGTTCTTTCTTATTACGCTGCTGCAACAAAACACGATTCAAGCTGGTACAAGGCTTGGCACGCCTTTGCGTATACCAACTTTGAGGCTGTTCTCTTTTATAAACATCAACAAGGCGATAATGGTCTAAGTGATCAGAGTTGCAATGCAGCTTTAGGAAATGGAGGGCCAAAAAATAATCTTTCATCCCAACATATATCAAGGTTTACCGTACCAGCGCTTGAGGGCTTTATTAGGTCGATTAATTTGTCTCACGGGAATTCATTGCAAGACACATTGAGACTACTGACATTATGGTTTGAGTATGGACAATGGCCAGAAGTGTATGAAGCAATTATTGAAGGTATTCGGCTTATCGAAATAAATACTTGGCTACAGGTATGCAATTTGCAATTTTGTATTTCTTATTTTTTATGTTACGTAAAGTAGACACTTAATTAAAATTATAATTTGATTTATCTTGTAAACAGGTGATACCTCAACTGATTGCACGTATCGATACTCCACGAGCTCTAGTAGGTCGTTGCATTCATAATCTTCTTGTAGACATCGGCAAAACGCATCCTCAAGCTCTGGTTTATCCTTTGACTGTTGCATCCAAAAGTGCTAGTCATGCACGTAAAACTGCTGCTAATAAAATTTTAAATAGTATGAGCGAGCACAGTCCAACACTTGTGCAACAAGCGAAAATGGTGAGCGACGAGCTTATTCGTGTAGCTATACTATGGCATGAATTGTGGCACGAGGGATTAGAGGAAGCAAGTCGTTTGTATTTTGGTGAACGGAATGTAAGAGGTACGTTACTCTCATTAGATGTTATTTTTATTTATAATTTAATTTACTGTTAGAGGTTATATTCTTTTTTTATAATAGAACATATTTTAATACTCAAAATAACAAATCATCATAGGTATGTTCGATACGCTCGAACCATTGCATGCGATGCTGGAACGCGGTCCTCAAACTCTTAAGGAAACATCATTTAATCAAGCCTACGGGAGAGATCTTATGGAGGCACAGGAATGGTGCCATAGGTATACAGTCTCGGGTAATGTACGCGACCTTAATCAAGCCTGGGATCTTTATTACCACGTGTTTCGAAGAATATCGCGACAGTTGCCGCAATTGACAAGTCTTGAATTACAGTATGTTAGTCCAAAATTATTACTGTGTAGAGATTTAGAATTGGCGGTACCTGGAAGCTATCAACCTGGTCAACCCGTTATACGAATCGCTAGTATACACAGTTCCATGCAGGTTATAACTAGCAAACAACGACCAAGAAAACTTTGTATAAAAGGTTACAATTTTCTATTTTCATAACGAAGTTTGTTAGTTACCCAGCTTCTAATATTTGGTTCATTCTTACACAGGAAGCAACGGTAAGGATTACATGTTTTTACTTAAAGGTCATGAAGATCTTCGCCAAGACGAGAGGGTTATGCAACTATTTGGTCTAGTCAATACGTTATTACTTCACGACCCAGATACTTTTAGGAGAAATCTAACAATTCAGGTAAAAAAACTCAAGTTACTTTCTATGCCGTTATAAAAGACGAGTAATTGCAAGATTTTTATATAGTATTAAGCATACTATATTTTAATTAATATATAAATATTATATAAATTTCAGAGATATGCTGTTATTCCATTATCCACAAACAGTGGTCTAATTGGATGGGTGCCTCATTGTGATACCTTGCACACATTAATTCGTGATTATAGAGAAAAAAAGAAAATACTTTTAAATATTGAACACAGAATTATGCTAAGAGTAAGTTAAAATATTATATAATCTTATTTTAAAATCTTATATATGCGAATTTAAGAAAACATTTAAGCTAATATTTAATTTTATAGATGGCACCAGATTACGATCATTTAATGCTTATGCAAAAAGTCGAAGTATTTGAACACGCCTTGGAACATACTCACGGAGACGATTTGGCACGTCTATTGTGGCTTAAATCGCCTTCTAGTGAAGTATGGTTCGACCGTAGAACAAATTACACGCGCTCTTTAGCTGTAATGTCAATGGTCGGTTACATCCTTGGTTTAGGTGATCGTCATCCCTCGAATTTGATGCTGGATCGTCTTAGTGGTAAAATTCTTCATATCGATTTTGGCGACTGTTTCGAGGTTAATATTAAAAACCATAATATATATATATATAGAAATTACAATACATGAGTAAATTAAACTGTATTTTTTTAACCTCGTAGGTGGCCATGACACGTGAAAAATTCCCTGAAAAAATACCATTCCGATTAACGCGTATGCTCATTAATGCAATGGAAGTGACGGGTATCGAAGGAACGTACCGACGAACTTGTGAGTCAGTTATGTCTGTCCTACATCGAAACAAGGATAGTTTAATGGCTGTACTTGAAGCATTTGTTTACGATCCATTACTTAATTGGAGGTTAATGGACAACACAGTGCCAAAAGGTAAACGCAGCGATGCCCAAGGCATGAGTGCAACCAGCAGTCAAGAACATGGGGACATGCTTGATTCGCTTACAGCCACATTACCAAAGAAAGGAGTACCTTGTAGCATTGAAAATGGAGGTAAATACTTGTTTTGATTGTTTTGTATTTTTAGTACAATTTGATACTAAGCAGCGACTCGAATATCAATAATATAAGGTAACTTTTACAATCTAGTTATTTAATTATTTTCTTTATAGGTGATAGTAATCAACCAGAAGCTTTGAATAAAAAAGCTCTTCAGATTATTAATAGAGTTCGTGATAAACTTACTGGTCGAGATTTTTCACACGAAGAGACGCTCAGTGTTCAACGACAAGTCGATTTATTGATACAACAAGCGACTAATAACGAAAACTTATGCCAGTGTTATATAGGATGGTAAGCATGATGAAATAAAACTACACACATACGCAAAAATAAAGGTCACATATTTTATTAATTTTATGATTTTTACAAAGTTATTAATAATATTTTTACACGTTAATGTTAAAGATTTTAACAATCAATTCTTTTATAAAAAGTATATTCTTATATTAAGAAGCAAAAATCTGTTTCATTATTAAATTTATTATTATATTTTTATAATAAAGATTTTTTCTTCATTTCAGGTGTCCATTTTGGTAGGAATCTACATTTGCTAGACCTTTTCTACGCAAACAGTAGTTTAACCTTTTTGGGGCCGCAGAAGCTTTTTTTCTGACGTTCAATGATTAATCATATATAGCGTTATGTATGTATGTATGTATGTATATATTTTATTTGACCATATTTTTAGTCATAGAATACAAATCTATAGTAAAAATGGATATCCATTCAGAACAAATTTATTTGGGTATCACAGGAGCCAGTAATCAGTAAAGCATTTAAAATTAAGTAATGTAATTAATCGGTTTTATTTACATAAGCTTTTTGTTCTTGTTTAATTAAAGAAAGTTTAAAGAAATTCTGTATGCATAAATCTGTATACATAGACATGAGTTAAAAACACAAAGAAAACCCATTATTACTTTATATAAACTTTAATTTTAACCATGTAGGCTCAGAGATGGACTTGGTTTACAATATTTTTTGTTTGTTTTATCTGCTTCCATTCAACCATCATTCCATAGATATACCATTTTTCCTTTTTCTTTCATGTATATTAACAAAAGCTTTTTGCATCCATATCAATATATATTTATTTATTCTTATATTAGCGTGTGCACAATTTGACTTCCTACATGCTAAACGGGCGCAAGTACCTCTTTTTGGACCGCAGACGCAAAGTTATGTACTTTACGCCCGCGTAGCATGCATGAAAGGTCAAATTTTACACCCACTAGTACAAAAAACAGTACACGCAATACAGGCGCAAGGTGATATTCGTTCTTATTTCATTCGTTAAATCTAACTTGTGTGATATTCAACTTGCGCCCTTGTTCTCAATGTACTATAACATATCTCTCCCGTTGACTCTGTTATAACGCAAATTGACTAGTTTTCATTATTAATAAGGTCCTAAAAGATACTTTATCTAACTTATTATGATGAATTTTCCTTTGCTTTCTCTATATCTACCTTTTTAATCTTTTCCTCTATCCTATCTATCATTTTTATGATACCTTTACCCTTTGAAATTTTATTTATCAAGTTCTGTTTCTCTTTTTCCTTAATCTTAAACTATTCGTTATATTTTTTATTTCATTAAAACCCATTATTATTATTTTGTCGTAAGATAAAAATTATATAAATATGAGTTATTAATTCGTGACAGCTAAAATTATATTTAGGGCTTTACATAAATATAAGATTATTAATTAATATTACGAATAAGCATATATTTATGTCTTGAAATAAAAAATGTTATATAAACGATAAAAACAATCGGCCCTGTAAAGGTTAAGTAACTAGTATGTAAAGAGGCATCATTTCGGCAAATTGTGCTAATTACCCAAAAAGCGTAAAATAACGTGATTTGAAAGTAGTGCAGAGTGCATCTGTAAATGAAATAACATATGCGATTAAAACATTATTTTTCCGCACGTTTATTGTTTCTTTTACGGAAAAATATTGTATTTGACGTACCAACTTTACATATAAGCGCTGAATTAAAAAAACTAGATTTTATAACCAATGTATAAATTATTGTTTAAAAACAGCACTGTAAAGCAGTAGTTTAACCATCCGATGAAAAATATATATGCATGGATGCAGAGAGTAGGCCTTATTAATATATACGTTTTTGATGATGTTAAAAAGTCAAAGTATAGCTCAAGATTAGAGATTTAAGGTTTGAAGTACCGCTGTTCAATTAGTATATAATAATACTTAATAAATATTTAATCAATATAAAGACTATTACTTCGTGCAGTACTTTACAAAAAAAATGTCTTTTATTACTATTTACACCTGACTGTTACTTTAAGCATATTATCTGCACGACGTAAAACCAAATGTTGACCTTATATATATACAAAAATTAGTCAAAAACAAGGCTTACTTTGCGCACTAAGTATAGTGTCATTGAAAAAAAGAAGGAATATCGCATTTCGATAGACGTATATTCTACGAAGCATACGAGTCTTATACAGTTCCTGTTACTACATTATACATGTAAATATATACATGCGAATGTATGAAAATGAATGAATGTATTGATACGCGAGCATACACGCAAAATGTTATGATTATGATTGATAATCGATTGCAAGAAAACACAAATAAGCGCAATGCATTGATAATAATCACTGCATTTACCAAATATAAATTGTAAATAGTTATTAAATTATATACTTATAGATATAAAGTAAAAATACAACATAATACTGGTATGTTTACGCTTACAAAAAAAAATTTTCTCAACATTTGTTTTATTTTGTCACCTTACAATGATATATGTTACTAATATATTTTTATTTAGTTATGTAAATGTTAAATGCCCTTCTGGTCCCCCATATGCATATAATACATAAAATTAAGTACAAATTTTCGTTGATACCTGCGTAGTTACAATAATTATAAGGTACTTTTCGTTGCATTGTAAAGAAATAATAAATAATCGAAGAGAAAAAACGTTATAATTACGAAATATAAAATTAGCTATATTTGTATTTAATTGCTAATAACAAATCCAATGTAAATAAAAATGGTTAAAAACGTAATTGTATGTAGATTGATGATTTAAGTAATATTAAAAAAAAAATAAATAAATCTGTTTTTACTTTTTTTTTTAAGTCGAACTATTAGCTTTGATTACTAAGTTTTTTAAAGGCATGAGGAAGAAGTGCATGAGTCGTTGTGACTAATACTCGGCACA
The DNA here is from genome assembly GCA_026168455.1 of Theocolax elegans. Classification (NCBI taxonomy): domain Eukaryota; kingdom Metazoa; phylum Arthropoda; class Insecta; order Hymenoptera; family Cerocephalidae; genus Theocolax; species Theocolax elegans. Next base: position 96,135,630 of record CM047425.1, read on the forward strand.
TATCCGGGCTAGCAACGTAAACTGCAAAATCACCAAATTCAGAGAGCATCTGTCTACAAATTCCGCATGGGGTGGTTAATCGACCTTCAACTTCATCGGCTACAACGCTTACAGCTTGAAATGTACGATGCCCTTCGGATACTGCTTTCGTCAAAGCACATCTTTCCGCGCAGATCGTGACTGAAAATGAGGCATTCTCGACGTTGCAACCAGTACGCACTGCACCGTCCGAGCATCGTAAAGCTGAACCGACCTTGAACTTGCTGTACGGCGAGTAGGAAAAATCGCGGGCGCGCACTCCTTCGCGTATCAGCTGTTGTGCCTCTTGATCTGCAATACGTTTCGTCTCTATTGCTTTCACTTATCTCGGTGTTATAGTACAATTTAATTATGAATAATAAAAATAATGTATTTATCTATTTAACTGGAGGAAAATATATTGATCCGAGATTGTATCGGCTGATTTACTTTATCTTATTATTTTATTTTACTTGCCTTTATTTCAATTATTAATAAAAAAAAATGATTAAAATTATTCTTCATTTGGTCAATCATATTATGTTCCATATTTTATCAGATAAAATTATGTAAAATTTACAAAGTTTTAATTTGTTTTCAATTAATATTTATCACGTAAAATACGATGAACATATAATTTTAATAATTACAATTCTATTAGTTCATAAATTTTTAAATCGAAAATTAAAAATACATTTATTTGTATTGTAACATTAATTTATTAAATTATATTAAATGCCGACCGATTTAAAAAAAAAAAAAAGAATTTTCTGTTTCATCACAATATGTGTAAACGTATCTATTTTCTATATTTACGCATTGAAAGTTACGAAACAGCTAGTGTACTATTTATGATACCGTTAAAGCAAAGCATCGACAATATTTTAGTTTAGTAAGCTTACCATTCTAATCCTTTCACATTTTTAAATCGTTACAGCTAATACTTTTACATAATATCGTATATACGATAATGATATTAATAATTACATTTACTAATAATACTTGAAATAAATAATTTTATAGTAATTGTGCATTCTTAGATTGTAATCAATTAATATCAATTAATTATTAATTTAAATATATTCAAAGAGTATTTATTCATAATTATTTGTTACATTAAAGCTTATAATATATAATAACATATCCGCTTTGTTTATAAGTTATTATAATTATACATAGGAATTAAAATTGATGTTTAGAGAATAATAGCAAATAATTAGTATAGTTTTCCATTTACCTAACTTGTTGAATTCAACAAGATGCCAGCACTCCTTGTCATCATTCATTTCGATAGATTACTTTAAACGAATTGGTTATAATAGATAATATTTCAATTTTCAAAGACCGAATGACCAACTATATACTCTCCTCGCAAGTGTAAATGACCAGCTGTTATCTGTTACTAGATACAAAGATACTGTAAGCATGATATTGAAAGATAACAGATTGGCGGAAATTGTACTGATTTAAAATAAGACTTAGATGTTATTAACATCTAATCATTCAATTAGACTAATTTTCTGATTATTTCTTAAAGTAATAATTTAGGTATATTTATTTTTATATTTTAATAAGCATTTAAAAACATTGTATTTATTAATTTAATAAATTAAAGAATAATTATACAAATACTCGATTACTTATAATATATAATTAAATCTTAATTTTTGTTAAACTATTTAACGAACTTTATACTTATATTTATACAATTATATTTGTATAATAAAGCAAAGTATTGCATATTAAAGTAAAGGATTGGAGATTGAACCTAGTACCAATTCTTATAACTTTAAAGTTTTAAGCGACAGCGACTGCGGTTATTTTCATACTTTAATATTTTTAATAAGATTTATATTATAAAATACTCCTTTTAGTGTTATCGTATTTAACGCTTTGTAAAAAAAATATATCTATCGTGTAAAATTTGTATAACGTATCAGTACAATTTGTATTTTTTTATTGTTAATTACTTTCACTTGTTAAGCTAGTTCTCAATTTTTATCTTTTTATCTTATCTATGACACCTTGTTTTAAAAGTAGTAGTAATTAACCTAATTATGGATAATGTAATATAGTTTAAAGGACAGACAATATTATGTTTAATAAATTACTTGAAAATAAATTATGACGATTTATAAAATATAATTGTTTTTAAAATGTTTTCATTCCGATCAATAAATTATAAAGGAGCTGTTACAGTGTAAAGATCACACATGGCGTATTATACATGAATATTACGGCAAGGTGTATCACTATATACATATTTTGCTTATATGTTTGATATATTCAGAGCTAATCAAATATTTTATTTTTTATGTACATTCATACATACATTTAAAATTTATTATGTAATAATTTATTAAATATACATAAATAATATTATTTATTATATAGTATAATACAGACTTACTGCTAGTAATAATATTAAATAATAATAAAAATACGAATAATAATAATAATAATAATAATAATAATAATAGTCGTAGTAAAAATAATAGAAATAACTAATATTAGAATGATAATAACGCTAAATTTTGTATTAACGATAAAAACATGTTTTCCTAATAATATACTTTTACGATTGTTTATTAACAATTAATTTTCGTAATCTTCGTACTCTAGGATCTTTTGATTTTAGAGAATTTTTGTGTACACGTATAATTTTCACATAAAGCTTCAATGTGAATCACATGTACAGCAAAGTTCTCTAGTATTAAAACATTTTAAAAATTACATTAAACGGTTAAATTTTCCAACAATTTAATAAATAAATAATATATGATATTAATAATATATAAAAGTCGATAGTCCAGAAGCGATTGATACAATGAATAGATACAATATAATGTATTTCTTTTCATCACAGGTAAATTTAGAATAATTTGATATAATCATTTAAAAAAATAGATCTAGAGAATAATAAATTATGCATTTGTTATCTTCTAATTATCTATCCATTGTATATTACCTTTTCTCTCGCATTCCGTTTTATATTTCATATCATTTAACATTATTATGTTTAAGTTAAAAAACAATTTGACATCAAAAGCAAAATACTAACAAAATAAATAGAAAAAAGTTTTCATCAGTACTTTTTTCCGTTATAATGCACCCGATTAGTAATTATGTAAAAACAATGTAATATTTTAAAGGTATAAATTAAATTATTTTAAATCAGTCATTCCTATCGCGAAGCGGTGTGTGTGGCTTGTGAGGCGACGAGATCGGAGTTGTATTTGCACTCTTAGGATACAACGGTTTGTGAGGGGATAAGAGGCTGTGAACGTTCTCCTTCCCTAATCCCAAATGTCTGCGTGCTTCAAGCTTCAATTTCTCATTTGTTTCACGAAGCTCGTCGACGAGATTATTTTTTGTATCAAGTTCCTAAAACACATGATGTATAAATACTGACCAATAATTGTAAATCATATTCGGATAAGAGATTACGATTCAATTGAATTACAAACAATATAAATTTTTAATAAAAATATTAACTTATTTTATTATTCAACTTTGGCAATATCATCGGACTTATAAAATATTCCGAATGGATTGTACATAACTTATAAAAATAATATATTATAAAATATTACATTGTGTTAGTATAAATAATAACATGCAGTACAATCTTTAACTACGTAACTACTTCTTTTAGATTAATAACTAAAATATACTTGAGGCAAAATAAAACATCTTAATAAAGGGACCATATCCAGTATACTCCAATTATAAATATTACAACGAAGATTTGACGAACCTGCCGCAATCGAAGTAAATCTATTTGTTGAACATTTATTTTTTCCTTGAGATGGGATAAGTGTTTCATTCTCTGTTTATGATTATTATGATTAATTGCTTCCATGTAATTATCAGTTGCTTGTTTACATTCTTTAGTTAATCGCTCACAAGTTTCTTCATATTGTTTCACTTTCCTAAATAAATTTAATTTTAAGTAACGTTTATAAATTACAGTCTACAAAATTAATTATAAATCTTACTGTTCAAGTTTTCGTCGTTGAACTTTTTCACTCTCGAGATTCTGTGTTAAGGCCTTTATTTGATCATTATATTTAAAGGATAACTCTTCAAAATCATATTTTTTATCCTACAAAGTAAAAACCTATGGTTAATACATGAAAGTATTACATTAATAAATTTTATTCAAATATTTATTTATTCATTGTTTACCTCAGCTTCATTTTTCTTTTTCTCAAGAAGGCTTATTTCATCCTTTAAATTTTCAATAATCTCGTTCATCTACAATATTAAATTCAAGTTAAAATCCTAAAATATAAATACTTTTATACCTATTATAAATAATAATAGGTATACCTGATTGATAGCATTCTTGTGTTGATGCAATTCTTTTTCGATATTAAGTTTACTTTCTTCAATAATTTTATCTTTGTTTTCTAGTTGTTGCTGTAGTTTAGTATTTTGCAATTGTATTTTTGACATTTCAATTGACTGTTCATCATTCACTTCTTCTAGTTGAAGCAACATATTTATTGCTTCGTTTAGTTTATTAAGCATTTGATGAAGACTTCCCTTTAACTAAATATTAAATATAAATTATTTTAAGTTAAAAAAAGGTTTGTATACAACTAATACAAAACGTATTATTACTACCTCCAAATTTCGTTCCGTTTTTATCTTACATTCTTGTTGTGCTTTTGTTAATTCGTCAATTGTAATACTCTTCAAATTGTCAATTTTTGCATTTAGCGCACTTTTTGCTGTATTGATCTCATTTACACTTTGTATTTCCAACTGATTAATAATTTCTACCTTTTCTTCTATTCTATCATGAATGCAATCTAACTGCTCATGTAAAACTTTTGAGTTATGTGTAACGTTTTCAAGTAACTCACGGCAGCCTATTAGGGAACCTTCTTTTGTCTGCAACTCTCGTTGCAACCTGTCTACCTCAGCTTCACTTTGAGCTAATCGACGAGTCAAAGCTCCAACTGATGCTTGATTTTCGGCCATCACTACTTCAAATCGTCGCCTTCTAGCTACCATTTCAGCAGATTCTGTTCGTATTTGATCTTTTAGATTTCGAAGTTCTTCTTTCTTCTCAACAAGTTCAGCTTCGGCACGATCTAATTCAGCCTGCAAGCTTTGGCTAAAGCTTTCCTAAATTGAATTCACAATTTATCACTCAATTCTGATATATTATCAATACATTTAAATTGCAGTATTTATTTATGAAATAAAATGAAGTACCTGGGTTTCAGCTGTACATTTCATTTCCTCCAATGCTGCGGTTAACCTAACTATTTCTAGATCTCTTTGGGCTAGCTTTGTATTCAAACTTGCTTTTTCATTTTCCAGTAGATCTAAGCAAGTATTATATTTTTCAGTAGCCTGACGAATTTCCTCTTCAGATGCACTTTTTGCTTCTCTAACCAATAAATTTATCTGATGCAATAAGAAAAATGTTTAGATATAATTAAATTTATTTATGCTCATAGTAATTAAAATTTAAATAACTACCTTTGCATCAGATTCAACAATGATTCGTCTGATTTTCTCTTCATTTTCTGCCTTACAGGCTTTTACAGTTTCTCTTGTAACAGCTTCAGAATTTTCAACCATTTTATTAGCACAGTCTTTCATTCGCTTCTTTTCGTCTTCTATTCTTTTCTCCATTGCATGTTTAACTTCAGAAAGCTCCTCGTTTCTAGCTGAAGTCATCTATTGGGTAACAGAATTAGAAACATTAAAACAATATATTAATAAATTAAACGATTAAATAAATACATACATTATCAAGTTCCTTCAAATATTCACTTCTAGCTTCTTCTAATAAATCCTTTAATTTTGTTTGTTCTTCCAAATGAATTTTTGATGTTAAATCTAATTCATTTTTGTGATCTATTAACGCTTTATTATATTTTTCGTTGGCTGTTTCTAATTCGACTTTAAGTTCATGCATACTACGGTTCATCTATAATAATGTTAAACAATTATAAGTATTTGTAAAACCAAAAAAAGTAAAATACGCGGTACTTACATCTTTATACAATTTTTGTACATCTTGAAGTTCTTCCGTTAAAAATTTATTTGTTTCGTTTAGCGTTTCCAATTGATTTTCTAAATTTTTTACCAACGATCTTTCCACTTCAAGTTCCTGCTCGAGATTTTCCCGCTCTTCGTTAAAATTATCTCTTGATAATTCAATTTCGCGTTCATATGTTAACTTTAAATCTGTTACAAATTTTCTAATTTTTTTTAGAAAATTTTCAATATCTGGATGAAAGAATTTATTTTCTATATTCCATTTTCCATCATAATTATCGTAATCAAAATATTCTTGTAAAACGGTAGTCATTTCTTCTATTAAGTGTTGATTTATTGTTAATACTTGTGGAGAATTATCAGTATTTAAATTCTCTAAATTTGCTTCAAGATCTGCTACTTGTTTCTCCGATTTTTCTAACTAAAATAACAAAGTGAAATTACAATAAAAAAAATTCAAAGGTAGTTGAATAACTTAAAAATAATATATAAAATATACCTCCATTTGTACATTCTTTAATTTTTCTTCAGTTTCAGACTGGAGTTTTAAAAGATCTTCCATTTCTAAACCTTTAAGATTTAAAGCTTCATTTAATTCTTCGGTCATTAAATCCAATTTCTTAGTAGCTAATTCGAGTTTCTTCATTTTGTCAACAATTTCATTTTGTGATACATGTGTACATGAATCGTTTTCTAAAATACTAATTTTCGCCTTAAACTCTTCAAGAATTGCATCTCTTTTAGCGATTTCTTCTTCTTTACTTTTTAAGATAGAAGAAATTTCGTCTTGTAGAGTTTGAATTTCAAATTTATATTTTTCATTGTTATTATTTATTACTTCATTCTGTATTTCTGTCTATATTCCAAATAATAAACAATTATATAATCTTCATAATAATATATTACAAAAATTAATATTCTTACCATTGATTCTATATCTTTTTGGTGCTGCTGTTCTATATCAGAAATTTTTTTTTGAAGCATATCATGTTTTTCGGTAAGTTCTAGAATTTCATTTTTCATATCTTCAATATGTTTCTCATTTTCATGAATAGTTTTGTTTTTGTTCTCACATTCTACTCTCAAATCAGCCAATTCATGCTGCAGCTCATATCGAGCGTGTGAATCTGTGGATTCTTTATACAACTTTGTTTTTGCACGTGGACAGCTCATTACACCTGGCTTAACAATTACGCGTTTCTTTGGTACTTGAGGCTATTTAATAACAAATATTATTGTATTTATTATTTGGAGGATAGCGATTCAGTTTTTATTGAAGTTATATTTTTAATTTATTGTTATAATTTTATTATTAAAGACTATTAAAATAAAATAAATTAAAATATTATATATGATTTGAATATCATTTGAAAAGTATCTAATAATAATAATTTTATATATGCAATGAAAATATCGTTAAAGCATGATTAAATGCTTCCACAATTCGGCTGATAAAATAAAATTTGTAATTTTAAACAATAAAATAAACTTTTATAATGCAATATAAATATAATTTTCATATTCATAGACACCTCCTTAACAAATATTAATCAGTTACCTGATAAAAATATATTGATATTTGACATTAGTGTACATTACCGTTCTAAATTGTTTGACTGAAGCATTGCTGGTTCCCCGGCTGGAAACCGAAGCGTTGCACTCCGCTCCACTACTCGTTGTGCTTTTCGCATCGTTAAATCTGCCCTTTTTCTCAATTACCGAACCCTTCACCTTACTGTCGAACTTAGGATCGTACGCTCCTGGTGGTGGTGCTTCACCTGCATAAATTCAGGATTGTGTAATTGCACATTGCACGTATAAGGGTATATAAATAATGTTTTTGCTGATATTTTATTAAAGAATTTTTGTTAACATCGTGAGAAACACCTGTAGTAAAAAAAACAGACGCGTACAATTCGGGCGATTTGGTATGGGTATCCCACGGTTGATCAATGAAGTTGAACAATGACGTAGTTATTATTTGAATAGGACTATATTTCTATTGCAACATCGATTGATCGGTTAAGGGATTTATTCAAAAAGATACGACGTATAAGCTTGGGGTTTGAAATGTTCATTTTTGGTACCCCCTAAACGAAGAGTCGAATCAGAACTGTTTCAATATACATCACAGAGCGAGTTCCCTTTACAAACTTTACCTGCGCTTCTTCCTCGTTCCACAATCGAAAGCTTTACCGGATTCAGAATATTTATTACGTAAATATAGTAGATATGTACTATATATATATCTCATAAATATTCCGAATCTACAAAAAAAATAACAAAGAAATTCAGATATCTGTATGCGAAAACGAGTGAGGTTCACCGGCGGTACGTGACCACCATTATTATTATTAACATTGTTATAAGAAATTGTTGATGAAAATACATAACGATCTAATTATTGATGCTGTTTCACAATAAATCAACAAACATAATGAGATCATTTAAACTAATTTTATATTTTGCTATAGTTTTATTATTGTAATCCGATAATTCAATAATTGACGTTATTAACGGGACGTAAACCTCAAAAAATATAAACATGATTTATTTTTTATTAAACAAGGAATTTGATTTATCGAAAAAAACGTTCTGTAACGATGATGTGTTACCTTTGAAGATATTTTGTGAATTTTTCCAAATATTTTTATTGATAAATCAGCGACATTTTTGGGCAGCCGTGAATCATTATTTATAGCTATATATTCTTTCCATCACGCTATTCTATTTGTTTTGAACAGTATCTGTGATTTTTTCAGATTTTTCTTATAATTAGGTTTTAATAGGTAGGTCTCTACCATTTGGGTATCACATTCCTTTAAATCGATGGGTTATATTTTCGCAAATATTTGTATTACTATATATACATATATCAAACCGGTAACGTTCAGAAAAAAAAAGTTAGGAGCACGTGTAGAATGGTTTATGAAACTGAATTCAGGAGCCAGATAGGTTTATCAGCAGTTCTCAACAAAATCTTTTTTTTATATTTATCCCTTTTAAACGATGTTAAATAAGAAACAAGAGATGTAAACACATAACATAAAATTTTAGAAAATTTCACGAAATTTTTTTAAACATAATTAATGATAAATCTATCTGGCTGCTAACTTCAGTTTCATGAATGGTTTCTTTATAATTATTTATAATAACTATAGCTTTTTAAAATTTGTGCAAATTTAGAACTTTAAAATCTATCATCAGATTTTTTTTTGCATTATCCTCTTATAAAAAAGAGATGGGTTATAAAGATACGATTTCGTTACGACGTTTTACTTTCGTCACATATTTATAGACTATCAAAAATTGAAGCTCCAAGTTATTGGTAGCATTGCGAGTAAAATAATGTCAAAGATAAATTTAATTTTGAAAATTAAAGGATCCATTGTTTAAAATTTAATTATATATATATATTATATATGTTAAAACCTTTGTTTGAAATATATGTACTTCCGATTTCCGAAGTATTGAATTATTCAAAAACTAAGATATAAATGAAACATCCAATTGCCATTTGCATAAAAACATATATAACTAATTCAGATCCAGGTGAAAAATATCGATTTTACCAATAAATACATTATTTATTTCTAATAAAATATGTTAGAATATATACTTATGAATTTGAATTAATCTTAATCTACAGTATCTAATCTTGTGGTGCAGCTGCCTTCATACATGACATATCTTCAAATTCTTTAATACTGAAGACAAGCACAGCTGTAATTCAAGAATTTCGTTTAGTAGGATGGAGATTCAAATTCGATTGTTTACAAACATTTATTCAATAACTATTTTGATTAAATGCATATGATAAATGCATTTAATTATTTAAAGTAATTTTTTCGCCTATATAAACTTGGATGCTTTACCAACAACCCTTTGTTTTTCAACCTCCTTTTGTTTCTTAATTAATTCATAAAACAATTATATTTGTTAAATAAAATAGGTCACACATTTGTTTATTTATTCAAATTACATCACGATGTTTAATTTTAAATCCCGTGGTGGTTTTAATTTTGTTTTAGAAATTACTAAACAATGATAAAAAGAGACTACATTTTTAATTAATTCGTAGGAAATTAGATTTTTTAAAAATTGCTGCAAACGTATAGGAGTATAGGTATATTTATTTCGATGTTCTCGTTATTGGAGTACAATTAACATTTGCGCATTTAAAAATAAAATTTCGTAATACTTCGTAATATAATTTGAAAAAAAAATGTGAATATGTTTTCAATGGAATTTACGTTTGATAAATGATATACTATACAGTCGATAGCCTTGGATTAATTTTAATTAATTAATATTATAAAAATTTGCCACGAACTTTAAATATCGAAATCTTATAAATGAATTAAAATGTTAATTACTTTTTTTTTAAAGTAAAAATGTATCATAATAAATTATGTTTAAAATATATAAGTAACTACTAGATTCTTATTTTTCATACAGTAAAGAAATTCTCAACACACTATTGCAAGATCAACATTTTCTCATGTGTATATAGGTAAGGTACCGAAGCAAACACACCTATACGAATCGTTCGTGAAAAAGCATCGTAGAGAAAAAAAGTGTCATTTGTAAATATATCCCTATGTCCCCCTAATATATATCGAGGCACCCCCTCTGGCAAGCTCCAGGTGGGAAAAATTGGACGTAAGGGAATCCAGTCGTCGACACTCGAGTGCGAACTGCGTGAAGTCATATAGAGAGAAAAAGAAGCCGGCTGCACGGGTAATAAACAAGAAGGGGAGAAAGGCGACACATATATACACGAGACACGAGGGGACAGCTGTGAGGCCCTGATGAACGAACCTAACGCACCGAACGCGCGCGCAACGTTACGCCAGGTGTACCCATCTTGCATATATACATATACATATAGACACATGCATGCGAGTGTGCGTGTGTCCGTGCGTTCAATGTGTGTAACTTTTCTCATGGCCCCCCTCCCGCTTTTTTTCCGAACTTTAACGATTACATTTAAAAAGTTGAAAGTAAAAAAAATAAGATGAAAATACTGAAACGTGTACTTACTCGTGAGTTCGTTAAAACGTTGAATCCGCGCCTTCGAAAACGACATTTTCGCATAAACCAGGAACCTCGAAAAGAATGAAACCGGTCTTTAACCACCCGAAACAACCGATACTCACTTTGCAAACTTTAGGACGATGAAAAACTAGACCGATAAAATAACAACAAATCAAAGCGAAAAAATAGAAAAAAAAAACGCGATTTCAAAAAGGATTGAGAGAACGATATACCCTATCTCCACGACATGTTAACCCTCGGAAACCGTGATCGCAACTACCGACCCTCGAAAATTTTTAACGGTTGCGCAAACGGCAAACCTTGGGAGTGTGAGGCCCCGCGTGCTCCCGCCAATTACACGCAGGGGGTTGGGTTGGCCCTCTCTTTCCGTTGGTCTCCCCACCCCGCCCCCCAACGTTTATTTCGCCCCCTCTTCTGTTTTGTCTCTACCTACGTGTGCAACTGTGCACTGTGCACTGTGCACACAAGTGCGATCAGAGGAGCTATCCTACATATATATGTGTGTGGATTTATATTCACCCCCTTGAACAGAAAAAAGTCATTTAAATTAAATTTTTAAAGCCTCGGATGGCTGTGGGGAAGTATTTATGTATCTCGTACATATACTCAACAGTCAACATATATATGGTTGAATAGATTGTAAATAATGTCAATTACAAAAGAGTTTTTTGATAACTTGAAAAGTACATTCTTAAACAATACAAAATTATTTATAATTATTTATTATTGACGATAGTTATTGCGTACTTTAATAATTGAACAAATTGATACAAGTTGCACTTATATAGATATTAGTATATTTTTTCTTTAACATTGTAATATTTAAAACATATATATATTTATTTAGTTATTGTCCATTGTATTGGTGGTAATTTCTTGTTATACACTTTGTTAAAAATAACAAAATTGATAGTAGATAATCGACAACATATTTACTTATATAAATATATATTGAAAATAAAATTCATTTAAAATTCAAATTATGAAATAAAATTATTTATATAGTTATTGCTTATTACGTATATAATTTTTGATAAACATACATACAAAAATTATAAAAAAAAGATTTGAAAAAGAAATTGTGTTTATTTTAACTCGTTCAGTATATGAATATATTATTTGATTAATTATTTATTACTTTAGTTTTATTTAAAATGTTTAATATTTTTGAACAGACAATAGCAATGCAGAAGATCGTATGCGCTATAAAAATGCGCAGTACACCGAAGGTCCACGCGGCAATCGGTGTGTAGACAGCGCGTTTGTCGCCGCTTTTTTTTATAGAGTCGGCGTATACAGCGACACGTTTTCACAAACTCAGCTGTTCAATTACTATTGTTTTTAAGAATTGAATAAGTCTAACTTTAAGAATGTTTAAAACAATGTTTTTGCCCTTTCTAGGGCTACTTTTATTTCTTTCAAATGATGCATATTGTCAATACAGAACCAAAAGTGTAAGTGAAATATTATATTGTCATTTCTTATACATTGACACGTCACTTTCGATTAATTTGATGTTTATCAATTAAATTAGTAGATAAACGATTATCCGTAATTATTAAATTAGATGAGCTAGATTGATACATTTGTTTAAATAAAATCATACATTCGTTTTAATTAACCTCAAAATACTTTATAACAATTATATTAAATTACAGAGTCAAAGTGCTTCCCTCGCTGATCGTGTGCAACAACTTACAGATATGGCTATGAAGAGACCAGTAATGAAATTTAATACTGCCAAATTTAAAGAGTTTGTTAAAACAACACCCAGAAATTATTCTGTTATTGTCATGTTTACAGCCATGGCACCACAAAGACAGTGTCAGATTTGCAGGTTTGTAAAATTTGTTTATAATGTGCGTGTTATAAAAATTATTAATAAAATCTTACTTTATATAAACGTTTCAGACATGCTAACGATGAATTTGTAATAGTAGCCAATTCATTTCGATATTCACAATCATATTCTAATAAATTATTCTTCGCATTAGTTGATTTTGATGAAGGTTCCGAAGTTTTCCAATTGGTAGGATGAAATAATAATTATGAATACACCATAATATGTTAAATACTTGGTACTAGAATTTTTTTTATTATAGATGAAGTTAAATACTGCACCAGTTTACATGCATTTCCCTGCAAAAGGTAAACCAAAAGCAGCTGACACAATGGACATTCAAAGAGTTGGATTTGCCGCAGAAGCTATAGCTAAATGGATTTCTGAAAGAACAGATATTCAGGTATTTCATTACTTTTATTTAAGAGCACATAGTCTATGTGCTTTACCTTACCTAGTAATTTTTAAGAAACAATTATTTTTTTCAATAACAGATTAGAGTATTTAGACCTCCAAGCTATTCTGGAACTGTTGCTGTCATAATACTATTAATCCTTGTTGGAGGTTTCTTATACCTTAGGCGTAATAATCTTGATTTTATTTATAATAAAACAATTTGGGGCTTAGGAGCACTGGTAAATTTTACTAAATTTTTAAAAAATTATATTTATTTAAATAATACAAATTTTTATTTTCTCAGTTTTTTACTTTGACAATGATTTCTGGTCAAATGTGGAATCATATCAGAAGTCCACCATTTATTTACAAATCACCAAATGGTAATGTAGCTTATATCCATGGATCCTCACAAGGTCAATTTGTGTTAGAAACTTACATTGTTATGATTTTGAGTATCCTTTTAATGCAATATATCAATATGCATTTTATGTTTTGGTTAAAATTAATTTTCCTTAATATTAAGTGAAAAAGATGGTGCAATTGTTTTGGGTATGATTTTGATGACAGAAGCAGCTTCACGAAAAGGTGATGTAAAGAAACGAAGAATATTTACTGTGATTGGTTTAGCATTAGTAGCCATATTCTTCAGTTTACTTCTATCAATTTTCAGGAATAAAGCTCAAGGTTATCCATACAGGTACGTCAACACTTTTAGTATTAAATAATAAAAGTAATCTATAATAACTTTCATAAAAATATAGATAAATTATACAAAGTATAACATTTTATTAGTTATAAATTAATTTTTTAGTATAATATTTTTTATTAATATTAAACTATTTATATTTTTTATATCAATAATTAAATTTAAAAACACATGTTTCAGCTTTTTATTCAAATAAATGGACCATTTTAATAAACTCATTACAAGTTTCAAATGATATCAATGCATTTGCATCAAGACTATTATAAAATATTAAATTTGTAAGTTTTGTGTTCAACATTGACGAACTTGCATTCCAATGCCTACAAAAATAAATCAGTGATACAAGCAACACTTGTAAGTGCACATGTGTAATAAAAATATTTGTATGAGTGGATAAATGACATATTTTAATATGTCATGTAAAAATGACGATTTTTTTTGTTATTTAGAAAAAGTTAAATATTTTGTAAATTATATAACATTAAATTTTAAAAAGTCATAAAGATTTATTAATAATTTTTTTTTTTAATAAATACATATTTCATTAATTGTTAAAATTTAAAAATCAAAGCAATATTTGTACAATTTATCCTGATAATGTAATTATTCGAAATCATTAAAATAAATGTTTATTATTCTACACAAATAAGTTAAAATGAATCAGTAGATGATTATCAAAATGTAACTTGATTATAATATTTCATAAACAGTTTTTAAATAAATTATATACATTTGTGAAAAAAACATCTTTGCTCTATAAATACTTAGTTGAAAAATATAAACTGTACATATATAAAATAGCATATATTCTATAAGACGATATTATTAAAAGATGAATGGTAGAATTATTTTTCGATTAGTGGGGTAATCTTCAAATTTTCTTAAAGACCATTCATGGGATAAATAAGCGCATTCAACCTATAAATATAAAAATATATTTAGTTTTTTCTAAAAATATAATAAAAACAAATATATAAATAAAAAATGGTACCTGATTAATTACAACCCAGAGTGTAACAAAGTGAAATGATGATGCACTTCTAACAATAATAGATAAACATAAATATATAATTATTTCTGTAAATTGTAATGGACTTGAAATGTATTCAAATAGCCCTCCACATGGAATTTTATACTGTTTGGTTACAATCTCACCGTTCTTATCTTTTCTTAAATTAGATAAAATAATATTTGTGCGATATTGCATATAAGTTGATGCAAGAAGCACAATTGAAGATATATAATCAAGCAATGTTATTTTAGTCCAATTTAAATAAATATTTGTGTCTAATTGAAACAAATAATTAAAATAAATATTAAACTATAAATATGCTTTAAATAGTTATATTGTTATATCATACCTTTTGTAATATATTGAGTTTCACCCAGAATACTAATAATAGCACCAAAGTAATGAACAAATCCAATTAAGTATATGGTAAAATTCATATTCACATCACTGAATACATTGACAAAGTTAGTTTCATAAAATCTTTTCCACAAATGTATAGTAAATACTATGAAAGCCAAAATAGCATTTTCTGGAGGTACTGAAAATTTGTATTTTGCATTTATTTACATACATTGTACATATATATTGTAAATTTTAAAATATAATTTTTAAATTTTAAATTACTTACTTAACGAATGTATAGGTTTACCTACAAATAAATCTAATGTCTGTAGCAATATATTTGGCAATTTAAAATTCATATAATATCGATAATAAAATAAGGCAAGAGCTAAAGAACATGCTGGTGCAGCAAATAGATAAAAATGTTTGAACCATCTGCAAAATATAATAAGTTAATTAAATAAATAAATTAATATACTAAATTAAAATTTAATTTTAAAAATAACAGTATTATATTAAATAAGTATTACTTATTAAAAATTTACCTCTTTGGTACTTCATACTTATCAAGGAAGGCGTCTTTGACGTTAGCGCAAAATTTTCCGTGACGATAAACTTTTGAAAACGACGTCGGTAAGTGTTGTTCAAAAAAATTAATCAATAAACCACAAAAGCCTACAGTGAACGAATTGAATATAAATACGATCTTTATCAAATTCGGTGTCATCGTTATTCATTGGCTATTCAATGCACGTTGGAAGTCGAAATGTCTTAACAAGCAAGTACTAGTATTTCTTTCATGAAGAGAAAGTAAGTATACCTAACGGTTGAAGGAATATGACCCCTTTCTATGCGCGCAAAGTGAAAATATATATTTTCGTTGCGCGTCTAGGCCGACAAACTCGCAGCAACTGAAATGTTATTTTGTCCGAAGCAACACGCGCTGTGTTTACTTATTGACTTGTAGTTGTATAGTATATATATAGTTACTGTATGAACAATAGTAGTAACGTGATGGTTGATTTAATTTAATTAATTTTTTCATTATCTTAGTGCATGATAAGACGTAGATTATAAGATGAACAGTTTATGTACTTGCAGATGACTCAAAATTCGTAGCACGCAAAAATATAATTTACAATTGTAAATTCGGTATATTGACATAATTGCACGTATAGTTTTACGCTCTTTGCGTGTATAATTATCTACGTATACGTGGTTAGAATTCTAATATACGTGAGCGATTGACTGATATCTAAGGATATAAAGTACACAAATCGCGAAATGTATATTTTCGATCGATCACGTGTGCATCGCACGTGCAATAATGAACTTTACGTAAATAACGTGAAAAAAGAATAATATAAAAAAAAAAATGTGTTGTCAAGAGGTTAGATTGCAACCGCGCGAAATTTGAAATGTAATCGTAAAAATAATATCAGGTATAGTTTGGGTATATGTTACTGTAAAAACTATTTATTACGATTATTGTTGTAACAGATGTTTACATAGATAACTGCCAACTACTCTCAAGAATAAAGATTTAATATACTTACACATTATAATTGTAATATATAAATACAGTATTCGCAGATTGTTTTGTTTGATCTTTTTATTATTTTAAATCGAAGGTAATTTTATTTTATTTTTTTATCAGTTTAAAAAATGGACGAAATTTATTATTCTACAATTTTTATTACCACTTTATTTTTGTATAGTAGCCACCGGTTTTATACAATTAATTACATTTAAAATATATACACTTCTGGATACAGTAGATTTTCAGGCTACATTGGTTTTTGGTTTATAAAACGAAATATTATAAACTACAAACGGTTTCTTTTATGAAAAATGTCTGTAGAGTTAATACATTAATATTGTAAAAAGTGATAGATTGCGCTCCTATTATAAGTTATTGCTTAAAAATATGTTCGTTTTTATTTTAGAAGAATGTTTGTTTAAACAAATTGGACCACAAAATAACTCAACGAATACACAAAATTTAAATTTAAATTGTAAATTTAGAAAAAATAGTATAATAAACTATTGCAATACTTTAATGTTAATATCATAATTTTATTAAACTATATATCTATATATATAGGTAATATAAACTCAGATGACAAATAAAAAAAATATTTAAGAAAAATAATGTATTCGGCACAATTTTGTGGAAAGATTTATTTAAACAAAATATTTATTTATCGTTGAAAAAAATGACGTGATTAAATCGAAGAAGTAACTTAACCAGATTTAACTCAACTTTTTAATATTAATTTAATTTTATGAAATTACGAAGTCAAAATCATCTAGTTAATTGATTGACATATTGCACAATCATACTTTGTAAAACGTTGTGATTGATATATTGCACAAACACACTTTGTAAAATGCAGAATTTATGAGATTCTAGGAAAATTTTACCATATAATATGACATAATTATATTTCGTAAAGTAGCATGAATGTATACAGTCCATATTTCGTAAGTTAGTCTACGTAATTACTGTGTTCAATACTTTTACTTCTACGATTTATTCGCATAACTTTTTTCAACGTAAATTTCTGTACGCGCTTGTAGGTACAATAATGAAAAAATCTTTTTTGTATTTTAATACTCCACTTTACTTGTTTTCAAATAGATATATATTTATTAACTCATCGAACAATCCGTAATGGCTTACAATCACAGTATACAAAATAAAACTAATGTGTCACTCTTATACAACCTAAATTATAACAGTACAAATTAACGACAACGAAATGGAAATAAAATGCTTATTTTTCCTCGAAATAAACATATCTGCAAACAGATGAAATTTATAAAATAAATTTGCGTTGTCGATCAATGGCAATGGACACAATAATATGTAAATAATTTCTATATTTCCATGTATATTAATGATGACAAGATAATTCAATTTTAAAAATAATTATACAACAAGGATTATCAATAATACAATATAATATAATTAATAATATAAGTAAAAATAATAATAATAAAAATTCATAATATAACAACAACAGTACAATTGGTAGTAGGTTTTTGTGACAATATTATATAATATATATGTATATCGCGCAGTATATCACGTAATTCAAAGATTATTTTTGTGTAACAAAAAATATATAGGAATGTACAAATATATCCTGCTAATTTCGAAATATGTAGAAAGCTATCGGTTTCATTGTACACCATATTTATCATCATTGAGAAAAATCTCTATAGATACGACGAAATTAAATGAATCGTCTATCTTTTCTTTTTGTATATATAAAAATTTATAAAAATTTACAGTTTAGGGTGTCACCGAAAAACACATCATATCGGAATAAAAAGCGTAATAAAAAATATGGATTAACGACGTATTACCGCCTTTTTATACATACCACAATAAGTTTCGTTATGTATATATAATATATGTAAGGGTTGTAAAAAACTTGTTTCTTTTTTTATGACTTTCTACAAGTATATAGTTATAGTTAATATATATATACATATTTAAATGGTATATCAATCGAGTTTGTGTATGTATAAAATCCATCGGTCTCCTCGAGTTTACCTCTTTTGATTCATATGACAAACACTATCTTTTTCATATAAAAAATAATATATTATTTAAAAATATTACAAAATTTCTTTTTCAAAAAGAGCACTTAAATAAAACATGTACTCAAGATGAAAACCCTGGAACTTTTGTGAAAAAACTTATGAATATAGAAAAAATTGAATGTTTAATTTTTTTTAGTAAAAACCTACATTGTTCTATTAATTAATACATTGTTACGTTTGAAAATTAAAATGTCCAGTCGTTTACATTTTTTCATTTTTCACGTATCACCCGTTATATTTATTTCGTGTATATCTTTTCTTTATCATGAAAAATATATAAAAATAATTTGTGTGTGTGTATGTGTATTTTATGTTTAAGTTATGCGAAGTTTTCCGCAAGATCTTAAAATCGTAATCAAACATGTAAATATTTTAGCATTAAAATACATTTTTTGGATTGTATTGAGTCAAGCCATCCATAAGTGCGGTGACTTAACAAAAATTCACAAGTAATTTTAAGATAAACGCAACATGTTAACCCTGTGGAATGAAAATAACTACAAATGATATTAATTTTAAAGAGAATTAACAAAAGAAATGCATTAATTTTTTTAACTTATTAAATACTGATTTAAAAATGTCATACGTCCTTTGATTCATGATAACCATTATATTCGCGCTAAGTTTATTTGTTCTATATAAAAAAATAGAAAAATATCTACGAATAAAAAATTTCTTTCTTTTTCCACAAGATTTCGTACAATTTTATATATGGCACACTACCTTTGCACGTTTGATAACATTAAGTTTTTAAAGTTTAAACATTATTGTACAAGTGCACATATCTATAAGAAATATGTAATATTGTACACTGTGCTGATTATCTACGTACTTGTGTACATGTTAGATCTGTGTCTAAGGTAAGATTTTTTAATCAGTATTTATAGTCAAAAAAATAAATTACGAATCTACTTTCATCAATTATCAAAAATCAATATTTAATCTAAAATTATTAAACTAAAGATGAAATATATTTTTTTATTATCGAAGACACTATATATTATTAATAGTACTGCATTTGCAGTACATTTATAATAGGAATACTTAAACTAATTTTTTTATTTGCATTCTTATGCGATAAAGAGGTATCCATGATAGTTCAATTAGTGAAACTTTTTAAACACGTTTTTACTTAATTTCGGATTTTTAATAAGGAATAGTGTCTATGTGAACGAAATTTTAAGTTTTTAGAGGGCTGCCAATTCAGTTTTGAATTATGTCAAACTAATTTAGAGTAATTTTTGGGAGATGATTATTTTTTTTTTATTTTTATTCATCTATTATAAAATTAATTTCCGTAAGTAAATTTTGTTAGTTTGCTAAGTTGGCTTTTAAATTTATGTTTGAAAAATATATTATGTTACTATTATTATTGTTTCATTCAAAGATAACATTGAATAATTACTTTACGTTATTACCACTGTTGAAATAACTGCGATTTTATTATACAATTATTATTTAATTAAATTTTAATTATCTTATCTTCTGTATATAATTTCTAAGGAAATAAAATATTTGAATAAATCAATAATTGATTTAAATATCTACCTTTACTTGATTGAAAAGCAACAAAATAATATTTATGTGCATTAATTGTTAGAAAAAGACTGATAAAAATAATTTTAAATGAAAATCATCTTCCAAAAAAGTCGGAAAGGTTAATCGAATTATTATTATATAAGTCAATACCCTGGTAGAAAATTATCGAGTTTCATCTAGTAATCCAGATAACCAGTATGTATTAACATACGGCGATACGTAGATATACATAGCCTCATTGATACTTTTATCAGGATATAGGTATGAAGTTATACCACCGTCTATAAGACATATTAATCTAAAATACGAATCGAATGTCACTACGCCAATTATGTCGAAATATTGTAATAAAAATAATTGTGACATTGGCGATCGTTAGAGCTTGAAATAGTAAAAGGGAATGCGAATCCAGTTGGCAAAGCCAGGAGCCGAAACTCAAATGGAGCCACTGCTATCGCCTGGAAAAACCATCATATGCTCAGCACTGTAAGAAGCTGTTGGTGAACTGCGAGCATCTAATGAAGCTCGACTTGCTGAACTGAAACTACTCGAACTAAGATCTTCGTAACTTGCCATTGATTGGTTTCCACCTGCAATAATATTTTTTTTCTTCAGTATATAGATGGATATCATGGTTATAGTACAACGAAATATTCAATGTATTTTTTAACGTGACGTAATTTTAGTAACTTAAAATAATAATGCGAAAATTATTCCAGAATTAGTCTTTGTATGAGATGTTATAAATTTAAATACCTAAAGAATTTTCAAGCCAATTCTTTTACAATTTATGAATTTAGGAATAGTGTCAATCTTCTTTTAACTTAATTTCATTGATTAATTATAGAGCAGATTTTAAATACTACCGTTCACTAATATTATGCATGGAAGTATATATATTCACAAAATAACAATTTGGTACTTTGAAATTTAAATAATAACACGCAAGTGTAATTTATTATTAAAAACATTGTAAAAATGTATTGCATTATAGAATTATCATTCTATTTGTTTACGTTAATTATTACTAGATATTACATTAAATAAACATTGATTAGATCTTTTTCGACGGCAAAATAATAATACATAAAAAGCAATGCAAGGTTTTCAGAGTCATATTAAATATAAATAAAACAATTATATTTATATGCCTGGCATTTAATCATTTATTTTCAATCAATAATCAATTATTAATTAATATTTCATGCACTCGTTAAGTGGAATTTACCACCTTCACATTACATTTACACGTTTATATTTCGTAGCAATTTCTTTATCTGAGTATATTTTATATACCATTTTCGCATCAACAATTGCGTTAAAGCTTTTCGAATAAATTTTTCAATCCAAACAATAAAAAAGATTTACACAACTTTCATTTAAATATACATATTATTTAAATATGTAATTAATTAAAATTTCACTCCAATTAATCAGGTTTTTTATTTTCCTTTATATATATTTTTGCATTATTTGCTATATAACGAGTTTAGCTTCGACTTCCTTTTTTAACAACCAGAGATTCAGATAATAATTAGTAGATTCTAAAAATAGGGGCGTTTCCCCACATATACATACTTTTTCTTAAAATAATTTAATTTAAAAAATTTGACTTGAATGACGAAAAAATAATATTGTTAGAATTCTTATATTTGAAAAAATGTTAATATATAATTCGTAGAAATGTATTAATATTAATTTTTATGTGTGAATTGATTAATATAGTGTTTACTATTTTTATTGGACTGCGGTTCCAATGTAATAAAGTTATGAAATATCGTAAACAAAAATATAATATACATTATTTTTTTATGATTACTTTTCTATAAGATTAAATAAAATTGGATTGTTATCATCGTGTTACTTTCCGTCGTCTCATAATTTGAATGTGATTGTATGCGTAAGATTAAAGACGAAATTACATTTTTTTTATATTAGCAATAATTTTTCATTTTTTTTAATGGTAAATTAAAAATTCATTATACAATAAAGTGAGTTATTTATTAAATGTGCGAATTCTACTAATTAATTAATAACTACAATTCTTGCGAAAAAGCACAAAAGAATCTCTATATAATTAATAAAAATGTCACATTTACTTTAAACTCAAAGTAAATAAATATACTGCTGAAAAATGTTCTAATCGCACATTTTCTAAAATATAATTCAAAGAAACATAATAAAACGCCCGTATTCCAAAGAATCTCTCAATTTCTTCAACAATAAATCGTCAATTATTATAATTCACTAAACTCATGATTATTAATTAAATAAACTATCGACGTGACTACTTATTCAAGACTTTTACATTTTTCATTATTTTTCCTTATTTTTTTCTTATTAGAATAATTGTGAACACTTTTTTTCTATATAACAGAATATAGAATTTGAGACAATTTACATCGTGTATCTCGACACGAGATTATCTCTTTATTGTTTCATCTGCATTTAATTTACACACCAAAAAGAATTATCACTCAACCGAATGCGAATTCAACGTTTGATAGCGCAACGGTGAATTATTACACATATTTACTTCTTGTTTATGCAGTTTCATTTCTTTACGTAGATAGTGCAATATTACACGGCTAATGTAGAGTATAATTAAGCACGCGTGTGGCATTTTTGTACTTCAGCGTTATTTTTTTTTCGATATTACACATGCTTATTTACGAAGGTCGACGTACAATTATGCGCGCATTATCATTCGAGGTGAGTATTTTGAACTTTTTTTTGTTATTTAACAATTTGTACAGGTTTCAATGTACGGAGTAGACTATTTATGGTTATAGTAATGTGTATTATGACGTTGATTTTAATATGTAAAATTTACAAGTCCATTTTACGAGTGTTAAATTATATATCAATAAGTTTTCCTCTTTTAATACATTTTTTTCCTTATTTTTATACTTCAATCATAGTGTAAAGTGTAACTTTTAATACATGCCTGAGTACTCACATTTGATTCATAATTTAACAAGCGTATTCATTTTTATTGATATTTACATTGGATTTTTCTATTTTTTTTTAATTATTAATACATTTATGAAGAAATTTTATTCTTTTAGATCTTCACTGTCGTTTTAGCCATGAAATTGTATTTGAAACAAATAAATGTAATATTATAAAATATAAAAGTAGTTTGGACATCTTAAACAATACTTAAATTTTGTTTTAAATTTGCTGTAAAATAAGTTTTGGTTTAGCTAGCAGAATTTTTGTTACATACTTTCATATGTATATTACAGTTTCGTATATGTAATAATTATATTTATATGAGTTTAAAAAAAAGGAGAATTTCCAGAAAATGCATTGACACTGTATCTAATTATGTCGAAAACACATATATAGGTATACTCACAATTCTAAATATTAAAATTTATAAGCTAATCTTGGTTGTATCTCATAATTTCCTCAATTTTAACGGTTTTAAAATATAATATGAAAACGATAATCTATAATTTACAGGTTTACAGACATAATTTAATATTTATGGGCATATTGGCATTATCCTTTAGTTATATTAAATACAATAAACAAAATTTTAAATTTAGAAAAAATGATGTACTTAACTGAATGATCATATAAATGTTTCGACAACAGTAAAGTTCCTAAAAATAAACTGTAAATAAATTTAATGAAAAATGGAAATGTGTATCATAAACTCCATCGTATCTCCTGATAAAAAACAATACTTTTTGTTACAAGAGATAAATTGATGTCATGAAATGAGTTAAAAATATACTTTAAAATGCTTACATCCTAAATTCACACTTTTTCTCTTATTTTTCTTATTTTCTTACGTACACACAAAACAAAGGCAATGATTATATGCATTCATATTTGTCAAAAAAGCGAGTCTATAAATATATTCCTATACTTAAATAATAAATATTAAAAGCCGCATAAATAAGATTACATCAAATATCGATTCAATGATTAAAATTATTTATTTATTTCCAAGTTTTCAATCTTTTTATGTGAATATAAAAATGCCAAAAAAACTAACTATTCAAATTAATATTTACTCCATAATTATTAATGATATTACACTATAATTTAATTGCATTTATAATTAAACAATGTTGTCTCTTCCACGTCACAATATTAGAAATGATAATAATGGCAGATATTGCACAAACATTACATATCCTATGCACTTCAATTCATTTTTCACTATAAATGTATTGTAATAATTATTTTGTATAGAACGTTTTATATATTTATAGACTCGCCTGACGTATCTACACATTGACGTAGTAAACTCGCATCATATTCATTTAACTATACAATAGTGCGGTATTTCTCTGAATTTGGAAGTTCATTTACGTGCGCAAACAAATTTAATAATTTTAACGCATTTATCATGATCTAGATCACAAAATACCAGTTTGAGATCACTATAATCTTATCAACTCCGCAAAATATTTAAAATTTGCTAGATTATAATTATTTATGCATCTCAATAAGAACATTGAGATGTTTTTTTTGTAATAATTTATGAGTATCTCTTTTTTCTATGATTCTCTATAATTTATACAACGAAAAATTACAGAAAAGCGTTATTTTTGTACTTCGCCATCTATAGTTTTTATTTGCTAAGCTAAATTTGTTCTTAATTTATATTTCATAATAAGATATATTTATATAAAATCAAAGTGATAAGAAAAGATAAGGCTGTGAAATTGCATACTATTTTTTTATTTGGCTATACATAAATAACTAAATGGAAAATACTATGTATGGATATTTGAAGGTAAAACGTATGTATTGTGTTAAAACTAACTCTGATCGACTAATATTTGAGAATTCTGAACAAAAATATAATATATACGCTAAAATTTATATACACGTGATTAATAAATATATAAATTATTAAAAGAAAGTATATATTTTTTCAAGAGTATTATGCTCGAACGTGCCTTTTAAAATATAAAATATTTTAAATATATATATGTATATATTCAATCAAGATCAGAGCAAAAACGAGAGATTTTCAATCTAACTCATTTGAAGGCCTTTAGTGCATCTACTTTTCTAATTTAACTGCCAATAAGTTTTTGTCTTCAAATTTTCATTCACACTAACTTTCACTAGATTTTAAAGATGAACACCTTATGGCCCAATAGTAAAAAATTTCGGAGATTGAATTAATCATCACATGATTATTTATCGTTATATCGTTAACACTTAAAAGTTGTGTCGACTTAAAAAGTATCCCGGTATGCACAATTACAGTTCTTTTTCTGGTTTTCATTTTTATATTTAATTTATACACACGAATATACGTCATTATCATTACGGATATTATTCACTACAAAAATGCACACTCTTAACATTTCACAGCGCTTCCCAGACTTTGATTAATCGATGGCGTTTTATTTACATGCAACAGCAAAGGGAGCAACAATAATAATATCAATAACGAGATGTGGCAACGCATTCAAAAACTAAATTATTGTACATAAGCTTAGCTGTGAATGTTTAGCAATAATTACATATAAAATATTTGTATGTTGAAATTCCATATTAGTGGATAGGTAATCGATTCATAATACATTATATTATGTATACCTAGCTCAAATTTCATTAATAATTATTTAAACACGCAAATATATATATTAAATATATAATTAAATAATTGAAATTACAAAGATATTTACAATTTAGCTATGGACAATATTGAAAATGAGTATATCTCACTAATAATCAATTCATATATTTCAATAGGAGATCAAAATGTATTCCGATAGCATAATTTTACAATTTGGATAAAATAAAATATTTAAAAAAAATATTTAATTCTGTTGTAAATTAAATTAACTCAATAATAATTAAAGATGCAGTAAAATAAAAATATACTCTAAATATATTTTTACCTTGTCCAAATAAATATCTCTAGATATTTAATAAACACAAAATTCGACACAATAATAAATACATATAAATAATTAATATTCAATGTATCTTTAAAAATTTTTAAAATATACGCAAAAACTAATTTTGAGATTTAATATAGAAATTTAACATACAATTGCACCATTTTATTGCCTCTATAAGAACCATTGACAGCGAAGCTATTTTTCTACAAAGGATCGCACGAATCATCAAGCAGATATCCGAATTTATTTTCGTGATGCTAATCGACTCCGGTGACTTGCATGAAGAGAATATAAAGGGCGAGACTGGCCCCGGGTACGTCGACGCAGTCCTCTACTCATCTACGCTTTTTCTTTTTCGATCGGTTGGCTTTTTTACCAGGCAGCGTAGAAACGGGAGCACTAGGAGTGCTACCACCTTTGTCAACCAAGGCAACAAACATATGTTCCTTAGCAGCAGTAGCAGCAGTAGTTTGGGTGCTCTCCTCTTCGGTATCCATTGGCACGAGGGCATTACCATTGATTTCGTCCGAGGAACTGGAGCGCTCTACGTTCAAGCCAGATGCTTCTTGATCCGAATCACTTTTTTTTCCTTGATCCTCGTCGAATTTGGTCGACATTTCTTCTGCTGTAACTTGTACCTGTAGAGTGCTAAGTTTAGTTCTTTCTTGCACATCTTCATCTTCTTTTTCTCGTTTGCAAAGTTCGACGTTTTCGGTATTCGCCTCGTTCTCTTTGTTGTCTTCGGCATTTCTGCTTTCGAACCCTGACTGAGATTCGGACTCATCTAGCTTGACCAAACTCGAACTTGAACGTCGAACTACGGTGCTCCAAGAGCCACTGATTTCGGGCTCTTTATCGATCAACTCGTTTGGCTCGGATGGAGGCGACGCCACTGGTGACGGGGTCGACTGCAAATGCTGCTGTAATTTCTTGTGACGTTTTGATTTTTTCTTAAGAACTGCTTCGGGACGCGCCAGCAAGATCTTGCAATCTGGTGCGGGGTGATTCGGGAAGCACCCACTACTCTTCTCCGCATCTATATCGATGATCTCGACCATGTCCGGCAACGGTTCCTCAAACTTTGAATTGAATTCAAGGAGCTCCAGCGGAGGAGCTTGTGCCGAGTCCATGTTAATGATCTCGATCATATCGCTAGAATCAGAGGACTGGCGTCTTGCGCGTACCCGTGTCTTTTTTGACGAATTTCTAGATGCCACCGGACGATCTTGCTCCAACGGTTCGAGGGTAACCACTGCTTCCTCGACAAGTGCAACTACTTCCTCGATTCTTTGCTCTTTATTTCGTTTCCTTGTATTTGGTCTACGTTCCGGTTCTGTAAGTTCACAGTGGAGTACGTGTTCGATATCTTCCTCGGAAAGTTCTTCAGGCTCAATGTGTTCAAGCTCGTCATCAGAAGAGCCACTGGGTGGTCTTCTCGCTGCTGGTACGTTGCTACAATCAGGTACCGCACCTCGCTCGACGCACAAACTCGCACTACTCGGTACATCCCGGAATGCACCGACACGGTCGAGATCGATGGAAGCGCAATTGACGGCACTCGCTGCTTCCGCGCACAAATGACGACGTTCTCTTATTTCAAGGATGTTCTCGGCGGAAACGGAATCGATGACCGCAGGCTCCTCTGCGGGGCGCATCTCTGCACAGATCTGGGTTTGCTCGCGTAGCGCCTGACTCTCAGGCTCTTGGAGACACGAACCATCGTGGTGACCCTCCTCCGCGCAGACACTGGTACTGGGGCAGCTCGAGGGGGGTGTACTCTCCTCTTCGGGCTGGGACGACGGATCTTCTTCATCGGTCGAGACGGTAATCACGGTGCCGAGGGGGTTCACTACCTTAGCTACTGGGTGACCCACCCTCTCGACTACCATGCGCCGTCCTGGATCAACAGAAAAAGCCGTAGGCAGGTATCAGATATCGGTTAGTTAGTTTATTTACATTTAAAGATTCGATTTTATTTCTTTTCACTTTTATTTGCACAAGCGAGGGCTATATAATGGATTCTATCTATTCTTTGTTTTGCTGCATATATATTTGCGTTGTGTGTATTACAAGAGAGAGAGAGAGAGAGAGAGAGAGAGAGAGAGAGAGAGAGAGAGAGAGAGAGAGAGAGAGAGGGGAGAAGGAGAAAGAGTAAAGACTTTAGTACAAGATAATGCACCTTCATTTTAACTTTCATTTCAAGC
This sequence comes from Theocolax elegans, assembly GCA_026168455.1. NCBI lineage: Eukaryota > Metazoa > Arthropoda > Insecta > Hymenoptera > Cerocephalidae > Theocolax > Theocolax elegans. The sequence continues at coordinate 96,164,263 of CM047425.1, forward strand.
GACATCAATAAACAAAACGTTAGTTGTCAAATTTTATATTTCGTGTCATTCTTAATTATTAATTAAGCATGAATGATAAAAAGTTTAAAATACATATTACAATAAAAACTAATGAAACAATAAAAATTATTATGTTTTGATATAAATCTACCAATAAAATAGTGTTTATGCAAAGTTATGTTTGTTCGAGTTAAATTTGTATTAAGCATTATTATGTATGTTAAAGAAATGTGCTAATAATGTCAAAGTAATTACGTAAAAGTGAAAATTATAGCAAAAATTGCATTTATTGTAATATATAATAAACATTTTGCTTTAAATGCAAATTTTAATATTACCACTAAACCAATGTAAGATAAGACATATATTCTGAAAATGTCTTACTTTCATATTAACTATACTAGCATTATGCAACTAATTGACATATGAGTCAGATTTTTAACGAACTGTTTATTATTATTTATATTGCAATATCTAATTACAAAATCGATATATCAACAATTTATCTAATTTTTGCTAACAGAATTTAGTCTGTATAAAGGGATTTATAAAATGAAAAATAAGGTAAATGAAAATGGTGTAGTGTATTTCTTTCCTACAGAGCCCAGGCAATCGCTGTTAGTGAGACGTCGCTTTGTTTAATAAATATATCATGTACATGTATACAAAATATACATTGTATATAGTATATACAAGTGCATATTTATATTTATTTGTAAGATAAAGAAAACGCTGAAAAAGGTGCAACAGAGATACCTGCCTTCGGCCAGATCTGTGTACGCGCATGATAAAAATTAGCCACCGTCCTTAACCACGTGCAGGAGGATTAACGAAGGTCACACTGTTTATATATGTACAGTGAGAGAAATGTGCTAAATATTCAGGACACTACGTGTCATTCAAGCACATTTTATTTTCTACCCTGTTTTCTTAAGAGTGAAAACTAACAGTAATATAAAAGTTTATATTGTATGATAATTTGCTTACGACTTCGATATGCATTATTATCTAGGAAAGTAAAAACTACAAAAAAATCATTCACTGACGTGTACTGTGTAAAATGTAAAAACTCAGGCGAACTTAACAGTAACACAGAATAGCAAAATTATCAAGATTAAAAAAGAAACTCGCATGCGTACGTTAAAATGCATTTGATATTAAACAAAAAAATAATAATAATACACGGGTCACACATAGATATCATTTCAGCTTGTGTGCAGAACAAATAAAACGTATTATGGTTTGCAACTTAAAGAATGTTTTTTTTAGTATTTCGGGATTTTCATCGAAATGTAAGTATTGGTCCATGTTGGACACTTTTAATGATACATACCTGCAACTCGGTGAGGTGTCGATGATGTATCCAGCATAGCTTCGGCAAGATCTTCCCTCAGTTGATTCTCTCCGCTGCCCAATGCACCTGCATTTTCGTGGTCAAGCGCATCACCGTATGCCTCAACAAAACGTGGAGATTGCTCGTAGCTACCTAAATTTAAGCAATACGAAATGTTACAATATTCATAAAACTAAAAGAAGTTTGATGTGTATGAGAGACACTAACTTCCAGAACCGTCAATGACTACAGGGACTAGTGGTCTGCTACCAGCATGGGGCATGTTAACAGGATTAGATCTGGCGGGACGTGAACCGCTGGTGATGCCGATTTCGACAGTTTCCGCTTCCACAAGATTAGCTGCGACTCTAAATATTAAAATTTTATTTATTTAATTATCTTATTACATTGATATAATTATAGTTTACAAAGAATCTAAAATAAAATGTATGATTTAGTAAAAATTAAAGATAATTGCAAAATTTATTTGTAAAAAAAAGACATTTTAAAAGAACAAATGTGTCATAATTCTATAGAAATCAGAAAAACTAACCCGCTCGGTGCATTATAGGTCTTGAAAACAAACTGTGGACCCATCCACAATCTGCGATGCGGTCCTGCATGTGTGAAGATTTCCACTTGACTGAGCCATCGACTTTCGTTACTATTTACTTGCTGATCATTTGAAGGTGTTACTGTCATGCCAAGCAACAAACTCGAAGGGGTTAAAGGAGGAACAATATCTGAAGAACTTGCAGTTCGCAAAAGTGGCCACTGTCCTTTAGCTTCAACCTCAAGTTCAATCGATGTTTCATCACATACTTTTTCCTTAGGTACACCTATAATTCATTAATATATGTTTTAAAAACTTAAATTCGAGCGTCTTTTTCATTTTCTCAAAATTTTCCTTCCAAAAAAATTCTGGTTTTTCTAAATCGTCAAAATAAATAAATAACTAATAGTAAATTAAAATTTAATTAGAAAAATGTATTAGAAAAATTTTTTGGCAAGTTTCTTGTGCCCTTCAAACGAGTACTAATTCAACATTATAAGTTTATTAGGTTTTGTTATTTCTATAATTATTAATAATTTATAAAATAAATGCTTAATAAATAGAGAATTAATCTTTTATTACGTTATTTTTATAAGACTTATAAAATAAACCTAAAATTTTACCGAAAAGGATCCAAATGCAAAAATTATTTAATAATTTACTCACCAGCAGCAGGTTTGGGTTCTAGATCATACTGTATCATGTTACCGTGACAGGCCATGATAAAAAGAGAATCGACGACTCGTTTCGTGAATTTATTTGCAGAATCACGTTGTGCATATATCCAGGCCCGCGGAGGAGCAAAACATGCACAAATTTTTAGTGGCAAAGTTACACTATCATCCGAATGAAGGCGTTGTCTTTGTTGCACCCTAAATTCGTGTATAATAAATGTATGAGAATTTTTGTTGCGAAATTTACCATATTTATAACAATGTGTATACATTTAAAAGTATAATTATTTTAACTAATAAGCACGTAATATGTATCTTATTAAACTTGAATAATTAACATCTTATTTTACATTTTTACTAAAAAGTGTTATTTAAAAAGAAAGAAAATGTATCAACCTTGGCTGTGCTTGACTGCTGACGTGATTCAAACTGGAAGGCTGCCGAATTTGAGTAAGGGGATGCAATATCGTTGGGTGAGGATACGGCGGTAATCGCGGATTTGTGTACGGATAAACTGAAAGAGGTAGCTCGTTATGGGATACAGGAGAATGTGAACGAGTCCCATCATCGGTTAAACCAGCGCTTTTATGGAACCTCGAGAGTCGATTCACCACATGAGGCGAGGAGTGTGTTCGCATTCCTACAGGACCGCCGTATGGCGCGACAGGAAAAACATGCGTAGTACCCCGAACCGTAGATACGGCAGCCCAGCGAGCATCGAGCGAAAAAGTCATATCTTGAACCTTTGCCGTGGTATCTCCGCGATGGAGTACGTACAGATGATGTACTGCTGCAAGACTCGGTCCTCCTGGATGAGGTTGTATCCTACACAAAAAGTAATGTTAAAGTTATTTTTATATTTACTGCTAATTATATAAATAATTTTACAATGTAAAAATTTATTACAAAATCTTAAATTATTCTCCCATTATAATTTAAATCTCAAAATTACAATAACTGAATTTTGTACCTAAATACGTGGAAATCGTGTCCACGTTTATCTGCTGTCATAAGCAGCGCGCCACTCTGATCAAAGGTCATGGCAACAATTGCATCACTGTGAGCTGTAAAATGTGCGATCACGGTCTCTACGCCCCCATCATCAGTTTCCTTTTCCTCCTTAGAAGCTTGTAAATCAAGGATCGTAATAACACCAGGTTGATTAGCGTCTGCAGAATTGATGTTATTTGCACCACTGAGAGGCGAAACTGAGTTGCCTGTAAGACTGGATGCCACAGTTTCACCTAACCCACGAAGACCTTTACCAAGAGATTTGGCAGCATAAAGAACCGTAGCCGTGTAGCTAGATACACCTTCTCCCTCACTCCCACCACTGCTTCTTCGACCAGGAATCAATTTCTTTTCACTAAAATTATTACAAATTATAAATTTATTGTTTTGAATTACGATATTGTATATTAATATTAAGTTATATATTAAGTTTTATTGTAAATTAATTCTAAATTTCGATTTTGATTTTTAAAAATAATAACTAACATGCGTCTAAAAGTATATTATATTTTCTTAAATGTATATTTTAACAAATGTTTACCTGTATGCTAACCACCTAGTACCCAATGCTACAGGATTAGGATTAGGTCCAGGACTAAGGTAGCAAGTTGTGATAGTGAGCACATCTTCAAGAGTTTTGGCATCAAAAACAGCTATTCGCTCAGGAAAGGTGACAACGATCGAGCGTTTGTTGGCGAGAACATCACAAACAGGACTTTTAAATTTGATGCTTTTAACTTGTTCCCCAGTTTTGAGCGAAATAAAACTTACGCTACAAAACTGGGGTCCTGGACCTGCTGAATCACATATAGCCACCAGTGGTCGTTTTAACTTGAATGCATCATCACGCTCTCGTTCTCCGGATTTAGGATTCGGTAGAATTCGCAAAGTGCGTACCATACCCTGACGCCATGATAATACTTCTGTTGCTTCTCCAGATGCAGCAATCAACCATACCTTAAAATATGACAGTCAAAAAATTAATAATTTATATTTATAAAAATATTAAAATGTTTTTAATAAGTTTATATAAATTTTAAATTTTTAATAATTTAAAAATTTTTTAATAATAAAAGAACTTTTAATACTAATATTAGAATTTTATATTTCATAAAATATTTATTACTATTCATAATAATAAAGAAAAAATATTTTGCAATATTGAAAAAGGTATGGATCATACACTTATTATATTAAGCAAATCAATTTAATTATATTGTAAAACATTATTTTATGAAACTAAAATAAAATTAAAATATAAGTTTCCATTTTAATAAATGAATATAATGAATTATTAATATAACATGGAATTTTAAAAATAATTATTTTAAAGTATCCAATAATTTACCTGCACTCCAGTTGTGTAGCCCAAGACTAGTAACAAAGGTGGTATACTGGATCCTTCATTGTAATCAGGAAAGAAAGCTGGATCATTCACATCCGCATATTCAAACCTCGCCCATGTTATAGATTCCCTGTTATCCGAATTTGGTGTATTGCTGTTGTAAGCCTACAAATTCCAAAATTAATATTATACTGAACCAAAAGACGAGAGAGCGCCAGACCCAAGTACATACTTTTACTATTTATATTATATGTATTATATATGTTATATACTTTGAATATTGTGAGCAGGTATTATTATTAATTTGTAATATAACTGACCTGTGGCACAATATCATTGATGATCCCAGCCACACTATCTATAATAGACTTATCACTAACAGGTTGTGGCGAAACAATCTGTGCACCCTTGTGCCCACCAGATCTCCTTGGTGAATCGGCAGACATTGTTCCTGGAACTCTGTCTCATGTAAAACTAATGTTCACCTCCTGTAAATAAAAGAGACTTAATTAAATAAATGTAAAAGTATTATAAAAATAAATAGTAAACAAATATTTAAAGGTCGAAAGAATGTATAACAACCGCAACACGTATTTTCATATTCTTGGCCGTTAACACTGTTAGGCAAACGGCCCGCGAAACAATAATTAGATAGAAAGACGCACGAAAAGTCGAAGAGAGTGCGAGAGAGAGATAGAAATAAAGCAACAGCAGTCGACGACGACGACGCAGACACAGCTGTTTGCCCCCACCACGAGTGCCCTTGCTCTCGGTTCTCTAAAACTACTATTGCGCTTCTTTCTTGCCTTCGCATCTATATATTCGCTTGGTCTTTTCTTTCTCGCTCGCACAATCTCACGCAATACTCTATCTCTTTCGTTCTTTCTCCAAGCGCTGGAGATTGCGAAAAAAAATAGGTAGAAACAGATGCATCAGTGGCGAATGGCCTCGAACAAAAGCCCAAGTACGTGAGTGAGTAAGTGAGATAGGTAGATAGCGAGAGAGAGAGACAGACAGAGAGACTGGCGACAGAGGAAGAGAGAAAGAGAGAATGAGAGAGATAGAGATAGACATTTGCGTTATAGAGAACGAACAACATAGAAAGTGGTCGAGAGTGTGGTAACAAAGGTGTATAATATACGCAACGACAAATATCTCGTACACATACACTGTTATACTTACACGATATCAACTCTCCTGAAATGCTGCAGGAGCGCAGCTAATACTTAGTGTTTCTACTGTATCGTCATTATCAGAAAGTGTAGTTTGATTCGTCGCATAGGACGAAGATTATTCCAGAGACAAAAATGTAATTGTCTCTCCTTTTGACGTTGTACACCAAACACTCTGCGCCCCAACGAAAGATGCTGACTCGCGCGATATTCCACTCTCTCTCTCTCTATGTCTATGTACGTGCGCTCTCTGCTGCGCAACGTCACTTTGGTATAATAAACTTGCGCACTAGCTAAAGCGTCCCACTCGTTTAGTCTTTCTCTCTCTCTCTCTCTCTCTCTCTTTCGATCACTACGAGTGCGCCTGCGCGAGAGCTAAGTCAAAACATGTATATATATATATACGTGTGTATATATGTATAATTGTATATCTATTTCTTATATGTACTCATACACACGCGCGCGCACACACACACACACACACACACACACACATATATATATATATATATACACACACAATTACACATGAATTTCGATGTGTGTGCATATAAATACATTCTTATATAGTTGGCTTGCTCAGTGTATAAATGTAAGTACAGTATACGAACGCCCAGGTGTTTGTATATGTATGAATGAACACAAATGCTTCATACTCGTCCAAAGGTGATGTCAACTAAATGTTTTGCATTTACATCATTCTGTGAATATTTTTCTATACGTCGATTTATCCATTTGTTGGTTAATTATGCCTCTGGCTGTGATGTGATGACAATCAGCTGATCGATCTCTCTCTCTCTCTCTCTCTCTCTCTCTCTCTCTCTCTCTCTCTCCCTTTCTCACCCTCTCTTCAAGTGAGAGGAAGCAAAATATTATATATATATATATTGGTGCATCGAGTTTTGACACTTGGTACCCAAATTTTTAAATAATTGTACTCGTCAAATTTATTTTCTATTTGCAATTACAAATAATTTAATTAAAAAATGAGTAGTAATCGCGAGTTTGTATTATAGAGAAATAGAATATTTGTAGTCCCATATTATTATTACCCAACCTTATTAATATTCATTTTATATTGTATTATTTTCCATAAAACATTTCAATTGTATTATCTTTTTTAAATTTAAATAATATTTAAATTAAAAGGAATCTATATATTAAAAATAAAACTTTCTATCATTTGACAGTCAATTTTCGTATAAATTAAATTAACATTGAGTTGAAGAAGACAATATATAACAGCGAAGTACTACACGGAGAAAAATGTTCGATTAAAAATTATTATACTCTTTATTAGTAAAGGCGGAACAAACTGTCAGAATAAGAAAAAAATTGCTATACTGTATGGAAAAATTTAATAAAACTTGCTATCAAAAATTAGTATATATATATTAAATTTTACCATACAGTATAGCAATTTTTTCTCATTCTGGCAGTTTGTCCTGACTTTCCTAAAGAGTATATAGTAATTTTTAATCGAACATTTTTCTTCGTGCAGCTTACTGCACTTTATTAATTTCGTGAAATTTCCGCATGTACCAGAAATGATTGTTTCGTTGAAAAAACATTAATAAAAATTGAGGAACATTATAACAATTTATGCGTTATTGAAAATAAAATTTTAAAAGTGACTAAAAAAACTATTTTACTTTCAGATTTCATTGATGAAAATAATGAAAAAAAATTCACGAAAAATGATAATAGGTTCAAAATGGTGCAACATCATCTTCGTGATAACGTGGATGATAGTAATCGGTGATGCGACGAAGCAAACTAACGTACTATTCATAATCGTGGATGACCTGAGACCAGCTCTCGGATGTTACGGCGATACCAAGGCATACACACCGAATGTAGATAATTTAGCAAAAGAGAGCTTTTTATTCAACAACGCTTACGCACAGGTGTCCTACTCGTATTAATGATATAAAGCGCATGATTGCCTTAAGGGGACCAACTAAATCTAAACTGATTATTTTAGTTCAGCATGATTTTATAGGTATTGATTTACGATTAGTTAACTTATAATGGTGTTGACATAGTTCTTTTGTTTATGTAAAATAATGAATCTACGTTAGCTCCCCTTAATGTAGTAGATATATCAATACTTATGCCTAATTAATAAATTAATATGTTATCAATTTTTATTTATGTGGTAGCAAGCACTTTGTGCTCCGAGTAGAAATTCCATGTTAACAAGTCGACGTCCTGATACTTTACACCTCTACGACTTTTACAGTTATTGGCGAAAAGTAGCTGGTAATTACACAACGTTACCTCAACATCTTCGTAACAATGGTTACACGACTGCCTCGTTCGGAAAGATCTTTCATCCAGGTACTAATAATTTTACTGCAGTTTACTAATAATCGTTGAAATGTGAAAAATGAAACAAATCATTTATACTTATTTTTTTTACCTAGCTTAACTTCAAAGAAAACATCCAACAAATATTATTTTTAATATTTTTTAGGAGTAAGTTGTAATTATAACGATGATAGTCCTTATTCTTGGAGCGAAAAGCCATTTCATCCATCAACCCAATGTTACAAGGATGCTCCAGTTTGCACTAACCGACATTCATTACCGGCTAGCAATCTAGTAACTAATACACGACGATTAAACATGATCGTTTATGCATAAAGTTTTTTAATGGAGACATTATTATTTTGTTTTACAAATTACAACAAAACTAGTTAACTTTCTTTTAATTAATATATTTTGACTTTTCATTATAACTATTAGAAAACTAACACTATTTAGATATTTAAAATTGAAATAGCAGTTATTAATTAATTAGTTTAACGAAAAAAATAAAAGTTAACGTGTAGATTATTAATTTTACTCTCAATTATTACCATAATGGGAAAATATTTTATTTTCTGGTGATGTTAAAACATTTTTTTGTACAATAAAATCTTCAATTGTTTGCTAAATAAATAATTGAGTATGATAAAATTATAATCAACTTCGTTTATTAATTACAGAAATATATTTATCTATTTATTTATCATTTTTAGGTATGTCCAGTTCGTGTATCGCAAATGCCAAATGGTACGCTACCAGACATCGAAACACTGAAAGCAGCAAAGAAATTTTTGAATTCTAATCGAAAAAAGCCATTTTTTCTAGCTGTTGGCTTCCAAAAACCACACATACCATTCAAATATCCCAAACGATTTTTAAGTAATTTTTATTTATATTTAAATATTTACTATTTTATAATAATTAATTATAATTCGTGTTTTGATTTCATCAACTTTTACCTTAGAAGGCTTACAAATACTGCTATTAATTTTTAATTCATAAAAGTAAATATCCTAATCAATATTACTACTAATCCGTTACCACATAATACTGTGGTTATCAGCTAGATCCAATCTGAAATTTTATATTGGATTTCAATAAAAAAAAGTTCAATTATGTTTTATTCAATTTTTAAATTTAATATATTAATTATATGTATTTAATTAAAAAATTATGCAGTCTGGTAACTTCAAAATAATTATCTAAAGAAGTATTTATTGTTTTAGAATACCATCCTTTAACAAAATTTACTTTGCCAAGTAATTACGAATGGCCAAAAAATGTAAGTAGTGTTTCTTACAATCCATGGATGGATATTCGACGACGAAGTGACATACAAAATTTAAATTTGAATTGTCCATGGGAAAAAATACCAGGTAAGAACAACTTATCTTGTTTAATAAAAATAATTTATTTTTATTACTTAGTGTACATATTATCCGCAGGTTCATACGCTAAAAAAATAATTCAATCGTATTATGCATCGGTATCATATATTGATGATCTTATTGGAAAACTTTTAGTGGAATTAGATATTTTAAACTTGAGAAGTAATACAGTAATTGTTATGACTTCTGACCACGGTAATAAAACCAAAATTTCATTTCTCTTTCGAGTGTTTACTTTGTAACAATAATTTTCATGTACGCTTTATCACATTTTATAAAAGTTTGTCTTTCACATGTTCCCTAGGGTGGTCTCTTGGTGAACATGCTGTCTGGGCGAAATACAGTAACTTTGAAGTTTCTTTACGTGTACCACTACTTATTTCTATCCCGCGTATGACACACGATGACAATCTACATTCAGAGTCGTATATAACAAAATATGACATAGATAATCACTGTAATGGTAGTAAAATTATTACTAATATCGTTGAATTGATCGATATATTTCCTACAATTGCAGAGCTTGTAGGTGTTTCAATTCCAAAGTGTTCTAACGTGACTATACCATATCTCTGCACTGAAGGATCATCTTTAGTACCTTTAATGGAAAATTCCTTAACGTGCAAAGTATGTTTCTTAATTTGTATGACAACATATGTCAAATAAATCTTTTTTTTATTAATTTCATCATTATGTTTTTAATATTAAAAAAAAATTTCAATATTTTTTACTGAATTATTATCAGCGATTGCATTACACATAAGTACCATTCACAATTACTAGATTATTTCTATTCTATCCATCCATTTATGTTATTTCATGTTGCATTACAGTCTATTGAATGGAAAAATATAGCTATCAGTCAATACCCGAGGCCGAGTATGAAACCAAAATGTAAACGCAGTAGTGATGAACCATCTCTTCACGAAATTAATATTATGGGCTATTCTTTACGCACTTTGAAATTCAGATACACTGCGTGGATTAGTTTTTCAGTTGCACATATGAAGCCAGATTGGAACGAACTTTTGGCAGAGGAAATGTACGATCACAGTATAGATTTCGAAGAGAATCTTAATATAGCTAACATACAGAGTATTCAACAAATAAAAAGTGAATTGAGAATTTACTTAAAAAATATTATCAAAAGTATTTAAGTCTTGATTTTCAAGGTATATATCCTTTCATTATATTGGATTTCTTATTTAATATTTGTATATATTATTTATATTTATAAAATAAAAAAAAAGCAATAACAAGAATATTTTATAAATTCTTACATTTCTTAGATATCTAAACCAATCGCTTCTCCCGCAGTAGTAGCGATTTCCGGATTTTCAATGTTACTATTTACAGGAGAATTTTGAATATCGTCAATGATTCCATTATTATCAGGTACACGTTTTTTTTGTGATGCTTTTCCTTTACTTTTATTTAATAGATCATTAGATTGTTGAACCCTCTTTTCTTGCTGATAGTCCAACCATGCTTGTTTACGTTCTTCTTCGTCAAGCTCTTCTTCTTCCTGAAATTTAAATGTTGCAACATACATATATGTACATATAAATTTATCAAACAAGTGATTTAAATCCTATTCATAGATAAATCGTAGTCTTATGAAAGTTTTAACATGTTTAAACCACACGAAGTATGAATTTTTAATAATAGTGAATTTTTAGACATGATGGTATTCGTAAGTAATACTATCTTACCTGATTTTGAAGCAATGAATCATGTTCAAAAAAATTGTAAACATAATCCTTAAATTTTAAAAATACATCTGCTAAAACATGATCCCGTGGTAAGTTCAATACAGGTACATCATTAGTAAGCGATTCGAATTTATACAACTCCGACAATTCAGTGTCTCTGTAATGTCGTACGATCTGCTGTTCATCGAGAACTCGTAAAGACAACGATAATTTTGTTACTTGTCTGTTGTATATCTTTTGTTCCATTGTACCAGCAGACAAGAATCGATATACGTAACAAGGTTTTTTTTGCCCGAACCTGTAAAAGTCAAAAGAAAAATTATTCTCATAGTTTTGTTTGTAAGAATTAAAGATAATTGAATATCGACGGTTTCTTCTATTATTTATAGAAAAATATATTATTATTATTATCTAGTAATAATATTTACCTAAATACTCGAAAAATACTCTGTAGGTCATTTGAGGGATTCCAGCTGGGATCAAAAATAATAACTCGATTAGCGCCTATAAGATTAATTCCTAAACCACCAGCCTTCGTTGATATCAAAAACAATCGGGCTCGTTTATTTTTCGGATCATTGAAACTTTGGCAAAAGTAATGTCTTTTGCTGGATCCCACGTTACCGTCTAGTCGAAAATAATCAAGGCCATTTTTCCATTTTCCATGAAACGTCAAACAATTTTGATTCCTATGATTCAGTGTCGTTTCCTTATCAATTTTTATGAGAAAAGCTTCTATTACATCAAGTGTATACAAGCAAGTGGAAAATACAAGTCTAGCAGAAAAATATTTGATCACTTTAAATATTTAAATATTAGTTTACATAGAGATTGTGTAAAAAAGTTAAATAAGCATTTTCTTACAACTTATCTTCTTCTTTTTCGCACCTTTCTAATATTCCAAAAAGTAATATTAATTTATATGAAACATACATGTCTTCCAAGTTTTCATTATTTACAAGTCCATCCCACCAATGGTCCATAATTAAATTTTTATCGCCATTTAAAATATTCGATGCATTTTCTCGCACAGGATTTCGCATTGTTTCCAAATCGGAATGTTTCTTTGGTTTTTTTCCTTGTGCTTTTAATTGTATAGTTTTTGGATGAGCGATTAATCGCTTTATTTCATGATAATTTTGAAACAAATTACTATGTGATTTTGTACTGAAAAAGATTTTATAAATGATATGAATATGTAGCCTTAATATACATCCACATACATTGCAATGTTTATTTCATTATACTTGGCAATAGTTTCAATGAAGTATCTGTACATGTTAATTTGCAATTCACTTAAACGAATTAAAATAACATATTCTTGTTTGGGTGGTAAAAATGGTGTGAGTACCGCATAATCACGTCGTTGAACACAGCCTTCCAACATTCTATGAAGCACGTGAGCCCTATGTTTCATTAATTTGACATCTTTCGCTGTTGAATTATCAAACTGACCATTTGTTATAGGATTATTAAACCTATTTAAAAATTCTTTCTTTGTTCCAAGGAGATCTGGTTTAACAAATTGTACCATGCAGTGATCTAAAATTATAAGTTACAAAATAAATTTCGCATTTTCAACTTATCTTAAAAATAATTTTGAATCAAATTATTAATTTAAAAATATATTTATTAGAAATTATACTTTACATTCATTTAAATTATTTTGAAGTGGAGTGCCAGTCAATATTATTCTCCTCTTTGTTCTTAAATTTTGCATTTTATGAGCCAGTACAGAATTTTCATTTTTTAACAAGTGCCCTTCATCACAAACTACTAAATCTGCACCAGGATGTATTAAATATGTATTAATATTTTTTATTTGCAATGGACTCAATTTTTTCTGCTGTGATGTAAAATTTCGAAACATATCATAACTAATTATTAAAACTCCACCAAATGTATGCCAAATTTGAAGTTGCTTCAATCTAGCTTCAATTTTTGTTGATCTAATAATTTATGAATAGATTAAATTTTTTTTAGAAAATTGTGCGAACAAATTTAAAATAAATATTTAGATAATAAAAACTAAATTTTATGTGTACTATTTATCAATATGAATATGCAACACTTTACCATTCTATTTGAGATAAAGGGGATGATGAGAATTTTGAGTCTTAGGTAATATTATAACTTTAAGGAAAGTTGGTAATACTAATAACAAACATTATCTCTAATTTTTTTAAATTATTGCATTAAAATACTTTATATAGATGAAACTTACCCACTGAATTCAAAAATTCGAATTGTTGACTTATTTTGAACATGTTTAAGCCACATACTAAATTCATCTGACCAGTTGAGTAAAGTGTTCATTGGGCATGCAACCATAACAGTATTTACGCCAGTATTTTCATTACTCAAAAGTGTGTGCACTAGTGTAACAATTTGAAAAGTTTTCCCAAGACCCATACAATGAGCTAGAATGCATCCTGAACCTTCAGTAAGTTTAGCCTGCTGTAGTGTTTCAAAACAAGAATCCCACATAAACTTAATTCCACTTTCTTGGTGAGGCTTTAAAAATTTAACTAATCCTCTATCTACAGACAGAAGTACTTTTTTTGTTTCTACATCAATATCTAATTCTAAAACCCCGGCATCTTGCTTTTGCTCAACTGAATTTTGTAACTATAATAACAAAGCATTTTTTTAGTTTTTCAGTATTCTAAACTATATTTAAATAAAATTATTATATTTTATGATAGAAACTTACCAATTGTTTACCGTGATGCAAGTCTTTGAAGCCTGTTTTCTTCATCTTTCCTGCCTGCTTTGTACACTCTGCTATTTCTTGATCATCCAGTACTTTCCGAATATTCTTACGCCCAGTTGGTTTACTAGAACTTGTTGGTGTTTCTGATAGTTGTGCATCACTAACTACTAAATCTGCACCAGGATGTATTAAATATGTATTAATATTTTTTATTTGCAATGGACTCAATTTTTTCTGCTGTGATGTAAAATTTCGAAACATATCATAACTAATTATTAAAACTCCACCAAATGTATGCCAAATTTGAAGTTGCTTCAATCTAGCTTCAATTTTTGTTGATCTAATAATTTATGAATAGATTAAATTTTTTTTAGAAAATTGTGCGAACAAATTTAAAATAAATATTTAGATAATAAAAACTAAATTTTATGTGTACTATTTATCAATATGAATATGCAACACTTTACCATTCTATTTGAGATAAAGGGGATGATGAGAATTTTGAGTCTTAGGTAATATTATAACTTTAAGGAAAGTTGGTAATACTAATAACAAACATTATCTCTAATTTTTTTAAATTATTGCATTAAAATACTTTATATAGATGAAACTTACCCACTGAATTCAAAAATTCGAATTGTTGACTTATTTTGAACATGTTTAAGCCACATACTAAATTCATCTGACCAGTTGAGTAAAGTGTTCATTGGGCATGCAACCATAACAGTATTTACGCCAGTATTTTCATTACTCAAAAGTGTGTGCACTAGTGTAACAATTTGAAAAGTTTTCCCAAGACCCATACAATGAGCTAGAATGCATCCTGAACCTTCAGTAAGTTTAGCCTGCTGTAGTGTTTCAAAACAAGAATCCCACATAAACTTAATTCCACTTTCTTGGTGAGGCTTTAAAAATTTAACTAATCCTCTATCTACAGACAGAAGTACTTTTTTTGTTTCTACATCAATATCTAATTCTAAAACCCCGGCATCTTGCTTTTGCTCAACTGAATTTTGTAACTATAATAACAAAGCATTTTTTTAGTTTTTCAGTATTCTAAACTATATTTAAATAAAATTATTATATTTTATGATAGAAACTTACCAATTGTTTACGTGATGCAAGTCTTTGAAGCCTGTTTTCTTCATCTTTTCCTGCCTGCTTTGTACACTCTGCTATTTCTTGATCATCCAGTACTTTCCGAATATTCTTACGCCCAGTTGGTTTACTAGAACTTGTTGGTGTTTCTGATAGTTGTGCATCACTAACATAAAGAATTCAAATAAAAATCAGGAACAAATTTGATTAAGATAAAATTATAAACATTATAAAACACATACTTATTTGGCTCAGATTCTTTATTGACAATCTGACAGTCTTCAGAACTTGAACAAATCATAGAGTCATCACTATAAAATTCATTGTCCGAAGTGGTAGTAGTACTGCCATCTGATTGTATGAATATACATTTTTTTTTCTTTTTTGTTTTATTAATAGGTTCATTGCCCTTATAATCCTTAACATCTTCACTCCTGGAACAAATATTTTTTTAATTTTATCAAATAGTTATTTTTCAACATATAAGTCTTATCAACCACAGCAATAATCTATTCCATCTTTCGTTCAATTAAAATTTATTCATTTTCATAAATATTTATCGGCTTCAAACATATATATTTTTTAAACATTCGATAAAATATTATCAATTTCACTAATTCTGACTATAATTTAAAATTACATTTTACATTAATTAACAATTTAATACATGTATGAATGTATAACTTACTCTTCATCTGTATTTAAAATTTGTTTATCTTCTGAAATCGGTACTTTAAATTTCAAAAGTTTATCATTCAACCATTTTGAATTTTGATTCTCATTTTCATTTGATGAATTTGAACTTGATTCAATAACTCTTGGTTTTCTTTTTTTCTTATTAAATTGAAAATCAGAATCTTCATCATTTTCAGAACTTTCTGAACTATTATCTGCAAATAATATAATTAAAATTCATTCATTTTTATACTATATTTTATAATTATAATATTTCAATATTTTTACCAGAATTGAGTAACTGTTGTTTTAATCGTTCTTCATAATTCAATTCGTCATTATTAAAACTATTAATACTTAAATTATCACCATCATTGTTGTTCCTATCACTATGATTGTCTGATGATGCATAGTAACTGCTCACATCATTTTCTGATGAATCTGCTTTCCTTTTTTTAAAATTCTTTTTATTTCTACTGCTTTTTGTTAGTATTGAAGAGTTACTATTAGTTGTTTCAGAACTGTCAGAAGTGTAATATTTTCTTTTTCTTTCTTTTTCTAAATTATTTAAATTTATTAATCTAAATAACAATAATTACATTAATGATATTAGAAATCATAAATATTAATTTAGATTTTTTAATCATTGTTTTTTATATGCAGCTATATAAATACCTAAGAAAATTGGTGTCTGTTATTGAACTGTCAGATTGACTAGAATTTTGTATATATTTATCTATTTTCTGTTGTGATAATCTCTCTAGTATAACTACAACTTCTTTATGTAATTTTGGATCAAATCTATAATGTTTAACATTTTCATCTTCATCACTACTTTCATTTTTCTTATCTATAAAGGTACCTCTAATTGATTTTAAATATTTTATTTCATTAACTATCTCTGGATCTGATGAATCAGATGATTCTTCGACTTCAATAATACCATTCAACTGATTATTAGTACAATTTTTCTTTTTCTTAATTACATTTTTACTGCAAGTATCAGGTTTTATTTCATTATCTTTAACTTGTTCTAACCATAAGTGATAAGCATTTAGAAACTCACATCTACTATTATTTATATTTTCTTGTATACCTTCAAGAATAGTACAAATTTTATTAGCAGTAATTTCTGCATCGCTGACTTTATTTACTTCATTTTCAGCAAAACTTATTACTTCTTGTAAATCTTGGTCTATCTTAGATACAAACTGTTGGACGTCAGAAGCAAAGTTTACAATACATTTAATGAATGCAGTTTTACATACATCGTCTACAAGTGATGCTTGTAAAAACTTATTTAACATGTTGTAGCTAGGTAGTTTTTAATAAATTGTAAAACCCTTGATATTCTGCCAAATATTAATTATCAGTTTGTATAATGCAAATAAATAAATAACATAATATAATAATTTACCTGTATGTTGCATGTTTTCTACCCAGTTTCAAAATTGTTAAAATCTCGAATTGTTTCTATAACATTGTTAATAAATAATAGTTTTTTTAAACTGTATAAGTTAATCATTATTTGTATTTTATAAATATAATACAAATATTCCATGAAATTTACAAACCTTTGCATTCTTTTCTTTTAGGTTATGAAGAATGTATTTATTCCTCTTTTATTGTGTCCTCAAACGAAGGCAAGCACTTTTATGTGCAAATTAAAGCATATTTATATATATTTGATTGATACAACATTTTTGTAAATTACAAGTTAGCGTATTAATACAGATTCAGTAGTACCTATATCCTTGTTCTTCGTACAGTTTATTTTATTTAAAAGATACTTGATACTTGGAAATATAGCAGAACACTTATAAAGTGTACTAACCGCATACGGATTGCATTGCGTGCGTAATATTACAACGTGCTTGCTTTCTCTAACTAAACACATATATTTTTTAAGTAATACAGATTTAAAGTATACCCGGCGGAATTAATATAAATAATATACATTTGCGAGATTAATCTCATTCTGTGCCGATTGGTACAGAAACGATTGTGTCGACATAAACATATTATAAATTGTGATGTATTAAATTTACATTTTCTTAAAGAAAGATTTTTAATTGCAATATTATCCTTGCTCTCGTGCACATGTTTTTGTTGTTATGAAGTTCAAAAACCGTTAGAGAATATAGGATCATCGTATATCGAGAAATATTATATACACTATAGTAATTTTAAGTACTTATAAGTACATCATCTGCGTTTTAGTGAATTTTTGTTTTTTTATATAAAATAAAATGGAAACCATAATGGAAAATGTAAGTACAAATTTTAGTATCCATCTTTGTAAATTAAAATAATACATAGATACGAATAGGAAAATTTCTTCGTAATTTTATAAATATATAAAGTGATCTTTTTATACTTACGCGCAATAATTTTTATATGACATACAAGATTAAGTATTAACTATATCTAACCAATAAACGAACTGTTGAATGTAGCAAAAAAATAAGTACGTGATTTTATAAAACATTTCTATACCTACCTATATCTTAGATGCTAACGAAAATTTATCCTCGTTATTCATGATTTATGATATCTACATTACCTTTCACTTTAACATTACATTTTTTGATAAATCACTCTTGTAATATGTTAATTAATTTCTCCCAATTAAACAATGAGTGTCGTACAGTTGAAAAGTAATAATGTGTGCACAACATCAAAAAATGATATTAACGTTTAGAGGGCCGGCATACGCATAAACATTAAAGAATCTATCTATCTTCATCAAAATTAAAGATTAAATTTCAAATTAATAATAACTAAAGAATTAACACTTATATTTTACAATTTTATTTTTATTGTGTACAAGTAGGTACATTTAATTGTTTAAAAAAATAAGTATAGGTATGTAAAAGTATACATATTAAATAACATTCCGTATAATTTTTTATACTAATTATTATTCTATATATACTAAAATATCAATTAAAAAGTAGCAATTCGAGTAAACTTTTGGTGGCGTTCGAGATCGGTTGAATGTTTTTCCACACTCCACGTGATCGGGAATTTACACCTAAAAAAATAATATATTACAATACACTCGGAAATTTAAAATTTCATTATGCATTTATTTCACAGGTTTTACTTCCGCCATGGGCATAACCCCAGATGAATGCGAGAATGAAATTAAATAAATTTAAATACAGTTCATATATTTATTATTAAACTAAATACATCAATTTTCGAGATACTTAACATTAAGTACCTTTGTGTGTGCTAGTATAAACAAAATTTAGAGAATTTTATTTATTATAAAATTTATTTTTAATTATAACTAAAATAATACGTTAATGAAATACGCACGATTTTTGAAAAAACGATGTAACTATACTAATCTTGTTAAAGAATTAAATAAATGAAGCTTACAATTGTTTTCAAGCCTTTTTCTTGCATATGTTCAGTTGATATATATTTCTAAAATTATTAACTGTCAATTACAATATTTTTTTTTCATTTTGATTAATAGAATATTTTGCCATACATATTTAAGTAATACGTAATACCTAACTTTTTATTTATATATTAGACGAAATGTCTCAGAATTTTCTAAAATATTCAAATATTTTCGAAACAAGCAACGCAAAAGGCAATGTAGATAGATTTAGCCTACAAGTGAGTTATAGTTTTAATTAATCGTTAAAAAAAAATTGTTGAATCACATTTTATATTGAAAAATAGTATAATCAATATTATCGATAAAATTACTGTTACCTTTCGATAGGATAATGGCGATTTAATATTGTCTAGATTTATTCTCGATTTCAATTTTGTTTTTAAGGGAATCAGTTCTTTGGGACTAAGGAAAGAATCTATAACTTTTAAAAATAAAGAGAAATTTGGCAATGATTTATGTGAAAATATGAAAACTGATACGAATAATGAAATCGTCGGTATAAGCAGTGAGTTAAACAAAACATATGAAAAAAAGGAGAATAGTAATGATGAATTGGAAGATGAGAAGATCAAAGAAGTCATCGACGACACAAATTCAAAATCGGTCTGCGACAGTATAATTTCTGATACTAAAGTATGTAAAAGACGAGATTCGTTTAATATATTTAACAAATTTGATACATTTAATTGGAGTACAACATTGTCAGACTTGAAAATCGGTGAGTGAAATTGTTTTTTTAATATTTAATATTAATATTATTAATTAATTAATATTAATCATATTTATAATCTAAATCGTTCAAAGAAACTCATTACTAATTCTAAGTAAATTAATAATTAATATATTATTTAAAGCACAATCATTTTTAATTATTAAAAGTAATTAAAAAAATTTAACTTATGTATTTATCAATTGTAGATAGTTTTATAACAAATGCATCGGCAATAACCGACGACTGTCCAATGATCATAAGATTAAGAAATTATTTGGCAGAATATCAAGAAGTTCGTGGTATTACGAAAGAAGAGTATAATTTTTCCGCATTGATAAAAACAATGGGTCATGCAACCGGTCAATGTTTACTAGCATTATTTTACGTAATTATCAATATTTTGCCGATTTTAGAGGTAAATTGACAATTTTACTCTTTAAATACTTATATTATAATAAATTTAATATATTAATCACATTACATCAATTACAGATATTCGTTCATATCCTAAGGTTTGTATTTGACAAATTAATTGACATAAAGAACACACCGAGTGCTCAGCAGATTATTATAAAAACTGCGGTATTCACTGTAGAACTACTCTGCATTTATATTTGTTTAATATTCATGTTTGGGTTTATTGTGTCACCAGTTGTCAAAATGGCTTTTGGTATTTTTAAAAAAATTATGTTGTACGATTAAATTAATTTAATTCTCTTTTTATACAGATTTTTTATGGGTTACTTAATAAATATTTTCTTTTATCCTTTGCAAATACATTTTTTCACTATAATAATTTTGCTTAAGAAAATTAAGTATTTTATTTCATTTATCATACAGTCGGATCTTTGCTATGCTTACATTATAATTCTTAGTTTAATGTAGTCGTAATTAAATTATCGCACTACTTATATCTATGTGTAATTATTATTCGTATTTTTTATATTTAAATTCGTTACCTATATATATACGATTCGAAAATTCGCAGTAATAAAGAACACTTATATTCGAATTGCGAAATAAAATTAAAAAATGTTTTGTATGACAATAGGATTAAGAATTGATTAAGTTGCGATTAGAACAATACGATGTTGGTAAGAATCTTTTATTTAGTATTAAAATAATACTATATATAATTATAAGAGTAACTAAATAGCAATTACTCATATAATACCGCACGGTTAACTAAAATGATACAAAAGTCACTTAAGTATATTATTGTTGTGTATAATGAGTAACTTGATTAATTACATTATTTGCGACTGAATGCGATTATACATGAACGAGTTAAATAATTTGACTGCATTTATATACAACAAACGTTTGACACTCGTTATTTTTTATCATTTAAATTTCGTTACATGTTTTCGATGATTGTAGCACCTTAAAATCATTTTTTTTATTTTTAGTCATATTAAGTAATGCCATTGAAAATTTATTCTACATCGAAAATAAACAAGTAAATATTTATTCAAATTATATTTTTTATGTGAACAATAATAATATATAATAAAGTAAAGTATATGACAATGTTAATTAATAGTATTTAATAGTAGTAAATATTAAACGTAATACTTCGATAATTTAAATATATGATTTAAATTTATATATCATTTGGATTTGTTAATTCAGTCAAAATTTTGATTGTTTTCTTCGATTAATATTTTCAACAGATGTTTGACACTCGTTATTTTTTATCATTTAAATTTCGTTACATGTTTTCGATGATTGTAGCACCTTAAAATCATTTTTTTTATTTTAGTCATAAGTAATGCCATTGAAAATTTATTCTACATGGAAAATAAAAAGTAAATATTTATTCCTAACAAATTTTAAATAAGTTACTATTTTAATCTGCGTCAAAAGTTATAACAAATTTTTTGAGTGGTTGCACGTACATTAATTAAATGGATGAATTGAAACATTAACATTAAGTGGACTTATTAGTTTTATTTAAATATATGATTTAAATTTATATATCATTTGGATTTGTTAATTCAGTCAAAATTTTGATTGCTTTCTTCGATTAATATTTTCAACAGATGTTTTCACACTTCCGTTATTTTATTTTAGTTATTCTATGCAAATTATGTATTTTATAGGGCTGCATACAAATTCAATTCGTGTAATTTTAAGATGCTACAAGTAAGTAACAGTATGTTACAACAAAATGAGAAACAGAAAATGTACATAATTTATATTTAAAAATTGTCTACATTTAAATATTATAATGATACTTTTGTCTAAATATAGTTAAGGCACTCGATTGAATATTTATTTGGTATCTAGTTCACTAGAAAAATTCTAAGTGCTCTTAATATTAATGAAACACGCAAAAATAAATCAATTCTCTATGTTTACAATTATCAAGAATTTTTTATTATTTTAATTACATTTTGTACGAGACTTTGAACATCGTTAAACAGTTCGACGCACTTTTCAAAAGGGCTGTGTTTGTTTTACGACTTAAAGCTCTAAGTAATTTACCTTATCTATATTTGTTTAACCACTTATAGTGTTTTCAAAAATCGCGTTACAATAATCAGTTTACGTTAAAAAATGTATTTTTTTATTTTTAGTTGTGAAAGAATTATAGAAAACAACATAATATATTTAATTTAATTTGACAGTTTTATGTAATAACGGTGAATGACCATCATTTACTAACGGAATATGTGTTATTCAATTTTTTTTATAATATAGTAATCTCTTCTAGTTGCAAGTTTGTAATCTAATAATAGTAATAAAATTTTCACATTTTATATATCATTGTATGTTCAAAACATACCCATATTAATTATTATAATATATAAAAACTCTTTCCTCAAGGTACAAATGCGCAACACTGCAAAGGTGCAAAAACTGAGAATACCATACTCAGAGAATGATCACGCAGTCTATATGCCACACTGCTGTTTAGTATTGTAAAATATAATTTCTCAACATATACACTTTAAATTCACTTGTGTAAAAAAAGCAATGCTATTAAATTTTGTCACTTACTAAGAGAGGCCACGGCCTTTGGATCACGGGTCTCAACCAAACTCTAGGACATGTATTGTAACATAAAAGTATGAGGAAATCTACATTTTTAGACCCTAACGCTTTAATTTACCCGAGTTATGGCTAACTAAAGCCAATTTTGTAAAAAAAATTACTTCTACTTTGATCAACCGACACGGTGGCGGAGACGCACCTCGGCCGGTCACGGAAGTTAAGCAGCATTGAGCGCGGTACCCAAGTGGATGGGTGACGTTCTCGGTCGCTTGGCTTTCGTGGCGGGTTAGGTGTTTTTTCACACTTCACAACGTGAGCGGGAGGTGTGAAACATTCGGTTTCGGTGTCAAGGCCTACGCAATGTGACTTTGACACCCAAAAAGAATGTTTCGAATACACCGGCCATCTCGGGAGAGGTTTTCCCTGCTTTACAGGTTTCCCTCATCCACGGGCATAATCCCGGGCGAATGCGAGATGGTGGGGTTTTAAGGGAGGGATAAAGCACCCACACATAGGTGGTAGGTGGACACCATTAAAGTCCCCAGGGGATAAATGGTAGAAAGTGCCAGGAAAAAGAGGCCACAAAATCAAGAATACTTCTACTTCGATCTACTTTGATCGCTTATGACTCAGAAACAAATAAAGATTGATACTCAATCCCAAATTTAAAAAAAAGCTAAGATTAAATAGATGTGGTTTAAAAAGAAGAAGCGCAAATGGGTTAATTTAGAGCTAAGCTATAGAGAAAATAAGAAATTGATGAAATTTTGCCAAAAACGTCAATACTTTTTTATTACTAAATTTTAGTTAATATTTCAGCGATTTCTTATTTTCTCTATAGCTTAGCTCTAAATTAACCGTTTTAAGCTTCTTTTTTTAAATCATATCTATTTAATCTTAGCTTTCTTTTAGATTTGGGATTGAGTATATCTATTTTTATTTGTTTGCGAGACATAAGCGATAAAAGTAGAAGTAATTTTTTTACAAAATTGGCTCTGTTAGCTATAACTTGAGTAAATTAACGCGTTAGGGTCGAAAAATGTAGGTTTCATCATATTTTTATGTTACAATACATATCCTATAGAGTTTGGTTAAAAACTATGATCCGAAGGCCTTGGCCTCTCCTAGTTAGAAAAAATTCAACTCTTTTATTTTTATTAATATTTAAAAAAACAATGATACTAATGTACTAAGAAAAGAAATTGTGAAAAATGAAAATTAACTGAACAACATTTAAGCTATGTATCCAAATGAATGAATGTTGGACAATAGTAAAAAATTTTCGTTGTGAAGTAAACCCAAAGGTAGAAAAAATTATTATTTTAATAAACTGCAATGATCATTGCAAAGAGCGAATAAATGATGATCTTCGATAATTCAATTGAATTAGCAGCAGACCAGCCGCATTCAAGATCCGCTTTAAGCGACTCCGCAACTGACATGTTGTTTTTATTGACACAGAATGTTTCTCGTAAATCATCGTCCCATCCATTATCCCAGCACTCGTACTCGATTCCTTCATCCCTCTCGTAATTATTCAATTCGGTATGCGAATTACAGCGATCCTCTTCGTACTGCCTGTGTTTTCGCTGCCACATCTCGATCCAACTGAACAACAGTACAAAATAAATATTTATTTTTAGTTATACTAAAAAAAGTTTAATAGAACTTCCGATTAAAAGATAGTATTGGAAAGTGCAAAATATTTGTTAGTTTTACTAATTATTTATGCAAATAGCTTATTCGAGTTTATTGAATTTACTAAATTTATTTCATCCAATTAACATTTAAAAATTTTACAACTAAAATGCATTGTAAATATAACTGTTTAAAAATTATCTGCAAATGTATCAAATTTATATGGTTTAAAGTAATATGTTTATAGCTACACAGTTATATTTAGTTTATAGTTGCATTGTACGTAGATTCATGAAAACTATATATATATACATATATAATGCATAGTCACCCAATATCGCAGTCACAGTTCACGTGATTGCCACGCATTCGAAGCCTTAGTAAAAACCGCTTTCCCGGCACGGCCGGTTTGTACGTATTTGAGGGATTTTGCAAAGTGCGAACTTCACTATCTCGAAGTTCAACAGTAACATTGCGTACGAGCTCTGCGTGTGAAAATAACTCTTTCGGTACGTTGCTTACACTCGTGTTGTACAACCCAAAGTTCAGATGAGGATTCCTCATACCCTATTAGTAAATAGATAAATGTACAGAATTCATTTAAAAAAAATTACAATTTACATAAATTATATCTTACTCGCAATACATCCGAATGGATTGTCTTCAGTGAACGACCGCTGAATGTAAAGTTGTAGAGTTTTACAGGAAAACGACCTTTCATTTCTTTTTCTAAATTTGTTTCGTTTTGAACCTAATGGAACAATTATTAATTTACGTTTACTTTGATTTTGTAATGTATAATTACATAATGTGACATACGTGAATAAACAGATGCCGTAAACCGTGATTGTATTCTAAAAGATTTGGAAAATTGAAGTTTTTGACTGCGGTGTATGCGGTACACAAGAGTCTTCGTAATTTTGAAGCCTTGCATAAAGCGCCAGCCTGTTTAAAAAATAAAGAATATTTCAAACGATGTATATCATAAATATATCGGATGCAGAAGATATTCATAATGAAAAGTTATAGTACGTATACCTCAAAAGTAGAAAGTGAAAGACCACGTATATCAAGATGTTCGAGACTGTCGGCAATCCCGAGGAAACTCGTGTTCGTGATTATCGTAATTGGATTGTAGGCAATGTTGAACATTCGCAAGTTCGGTAAAGCATGAGTAATAAGTGGGACGACAGTCAAGTCGTTGTAACTCAAGTCCAGTAAATGAAGACTCGTCAAATTCGACGCCATCTCGGCAGGCACTGACGCCAGTTCATTGTGTGCCAGGTGAAGCCTTTGTAGTCGGTGAACTGGAAGCTCTGGGACCTAAATATTAGAGGAAGAAAATTAACAGAAATGCTTTTTACCTGTACTACTATATAGTCAGTGATTGTATATAATGACATTTCATAACGTTATGTATTTGTATTATGCAAACTTATAGTTGTTGCAGTGTTGAATGATATCAAAGTCGATAATCGATTTCACTATTAAGTAATACGTAAATGTAACGTAAATATTAACAAATTGATTTAGTTGGGAAGCATAAAAGTTCTATTGACAAAAATAAAAATTTACATAGTATCATACCGAAAGCAAAGAAATGTTGCTTAATCCGAGGAACAACAAAGAGTCTTCTAGGCCTTGGAAAGTTCTTCCTCGAGGTTCAAGTATTAACTGCTTATTGTGACTTAAATCCAGATATGCTAACTGCGGTAAATCTGAGAATACTCCATCATCGAGCCTAACCAGTCGATTGTAGGACAAATCGAGCCAGGTCAAACCCTACAAATTCATCAATCAGAAATAAGTTCAAGAACAAAAGCTGAAAATTAGATTTATTTTGCAATTGCAATCCCATGTTGTTGCCTTCTCAAAGGAAGCTTTCTGATATACAAATATTTATTTTTAATATATATTACAAAAATAGTTTAATCAACTACATACAAACGCACATATTCGGTTTCAAAAAGAAGTTTTATATTTTGCAAAATAATATATTAGATCTGCATAGTGACATAAAAAATTATTTTGAAATATTATCGTTCGTCCACTTTAAACATTTATTAATTAATCTTCATTGGTAATTTAATGTTATTCAAAACTGAATTGAATATATAGGTCAATGTTACTAGACAGCACGATAGAAAAAAAAAGAATAAAAAATTGTGAACGAAAGGTATAGAGTGCACGTGATGCAGATTTACTAAGGTCAATTAGCTTATCGCATTAGTGAAATGTCTACGTTCGTTGAATCCAATGAAGCGAAATTCACCAAGCAAAGTAAAAATATATCCAACCTAGTCTAATTAGCCACTAATCAGATTCGAACCGCGTACTAGGTATGTACTAGGAAAATACTGAAACGAGGTTCTCGCGCATGTATACTAAAAATTCTTTGATTCTTACACGTATAAGTCGGATGAAATAGATTTTACTATAATTCGTGTATTCAAAATAAAATCATTATGATTATGTTCAAATTGAATACGAAAGACATCAACGTAACAAAATTTCTTCAGTTTTATATGTGCGAATTTATCTAGATCATCTCACATATAATCATATTCAGCATCTTACGTATTAATTTGCTGTTTTTTTTAATAAAAAAGTTTTTCTCTATTGTTACACTAACGCAATTTTTAATGAAACTTAATGTTTGTTTTAAAACGTCATAATTTTGTAAATACAAGTTTAATTTTCTGATTTTTAAAAGAGATTTTTGAAATTTTCCGGTCAGGGAAAAACTTTTCGACAGAAGTTGGATTTCTCAGTCAGAGTGAAATTTCTCATTTAAGATGAGATATCTCGCTTATAAAGCAGGGTATTGAATAAATATACTATGATGGTTTCCCAAGAATAATTGGCAAAAGACATAATATTATGTGACTGTGCAGAATAATTTAGTCATTAGATTTATTTAATGAATCATTGTGCATTAAATAAACCCCAAACATATGTCCCAGATAATAAAATAATTTAAATAAACTACAAAGTCAGTATCAAAAATTGGTATCAATAGATGACCAATTTCTGTAAATTAGGTGCTTATCGAATTGTGAGATATTCAATTTAGGATATTGAACATTGAGAAAAATATTGTATTAAAAATTACAATATTGCCTAGTAATAAAGGTGCAACCTATCGCAATCCATAAAGTTAATACACATTTTGAGTAAAATTTAGTATAATTATAATTATTATATATCGGATAGATTTTTGGATTGAATACTTATGCCGAATTTTTAAATTATAGTCAAATAAATAATGTAATCAATATTTTACATTCGCTGCATATTAAAAACTTGATCTCAATAAGTTTGATGTACGAAACTTAATTAACTTACTTACACGTATAATGAAATTTGCCATATTTATTTCATTAACGGACCCTATTAAATTAATATATTTTATTATTCATATAGTGTTTTCTTTATTGAACATTTCGTATACTCTTTTGATTAAAGATATTTGAACTTTTACGTAACGTGACTTTAACCTACTACGGTTAATTAATTAAATAAAAGTAGTGATTCGAATTTCCCGCGCTTACAATTATTGACTAAGAAACACTTTACGTGCAAAAATTAATATATTTTCAAAATTTAAGAAAAATTACGAGAACATTGTCCTTTGTAATGATATAAATTATAATTGGCCAAAACTTCAGAGTGATTGGTGGAGTAGTCAGTGAGATTAATTGTATTGATCAGTGAGATTAATTGTATTGACGTTTAACATTTTCCTTTTTAAAATAATTGATCTCTCGAATTACAGCAGCAATCGCCTTGAAACACATTTGTACAATTATAGATGTTTCCGTGATTACCTTTAATTTTAGTAAAAACAGTACTTCACAATCGGTAAATAACTCAAAGGGTAAAATGATGAATTTTACATTCCCTGAAGGTGATGTCATATATGCCTATATACTTTATACTCATGTACCGACATTATCGATTTTTCGTTTTATGCAGTCAATTTTTGTTTAACCATAATTTTATTAGCGTATTTATATATACATGTAATACATAGACTATTGGTAGATTGTCAAAATTTGAAAATTTTACGTACTTATCGAAGAAAACGAGAAATTGTAATGTCGTCTAATAGGGCGTCCCCTTAACTAAATAACTATATGCGATTGAGAGTAAATAAAAAAAACTTACCCTCAATCTAAAAATAGCGTCCGTATTGTGAACTCCAGAAAGGAAATTCCAAGATAAATCAAGAATGGATAGGCTAGCAGCAGCTGACATAGACATCGTTTTAATTGGCAGTCTCATAAATTGATTGTGAGATAAATCTAAACTTTCGATATTTGCCTCCATGAACAAATTATCCGCGAGTGATCGTAATCTATTATGGGATAAATCGACTATTCGTAATTTTTTCAACGGTCTAAACGATTCAGCTGGTATATCCATAATGTTATTGTGTGAGAACTTAAGTACTTGTAGATTCTTTGAATCTCTAAAGCAGTCAAAATCTATCTCGACGAGATCGTTGTAGCTAAGATCCAGCCACTGGAGATGTGGCATATTACCAAACACCCCATGCGTGACATTATTGAGTTCATTGTGCGAAAGATACAAATGAGTAAGCGAATACTCGACGGGTTTGAAATAATAACGCATTATTTCAGTAATGTTGTTATAACTGAAATCCAATACTTTTATGTTAGACTGCATCATTCCTCCCACTGAAACAATAAGTATTAATTAAGTATTAGTAACATTTTATATGATTAAGGTGCATTCAATTGTACATCTCTTACTGTTAATCGACGCTGCAGAATACGAACTGTTCACCGACAGTCTATAAATTTTATTGTGGCTAGCATTAACTCTAAACGACGACAGTGTTCCCACTTGATCGAACGAATCAAAATCAAATTCCGATAATTCGTTGTACGCTATGTCCAAAAATTCTAGGTCCGGTAAATTCTAAATAATAGTGGATACAATGCTTTAATTAATAATTTATGTACCTCGTATAAGTATTAATCATGGAATTAAAATAAATAAATATTACGTAACAATACTAGTTTAGATAAATTTATTACCTGGAATGCTTCATCTTGCATTATTTTTATTTTGTTACCCCGTAAATTTATATACTTCAATCTATTCATATTCATAAAAGCACGCCTCTCTATCGTACTAATGGTATTGTCTTCTAGATTAATTGTTATTAACGATGCTAAATCAACAAAAGTATGCGTGATTAAATTACTAATACGATTATACCCCAAATTAACCTCTTCCAATGTTGAATGAATATCACCCTAAAAATGTTTAAATTTATAGAACGCGTTAAGTGACTGTTTCTTCAAAATATTAGAGTAAAATAGAAACACTTGTTCATAATCATACCTGGAATGTTCCTTTTCTTATAGAATCAATTTCATTATCTTGTAGCTCTATACGCTTGATTCTTTTTAAAAAATGAAACGAAGTATCCGACATCGAACGCAACCTGTTATTACTCAAATCTAAGTGTTGTAAATTTGTTAAAGATTTGAATGGTTTGTGTGGCAATTCGCTAATCGATGATGAAAACCCATGCGCTATCCTCAACGTCATCAATGAATTTCCAACCTTAAATAATAAATAAGTTGATATAGAAGATTTTCAGGTTCACGAATTTCACGAATATATTAAGTAGAACGTAGATACTTTTAATATATTTCTCTTCTATCTCTTCGTTTAACTTCATTTTGGATCAAATAACTTAATTTTTGTTTGAAAGTCTTTCTTCTTATTACAGTATGCAATAAAAATGTATTAAAATCGTAATAAAAATTAATTTTTATACTTTCCATTTTTTTAAAATTTAAATTATTATTGAATAGCAATTGTCCACGAATTATGATATTCCGTTAATAATGTATTTACCTCTGCAAAAGCTTCATCCTCGATCGAAGAAATCGAATTCTCAGAGAAATCTAGGTACTTGATGCCACGCACGTGCCTAAATGCGTGACTTTTAATCGTTTGCAAGTTGCTTTGAATAATGTAAAGTTCTTTGATGTCCATCCCGAATTCGCGAAAATCATCCGCTGATAAAGTGCTAGCAGGCATTTTGGATATGGAAAGAAATCGTAGGTTCCGCATTTGTCTTAAATCTTGAAGGGATACCATGCCGTTCTTTCGCCCACTCAAATCGAGGTTGTACAATGAATATTGGAAGCCATTAAAGACTTCACCTGCAAAAGAGAAATTTAATACTGAGATTTTTTTTCAGCATGTCATTCATCAAAGGCCCTAAGACACAAATAAATATAAGATCACTGTTTGTTACGAAGCAAAATATGATCTCCCATGTAGTTATGTCTTAAGGCCCATTGTTAGATAAGATTGATTGCATTAAGGCAAATAATTGTACTTGGATTGAAAGACGATATGAGGTTTTCGCGAAATATGAGAGTACGCAAGAAATCATAATCTTGAAAGACGTGGCTTGGAAGTGTCGTCAAATTATTTCCAGATAGATCCAATAGTTCTAGAGACGATTCCAATCCCATGAAGTCTGATGAATCAATGTCGTACAGATCACAGTCAGACAAATACAACTCTCTTATTCTAGAATTTTTGAATGCTCCTTGCTTAAAATACAAATAAAAATGTATTTAAATTATGCGTTTAATTTCTATTTTAAAGGTCGCATATCTAAAACATCTATTCCTCTATCAACCAATATTTATTTATTAATATAATTGTTATATAATATTTCTGCATTTTTTTAAATAAAAATTTTCAATGAAAATTAACCGTATATGCTTTAAAAATATGACTTTTATTGTTACTGTTATTTTTTACTATGGATCTTAAATAATAAGTACGTTGCACGATAGTTCGTAAATTAACATTGACTTACCTCGATCATAGTTAAAGGATTGCCATTAAGATAAGTCTTATTAACTTTATTAAAGTGCTGAAATGATCCAGGGGGAAGAGTATCAAGTTGATTATAATCTAATCTTAGTATATCCAAAGACATTTGAACCCCTCTTATCTCTGATTCCATTTGAGGATGTATCATTTTTGAAATTCGATTGTAACTAAGATCCAATACTTTCATTCGTTTTAACGAAGACAGTTGATTATAAGGTATGGCATTCAGCTGATTATCGTTTAGGTAAAGATGAGTCAAATGCGCCATGCCATCTCGAAATACTGATGGGTCAATTTCTTTTAAGCTATTTTCGCATAAATCGAGATACTCAAGGAATGCCAGACCAGCAAACGCATCAGCTGGTAGTTTATCAATGGAATTTCGACCCATCCTTAATGTCTGTAATGAGTTTTCTAAGCCGCGCCAGTTGTCTGCAGCTATATATGAGATTTGGTTACCTAAGAACACACGCAACAAATCGGTCAATCGGGTCATTATCCTTTAACGAAACGTGCGACAACAATACATATTAGACTTTCTTAGCTTTTTTTACATATACGTAATACTTTATATTTATCTGTATACTTTTGGATGATCGGGTATTATAAATTTAACGAATACAGTTTCTATATTTTTTATCTAACCTTCAAATTTAGAAAATTATTGTTAGTTATTTCTTACTACTGTGCAATAGTCGAGGAAATCTTTTTTAAATACTTTGGACAACTTGGTAAATAAAAATCAATTTATCTACATATTGCATTAATTAAAAAATTCTGCATAACGCACTGCAAAAAGACACTTCTTAATATACATTTATAAAAGTTATTTAACACTGTACATCAAAGTGCAAAGCATAGTGAAGTGAATTCGAAGCGATCATAATCTTCCTTCTGTGAGTGATAAGAAAGCAAATGTTGTCGCAAATCATTTAGCAGTCTAAGACAATGGATCAGTAAAGGCAATGTGACGTCGCTGGCACTTGAATACCTCAAGACAAAGAAGAAAGATTGGAAAATAGATGAGTACCTGTTAGATCAAGAAGCCGCAGCTTCTGCAGGTGTCTGAACGATTTGCTGGGCACCCTCACAAGACGGTTATAGGGTAGTTCAAGCTCCCACAACGATCTTTCAAGCCCTACGAAAGCCTCGTCTGGTATATCCGATAGGGGATTATGCTTGATCTGCAGCTTGTACAGCCCTGAGACATAACGCATACACTGACTGCTTTATGTGATCTCAATTTTTTTCTGTTTTGCGCATCATTTTTCTCCCTTTCGATATTATTATTTTAAAAGTATGGTAATAACCCAAGGTATGTCACAACCGGAGTTATCTTTTTAACATTTTATCTTATTCATACAATTTGAAAATTTTCATTCGTATAGTATACACTATTGTTTCAAAACCATGAAATTCAATATTTCAATGCGTATTTTTATTACGACAATAAAATGTTTAAAACTATTGTATTTGACTAGGTAATACTACTCGGTATTTAGTACTTGAACGTTATTTTTTAATTATTATGCGATTTTGTTATTTTTCGAAATCTTATAATTTATAAAACAAGGGGGCGCGCTCGCGCTTCCGATGCACGTATATAGGATGTACGACTAGCTTTATATTCAGCTAACTCGCAATGCGTATTTTTTTGATTATAGACATTGAAGTCAATAAATATTACAATAGTAATTATTACAAGTATAGAATATATTGTGACAAAATTTGTTTATTTTACATTTGCAACGTATGAAAAAGTCGAATCGAGAGTTTCGAACGCACAAACTCGTCCGCTATATGCTATCTACATTAATCGACGCGTCTTTTCGCTCATCCTATCTTTCTCGTATTCCCTATGTCGCGCGGCAATGCCCATCATGCATTAATATATAAATTAATATTTTAAATACAATAATAAATAATAAAACATTATTAAATAAATATTTGTAAAAGTTTATTAAAATTTAAAGAAACAGGAAATTTGCCTGCATATTTTAATTACGTCCAGTTATTTAGTTTGGCAAATTATTTTATTCGACCAATTGTTGAATCATAATTACTCATCATTTCACTCTAATAGTTAATATAAGCGTATATGCATCGCTTTAGCATTTCAATGAGTGGCATTTATGAATGTTTGTTCTTAATGATCGTTTAGTTCTTGTTATCGAACGATTGCGCAATTAGATCAGACCCAACAAATTTTCGTGTATTAATTATAAAGGTAAATCTCTCTAATTTATAATTGACTTCACAAGTGATACGTGTATTAATCTATGAAGTAGACTACTAGACAAATTTCAACCTGCATTGTAATTAAAGTTAATTAAGTTACATTATAAGAAAGGCTAGAAGGTTCATTTATTCAGATTCTTAATATGTACGTTAGTCTGCCTTACCACACGGAAGTTTGATTAAGTAGTAATTATGTATGGACTACAATGTCTATAGATTTCGAAATTCAACCAAGTATTAGCGTTGACAAATATTAATAATTGCTGAAAACGAAGTGTTCGTTCAAAAGAAAAAAAAAATTTTTTATTCAGAATTACATTAGATAAATCATTTAAATTAGTGACGTATTATATCGCGTATGATTAAAAATACGTATTATTTCCTATTTTGCGTATTTGAAAATTTGTATATACGGATTTACTTACCAGTGTTCATAAAAAAGTGGGGTTGTATTGAACGCAAACCGTTATTTTCGAGCTGCAGCATAAAGACCTTCGAAGAATTTATAGGATGAGGTATACGAGGCATCGGTACATTGTAGCAAGTGACAATCCCGAGATCAGGTACTGCTTTTGAACACGTGCACAACGGATTGAAGAAACAAGGTGGATATTGGACCGGTAGCTCGTGCATCCTTACGATCGACGTCCAAAACATCAGTATGAACGTTACGATCATCATCGTGTAGCCGAACTTTACAAACGTTAGCAAATTCTGTAAGACAACGGACCCAACGGCCCTTCGTTCTTTTTATTTATCTCCATTAAGGATTTTGTTTACGCATATAATCGCTTAGTTACTAAATTGTCTATACAATTTATTTATACCATGCACTTTATTATGACTTTTAATAACTTGATTTATAAGTGAGTTAAATAAAAATTTATTTCTTCCTGTAATTAAAATAAGTGTCGTACTTTGCTTTGTGCAAGCCAATTAGAATGCATGACAATGTATAAATAATAAATAGATTTATTTGATTTAACAGTTAGTTTCCATCGTAGAAATATTTAGTAATACATAACTTATAAACTGCATGGATATCTTATGTGCAAAATAATTTACAGTAAATGAAAATTAATTTAATTTGAAAGAGTTACGAAATTATTATATCATTGCTAGGATCACATTTTAAATATTAGAAAGAAAAAATTCGCATGAGCGAGACTAGTCTTAAAAAATGCAAAACGAGTAAGCGTAAAAAGTACAAATATAACAGAAAATCACCGTCATCTTTTGGCTGTTCAACTCTCCAAAATAAAAAAAATGTCACTTATTCACAAAAAAAAAATTACAGAAAAGCCAAATGAAAGTCGCTCGATTAATATTAAAAAAATGATCTAACTCAAATGCACGTTTCGAAATGTCAACTAATCATAAAAATCTTCTCTTCGAATAATCATACAATCACTGGATAAAAGATAATCTACGAGTCCACGATACGAGAAGTATCCATCTCGTAAAAGGGAACGTATATATCGCGCATCGAGAGCCCTTGAGGCCGCGACGTGACTCCCTCGAGCGTAGGAGGTAAACTCGCGAGGTTACAGTAGCCGTTCGTTTCGAAAGCCGCGGGAGCGCGCCCGAAAATTTTCGATGCGTGCAGTGGGTGCGTACAGGAACAGCGAAACTGTGGCTCGTATACTATAGGGTAGGGGTTCCGCGTGACACACGAAAGCTCTTGCCCCCAAGATCTCGTTACTACGGCTTCCGGAGTGCACGGACATTTACAGTGCTTCTCTTTACCCGATTATACACGGCGATATTCTATTAGGTCGCGGATGAAAATAGTTGCGCAAAAATGTATAAGCATGCACGCTATCACCGCTCCCGTTTACCGAATATGGGTGACGACTTTTCTCATTTTAGGTATACCTGAATCTTGCTCTTGATACACTGTTTTCTTTTAGACAATATTATGGAGGAGATAAAATATTATTATTCATTTTTTAATTGTTAATGTCCTTTTAAGAATTTTAATTTTGATGTCAAAAAAATTAAAAAATTTTTTTATAAACGTCACATTGTGAAAAATTCTTGGTATAGAGTGCGCGTTGTCATGTACAAAAATAGATTGGATATCGGCAGCTTGTAACAGTATTACTGATTTTATAAAACAAAGGTTTTATATTTCCAACATTGTGTATTTTAAATAAAAATAATGATAGAATATTGTCACGTGAATTCCGAGAACTCGCGTGACAATATATATCTATACATTTTTGCAAAATTCTTCTACATGCTTATACTTGTGATTATAATTACAAAATTTCAGTTTATATTATAAATTTATTTTCCTTTTATATTCTATAAGAATTTGACTTACTAGGAAAGGCCAAGGCATTCGCAACACGGATCTTATTCAAATTTTAGGATATAATTTCTAATGTAAAAATATGAAGAAAGCCAACATTTTAGACCCAAACTTTTCTTTTTACCAAAGTTACGCGCTACCAAACCAAATTTTCAAAAAAGGATCACTTCCACTTTGATTACTTAGATAACTCAGATCAAATAGATACGTATAAATAAAAGCTCAAATCTCTTGATTAGTCAAAAAGTTGCAAAGAAAATAACATCTAACAACTTAAGAAACGTAAGAAATTTTGTATTTAAATTTTGATTTTAAATCCTTAAAATTTTTTTTTCTTCTATACAATTTTACGCCAAATAGACAGATTTGGACTTATTTTTAAAGAATTGTATCTATTTGCTCCAAGTTATCTGTTACGAATGACATTAATCTTTCAATAATTATTCCAAATAATATACGAAATAAAGATACGTTAAAAGCAACATTTAGAAAAGAATATACAAGAAAGTGCGCAGTCTGAAACTCGAGTCACGGTTTCCGCTCGAGCCAGACATTGCACTTTCTCTCGAAAAAGCGCGGACTTTAAAATCACAAACACGCATATAGTTACAAATCAATCAATGCAATGAGATTCCTACCTCTAATAAATGAAAAGAGGAAAAATGGTGCGAACAGATATATTGATCGAACCAATTGACCCGGCTTCTCTGATCCATACAATTTCGACTCGAGAACATCATCTATATACCTGCGGGGAACGATCATCGCCGTCATTTTGAGCAACGGAGCTTCAGTGTCACCGGTAATTCTCCAATACATACACATACAAATCTATAGTAAA
Source organism: Theocolax elegans (assembly GCA_026168455.1). NCBI lineage: Eukaryota > Metazoa > Arthropoda > Insecta > Hymenoptera > Cerocephalidae > Theocolax > Theocolax elegans. The sequence goes on from CM047425.1 coordinate 96,201,296, forward strand.
TATATCCGGGGGAGTGACATCGGTTCGACTTTGGCGAAGAATTCAACCTAGCAGTACTTACGATAATTATCCGTTTCTCGATTCACATCTTTTTTTTGACGAATAAACCACGAAGTAAGAAACAATATGACTTCAACGATCTGTTTACCCTGGAACACCCCTTCCTAATCAACTCACCTAGTTACGGCGACGTGAGCAGCGGTATCCACGAGGATCGAACAGTACCCTTTCACGCGTAACATATGTTTTAAAACCAAATTTTAATATCTACATTTAATGGCTGATTATAGTTATAAGCAATCAAAGTGGAAGTGGTATTTTTTGAAAATTTCGTTTGGTAGCATTAAGATTTAAAACTCTCTGGCTTTATTCACATTAATACATTAGAAAAGATACCCTATAGAATTTAAAACCAATAATTTAAACACTTAGTCGACAAGGAATAGACATCTATATAACTAGCCACAAAAAGCTGACATCCTGTTGTAGAACGTGTAATCGATTTAAATCCGTAGCGTCAATTTTTAAAAGTTAAATGTATATAACTATCTTTATCGTATTTCCATAATTCCACTACGCTCATGAATTAACTGACGTTTTTACTCAATTCTTTATTAACGCTTTATAAATTTATATTTAAATATTATTAACAGATTATATATTATTTCATTATTATATATGTGTACAAATAAATATAGTGATTATTAGATCGAGGATATATTCGGCAGTAAAAGCGGTTAGCGAGTGCGAGATAACCTACGAGCGCACGAGTATCGTATACTATTTTTCCTACTGAGTGCGCAAAGTTCGACACATTTGAGTAGAAACCGCGTGGGCGGAGGGAAAGTTGGGGGGCGGGGGGGTTCGGGGGGGCGAGGCCCCCCCGCTTAAAAAAATGAAAAACCGTTAATTTAACATTTAAATTTAAATTTTGTTGATATTTCGTGGTAAATACACTAATAAAACGGACTCTGCAAATGATTTCGTATTTCTTGTACTACGCCACTTTTTGAACTCAGTGTAAACTTTTGTATATTTTTGTTTAGAAAATATTTAGCAACGTATTCAAGCTATTTCTTTTGCTGCTTCAAGCTATTCCGGTGGCACATTATCGAACACATCGTCAACTATCACGTGTCGGACCCCACTTACTGATGTCATCCTTATTCAGAACATATAAATACATATATATATAGCCGCAAGGTGAGACGTCAAAATTAAGATTGAAACTGTTTAACTTTTTATAAATATAGACGATCATCGCCGTCATTTTGAGCAACGGAGCTTCAGTGTCACCGGTAATTCTCCAATACATACACATACAAATCTATAGTAAATATATCCGGGGAGTGACATCGGTTTCGACTTTGGCGAAGAATTCAACCTAGCAGTACTTACGATAATTATCCGTTTCTCGATTCACATCTTTTTTTTGACGAATAACCACGAAGTAAGAAACAATATGACTTCAACGATCTGTTTACCCTGGAACACCCCTTCCTAATCAACTCACCTAGTTACGGCGACGTGAGCAGCGGTATCCACGAGGATCGAACAGTACCCTTTCACGCGTAACATATGTTTTAAAACCAAATTTTAATATCTACATTTAATGGCTGATTATAGTTATAAGCAATCAAAGTGGAAGTGGTATTTTTTGAAAATTTCGTTTGGTAGCATTAAGATTTAAAACTCTCTGGCTTTATTCACATTAATACATTAGAAAAGATACCCTATAGAATTTAAAACCAATAATTTAAACACTTAGTCGACAAGGAATAGACATCTATATAACTAGCCACAAAAAGCTGACATCCTGTTGTAGAACGTGTAATCGATTTAAATCCGTAGCGTCAATTTTTAAAAGTTAAATGTATATAACTATCTTTATCGTATTTCCATAATTCACTACGCTCATGAATTAACTGACGTTTTTACTCAATTCTTTATTAACGCTTTATAAATTTATATTTAAATATTATTAACAGATTATATATTATTTCATTATTATATATGTGTACAAATAAATATAAGTGATTATTAGATCGAGGATATATTTCTGCAGAAAAGCGGTTTAGAAGTCCCGCAAAATCATTTATCCAGCTAAATGTTAAATTAGGTACTATTATTTAAAATCTAATTAATAATGGATTTAAAGAATCATTTATTCTAGTTTAACTCGATCACAAAAAATCATCATAAAATTTGTTCTTCATATTGAAGTTGTAAATATAATAAAATTATGTCAGTTATAGTGTACATTATTATAGGATTATTACATTGGATAGAGGCTATACATGGAAAAAGAATCAGTATAAAAATGACAGTTTTTTTCAAGAATATATTATATATTACAGAAAGACACCTTACATAATACAAAATTTATTACTGCTACTGTAAAAAAACTAAATTACACATAGCGACGAATCTTTATGAGTCGATGTTTTGTAAAATGTTACTTATTTTTAAACATTTTTGAGATAGTAATAACAAATTTTCATTTTGTCATATATTTATACAAATAGGAAACTATCGAGAATATTTATGAGCATATGTATATAAATTGAAATTCATTTATCGATTTGTATAAAAAATTTGATAATTGAAATTATTTACAATTATTTGCACATTGTATTGTCATGTTGTGCTTTGTATTTTTCGTTATAATAATTGAAATGTGTGCAGATGGTATTGAATTAAACTAAACATAGAATCCTGATACAAATCAATGTATTTATTAATTAATATATTTTTTTCAATTTTGAAAGATAATGGTTTGATTAAAGAAAAGTTAATATTAATTAAAAATTTATCACAATCCATATAATGTTTAAACCAAATTGACGATGTAGCATCGAAAAGATTAAACAAAGGCGATTCATAAATATTGTACATAATTTTTTTTTGAGGCTCGTTTATTGTTTGAAGTCATGAAATTTGATTATCAGTTTAAAAGTTTCAAATATGTATATATATATCGCTGCTTAGTTTAAAAAATAAGTAGTCAGAGTTAACGACGAATCGTATTATTCTTTGCCTTTCTTGTGTGTATGTTTGAAAGCTCTTCATAACCCTTCTTCCGATCTATAAATAATCAAAAAACGGTATTGCGTACATAAACGAGCACGCATTACATTGATGAATATTATACATTCTCTGGAGAATCATTATTATTGTTTAAGAATCGCTTTCGTTAAATTACACAAACAAATTGTGTTTAGAACACATTTTGTAATACGTATAATTTAAAGGAATAACATAGAAATTTAATTTAATAAGATATATATTATATATAAAAATGTTTTAGTGTAAATTCATTTTTATAAACGTCAGGGTAAACATATATACTTCTTTGAGGTGTATAATCTTTAGTATCATGAATAATTTACGCTTATATGTAGTGTGTTTTTGATTGAATTTATTTCGTATTAATATCATTTTGTTTGTTTATTACTAGAATTATAAAAAATATTTTGAATTACAATCTTTCATTCCAGACGCTAGTACAATTGTAAACATCTTCAAGTTTGTGTATTCATACAATAGCTTTATAAGGTTACGTTTTTCTTTTTTCTTATTTAAAAGCATTATTTTGGTTTTTGTATTTTCAAGTTCATCGAACGAGCAAAAGGCAGTAACATTATAAAAGCAATATTTATAGGTATGATGTATCTATTGACACCATAAACTAAAACGTAAAATTGCTATGCAATTTAACAGATACTTGATTAAAACGATAATAAAGATTTTTGACTATTAAAAAATCTCTCATACTTGTTAGCCCCACATATTATATTGTACTCTCATAAATTTACATAATCATTCAACAATCCTCAAGATGAATAATAAACGTGCTTGCTAACACGCCGATACGTACATTCCTCATACATAGAATATATACTTTATATATTTATAAATATTTTTTGTTTTTTTTTATACATTTTTGTTAATAATTAAGAATAATGGATATATTCCGAAATACTGGCGTACGGTAAGAATAAAAGCTATTTTCATTTTCATTTTTAAACTCTACAGTGTTAAATTGGCGATCACGTGCTCATGCATTTCGGAATACTCCCAATATATCCCTTTCTTAAAAATATAGATGAGCGCGGACTGCAGAGTCTAAAACGCACTTTCGGTGCACTGTAACGAGCTCAAAATACAATTTTTTAAAATGTAATTGAGCTGCCAAATATATAAATTACTTACAAATTTGTTCAGTTAATGTTTTATGTAAAATAAAAATAAAACACGTTTGTAATAAAAAAGAAATATATATTATTAAAAACTAATTCTATGATTCTTTTAGTACAAAATTTGTTTACGTCACGATCTTTAGCCATCATTATCAATGACAATTTAAATAAAAGGAATATTTATGATTTTCTTCGCATACAAGTAAGATGAATAAAAAGATCAACTTTTTCGTTTTATTTTTATCGGATATATAACTGTTAAAGTAATAAAACCAAAAATTCAATTACGTTTTACCCTCATTTAAAAATAAATAAAAAAGATCATTAAATTTGATAATATGTACAATTCTCGCTTATATTAATATCAGAATTAAATTGCCAAATAGTATGAATCAGTTACAAAAAAGAACTTAAAATAAATAATGAATGTGTATAAAGATAAAACAAGACGCGACAATTAAAAAAAAGTATCACGAGACCAATAGCACGTGCAACGGAGCATATGCATTTATATAAAAATTTCCTCAAATATAAGAAACAAGAATTTCGAGTTGTCACAGTATCACAAGGAAAAGACACGCTCCAAATCGACCGGGGGTATCGATCTGCTCCGCTGACTCTTTCTTTTTCCAAGCATGTATATAGAAGACCAAGTAAGGAAGGCGGCTTATTTGTCTTTGTGTACGTGCCCGTTGGTAGTAGCAGGCGCAGCTCGTATAACGGCCATTGGTTTCTCAGGCTTGGATTTCGAATTTGACTCGCGTGCCCGTGGAAACATCGGCAGTACTAGAATTGCCGATAACCCGCATAAGTGCGGTGCGAGGTACATGTTCCTGAAATCATAGAAAAAAATATGTTTTGTTTTATCTTTTATGCTAATTATTTCTTAGTTGATGTCCTTGATGTATAGCCTTATACTTTCTCTTCGAAGTGGGGTCGTTATAATATTTATGAGAAGGGAATCAAGTAGAAAGAAAAAAATGTGGTGTTTTTTATAGTCTTCGATATGTTGTATACTTTAACTTTATTAAAAAGTAAATCTCGAAGTAAATTCGTGAGACAAATACATTTTTAAGTAACACATGGTGTAATTGTTATGCGTTTCGTATTAAATAAAAAATTTACTTTATTTTATTTTACATTTTTAATTTGAGTAAAATAATTGCAGAAGTATAAAATTGAATAAACACAAAAATGAATAAAAATCAAATCGTTATGTAGTAATGCTAACTTTTAATATTTGTGGTTTTGATTAAAACTTTCATTTTATAGGTAATATGTATTACATAATGATTATATTGCATATTGCATAGGTATAGATATTATATGAAAGCAAAGTAAATTCACTCAATGTATAATAAATAATATTAATAATATATCTACGTAATAAATACGCGTCGACAGTACAATTTTAAAGTAAAAATTGCAATAAACAATCCGAGTAATTTAAATGTTTTAATTTATTGGATTCGAGTAAATTATTTCCTGCTACAATTAAAGATAAATTATTATTATTATTTTAATCATATAACTGATGATTAACAATGGGAAATAATTACTAGAATCCAAGTTTAATTATAGAAAATTTAGATAAAATGCAAGTATGGTTAAAAATATACACCCTAAATTGTTCAAATAGTTAGACAGTTTCAGAAAAAACAAAATTAAGATCAGTTGTAATGCAAGGTTAAAGATATGCTAGTTTTAAATTTCCTCATATCTATATAAGGGCGCCATAGCCTCCGACGCAATTATGGGTGCATAAACCTTATTGTTTATTCGGTTTATCTGCAATAAGTAGAATATTTAAAATTTCTCACAATTGTAAAACAATGAGAATACTTATTAATCAATTTTGTAAGAAAATGATTATTACAAATCAAAATAATTAGGTAAAATAAAAAATTATTGCAATAATTAGAATAATTTATTGTCAATCGCGTATAAAAATTTCTCACGATCGTATAACAATGAGTGTAGTCGTTAATAAAACTTGCAAAAAAGTATTTAATGCTAATACAAAAAAAAGGTGTGTTTGGCCTGTTACTCATTTTTATCAAGGTTTGTTTTGTATTTATTGTATGAAAAGTAGGTACGTGCAAAATTGCAAGTAGCCGCTCCCTCCACTATACCAACGCAAGTTGTACGGCCTCATTACATGAAAAAAAACAAAGAGACCGATACACACGTGCAGCTATATAAATATATCTATAGATGTCGCGGTAGTCCATGACAACACTCGTTTAGCAGATGTGCGTGAATTTAATGCATAGTAGGTATAGTATGGTATGTTTATTATGAAACCATGTACGTATAGAAAGTTGTTTAACAGTGTCAACATTTTATTAAATGTGCATTTTTTTCAAACAACAATTGTAACAAATAAAATATTGTCGTCTATACATACATACCTTGTAAAGTGAAGAACTGCGATTATGTATAATGTGTATATGTGTGTATCTATCTATTTACATATAATATAGGTACACAAATCTAACTTTTTAATGAGATCAGGTTTAAAATTGTATATTTTACTCGTGTAATACAATTCACGAAATGTAAGTAATTTTCGATATTTCCGTAGCTTATTAAGCTTATTGCACATAATGCTGGTGCGGTAGGGTTTTTTTTTCGAAATGCGCAAGTTTCCGATACTTTATGTATACGTTACATGCACCATCAAAGTTTCAAAGATTACTGAATACTGTAGAGTGTAGGCTACCGAGTCTTTCCTTACTATCCACTGGAGCTGGAGTATTCGAGTATTATATACAAAGCGTCCTCTGGCGTACGTTTACTATATTACATGTATAATAATAACACCACGTGTAACTGCGCTTTTACGATAAAAAATATATTTATCAGTTTTCAATGACATTTACGTACACGAACGTTTGTATTTGACAGATACGCATATTAGGAAAGGTACATGCTATTTATCTACTGAAACAACGATGCTTTCTTTTGAATAGATGTATAATTATAATTGGACTTATTTTGATTGTTAATTATTAATTTTGTATTGCAGTATTTTTATATAATTAGTTATTAGTATTAAATTGATCACTGGAGCATTTAAATAAAAACATAAATTTAAACATTATTTATTTGTAATTATTAAGATCCTTTAACATTTTCATATTTTAAATTTTTAATGCTTTTTGTAGAAAAAATTTGACTTTATAATCGAATTAATTTTAATTATTAAAAAGAAGACACCTATGTTATAGATCAGTTGTAAAAGTACACACTACTTTTTCTACTTAATGATATTACTTTTTCGAGGTGCCCCGTAATGTACAAGAAAATAGTTATAATTTAGAATAATTGTAGAATATACCAAAGAAAGAGATCAAAAGATATCACTTACAGGTACAAGTTGATACTTGGTATAAATTCGAGGAGGATGAAGCTGCATGTTATGTATGCAAGTAGAATTCGAGTTGTAACCAAGGTAAGCGCGTCATAAAATACTTTCTTTGTCTTTGAAGTAAGAAAATATGGTCTAACGTGTCGACGAACCTGAAACAATTGTAAAATAATTGTAGTATAAATGACGGACAGTAGTATGCATATCCGCGCGAGTACGAATTAGCAGATGTGGATATGCATTACCAAAAATGAACTTACCGTTCGTGCGACAATAGTGAAGAAGGCTCCATTAGCAAATGTGAGGTAATAACCCGGATAAAATCCGTGCCAAAGTGCAGAAAGACCATAGGTAAGAATAGTCTTGTAACGCTTAACTCTATCGTAAACGACCATCCTTAACCAATTATTTGTTCCCTTATTCCACGCTTCGATGCTGTCCCTCAAACTTAAAGCAGTCTGTGAATATATATAAAAAATACAATTTATAATAACCTCGCTTTACAAAAAATAGGCATTTTTACAGAGAAATTAAACTTTCTGCTGTTAATAGTAATAAAAAAAAGAAAATAAGGAAGTCTGTATCTACATATCGAAGGTCGCAAAAACTTCCAAATTATGATTATGTAATCGAAAACATGAAAACATTGAACTAAAAATAAAATCTGGAAATACATAAACGTTACACGATGATTCATTGGCATTAACAACAAAATATAGGCAGTTTAAACGATATAATTTAAATATAGGTCGAGTAGCATAAAACAATAACAAACATAATTTTTTTAAGGAAAAAGGTTTAATGCCTTCGAGAGAACGAGGTCAAAATAATATTTACTAGAGATAACTGGACTTTCGTTTTAGCACTTTTATGCTAATCCTATACTTAAGTTATCTGCACACGTTAGTATTATAAAATCAGTAATCAAGAGTTCTAATTTATATGCAGATCTTTTTTTTATTACACATAAATACTCATCAGTTTAGTTAATTTCATATCGTTGTAAATAACACATATTAATACAGTGGTTGTAAATGTATTATTCTATTAATTCTAATTTCAATATAAAAGTCTTTATCTTTCAGTATCTTCAATGAAATAATTATTTGACAATTTTTATATCTATAGAATCGATCGAAAAATTATTTTTACGATAAAAGAAAATTTCCTTTTGTACGCGCATGTTAAGTAAAATTATTGAACTTGAAAAAATTTGGTATAATCATTCATTCAATCTGGGAAATAATATTGAAATAAAAAAAAATGTGCTATACTTAAACACCATGGTATTTTGCTATTATTATCAGTCCAATATAACATCTGTCTTTTATCAAGTACAGACAAGAAACAATGTATTACTATGGCATACGTGACTAAAAGACTGTTTACTTATACAATCATTTTACTAATTTATCATTTCTTGATAAATTTCTAATTATATTAATTTGTGGATTCATATGACGATACATCTTTATCTGTACACATACAAATGTTCTTTGAATCTTTCTAGTCTGATACCTGATTAAATAATATATAATAACAAATATTTAGATAAACTACAGAATTTTGTATTCTTAATTCTAAAATACCGCTACGCTATCAGATTTTTCAAGTGTTAATTGACAATTTATTTATGAATAAAATTTTAATTTATAGATGTAAAGTCAATCAATGTTGCTACATCATAATAATAATAGATAAATTATTATTATATATACTTCTATTTTTAACGTTAATGGTTACAAAAGTATACGAATAAAATTAACATTATATTTACAATTTACGTACATCATTACTTTATTATCTTACGATTTACAAATTATATATTTAAAGTCTATTTAAACAATTGAAGATTACCGCCATCTAAAGTTATCTGCATTACCATTAATGGGTGCAGCAAATTAATCCGATTAAATAATGTCGATAAGTAGTGCCGGTAAAGAAGATTCCTATGATTCTACATTATTAAATCAAATGGGCACGTACGATACATACATCTTGCATCAAATGAATTATCAGAATCACGCCTGTCATTTTAGGGTCGTTCAAGATCAAATACGTAACCGGATCATCTATCATTTATAGAATTTTTTTTAAAAGTTTAATACATTTTATAAAGTTTTACCTGTTTATGTTATTAACGTTACACAATTTTACTAAAAAATTGCGAAAATTAACGAGATAAATATAAAAAAGATTAACGAGAAATATAAAAAATTAACGAGAAATTTCTGCATACATATATTATTAAAAGTGTATAAAATTTCATTCGGAAGTATTTAATGATTTGCACATTTTTCAGATTACCATTGAAAATTGTCTTGAATAATGTATATTAATACATTAAATTTTAATGTATGCAATTACTTATTAATAAACATTTTATTTTAACTTTTAAATTCATAGTAATTATTATATCGAGTAAATATACCTAAATATTCGTAATAATATAAAACAAATACCTCAAATTTGAAGGCATCGACATTAGAAACGAGATCCCAACGAGCTGTGCCATCTTCATTGTAACCATTGAATCCAAGACCGGAATTATTACAAATAGCATCAGCAAAGAGCCACGCGTGATAATACTTAAATCGAATTAGCATTGATGCCATTATCAGGTACCAGTATTTGTACACCATCGATGTATTTTTCAAAAATTCGTCATCTTTATACAAGATAATAAGTATTTAATTAGTTTATATACGTCGAATTTTATTTATAAAGTTGTTATTTACCTTTAACTTTGTCCATTGGATACGAAGGAAGAAGTGTTACAAAGATCAATGCACATACCAGACTTGCTACGACTTTTTTAATCACGACTAACGTTGGCGATGGCTCTAATACTATTTCATCCACTTGTCCATTTTGATCATCGTATTGACCCTTTCAAATATAATATATTATTATTCTATGATACGCGATTCCTTTATGCTTTCCTGATAGTAAACATTTCCAATTTTTGTTTAATAACTTTGTCGTGATTGTAAAAACAAATATTATAAAAAATAAAGTAGTTAATTAATTTAATGTTAGCTATTTTAATACACTATGTTTTATGATAATTTAAACAATAATTTATTTATACACTGTTGCAATTAAAAATTGTACATTTTTTAATTCTGTTTTATGTAAAATGTCAATTTAGACAATTGAAACAGAAATTTCAATTATTTATAAATGAATTATCATATATTCAACAATTATTCGAACGTAAAATCAATACATGTTCAAAACGCGCTACACTACATAAAATTAAAAAAAATTTAATCATACGTGATATTTTATCAAAGAAAATTCAATATTTTCATCTAATTATGTAGTATTAGCTATAGATATGAACAGTAGATTATAAAATAAATATACGAATTACATAACATAATATCAATGATATTAATTATAAATTCCCAATTATAGTACTATTAAAATATTTTTTAAAGGTAAGTATAAAAGTTATCTACACTTCTTCTTTAAAACGTGCAGTAATCAGATAATGAAGTAATACAATCTTTGATATCAATTTTTTCATACCAATCCAAGTGAATCAGCTGGTACCATACCTTCAGAAACTTTTGACCACGCCCATGAATGAAATCGATGTAATCTCTGTAAAAAATGATAGGTCCCGCCATCACGGCTTGAAATTGGAAGACATAACTGAAATACTCAAGCGTAGTTGGCATTTTCCTGTGGGAGAAAAAATAACAGAAAAAAAGCCTTTAATGTAAAAAATATTAATATTTTCAAAAATTTAACAGGCAAAATTTGATAAACAACTAATACAAATATACATCCGCCGTCATCGCGACGCTACGAAAACCGAGGCGCAAAAATCAACGCGCAATTTCGGATACAGGTATAATAAATAATAAAAAGTAAAAACGTTGTTTGAAACTAAATGCGATTTGCAAAGTGCTCGTTAAACAGGTATTGTGTATGTATACGAAAAAAAAATGCGCTCTACATTAGATTTTGACACTTAATTTGCCCGTACAAAGTGGAACGTACTGCACGGCATAACGACGTTGCAAAGGCGTGAGTTCGTCTTCCTTGCGCGTAAGTCCATCGTGCACGCTATACGCCACGCTCGTCACTTTCTGCGTGATAACCATCAGTGGACCTATTAACATACAAAATCGTATCTGCGTGACGTTTCTTTGATTACACATACGAATGAATGAGTCTGTGCAAAAGTCATAAACCGGCAAGTGCAAGATGTACAACTATTAGATGCGAATAGTTTTCTCTTTTCATTAATCTGATAACGAGTGAATAATTGTTAATCGTGTTGAAGTCCAATAATTCAATGTAAAAAGATGGTTCACTTTTTTTCTTTATATGAATTTGATTTCATTCTGGTATTACAATATTTAACGTATAGAAATAATACATTTCACGTTGATTTTTAACGAAAATATTTTTATTATAGAAACATTAGTAACGTGTCAACATAGTAACACTTTTCACGAGAAAGTTAAAATTGAACAATAAATGTTAGCTTCAAAAATAAATATTTTATATAATAACTCTGTTTTTAATTAGCACGGTTCAGTTTATTTTTAAAAAATAACAAATCAATCCTCACTTAGACAAAAATAGTATGTATTATTATAGAATTCATTTGTAACTATTTAAGTGATGCGGCTGATATACTTAAATAATTGATGTTGCGTTAAATTGGATAAAAAAATAGAAACGTACACATACAGTAGATATTATTAAAAAATACATGATACTATATCTGTGTTTAAAAATTAAAACTATGTACTCAACCGTTAAAACTATTCAATCACAATGCATTCTAATAATGCTGTAAATTTTTCATAAATTTCTTTTCCATTTAACATATTTCCTGTCAAACATCGCTAAAAAACGTATTCACAGTAATAGGTATAGGTGTACATATACGAATAACTGTCTTAAAGATCGTAATCTTCGAATTACTTATTATTATGCATGCATTAAAAGTTTATGTAAGCTTGGATCAGCCGACTTTGTTTCTCGGTATTCATTTCTATTACTCATAAATTATACAAGTTAGAACAAGGCTAATAAATTTGTCGGATACGTAAAGTCATTATTTTCAGCATTAAATAATCCAATACCAGAAGAATTGTTTTACAGATATAAAAGTACAGTAACTACCCAATATGCATCTACATTCCTATCATAATGATATTTGCGAAAGTCTACAAAAAAACAGTAGCACTAAAACAGTCAAAAGATTTATAAACGAGCTACTTAATTTCGAGCCCAAAGCGCAAATACTTTATATTAAAAATTATTAATGTGACTCACTGAAGTTCAAAGGTGGTCAACAATACTGCGTAAATCCAGTTTACGAAATCGTATACTAATGAAAAAAAAATTTTACTTTTCAATTGCATGCATTGGATTATAATGTGATAACAATACGTAAAAATATAAGTAAAAAAATTGAATTTTATTTTGGTTATTTTTTTTTTCCTGTGCTCATTGTCGGTAGTTTACAATGTGCATCTTTCAGTTTCAAAATCTCGTTATTTAAACATAATGTCAACTCATTGAAGTAGAGTAAGTAATAAATTTACTTACCGGTAATGTCAAGTGTGTAAGACCCATAATCGTATATAAGTCGATGAAAATGTATGCACGATAGGTACGATAATGCAATCGCGAGTACCACTCTGTAAACAAAAAAAATTGCATATATTAATAGTACTATGAAAGTTAAAAATACACAAACCTGTATTCGTAATGAATTAATAATTTTGAATACCAAAAGATTAATAACTGTATTTATTTTCAAAGTTGTACTTATACATACCTAGAATTTAAATATTAATGATTACTATCATATATTTTTGGTAATACCACAAAGGCAGATTTTCAAATCGCCAGACTCATTGAATTAATAAAACTTAACATTAAAGAAGCAACACCATTTACTGCTGGTTAGAAAGAAGATTGACAATAATACTTTAGTGTATGAGATCATTCATGCGATGATACTTCTCTCGCATCATTCTACTCGGCTGCTAAATTAGATGAATCTTTGAGTGCGCCAAAAAAATATCGTTTATAATGATGAATATCAAAGTAGATGAACGTAATCTGTCAAATTATTTCGTTCCTAATGAATATTTCTTTAAATGCGTCAATTTTTCAATTCGAGGATTTCGAGAAGAGAAACCGAGCTTATACAATTGATCGATACGCACACGTCAATGCCATCGAATAAGACATTGAACAGAACGTGGAGATATATTATACAAACTAGACGATTGTATAAACTTAAAAAAAAAGATAACAAAATAATCGACTTTACAGTGAAGATTGGCCAAATTGAAACTGGAAACGCACCTAGTGCTCGTTCTTAATCCGATGAAATAATCCGTGGCATCCGGAGGCCGGCGAGCCGCAAAATGATTGGCATTGCAGCATTGTCAGCATACGTATATAGAGAAAGAAAGACCGTAGGCACGATCCGTTAATCCATTTAGATAGAAAGGAATTGTACGTCGCCGCGATATACATAATCAACTACTACAAATAGATCTACGAGACTGCACGCGTGTACTACAAAATGATGAAATCAACTAAGAAGGTTATATAGGACTCACCTTTGCATATGCTGAGGGTTTTGCGTTCGCATCGCTATGTAGCATAGTGCCGGTAGCCCTGCTAAATGTACTGCCTGCCTGTAAATTTATATTTGTTTTTCCTACAGTCGTGCAATAACAATTCGTCCATTTTTTGTAAGTTATATACAAAAATTTTAAATAGAATGATTATTTTATAAACTTAAAGATTTTGTTTGCACTTTAAATACACTAGAATTTTAATAACTATAGTTATAACTCATTAGACATTTTCATTTGTCAACAATGAAGATGACTGTATAAAATGTATATATTTACTTCCAAGAAAAATAATTTTCATTACAATGGTACTAATTTATTCGTCCTTCATTATGTATTTATATATCAAAATATAATTTCACAACAACAAAGCTCTATGAGAACGCATTGTTTTATCTGGAATTTGCATGTTAAGTTACTTCACAGCTTATTCTTATTATTTATAAACTATACAATATTATAGTTATGAAATATTTCCTGGTTTTATACAAAGTTTTAATTAAAATTACTTTATACACAAAAATTGTAAAATATGACTTTAAATAAAACTTACTTTTCAGTACAGATTTATATTTAATTTGTTAACAACCTATTGTTATAATAACAAGTTTTTTCATATACCTTCTTGTAAATCAAAATCATTATAAAAATACACCATGTTACATTGTGCACTAAAAGTCGAAACGATATCTAAAAAGACTCATTTAAGTTACATAACCAGTGCAAATTATATACGTTTACCCTTATAACATTCAGAAATCCTGAGTGTGTGTTTTATTTGAAATTGCAACGTAAGTAATAATTTATATCGTAAACATGATCAATTAACCGACTTTAAAAAGCTTCAATGTTGTTCCATTGTTCGAAGAATGACATTGAATATTTATTACAAAACAAATAATTATGAAAATCATAATAATACAAATTGTATTTGCGCAAACTTTATTTATTGAATTCGGAACCTTATTACATACACGTAAATAAAAAATAAAATATAGTTTTTTAGTAAAGACTTCATATAGGTATATTTACATATTTTTTGGTGATTTCACGAGGATAAAAACACTTTGCCTAAATCGGATATATAAATAGCATTTTAAAATACGAGTAGAACCTTACTTGCCAAAACTAAAGTACCCAAGTACAAGTCCAATTACAAGTCCAAAGGCGTGTCTGGTAGCGGGCGAAACTGACACTGGATTTAACGATGACCTTAGTAATCCAGCTAACCCCAATGCTGTGAATTGAGTTATTAGGAAATTCACCTGAAAATAACCAAATTATTTTCATTGATATATATTTTATAGAGTATAGTATTATTTCATTATATACGAGTTCACAATTATTAATTTCTCGCATAAGATAAATAAATTAAAGAATATAGTGAATTTTAAAAAAATACAGTTTGTTACAAATAATTAATTTGAACACTGAACCCAGCATACTTCGTACATCAAATACTACACGTCAAATAAAATAAGCAAATAAGTATAAATTCTGGGTGTTTCCAATACAGTATAGTATTGGATAAATAATGCTTTTGATGCTCGCAGCATCACTATACGAATTTGATAAGGCAAAGAGATTGTAAAAAAACCTTCTGTGATTCCGAGTGATTCCCACATAACATATAGCTGCATCTTTTCCTTTTAGAATCAGAGTATAAATATTAAGCAAACTCGAAAACCGTCGTTCAGTAGCTCTTTCTCTTCGTTTCAACGAATACAGTAAGTAAAAATAATAATAATAATTCTATGTTAAGTATAATTTTTAGTGTTTTTTTTTCTTTGATTATAATATAAATAATTTGTATAAATACGTACGTTCACTCTATTTATTGAATTACATATATAGTCATTTATACATTGTAAAATTATATCTATAATATTAATTAAAAATCTGAAAAAATTTATTATACGGATAGCTTAAAACATAAACAAGGGCCTAATGATTTGATTTTTTAAGAAAAAATAATTCTTTTTAATAATAATTAAATAAACAATTATTGGACGTAATTATTAATTGAATAAGTCATAAACTTACAACTCAAGAATTCTAATGAAGTCTAATGGGTTGATGTTCAGGATTTTTTTAAAAATTCATTCTTTTGTTTATAAAAAACGGTAAAAAAAATACATAAAGAAGTTTTATGGAGTCTGATATGTATGTAATATGTGTAATTAATGTTATTAATTGTTAATGCAACTATTTTTATTTTAGAATACGTTTATCATGATCTTCAAGAGCACCAACAGTATGCAATCAGCACTTTTGATTGCATCTTTATGCTGTGTTTTCATTATTTCACAAGCAACATTGCAACCACGCAGACCAGATCCACATTGGCCCCCTCGGTCGACAGGGCCGACATTTCCACGACCACCAAAAGATGTAAGTTTGTAATAAATTGTTTATGTTATAAACAAAATCTTTTTAACATTAATATGATTTGCTGATCCCTGTTCAATAAATATTATAATTAAACTCGCCAAATGACGATTCTATTCCTTCCTATCTCATTAATTGATTCCTGTGGTAAGTAAAACTACACATCAAGTTAATTCAATTCTCTCAATTCGATAGGAGATTTTCCGGTTCCGCCGCGAGGCCAATCCACAAGGGTCTATTAGCCTTGAAGGTAGTCAACCACTCAGCGGACCGAACCGTAAACCATCCATAGATCTCAATTACAATCAACGCGTTTTCCAGGATAAACGTGGACACGTAGACGCTTATGGAGGAGCCAACTATTACTCGGGCAAACTAACACCCCACGCAGGAGTAAAACTCGAGAGAAACTATAATAACGGATTTATTGGTGGTTATGGTCAAGTCCAGCCAGGACCAAGAGGTAGACCCGATCCCAGTTTTGGTATTCGAGGTGGTTTCCGTTTCTAAATAACAAACCATACTATACTTATATTTAATTTTGAAATTTTTATTTATACTTTGTATTTTTATTTTGATATTGTATTTATTTAAGTTGCGTTATAATAAATTATTTATTTTTACCCAAAACTGCTGGATATTTTATGTAATTATTTATAATATATATTCCTATTATAATTATCATTAATAAGAGAGTTGATTGAAATATATATTGTACATATTGCAAGATGAAAAGTACGATCCAGTTAGACCAATATATCGAAATCGAGTATCTACCTCTAATGAATAATAATATTATATTGCAAATAATATATGAAGATTGAAAAAATAAGGAGTATAACACTTGCAATTAATATCCCTGCAACTTATGCTGCAACTTCTATTCTTGCGTATCTACTCATATTTCCTACCCAGCTAATTATTCAGTTAGAAAGACTACTTTATAGACAACGAGAAAGTTAAGTGTAAAACTAAACTTACAATATGACGAATCGACGTGTAATCGATTTACACAAAACTTGGCATCTATCCGAATGCAATTGTGTTTACCGACTTCGTACAGATGAGCCAACTAATAATTTGAGCACATTTACGGTCACATCCTTTTTTATAATTTAATTATTCAATTCTTAAGGATGAAACCTTAATATCCTAGCTTTGAGTTTAAAAAATCATATAATAAACTGTGTTTGTTACAAAGTTTCTATTTATCATTAATCTTCATATCTTTTGACGTTAGTTATTTATTTTGCTAATAATTAAACATGAGTTATTCTTTATAAATGCTGTGTAATCATTGTAATTTTATTTCAGATATACATACTAGTTTATTAATTAATACATCAATTTACATATAATGATTTAAATAAATAAATTTGAAAATACACTTTTAATATATTTATTATACTATAATGTAATAAAATTGACTAGCACTTGTATAGGTTCTTACTTAAATTTAAAATTTGGATGAAATAAAAATGATGAAATTGATCTTTACATCAAGTTCAAAATTCTACTTAATATTGCCAATATCGAATTCTTTTTGACTGTAATAATGCCATGATATGCATTTTACTCATTCTAACGTAAAAGGATTATATTCATATATTTATAGTCATTTTTGTCATAAATTATATTAATATGATACTTCAAATATGTTACAACCTTATAATATGTAATAAGTTTAATTAAACTATTTTTCTCAGTGCATATATATATATATATAATAATTTTTAGCAGTTGAGTTAATTCCGCGATGTACGATTTAAATAACGTGGATTAAGATTTATGAACTACATGGGTAAGAATAGCTGCAACGGAAGTGCTGAATAACTTATATTTATAAAATTCAATCACCTTACTTACATACAAATACTTCTCACCGGAAACATTTAACAGTTTTGGAATATCTTCAAGGAAATTGATACTTATATCCACTTTGCACAGAATTACAGTTACCATTATTATACATTTGTAAATTATAAAAATTATTTTTTTACGTACAATTTTATCATAATATTGATAAAGTAATTAAATCTATTATGTTTCTTAATTTATTTCTGATGCAACATTTGATACGTACAAATGTTATTATGTATACGTTTATTTAAATTATCAACACAAAATTATTACATTATCAAAAATACAATCGGTATATATTTAAGTAAAGCTATATAAAATATCAAATAATCTAATAAAATTATTTAACCTTAATAGTAAAATGCATGCATACTATAAATTTCATAATATTTTATAACTTATTAAATTATATTTATATAAATTAATGATGTAATTGATAAAGGTAGATAAATTAACAGAATTATAGAAACATATATAATAGAAACAAATATAAGAAATACACATTTTCTCTGTAACATATTGGGAAAATACTTTTCTATTTTATGAATACACTTTTGCAGAATCACATGTATCACTTTTGGTCTTTAAGAACTACACGAACCCGTAGGTATGCTAGAGTCCATGTGGAATCGAGGAAGTTCGCAACAAAAGCCAGTCCTCGCTATTCGTTCTCGAAGTTAAAGCGCAGAACAACGACGTTACAGGGTATCATGTACTTAGAATATATATGTGTAATATATATGTATATATATAGGATGTATATATATACATATATTTTCATCGATTGAACGCAAAAAGCAGGACCGAAAGTCTTCTAGTCACAGAGAAAAATCAGTGCATATACACTTCACATCTATTAAATCTTACTTATTATTGTCACAACGAAAAAGAAATATGATATTATATCTATTGAGAACTGGTGACTTCAATATACGAGCGAATAAATGTTTCTTAACAGTTACATATACATCGTTATTTAGATTTTGATAAACAACTAAAAGTTAATATTGAAGACGTATAGTAATTAACAAATATTTGTTTCTCTTGATACATTAGTAAAATTATATAAAATTTAATCGTTGTATATTATAAAAAAACATGAGTGATTCTTAAATTAAATTTATTTATAAATGTGTGAAAGAATTGGAATGGTTATACTAATTCAAAATGTGAAAGCTTGTCAATGTAAAAAGTGCTTTAAAGTATCGTTTATTCAACACGTAATTTAATTATAGATCTTCCCGCCTTATAATTGAATGTAATTACTTATAAATGTAAGCTACTCTAAACGATAAAGATCGAGATTTGTAGTATTTTTAATTTAAAATGATAAGGTAAAGTACCTAGTACCGGGACACTTATGGAAACTTAATATACTATGAGCACTGTTTTAACAATTAGAAACAACATATTTAAAAACTTGGTAATCTAATCGTTATTTAATTGTCTATTTTATTGATGTTTTACAAAAAACGGTAGTTTATCTAAATGTTTTTATTAAAAAGTATGTTGTAAATAGCAGTGAGAAATCCGCAGTAGTGGGACGACCTATTTCAAAGAGGTTGCAGTAGTGGGACATGATACGGACGCAGTACTGGGACAATAGTTTCAAATGTGTCCCAGTACTGCATTATGGAAACTGTGAGGGGGTAGTAGTGGGACACCATTCGACACCAAAATTCATGATCGTCATAACCTCAAAAAATTTATATTGTGTTTATGCTAAATTTATAAATTAAACAAACACTTTTTTATACAAATACATTAGTTTATCTAGTAAACAATCCGAATTCATTCATATGAATATGTAACGTTTTCAACAAACATTATTATGTATCAATATACGCTACATTATTGTATTAATATACGCAAATAAGTATAAATTCTGGGGTTTTCTTCGTTATTTACACTTTTTTATCAGAATACAATGATGTTCTACAAATATAATGACTATAATAACAGTTTATAATTTTCACATAAAATTCTACAGTTTTTTCAAATAGTTGGTCGTACAAAATATATATGAACAAAATTGTTTACTAAAAAGAATTGTAAGGTGGACTGAATTGATATTAATAGCTCTTCGTTTGCCTTTAAATAGTTCTTTCGCAATTCATTTACTCCAGAAACTAGAAACTTTTAACTATCTTGTTAAATTAAACGAATGAAAATACGAAAAAACGTCTACGTGCGCGATAGTTACTTCAAACAAACGTATGTAATTACTTACATTTCATGTTGATTAATTATCATTCCATAATTACCAAGGAGATTTAGTGAAAACGTGAAGAAAAATCGTAGATTTGAATAATTTTCACGCATTTTATCCAATTAAAAGTGTCGAGAAAAAAAATTAATTATCAATTATATCAGTTGGTCAATCTTATTTTACATAACACACAATGGGAAACTAGTATAATACATATAATAGATATACTCTTAATCCGTCATTCGGTATCAGAATGAGAAGCAAAAACTGTTGATTAAGCACCTGTCTACACAAGTATAACGCACATTCATAAACATTCTCTTGACCTCTTGAAAATGTAACAACCCTACAACGAGGCCAACGACATACAAAAAAGAATTCACTCCAATTCCGTAACAAACGTAGTATAAATTATATATATATATATATATATATATATATATATATGTATATATATATATATATATATGTATAACGAAGCAAAAATCCGGTCAGTCTAGAAGACTAAACGGGATTCTATAACATTGCTGCGCGCGTGTGCTTCAAACCTTCAGCACATATTTCCGCGAGAGTATCGGGAAAATCTCTCCGCGTGTATTTCCGTGTCCGTCCATCCGACACGCTCTTCCTATTCATGTAAATCATGGTAAGCGGGCCTTTAACTACGTTCGCGGATATCGAGTGGAGATTACGCGTTACCGTTTTTTTTACTTATGATACGCTATCTATCCCGATGTGTCAAAAAGTGAACACGTGCAAAGCCGTGGTGAGTTCGCGAAAACTGCGGATTAACGATTAAGATACGACATGCATTCATTCGCAATTTTTTATTAAAATCTTTTGAATATTAGCCGTACACATGTATAATAATAAAATTATTACTTATGTATATGTAATACCATATAAATTACGTTAAATGTGCTACGTTATCTAAATTCAAATTTTTTTCAATTTCTGATAAAATGCTACTTATCGCTATATGTACAAATGTTGACGATACACAATTATAAATAATGGTTACAGCTACATATACATAAATAATATTATGGCACCAAATATCAGCTGTTAATTTAAAAACACTATATTAGTCTTTTTTATTGTAAGAATAATAAAGAAGAGCGAATAAAGTTACTTTTGATAAATTAAATAAAATTCAGTATTAATAGTTAATTGATATCGTAGCAATGCAGATAAAATTAATTATATTTAGCCAAATATATCTAAATATAGACAAAAGGTTGTATTTAATTATATTTTCGATTACAATAAACGGAAGAATTTCATTTTTACTCTGATAATTAAAATTGACCAGTATGTTTTTATCTTATCTTTCCTAATAATACATCGAAACAATCAATAACCAAATAATAATGTCTTGCATTAGAAAAGTATTTAAAAATGTATATTTGTAAAAAAAATTTACAAAGATTTACTATCAAGAAAATATACAGAATTAAATTTACAGTATATAAATTAAAATTTTGTATTAAATTTAGTTTAGATAGTGAATATTTTTTGATTATTAGCAATAAAATTAAATAATATTATAAATATATTTTATACATATAAAAATATAATATGATAGATATACAATATAATTATCAATGCCACTTTATTATTAATCTTCGAAATATAAGATTTAATAAATTTCAATAATTTTGATAATTATTTATGGAGCATTAGAAAAGATAAAGTTTACAAGGTGCAGTGATAAAAAAGAATAAAAAGATTTGCTCGCGCAAAAAATGATCAACTCGTATATAATACACAGTTGTATATAATTAGCATTCACTACACCTTTTTTATATTTTCCATTACAGTTTTATTTCAATTGTATTATTGCAAATAATATCTAAATAATTTTAAAAATATGAATTATTGCCAATTGATATTTATAAAATTAACATGCTTATACTGATTAAGGTGCAAGAATTAAAAACTATTTTTAAAAATTTATAGGGTAATACAATGTAAAATATACAACAATTCTTTATGTTGTATGTAAATAAATATAAAACCACACACACATACAAATGAGAAGTGCGCGTGATATTCTAAAGATAAAGACGTAAGACAAATCTGGGTGGAGAGCGAGGCATATGCTCGCAAATTTAAAGAATGAGCAATCCAGGGACGAACCAATCCCGCATTTACTCAACAAAAATGTACGAATTCAAGTTTAAAATTCGGTGATCGACAGTACGCAGGCTTTACATGTTTTGAAAAATATCGGAAAATATACTTTGTAAATTTATTAGAACATTTAAAAATCTGAGTAAATAAAAAATATAGTAGGTTATTAAAATGAAACGAGAAGCAAAACTTATTTTTAATTTAATGTATAATTATTTTGATATTTATAGATATTTGTTTAAGAATAATATTTGTATTACAAATGTCACTTGTTAAACAGCACTAATAATTAACTGCAAATTAAAATTTTCTGAAGATGTACACATACTTTGACGCAATAATTTCATGAACAGTTTTTATAGCATTGATATGTAACATACGAATTAGAATTATAAAATCAAAATAATTGAACTACTGTTATTAATACATGTACATTCTGAAATAATTAGATCAAATTTTGATAAAATATCGTTAATTCATTTACAGTCTTATCGTACATTAAAAAAACTAATTTAAATATTAGCAATAATATCATGGTTTTTTTAAAAATAAAAAAGTTAATGATATAATTGATTATAAATAGCAATATTCATAATCAACATATTATTCCCTCTCAAGGAAATGTTAAGAGAAAAAATGGAACGATGTGAAAATATTTGAGAAATTTACATTAAATCTTTTGTCGTATTTTAACATTTTCGAGTGGAAACTTAATTTTTTGTATAATATGTAATGAAAAGGAAATGAAAATCATTCCTCTGCAAAACTTGGAATACAATTATAGATATCTTAAAAACTTGGGTTTAATTATTACGACAGGAAAATGTATCGTTGAATATAAAAAAAACGTAACTGGTAGGTATTAGAAAACAAAGTAAAAATGTATACGAATATATAAATTTTCTATGATATTTTATACAAACTCAAAAATAAAATACGTAGTGTTATATTATAAAACATCGTAAGTTCGATAGCTACATGATGTACCTAAATCGAAATTATTAAATGTATAATAAATAGAATTCTGTTTCATTGTCGAGTGCTCAATTCGTTTTTAAATGCCAAACATTGTAATTAATTGGTAAATAAGTTTATTATTACGTAAAAAGAGTGGTGAACAAAAAATTGATTGCAGAAAGAAGTAAGGTCGCTAAAAAAGTTTATTAACAAATAAAAAAGATATTAAAAATAATCAGTTTTTAAAATAATTACAAATTTCATCAAGATATATGCAAACAAAGTAAACACTCTATATAATTACCTTAAATAATATACACATTCATCTAATTATATTATCACTATATACTCAAAATTGCTTGAATGCAAAATGTATTTGTTTCTAGTAATGACGATACGAGTATACTGTATAGAAACTAAAATAAATTATCAAAACAAGTAGCAATTATTATTGGTGACATTGGTTTAGTATAAATAAAAATAAAAAAATTTAGTATAAATAAATAAATATATATATATATATGGGGTATTCCACGTGAAGTGGTCCGACCAAAATTTTAAAATGCACCAAATTTTGGGTACACTTTGAAAATGTTTTCCAGAATACAGAAAAAAATTTTTAGGTACTGGAAGCTATTTGCTCAAAAGTTATTCTAACCTCAAAAAGTGAATTTTTCCATATTTTTTTCAACACCAGCTGGGTTTACCGCTATATAACTCAAAATCTATCAACTTCTACTATAGAACATTATATGCAACATTCGTTGCTAATTATATCTAGAATTTATTCTTCTGGGTTAGAATTTCTAATCTCAAGGTCAATGTTACATAAACTACATGTCAATATTCAACTTGAAAAAAGTGCAAGTGCGCCACCTTTGATTTTTTCATCCAAAAGTCTAAAAGAAAGCTTGGAGCAATACCTTTCAAATGGTCTGTAGCATTTTTATGGCCTCTAATTCTGTAAAAAGTTATGACAATTTAAAGAAACACGAAATTTTTTAAAAATTTAAATGGGAATTACCATGTAAATGGGAATTACCATGTTAATTTTTGTGAATTTTTTGTCTTTCTTTAAATAGTCATAACTTTTTACAGAATTGGAGGCCATAAAAATGCTACAGACCATTTGAAAGGTATTGCTCCAAGCTTTCTTTTAGACTTTTGGATGAAAAAATCAAAGGTGGCGCACTTGCACTTTTTTCAAGTTGAATATTGACATGTAGTTTATGTAACATTGACCTTGAGATTAGAAATTCTAACCCAGAAGAATAAATTCTAGATATAATTAGCAACGAATGTTGCATATAATGTTCTATAGTAGAAGTTGATAGATTTTGAGTTATATAGCGGTAAACCCAGCTGGTGTTGAAAAAAATATGGAAAAATTCACTTTTTGAGGTTAGAATAACTTTTGAGCAAATAGCTTCCAGTACCTAAAAATTTTTTTCTGTATTCTGGAAAACATTTTCAAAGTGTACCCAAAATTTGGTGCATTTTAAAATTTTGGTCGGACCACTTCACGTGGAATACCCCATATATATATATATATGTATGTATGTATGTATGTATGTATGTATGTATGTATGTATGTATATATGTTTGTTGCAGTTTATCTATACAGTCGTTGATATATATATATATATATATATTCATGTACTATGTGCATATTAATTATTACTAATATTAATAAAACTATAAATAGAATATGCATCGAATACATTTACAACAAATTAATGATCATCCCTAAAGAATAAATTGATGATTCGATTCATGTATGGAAATGGGCTTGTTTCTGATTCACCACGCGTTATCGAATAAAAGTCACTTTATTAAATTCTATCAGAAATCAAAGATATGCTTGAACGAATTGATTATATATATAATATCTTTTAGAAGACAAATAACAATACACTGCATATATACCGTATAAAAATTAGATCATTTTCTTTATAAAACAAACATACTACTGAAGCCTAATAATTATTATACGGAGTTACATTTACAATTAACACACAATGTCCAATTCTCAGAATTGAAGTTTCTTCTTTAACCTCCAAGAATGACAACAAAAAATTCAATAAAATTACGCGCAAAAAAAAGGAAGATCGTAATAATTATACTCTTACACGATTTATATTAGAAGCTCATTAATATAGAGAATTGCAACGCGCACAGGCGGTCAGAAGTTTACGAGCGTGTCGACGAATATAGGCCTCTGAAAATAAAACGATCGGCGAATATAATCCACCAGTATTTTCGCGTCTTTCGCGATAAAAATGACTATGACGATATTCTGGAAAAGGTATTGCGAACTGTCTAAGCCAATAATGGATAAACTGCGCGTTTTATTTCGTAGAGGCCGCAGGAAAACGTTTCGAAAACATCGAGACATCCTATGTATTTTATTTTCCAACTTGCCACGGATGTGCCTATATATATACACACAAATAATAACTCGACAATTTAAACGGAACATCATGAACTATGGCAACCATCAGCGAGTGTATTTTCACTTAAAGTTTATTAGAGAAATGAAAGTTGTAATTTAAATTTCTTATTATATCACGAGAAATGTGCACTACGACGCGCGAGGAGTAGTGCAAGTGATAAATGAAATTGCATTGCTCGCGATCAACTTACTTCTTGACGCTGTATATTTATTTATTTAAAATGGCTTTTTATATTTTAATTTTATGTCTTACGTATAGATAATGTGAAGAAAAGTGATACCTAATCTTCCTGTATATTAATAACGGATGTATAAATTAAAATTAAGAGAATTATTTTGCAATTTATATCAATTGGTTTACGAGTACGTATTGCCAAATAAATATAAAATATTTATGCAGTACTAAAAATTATGAGTGAACAGAAAATTTAAATCGTGTTTTACAAATACTTTACAAATATCTGATGACCAAATCCGAAGATATTTTTAGGAAGAATGATATTCTTAGAATACTTTTGTATGCGAAATTGAAAAAAATCTGTGCTTATTGTATGTTTTTGTTCGTTGAATAAAATAATATTAAGTACTTAATGACAAATTTTGCAAGTAATATATGCTACAAGAATGATACTTGCATATTGTGCAATATTGTTGTAAAACAAAGACAAGTTTAAATAAAAGTACAATCGTAATTGTTAGTAAGATGAATATTTAAGTGCACCGTTTGCATCACAATTGATAAATCACAAAGTCACGTATTTATATATGGATGTCGAACATAAATAATACTGGAGAAAAAAAATTGTTTAAACTATTTATAAAAGCCGCAACTTAAATACGTATACTAATGTAAATTTATTTTATTGTACACTTAATGATTTGAAATATGCTAAGCACTTTATAATAGTGTAGTAGTGTTACACATAGAATCACGTGTTTGAATATTTATATAGAATTGAACTAAAAATTCGTAAATTAATTGTTTCATATTTTATATAAAGTAAATTCTTTCAATTTCTATATATTTTCATATTCAACTTTATTTCTTAAATATTAAGATATATTATAAGTTATTAATACAATTATTTTCAAATTATTATTAATATAAAGTTTCAAATTTTTATAACTTTCTTTACAGGTACAACCAAATTAACATTACTGAAAACGATCTATCTAATATTTTATTAATTATATATCAAACATAAAACGCGTTGTTTTAATTTACAATTGCATCGAAACATGTCAATAATTTCCATACATCATCGTGTATACGTAGTTTCAATAAACTGCCAAAATGTCATTTATACATTAATCCTTCGTGCTTTATAGATACACCTTTCATATCGTAAATTTCAATCAGGATCTTCATCTCCAAAAATGATATTTCCATGTCACCGAGTTAAACCACATCCTGTATACTCGCGCAACAGAATTTAATACCTGTATTCTATACCCCGAAAAGTGGACTCGCTCATCTATGAAACTAAACCAGCAAAATTATAAAATGAAATATTAACAAAAGAGGTGTAAAATACCCTTTTGATAACAAAATGATAAATCTAACGTTTTGGTTAATCTTGTAACTGAGATTAGAAATTCTAAACCGAAGAATAAATTCTAGATATAATTAGCAAACGACCGACTGTTGCATATAATGTTCTATAGTAAGAAGTTGATAGATTTTGCGTTATATAGCGGTATAAACCCAGCTGGTGTTTGAAAAAAAGTATATGGAAAATTCACTTTTGATGTTAGAATAAACTTTTGAGCAAATAGCTTCCAGTACCTAAAAATTTTTTTCTGTATTCTGGAAAACATTTTCAAAGTGTACCCAAAATTTTGGTGCATTTTTAAAATTTTGGTCGGACCACTTCACGTGGAATTACCCCATATATATATAATATGTATGATGTATGTATGTCTGTATGTATGTATGATGTATGTATGTATGTATGTATGTATGTATATATGTTTGTTGCAGTTTATCTATACAGTCGTTGATATATATATATATATATATTCATGTACTATGTGCATATTAATTATTACTAATATTAATAAAACTATAAATAGAATATGCATCGAATACATTTACAACAAATTAATGATCATCCCTAAAGAATAAATTGATGATTCGATTCATGTATGGAAATGGGCTTGTTTCTGATTCACCACGCGTTATCGAATAAAAGTCACTTTATTAAATTCTATCAGAAATCAAAGATATGCTTGAACGAATTGATTATATATATAATATCTTTTAGAAGACAAATAACAATACACTGCATATATACCGTATAAAAATTAGATCATTTTCTTTATAAAACAAACATACTACTGAAGCCTAATAATTATTATACGGAGTTACATTTACAATTAACACACAATGTCCAATTCTCAGAATTGAAGTTTCTTCTTTAACCTCCAAGAATGACAACAAAAAATTCAATAAAATTACGCGCAAAAAAAAGGAAGATCGTAATAATTATACTCTTACACGATTTATATTAGAAGCTCATTAATATAGAGAATTGCAACGCGCACAGGCGGTCAGAAGTTTACGAGCGTGTCGACGAATATAGGCCTCTGAAAATAAAACGATCGGCGAATATAATCCACCAGTATTTTCGCGTCTTTCGCGATAAAAATGACTATGACGATATTCTGGAAAAGGTATTGCGAACTGTCTAAGCCAATAATGGATAAACTGCGCGTTTTATTTCGTAGAGGCCGCAGGAAAACGTTTCGAAAACATCGAGACATCCTATGTATTTTATTTTCCAACTTGCCACGGATGTGCCTATATATATACACACAAATAATAACTCGACAATTTAAACGGAACATCATGAACTATGGCAACCATCAGCGAGTGTATTTTCACTTAAAGTTTATTAGAGAAATGAAAGTTGTAATTTAAATTTCTTATTATATCACGAGAAATGTGCACTACGACGCGCGAGGAGTAGTGCAAGTGATAAATGAAAATTGCATTGCTCGCGATCAACTTACTTCTTGACGCTGTATATTTATTTATTTAAAATGGCTTTTTATATTTTAATTTTATGTCTTACGTATAGATAATGTGAAGAAAAGTGATACCTAATCTTCCTGTATATTAATAACGGATGTATAAATTAAAATTAAGAGAATTATTTTGCAATTTATATCAATTGGTTTACGAGTACGTATTGCCAAATAAATATAAAATATTTATGCAGTACTAAAAATTATGAGTGAACAGAAAATTTAAATCGTGTTTTACAAATACTTTACAAATATCTGATGACCAAATCCGAAGATATTTTTAGGAAGAATGATATTCTTAGAATACTTTTGTATGCGAAATTGAAAAAATCTGTGCTTATTGTATGTTTTTGTTCGTTGAATAAAATAATATTAAGTACTTAATGACAAATTTTGCAAGTAATATATGCTACAAGAATGATACTTGCATATTGTGCAATATTGTTGTAAAACAAAGACAAGTTTAAATAAAAGTACAATCGTAATTGTTAGTAAGATGAATATTTAAGTGCACCGTTTGCATCACAATTGATAAATCACAAAGTCACGTATTTATATATGGATGTCGAACATAAATAATACTGGAGAAAAAAAATTGTTTAAACTATTTATAAAAGCCGCAACTTAAATACGTATACTAATGTAAATTTATTTTATTGTACACTTAATGATTTGAAATATGCTAAGCACTTTATAATAGTGTAGTAGTGTTACACATAGAATCACGTGTTTGAATATTTATATAGAATTGAACTAAAAATTCGTAAATTAATTGTTTCATATTTTATATAAAGTAAATTCTTTCAATTTCTATATATTTTCATATTCAACTTTATTTCTTAAATATTAAGATATATTATAAGTTATTAATACAATTATTTTCAAATTATTATTAATATAAAGTTTCAAATTTTTATAACTTTCTTTACAGGTACAACCAAATTAACATTACTGAAAACGATCTATCTAATATTTTATTAATTATATATCAAACATAAAACGCGTTGTTTTAATTTACAATTGCATCGAAACATGTCAATAATTTCCATACATCATCGTGTATACGTAGTTTCAATAAACTGCCAAAATGTCATTTATACATTAATCCTTCGTGCTTTATAGATACACCTTTCATATCGTAAATTTCAATCAGGATCTTCATCTCCAAAAATGATATTTCCATGTCACCGAGTTAAACCACATCCTGTATACTCGCGCAACAGAATTTAATACCTGTATTCTATACCCCGAAAAGTGGACTCGCTCATCTATGAAACTAAACCAGCAAAATTATAAAATGAAATATTAACAAAAGAGGTGTAAAATACCCTTTTGATAACAAAATGATAAATCTAACGTTTTGGTTAATCTTGTAACTACAATTATATTATCTAAATTATAAGTAAATGATAAAGAGAGGGAGGAGGGGGGGGGAGACCAAACAAACGTCATCAACGTGCTACGGCAGCTGCAAGGTTCAACAAGTGTGCCCGTTGGTTTGTAAAAAGACCGGTCCGCTTGTGTGAAATTGAAAAAATATCACCTTCCCGATCAATCAATTTTTTTGCGACTAATAAACAAGTTTATATAATTAAAGTTTAATTGTTATTGATAATTCAAGAATAAGAGTGCTAATTTTATGTAAATATATCTTGTAATTTTATCAAATTCTATTCTCGCATGGATATAAGTAAGTATATAATCTATATACAGAAAGAGATTTATTTTAAAGCGGTGTACGATCGTAATTTGCTGGTCGTTTAGTACCGACTAAATGTATCGATAGAGAAGGCTATTTACTGCTTTTACAGCTTTTATTACCGAAACGATATAAAAATTTATTGTACGGAAGTTAACGCCGTGTAGATATAAATAAAATAATTGTTTAATAAGTTAGTTCATTTATTCTATTTTATAATATAGTACTATTTTACGAAATTCATCGAAATAAAACATTTTTTAAAGTTTTTTTTTAAACCGTTTACTCATGATGTATCAAAATTCATATTATTGGTAGTCGGAATAATATATTATAAGTTATTAATACAATTATTTTCAAATTATTATTAATATAAGTTTCAAATTTTTATAACTTTCTTTACAGGTACAACCAAATTAACATTACTGAAAACGATCTATCTAATATTTTATAATTATATATCAAACATAAAACGCGTTGTTTTAATTTACAATTGCATCGAAACATGTCAATAATTTCCATACATCATCGTGTATACGTAGTTTCAATAAACTGCCAAAATGTCATTTATACATTAATCCTTCGTGCTTTATAGATACACCTTTCATATCGTAAATTTCAATCAGGATCTTCATCTCCAAAAATGATATTTCCATGTCACCGAGTTAAACCACATCCTGTATACTCGCGCAACA
This sequence comes from Theocolax elegans, assembly GCA_026168455.1. NCBI lineage: Eukaryota > Metazoa > Arthropoda > Insecta > Hymenoptera > Cerocephalidae > Theocolax > Theocolax elegans. Next base: position 96,232,908 of record CM047425.1, read on the forward strand.
GAATTTAATACCTGTATTCTATACCCCGAAAAGTGGACTCGCTCATCTATGAAACTAAACCAGCAAAATTATAAAATGAAATATTAACAAAAGAGGTGTAAAATACCCTTTTGATAACAAAATGATAAATCTAACGTTTTGGTTAATCTTGTAACTACAATTATATTATCTAAATTATAAGTAAATGATAAAGAGAGGGAGGAGGGGGGGGGAGACCAAACAAACGTCATCAACGTGCTACGGCAGCTGCAAGGTTCAACAAGTGTGCCCGTTGGTTTGTAAAAAGACCGGTCCGCTTGTGTGAAATTGAAAAAAATATCACCTTCCCGATCAATCAATTTTTTTGCGACTAATAAACAAGTTTATATAATTAAAGTTTAATTGTTATTGATAATTCAAGAATAAGAGTGCTAATTTTATGTAAATATATCTTGTAATTTTATCAAATTCTATTCTCGCATGGATATAAGTAAGTATATAATCTATATACAGAAAGAGATTTATTTTAAAGCGGTGTACGATCGTAATTTGCTGGTCGTTTAGTACCGACTAAATGTATCGATAGAGAAGGCTATTTACTGCTTTTACAGCTTTTATTACCGAAACGATATAAAAATTTATTGTACGGAAGTTAACGCCGTGTAGATATAAATAAAATAATTGTTTAATAAGTTAGTTCATTTATTCTATTTTATAATATAGTACTATTTTACGAAATTCATCGAAATAAAACATTTTTTAAAGTTTTTTTTTAAACCGTTTACTCATGATGTATCAAAATTCATATTATTGGTATAATAGGCAGCGGTCATCGACATGAGCAAAGTTTCGCAGTCCAACAAAAAAAGGCAAATAATACAACCGGAAGCTTCATCTATTGGCTGCTAATAAGAGGCTCAACAAGACTAACACGAATATCATTTCCAGGAAACCTGATTTTGATCATGTTTATAAGTTTGTATATATAAATAGGTGAATTATTTTCGAACTCCTAAATTTATGTTGTTGTAATTTCGATTATTTATTAATGAATAAATAATAATTATTTAGTCATATTACATTACAAGTGTTTATTTTCTTTTTAATTATCTTGTTTCTGTTAAGTTAAAATAAAATTTAACTGATATATAATTGTTAACTAATAAATAGTCACCTGTTTTTAATGGATACAAAATATTTTATTATTTTTAAAAACGTTATAAACAATATTCTTATTTTAATAACTCTGTCCTTTTTAAAGAAATATTTCTGTGTAAATTACACTCTGGCGTTTTTCATTATTTAAACGATAAATTATAAGTGAAATCGTTTGAAGTATATATAGAGTTTAAAATATCAGATGAAGTACCTCCAAGTAAAACTTTTATAAATTTAAAGCGTTAATAAATCTTCCCATTATAAATTATAATATGCTTTTATTACCCTAGCAGAAATTAATAATTTTTTACGTTAATTGAAACTATTTTTTGTCCATTAATTATGAATATATACACCAGTACGAATTTATTCATCAATTTCGCGCTTGTTAATGATAAATACATATACACTACATAGTATTTACTAAGCAGTGTACAATGCATTTGAAAAATAAAAATATTATTATTATTTCGTTGACAGATATTTTAAACCAAGAAGTGTAAGTATTTAGCGTCCTGAAAAAATACTTAACCACACGTACAAAACTATACCATTGTTAAAAAAATAAAATGAAAAATTTCTTTTATTAATTAATAATAACTTAAGTGGTTATCACTTTCAAACGAAGTAACGTAGTAGTAAGAAATTTTCTAATCACATTATAGACACAGTAACAAACACGTTTGAATGAAACTTCACTATATGAATCAGAAAGCAACAGCACACACACCCACGATTCCCATACATTGACGGAACAAAAAAAAATAAAGCCGAACCTAACCGCCTTGCCGACACGCCTGGACCCACTACCCTATATATTCCACACGCGTAGATTATTTTATTTAACTTGAATAAAACATTCCAGGAGTCGTTGAAATATTCGAAAATCGAACGGGTAGCTCCGAATGTTACTCACTTGGTCGATAGGGAGACCGGTAATTCCGGTGAGCCAACTGAAGGTTCGAAAACCATCGTAATACACGTCCTCGTCGGCTGCCATTGCCAGGGCCGGGAGAGAGAAAAAAGGCGCACAGTCCGGTCCGGGGAGCGTCTCGCTCTCCACGCGGTTTCACGACACACTACACCGCCGATGAGAGACCTCTGAGTCTTCGAGCGCGCGCGCGCGGGGCGGCGGTGCACTGCTGCTGCCTACGATGGCTCGGCTCGCGCACGCGCTACGCGCGCCGACTTTACTCCTGTACACCTATATGCGAGAGATGCTGTGCGCACCGTGTTCATACTCATCGTAGCTATAAACCTATATATCTATATATGTATCGAAAGGGGAAAAGTTGATGCTTCGTGATGTTAGAAAGAGATGCGTTTGACATAGAACGCTTTTATATATAGTTTAATAAGAATTTTTTTTAGTTTTATATGTCTCTTCTTGAGTTTATAAACGAATACGTATTCAATTTTTACACTAGTATTTTACCTTAAATTTTCGTCATTATCGTAGTTTATTTGAATGTTAATATGCTTTAGGATTAACTTACATTTAGAAAGTTTTGACGATTTATTACAATTCGTGCAGGCATACATATTATTTACATAAATTTCAATTTTAGCATAAAATTTTGCATATCTCTTATACAAATGATAATTAAAATTATTGTTTCTATGTTTAGGATTAAATATTAAAGATTGTGCCCTAAAAATTTAATTTTCATTGTTCCGTAAAATATTGATTTATTAAAAAGAAACTTTTTTATGCTATTTTTTGTGTATTTTTAATCGAGGCGCTCATTGAGATCAAAGCAGAAATTACAAATGTTTGACACTAATAACACGTACGAGATATATTATAGAAACTAAATTATTCAGTAGAAAAGAATTCGCATGCACAAACTCAAATCTAAAAGTATATGTATACCGTTGCTTTTCATTTTACGCGAATAACTTCCTCTCGCTCTATTTTGACTTATGAATAATTCGATTCTTGCATTCCACCCACATTTCACCTATTTCCTGTATAACTATACCTAGTTACGAAATCGTTTAGAATAACGGTGCTGTTATAGAAACTCATTGCCAATCGGAAAATTGAGCACAAGATACATTTTTGCGTATATTTTGTGTACTTTACTATATTGCGGCAAACATACTTGTGCGTTTGATATATATAAGTACAAGGAAAAGAGAATCGCATCATGAGAAAGTGAATGATACAATCATTGGTCACGGTTCACGAGATTTGCTAGCGAGAGTGAAAAGGATAAACAAAGAAGAAGAGAAGTGGTTCACGCCGTTTGAATTTAGTCGTGCAGTTATTTGAAATTTCACGACACTATATATATATATCTCGTTTTTTATCCATACTTAGGGAGAAAGTAGAATTTAATACAAATATAATAAGAACAAAGGTACAAATACTTTATTTTCTTAATTACTTCTCTCTTTTTCCTCATGGTAATTCAAATATTTTTATTGTATTGAGCTACTTGTGTACTATAGTTAAACATATTATAAGTATTCAAATTTTTATTGCTCTTTGAATACGGGACATATTAATGATTTTATTGCAAGCATATAATTATATAGAGTTTTTATTCAGTATATAAAAAAGTATACTTTTTTGGTGAACGATATTACATAACAACTTTTGATAATCATTAGCATTTAAATATTTAAATAACAAATAAAATGAAAATATTATATTATGTATATATTTAAAATCAATTAAAAGTTTACATTAATTAATAAAAATTAGGATAATTATATGAATTATATAATAATCTTATAAATAAATCTTAATTAAGAGGTGTAATATTATACAGGTATTAATATTGTAGTTAAAGAATTTTATTAGAAATGTACTAAGTACGATCAATTTACTCGACGCGATACAAAAGTAACGGTATCTATCTTGAATTACTGTACTTAAAGAATGTATATAGCAGCTGATGTACGTACGTAGTCGTTGTTTTTCGCGTACTTACTCGATTTATGTTTAAACGATATTGTATATGTTACTTTAAAAATCACTAAAAATATAATATTGTTATACCATAAATTTCTTAATCGATTAAAAAACAACTATAGATATATACAGCACAATATAATATCATATAAAGAGTAGAATTTTATGACTTGTAGTAATTACGATATACCTAAGTTATAATTTTTGGTTTGTGAACGTTAATTTATTACATTATTGAAAAAATGATGTCAAAATACGAATAGTAAAATTTTCAAAAATAGATAAGTACTAATGCATTTTCCAAGATTTATGAACCAAAAAATATTTTATTAAAGCTGAATGTTACTATATTAAAAGACATACTTTACTACTAGATAAAAATTCTTCGAAAAAATCTTTTTATAATTTAATTGTTTGACAATGTTACACAATACAGCCCGTATTATGTACTTTTACCACGATTTTAGTCCGACTTCGAGAATCTGAACAATAAATAATTTTATTAAAAAATATATAAGTAATGCTCAATAAGTTTTGTAATTATACATTTTTTGAGCTGATAAATAATACGAACCATTTTCCTAAAATTGTAAGTGGAAACTTTTTATGCTCCAAAAACGTTTTGCCAGAAATCTAAATTTTTTCGGTTTTTACTTTTTTTATCAAAAACTAATGAATAGAACTTTCTCAAATGTCTACAGTATATACACTATTATTTTGTATATCGCGGCTATGATTTTTTAACCTTATTTGACCGGTTAGTTTAAAAAACATAACAAATCGATTTTTTTTAATAACTTGAAAACTAATAAAGATAATTTGAAAAACGCGAGAGATAATTTGAAGATAAATTGAAAAAAATCGAAAGCAAAACTTTTCTTATTCTTTACAAAGTACTTTGGTCTGATTAAACAATATCATCTGCAATATTCAAAATTTTCAAAAATATATTTTTTAAAAATCGGAAATTTGGTAAGTATTACTTAAATAAAAGTAAATTAAGACGAGCGATATCGATATGTATTAGTTTAATAAATATGGCGTGTATACATGCAAATACGTACACAGACTCACATCCAGACGGACATTTTCTAAAAATACATGATTTGGATTGTAAAATGTCAAAACATAAATACTTCTAACATGTTTTTAGCAAATCGAAAAGTTACATTATTACACAGTTTCCTCTATGAGAAAGCAAAATTTAATCGTGTATTTTTAATTGTTATTAACGATATCAATAATAAATAACGTTACTATGTGCATTTTTTTATGTTGATTATATTAATTAATTATCTTCACACGTAATCGAGCTCTTTCACGAATCAAAACATTGAAATGGCATGTACGATAAATGTTACTTTTATTGATAAAATAGTTGATCACACCATAGTTAATAATAACTCAATGATATGCGGATTGTTAATTACTAAAATATTAAAATAAAATATATTACAATACACATTATACAAATAAATAATTAACTTATAGATTCATTTTAATGTAAATAAATCCTCCTATATGGTATAAAATAATTATCATGAAAAATACTTTCAATTTTCTTTTAAATAATGTTGATGAAAAGCTATATTTAAGATTACAATTGAGCAATAATTTCGTAGTTGTTAATTTGCATCAAATAGCCACCAATTGTTAATTTACAAAATTGAGAAATTAATAATGTTTCTTATCTAAGAAGCTTAGAACAAATAGGATTAATGACTCATTTAGTCAATTTCTTTTCTTTTTTAAAAAATCGTGTTATCTAAACACGTGACTTAAAGAGTATTGATAGATTTAATTTTCATTTACTAGATATCAATTTATCTGTTGTGCAAAATGATTTTTGTATAAAAAATATACTATTTAAGTATCTGAAATTATCAAGATAAACAAAATTAATCTAAATTCGCAATTTCTATATTGAAATTTGTGTTTTTTTTTTTGGTTTTCTTTAACATCCAACCAACCTGCCCTTATTCAGTTCAAGAAAGAATTCAAATTTTATAAAATTAATCTAACTTGAATAAAAATAAAATGAATTTTTATATTAAAGTAATGTCGAAAGCAATCGCAAATTCAAATTCACCACGTACGCTATTCTCGAACTTCTTATATAATAAGAATTAAAATTTTTCCTGTTGCCAACAGGGTGTTCCGTGGCGTTCAGTGTAAATTATATCTGTACAAAGTTATTTGTACACAGATGGAGATAGAGGTAAAATTATAGTTGGCCGGAGAAGACGGGTGTTATTATTTATAATCCAAAAGTGTTCCTTTTTTAACTGTATTTTATAACAAAATTGTATAAAATGAGATAAGCTGGAACTTTTATGTTAGTAGAAATTTTTTTATAACATGTTTTTAAAAATACATAGAATTCGTTTTGAAAAACATCCATTGAACAACTAAATTTAAATAGAAACAATAAATATACACATGGAGTACATTATTACAAAGTTAAAAAAATCTTTTTGAAATTATGTAGATATTACATTATTTTTACAGATTAAATACTATGCCATAGTAATCAAAAGACTTTAAATGTTTATGGTTATGGTCCTATACGTATTTATAAAACTGATATTTTTAGTAAGCTAATTATTAATTTTATATGTAAATTGTATTGTATGTAAAAGAAGATGACTCAAACTTTATATTGTATACGTTGGTAAGTAAAAATAAAACCAAAATATATGAATTAAATTAAAAAAAGTTAATAAATACCCAAGTATTTACTAATCATCAGATAAATGTCATTAAAATTACATGCTTTTCGAGCTATTAGAACAATAAAACCGTTTATAAATAAGTATCTATATTGTATTAAATAAGAGAATGTATTATATTTTGAATTCACTTTTTTATTGAACTCAAAATTAATGTAATTTACATATATATATAACGTAAAGTCTTTTATAAAAGGTAGTGATTTACATTTTCTACAGTCATATACACTTATAAAGGTACAATATATTATTTTTACACAGAGTTTTAATTTCTATACTCAAGTCAACAGTTTTACCAGATTTTAGTTTACACATCCTTTAATGTATTAAGATGTTCCCGATATTTATTCGTTGACAGTGTCGTTGTTGTTATCGTAATCATCATCTTTTCGTGATTGGCTAAAAGAAGTTCTAAATCTGGCAAAGCTAACAACACCTATTCAATGTCTATTCCATTACGACAAACGGAACGAGCGTTAATGAGTAAGAAATTACATAAATAATGTATTTATCTAATTAATACAAATTTTTTTTGCTATTTTACTTCAAAAGTATACTAGAATTAATTACTTATATATTGTTTGACTATTCTCTTAAAATGCTAATAAAATTCTTTCAAATTACTAATTATTAATATTAAAGTGATAATATTAACAAAGTTAAAATTTGTTATATTTATTTATTTTAGCAACTTTTAAAGACTGACACATTATTGCAATGAATTACATTACGATCAAATTGTAACATCAACGTATTTTAAGTTTTTATAACAATAATAATTTTAATTACTATACTAATTTGTTATGTATATATTTAAATTTTTATACGTTTGTAATAACTAGTAAAGAATTTTAAAATAATTATTTTTTTCTATAAGAGTTTTGGGTATAATTAATTGCATTTATTTCGATTTCCTAAAGGTAATTATCTTATTTTTCAAAGATAATATTTTAATCGGTATTTTCAAGGCATATATTTTTTTTCGTAAATTAATGTCAATTCAGGCGAATCCTCGCTCTGGAGATCCGAAAAGTAAACCACCACGGCCTTTAGGTGAGCTAATTTGTAAATATAAAGAATTGTTACAACATTCCCAGTGCACAGCTTGCATAAACGTAATATATGTTTAATTTATTTAATTTTGATTTTATGCAGTTTCAATTTAAATCCAAGTAATTCTGAGAGAACGCCAGATAAAGCAGATAAAAGTACAACTTTTGTAATTGTATACAAATATGGATTTGCTGAAAGACCCGAAATTTTAAATGGACTCTCAAGTTCCTGTATAAGATAATTTTATAATTTAATAATATACATATTGTAAAATAATAATGATATTTATTTTTAATTAAATAGTGAATGTTACCTTTATCAAATCAGCAGCTAATTTTAATACGCTATTAGCAACCATAAGTTCGTCTTTCTTGTGGGGTTTTTGTTCAATTTGTAAATAAAGATTTATCTAAAATAAAATAAATATGATTAATATCTTATAGCGTATTAATGTTCTTTATATCTCACCTGTTCAGTAATCAAAACAGATAAATTTCTATATTTTTTGTTTATTTTTGTTCCAAGTGTCATGAATCGTAATATAAATATACCAAGTGCTAAACTCCAAAACAACGCTTCAGTATTGCAGTGACTATATAAACTACTGAGATCCTAAAAACAGTCCTTCGTATTATTATGTATAACATTTATTATTTGCCAATTTATAGACTTTATCATACCTTAATTAATTCTAAAGAAACAAATGATAGCAAAACTAAAGTAATAATAAACACTGAAGATACAATGACGTCAACCGATCTCTGTGGACCCCTTCTCTAAAATTACAGATATTTTTTCAATATCTTAATAATTAAAAATATAAATTAATATTTCGTTTAATATATAAAATAATATTTGTACCTTCAAGTATGACCTAACACTAAGCCATGACTTAATATTTCTAACTTTATTTAAACGAAAATGTGGTAAATCAGATTCTCGTGCACGTCTAGACGATGTTAAATGCGAAAACAGTTTTGCGTAAAGTAATCGTTGTTTGTACGTTCTTTCAGCAACTGCTAGGAGGAAAAATAATAGGGACGCTAAAATAAGTCTTTCAAAAGCTGAAGATAAAATCATTAGTCGTTCTCTGTGAATAAAAAAATAATGCAATTTAATTATTGAACAAAATTAAAGAAATAATAGATTAAGAATAGTTTATTACAATATTGTTGAACCAAAAGCAACATTGATTATTTTACAAATCACATCTGCTAGTGTTTCAGAAGAAACTAATGATAATTCACCAGATATTAAGGAACTGCCATTATTGTTTACAGATTCCATCGCAAAGTGATCACACACTCGTCTTAAAGAAGGCACCAATGATAGTATAACAGCGAGAATAAGTCCAACATAGAAATAATTCATACTTTCTGGCATTGATTCTACTTTTGAAATTATTGCCGAACTGATATCGAGTACAGATAGCTCAGCTTTTTTTATATCTCTATGAGTCCATATTGTACAGGATACTGAAAAAAATTAAACAGTTAATATTTTATAATAAACTAGATTATTTTTTTAATATTTATGATTAACCTCGATCAGATGATGCGCAATTTGAAAAGAAAATAGATGGGGGTAATTCATATTCCCAAGACAATGGATGATCCGAGAATTCTCCATGATTTAAGTTAGCCTCACTTTGGCAATCATCAGACTCTTCAAATTCAGAACTATAAAATTTTAAACATATTTAGTTATTAGTTATATGAATGTTGATGTTAACTTTAAAAATATATATTAAGTACATACCTGTAACTACATTCATCACTATTTGTTGTAATTCCCATCCATTCAGTAGCTGAAGTTGATGCTTCGATTAAGTGATTAGTAATACCTTCTTCACACTCTCCTTCTTCTTCACTTTCATATTCTTTTCTATCGTCTCTTGAGCTCTGAACTGAAGGTTGCTCACTAATCTAAAATTTTAATCATAAAAAATAATGTATATAATGAAAGTAATTTTCAAAATATGATTTAAAAAACTTACTGGACTATCACATTCATCTTCCTCACTATCATGCACATCTCCTTCCTTCTCAGAAATTGCTGGTGCTATATGCAAAGTGAAAACAATGATTTAGCTACATATTAACCTGTCATTTAATATAAATTAAAAATAAAATAATCGTTTCTCAATAACTCTACTCTACATATTAAAATTGAATTTATTTTAATAAATTTATAATCACCAAAAATAAAACTAATTTCTAATAAAAAAAATATTTTTATTTTAGTATTATTACACGAACCAAATGTATCACAAGAAAAATGATCATTTTTCATTTTTTCAACCATGATTCTTTTCACTCCTTTATCTACAGTTTTAACTTGATTGTCTTTATTACTAAGGCCTAAAGCATCGCGATCATTATCACTTGAAACATTTCCATTTAAACTTTCAAAACCATCATCATCTTGATGCACAGTATTTCCATTCTCTTGATTTTCTTCTACATTATTTACTAAAACTATATGCAAATACAATAAGTAAGTATAACATATAATCATTATAAACTAAATTCTTGTTCACCTACTTATTTGTTTTTCTACAACTAATTGTTGAGCTTCAATAATAGGTTGTGAATCAGTGTCTGAATTTTTTCTACTATCATTCAGAGGTACAATGCAATCATTTCCTGCTGCAGCAGAATCTGCTATTGTACATGTTTCAATTATTACTTTTTTAGCAAATCTAACTGAAGGTGAGACCTCAGTATTTGCTGCACAAGTTTTATCAGATGATACATCTTGATTGTTTGATTCTTCATTTTCACCTTAAATATTATTAATATTATGACATAAAAGTATAACATAAACAATGAAATAAATAATAGTATATAATAAGCTTACATATATTTTTTCTTGCTTTTGCTTCATTATGACGAGATCGATCATGTCTAGATCTCCGAGTTCGTTGCCTATCATATTTACTAGAAGTTATTGGACCAGAGTTTGTTGATACTATTTGAGAATGCACCATGCTTAAAGTTAACATCATTATTGTAGGTATCATTACCTCTGATATTGTGATAATCTGCAAACAAATAATGAACCTAAATAAAACTTAAAAAAAATTTTTCATATAAAATACATTTTAATCTTTCTAATATTTGTAAACATATAATGTAATCTTTGAAATAACATATTTAATTTTTAAAATATTCTTATATGACAAATATTAAAAATCTTACGTCAGTTTCACTTTCTTTGGGAAAGTAATTAAAGTATATGTAAATATTAAGCATCTGCAGGCCATAAAGTAGTAAAAAAAATATATAAATGCGAGTGCTTGTTTGTTGTATCCACCATTGTGCTTTGAAAGGTAAGAATAGCAGCCTTTGGATTGCAAGATAAGCAACTGTTCCAAATCCATGTTTAGGTTTAGTTTTTGGAAAAGATGAACCTAATTTATTAATAAAGATGATTAAATAATAAAATGATTAAAGTTATATTGCAAGTTAATTTATAATAAAAGTTACCTCTAACTAGATCAACATCAATGAATTCAGTTCTGAGTTTTGCAGTTCTCATGCGAACATGACTGTACCCACAAGAAATTTTTTGCTCTATTGTTTGTTCCCATTGTTGCTTATCGTAAGTACCAATCTTTTTTTGATACCTAAATATATTGATTAAATAACAAAATAATTTACATATTTAAGTAAGCGATATAAAACTATTTAGTTAATATATATTTATATGTCTCAATTATTTTAAATATAACAGTTTTAAAAATTTGGCAATTATAAAAAAAAAAAACAAAAAAATAATCAATTAAACAAACATTTTCTTTTTATAGACTTGATCAAAATATATTTTTAAAACATCCACACAAATTCACTTAGTTGATGTATATAAAACATAAGTTACCAAAATATAAATATTTTAAGTAAATATTATAGCATTTATATATGAAATTTAAAAAACATAGCATAAACTGACGTTCGTGCAAATATTAACGACAAAATTAATTTATTAAGAAAATAATGTCAGTCCAGTCTTTTTAATCTTACCAGTAAACGAGACTATTTAATGCCATTGTACAAAATCTTTGCGAGTATGAAAGTTTCGATGCTCTCGAATCTCCCAGTTGTTATTGTTATTACTGCTCGTGGCTGGGATGAACAGTAAGTCAAATTGATCGCGGTAGTTGGAAAAAATTCTCATCTTACGTTACTACCTTTAACCTCTAAGAATTTTACATTTCGATTTATTTCCTTGAATATTCCAAAATTTTGACTATCCTCACCCGAGACCTTAAACTCGCAAATTATCACTTAATCTGGTGAGGAATTGCAAGTGTGCCAAGTGTCTATTGCATTGTTTTAAGTTTTGACTGACTTCCGTCATTGTGTCGTCGCAGTAACTGTAGTACTGCGGTCTATCTATACGAAAGAGGTATATGTATATATATAAGCAGTTGCAGTATAGTATATACCTAAATATAGGTAGTAAATCGAAGGTTAAAAAATTTGGCAGCTGCTCAACGTTTTCGCGCATTGAACAAAAAATCATTTGATCTCCAAAAAAAGTTATAAAAATTCTGAAGCATCGAAGAAAAATGAAATATTAGAAAATAATCATGCATATTTTATGAAAATATATAAAAAATAAATTTGGAACGTGAAATTATTATGTTACAACTGTTACAAGTCACATTCACATTTCGCCCTTACACGTCCGTACCCCTATCTATCTGCCTTTCTCCGTATGATTCCCAATAGAGTTCGTTATCTTTACTATTTGTATGTTCTGCGACATAAATTGGATAGATACTTTCGTCGGTTACGATAAACTTCATACTTCTCATAGAAAATACGGTTGTGAAGATGGCACACTCTATTGAAATTTTGAGAAGCGTGAACTGAAGAGTGCAATAGGCATAGTCGATAGGATAGGACAAAAGTGTATGGGCAAGGGTGAAATGTGGACGCTCCCTCATATTGTGTCGTTCCGTCGCAATTTCATCTCAATCGGAGACTAATTTTTATAGTGATCTCATTATCTGTCATCAGGAAGACAGGAAATACAAATTTAATGATAATATTGTTCATCACTTTATTTGTATGTGCACTTTATTGTCAGTGAATTTTGTGTATTTACATACGTGGACACAATTTCACTTTATGTCGTTGTTTTACAGATTCAATGCATTAAAATATCACTCTGTCATTTACAATGTCTAACAAAATCAGTGGAGCTTGTTTAGATGAAAATAAAACACTACCAATTGACACAGCTTGTTTTAGTATCTTAAACCAAAATACTCATGCAGTTACCTTCTACAGTAATTTTGAAGATTGTATTTTGGTAAGGTATTATATATTTGATATATTTTGATTTATTTTAAATAAAAAGATTTAATTTTTTTAAATAATTATAGTATTCTTTTAAAATGTGCAAACATTTAACATATAGCACCTACTTACTAGAATATAGAATATATTTAATGATTCATACTCATAGTGAGTAAAATTATAATAAATGATATAATTATCCTTGTTTTTAAGTGTGATGGAGTACCAATAGCAGATTTACCAGCAAATAGTAATACAACTATTCAAATATCAACCAAATATCCATTACGCATACATTATAATGACAGCGGAGCAGAACATCCATATTTATGGTGTTTGTAAGTAACATAATAATATAACTTATAAGTGATAATATACAAGTATTTTTAACTTTGCTACCATTATTTTTATATTTTAGTGAAACATACTCATTTAAACAACACGGAAGATATGGTTGGAACATAACTAAAGATGGTGGTTGTTCTCATATTTATACACTCTTTGAACCATGGAACCCATACTTACGTAAATAATTTTCTTTTATTATACTTTTATTAATCCATTACATTTCTTAAAAATATGTTTTTATGCTGTAGCGCTACTAGCAGCAGTAATGGTTTATGTACTAGCATTTGTAATTCTTCTTACATCAAAATTAATTATTAATACAGTACGAACTTACCTGAAAAAAACCACTGAAGAGCAAGATGTATGTACAAATAATGTAATAAATAAGTAAGTATAAGTTTATTACTAAAATTTCTTCAAATGTTCAAATATTTGTAGGATTTGGATGGACTTCAAGAGACAGAATCTGCACATATGCTTAACGTTTCTGTAACCAGTATGCGCATGCAGGCTTTAGATGCTTTACGAGGGTAAATGTAAATTTAAATTTAATAATGTTATACTAAGACATTAAAATTAAATTAATTTTTTACCTTTACTAGTATTGCAGTACTGTTGATGATTTTTGTAAACAATGGGGGAGGAAAATATGTTTTCTTGAACCATGCTCCATGGAATGGACTTACAGTTGCTGATTTAGTTTTACCTTGGTATATAAAATGCTGCCAATTATTAGTTATCACAATTTTTTAATATGTTAATATAATAAAATGTTTTTAAGGTTTGCTTGGACAATGGGATTCACAATTGTAAATTCAATTAGAGTACATCTCAGAGTATCAATATCTCGCACAAGACTTATCGTTAAGCAAATGCGTAGAACTGCAATTCTTATACTCTTAGGGTTGCTGATAAATTCTCAACATGCTTCTTCTCTTGCAAAACTACGTTTTCCAGGAGTATTGCAGCTTTTAGCTGTATCTTATTTTATTTGTTCTGTAGTTGAAACATGCTTTGCAAGTGCTCAAAGAAGTTATCAGTTTGGACGATTTGTATTTTTACATGATATTTTAGAAAGATGGGTTCAATGGATTATTATACTTGTTATATTGATAGTCCACACTTGCATAACATTTCTATTACATGTACCTGGCTGTCCTAGAGGTTACATTGGTCCAGGTGGATACCATCATCATGGTGATTACGTAAACTGCACTGGTGGAGCTGCTGGTTACATTGATAGGCTTATTTTTGGACAGCATATGTACAATCCAAAAAATAATCTTATTTATGGACCCACACTTCCTCATGATCCAGAAGGTAATGCAATTAAAAATTAACTTTTAGTATTTATTATATTTATGTTTAATTATTATATGTATTTAATTTAAATTAATTTATTTTTATAAACCTTTATATAGGTTTGATGAATACAGTAGCTGCAGTGCTTATAGTATTTATGGGTGTTCAAGCTGGAAGGATTTTCATAACTTACTATCAAGCTAACTCAAAATTAATTAGATGGATATGTTGGTCTATTGGAACGGTATAATTTCAAATTTTTTATATACTTTTATTTTGAAATTTAATGTTACTTTACTTAAATTTAAATATTAATACATTTCAGGGCCTGCTAGCTGGCATATTATGTAATTTTAGTAAAGATGGTGGAGCAGTACCAGTGAACAAAAATATGATGTCATTATCTTTTATTTTATGCACATCTAGTTTTGCATTTCTACTATTTTCTCTTTTATACTATTTGATTGACTACAAAAAAATATGGAGTGGCGCACCATTTATTTATGCAGGTATGTGTTCACACAGTTATTTATTATATGCATGTACAATTTGTGTAAATTCATTTTAAGTAAACTACAATAATAATATCATATAATTCTTTTTGCAAACTAAGAAAACTTAATAAATTTTATTTATTTAAGTCTGTAACAAATAATACATAAAATATGTTTCTATAGGGGCAAATCCTATATTACTATATGTTGGTCACTATTTAACTATGGATTTATTCCCATTTGCTTGGGAAATTCTTGGAACTCCAACCCATACATCAAAGTTAGCAATGAATTTATGGACAACCACTTTGTGGGCACTTATATCTTATATTTTGTACAAGAAAGACATTCTGGTAACTGTGTAAATATGTATAAATAGAATGATAAATTCGCAATGTATATGTGTTACGAAGAAAGAGAAATGTGCTCCCAGCACAAAAAAGGAGAGCAATATACTTTCAATTGATTGTGATATTTTATAAAATTTTATAATGTTATATATAAATATTAATTCTAATAATTATAATACAGTATTTTGTAATACATAATAGTCTTTTATTTCATTACTTTCGTAAAAAAGAAAGCAAAAATATATTTATAATATATACATGATTTTTAAAATTAAAAATAAATATTTATAAAAATAAAAAATTAAACAATAATTTTGTAATGTTAAATAAATTTACATTATCAAAAAATAATTTACAAAATTTAAACTTCATACATTTCTTTCTTCAGGTTTTTTGTATGGAAGATCAAGAATTTTAAATATATCTTCTTCACATGTAATATTTTCTGCATTTCCAGGAGTACCTAAAGATATATTAATAATTTATTAACTTTATGTATTTGGAATGAATCAATTTAGTATAAAAATTGACCTTCTGGAGTGAGCTTTTTTAAAGTATACTCGTTTAATGTATACTTTTTTTCCAAAGCATGTGCTCTCATATTTTTATTAAATAAATCGCTTCCTGTAAAGTACAATACAGCACAATAGTATTGATCATATGGAGCTAAACGAATATCAATTCTTCGATAAGGTTTCTCATTATTTAACTTGCATACACCCTGCAATTATAATTGAATTATTTAAATTGCTTATGTTTTTATAAATAATTAAATAGTTTTTAATTTATTATTTTACCATAAACTTAAATTCTCCTTGAGATATAGTGTCTGTAATTAATTCCTGCTCCTTCAGGCAGTCAACAACAACCCTTAAAAGTTTGGTGTGCTTTTTAACATCTTTTTGTTCTGATTTATAACTTGGATGAGTTAAAAGAATATCAATGTCACCACTTTCTTGTTTTCCTCGTCTGTAACTTCCACATATAGTAATAACATAATTCTTATCTATATCAGCAATAGCTTTTTTTACAATATTTTCAAGTTCTTCAATTTCTTCTCTAGGAATTTTTTTTTCAAAGTCATCATAGTGCCTAAAATGTATTTATAATATAGATTACAGGTGTGGGTGTGTGTGTGTATTGTTTATATTAAATTAAAGGATTTAAAAAACTAACAAGGAGAGGTTCCACCTTCCGGGATGATGAGGAAACGGATTTCGTTGCAACTTTGAGAGCTGTTTTCTGGTACCCAAATATGAAAGAATTCATATGAAATTCAATCTCATAGGCTGTTTCACAAAAGTTTAACGCCAGTTATCGAAAAATCGTGAAAAAAATATGTTTAAGCTTAATCGCCATAATAACTCGGAAAGAAATAGACGTGGTTGCTCAAACTCAAATTCATTAAATAGTTGAGATCAAGTAGTGATAGTTTAAAAAAAAAAAGCTCTAATATCTCAATTTGGACAAAAGTTATGGAAAAAGTAAGAATTAGATAAAATTTTAACGAAAATTTAGTATTAAAATTTGATAGACTTTTTAGGCAAATATTTTGTCTAATTCTTATTTTTTCCATAACTTTTATCCAAATTGAGATATTTGAGCTTCTTTTTTTTAAACTATGTCTACTGGAGGGGGGCTAGTTAGCTGTATATAATGGCTCTCGCGCCTTTTGATCTCAACTATTTAATAAATTTGAGTTTGAGCAACCACGTCTATTTCTTTCCGAGTTATTATGGCGATTAAGCTTAAACATATTTTTTCACGATTTTTCGATAACTGGCGTATAACTTTTGTGAAACAGCCTATGAGATTGAATTTCATATGAATTCTTTCATATTTGGGTACCAGAAAACAGCTCTCAAATTTGCAACGAAATTCATTTCCCGGAAGGTGGAACCCCTCCTTGTAAGTAATCCATTTATTTAGTAATATCATTACTTTAATCCTATTTTTTGATGGTGAGTAAGTTTATCTTGATGTTTTTTCAAATCTTCAAGAGTTTTAATTCCAGAATCAACAAGCTCTCTAGCTTTTGCTGGTCCAATACCAGAAATTTGAGTTAGTAAATTAATGGCAACATTATTCTCATCTTTATTAATCTATAAATAAATGTTTAATAGTTATAGTATATTACATACCATGGCCAGTAAAATAAGAAATGTCTCAGATCACATGTAATTGTCGGCCGAGGCGAAGCCGATTTTAATTTTAAATTTAAATTAAATTTTCTGCCCTCCGGCCGGAAAGCGGCATCTTCCCGGCCGCGAATTCAAGTTGCCATTTTCCGGCAACGTTGGGCAGAAAAATAGTATACACACCTTGGCCAGTAAAAAAGAAAGCCTCGGATCACATATTCGTCCATCTCGGCCGACAATTACATATGATCCGAGACATTTCTTATTTTACTGGTCATGGTATGTAATGTACCATTCATAAAAACTATATAGTAGATAAGATTAATTAAACCTACATTTTCTAATTTTCGTAATTTACCAGTTTCAAGAAACTCGTCAATTTTTTTAGCAATTTTTTCACCTATTCCTGGTAGTTTCCTAGCTTCTTCACCAGATTTAACTCTTTCAGACAAACCAGCCAAGGTACTC
Source organism: Theocolax elegans (assembly GCA_026168455.1). Lineage (NCBI taxonomy): Eukaryota > Metazoa > Arthropoda > Insecta > Hymenoptera > Cerocephalidae > Theocolax > Theocolax elegans. The sequence continues at coordinate 96,251,153 of CM047425.1, forward strand.
GAAGCTTTTCTATACGCATTGTATTTGTATATATTTTTACTTATATTTCGTTCATAATTTGCTAGTTCTGAAAATAAAAATGACGTTTAAGAAATTTAAGAGCAAGTTAAACTTTGAAAATCAAAATGCGAAATATAAAATTTATTTATTTATTACTAGAAGAAGTGGTTTTTCCGTAAAATCCTTCTCGTCGAAAATTACCAATTAACAGCTGTTATTTTATGACTGTCGTTCTATAAACCATCCTGACAAATACTTTCAAATTGTAAGTTCAATATTTTTAATGTAAGTTAGGGGTTAAAGGTGAGGATTCCTTTAATATATAGGGGAAACTGGGGCATTTTTGAACTTTTTTTTTATTTATTTTTTTTCTTATCAAAAACGATATAATGTTATACTTGGGACCATGACAACTTCAAGTACTTGCATCTAGCTATTGAGACAAATTTTTTTACCCACGATATTTATTGAAAGGATGGTTTATTTTACGGTTGAAGAAAAAGGCATTTTGTTAAAAAATGCCGCAACCCTGGGGTAATTTTAAACCTATTTCCGATTTATTTATTTTTTCGATACAAAGATTAATATTTTACAATCTAAACTAACGGAATTTCAAATCCATACTTTCTAGCAACTCTTAGAATATTTTTAGGCATCAAATTTATCAATACAACATTTCCCTCTTACCAACTTTCACACTAAAACAAAAGTTATTATAAAATCACCGTGCACCCTTTTACTTAACACGTTCAAATTTACCCCAAGGTTCGTGTTCAAAATTACCCCAAAATAAAAAAAAACTTTAAATACACAGTGTGCAGCAATAAATTAATATTTTTCAACATAATTACGATCAAAAGACAGCCAGTATGAATACTTTTAACGTGTGTGATTTGCAAGTATATAGAAACTACAGCGCAAGTGTGTTTTCAAAAACTAATAAGTACAAATAAAATAAAATGAGATTTTCACTTTGGCTGATCTCGAGTAAACGTAAACAATCGATTCGGAATAGCTCGTAACTATGGGGGATTTGAGGTAATAGCATTTACTTAAATAAACCATTCCATTATAGCATAAATATTACGATATAAAAGAGCTATTCAAAAAGTTCAAAAATGCCCCTGTTCAAATATACCCCAGTCTCCGCTACATGTTACCTATGTATCTAAATGTTTAAAACTTGAATACCTTTTTGTTTATCGTTGTTCACTGTTTTATAAAAATAATATAAAAACTTACCTATACTGAGTCGATTAAAACAGCGAATAGAAATTTCATTTAAGAATTAAAAAATGTCTAAGTTATTATTTATGATTTCGACTTATAATGGATAGTAATTAAAATAATATCTACAAATATGAAATAAACTAATTTTGTTATATTCTAATTCTGTAGAATACAGTTAAGTAAATTTATATCAATTACAAATTGAAAATTAAAATACGCCACCTTTCGGAATATTTGCACCAATAGAATTCCGGAGTAAATCTAACTTAACCTGTAAATTGTAAACATACACTGTGTGTAGTGTATAATGATGTATTTACAGAATATGTAACGGCGCCGCTCATTGATAATATTTATTTATATTTATTACAAAGAAATTTTAAGTGTCACGACAAAACTGGCGCGAGAACATCCAATCTTTCGGTTGGCGAGTAAAAAAAAAAAAAATCGATATAAAATTGAGCAATGGAAGTCGACGTGCAGAAAAACGATGAAATTGTTAGGATAGAATCGAAAAATCTTAATAATTTTGCAGGAAGATCTATTCAAGGATCAAATTCCATGGTCACAAATACAATAGCCTCTGAAGAAGTTCAAATTATTCATAGAGAAAAGATTGTAACTACAATCAAAACAGAGGATGTCAACGAAGAAGATTTGAGGCAATTTGATGTGTTAGATGATTTAGAACGACACAATAATCAAGATGGATCGGATTCGGATATTTGTTCAAATGACAGCATGGATTCTGACATACCCGATGATGAGATTGAAGCTATGTTGGAAGAAGGTTTACCAGATGAATTTAAAGGAAAACGAACTGATAAAAAAAATGATATGCTGTATGAAGAAAAAGAAAAACTAGTCTTAGACGAAATAGGTCACAATCATTTTGATGTATTACCAGAAGGATGGGTGCAGGTAATGTATTTTTCTAATTTAATATTTTATTTTATTTTAATTCTTTCTATGATTATTATAAATATTTTTTAGGTAACTCATAATAGTGGTATGCCATTATATTTACACAAACAAAGTAGAGTATGTACTTTGTCTAAACCTTATTTTCTTGGACCAGGTAGTGTCAGAAAACATGAAGTACCTGTAAGTGCCATTCCTTGTTTACAATATAAAAGAGCATTAAAAGAGGAAGAAGAAGAAAAACAAAGAGATAAAGAACGTTTGCAAGCAGCACAAGCTTGTAGTCTACCTAATGCTAAAATTGAAACAATTCAAGAAAACAGAGCAACTCAGTCTCTTGATGGTGAAAGTCTTAGAAATTATTGTCAATCACTGTTTAGATTTAAATCAATTAAAGTTATGAGATTTAAATCTTGGTCCCAAAGGCGAAAATTCACAAAGAATAAAAAGCAGCGTAAACAATTAGAACGACCTACTTTACCTGATGGCACAAAACTAATTACATTTCCTGTTGGCAATAGCACAACTTATTCAGGAGGTAATTCTACACAAGAAGAAGAGCCAGCTAGTAGGCCACCAAAACATTGGATTATGAATCCCTCTGGCAAAAGTTTTGTTTGCATTTTACACGAGTATGTACAACACGCTTTAAAAAAGCAACCTACATATAAATTTAAAGAACTAGAAAATGCTGCTACCCCTTATTCGGCAGTAGTGTGCATTAACGATATGGAATATGGTAGTGGTTTTGGAAGTAGTAAAAAACAAGCCAAAGCCAATGCAGCTAGGAAAACGCTAGAAATTTTAATACCACAAATGAGGGATAAGATATCTGGTGATTCAACAGCAGATAACACTTCATCTAATTCTAGTCAAACTATTAAAGCTTCCAAAGTAAATTCAGATGCTGATTTGTCTTTTTTTGATGAAATTTCTATTAATGATCCAAGAGTTGCTGAATTTTGTGCAAAAACTACTGAACCTTTACCCCATGCTATTTTAATAACATGTTTACAAAGGAACTTTGGCCTTGGAGATATGCACATCAACTATTCTGTTAATACTCTAAAACATCAACGTAATGAATTTACAATGAGAGTTGGAAAGCATGAGGCAACAGTTATATGTCGTAATAAGAAGGATGGTAAACAACGTGCTGCCCAAGCAATACTGCAACTTTTACATCCGCATATTCATTCTTGGGGTTCACTTTTAAGACTCTATGGATCACGTAGTGTTAAATCTTTTAAAGAAAAGAAACAGTTAGAACAAGAGATTACTTTACTACAGGGAAAAGCAGCAGTTAATCAACCAAATCATGCTATATTAGAAAAATTAAGACAAGAAATGAGGAAATTATCTGAACAAAGACAAGCAGTAAAACCAATAGGAAAATTTATTCCTCCAGATTTACCAACTGGATCATCATCTAATTTAGATAATGTTGATTTATAAATTAAATATAATATCTAAGGAATTAAATGTTTAAGACATAAACGTATCAGAATACTAGAAACCAATGGTTTTTAAATGAAAATTTGAATTTTAAAAATTTTTTTTAAACTATATCTAGTTTTTTTAAATAAATCCTGATAAAATTATTTTTGTGCATACTTAGATATTGCAAATATTTTTCAATTTTTTGCATTGTATTATTAATGTAAATAATCAAAACTTTTAGAAAATTTAAATTTTTACCTCTACATCTGTGTACTTAATGTTATATTTTTTAGGAAAATGTATTATACACCAAGATTATTATTTAAGCAGTAATACATAAATGCATTCCTAACTGTAAAATATATATTGGAAAAGCCAAAGCTATTAAACATAAATTTATAATTATACTCCTAAATGTAAATGTATTTTGCATCAATTAATTACAAATAAATTAAATTTATATTTATAATTAAATATAACTTTGCTATTTATTTTTAACATTCATACTATTCCACAATTTTTGTAAGTTTCTATTAAATTTTTGGGAAAATTCATCTTATATTTTGTTATCGTATTGTTTTGTTGTTTTATTAATTTAATACAGAATAACTTTTTGAGGTTATACTACCAGAAGACGTCCTAAATCGAATTTATTATGTTTCATAAAAATGATTACCTGTTAAAAAATCACACAAATCGTGATTGGGATTGTTTGAGTTATCAGGGGCCTTTCGTTTGCTCATAATAGCTATCCTTACAGTACAAAATTGTTTGATATGTAGATATACAAAGTTTTGTTTCAGCTAGTATTCAATAGAATCCAAGACTGTATCAAACAATTGTGTGAAAGTTGCTGCATATAAGTATAAGTACACACTCTATTATAAGTTCTTTTCCATACTTGAAACTTATCTTTTACTTCACATTTCACAATAGTAGTTTATAGGTACTTATGTAGGAGAAATAAATTATTAAATAAATTAAAACATATTATTTTTATCATAATAAATAATTTTTTTTATTCAATATTCTGTTTATATTTCCAATAATATAAGTCAACATCATTACAAAATTAATATTACATTTATTGAAAATTATTTAATGAAATTTACATTACACTTTCAAACTATACAAAAAGTTATGCAAAGCTTGAACATGTGTTTTAATAATATACTCTCAAGTAATTTTGATTGCATAATCTTTTAAGATACATGACATTAAAAATTGATGAACAGTTTCAACAATGAAGAACTAGTTTTACTACATAAAACAGTTATATACTCTCTGTACAGTAGTAAAATATCTCATTCTACAAAACTTTGCTTTACAAGAATTTTACTATTAATTTTGGAGATTTTTTACAAAAGTATAATTTATTAAATTATAAACATAACATTATATTAATTAGACTTAAGAAATATAATATATTATAAAAATTTAATGTATTAAAATTTTTTTAGAAAATTTGCATGCATAACTTTAATTAATATTTTATAAATATAAATTGACAATTATAACCATGGTCATGACATACACTTTTAAAGTTGCTGGTTATTGCGTATGTTGGTGGGTATTCACATAAAGAGAATAAAGAAAATCAATTTCTGGAAAACTTTCAGGTATATAAGATGCTGGTAAGTATGAAGAAAATTAAAATAACAAGATAAAGTTTAATAGTACATCTTATACAATGAAAAATGCTTTGTTAGAAAAGTTAAGTAATCTTTTTATGGAGCTTAGTGACATTAATAAAATTCTTTAACCAATTCAATAATAAGCTGAAAAAAGCAAACATTATTTCCCAATTTTTTAAATTAATAAAAATGGAGAGATAACAATGTTGATACAGACATCACTTATTCAAATGCTGAGAAATATTCAATTATATAGAACAAATACTGGTTTTATTAAACATTAAGCAAATGAATGCCTTTGTCTAACTAGGAATCGAATTAAAAACATTCAGGGAAGTGTGGCATCAAACTTTTGGAGCAATGCTTGACAAGTTTGCCAATATACTTGTAGAAGATACATTACTAGTTTATACAGATGAGAACATAAGTATATTCTCTTCCATATAATAATATAAAGAAGAACGACATTGACTTGAAGTATTCATGGTAGGACTCAATTAAATCCATAGTGATAAAATTATCAACATTCAATTTCATAAAATGTTAAAGTACAAAAAGTAATTGCAATGGTTTCATTGAAGAAGAAACATGCACATTGTCTATTATTGCGATTAATCAGTGAATTAGTCAAGATTCATTAAGGGGAGAAAGAGAATCAAGTATCCCCAACCATAGTTAGTATCAAAATAAATTAAAATTTCGTAAATAAAAAGTATCTATGCTGGACGGACATCTACTTAATTAAGTAACTTTGAACATGTACTATAAATATTGAAAACAGCGATATAATATTGATATATCTAAATATGTTTCCATGTCTTGACTAATTGGCGGATTCTCATGGCTATATGAGAGTCAAGGAAAAGTCTAACCTCTCATGAATATAATTAACAAATTTTTATATAGGTACACGACTATAAGATACATGATTACTTGTACAAGTGCCACAAATAAAAAAGAAGACTGAGAAAAGAACTGTTACTCCTAAAACATAGATGTAGAGCCAGAGTTGATAAAATCTATCTGGCAACCATAATATCGTAAAATCTAGTGTCTTTTCTTGAGTATCTGTAAAAGCAACGTTTATATCAAAGGTAAATACTTATATAAAAGAATAATGTTTTTATTTTCTTACCTATATATGCCAATCCATATCCCATATTAGACGTTCCCATTCTATAAGAGCACGTTGGTATTTGCAATTCATGTACATCACCCATATCAAGTCTTAATTGATAAAGTGGAGTTTCGTGAGGAGGAAGAATCCATATTTCACTTAACTGATCAGTTGCTGTGTCTAAACTCATGTGCATAGCTTTATGTTCATGAGCTGTAAAAATTATTTGAGGAGACAATTCTTTAAGAACCTAAAAATTGAAACGTAAATTTATAAAGTAAGTTTTTGTTCCAATTGATCATTCATCTACATAAGTAAACAATAATTATTACATTTTGCACAAAAGTCCCTGGCATAAACAGTAGAGGCATATGACTAAGTACAACATTTGTAGTGTTTCTTTCAGCATAATCATTCAAAAATGCTTCTTTTGGAGCTGGAGGAATTGATCTTGTTAATCTATTTACCTGTAATTAAGTATACAATCACAATTTAGAAGAGTTCAATTACAACTTTTTTGAATATTCATTTATATTTACCTTAAAAAATGTTGCAGTACTATAAATTAGTGTATCTGGTTGAAAATAAGCATAATTAAATCTTTCATGAATGTGAGAAGAAACCATATCTTCCTCTCCTCCAATGTCATTATCACCAGGCAAATAAATTTTCTATAATGAATGAAAAATAGTGCACTTTACTAATGTTGAATAATCAAATGTTAAAAAAATGTACACAATTTAAATACCATTATATGATCAGGAGTATAAAAAATATTAGCTATCCTTCTTTTATATTTTTCAAAATGATCCACAGGAGCAATATGTCCTTCGTCCATTAAATCACCAAGGAATACAATAACATGTGGTTGAGCTCGACTTAATGCTCTTGAAAAAGTTTTTTGTAAATATCTAGAAAAAAATAGATAATAAATATTATACATTTTCCACAACATTAGCTTTTTTTGGTAAGGTAAATAAATAACCTGTCGCTGTCCCACAATGCCCATGTTGAACCTTTGTAATTTTCATTTTGATATCCAAGTATTTGTGGGTCAGCTATAAGCAACACAACAACACAATCTGTACATTTTCGCATGGACCATCTGAAGGCTTGAAACTCATAGGCAAGAAATTCATTGTAGAATAATGTAATCCCCAGTAACAAACCAATGAAATAAATTTTATGCCTAGTTCTAAAACATAAAAATTAGTAAAAACATTAATTTATTATAATTTTACATTTAAAATACAAAAGTCTAATATTTAAATCACAGTTTGTAGATAACTCATTTGATCCAATTTTAATTATAATAATACAACTATGTTAATCTATTTATTCTTAATACATTACAAATTTTGATATTGATATTGGTAAAATTGAAACTTTACAAAAGATAAAACTTAGCGAGAAACAAACTATTACAATAAAATAAGTATAATCAACCAATAATAAACATAATTTAAAAAAAAAAAAATTTGGAAATTTAATATTACAATAAATTTGATGGTGCATATATATAAGAATCTTATATAAATGTTACAACATACTTAAAATGAGAATTCAATAACAAATAAAATTATAAATCGTAAATACTATAAATACAATAATTGTGTGGTATGCGTGTTAGTTAACCTCTTAATTAAGGTTAATTGCATAAGCGATAAAAATAAAAATGACAGAGACTATCTACCTGTTTCGACGTATCATTTTTCGAGCCTCTTATCGAACGCGTTACTTTCGCGTTGAAATCCGAAGCCTTTTGCATAATCTTATCCTCTCTACGAATTTAATTTCTTATTTTATTAATCAATCACATTTTCAGATCGCGTCGCAAACACATCGTGGGTGTCTCTTTCACACTCTACTAAACCAGCTGATCAGTGGTTCTCCACATTTTTTCCTATCCTTTATATATACTTGTATGTATGTATGTATATAGAAACATCTTGTCGTTATCTAATAATATATTTATATTTTTGTACCCAAATAAACAGTGCTGTTTTCCAATTAGTTCAAACTTCAAACAAGATATAAATACAATTAATTTTGTCAACAATATATTTTCCTATATTAAAATTGAGTAAGCCCTCGAATCGAAGATCTCGAATCTCGATCTCGAAACTCGATCTCGATTTGAATGAAAAATCGAGGATGAATTAATGAATATTATATATATATATATATTGTACAGACATTCATTTCATTTATTTTTTTTTATATATAAATATATATATATTTATATAATTTATATTTAATTTATATATATATATATATCTTGTATTTTTTGCTGCGACAAAATAAAACGAAAATTATAATCGCTTTGCTTTGGATTCATCAATCAAGTCAAGAAAAAAATAAGAAGAAGAGGAAAACATTAATTGCTTACGTTTTTTTGTAAGTATATAAATTATATGTATATATATATATAAATCATTATTAAAAATGATTATTTTTTTCATAAATAGAACTTAACCTATGAATGAATTGATGAATCGATTGATGGTCAAAATTTATATTAGGTTAGGGTAAGGTTAATAATTAATATAATAATAATTAATATAATTTTATTATCAAAATATAGTTTAAGGATCTATTAAGGATTAAGGAGAACAAAGAGAAAAGGCCTTATCTGTGAAGATCGGTAAAATTCCGAGTGGGTGGAGGAGGTGCTCCATCCCTTTTTTACATTCTTACTTTCTGTGGATTGAGCCCTTTTTTTCATTCTTACTGTCTGTGGATTGAGCAATCGGCATATGGAGTAATATTGAGAGAGAAGAAAGAGAGATGGAGAGAAGAAAAATACGTTGATAGGGTGCATTATTGTAAGTAATAGTTATTAAATGTTTTTACATTGCTTTTAATTTTCTTTGAATATTTGATTGAATAATACTGCTTAATTATTTATACTGTTATCTTAAAAAAAGTAAATATTTATTGAAATTTTGCTGATTCTTTACAATTTTATAGTTTCAAAAGCAAATCTTTGTGAGAACTAATTTTATACTGAAATTATGACCAACGAAAAGCGATTATTAATTATTAATAATAATTTTAGATAATTATAATTATTTTGAATAAATCGTTCTGTAATTATGTTCTATTTGTTTTCAACGTTATCTGTCAATTTTTCCAGATTTTGAGACTAATTAGTTTTTTAAATTTTTGAGTTTGTGAAAGTAGATCCCTGCAATTTTGTGACTTATCTCCTTAAAATAATTATTTTTACAATAATAAACGCGGAATAATCAATTACATTATTGGCGTGAAATTAAATTTCTGGCTTTATAAAGAGGCTGTGTACATTTAAAAGGTGGTATAGCTGTACAATGTCTTTGAAATTGATACCGAATAATTGAAAGCTATCTGATATTGTTACAAGAATAATAATACAAGAATAATAATAATTGTATAATAAATATCGCTTTTATAATCTGCATGAATAAATTTAATAATATTTTATTCTTTGCTTGTTTTTTCGATAGACTAGGTTAATTTTTATATTTTAGTTTTCTATAGTACGTATAAGTAGATTTTATATAAGTCTATTTTTTTCAGAAATCAGTTGGAGATCATATGGTCGTGGACAACCACTATACGAAAAAAACAAAATAAATTTAAACGAAAACACGAATATATACATACAACGAATTTATTTATTAAATAAAATAATCATATACGAATAAACATAAAACGAATAAATTAATTAAAATAAATAAAAATGAATGAATGTACATTAAACGAATCTATTTATTATAAAAAATAAATAAATACGAAAATACAAAAGCGAATACATTTATTACCCAACAATGCTATATTATGATTAAAATTAAATTATGTAAATTTACATACTAATCTATATTTTGAGATATTAAGAATTATTTAATATTTGATTCCAAATTATTAATTATACACTTCATCATGTATTGAGGTATACTAAAATTTATTTAATATAGCACTGGTAGTATCTGTACAAAATGACAGATCAAGAAAATGATTGTTACAAAAATGAAAAGTCTAATAGATGTTTAATTCAATCAAATAACTCTTTATTAGAGCGGGATAAAAATGCATCAATTGAAATAGCAACAACTTCTAAACAAGAATTTGTAGTAAAATCTACAATCGCAAATATTGCAGAAATATCATCATCAAACGCTTATGTCGAATCAAGAGACATCTCTGTGGTATGCGATTATTCAAAAGAAAATACTTCAACAATTAATAAAATTGTTAATATTCAAGAATATAATTATCAATCTACAAATCAATCTCGCTTAAATAATCGATCAAGAAATAGTCGAATAATCGACCTTGGAGAAACATTTCAAATGAGTTTACCTTCTGGAAGAAAAAAAAATCAAAATAATAATTTAGATAAAAACAATTCAATTGTTAATTTTCAAACTTCTAAATCTATTGCAAGCACAAGTAATTCATTGACTTTAAATGTTAACTCTACTTCTTTGCCCTTAATAAATGAATGCCAATATAACCATGAGCTTATAAGATCATCCATTGCAAATGTAAATGTTCACAATGAACCTTCAAATAAAAAAATTATGTATGATAAATTTGTTAATATTGGACAACATAAACGTAAGTCTAGGGATCAACCTTGCATTAGCACTTGCTCAAAAAATGCTCGCATAATTGATTTACAAGAGACATTTGAAATGATCATACCGAATGTAGTAGATAACAAAAATCAACATAATGAAAATATAAAGTATACTCACAATAATGTTTGTATTTCGAATAGTCATGCGAGTACAAGTAATTGTTTTTTCCAAAATGCTAATTCCAATGTATTACCTGCTATTGATGACCAAAACAAACGTAGATACGTAAATCAATCAATTATAAATGAAAATACAAAAAGAGTACAATCGTTAACAAATAATTTATTGCTTAATTCTTTCGCAGATTCAACTCTTTTTGTTAATTCAAATATAAGCACAGATCAAATATCTGTGATAGATAAAAGAAAAAGAAATGATGATAATAAATATATTATAGATCTGAATGAAACATTTCAATTACATAATAATAATGAAACAGACTTACAAGAAACACATATTTTTCAAGAAAATTTAAATATTAGTGAGCATTATATCGGTAAAATGAATATTTTATGTACGAATTGCAATGCAAAACATTTTGCTGCAGAAAAAGTATATTCTAAATCTACTTTTGACGATTGTTGTAATCATGGTAAAGTTACACTTAATAATATATGTCAAGAATTTCCGAGTGATTTAAAAATGTTATTTGAAGGTACACATAGTAAATCTAACTATTTTTTTGAAAATATTCGTGCAATAAATAGTACTTTTTCTTTTGCTTCTTTTAATGCAAATGTCATTAATTTTAACAATCGGAGACCTGGACCATACTGTTTTAAAATTCAAGGACAAATTTATTATCAGATTAATACATCTTTGCATCCAGAACCTGGTCAAAATCCTTCATATGGTCAATTATTTATTTATGACGAAAAAGAATCTTTACAATATCGCTTAAACAATAGCAATTTAGATGATGAATTAATAAAAACATTAGATCGTATCATGCGTACTTACAATATATTTGCTAAATCATATGTTATGATGGGAGAAGAAATTAAACAGCAAACATCAGATGCGTTGCAAAATAATGAATCTTTACCTGAACTGCACTTAGCATTTACTTTGAAAGATGGATTAGATCCTAGGCGTTATAATGTCCAAAAATGTAATGAAGTAGCAGCAATTTTTACTACTACTGCAGATGGAGAAATTCCTGAATCATATGTTGTTATTAAAAATAAAAATACAAAAGAATTACGAAAAGTAAGTTCAATGGATCCTAATGTAGAACCATGGACATATCCATTATTTTTTCCTCATGGGACTCAAGGTTGGCATAAAGATAGGAAGAAAAATAATTCTGATCGTCGTATAACTAGATTAAATTATGTCAGATATTTAATAGCAATTCGTGATGAGTTTAACCCACTTTTAAGGGGTCGACGATTATTTCAACAATTTATTGTAGATTCTCAAGTTAAGATTGAAAGAGACAGAATTAATTGGTGTAATACTCATCAAAAAGAACTAAGAGTTGATTCATATCAAGGATTTATGGATTACGTACAATCAGTGGCATCAAATAACACTTCACATAATTATCAGTTAGGTAAAATTGTTATTCTTCCATCAACTTTTATTGGTTCACCTCGCAATATGGTACAAAAATATCAAGATGCAATGGCAATTACAAGAATTGAAGGGAAACCAGATTTATTTATTACTATGACATGTAATCCAAATTGGATTGAAATTAAAGAAAATCTTTTACCAGGTCAACAACCAAATGATCGACCCGATTTATGTGCTCGCGTTTTTAATATAAAAAAAGATGCTTTACTTGAGATGGTCTTAAAAAAGAAAATTTTTGGAGATGTTTCAGCATATGTTTATACCATTGAGTTTCAAAAACGTGGGTTACCTCATATGCATTTATTGGTAACATTAAAATCGCATAATAAAATTAAAACAATTGATCAAGTTGATAAATTTATCTCGGCAGAAATTCCCGATCCACAAGTAAATTCTAAATTACAGGAACTTGTAATGAAACATATGATTCATGGTCCTTGCGGAGATTGGTGTTTTAAAGATGGAAAATGTTCGAAATATTTTCCAAAACCTTATCAAAGCGAAACCACAATCGATGATAATAATTACCCACATTACCGTCGTAAAAATAATGGAAGAAATTTTAAACGTCTAAAAAATTATGTAGTAGACAATCGCCATGTAGTCCCTTATAATCCAATTTTATTGCAAACTTTTGACTGCCATTTAAATGTCGAAATAGTTTCTCGAATTTCAGCTATTAAATATATATTTAAGTATATATTTAAAGGGCATGATGCAGCTGCTGTAACTATAACAGAAAGCAATGAATCGGCAGAAAGATCAAGTGAATCAACAATTACTATTAAACACGATGAAATAAAAATGTATTTAGAATCACGTTATGTAAGTCCTATTGAAGCTTCTTGGCGAATATTTAGTTTGCCTTTGTATAAAAAAAGTCATATTGTCACCCGTCTTCCAGTTCATTTACCTAATCAGCAGACAATTTTGATTCATACAGATCCTGAAGAAGTTAATGTTGAAAATATTATAAATCAAACAACAATGCTATTAGATTATTTTGATTTAAATAGACGTGACGAAAGTGCTAAACAATATTATTATGTTGAGATACCGAAACACTATACATTCAAAGTTATGCAAGAAGGTAATAAAAAAATTCGTAAGTGGAAAAAGCGTGAAAAAATATATAATTGCATTGGACGCATGTATTCTGTTAGTCCAAGTTGTGTTGAGCTTTTTCATTTACGTTTATTGCTATTACATAGAAAAGGTGCAATAAGTTTCCAAGATTTAAAATCTGTTAATGGTATTTACTATGAGACATTTGTGCAAACTTGCCTGGCTTTGCATCTTATTGAAGATGATACGGAATGGAAAAGAGCTATGTCAGAAGCAGCATTCTGGATGATGCCTAAGCAACTTCGAAGACTTTTTTGTAGAATTTTAATTCATTGTAATCCTCTGCATCCTAATGATTTATGGAACGATTTCAAATTAAATATGTCTCAAGATTTTCATCGTTTTATGAATACCGATGCAGCTATAAAAAAAGCGTTTTTGATCATTTGCAAAATGTTAAAAGCAGAAAATCGTTGCCCAAAAGATTTTTTTGATATTGCAGATGATGTATTGAAAAATATTGCTGATGATATTGAATCTGATAAAGTAGATTTAATAAGTTATTTGCAAAATGGGAAAGATCAATACAATAAATTAAATAATGAACAGAAAATTATTGTTGATAATATCACAAGTATAATTTTACACGAAAAGAGTGATTCCGAACATTGCTTTTTCATTAATGGACCTGGAGGTTCTGGTAAAACATTTATATATAAAACTCTTTTCAACTTATTAGTAGGAAATAATAAAAACGTATGTACAATGGCATTTACAGGAATAGCTGCAACTCTTCTTCCGAATGGAAAAACAGTCCATAAAGTATTTGGTTTGCCAGTTCCTTTATTTTCTGATTCATCGTCAAATATCAAAATACAATCGAAGGAAGCTAACTATCTAAAAAGTATTCATCTTTTCATTTGGGATGAAGCACCAATGGCTCCACGATATGCACTTGAAGTTGTTGATAAAACATTAAGAGATATCACTCAAATAAATAAACCTTTTGGAGGGAAAGTAATTTTATTAGGAGGTGATTTTAGACAATTATTACCAATTCAGAAAAATACTACACGTGAAGAAATCATTAATTTATCTATTAAAAGCAGTATACTATGGCAATATTTTATTAAATATTATTTAAATACAAATATGAGAACACTACCAAACGAAATTGAATTTAGTAATTTTTTATTAGAAGTAGGAAATGGAACATTGAATGATTTTAATAATAATTTCAATATTTCTAATTTTTTATGTACATGTATAGCTATGAAAGAAGAAGATATTGTTCAAAGTACTTACGGTGACATATTTAGATACAAAAAATATAGAGATGCAATTCACTGTGCAATTTTATCATCAAGAAATGATGACGTTAATGATTTAAATAATAAAGTTGTTAATTTGCTTGATGTAACTACTGAAAGAATTTATACAAGTATTGATAGTACTGAAAATTGTGATAATGGTGCACTTAATGAATCTATATTACCAGAATATTTAAATACATTGAATCCGACTTCATTACCTTCTTATGAATTACGTTTAAGAAAATACAGTATAATAATGTTAATAAGAAATTTATGTATAGATGAAGGTTTATGTAATGGCACAAGATTATTAGTACTTGAAATGAATGACAATACATTGTATTGTGAGATTTTAACAGGGAATAAAATTGGTGAACTAATATTTTTAAGTAGAATTACATTATACTGTGAAAATGAATATCCTTTTATTTTCAAACGACGACAATTTCCCGTTAAATTAGCATTCGCGATGACCATAAATAAATCGCAAGGACAAACTTTTGATAAAGTAAGTCTTGATCTTCGAAGAGATGTTTTTAATCATGGTCAACTTTATGTAGCTTTATCAAGAGTACGTTCATGGAGTGCATTAAAAATATACTTAAATTATGAAACTGTTGTCACAACTATTAAAAATTATGTTTACAAAGAACTTTATGATTAATAAATTCTTATCATTTCATTAACTTGCAAGCATTATAAAATACTATTTAATATAATATAATTAAAACCATATATTACAGCTAATTTTCTAAGAACTATTTTTAAATCTTATATTTTATTACAGGTGAATTGTTAACAACTTTGAGAAATTCCACACAATTGAGATTTCAACTTTATCGCACTCTTTGTTCCAGTGATTGAATTCATTATACTTACACGATAAGAAAAATAATTTTTCTACTCATTCTTTGTGATATCTTTGTTTAAAATTACTCTTTTTACGAAGATTTTTATTTACATTATTTTTCTCATGATTGATATATATTTATGTGTATATACAATACATATAACGAATAAAATAAAGATTAATCAATAATAATTGTAAAAATATTTATTATTGAATTATTAGTTGAAATATATTACAATATTATTTACTTATATAAACAATATAGATATCTATGAAATAAATAATTAAATGTTTAATAACTCAGAACAATATAAACTTATTTATTCAATTGGTTGTACTCCATGAAATAAAAATTCAAATGCTGGTTTTTCTTTTGATAGTAATTGTATATCCTTGAAATCATTTACTCTTAAATAATATGGACCATTTGAACCAGCCACCAATTGACCTTTAATTATCACCTTATGTCCTTTATGAATATTCTCACTATTATCTTCTGCAAATTCAATAATGTGTACTACTAATTTATTTTTTCCGTCAGTAATGCTTCCCAAACCAATATGTTGGAATTTTGTTTTTAATAGTCGTAAATTGTTTTTTACATATCCCTCAATTTGTGTAATTATAATAAAAATTACTTAGAAGATATCTTCTACAATTATAAAATAAATCAAAATAGAATATGATTTATAACCTATTAATCCTTGTGAATGAATAATATCCTTAAAAGTAATTTTTTTATAAAATTACTTTTAGGCGTTGTTGATGTAAATTTACCAATTATATTAATTGAAGTACATTCTTTAATATTTAATTGAAAATTTACATTTCCATCATTAAATTTGGATAATGGGGAAATATACTTTGATGTGGCACCTTGAATTTAAATAACCTGTGAAATAATTGATACATTAGAATATTAAAAAAAATCTTTTATTTATATAAATAAATTAAGAAATGAATAACTTACATTTCAATTTCTGCAACGGCTTCTAATTTTGGAATCAACTTTCCCCAAGCAACCACTTGAAACGTCGATCATTTCCATTGTTGACAACTATTCTCATTATATAATTATTATTAGCAGCTAAATGCTTAGCTTTACTATTGTCGATGTAACCAACTATTTCTCTACAAATAAAAATAATTTATTTAGTTTTCATTCTTTACAAAATATTTATAAATCCATTTACAATAAAATAAGATATCTTACATTATTGAGTCATTCTTTTCAATATCATTTATTTTTTATCAATAAACAAGTACTAATCAACAAAAGAAATAATGCGTTTATTGCTCACTTCTTATTTAACCTATTTGTTAATCTACTAAGGATCAAACAGTTTAAATTAAGTCTAAATTGTTTGAAGAAGAATTGTATATTACAAAAAAATGGACAATTTATTTAAATTTATTTATTCAATTGGTTGTACTCCATGAAGTAAAAATTCAAATGCTGGTTTTTCTTTTGATAGTAATTGTATATCCTTGAAATCATTTACTCTTAAATAATATGGACCATTTGAACGAGCCACCAATTGACCTTTAATTATCACCTTATGTCCTTTATGAATATTCTCACTATTATCTTCTGCAAATTCAATAATGTGTACTTCTAATTTATTTTTTCCGTCAGTAATGCTTCCCAAACCAATATGTTGGAATTTTGTTTTAATAATTGGAAATTGTTTTTACATATCCCTCAATTTGTGTAATAATAATAAAAATTACTTAGAAGATATCTACTATAATTATAAAATAAATCAAAATAGAATATGATTTATAACCTATTAATCCTTGTGAATGAATAATATCCTTAAAAGTAATTTTTTTTATAATATTACTTTTAGGCGTTGTTGATGTAAATTTACCAATTATATTAATTGAAGTACATTCTTTAATATTTAATTGAAAAGTTACATTTCCATCATTAAATTTGGATAATGGGGAAATATACTTTGATGTGGCACCTTGAATTTCAATAACCTGTGAAATAATTGATACATTAGAAAATTTAAAATAATCTTTTTATTTATATAAATAAATTAAGAAATGAATAACTTACATTTTCAATTTCTGCAACGGCTTCTAATTTTGGAATCAACTTTCCCCAAGCAACCACTTGAAACGTCGATCATTTCCATTGTTGACAACTATTCTCATTATATAATTATTATTAGCAGCTAAATGCTTAGCTTTACTATTGTCGATGTAACCAACTATTTCTCTACAAATAAAATTAATTTATTTAGTTTTCGTTCTTTACAAAATATTTATAAATCCATTTACAATAAAATAAGATATCTTACATCATTGAGTCATTCTTTTCAATATCATTTATTTTTTATCAATAAACAAGTACTAATCAACAAAAGAAATAATGCGTTTATTGCTCACTTCTTATTTAACCTATTTGTTAATCTACTAAGGATCAAACAGTTTAAATTAAGTCTAAATTGTTTGAAGAAGAATTGTATATTACAAAAAATGGACAATTTATTTAAATTTATTTATTCAATTGGTTGTACTCCATGAAGTAAAAATTCAAATGCTGGTTTTTCTTTTGATAGTAATTCTATATCCTTGAAATCATTTACTCTTAAATAATATGGACCATTTGAACGAGCCACCAATTGACCTTTAATGATCACCTTATGTCCTTTATGAATATTCTCACTATTATCTTCTGCAAATTCAATAATGTGTACTTCTAATTTATTTTTTCCGTCAGTAATGCTTCCCAAACCAATATGTTGGAATTTTGTTTTTAATAATTGGAAATTGTTTTTTACATATCCCTCAATTTGTGTAATAATAATAAAAATTACTTAGAAGATATCTACTATAATTATAAAATAAATCAAAATAGAATATGATTTATAACCTATTAATCCTTGTGAATGAATAATATCCTTAAAAGTAATTTTTTTATAATAATTACTTTTAGGCGTTGTTGATGTAAATTTACCAATTATATTAATTGAAGTACATTCTTTAATATTAATTGAAAAGTTACATTTCCATCATTAAATTTGGATAATGGGGAAATATACTTTGATGTGGCACCTTGAATTTCAATAACCTGTGAAATAATTGATACATTAGAATATTAAAAAATAATCTTTTTATTTATATAAATAAATTAAGAAATGAATAACTTACATTTTCAATTTCTGCAACGGCTTCTAATTTTGGAATCAACTTTCCCCAAGCAACCACTTGAAACGTCGATCATTTCCATTGTTGACAACTATTCTCATTATATAATTATTATTAGCAGCTAAATGCTTAGCTTTACTATTGTCGATGTAACCAACTATTTCTCTACAAATAAAAATAATTTATTTAGTTTTCATTCTTTACAAAATATTTATAAATCCATTTACAATAAAATAAGATATCTTACATTATTGAGTCATTCTTTTCAATATACTAATCAACAAAAGTAATATGCGTTTATTGCTCACTTAGTCAATGAACATCAATTTTTAACGTACATCGAGAACTTTTATCTATACATTTATGAAACCACTAGATATATCTATATAGATGGTGCTGATGTCAAAATTTCTTTACTCCATTTATGTATACTTATATACTTACTATACAGACTGCTGATTGGTTCATTGTTTTAACCTATTTGTTAATCTACTAAGGATCAAAGCAGTTTAAATTAAGTCTAAATTGTTTGAAGAAGAATTGTATATTACAAAAAAATGGACAATTTATTTAAATTTATTTATTCAATTGGTTGTACTCCATGAAGTAAAAATTCAAATGCTGGTTTTCTTTTGATAGTAATTGTATATCCTTGAAATCATTTACTCTTAAATAATATGGACCATTTGAACGAGCCACCAATTGACCTTTAATTATCACCTTATGTCCTTTATGAATATTCTCACAATTATCTTCTGCAAAATTCAATAATGTGTACTTCTAATTTATTTTCTCCGTCAGTAATGCTTCCCAAACCAATATGTTGGAATTTTGTTTTTAATAGTCGGAAATTGTTTTTTACATATCCCTCAATTTCTGTAATAATAATAAAAATTATTTAGAAGATATCTACTACAATTATAAAATAAATCAAAATAGAATATGATTTATAACCTATTAATCCTTGTGAATGAATAATATCCTTAAAAGTAATTTTTTTTATAATATTACTTTTAGGAGTTCTTGATGCTAAATTTACCAATTATATTAATTGAAGTACATTCTTTAATATTTAATTGAAAGTTACATTTCCATCATTAAATTTGGATAATGGGGAAATATACTTTGATGTGGCACCTTGAATTTCAATAACCTGTGAAATAATTGATACATTAGAATATTAAAAATAATCTTTTTATTATATAAATAAATTAAGAAATGAATGAACTTACATTTTCAATTTCTGCAACGGCTTCTAATTTTGGAATCAACTTTCCCCAAGCAACCACTTGAATACGTCCGATCACTTTCCATTGTTGACAACTATTCTCATATATAATTATTATTAGCAGCTAAATGCTTAGCTTTAATATTGTCGATGTAACCAACTATTTCTCTACAAATAAAATAATTTATTTAGTTTTCGTTCTTTACAAAATATTTATAAATCCATTTACAATAAAATAAGATATCTTACATCATTGAGTCATTCTTTTCAATATCATTTATTTTTTATCAATAAACAAGTACTAATCAACAAAAGAAATAATGCGTTTATTGCTCACTTCTTATTTAACCTATTTGTTATCTACTAAGGATCAAACAGTTTAAATTAAGTCTAAATTGTTTGAAGAAGAATTGTATATTACAAAAAATGGACAATTTATTTAAATTTATTTATTCAATTGGTTGTACTCCATGAAGTAAAAATTCAAATGCTGGTTTTTCTTTTGATAGTAATTCTATATCCTTGAAATCATTTACTCTTAAATAATATGGACCATTTGAACGAGCCACCAATTGACCTTAATGATCACCTTATGTCCTTTATGAATATTCTCACTATTATCTTCTGCAAATTCAATAATGTGTACTTCTAATTTATTTTTTCCGTCAGTAATGCTTCCCAAACCAATATTGTTGGATTTTGTTTTTAATAATTGGAAATTGTTTTTTTTACATATCCCTCAATTGTGTAATAATAATAAAAATTACTTAGAAGATATCTACTATAATTATAAATAAATCAAATAGAATATGATTTATAAACCTATTAATCCTTGTGAATGAATAATATCCGTAAAAGTAATTTTTTTTATAATATTACTTTTAGGCGTTGTTGATGTCAATTTACCAATTATATTAATTGAAGTACATCTTTAATATTAATTGAAAAGTTACATTTCCATCATTAAATTGGATACTGGGGAAATATACTTTCATGTGGCACCTTGAATTTCAATAACCGTGAAATAATTGATACATTAGAAATTTAAAAATAATCTTTTTATTTATATAAAATAAATTAGAAATGATAACTTACATTTTCAATTTCTGGCAACGGCTTCTAATTTTGGAATCAACTTCCCCAAGCAACCACTTGAAACGCCGATCACTTCCATTGTTGACAACTATTCTCATAATATAATTATTATTAGCAGCTAAATGCTTAGCTTTAGTATTGTCGATGTAACCAACTATTTCTCTACAAATAAAAATAATTTATTTAGTTTGTTCTTTATAAAATATTTATAAATCCATTTACAATAAAGAAAAATATCTTACATCATTGAGTCTTTCATTTCAATATTGTCTATCACTACATTAGGTGTAAAATATTCTTTCATAATGACAGTGATAAAAAATTCTGAAAAAAAGAAAAAATTTTATACTTATTTAATCACAATTTGTAAGGAATAAAAAAAAAATAAAAGTACTTGCATGAAATATATGTCTTGACAAAAACAGATATAACCAATAAAGATTGCGACGTCTCTACATACACGTCTGTCTTTTCTATGCCTGTCTTTTTAGTGAACACATTCATGACGAACACTATCATTTATTTTTTATCAATAAACAAGTACTAATCAACAAAAGTAATAATGCGTTTATTGCTCACTTAGTCAATGAACATCAATTTTTAACGTACATCGAGAACTTTTATCTATACATTTATGAAACACTAGATATATCTATATAGATGGTGCTGATGTCAAAATTTCTTTACTCCATTTATGTATACTTATATACTTACTATACAGACTGCTGATTGGTTCATTGTTTTAACCTATTTGTTAATCTACTAAGGATCAAAGCAGTTTAAATTAAGTCTAAATTGTTTGAAGAAGAATTGTATATTACAAAAAAATGGACAATTTATTTAAATTTATTTATTCAATTGGTTGTACTCCATGAAGTAAAAATTCAAATGCTGGTTTTTCTTTTGATAGTAATTGTATATCCTTGAAATCATTTACTCTTAAATAATATGGACCATTTGAACGAGCCACCAATTGACCTTTAATTATCACCTTATGTCCTTTATGAATATTCTCACTATTATCTTCTGCAAATTCAATAATGTGTACTACTAATTTATTTTTTCCGTCAGTAATGCTTCCCAAACCAATATGTTGGAATTTTGTTTTTAATAGTCGTAAATTGTTTTTTACATATCCCTCAATTTGTGTAATTATAATAAAAATTACTTAGAAGATATCTTCTACAATTATAAAATAAATCAAAATAGAATATGATTTATAACCTATTAATCCTTGTGAATGAATAATATCCTTAAAAGTAATTTTTTTTATAAAATTACTTTTAGGCGTTGTTGATGTAAATTTACCAATTATATTAATTGAAGTACATTCTTTAATATTTAATTGAAAATTTACATTTCCATCATTAAATTTGGATAATGGGGAAATATACTTTGATGTGGCACCTTGAATTTAAATAACCTGTGAAATAATTGATACATTAGAATATTAAAAAAAAATCTTTTTATTTATATAAATAAATTAAGAAATGAATAACTTACATTTTCAATTTCTGCAACGGCTTCTAATTTTGGAATCAACTTTCCCCAAGCAACCACTTGAAACGTCGATCATTTCCATTGTTGACAACTATTCTCATTATATAATTATTATTAGCAGCTAAATGCTTAGCTTTACTATTGTCGATGTAACCAACTATTTCTCTACAAATAAAAATAATTTATTTAGTTTTCATTCTTTACAAAATATTTATAAATCCATTTACAATAAAATAAGATATCTTACATTATTGAGTCATTCTTTTCAAAATATCATTTATTTTTTATCAATAAACAAGTACTAATCAACAAAAGAAATAATGCGTTTATTGCTCACTTCTTATTTAACCTATTTGTTAATCTACTAAGGATCAAACAGTTTAAATTAAGTCTAAATTGTTTGAAGAAGAATTGTATATTACAAAAAAATGGACAATTTATTTAAATTTATTTATTCAATTGGTTGTACTCCATGAAGTAAAAATTCAAATGCTGGTTTTTCTTTTGATAGTAATTGTATATCCTTGAAATCATTTACTCTTAAATAATATGGACCATTTGAACGAGCCACCAATTGACCTTTAATTATCACCTTATGTCCTTTATGAATATTCTCACTATTATCTTCTGCAAATTCAATAATGTGTACTTCTAATTTATTTTTTCCGTCAGTAATGCTTCCCAAACCAATATGTTGGAATTTTGTTTTTAATAATTGGAAATTGTTTTTTACATATCCCTCAATTTGTGTAATAATAATAAAAATTACTTAGAAGATATCTACTATAATTATAAAATAAATCAAAATAGAATATGATTTATAACCTATTAATCCTTGTGAATGAATAATATCCTTAAAAGTAATTTTTTTTATAATATTACTTTTAGGCGTTGTTGATGTAAATTTACCAATTATATTAATTGAAGTACATTCTTTAATATTTAATTGAAAAGTTACATTTCCATCATTAAATTTGGATAATGGGGAAATATACTTTGATGTGGCACCTTGAATTTCAATAACCTGTGAAATAATTGATACATTAGAAAATTTAAAATAATCTTTTTATTTATATAAATAAATTAAGAAATGAATAACTTACATTTTCAATTTCTGCAACGGCTTCTAATTTTGGAATCAACTTTCCCCAAGCAACCACTTGAAACGTCGATCATTTCCATTGTTGACAACTATTCTCATTATATAATTATTATTAGCAGCTAAATGCTTAGCTTTACTATTGTCGATGTAACCAACTATTTCTCTACAAATAAAATTAATTTATTTAGTTTTCGTTCTTTACAAAATATTTATAAATCCATTTACAATAAAATAAGATATCTTACATCATTGAGTCATTCTTTTCAATATCATTTATTTTTTATCAATAAACAAGTACTAATCAACAAAAGAAATAATGCGTTTATTGCTCACTTCTTATTTAACCTATTTGTTAATCTACTAAGGATCAAACAGTTTAAATTAAGTCTAAATTGTTTGAAGAAGAATTGTATATTACAAAAAATGGACAATTTATTTAAATTTATTTATTCAATTGGTTGTACTCCATGAAGTAAAATTCAAATGCTGGTTTTTCTTTTGATAGTAATTCTATATCCTTGAAATCATTTACTCTTAAATAATATGGACCATTTGAACGAGCCACCAATTGACCTTTAATGATCACCTTATGTCCTTTATGAATATTCTCACTATTATCTTCTGCAAATTCAATAATGTGTACTTCTAATTTATTTTTTCCGTCAGTAATGCTTCCCAAACCAATATGTTGGAATTTTGTTTTTAATAATTGGAAATTGTTTTTTACATATCCCTCAATTTGTGTAATAATAATAAAAATTACTTAGAAGATATCTACTATAATTATAAAATAAATCAAAATAGAATATGATTTATAACCTATTAATCCTTGTGAATGAATAATATCCTTAAAAGTAATTTTTTTTATAATATTACTTTTAGGAGTACTTGATGCAAATTTATCAATTATATTAATTGAAGTACATTCTTTAATATTTAATTGGAAAGTTACATTTCCATCATTAAATTTGGATAATGGGGAAATATACTTTCATGTGGCACCTTGAATTTCAATAACCTGTGAAATAATTGATACATTAGAATATTAAAAAATAATCTTTTTATTTATATAAATAAATTAAGAAATGAATCAAGGGGCGCGTGTCGCGCACCCGAGGCATAACTTACATTTTCAATTTCTGCAACGGCTTCTAATTTTGGAATCAACTTTCCCCAAGCAACCACTTGAAACGCCGATCACTTCCATTGTTGACAACTATTCTCATAATATAATTATTATTAGCAGCTAAATGCTTAGCTTTAGTATTGTCGATGTAACCAACTATTTCTCTACAAATAAAAATAATTTATTTAGTTTGTTCTTTATAAAATATTTATAAATCCATTTACAATAAAGAAAAATATCTTACATCATTGAGTCTTTCATTTCAATATTGTCTATCACTACATTAGGTGTAAAATATTCTTTCATAATGACAGTGATAAAAAATTCTGAAAAAAAGAAAAATTTTATACTTATTTAATCACAATTTGTAAGGAATAAAAAAAAATAAAAGTACTTGCATGAAATATATGTCTTGACAAAAACAGATATAACCAATAAAGATTGCGACGTCTCTACATACACGTCTGTCTTTTCTATGCCTGTCTTTTTAGTGAACACATTCATGACGAACACTATCATTTATTTTTTATCAATAAACAAGTACTAATCAACAAAAGTAATAATGCGTTTATTGCTCACTTAGTCAATGAACATCAATTTTTAACGTACATCGAGAACTTTTATCTATACATTTATGAAACACTAGATATATCTATATAGATGGTGCTGATGTCAAAATTTCTTTACTCCATTTATGTATACTTATATACTTACTATACAGACTGCTGATTGGTTCATTGTTTTAACCTATTTGTTAATCTACTAAGGATCAAAGCAGTTTAAATTAAGTCTAAATTGTTTGAAGAAGAATTGTATATTACAAAAAAATGGACAATTTATTTAAATTTATTTATTCAATTGGTTGTACTCCATGAAGTAAAAATTCAAATGCTGGTTTTTCTTTTGATAGTAATTGTATATCCTTGAAATCATTTACTCTTAAATAATATGGACCATTTGAACGAGCCACCAATTGACCTTTAATTATCACCTTATGTCCTTTATGAATATTCTCACAATTATCTTCTGCAAATTCAATAATGTGTACTTCTAATTTATTTTCTCCGTCAGTAATGCTTCCCAAACCAATATGTTGGAATTTTGTTTTTAATAGTCGGAAATTGTTTTTTACATATCCCTCAATTTCTGTAATAATAATAAAAATTATTTAGAAGATATCTACTACAATTATAAAATAAATCAAAATAGAATATGATTTATAACCTATTAATCCTTGTGAATGAATAATATCCTTAAAAGTAATTTTTTTTATAATATTACTTTTAGGAGTTCTTGATGCAAATTTACCAATTATATTAATTGAAGTACATTCTTTAATATTTAATTGGAAAGTTACATTTCCATCATTAAATTTGGATAATGGGGAAATATACTTTGATGTGGCACCTTGAATTTCAATAACCTGTGAAATAATTGATACATTAGAATATTAAAAAATAATCTTTTTATTAATATAAATAAATTAAGAAATAAATGACTTACATTTTCAATTTCTGCAACGGCTTCTAATTTTGGAATCAACTTTCCCCAAGCAACCACTTGAATACGCCGATCACTTCCATTGTTGACAACTATTCTCATAATATAATTATTATTAGCAGCTAAATGCTTAGCTTTAATATTGTCGATGTAACCAACTATTTCTCTACAAATAAAAATAATTTATTTAGTTTTCGTTCTTTATAAAATATTTATAAATCTATTTACAATAAAGAAAGATATCTTACATCATTGAGTCATTCATTTCAATATTGTCTATCACTACATTAGGTGTAAAATGTTCTTTCATTCTGACAGTGATAAAAAATTCTGAAAAAAAGAAAAAATTTTATACTCATTTAATCACAATTTGTAAGAAATAAATAAAATAAAAGTACTTGCATGAAATATATATCTTGACAAAAACAGATATAACCAATAAAGATTGCGGCTTCTCTAAATACACGTCTGTCCTTTCTATGCCCGTTTTTTTAGTGAACACATTCATAACGAACACTATCATTTATTTTTTATCAATAAACAAGTACGAATCGACAAAAGAAATAATGAGTTTATTGCTCACTTCTATTTAGTCAGTGAACATCAATTTTTAATGTACATCGAGAACTTTTATCTATACATTTATGAAACACTAGATATATCTATATAGATGGTGCTGATGTCACTCCATTTATGTATACTTATATACTTACTACAAACTGCTGATTGGTTCATTGTTTTAAGCTATTTGTTAATCTACTAAGGATCAAAGCAGTTTAAATTAAGTCTAAATTGTTTGAAGAAGAATTGTATATTACAAAAAAATGGAATATGAGTGCGAACATCAGATACATGTCATTGAAACCAATCATCGTGAGTGATCTTTAATATAATTACTTACCATATTCTTTAACACAAAGTCTTTTGAAAATGATATAATTGTAATAACATTATTTAAAAAAACGTTGGACGCTAATTACACCTTTCAACACAAATTAGTTTTAATATACTGATTTTAAAATCTGAATTTTAAAGAATTGTTTTTTTAAGATAAAAAAATTTTTAATAACAGTTCAATAAACAATTTTTGTTAAGTAGTTATTAATTAATCAAAAAAGTTTAAACTTTTAAGCTAAATATTAAATTATTGATTTAAAAATCTGAAAATATTTTAATATATTATGTTAGGATTTTTTAAAAAATTCATTACTTTGTTTATAAAATATAATGACCATTTTCTAAGTTCGACATGACATCCCGTTAATATTTCAAATTTTTAGTTACAGATCTAAGGAGATTTAAAATTTATTTTAAGATAAACAATAATAATCCGATCTGCATATCAAACCTACAACTACGTGATTATTTAAAACTGAAAAGTATATATGCTTTATAACCTAACTTATTAACTTTTTAATATATTTTAATTGTCATTGTAAATTTTAATTAATATTTTAATTTCAGTGAATAACAATGAAGCAATAGCATATTGCCGACGGTTTTTAAAGCAATTTGAAATACTTACGAGTATCTACAGATCAATTGATAATGTTGATTAGTGCGTATTTGTAATTATTTTATTAGATTTATTTTATAAGATCACGAACAAAAATATAAATAAAATAATTTTTTTCAGCTTGCCGATAATGACAACTAATAATGATTAGATATAGAATAACGATAGACAACTAATAATGTGAATTATATTAGTATACAATTTTCTATACTTATGAAATAAAAATCAAGGCGTATAAATAATATTTAAAAAAAATTATAATATTTATTTTATGTATAAAATATAATAAAATTTAATGTTTATACATTTTAAAAAATTGTATAAATTTTATTAATCATCTGATTAGCATTATCTTTTTTTTCGTCATTCTATATGATTTAAAGACAGTATTCATAAGCATGATGCAATTGTTGGCATACTAGCACCACAGGAATAGAGAGTACACCATCAGAGCCCTCTACAATTCAAAAAGAAAAAAAACAGACGCAACGCAGCCCTGCTGAATAAGTAAACAACCGAAGTCAAGTGAATTCGAATAATTTTTGTTTGGACGGCAAGCTTGACATTGACAACGGTCGGACTGTAGCCGGTCTTCTTATAGTAGCCCTATACGAGAAGGCCATCGACAGGCACATATATCGAAGTAATACTCGCGTCTATTTGGCTAATCGTTTGTACCATACCGAAGTACGTAGAGATTCTTGATGGATAAACAAACAAGTGACTCGCTGAATAATTTTTCTTTCGACGACGAGCTTGACAACGGGCGGACAGCAACCGGCCTTATACGCCCGTTTACAAACGTAATCGACACAAAGTTATATGTCGAAGTAATACTCGCGTCCATTTCGCTAATCACTTGTACAGATACCGAAGTACGTACAGATTTCTGTCTGGATAAACACAAGTGACTTCGTATAAATTTTTCTTTCAACGAAGAGTTTGGCAACGATCGGATTGCAGCCGACCTTATACCCGTATTCAATAACGCCATCGGCACGCAGATATATCGAGGTAATTTTCGCGTCTAATTCGCTAATCATTTATACAAATGCCGAAATACAGAAGTACGTACAGATTCGAGCACCAAGCTTACAAATATACGCTCACGACTTAGTCAGTCACCCTTAGATTTGTCCATCGTCATATTAAATACTGGTATATTTTGTTTTATATAAATTTAAGAGAAAACAATTTTATTTTATTTTTCAAAAGAAACTTTTTAAACGAAATTTTGTAGAATAAATTATGAATAAATTATGAAGAATAATTTACGTAAATAAATGATTATAGCTATAGTAATTTAAACAATAGTTGTATATATATATATATATATATATAGATCATGAAGTATTGAATTGAATTTTTTTTAATGATTTTATAAAAAGATTGAACGTGTTATATAATTGTTAATTAAATATACATAATTTTAAGTGATAATATTTTAAATTTCAAAAACTATTAAATATTTTTTTATAAATTTTATACAGTATGGATTCGTCATCACAAAAACAAAAAGCTGAAGATCCATCAGTGGAAGAGAAGAACAATGAAGAGTTCGTCGATGAGATAGAAGAAATTTTACAAGAGGGATTTGTTTCGGAGAAAGATGCAAGAAGTGTCTTAATAAACATTCATGATGCGTCAGAATTAATATCCAACGAAAATATAATTGATTGGATTCGACCAAATGACGCAGCAATGTAAGTTATATCATATTACAGAATTAAACATATATATATATATATCATTAAATTATACTTTATAATTATATTTTGCATATCATTTTCAGTGATATCATTGGTGTCGTTTTAAACATCCAAAACCCTACACAGATAAATAAAGATGGTCGCATTTTAGAGGTATTCAACTTTGACATTCAATGTGGTACTAATACTTTACCTATTGTGGTCTGGGATGACGACATTAAACGAATTAAGCCATTCGTTAGATTGAATCATGTAATTCATATTTGATTTTTAACTACATGAGTTGATTACGTATTACGTAAATTTTATATAAATTATCTTTATATTTTCAGATAATTCATTTGGACAGCCCATTTGCGCGACCTCAAAATGCTTCAAAGTGGACATTCAATCGCGATTACATTCTTACTTGTAGAAGCAATACAATGATCAATAATTTAGGTAAATTTGTTAACGACGAAGAAGATGCAGATGCAATTATTGATGAATTTTCAGATATTGAAACATGTGTGAAGTTAATATCTAGCAGCGAAATTAAAATAGGTAATTTTTAAAATTTTTATAAATTCCAAATGAATACTTAAGGTGGTTCAGTAGTGTTTTTAGGTGCGAGAAAGAAGGGGAGTCTCTCCCCACACCGCGCGCACCTCCTCACGCAACCAACAAGCTTGAGGTTTTCTTTAAATTTTCGTTCAATATTATAGATATTTACGTGGTCACATGGTTTCAAATTTTGCACACGGTTTTATTTAAATTTACTTGTAATGTCTCTATTTTTTCTTGTTAGTATTTCTACATTTTTTTCATCAATTGCACTCTACAGTCAGTGGCAGTATTTGCCAGCTGCCATAAGAGCCAATTTATAAGAAACTAACTTTTTCCTCCTATATCTTTTATATTTGCGTGGTAAAAATAGTGAAAAAATTCATGGTAATTTCTAACACTATTATAAATATTATATTACGATTTTATAACATTATCTACATTTTGTCGAAACTACCGAACCTCCTTAATTTACTCTCTAAGTGCATAAATAATAATATATGCGATTTAACTCTTGACACTTGTGTTTTTCTTTTTGTTTTACAGCTCTCAAGGTTTACTTAAAAATCGAATTTCGAAAAGAATCTGAAAGAAGTACTCGAAAGATTGGAGAAGTCACTGATGGGAAGCAAAAACTAACTATTTACATTCTGGATTACGAAAGTAAAAATGATTTGACAAAAGGTGATTTTATTAAAATAAAAGGGCTATTGAAAGATAATGCGAAAGGAGTATATTTTGAGGTAGTGAACGATAATGATATAGAAAAATTGTCGGACAAAGGGATGTCACCTAAGGAATTATCTTTAGTTACCAAAACCACGAAAAGATTTTCTACTAATTTTGAACATACGGTAGAAAATACTACTAAGGTATTTGATTTATATTTTAAATGTAAGATTATATGTATAAATGTAAATCTAATTAATATTTAATTTTTTCCAGAAAGTGAAAAAGTCAGACTAATAGTTGACACATAATTAATAACAATTATATTCAAAGTTTGTAATTTAATAAAGTTATTGTAATTCATTTCTTCTAATGTAATAAGAATATCAATAGATGATTCTACTAATTATTTTTCTGCGTTGTAAATAATGAATAGAAATTTTAAAATTATTGTAAAATTTATCATTTTAATTTGAATAAAAACTAAAATTATTATAATGATTGTAAAAAAAGCTATATATATATTAATAAAATATATATTATGATTATAAAAAAAGTTATATATATATATATATAATTTAAATATATATATGTAACCACGTACATTCATGTACAATAAGGTATAATTCAATTATTGCGCGCAACGCGCGCATTACGAACACTAGTTTATTTCAAATTTTTGACGCCATTCTCGCAAGGGATCGATAGTTTAGAATATTTGTTTCTTACTTCAAATCAGTCGACTTAAAACTTGCTGTTTAGTTCATATATATAAATATATGTATTGTAAACTTAATACTCATAGCTATCATATGTTATTGTACGTGTGCGAGGGTAAAACACATAAATATATATATTTATATAATTTTCTCTTAAAATTTTAAAATAATTGTAATAATAAATAATTAAGTACCGGTATAGAATATCACATTATTAAATTATAATTCTACGTTTACACGTTTATTTTTACGTGTCAATTTTGAAGAATTTTTTTAATTTTGCCATATATGTACTTTTTGCATTATTTAAGAAAAAATTGTATAAAAGTAAAAAACTCTGTATCCGAGATAAAAAAGTAAGTATGTAATCGAATTTAATTTTATTTTTAATAAATTAATTAAAAATGTATCCTTACGATTCGTTATAAAAAGTTTATAAATTATTATATAAATAAAATACATAACCGTATACCTAATATATTCCTCTAGCCACGTATGAATAAATGTGTTAAACAAATAAAGCCGGTTGTAACAGATTATGAGTCACGTGTTTTATTGT
Source organism: Theocolax elegans (assembly GCA_026168455.1). Lineage (NCBI taxonomy): Eukaryota > Metazoa > Arthropoda > Insecta > Hymenoptera > Cerocephalidae > Theocolax > Theocolax elegans. Next base: position 96,283,348 of record CM047425.1, read on the forward strand.
CTTTTAAAAAACACTTGTAATAGTGTAATATAAAACTGTATAATGTCAACGTGAAATCGTGCATAAACCAGGTTCCTTTTTTCGTGCTATCTATTGTATCTCAAATTGTATGTTGCAAAAAAATAAGCGAAAGGTACAAACTGAAAAGACCCAATTCGTTACTTATTCATTTGAACATAAATGATACATGAATTATAAGTAATAGTAAGTATTACACAGTACTTATTAAGTATAGTTTACCGTGTATGATCGAAAAGCAACGTCGAAATTTTTAAGACAAACTTGTCCGTTTGGCGGAGCAGTCGTCGCCCCCGAATAGAATTGACCGCAGGCAGACAGACAGTTGTCACACACAACGATTTGGTGAACGCTTGATATTGCAAGTTTATAAGCTACACACGAGGTACAACCAAAATTCTCTGGTGAAAATCTAAAAGTGCACGATATGTCACCGTCCGTGCGCTGGTCGCACTTTACTTCCTGAACGTACATTCGAGAGGATGATGTGACTTGCGGTTTTATCCTTCGGAGGCTTTCACCATTCCAAGTAAGTAGGTGTCTTCGTGTGTGTAACGCGTCTTATCAGTTACGTCAATTGTCTTTTATACGATTATTATTTTTTTAATAATATATATTATAGTTCAACGTGGGTGTACTTTTTTCACTATTGTTAAGATTGTCTATTTGTTTCATTATGGGCCTACTTACCGTTTTTTAAATTTTCTGTGCAACATCCTTTTTGGAAATTTTACTACAAATGATCAAATCTGTGCTTAATCATTTTATCTATTCGTAAATAGTTGGTCTAAAAAATTATAAAATTACTATTGATAAGAACCAAAGGGGCTTTGATACTTTATTTTTGAACCTGCATAAACACACTTTGTATAATTAGCATGGAAACTACAAAAATATGGATATTAATATGATTAAGTTTACGCAAATTATACTAATCAACATCAAGTTATTCTTTCACATAGTAACAGATTGCAAATTAAAATTAATTAATTAACAGTCTAGAATTTATTTTATGTGTTTGATATAATTTACAAGTATGCTCTCTTTTGCTAATAAGTTTAGTTTTATATATTTAAATTTAATATCTACATTTTTTATTGAAAATTTAATTATGTACAAGGTTTAGTATTATTTATTTTTGTGTACTACTTTCAGAGGTTTATTATGGCAGATACAGTTATAACTATTGTTGAGGCAGAACCAGAATCAGAACCCACAAGAGTTAGCGTTACTCAAAGTACTCAACCTACTGGGATACTTATGACACATTCACATGTACCTCAAGCTTCCAATGGAGGGATATCCCTAGGCTTTAATTTCAATTCAATGGAAGATTCTAGGAGAATTATTGCAGACAATCTTTCTTCGACTATAGGAGAAATTAGTCCATTAATAAATTTATCCAGATCTGTAAGATTTGATAATTACTTATATTTTGTCTTAAAAATATAATATTTATTTTAAGTTCATTAATTGTTATATTTTTTAATTTTGTTATATTACCTTAGCGACCAGCTATTTCATTACAAGAATGGTTAAATCCAAATCACCAAAGACAAGTTCAAGCTCAAACTCCACCAGATGAACAATCTGAAAGTGTTGTCATAAATGTAGATGGTCTCTCAACAGCTGAAACAAATCAGTCAGCCAGTAATGACCATCAACATCACACTTTTGCAGATAATTTTGTTAGCATTGTCCGAGAAGCTGCTACTGGATCAAATCATAATAATAACAATAATAATTCAGAAACAAATCCTGCACAATCTCTTACTATAAGTGCCGAAGGACAAACGACTCATAAAAATTTAGAAAGTTATGTTACATTCCTTGCAATACTATTTACTAAATGTATGTATCTATTTTTTTTATTTTCTTAACATAATCATTTACATCTTAATTTAAAATGATTCTTTATTGCAGTTATATATGACAATGGAGCTGAAATTCTGAATTTTATTTTATTAGTAGCTACATTTATTCAAGCAAACAACGATTTAAAAAGAGAAATAATGAAGCAGCAGAATCGGAGTCTTGCAGCTCTACTGGGCATCCTATGTTACATTATAAGCTGTTTTCTGTTTATTATTTTTGTTTTTAAAGAGCCAATATTTTTTACTTCATACACTCCACCAGTTACTATTTCACAACTTCTATGGACTGTAGCAGTGACAGATTATATATTAAAACTGATCACAGTTTGCATAAAAGTTTTGTTAACCTGTTTACCAGTTAAAATACTTGCTTCTCAAAAGAGAGTACGTTGTTCTTTGTGAAACAAATACTACATATTAATAATGTTTAATACAATTTTTAATTTCGATATTAATATATTATTTTTGTAGGGAAAATATTATTTAATGATTGAAGCTGCATCACAGCTTTATCGATGTGGTGCACCAGTCACACCCTGGGTGCAATACATGTATCTGATTTACAATAGTCCAGATAAAGTACTAGGTATTGTACTTTTTATTATTTATGGCGTACATAAAGGAGGAGACATCATGTCTCATGCTAAATTCTTTTTTGAAGCCGCATGGAAAATGCTACAAAATGTGGTATGAAATATTTTTAATTTGGAATTATTATATTATACATAGTTATAATTATATATTCTTAAAAACTATTTACGTTATATTTTTCAGAGCTTAGGTGTATCTCCATCAAAGGAACAAATTGCAGCTGCAGGTGGTTCATGTGCCATATGTCATGAAGAGTTCTCAATGCCTGTTCGACTACACTGCAAACATATCTTTTGTGAGGGTTGTGTCACCACCTGGTTAGACAGAGAAAGATCTTGTCCTTTATGTAGGGCATCTATAACTGATGATCCTATTTACAGGGACGGTCATACGACACATTTCGTTCAACTGTATTAAAAAATTTGTGATGGTGTTGAGGTTCTAATTTCAGAATGTTCAAATTTAACTCTGAAAAAATGTATTTAAGTTGTTTTTATTTAACTTGAAATTGTATTAATTGTATCATTGAACTTTTTAAAATCTTTAATTTAAAATATGGACATAATGATTCAAGTTTCTAAGGCAATATTCATAAAAGATTGGATTCTAATGATATCTGTTATGAACAACGACTTTTTAGTTCAACAATGTGTAATGAAATATTTCTTCAAAAAATGAAACAAAACTATTCAGTATTTCAATTTATTGTAATAAGCAAAATGAAAAATAGTTTAAGATTTACAAATATTGTTTCTAATAATCATTAATTCCTTCACGATAAATTCCAATTGACGAAATATTTTAAATTATAAGAGACTGAATTTTCAATACTGAAGAAAGAACGATATGATTGTTAACAGTCATTTTAAAGAAACTTTAACATTTATAAGACTTATATGTCCATAAAAACATTTATAAGACTTTACTGATACACTGATTAGAATTTTATATATTTGCATATTCTGAAATTGGAAACTAATGATATACAATGATTTTTGTAAATGAACAGTGTGAGACTAGAAAATTTTAAGGGGTCCAATATTTAATTGCATTTTTTTACCAGTACAATAATTTTTATCTTCCATAAATGGATTTTGTTCGTAAATATATTGCGTACTACATTCGCGTAGCATTAGTATGTAAAGTTATAGAATAAAAATATTAGTTTCAAGTGAAAAATTGAAACATGTTGCTATAATACAGACTTTGTTTACAAAAATTATTGAATGAGTAGATTAATGAAATCTAATGAAAATATGTGCGTGATTTGTACGAGATTTTTTTTAATTTGTTGAGTGATCTCAATATTATGCAGTACATAAGAAACTTTCAATATTTAAGTAAATATTTTATTACATTATTAACATTAAGAAAGTACTTACTATTATTCGGCCAGTAAGTTATGGTTTTTTCAATTGTTTTTAAACTCAAAAGCTCTTTAAGAAACAAGTCTTGTATATTTGTACATAGCTAATATAAATGTATTTGTAAAAAAATTTGATTACTATTGTTAAAATGTTCTTACTTAAATTTAAGTTTATTTTTATTATTAATTATCCAATAATCTTATCGGAGAGAATAATTTTGTAAACTTAATGAATTAAATTAATGAATTTCATTTTTGTTTGGAAAATTATATAATTAATTATATTGTTAATTGAATTTGTAAAAACTAATTTTAGACGATAAAAAATAAATGTTTATTAAATTTTCATTATCCAGGGTATGTTTTTGAAATAAATTCATACCTATACAATAGTATTATTTTTACTCTATTCACGAACGAGAATTGAAGACTTAAAATTGTATCAATATGTGACAATAAACTGTGCAATTTAAGAAAAAAGTTAAATAGCAATCTATACATTTATGGTATTGATACTTTCACTTTTTTCTTAATTGTGACTGAAAGTATTCTCCATCACTTCTGGTTGCTTGACTATTAATTTGTTTGTGACGGTCTCGGCTCACTATTTCTTCTATCACTTCACCATCACCCTTGATTAATCTGCAACAAATACAAAAATTAGTTCAATACAATTTTTATTGGTAATCATATTAAATAGTTCAATAAAATTATATTTAATATATTTTGTTTAACATTATTACATTTAGTATTAATAAATGAAATGTATGTAACTATAATTTTTACTTAAGAAAATAAAGTTTATGTGATTAAAGACAAAGAATATTTCAACAAAATTGTTTAATAATACTTTTTCTTATCTATGAACGTTTTCTTACCTATGCCTGCCTGATTCTGAATCGTAAACTCGTCGAACTACATTTTGCCGCTTTTCCCATTCTTTTTTAGACATGGGAACCATTGCTTTTGCTCTCATTGACTGCTCTACCGAAATGTCATTCAGTAATCGATCTTGTTCAACTTCTGGTTTATCAGATGGTTTTTTGTCTTCATTCACAGAATTTTTAGCCTTTTTGGTGAGCTTTTTCTTTAACTTCTTTTTCTTCTTCTTCTTGCGCTTTTTTTCTTTCTTCTTTAATTTTTTTGCTAACTTTTTTTTCTTTTTCTTCTTCTTTTCATCATCAGAACTACTACTACTGCTACTGCTCGAGTCTTCACTAGAATCATTGGAATCACTTGATTCACTATCTGAGCTTGAAGATGCGGAAGAAGAAGATGATGATGATGATGAATGAGATCTTTTCTTTCGTTTCTTCTTTTCTGGAACAGACTTTTCTACTTCTATCTCAGAAACATCTACTCTTTCTTCCTCAACTGGTTTTGGCTCTGGAGACACATCTGTAGATGTTTTATCAGTTCTAGGTCGATCTTCAAAACTTCTAGATTCCCGTGGATTTCTCACTTCCTTACTTCTTCCAGAGTCAAAACTTTTTATTTGGCTACGGTTCTGTACATGTCTATCATTGGAGGGAGTGTGCTTCCAGTATCGTTCTCCTGTATTAGATCTATTTCCAGAATTCCCAAATCTATCTGGCTGCCTGCGATCAAAATTTCCCTGATTATTTCTATTCCAATTAGTCCCGTGATTTCTTTGATTCTGAAACCTCCTGTCATCATTATTTTGGTTCCAGTTTCTGTTGTTCCTATTTCTGTCACCAAACCCTCTCTGATTGAATTGATTATCTCTTCGTTGAGGAAAATTTCTGCCATTTCTGTTGTCAAATCTGTTGTTAAACCTTTGATTATCAAAGTTTCTATTCTGTTGAAATCTGCCTTGATTCCTTTGCTGAAACTGTCTATCATCGGGTCTATTCCTTCGGAAATTATTATCTCCATTTTGAAAATTTCTTCGTCTGCCGTCTCTGTCAAAACCACTATTTTGGCCAGGTTTTCCTAGTCTACCAGATTTTCTAATATTGGAAAAAGAGCTTTTGCCTTTATCAAACGTATTTCTACGTTTTACAGATCCATCCGAGTCTCTGCTTCTGCTAGACTGAGAATTGGATTCTTGTGAATGTTGTTTCCTTTTACGGGACCTACTGTCCGAAGAATCATCTGCCCTTGAAATATGACTTGATTTTGAATTCATGTTTGATGAGAATATAACTAGTCAAAAACTCTTATCTGTAAATAAACAAAAAAGTATCAATAACACAATTACAAAGCTGACTAATTATTTTTTAATTCGTCTTTCATAAACAATATTTAACAATGAATAAGTATGCAATTCTTCTACGCACAACATATAGTTATAAACTGTTACTCAATGAAAACTGTTTTACTAATAGTATAATAAAAAAGAATGTAATCAGATTGGGTTTGTACAACATTTTTTAATTGTTTGGTAAACATTGTGGCTATTGAAAAATGTCATTGATATTGACATAAAATGCAACAAATTATAATTGAGTTATAAACAATTGTTTTGAAAATATATTCTAAATTGAAAATTTCGAACAATTTGAATGAAAAAACGTATGCATCATTTTGATTAGAACGCAGAGAAAACCTATGAATTACCTACCTTAAAAACATAACCCCAAATGCAAAGATTTAAAATAGTAGGGGACAAGCAAGTCATCTTTTATAACAACAGGCCAATATTTAAGTTTATGCCATTTAAAACGATGTTATAAAACGTAAAACACCGACAAATAGGCTTCTAATAGCCTACAGATATCACCGACTCAACGAAATACGTTCATCGATATTGTCGAAGCCTCTCCAGTGAAGACGCAACACACACCTACACACGTACTCCCGAACTACTCATATACAGCCAGAAAACGGAAATTTGACAAGCGATATACGGCTCGTTTTTCTGGTACTAAGATGAACTTCCGTTTGAAAAATGTCGTGTGACTTCAAAGTTTCTGGTTAGATTTTTCGCGATTCACTTGAAACAATTTCAATACCACGAAAAATGTACTAATGCTTACGTACGAAAGTGTTAAACGATTTATTTAGACGAGTTGCTAGAGAGAAAAAAGTACACGTAGTACGTACGTAGATCGAATAAAACTCATATATATACATACAATAGAATACAATATCACGGGGTATACCGTATCCTGTACGTGTTATACGCATATATATGTATATATATCTATATAAATATACATACGTATACTGCAGCTTGCAATAATTTTATATATACATATATATAGGTATAGGTGGTGTACACATATATGTTGAGGGTTGTACAACACAAGTTTAGTGCGCGGCAGTATTGTGCGCAACGGAATTAATTCCGCGTTACCAACTTTCAACAAAATTCAAATGCTCATTATTCATTTCCCCATACGTATATTTTAATAATTTAAATTATATATTTTAAGTCTCCGATTTAAAGTATTTATATACTTATAAATTATTTGTATGATTGCATTTGTGATAAAAAAGATTATGTGTATATACATATATACGTCTTAAAGATTTTATTGACTTGTTAATTTGTTTTTGTTACTTTAACTTATTTGCATTCAACTGATTTAATTCGATAATTACATTTTATTTCCTAAATAAAATTTTTTAATCTAGTATATAACAATGTTTCTTTTAATAATTTTTATACTAGATAAGCTGATCAAAACGTTACATAATATTACACTGCTCATATAATCATACTGATATAAAAATTTGAAACAACTTATGGCTAATGTTCGAATAAAACTATTTTAAAAGTTGTTTCTCTTTTAAAAAAATATATCTATTTAACGATTTATCGATCTGTTAAAATCAATAACTAAGTAATATTTATTTAATTGTCTTTCCGTTATGATTATCGCTGCTCCCATCACAATTATTATTAATCTTAACAATTATAACATTAAAAGAGAAATAATTAATTTGTTTATGCGAATTTTGTACTTTGCTCTATAATTTATGAATATAACAAAAAAATTAAATGAAAGTATTAAAACAATGATTATTCAAATAATTAATTTAAAATTTACTTATAAATTATTAATTTGTTTAAGTATCATCTTTGCTTTTTCAAAGATAAATCTCCTTATAATTTGGCATATCCGTCATACATTAATATATATAACACAAATTAATTATTTTCAATATAATAATAAATAAAATAATTTAAACATATATATCATTTACAAAAATGTATATGATTTATTACTTAATAATTTATTTATTAATAATCTTTTAGACTGCTTTATATCGGGAACTCGAATGAAATAAAAAAAGTGTGAGTTGAATGATCTGAACAAAGTAATTTCTTCTTTCTTTTTAATCAAACAAAAGTTACCAAAGAATGATAATTAGGTGAAAGGTCATACAAATTACGAAATTATTCCGCGCATCTTATTTTCCTATACTATATACTTTTTATTCAAAATATCTTCTCTAGCGAGCAAAGTACAGTGTTGATAAAATTGTATCGCGAATTAAATTTTTAAGAATAAACACGAGAAACTATTAAAAATAAATATAAACACGAGTTATTCCTATATATAAAATAAATATTATTAATTATTGTTAATAATAAATAATTATATCCTAGCTTTTGGGATTTGTTTTACTTATAACATATATTAAGTATTATTAAAAAAAATAAGTTTGCCAAAACTTGACTGCATAATTTTATATATTACGCAAACATATTTCGTAATTTTCTATATTTGTTTTTAACTGATAAGAATTTCGGCAAAACGTTGTTTTGCTTTTACGTAAGTATAAATAAGGTGATCATCATCAAAATGATAAAAAAAACTGGAGGCGTAATTCGCGAGTCCCGCCTTAAATCGTGACCTATCTAATTAGCTCTTATAAATAAAATTAGTATGCATAATACAAAGTATTTTGCATCTTATTTGCTGACTAAATATATATACATATACATCCAGCTGATCACTAGTGGATTGTTAAAACCGAAAATAAAATTCCATTGTATTATGATGGGTGTTTTGACAGCTACGTGTTATCTATAATATATAATAGCTATTTAAAACGAGATAGTAAATATCATATAATAATAGGTGCTCATCACGTTGTTATCAATTTTAAAAATTCCTTTTATTATTAATTAGTCACAGCTTTTTTAAAATTCAATAATTGTATGTACATAATACAATGGATCATATAATTAAACATTGTTTTATCGATTATTATATTGACTTAATATAACCGGCATTATGGACGTCGGGCTTAGTTTATACTATATAGTATATAAATAAAAATCAGTTTGAGTAAATTTAATGTTACAAATATAACTTTGACTGCTTGTCTCACATATAATTAGAATAAAGAAGCGCGTCGAAAAAAAGAATCGTCAGTTACAGTTTTATACATAAGTATATATGTATATATTTTGAGGAGCACGAGGTGAGCAGCCGCTCGCAAATTGTGATCTTGATTTCGAAATGCAATTGATGCACTTGGCGGTCAAGTTTGATGCAGTTTATATATACTTAACTTTATTTATTTAAAGCTGATGATTATTTAGGTTCTTTCATTCTCTCTATTTTTCTCATTAAGTTAATAAAACAAAAATTTATAATAATGATACTTACTCATACATAGGATTATAAAAAAAAATTTTTTTAAAAACGATTTGTTATTACAGTGAGAAGTTATAAAATTAATGACTGTTTTATATTATAGGAAAATTAAGTATTACTATATGAGTATATCTGCTAATTTTTTCTAAATAATAATGTATTAATGGAACCTTTGTATCCGTGTAGTCATTTTTTAATTAAATTTTTTATATTTTTATATGTATAGCGGATAGTAATAATATGAAATAAAACTTTGTTCATTACTCAAATTCAAGTAAATAATAATTATTAATTCAGTACCCTCATTACTTTGGTAATTAAATAATGTCGTTGTATTGTAGGAAGCTACAGCTGATAAAAAAAATAAATAATTATTGATAACAAATCAAACAATAGCCACGTTGACCCTGCGCCAATTGGTCAAATCTGTTTTTGAAACATTTCCTATTAATTTGGGTGTGTCTCGTTACTTTTATCCACGAGTTCCAGTGACGAAAAATATCCCGCGGGTAAAAGAGGTGCGTGCGTGTGCGTTTGTGTCCGTGTCTGTGTGAGTGTGGAGGCCCACCCACGCTTTTGAAGGTGCCCTTGGCTGACCTTCAAGTTTAGCGATAAGCTAGAGAAGCAACGTTTCCCTTGTAACTCGCGAATCCATTGGTTTGCGTCTTACCAATCCGCCAACCTCAGCTTTCGCGTATTGCGACCGTAATTTTTTGGTATTTCATTAAAGTTTGTATCGCAGTACTTGGCGATCGTAACATAAAATAGTAAAAAGTGTTATAAAGATTCGATTAATGGGGTAATTAAGTATAGAATAAACGAATGACTTATTAAAATACCGCGGTATCGCGAGTAACGTGACTGTCACCACTACTCTCGCTCCCATCGTGTTGAGAACAGCGAGTTGAGTTCGTACGTGCGCGAAGAAGGCCGCTCAGTCGCTCGTTCGCAGTCAGATCGAATCGACGCTCCTTCTGTCGAGTGACATCGAGATCTCCCCCCCCCTTCCGTTGTAACTAAAATACGTAAGTCTGCTAGTTCGTATAACTTTTAGTTTACGTATCTAATGCTTTTTTTTTCTAAATAACTCGCGAAATATTTCGGTGAGCTCAGACATTTAACATCTTGACAATACTGACCTTGATTGACATTTCACGTACGTGCGGATCGATAAGCTCTATCGATGTACTTTTCGTTCACACGGGGAAGTCACAGATGAGCAAGGTCAAGGGGGTCGCCGCAAAACTGGAGAGTCGGCTGCTCTCTTTCGAGCCTGTATTACGTAATCCGCGGTGTTTTCGCGCAATTTCGCCGATTACGCGCGTGTGAATGGAAATTTTACTATGATCATAGGTGTATCAATGAGTTTTTATTTATACTTCAATCATGATTTTTTTTTTAAATCATAGAGATTCTAATTTTACACTGATGTAATAGTTAATGTTTACTACGTATAGGTATACGTGATTGCGTCTGAAGTTTGAATTAGTTTTTGAAAAAAATTATACCTATATGTATTTGATTAAATTTGAGTGAAACGAGGAAGTACTTATGACGTATAGGTGACGAATGGATGAATTATTTACGTTAAGTGAAAGTGGTTATACAGTTAACTTTCAAAACGACTATGTAAATGTTTTTTTTCTTCTTTCCGTTGAGTTAATCTTAAGTTAAAATATAACAAATGTTTATTTCGCGCAAACGTGATAAAATTGCGTTAAATTCTTTTGAAAAGTTGCATTTAACCTTGAATAATAATTTTAACACTTTTTACCTTTTTTAAACAAATATCTACTTAAAAACTTTAACAATTATTTATAATTTAAGTCCACATTATTGTTTAATAAATCCTGCATAAGTTTTCCTAAGTCAATCTATACACATTTACGTGCACAAAAATTTATCTTAACAATAGGTTGATATAAATGATTGATTTTGAAAAACTCCACTACTTATTATTAGGTATATTTTCAATTGAAAGTATATTTAAAAAATCTTCATTGTATTTAATATACGTGTAGCAAGAGAAACAGATTCCTTCAGTCTATGCAAAAATAAAATTTTGATAACTCAAATTTTTCCAGACCACCCACCGAACAAAAATAACGGCGTTACATATTTATGTAAAAAATGCATAAACAAGCTCGATAGTGTATTTACTTATATACGTAATATTATAGACGAACGCGTGAGTAGGGTCAATATCATTCTTATCAAGAGCTTCGAACGAATCTCGTAATGTTTTTTTCTTTTTGAGTACGCAGACACAATAAACGATCTATTTCTTGTCTACTTAGCTAATTTATCGTGAATTTTTACGTTTCTCGGCTAAGTACATTTCTTTTTGCGCATTTCCGGAGCAGTTTCAGCTCTATTGAGACATGGTTTACAACCAATTCCGAGGGACCGATTATCTATGAGTTATCTGATCATTACGGTAGTTTACGAGCTGTTATTTAAATTTATAGTTATATTTTTTAGTATGAGTTTTCGTTAAATTTGATTGATTTTCACATCATTATTACTTGAAAATTGTTATCTAAATTATATTATACCTGTTCAATTAAATATTAAATAAATTATATGTAGGCAATCAAAAATTAGACTTTTTTATACGGTCTGATTATGTTTTACGGGAGTCACTGATAATTCAGTTGAAATCTTACTAATTTATCGATTAGCATCCTTCGCCTTCTTTTGACAACATTTATTATTTTGTATTTGTAATATTATGGAAAAAGTCGAATGATTTTATAATTAGTAGATAACGTAATGTCACGATAAAATTAATCTGTGGTAATCGAATTGTAAAAGAAGTTAGAAAATACAATTGTAAAAAATGTAGTAATTTATTCATCATACATAAAACAATAATCTATTTCAAAAGAAAATTAGTTTTTGCAATAATGTCATTGTGATTCGTATCTTTACGAATTTCACTGTGTGATAATGTATAATATTTTTTAACGAATCGAATGTTTTGATGACGCGACAACAGCAGCATCCGTTTACTTCGGAATTTCGTCGGATAACGCGATTGACAGACACCTGGCGAATGACCAGTACATACTCGATTTATCTCTGTATCTCTCTCTCTTATTCTTTCTGTACCTTGTCGCATTTGCGATTGCTCACTCGTTCGAATGTCATGGGCGACATTTTTTCGTACTTCTTTAATAGGTACATATACCTATGTTTCTATTTCTATTTTTGGAGCGGTGTTCGATTTTCGAATGATTTAGTGTTATTATTATCACGTACATTTACACAATAATATTATTATAAAATTAATTAAAGCAATCGTTAATTACAATTAATGAATGTAATATATTATTTTCGAACTTATTAAAATTTAAATTTGCTCGAAGACTTATCTTAAAACAGGTTTATAACCAAAAAATTATATTACTAATTCAAAAGTATTATTATAATATACGATTATATACTTACTATTTGTAGAATTCTTAAAATTTCATCATCTCACATCAGGACGAAACATTGTAAGAATGTGTAGTAACGTTACGCGCACGCGTCCCATCGATCCTGAAAGCAGCTGAACAGGTGATGGAGGGTAAAAGAGAAATTCGTTATACGACCTTGAAAGGGTAGAAAATGCGTGAATATATATGATAAATAAAATATTATTTTAATTGGAAAAAAAATTAATAGATAAATGTTAATATCGTTTAAGTGATAGTTGTCTTCTTCAAGCGTGTAATAATTAAACGGAAATAGACAAAACATTTCGTGTAAATATTTTTAAATTTGAATAATATAAGTTGTATATTGACTATGCCTATAGTTGTACGAGATTTTTTAATCTGACGAAATCGGCCATTGACTTTAGACCGTGTGAATTAATAACTACGTTGATTGCGTAAGGGAGAACACGTCATTCCGAAAAACAAAATTTAAGATACAATCACTTTTTTTCATCACCTCAACTTCTCGATGAATTGCATATGTTAAACGTAAAAATGTAATTATTAATTAAAATTATGGTTTCGCTAAAGCCTTTACTAATCGGGTTGTACTTTGCGTATTCAAAATTCATTGTTCTTTAACAATGATTCAATGAATATTTACTCTAAAACTGTTAGATGATAAATCATAATTTTTTTATTGAGTTTGCAAAAGAGCGGAAAGTTTATAAAACAAATGATTTTTCAGAATCATGCCCGCTGACAGTTACTTAAAAGCCGACCCGGAGTTGAAGAAGGAGCTCTCTGAAATCGCTCAAGCGATCGTAGCACCGGGCAAGGGTATCCTCGCAGCTGATGAATCCACTGCAACTATTGGCAAGCGACTCCAAAGCATCAATGTTGAAAACAACGAAGAGAACCGCAAAGCTTACAGACAACTTCTCTTCACCACAAACAAGGTAAATTATAGATTTTCTTATTTAGTTACATTATATTTCGTAAATAGAATATAGAATTATAATTACAAAAATTTACACCTTTTTGACAACAAATTATGTTATAAATATTGAATTTAAAATTTGAAAAAGTTGTAGTTTAAAAGTTATACACTACCGCTCACATAAATTTGGCCACCCCATCAAAAATCTGTCAAACTTTGAAGTTTTGTACCTCTATAAGGAATCAACCGCTTAATTCGTTAACTTAACCGTTAAATTCGTATTCGTTGAGTAAAAACGCATAATTTTTGCTCTTATGATTTTTTTAGTTTGACTCATAGTTTTTGAGTTATGAGCAGTTGAAAAAAATGTGATTTTTTTTACATAAAATTAAAAAATTCCCTAAAAAATAAATGAACAGAAATTCTGCATAGCGCATTTTGAAGAGGAGTACCATAGCTTTAACCTCCATTTTGTTTTTTTTTAATCAGATTATTTTTAACAAAGTTATGCCAATTTGAAAATGGGCAAAAAAATTGAAAAATTTTTTTTTTCATTTGTTTATAAAAAATTAATTAAACATTATTTTTTAAAATATTTTCATCATATACTGAAGGGCTTGATTCCTTATAGAGGTACAAAACTTCAAAGTTTGACAGATTTTTGATGGGGTGGCCAAATTTATGTGAGCGGCAGTGTATATACATTTTGTAAAAGTCTGAACAAATTCAGATATATTGTTAAAGGCATGTACAAGATTACCGGATGGAATTTAAAATTTTTTCTTAAATTGTTTTTTTTATTTATAAAAAATTAAAGTTATACCAAATGAAGTTTATTGATTTGTTATTATTTTTCTCTTTTTACAACGTTACTTTGCTTTAAATATTTTCAATATTTTTCATTTAAAATAAATTAATTGTAATATCTCGAATTACGTAAGAACAATGTGTAATTTTCTCTTGGAACTAACAAAATACTATGTAAACAGTTCAGTAACATAATATCGCGATTATGAATCATTAGATAACAATTAAGAAATTATTGCAATATTAATTAACTTTTAATTTAATTTAATTTAATAAATATCAAATTGTACAGATGTTAAAAATTCTATAAATTTGATGTATATCATTTTTTTGTTATATCTTATATATTACGGAAACGAAAAGAATAATTATTTTTATCTAATTTACGAAAGCGAATAAGTTTCTCATCAAACTAATGAAACAGAATATGTGTATTTTAAGCCCACTTTTTTATAAGTTAAACACTAAATAAACACTAATATTCATAAAATAAATTTCAGGACGTGATCGGTAACCATGTTTCCGGTGTAATTCTGTTCCACGAGACCCTTTACCAGAAAGCCGACGATGGTACTCCATTCGTACAACTCCTGAAGGAACGTAACATTATTCCAGGTATCAAAGTAGACAAAGGTGTTGTACCTCTTTTTGGTACTGACGACGAGTGCACTACCCAGGGTCTGGATGACCTCCAAGCACGTTGCATCCAATACAAAAAAGACGGATGTCATTTCGCCAAATGGCGTTGCGTCCTTAAGATCAAGAAGGACTGCCCAAGCAAACTTGCTATTCTCGAGAATGCTAACGTCCTGGCCCGATATGCCTCTATTTGCCAGAGTGCAAGGATAGTGCCGATCGTTGAACCTGAAATCTTACCCGATGGTGATCATGATCTCCAGAGATGTCAACAAGTCACCGAGGAAGTTCTCGCAGCTGTCTACAAGGTGGATTCTTTTGTTCAGAATTTTCATTTTTTTAATTGTCAAACAAACACTTTTCCCAAACAGTATTCAGAAAATAATGTTCTCGAAATTTGTATAATCTTGCATAAATCCTATAATTTTTTCTACAAATTCCACTAAATTTATTAAAAATCTTATTTAAAATCCAATTTTGAAGTAACTGACATATTTTAAAATATTTTTATTTTAACGAAAATTACACAATATTTGCCTATATGCTAAGTATTAATACAATATGTTTACAGGCTTTGGCTGACCACCATGTCTATCTTGAGGGTACTCTCTTGAAACCTAACATGGTCACTCCAGGACAAAGTTGCCCGAAGAAGGCCACACCCCAGGAGATTGCTGCGGCGACTGTCACAGCTCTCTCTCGTACCGTACCGCCTGCGGTACCCGGAATCACTTTCCTCAGTGGTGGTCAGTCCGAGGAAGAAGCATCCGTAAATCTCGATGCCATCAACAAGTTCCCAGGAAAGAAACCCTGGGCCCTTACCTTCAGTTACGGCAGAGCTCTCCAAGCTTCCGTACTCCAAGCCTGGGGTGGTAAGAAGGAACAAATTGGTGCTGCTCAGGATGAACTTATTAAGAGAGCAAAGGTATGTATTTTTAATATTTTTTTTGCTAACTGCTCTGTAATTAGTTTTAACTTTAAAGCTTTATAGTTGTGTGCATTTTCTTCCTTTTTTGTTGTTTGACCACTGTAGTTATTAACTTCTGAGTTCTGACTATTGCTAGAAATAAGTATCAAGTATTTTTCTTATCATATAACTAATTGAATAACTTTAAGTGTTATTTATTGATAAAGTTAAAAATCATATAATTGTTTAATTTTTCTATGGCTAGAACTTCTTGCACTTTCTTTAACCTTCAGATCTTCTCTAAAATTTTAATATTGCTATAGATTAGTTTCTGTGTTTACTAATACTTTATGTTATCAATTCTTTTATATTTTTGTTTACTAATAAATATCAATATATTCATAGAAATTTTTTAAACTGTAATGTTTTTGCAGATGATGAATTGCTCAACTTTAGCACACTTTACTTTTTAGGCTGTATCTTATATATATTTTAGTAGTTTAGTTGCATGCATTTGTTCTTGTTTGCTTCTCTAGGCCAATGGCGCAGCCTGTCAAGGCAAATACGTAGCTGGTAGTATCAGCAGTTTGGCTGGCTCAACTTCTCTCCACGTCAAAGCGCATGCCTATTAAATAAGAAAAGCCTTTATATTTTATTTTCTTGTTGTTGTACTGTTTGATCCTTTATTTTTAATTTAGTAAGTATTTTATGTTTTATTGTTATTTTTATATGTATAAGTAATTAATCATGTTTTACTAATACTTCGTAAAATAAAAAATATTAATTATATTTTGCAACATATATGAACTAAAATAATCATATTACTCTTTCTATCTTAAGTTTAACATGTTATTTAAAATAATATATATAAATGATATAATGAATAAAATAATATTTATTCTATAGGCGAATAGCGAATCGGCTCTTGGAAAATATGCAGGTGGTGTCAGTGGCGCCGCTGGTGATGCAGCCCTCTTTGTCGCTAATCACGCTTATTAAATGTAAAAAAGTTTAAGTTGAAAAATTATTACCTAAAGAAATTGTATTTTACTAAATTAAAATAAGAAGATGAATGCAATGAGAGATAAACGCAGTTAACCACATGATAGATTCTGTGGCATTGTATCAAACCAAATGAACAATGTACAATAGCACAAGCAGGTGGGAGAAAAGTCACCAAAAAACATTGTTACCCAGTTTATTTTATTACACCTTAAGCGGATCGTTTTTATCTATGAAAGTGGAGAGTGTTATGCTTGTTATCTATTTTTTTTCTTAAATAATAAATATTATAAGAGGAACGTCCATTATTTTATTAATTTTCTTGACCTGCTATATACGAATCACGTTATAAACGTTTTTAATATCAGTCTATACATATTGTAAGAATCGTCGAATGTCGGTGCTGTTTGTTTACTAAAATACACGAGTATGATTTCCCTCGCACTTATATTTAGTATAGTAAGAATACACTGTTCAAGAAATACAAGATGCGATGGGTATCAATTACTATTATAAATTATTAAAAATTGTATATTCAATATATAATATTTTTCAGAAATTTTTAATTAATTATTTTAAAAATTGAATGTAAAATCGTACAAAATTGTCTATACCTGTCATAATTTATGAATTTATGAATATGACGATAGTATTTGTCAAATGAAAGATCTATAAATGTTATAATAGTCGAAAATTAATATTTCGTATTAGATTGACTTATAAAAATGATTAAAATGTTAATGTAGTTTTGAAAATCATTAATTATACAAATTTTGAATTATTAATGAAGTTTCAGAAGTATATTTTATTTCCAAATAATATTAATCGTCAAATAAACTGTGAATAATACATATATTTCTCTTGTATTTATGTTTTTAACGATATTCCTAATAAATTATCTAATGTTATAAAAGAATACATAGTATTAATTATATGATTTAGCAGATTTCAAAGTTCTGCAAAAATAAAATTTTTGCTTTTAAAACAATGTCCTTATATGTAAATAAACTTCATTTAATTAATAAATAATATTGTCTAATAATTATATAATGCATGCACCTTTTCCAAAAAGAATTTACAGTTTATATTTATTTTCTATTATCTTATTAATTTAAAAAATATATTGACTGTTTTATTATTTGTAAATTCTTCTTAATTTATAAATTTAAAACTGAAGCCCTTGGCGCTTTATATCAAACAGCTGATAATGGAGCAGCCATGTTGGAAATCTCCATTCAAAATAAATAGATGTTTACACCGACCCTACCCCAGCCCGACGACCCTTCGAAATATAATAAAAAAAAAATGCTAATCGACGTATTTTTAATTGTACTTTTCAACAAAAAAAAATTTTCAATTGTACCCCCGTAGTTTTTTAGAAAAAAAATCCTAAAGTACTAGAATATTAATCCGCCAATAGCTCCTTTTAAAGTGGTTTTAACGTTAAAGGAAAGGTGCAGAAAAATTGTACCTTTTTTATACTTAATTGTACCACCGTTACTTTTGCGAAATAATATAATACAATAAATAAAAATCAAAAAAATTGTACTGACATAATGCAAATATATTTCCAGTCACCGCGCATGCGCGGTCACCGGAAATACGAGAAACGCATGCTTATGGCGCGTTATTTAAAAGTCATGAATAGATCAAAAAATGCTCGAAAGATGTTATAAAAAAATAGTCAACGATGTATATTCATTTATCTTTCATAAACTTTACAGAAAATTCAATTGTACCACCTGAGGTTTTGAGAAAAAAAAAGTTATTGTCAGGTTACAGGTGGAACGTTGAAAGCAGCGTGTACAACAGCTGTTTAACAATTAACAGACATATTAAATATTCTTTTTACTTTGTTCTTAATTGTACCATCATTAGTTTGTTGGTTTACACATTAAATTTGAGCAAAAATAATTAAATAATTACCAGCGGGCTATGAAGGCAGGCGTCTTAAAATCGCGAAAAATGCAAGTAACAACAAAGTGTTTTATTATTTATGAGGCTTATGTGGGTATTTGACAGTTATGTAGACAGTCGTCTATAACTCGTTTTGGGTTGAAAAATTGAGAAGTAAGTACGGCCCCGTCTTAGTCAATAACCTGAGGGATAGTTTATTTTTAAAAACATAAAGCAAATCAACAATAAAAATATGGTCCACCCTATCTATGCATACATACATATAATTTTAAATTTCGGGGTTTATGACGCCCATGACAGAGAAGGAAGATACGTACTTTAGTACGATAAAAAGAGACAGAAAAGATTATGGAGCAGCCATGTTGGAAATCTCCATTCAAATAAATAGATGTTTACACCGACCCTACCCCAGCCCGACGACCCTTCGAAATATAATAAAAAAAAAATGCTAATCGACGTATTTTTAATTGTACTTTTCAACAAAAAAAAATTTTCAATTGTACCCCCGTAGTTTTTTAGAAAAAAAATCCTAAAGTACTAGAATATTAATCCGCCAATAGCTCCTTTTAAAGTGGTTTTAACGTTAAAGGAAAGGTGCAGAAAAATTGTACCTTTTTTATACTTAATTGTACCACCGTTACTTTTGCGAAATAATATAATACAATAAATAAAAAATCAAAAAAATTGTACTGACATAATGCAAATATATTTCCAGTCACCGCGCATGCGCGGTCACCGGAAATACGAGAAACGCATGCTTATGGCGCGTTATTTAAAAGTCATGAATAGATCAAAAAATGCTCGAAAGATGTTATAAAAAATAGTCAACGATGTATATTCATTTATCTTTCATAGACTTTACAGAAAATTCAATTGTACCACCTGAGGTTTTGAGAAAAAAAAAGTTATTGTCAGGTTACAGGTGGAAACGTTGAAAGCAGCGTGCACAACAGCTGTTTAACAATTAACAGACGTATTAAATATTCTTTTTCATTTGTTCTTAATTGTACCATCATTAGTTTGTTGGTTTACACATTAAATTTGAGCAAAAATAATTAAATAATTACCAGCGGGCCTATGAAGGCAGGCGTCTTAAAATCGCGAAAAAAGCAAGTAACAACAAAAGTGTTTATTATTTATGAGGCTTATGTGGGTATTTGACAGTTATGTAGACAGTCGTCTATAACTCGTTTTGGGTTGAAAAATTGAGAAGTAAGTACGGCCCCGTCTTAGTCAATAACCTGAGGGATAGTTTATTTTTAAAAACATAAAGCAAATCAACAATAAAAATATGGTCCACCCTATCTATGCATACATACATATAATTTTAAATTTCGGGGTTTATGACGCCCATGACAGAGAAGGAAGATACGTACTTTAGTACGATAAAAAGAGACAGAAAAGATTATGGAGCCCCGGCTCCATAAACCTGCCATATTAACAATGAGTGGGAAAGAGATAGGGTTATTGGAATTTAACATACGAGGCTCCATAACCCCCTATATCCAAATGTATATATATATATATATATATATAATTATATGGAAAGGTATTTATCTGAACTCTTTATTATTGATTTGCTTTATGTTTTTAAAACATAAACTATCCCTCAGGTTATTGACTAAGACGGGGCCGTACTTATTCTCAATTTTTCAACCCGAAAGAGTTATAGACGACTGTCTATATATAAGTCTCAAATACCACACATAACCCTCATAACTAATAACCACCTTTTGACTTTTTTTATGAAAAAACTATAAAAGCCTTATAATAATGCATCTTCTTTAGGATTATAAGCCAAAAAACGGGGTTACAAGGTCAAAATAACCGAGCGTTAACTGCTTTTTTCGCGTTTTTAAAACGCTGAGTTCATAGGCCGTCACAACCGCACATGCGCATAGTGCGCCCCGTTCGTTCAGACTAATTATTTACTATTGTTCTAATTGATCCCATTAATAAATACAAAGTTTGACGATTGTACTATTACGTACAGATAATGTACATTTTTTTATTTACTCCATAGTAGTAGAGTTAAATATCAATGATTTGGAGGGTACAATTACTTTTTCCACAATTCTGGTAATTAATAATAATAATGCGACGATGGATATTTTATCAATGCCTGCCATGCATTTTTCCCTTTTTTAAACGATTTTAAAATCTCGCGCGGTGAAAAATCTCGTGTGCATGGCGAATCTCGCACTTCCGTTGGCCGCGCATGCGCAGTAGCTGAAAACGGACTGTCAATCAGACGATATTGCTTTTTAATATTTTTGCGTTATACCGTTATTTTTTCGGAAAAGTGAGGGTGGTACAATTAAGTACGAAAAAGGTACAATTTTTTTACACCCTAATTAGGACGAAGGAACGATTGTACGGTGAGGTATCGGTGTTTTAATATTGCAATACTTTGTCATTTTTTTTCCTCAAAAACGGTGGGGGTACAATTAAAATTTCTTGTTTTTTTAGAAAGTACAATTAAAAATACATCGGATAGCATTTTTTTTTTATAAAATTCCGTAGGTCGGCGGGCTGGGGTAAGGCCGGTGATGTTTACGACTTTACGTTATGGCAAGCGAACCGCAAGTAGTGGAGCATTTTTTTGGAGTTTATTTATTGTATTGTAAAAATCCAAAATACAAAGGTAGAACTTACATCGGTTACACAGTCGACCCGAAGCGAAGAATTAAACAACATAATGCAGGGAAAAATTTTGGAGGTGCTTGGAAAACGAGTAATCGCGGCCCATGGTATATAACCTATAAATTTTTGTTTACAAATACGTAATATTAAATTGGTTCTTATATATAATGATAATGTATTATAAAAATTTTTAACTAATAAAGGAAAGTAATATTTTTAATTAGTCTCGAATGACTTATTGTATTTGGAGAATAAAATACAAGTATTTGTTATTTTTAGTTTAAAACTGTTTTTTTTTATATATTTTAGGGAAATGGTTCTTATTGTCCATGGATTTCCTAATGCAACATCTGCTTTACGGGTAACTACTAAAAAATAGTTGAAACTAAAAAATTTTTTCTTTATATATATTCTATACTGGAAAAATTATAGTAATTCAATAATAATAGAAAACTGTATCTTTAATTTGATATAGTATAGATAAATTATGTAAAACATTTCATTTTCATAATATAAATATATTATAATTGAATAATCTGCTTCATAGAAATTTAACTTACTACTTCACAAAAATAGATATAAATGATATAATTAATAAAATAATATTTATTCTATAGGCGAATAGCGAATCGGCTCTTGGAAAATATGCAGGTGGTGTCAGTGGCGCCGCTGGTGATGCAGCCCTCTTTGTCGCTAATCACGCTTATTAAATGTAAAAAAGTTTAAGTTGAAAAATTATTACCTAAAGAAATTGTATTTTACTAAATTAAAATAAGAAGATGAATGCAATGAGAGATAAACGCAGTTAACCACATGATAGATTCTGTGGCATTGTATCAAACCAAATGAACAATGTACAATAGCACAAGCAGGTGGGAGAAAAGTCACCAAAAACATTGTTACCCAGTTTATTTTATTACACCTTAAGCGGATCGTTTTTATCTATGAAAGTGGAGAGTGTTATGCTTGTTATCTATTTTTTTTCTTAAATAATAAATATTATAAGAGGAACGTCCATTATTTTATTAATTTTCTTGACCTGCTATATACGAATCACGTTATAAACGTATTTAATATCAGTCTATACATATTGTAAGAATCGTCGAATGTCGGTGCTGTTTGTTTACTAAAATACACGAGTATGATTTCCCTCGCACTTATATTCAGTATAGTATGAATACACTGTTCAAGAAATACAAGATGCGATGGGTATCAATTACTATTATAAATAATTAAAAATTGTATATTCAATATATAATATTTTTCAGAAATTTTTAATTAATTATTTTAAAATTGAATGTAAAATCGTACAAAATTGTCTATACCTGTCATAATTTATGAATTTATATGACGATAGTATTTGTCAAATGAAAGATCTATAAATGTTATAATAGTCGAAAATTAATATTTCGTATTAGATTGACTTATAAAAATGATTAAAATGTTAATGTAGTTTTGAAAATCATTAATTATACAAATTTTGAATTATTAATGAAGTTCAGAAGTATATTTTATTTCCAAATAATATTAATCGTCAAATAAACTGTGAATAATACATATATTTCTCTTGTATTTATGTTTTTTAACGATATTCCCAATAAATTATCTAATGTTATAAAACAATACATAGTATTAATTATATGATTTAGCAGATTTCAAAGATCTGCAAAAATAAAATTTTTGCTTTCAAAATAATGTCCTTATATGTAAATAAACTTCATTTAATTAATAAATAATATTGTCTAATAATTATATAATACATGCACCTTTTCCAAAAAGAATTTACAGTTTATATTTATTTTCTATTATCTTATTAATTTTTAATTTAAAAAATATATTGACTGTTTTATTATTTGTAAATTCTTCTTAATTTATAAATTTAAAACTGAAGACCTTGGCGCTTTATATCAAACAGCTGATAATGGAGCAGCCATGTTGGAAATCTCCATTCAAAATAAATAGATGTTTACACCGACCCTACCCCAGCCCGACGACCCTTCGAAATATAATAAAAAAAAAATGCTAATCGACGTATTTTTAATTGTACTTTTCAACAAAAAAAAAATTTTCAATTGTACCCCCGTAGTTTTTTAGAAAAAAAATCCTAAAGTACTAGAATATTAATCCGCCAATAGCTCCTTTTAAAGTGGTTTTAACGTTAAAGGAAAGGTGCAGAAAAATTGTACCTTTTTTATACTTAATTGTACCACCGTTACTTTTGCGAAATAATATAATACAATAAATAAAAAATCAAAAAAATTGTACTGACATAATGCAAATATATTTCCAGTCACCGCGCATGCGCGGTCACCGGAAATACGAGAAACGCATGCTTATGGCGCGTTATTTAAAAGTCATGAATAGATCAAAAAATGCTCGAAAGATGTTATAAAAAATAGTCAACGATGTATATTCATTTATCTTTCATAACTTTACAGAAAATTCAATTGTACCACCTGAGGTTTTGAGAAAAAAAAAGTTATTGTCAGGTTACAGGTGGAAACGTTGAAAGCAGCGTGTACAACAGCTGTTTAACAATTAACAGACATATTAAATATTCTTTTTCATTTGTTCTTAATTGTACCATCATTAGTTTGTTGGTTTACACATTAAATTTGAGCAAAAATAATTAAATAATTACCAGCGGGCCTATGAAGGCAGGCGTCTTAAAATCGCGAAAAATGCAAGTAACAACAAAAGTGTTTATTATTTATGAGGCTTATGTGGGTATTTGACAGTTATGTAGACACTAGACAGTCGTCTATAACTCGTTTTGGGTTGAAAAATTGAGAAGTAAGTACGGCCCCGTCTTAGTCAATAACCTGAGGGATAGTTTATTTTTAAAAACATAAGCAAATCAACAATAAAAATATGGTCCACCCTATCTATGCATACATACATATAATTTTAAATTTCGGGGTTTATGACGCCCATGACAGAGAAGGAAGATACGTACTTTAGTACGATAAAAAGAGACAGAAAAGATTATGGAGCCCCGGCTCCATAAACCTGCCATATTAACAATGAGTGGGAAAGAGATAGGGTTATTGGAATTTAACATACGAGGCTCCATAACCCCCTATATCCAAATGTATATATATATATATATATATATTAAATTACGTATATAATATTATTATATATATATATATATAATTATATGGAAAGGTATTTATCTGAACTCTTTATTATTGATTTGCTTTATGTTTTTAAAAATAAACTATCCCTCAGGTTATTGACTAAGACGGGCCGTACTTACTTCTCAATTTTTCAACCCGAAAGAGTTATAGACGACTGTCTATATATAAGTCTCAAATACCCACATAACCCTCATAACTAATAAACACTTTTGACTTTTTTTATGAAAAAACTATAAAAGCCTTATAATAATGCATCTTCTTTAGGATTATAACCAAAAAACGGGGTTACAAGGTCAAATAACCGAGCGTTACTTGCTTTTTTTCGCGTTTTTAAAACGCTTGAGTTCATAGGCGTCACAACCGCACATGCGCATAGTGCGCCCGTTCGTTCAGCTAATTATTTACTATTGTTTCTAATTGATTCCCATTAATAAATACAAAGTTTGACGATTGTACTATTACGTACAGATAATGTACATTTTTTTATTTACTCATAGTAGTAGAGTTAAATATCAATGATTTGGAGGGTACAATTACTTTTTCCACAAATTCTGGTAATTAATAATAATAATGCGACGATGGATATTTTATCAATGCCTGCCATGCATTTTTTCCCTTTTTTACGATTTTAAAATCTCGCGCGGTTGAAAATCTCGTGTGCATGCGAATCTCGCACTTCCGTTGGCCGCGCATGCGCAGTAGCTGAAAACGGACTGTCAATCAGACGATATTGCTTTTTTAATATTTTTGCGTTATACCGTTATTTTTTCGGAAAAGTGAGGGTGGTACAATTAAGTACGAAAAAGGTACAATTTTTTTACACCCTAATTAGGACGAAGGAACGATTGTAAGGTGAGGTATCGGTGTTTTAATATTGCAATACTTTGTCATTTTTTTTCTCAAAAACGGTGGGGGTACAATTAAAATTTCTTGTTTTTTTAGAAAGTACAATTAAAATACATCGGATAGCATTTTTTTTTTTATAAAATTCCGTAGGTCGGCGGGCTGGGGTAAGGCCGGTGATGTTTACGACTTTACGTTATGGCAAGCGAACCGCAAGTAGTGGAGCATTTTTTTGGAGTTTATTTATTGTATTGTAAAAATCCAAAATACAAAGGTAGAACTTATATCGGTTACACAGTCGACCCGAAGCGAAGAATTAAACAACATAATGCAGGGAAAAATTTTGGAGGTGCTTGGAAAACGAGTAATCGCGGCCCATGGTATATAACCTATAAATTTTTGTTTACAAATACGTAATATTAAATTGGTTCTTACATATATAATGATAATGTATTATAAAAATTTTTAACTAATAAAGGAAAGTAATATTTTTAATTAGTCTCGAATGACTTATTGTATTTGGAGAATAAAATACAAGTATTTGTTATTTTTAGTTTAAAACTGTTTTTTTTTATATATTTTAGGGAAATGGTTCTTATTGTCCATGGATTTCCTAATGCAACATCTGCTTTACGGGTAACTACTAAAAAATAGTTGAAACTAAAAAATTTTTTCTTTATATCTATAATTCTATACTGGAAAAATTATAGTAATTCAATAATAATAGAAAACTGTATCTTTAATTTGATATAGTATATAGATAAATTATGTAAAACATTTCATTTTCATAATATAAAATATATTATAATTGAAATAATCTGCTTCATAGAAATTTAACTTACTACTTCACAAAAATAGATATAAATAAAATATTTATATAAGCTACGCAAAATTATTGTATAAAAGAATGTATACTTTGTAATAGTTCGAATGGGCCTGGCAGCATCCAGATTTAAGCCGACGCCTCAGACATATACCTAAGAAGAAAGCACGACAAAAAAAATTTGATTACTGTTTGATGATTCTCACAGAGATGCTACAAGTGGGACCTTGGTGCCGATTACCTTTGACTCTCCGTTGGCTCGACGATGAATTTGCAGATAATTATAGAAGTTTGGTCACCCCTCCTTTACACATGCCTATTACATGTGGTAAAGTGATTTCAAAAAAACCTAAATCCATAAATGTGGATGTAAATGTTATAGAGACACCAAATGAAGATTGTTTGATTTGCTCAGAATCAGTGGATTTTGAGGATCGTTTGGGATGTGTAAATTCAACTTGTACATTAATTGTTCATTTAATTTGTTTAGCAGAGCAGTTTAAGACAGATAATAAGATATTACCAATTGAAGGAATTTGTCCAGTCTGCGATAGTACTCTTTTGTGGGGAGATTTAGTTAGGAAAAAAATTGGATGTAACATGAATATTGATGATTCAGAGAATGAGGATGATTGTTTAAGTGATGAGTAATTTAAGAATAATTGTTTTAATTTTTATTAGATTTTTATACGCACAATTTTTGTAAATAGATAAACTTTTTACTTAAATCTTTTCAGAATATTATTCTATAATTCTGAATCAGATAAATAACTAAGATAGGACTG
Source organism: Theocolax elegans (assembly GCA_026168455.1). Classification (NCBI taxonomy): domain Eukaryota; kingdom Metazoa; phylum Arthropoda; class Insecta; order Hymenoptera; family Cerocephalidae; genus Theocolax; species Theocolax elegans. Next base: position 96,310,638 of record CM047425.1, read on the forward strand.
TGAAATTAATAAAGCTAGACTTTGGTATTAATTTTTTTACATATAGATATTATAAAAATATTGTAAATATCAACAATGGTCATACATGTTTTTTTAGTTAGTATAATAACGTGAACAAATTTTTTTAATAATAACTTCAATTTTAAGTAGATGTATTATAGAAATTTTTATTTAAAAATTTTTTTTGTTTTATTATTATTTGATAGTGTTGCGTGATTTCAAAATTAGAATAAAATTAACATTACAAATTATATTGCAATCGTTGATACTGTCCTCTAATGAAAATAATCACTTAAAGTTATGAATTTCTTTTCATTTTTATTCGCTCTCAACAACGTTTACAATATTAAATTTTTGAGTTTAATATTATTTAAACTTTGAAATATACTGCTCTTCAACCGACATACTCACTTACACTATCAGATAATACTTAGAACTAATAAACATTATTTTTAAACAAAGTTTATGTATATAGGGAAAACTACCTTAATTAACTGTAGGTTTATTTAATTATATGATTTCTTATTTTAGAAGTAAAATTTATTTCTAGGAAATTTATTAGACACTGTAAATACATGTTATTAATATAAATTTGTAGAATATTGAATATGTAAGATTATTATCGTTACTTTATGGCAATATTGTTAAAAATAATTATAACAAATATATGAAACTGTTAGTATTTTAATTTTTATGTGTAATTAATATATTTTTACAAAATTTTTTGTTGAATGATATTCATTTTTTAAATGATTATTTTTATTTATGTACTAATGTTTGGTGAGACTAATTGGAAGATCAGACCGTCTGGCCTAGTAACCGAAAAACGTGCATTTGATTAGTGACATTTGATTGATTCGGTGCACGTAGAAATTAAAGAAACGCAAGAACGTGATACGAAATGTATAGAATAAATATTCATGAACTATTAAATAGATTCTTTAAATGTTACACTTGTATATGAATGTATACGCATGTGTATATATGTTACATGCATGCTTATATATATGTGTGTTTATATATGTATATGCATGTAACGAAAAATCATTTTCTTTTACCTTTTATTATTCAATTTCTAATCGGTTAAATCCAGTTTTTTTTGTTTATTTATTAATAATAAATACTAAATAATTCGAATAATAGTTATATAAAAAATGATCAGACTTATCAAAAATTGAGTATGATACGATAAATGACCATTGGTTTAAAATCGGCTAAACGCCGAATCACTGTAGAGCCTAATTTAATTATAAGTAAATTGATCATTGGATTTTAATACTTGTCCATTCACAATTAACGTAACAATATATATATATATATGTACTATGTAAATGAGTATTTTCAACGATTAATAATGATTTACACGATATGTTGGTAATCATTCGTGTTTAATTATTAATTTGCAATAATTTTATAACATAAATTCTTATATGTGTTGACTAATTCTATTGCTTTGTATACATATTAAACTTTACTTTACAATAATTTGAAAATTCGTTTTATTATAACTAAGTATACATTCGAATAAAGAACTTTAATGTGTATAAGTGTGTTATATTTTATATTTTTGTACAAGGAAATACTTGCTAATATTAGCACGGAATTGAGGACCCCAAGGTCTGACACTTTCCTTATAACCAAGACAGTTACACCCTCATAAACTGTACGCTTTCTTCTATCGCTCTCGATAAAATACCAATTTAACACAAATATATGTGAAATTCAGTATGGAAAAAAACAATTAAATATATAATGTATTAAAATTTAAATTATTAAGTAATATTATTAATTTCTGACGTAATTACACGAACAATTGTAATAACATATCAAATTACAAAAATATATATGCAATTAAATATTTAATTTATTAAAATCTTAACAATGCAAATAAATAACTTTAATGAAAGTTGTTCAACCGCAGTACATATATATAAATAGATTCTTCACTTTCAATTAATCTATGAAAAAAAAAACTATGTACTCTATCGCTATGAAAATAAAGTTATCATGCGGGTACATAATATCTGTTGACGTATCGATCTCGAAAGTGACGATCTTCTGTAAGGAAAAAAAGAAGTCATGCGGATTTATTAGTTGCACCGTCTATGATAGAATTTATGTATGTAATTAGCACGCGCGTCGCATTGGTTACCGTTAGGGACGTACGCAGAAGAGATGCTCGGTTATGGGTGTCGAAGCGTTCAAATGTCAAAGTTGTACGCGATCGAAAAGAATGTAACGGCATATCTCGCTTTCACAAGGACTGTATATAGGAAAAAAAAGATAAAGGGATCTGTCGATTCGACGAGCTTTGATGCAGGTGTTTACTCGGAAAGTCATTATGCGTGTATGTTTAGTTTACTTTTTATTTTTTTATTTGCAACATTAATAAGTATATATTTACAATTTGGTGATTTATTGTCGTTGAAAATCGTTTTCTCACCGTGTAAATTCTTACAAAAATTTTTTTTAATGCTACCCAGTAGTTTAGAGACATTGGTATAATGCAAAGTTGTTCGAAAATTGTACCTTAGTAATTTCATTTTCTATCGTTGTATTTTAATTAAGAGTTTCTCATACAAATAAGTAGTAAAGAATTTTAATATATATTTATATACAATATGCATGTAAAAACAATTTTTTTGTGTACACCATAATCTTTTTATAATTTCTTAGAAAATATAAAATTTTTAAGATATATAATTGTTCTATATTAGTTTGTTTTAAGCACGTGGTATATTTTCAATTAGTACAAAATATTTAAAGTTATACAAAACATTTTTTGATTATTTACGTATAAAAATAATAAATTAAATAATTTAAATAAATTAAATAAATAAATAAATAAATAAATAATAAATCTATAATACAAAAGTCGAGTTCATATAAAAAATCAAATACTGTTGTAAGCAACTCTGAAGAAATTATTTTTTGTTCATTTGAAAAGCAATTTATCTACAGCAACAAATTTTTTTTCTTCAAAATTACTTTATCTTATATGACAAAAAATAAAAATAGCTGATTAACAATAATTTACAGTATTCAGCTACATTATTTTTGTTGACAATTTGATTTCTTGACAATCCCGTCCAATTACATGTTTTAGTATACGGGTATTTTTGGTCATCATGAAGAGAATGATAATAATTTCCTGTTTCGACTTAGAACAGGTCAGGTACGAGATCGTAGTCATCTTCATAGTCGACCCCAGGAGGCACGAAAATTCCGCCTAAAAAGTTTGACAGATTTTCGCCGTATCCCATAGCTGAGGCTAAACCAAATATTAGCCTCATTACTACCAGTCGCACAAAATCTGCTGTTGTTGTTTCTTTGGATTGAAGCTGCAATAGTTGCCTCGAGTCTTGATTTTGTCCCATTGATAAATTCACCATCTATTAGAGATAAAGCAAAATTATTAGTTATTTTATATTGGAAAGTGTAAGTTGTATGTAGAATTATTTTTTTAATTCATGTATAGAGTATGTCGAATAAAATATTTGTACTGTATTTGGAATATTTTATCTTAAATTTTGTCTTTTGTAATTTTAAATTCTGAAAGAACTGTGAGAATTAAGAAATCAATGTTACAGTAGGAGTACTTTTTTATTTGGTTGATATTTTTATATATTTGCAGTATACTTTACGTATAAAAATTTAATAATTAAATAAAATTATTAAGTATATTATTTAATTCTAGGTCATAGTCAATTTGTTAAATAAATATATGCATGTAATTGAAATGGGTAAGTATCGTGGCTATAAAATGAAATCTATATAACGGAACATACACAAAATTGTGCCTTTGAAATACCGGAATTATTTTACTTACTTAATATACTGGCCACGTTATGTGCTATAACTCTTTTCTTCAAGCGGTACCAATAGAAAAGATTCTTAATTCGTATTTTTAATCAAAATTTTTTTTACTAGTATTTGAGATTTATAGATTACAATTATTTATTCAAAGAAATGTCGGACTCAGAAAATGAGATTACTTATATATTTTTTACAAATAGAAAAATTAATTTTTGGAAAAATCCTTTTATGCAATCAATAATGCAGTTAAAGCGCTCTTATTTTACGTTATAATTTTAGATATAATTTTAGATATAATTTGGTATAATTAAATTCAATTCATAATATTCCATTTTTAGTTGTGTTGATGAGTTTTTTATTCTCGCATAAGAAAAAGAAATTCTATTAAATATTTAATATCACTTTCCTCTTGAAACAAAATTGTAAGTGTAAAATATTTAATTACCTGAGAATTTATAGTGAAACCTTCGTAACTATTAAGTATAGTTAATAAATAATGTAAGTAATGTTATTATCTAATAGACACTCATATACAGTTTTGAAAAGTATAAAAAATTCAATTATTAGTTAATTCGATCCATTTTAATTTATTATAAAATACTTTGTTACTTATTATTTTTTACTATTTTTATAAATTTATTTCAAAATTTGAATAAATTTATGATGATTTATACACGTAAAGCGAAACATATATTTAATCGATCAATCAATATTAATTTATAATTATAATATGAAAGAGTAATCAATCTGAATTAATTGGTGGAAATTAAATAATGAAGTACGTGTAAATCAATTAAATAATAACCTATGTAACACTTTAAAAAAATGATATATATATTTTATGATATGATATATATATTTTCAAGTTCAAATTCTAATCTATAATTTCATAATATAGAAAAATGAACTTACAGTTGAAGAAATAACGAGGAGAAAAAACGTAATCCTTCTCAACTCCATGATCAGGTATAAATACAAACTGGTCTATTTTAATAACCAAGCGTTATAAGTATATGTACTTATATTTAAACTATAAAAATGAGAGCTAAAGTGAAATTCGCGCGCGTTTCCGGTTCTGACGAGCGACGCGCGGCAACTGATCGTCAATGTGCGCGCTCGCTAGCCTCGAACTACCTCCTTTCCACCTCTTCCATTTTTTTGTTTACTCGTGCTTTATCTTTTCGCGTTGTGCATAACGGTACTTATCAAACGAAGAATCGACCGCATCGATTCGATCCCTCTATACACTTTTCTCATATTAGTTTTTGTCATTCAACGAGGGTAGTTTTTATGTAACCGCGGGTGTGTAAGACTGGTAACTTTATAAATGCAACTTGATGGAAAAAGAAATTTATTTCATTTCTTTGGGTTTAGGGCCGAAGATATAATTTTATATATTATTATATACTACGAAAAAGTGTTCTAATGTATTTATAGTAAAAAGTAATACGACACGGTTTTGCATTCTCTTGTTTTAGATAGCTGAGGAATTTCAATATCAGGATGATCATGGGAAAAAAGTGTGACACACTATTTTATCATAATTTTATTAAATTTGAAATTAAATAAGTTGAAATTGACGTACGGTTTTATCATTAAGTACAATAATTATTTAACATTTTTACCAAATTTTGTGTAAAAAATAAGTTTTATCCTATTCAAATAATTGTAAATGTTGTAATATCTCTGTGCCAAAAAATAATGTAGAAAAGGTAAAGGTATATTTAGACAATTCGTATACGTATAAATTAAACAATATTAATCCATTTTGACACGTTTGTGATATATTTGCATTTCATACTCATGTTTAAACAAAAATCAACACTCTCCTTTTGTATTTGATTTCAAGCACATACCGTGAAAACTATTCGAATTGAGTGTGAACACTCGAGATTCGAAAGTAAACATATGATCTTGAGAGATCAGTCTTAAAAGTTAAGTATAAAATTACTGTAAAGATGTAGAATGTCATTAAAACTGTACATTGAATATTTTAATCTAATAATTTTTATAATTTTGTTTTACTTTTTTTTCAAATATACATAAAACTATAAAAACTTTATTATCAAATATTAAAAAGTAATGACAGTTTATGCTTGAGAACGAGCAGGTTTATCATGTAATTACGAAAATTATACACTTACTTACAATCATGTTTTATACATGTGTATAATCGAAAAATAATACCCACTATGGCATTTATAACATTTTTGAAAGATTATTATATATTTATATCAGTTAACACCTCGTAATCATCGAGTTTCGTATATAACTTCTATATAGCCTTAATGCATATTTAATTATTTTTTCTTTACATATAAAACACCGTGACCAATTATTATCGTTTTTTTGTAACTTCTCGTATTCTTAGAAAATAATAATAAAAAAACGGCAGTGAAATCGTTAGTTCCGAGTAAACTACTCAAGCTATTATATACCATTTTAAAATTAAAGCTGTAATAAGGTTTAATTTTGACTTTGATGTGCCTCCAATTTAATTAGTTAATTCAATAAAATTGTAGATATAGACCTATCGAACTTAAATAAAAGAGTAGAGCAGGTCAAATTGGAAATTTGTGAGGCCGGCCAATATATTATTAATTTTCGCTAATAAACTTTTCATCGTGTGGATTAACAAAGATATTTGGTGAGAATTTATACAAATTTATGCATTGGATATATTAATAGTTTGTTCGTAAGTGTGCGTGTATGTAAAGTTTATGTAAGTTTACATACCTACTTTTTATGCTTTAAAGTGTATATAGCATGAATTACTTTTAATTAACTTATGCTATCATTCACCGCGTAGAAAAGTAAAAATCGACATAGATCGACACGATTTTCTTGTGCAACGATCACTCATCAATTGTAAAATTTTTTTTTATACTGAAATTTATTAATTTCTTTTGAGGTGTGAAAAATAAGTTAAATAAAAGATATTTAATTAATTACACCAAGATTAACAATAAAATAATATTGTTTAGATATAGGAAGAATTTCTCTATCATATATAATTAAAATAAACTTTCTCGAAGTCGCATTAACTCTTAATTTAATTTGATTCTAACATCAAGTATGCGTATATAACTATCTGCAACCAAAATTAACCAGAACATAAAATTAAAATTCTCGTGTAATAGTTTCGAGAAAATAAACAATAAAGAAACAAATAAACAAATTATAAAGGAAATTATAAAGATTTAAATAAGTAAATCAATTAGATAGTTATTGATATTTGTTTTCTCGTTCCCGAATGAGTATGTAAAGTCACGAAATGAATTTGTACGGACACGTACACGCTTTTTTAAAATATAAATTAATAAAAATATACGCGCTTGTACTGTTATGTCGATTTTACAAGATTTCACCGTATTAGATCATCGTAATAGTTTAGAAATCGGTTTTACCCATTTAAATACAGACGTTCATCAAAATTGCTTCAAACTCGATTTCATATATTCGAACAAGGAGGTATAGCGCATCTTTTATCCACGGTGAAAATTTCATTTTTTTCTTATTTACAGTACCTACTTTTGATTTTAAAACAACCATAAAATGATAAATATTCTCGATAACGCAGTTTCCTTTGTAACGTTCGGAAGTAATCATAAAGTATATATACCTTTGCATTGTTTTGTATAATTAATCTCTCGCAATATTACGAATCTATAACTAACTATATCTTAAAAAAAAAATTCTGATGTCAAAATCATAAATAATATCACTGATCCACACATGCACGCACGCATATACACTGCATACAGACAAAAGAAAGCCGACACGTCTGCTTAGAAAAATACGCTATGGGAAATGGTTATACCATATACGAGTATACGCGTCGACAGATGTTCTTCTTCCTTGTGCGATATCAGCTCGTTAAGAACGCGCAAACTCTTTTTAACTTATTATATTCATATTGGGGTTGAAAAATCGCAATTCATTCTACATTTATTGTGCCTCGCCTCCCTTTTACCTTTCGCTCAATTTGCTATTCTCATTCACGAAGGTGTAATAATTTTAGATGAATTCAGTTTATAGCATAGAAATTTTATTACTTGTTTATCAATGTATATATATATACACACACACATCTGTTTATTATATTGTATATATGTTAACACATAATGTACTTTTCCCGCGAATGTTAGTTTTATTTTTGCATTTTTATGTACATAATAGATTTTCGCTAGATAAAATATTTCTATTTTTTCGAGTTAATACTGATTTAACGTAAACTATTAAATATTTAGCATAAATATGTGTTGTACACGAGAATATGCAAGTAAACATTTTGAATAAGCAGTCTTTGATCATTTTAGTGATAAAGAATATAGTATTTTATACTATGGATAATTATAAATGTTTACACACGATTATAAGTCAATTAGAATGTGTATTCTAGTTTTTAGAATAGTCACGTTGAGAAATTATTGTAAAATTTGATTGAAAATTTGCAGCTACGGAAATGTTTATTTAATTAATAAACGAATCTATATACAAGTGATTGCGATTGAATTGCAGAGGTTACAACGAGGAAGCTGTAATGTAATAAAAGATTTAGAGGAATTATACTTTTGTATAACGGTGCAGGTAATATATATAACGACAAGGTACGTTTTGAAAATGTTTGCAATTCATATTTGGAATTAAAAAAACTATATATATAGTACAAGCATATTTTTAAAAATGTATTCTAATATACAAAAATCGATAGATTATATTTAGTGATAAGTATATCGAATATCCAGAATAATGTTACATAACAAATCATTCCAAATATACATAGACGGATGTATTGTCGCGAAGAATCCAGTTAAGCTATAACCCCATCGTCGTGATACAAAGTATATGTGAAAGCGCATCTATATAAGTGCAATGTCATAAATATATGAGAACGATGATTTGGCTTGTATACATATACGTGTATATATATATATACCTATATATATAAAACCGGGTGTAGGTCCAGGTACATACACATCTATATAGCTTCTACGTAATGACTCTCATCTCATGTTTATAAATCATCAAGGGAACTCTCGCGGCCTACAAACTTGAATCGCGTGCCCGAAGATTCAGAATCACCGCGTATCATCTGCCGCTGTTATACCACTTTTACCGTGTATATAAGCGCGTAATGGCGTTTACGCGCGCGCTAAGAGACCACGCGGGCAATTACGCGCATCCACCTACGAACGTGATGGGTTAGACGTACAGTCTCCAGAGAAAGTTAGTTTCCTATTTTTTTTTACATTTATTTAATTAGTTTAATTTTTTTGGCTACGTTTCTTACGTACTATTAATTTATTTTATTCGTTTATTGCGTTAATATAATATCCGCTTCTTTATACTCCAAAACAGTACAGCAAAATGAAATACAAGTCCAATTTTATATACTATATATATATTTAGTTCATGACGGATTTAATTGTTATTTTGCAGAAAATTTGAGAGAAAATCTTGCATTATATGTTTACTGTATTTGTAAATTAATATATAAAATATATTAAGTAACTCTATATATATTTGTTGTATAAAAAAATGTTTATATACAATAACGTTCGTATTTTCTTAAAATAATCGAATGAACAACTTGTGTTTCACGGAAATGTAAAATATAGATTAATCAAACATGTGCATCATCGTAAGACAAAACCATTATTGTATGTATGAAATTCCTCACACGGTCGAATTTTTCTATCTTGTATATACGTATATAAGATTAAAGTTATTTCCTTTTTGTACATACACTATCATGGTGAATCTCAACAACATACTTTATTTACAAATTACAGTTATTTCTCTTATTGTTTACGAATGTAACTGAAGGATATTATTAAGATTTAACATGACAGTTGACGATGAACAGTTGCACGTGGTATTTTTATCAGTTTAATTAGAATCAATTTATACGAATATAATCAAGCTTAATTACTTAATTAGACCTAATTACTTATTATTACAGTTGTAACTTTGGTGACCATTATTGACGTGTAATTGTTTAATAATTTGAAATAAACTATATGTTAGTATATATAAACTTATATATTTTTGATATCGACTGTACAACCAATGGTACATTAATGCGATTAACAAAAGCTTCCTTATAATGGGCTTTCTCGCTCACGGGCTTCTATGATGGACGAAGGCACAATTTTCCTGTTGGAAACAAGTCGGGCGAGACTCGGGCTATATAGGGAGAAATTACAATTCTTTGCGATCTTGGAAATTAAGACGATACTTGCTTTAATGCATGAATTTTCTCTTCAAAGTCACTTGACCGTAAATAATATATATGTACATAGATGTGTATTCCTACTTTACTGTACGATATATTTTTGTACCATAATCACTTATTTATTATTTGACATCATTTTAATAATAGTACAAGATAATTATTTTTCTTGTTTGATTACACGACCGTGTACACGATGAGTTCAAAGTGATAATCAGTGATGATTCGAAAGTTCGTAATGATTTTCAATTTGTCTTTAGAATTGATGATTTTTTACCATGACGAGTCACTATAACGCACGGTATTTTTTTTAATAAAATTACTTAATTATATGAATATTTTCAGCGTCGAGTTTATTTCCTTAATATTCAGAGAAAATTCATTCGTTGTTACATTCTATTAATATGCCTTTATTTTGATATTCAATAATCGCCTAGTGGATAATTCTTGTGAAATCACCGCGCATTTTTATAGGAAAATCGAGATAAAGATAATGATCGACATTAAAATCTATGATGCAGCTTATTATATAGTTTTATTATATATGTATATAGGTATACTTCATTTGTAATAAACTTAGCCTTGAATCATTTTTTATTTTTCTAACTAATTTTACCTAATTTTGTAATAATACCTTTTTTGTACAACTGAATTATTGGTTTACATTGTTGTGCCTATACTTATAATTTCTCAAAATAATGTGCTTAATATGTTAAGTCGTCCGAGTCGGTCTTGTTTATTCGTGCGTACAAACTAACTTTGATCTATAGGTACGAAAAAAAAAATCGATTGAAAAGGTGAAAAATAAGGATTTCATTGAAATCAAGAGAATGTGTACCAAATATGATAATTTCGACACGTTTTCTAAAACGGTTAACTTGAATTTTCGTCTTGAATACGATAGATATAGCATGTTTGTGGTTTCACTGATGTCGTTGAAGAACTTGAAAGGAATATATTTTGTTCATCGATGTACTAATATTTTGCGTTTAACCTAGTTTTCTGAAAAATTTACGACAAGATAAGCGTTTTTTAAGATATACATTAGATTTTAATATTCTGAGAAATCTTTGCTCTAAATGTGGACATTATCGCAATATATATATTACTTTCGTTATACAAGGAAGAGAAATTCAATACATCATAAATATCCACGTGCGTAAAATAAATGGACTAACACACACATAAGAAATGAATAATTCCAATTGATAAATAATTTAATTAATTAATATTTATTTAAAAGTATATGGAAGTATGACGTTCATATGATTGTGATGTCAAGATTATTGCACCAGAAGAATGATGACGCAGTAGCACGGACCGCGTATTGTTTATTTTCAAATATTTCGTTTGACATTTAAATGACTAATGCTAAATGAATGTAATAGATTGTAATAGAGAAAACAATATTTTGATTGAATTTCTAAGTTTTATATGCATTTTTATACAAATTAACTGCATACTTATATATTTTATATATGCAATTGGAAATACATTGTTAATATAAATATTGTAATTTAAGTATTGTTGTTATATCTATAAAGTACATATTTTTGTATGTATTTGCGTAATTTACAACCGCAATAAGTTGCGTACGTATAATATATTTCGTATGATATCGAATAAAATAGAAAAGTAATCGTGAATATTCTTATCTCAATTATATTTTCGTATCATTAATTTCGTATGTGTAGTATGTGTATATAGTGATACTAAAATCCTACGTATGCATTCATAAATCAAACATACTTCTTATTGCATGTAGTGTATTCTAATAAAATTACATTATACGTCGAAGGTGACGTGTATAAAATGAAACCATAAACGTACTATTCGTACAAACATCGTATTAATCACTCCTAAAGAAGGAGGAACGAAAATCGCGAAAAAAAATTTCAATAATCGTAAGGACGATCACAAGGACCACCTACGTCAAACGAATCGTAAAAATTACGCGTGCGAAGATATTGACAGATGGTTGGATATATACATGCATTATTATTTACGTATAGCAAAAATACAACGTCAACGCTATAACATATATATATATACTTATATACATGCAAACGAAGAGAGTCGTACCGATGACGAGGATGGTTGAAAATGTCGAGTCCGTAAAAGTAATGGTGCGAGGACAGGATATAAGCACGGTACCGGACGCGATGCTTACCGAATAGTCAAGCAGTTCCAGAAACGAAGGAAGCAACCGCGTATAGCTTTTCATTTTTCGTGTCTGTACGAGGTTTATCTTCCGGTCGTACCTAGTGATGTTCGCGAATGCCGGAACATGCAGCTTCTATTTTCTATTGCTTCTACACGAAGTGAGAATCGAGTAGTACATTTATCTCATCCGATGTAAAATAACTGAAAACTCATACTTGACAATTCGAATGGCTTTCAAATCAATCGGAATGGAACTATATTAACGTAGCTCGGTGTAAAAACTACTTTTTACTCTGTAAATATTACATGTACAAAATACGAATTACAATAGAGAAGAAGGTAAAACAAAAAAGTTGCGACACACCTAAATTCCAAACATGCTCCGATTAACGAGTTCAGAGACCTATGAAAGCACACGCATCGACTATTACAAAATCCAACTTTGCTATAGTTTTATCGGTGAAATATGTACGTACATAAATACACAACTTGTCAAGCGTGCACAGGACTCCTGATGTTTCTATGCCATAGTCTCACTCCTTTGTCCACATGTGAGCTCGTGGCCGCTTGGAATATCCTTTCTATCGTAAACTTCGTGGGTAGCTCGTGTCATTCGCGAGAGTGAGTAGGTATTCCTGTTTTGTCTTTTTAAAAAATCCAATTTTTCTTCAGTTTATATTTTTATTTATTATGGACATTTAGTATTGTGAAATAATTACCGTGTATTTTAAGGAATATTGACTATAAAATTTATAATTGAACAATAACTTCTTGAATATGTAGATTATTAAATATTTTTATTTTACATTTTCCGACTGATTTTCTCTACATGCCAACTATTTGTAATTATATTAAATATTGTAATTAATTGATTTCATTGTCTACTAAACGAACAAATAGAACATCATATGTTTGGGAAACGTATCGTGCCCAGCTTGTAGGATATGTTTTCTAATATAAAAATATAAAAAAAGCCCAATCGTTTTTACGCGAGTTATACGCTATTAAAGCAAAGTCTCCAAAAAAAAGAGACTTCACTTTAAACGCTTGTCAATTCTGAACTAATCTGAACAAATTCTTAATTCGGCTATAACTTTGCTCCATTCTAACGGATTTGAACTTACTTTTTTTTAAAATTATATCTATTTTATTTCAGCTTTTCATTAAACTTAGGTTTGAATGTCAATATTAGATAGGTTAGAAGTTACAAGCGTTTAAAGTGAAGTCTCTTTTTTTTGAAATTTTGTTTTAATAGCGTATAACTTTTAAAAAAAAACGATTGTTAGGGTCTTCAGTTCTGGCTTTCTACATATTTTTATGTAAGAAAACATATCCTACAAGCTGAGCACGATCCGTTTCCCAAACATGATGTTCTCGTAAATTCAGATAATATAATTTTCTTAATATTATTTTTGTTCTATCTTAACTATTTAATTTTATTAACTATTTTGGTTAAAATATAAAATTGAGATTATCAAGTTCTAACCGAAGCGATATTACCACTTTTTTTTTTAAATAACATCCGTTTTGAAACCGGACAACGCCGGATGAAATATGATTCGAAAATCTTCTACGTGAAGAGGACCCGAGTAAGTTAATATTCAAGAATATTTAGGCATTTATCGATTCAAAATTTAAAATATGTGAGGGAAAGGCAAAGTCGATGAATAATCTTGAAGTATAGTTATTAAGGACGAAAAAAGTAATTAAAGTTAACGTACATAAAAATTTTTAACTTATCTTTATAAAATTTTGAAATTCATTTACTGAGCGTGATAAAGAAAAAAATTTCAAATCACCACCAAAAGTATCAATTTGATAAAAAACCAAGAGGTTTGACTTAAAGACATTCTATTGTATATACATCTCGATGCAAGTAAAATACCCAAAAACGCGAATGAAACGTTTAATTGAACTATCCCAAGGGGGTCAGAGGAGAGAAGACTATTGAACGGCATTCATCAATATCGCTTTGCATCCAAATTTAGCGTTCGAAAAAAAAAAAAAAATCGATCGATCGCAACGCGACGGGAAAATACCTTAGTATAATATAATATACACCTCGAGGATCGCGTCGCGCTTGAGAATTCTATACGGTGCGCTCAGTGCGCGACTCACTACGACGGGGTACAAACGTGCAATCGTATGGTGTCGTATACAACACCGGGTAAAAACGTGTGGATACCGTCCGCGCGGTATACATATACACACGAGAATTTCATTTTCGCAATTTAATAATAAAGCAAGTGGTATATAGAGTATACACGCCAAGTGAAAATGAACGCGGAAGAGGTAAAAGTGGGAGGATATCAGATCCTTACGGTTCTCCTTTTGTCGGTTAACTTTATCGTTGTGGCTATGAGCCATGCGCTTACCTTGTTTTACAAGTACACGCCGAAATTTTATTGTCAGGTGGGTTTAATCAGGTGTTTCTCCTTTTTTCTTTTTCACTTTGTACATTATGAACTACCTGTATTTTTATTTATTTTAATGCATAATCATGTATAGTATATTATTCACAAAAAATAGTGATCGTCAATTAATATTAATATGAAAATTAATACTGTTTGTGCTAAAACAAATAGATCGGTAACTTAAACTTGACTTTAATAGTGTTTGTGCAATTTTATTTGCCAATACATTGAAGAATTAAATTAATTTATTTTATTATCGCAACAATAAGAATTACACAATTTTTCTAAGGTCTTAAGTAATCATTAAAATTCAGATGGTATATTAATACAATGTACTATACGTCATTTTATGACAGACGATGTATATATAATATAGTGAATAATTATAAGCAGAGAGCAAAAAATGCAATTGCACACTTTTATTAAAACGTCAAATCATTTAAATATTTATGGTAATTTCAAAGAATACCAGGTGGTTTACGTAAGATTTGTATATCTAAGAAAATTTGCAAATTCGTTTGATATATTGAAATATTATTAGCTAACTAAATTATTAGCTAACTAAATCTTGGTTTCTAATTGTTATTTTATTGTTAATTCGTGTTGTAATGCATTAATAAATTAAATAAATACTCATCGACATCAATTTTAATTATACACACATACACACACATTTCTATTATAGATTAACACTACTAGATTAGTATGATTTCTTGGTAATTTAACGTTGAGCGTGAATACAAAAAAAATAATTAAAATTCTGATTTGGACTTATTTAGTAATCCTAACAACGAGTGCTATGCGCATGTAATCGTGAGGCTAGAAAACATCAACGCGAAAGAAATTCCTCCGCAAATGTGACAAGACTTAGAAATACGTGCACTCTTCAAATTATTCTAACTAGATTCTCTAGTTGTTACTTACGCATCTGATTTTAAAATAATTATATGCGCGCTGGAAAAAGTAACTACCGTAATAAACTTTAAACGTATAATTACATACCGTTTAGTTCTAGTTGCGTAATTTTAATAAATTATAAAAATTGTCTTTTTTAGAAAAAGACAACTTAATATAGCTACGTTTTGTCTGGAAAGTATATTTAATTATTTGTTTTTAAATAAATAACCCATTCTATTTAAATGTGTTTCTTTTTTTTATTTTTTTTTATGCTAATTGGTTTACTTGCAGTAAAACGTGAGACATCCTTTTACAATGAGAATTGTTTGTTCAGCTACAGTATATACGTTTTCTCACATAAAAGGATAATATTTGACAAATGCTAGCAGTGCGATATTATTAATTCCTCTTATTTACAGAGACTAATTGATAATAATACCCCTTTATCGATTTTTACAAAGTTCAATATCTATGGGTGATACAATATAATTATTTTGTAATGAAAAATACTGTTATTGTGATCGCGATATCTAAGCAGGACGTATACATTAAACATTTTACCAATCAATCATTATTACACAATTGTGAATTTTATTTAAAAAATGTATAGTACTTATAAAAATTAAACTTGTAATCTTATAAAAATGTATTTCAACAGTAAAACAATTAGTTATGATCGCTGATGCAAATGTTGTAAAAATATCAAATTCATTTTCATTTGATAAAATTCAATTATAACATTATTTGGATATAATTAATAAACTGACAGTATAAATACATTATTTGGTTAAAATAATTTATTTTAATACTATAATTTGTATTTTTTGCTATAATAATTTTACTACATACTTATTTATATATAGCACTAATTTTAATACGTCGAGTTTATATACCTATACTCGTGTCAATTAGCAATTATGTGACATAAGGGATGCATAACTGGGATTATGTAAAAATATAGTGCTTGTAAATATAGAGCATGTTATAATAATGTCGAGTTTCATTGATACACCCACTTATAAGTTTAATGTTGAATTATTGGAAAAGGATATATATATGTATAAGTGAAGATTAACTTTTATATACCGAAGTATATTTGCGTATGTATTATTTATATACGCACAGCTATAGTATATGATACGATAAAATCGCAGCGCATAAAGATTATAGTTACATGAAGGCTGTTGTTGTATGTTCTCCTGCTCGTAATTTTTAGTTAAAGATTATTATAATTATTGACGTCTAAGGTAAGTAAAAGATTTTTAAAATTAATTTGAATTTAATTGTCGTGCATAAATGAAAACTGTTTTCAAAATTTTAAACTCCTCTTTGTATGCATGCATACATTTTATTACAAAATAATAATCAACTTCATTGATTCAGGCTTTTAAAAGTATACAAAATTTTTCATAATAACTTGCGTAAAATGCGTGCGACGTCGTTTTATAGCATCAGTGATTAATCTTTGAAATATAATTTTGAAGTCTTCCTCTAGTACATGACTACATGTGCGTATCATTGTCATTTAACTTTTTTTTCCGGATCATTATTTCGGTTGGCAGTAACTACTATACTTACTTATATTATCCCTTCTCCAATCTACATCAGTCGCATGGATGATGGAATCTTGAATCATCGTCTCCGCTCCGTGTAGTCAGTACCATAGACCGTATATACATTCTTGAACCGGTAACCGAACTGAACGCGGTTTGTTGGTTATATTTATTATGGCGGGAAAAATCCATACAAGTTTTATTTGTTGTTAGTCTGTAATAATTTATGTACTTATTGTTTTTCATTCTATAGAAGTTTGGCTATCTATCCATTTTATTTGATATTGTTTAAAAATGGTGCAGTTAGAACAAGACGAAAAGAAATGTTCATTTGAACGACAAACAGCCGAGTGTGTTAATCAAATAAGTAGATTTACTAATAAAAGTAATTATTTGAAGCAATTCGCTAATTTGTACATGAGCAGAATTGAAGAGTTGTCATTAATTCTTACAGAAAAAGCTAAAGCAAAGTGGGGTAATTAATAATTTGTTTTCAAATACATTTTTTATAATATTAATAATAATAATAATAATAATAAAATATAAAAATAGGATTAGATGTAGATTTAATTCCATTGTCAGAATTGGAAGAACAAAATGGAAAACGTTGTGCTGTTATTGGTACTCTTTATAAACATCAAGTAAATAAACCATCTATTTTACAAGAGCTAAGCGAAGAACATCAAATGTCATTACCTTCCGCAAAAGAAGATTATTGTTCAGATGAAGATAAATTGTATTTAGAAGATCAAACTTCACGAATTAGATTGGATGGAGATAAAGTAAATGTTAAAGAATCAGTAACTGGAGTAGTCTGTGCTGTTATAGGATCAGAAAACGAGAAAAGTACTTTTCAAGTAAGAAAATTAAAAAATTTATGAATGTTTTAAATTAATTATATATCTGAAGGTGATATGTTATTATGTTATACAATAAATTATTTTAAATATAGGTTGAAGATTGGTGTTTTGCTGGCTGTCCTCTTCAAAAAACAATTTCATCAAATCCACTATTTGCAGGAAAACTAATTTTTCTCTCTGGCCTCGAACTTGCAACAATGCAGTCCGATTTAGCACTAAGTTTATTTGTTGAATGGATCAGTGGATTAGCAGGCAACACAGGTACACAAAAAGATAAAACATCTATCGTTCGACTTATAATAGCAGGTAACAGTATAAAAGGTTGTGCTGATCAACACTTAAGCAAAGGGCTTCTTGGTGGAAAAACAGAAGAAGAAACTGCTGCAAAAACTATGACGACAGGTACACAAAAACTTGATTCGTTACTCGAAACTGTTGGAAGTAATTGCTGCATAACTATCATGCCAGGTCAATATGATATTACAACATTTATGATGCCACAGAAAGCAATGCATCCAATTTCATTTCCTAAAAGTAAAAGGTTCATAAATTTTTATATAATTCATAAATATAATTTTTTTATATAATTATAAATATTTAACAAAATCTGAGATATTTTTTTTGTTTCTAGACTTAAAAGTATAGTTGGTGTGACGAATCCTTGGATAGGTAAATTATCCGATAGATTAATCATTGGTACCAGTGGTCAACCTATTTTAGATATGCAAAAAGTTTGTGGTTTAAATACATTACAATCTTTAGAGTTTCTTGAAAGATCGTTAGAATGGAGGCATCTATGTCCAACAGCACCAGACACGATTCCATGTGTACCATTTTATGAAAATGATCCATTTATTATTAAAGAATGTCCTGATATTTATTTTGCGGGGAATATGGATAAATTTGAAACAAAACTGTATAAAGGTTTACATAAACTTCTATTATTGTAAATATTTTAAAAAATTGTTGAACAATTTAAATTTATTTAATTAAAATTTGTTTAGGGAACGAAGGCCAAACTGTACGTCTTATATGTATACCAAAATTTGCAGACACTCAGTCTGTAATTCTTGTAGACTTGGAAACCTTGGAGCCTATGGAAATCTCATTTGGGGTTTATTAGACTTATATTATAATGTTAATAAAATTGTGATAATATATATATTATTTTTAATAAATCTTTTATACTTAAATGTACGTAATAGTAATCATTTATTATTATATCATTTTGTGTTATATTTATTATTTTCTAAGTTGGCATTTATACTCATAACAAATGAATAAATGTGCAAATGTAAACTGTACAAGAATAAAACTTAAAATATATATATTTATATTTAATTAAAAATCTGAATATATTGAAATATAATTCGTGATAGTGCATACAGAAAAGAAATCGAGCACGCTGTTTTTAGTTACTATAAAAACAAATTATTCTGCAAGATATATAATAATGCGCTTCAAATGTATTTATATACAGTATAATTAGCTATTTTTAAAATAGATTGATTATTCATCAGAATTATACTTACGAATTAGTTGTATAACTAAAAATATAATGTTTACGTTAGTTATAAAGACAGTGATCTTTACTTGTATAATATACTTAAAATACAAGCTCACATTTTCAAAATTTATACATTATTCAAATTTCAATATCTTGGCAAGAAATCATCGAAGAATAAATATAGAAAAGGAAATAATGAATCAAAATTAATATCAACTTTTATTTCTTATTTTTTTTAATTAATTATTTTTTTAATTAATTTAATTATATAGTATAGCATAGTTCAAATCTCGTATTAAATTTGGAAAAAAGATCTCGCGCGTATAGATACCTATATGTAAATCGTGCATGAAATACAGGGTGGGTCAATGTGTAGATACATTCACAGGGAGAAAATACTCATGGTGTAACAAAGGATAATATTTGCATATTGTATACATGTGTAGGCAGAGGAGGACGAGAACGTGGAGAATCGCACGTACGGCTGCTTGTCTCATTGTCCAGGGCAATACACTTTCGATGATACTCATGGATACGAAACAGTGGCGATGGAATGGAAATTGATTTGCGAGCGCGAAACTTTGCTCAAACTTTCCGGGGATTTGTATTACATTGGTTTGATGTTGGGTGGCCTCGTTGCGGGACCGATCGCTGATCGCATCGGTAGGCTACCCGTTTTGGCGATTTCATTGTATGCCCAGGGTACTATGGCTGTGGCTTTAAACGTTGTACAGGTAATTTTATTATACATTTTTGTCTACGGTGCCATATTATTTATTGACAAACGACTTTTATATTTACATTTATCGATTTGTTTAAATCAGAGATAAGCATAAGTAATCAACTTTATTTTTTGTCCGTAAACGTTTTTTGAATTTTGTGTAAATTATTAAAAATTTAAAAGAAGACGTACAAATAAATGGTTGATTGTCTGAGTAAGATAGACGTATTTTTTCAAAGTATTTTTATAAAGTATTTAACAAATGATTTTTTTTTATAATTATTAAAAATTACATCTTACTCAGCATCGATTATATATCGGTATATATCGGTTTACCAATGAAATATATTATAAAGATAATGAAATTTTCATGAAATATTTACATTATTGCAAATCGGTATATTTACTAACTATTAAAAATTATTTATTAACTAACTTATATTGACTTTGCCGTAATTATAGTAAGTAATACATTATAATGTATATCATTTTATTTAAGGAATATCAACTATTTTTGGTGTTTCGAGGATTACAAGGTTTCTTCATTCAAGGTCTCGAGAGTTGCACTTTCGTATTATGTATGGAACTTTTCCCTACGAAATTTCGAACACTCGTAGCCCTGATAATACTATCGATCAGATCGTTAGGTTTAGCTTTGTTATCTGGTCTCAGTTATTCGATTCTTGATTGGAGGATTCTTCAACTTGTCATTTCTGTACCGACTGCTATTACAGTTTTATATATTTGGTAATTATTTATATTTTATGTGGATTCTTTACATTCATTGAGAAAATTGTTTAATTTTATTTTGTACCAAATTGTTGCGAAACATTTGCTAATTAAACTAGTTTATTTTTAATATTTTCGATTAAATGTTTTATATACTAAAAACCAATTAAGAATTATAAAAAAAATACTTATATTTTTCTTAATTGATCAATTAAGGGTTCTTAAATAAACAATAAATAGTTAATCGAAAAAAACAATTACAAAATAACGATCATGCTTGAAATTTTCAATAAATCCAAAACTACTGACTTTAATCACCACTTAATCTATAGACGATTAAATAAAATTACGTTAGCGAAAGCAGGGTATTATTACTTGTACATCTGCTGCGCGAAAGCAATAAGAGAAAAATAACGATGGTAAAGGAATGTGCATTCAAATTTTCTAGGATAGTACCAGAGTCACCGAGATGGCTTCTTGCTAAGGGAAAATCTATGGAGGCCGAGATGTTACTCGAGAGAATCGCGAATTACAACATGCTTTGCGGCACGAAAGAGAAAAATGATGATCCCGAGAAATCCACTGATCGCGAAAAGCCGCAAAAGCCGAAAAGGAAAAGTCGAGGCTGTGCAAACTCTACACAAGACGTTGAGAAATCGTTCCAAGAATCTAAGAATCTTTTATCTCAAACTCAAGGTACTTATAAATACCTATAGGTATTCTTTCGTTTATCGTCTCTTTACGGGTTTTCTTCCACTAATTTTTTTCTTTACACTACGCTAATGTTCAAAAAAGGTGAAAATTAAAATGTTATACTTATAATAAAAACTTGTCAGAATTTTTTCAGCACATATACTTCAATAAATAATTACACATTCATTCTTCTGCCAATTTACCGTGAAAATAATTTTTTTGTAGTTACCGCACAAGGTAAAAACGATGACCGAGGAACCGAAGAAGTCTCAGGAAAAAATGATAACTCCGCAATTGAACCGAATATCGAAGAAATAGCTAAAACGTCTATGGTGGTAGTAAACGATGTAAAAAATAAGACAACCGATGATAAAGGTGGATCTTATGTTTTGGTGTCTTCGGACCCTCCTACTAATAATGAAATAGTTGCCGAGAAAAAGATAGTAAATAACAGTGGGATCGTTAAGTTTTTAAAGTCCAAGTTTATTGGTCGTATTTCGATAATTATGATGTGTTTGTGGTGAGTGTATATCTAATACATATAGCTTACATACATAGAAACACTAAAATTCGATATGATAATGTATAATAACTTTTGGCAAGTTCGTGTTTAAAATAATTTAATAACAAATTTTTTATAATAATTTTGAAAATTACCTTACTAAAATATGATATCATCAATATTGAATATGATGTCATGGAATGAAAATATATAATTAAATTAATATTTATTCAACTAATAGACTTCAACAAAATAAATTCATAATTTATTGTACTCTAAAAAAACTATAGTGGACCGTATAAGTAATTATATATTTAAAAATTACGGTTCACACTAATAACTCATTATTTTATAGTGTATAAACTTGCTGTGTTTAATTCTTATGAATGTACAAACCGCCTCGTATGGACTTTTAAAAAAGCTTTGATTATTCTGAATAAAGTATAAATATACAGTTTTACACATACACCAGAACATGAAATTGCAGGTTTACCTCATCGATGGCGTTCCACGGTCTGGTAAGTCTCCCGCACCGACCGAACACCGAACGCCACGTTTCTTTGACTCTCGCCGCAGGGATGGAGGTTGCTGCTTTTCTCGTTACTTTTCTTCTGGTCTCGTCGCGTTGTGGCCGACGTTGGCCCCTCTGTCTATCTCAGCTAATCGTCGGTATGGCTTGTCTTACTCTTGCTGTTTTTGCTCAAATCTATCAGCAATCATCGATACCTTCTTGGCTCGGTAAAATTTAAATATACTCTCTTATTTTATTGTGCAAAATTGATCAAATATTACTTTTTGAACGGACTAGTTTATATTAATTATATTTTTATCATATTGATTTATATCAAATTTTCAAATTTCTTACATTTTTTATTTTTGCATTTTTTTACATTGTTAAAAAGAGTAATCAAAATATAACACATTTTTAACTTTTTATCATATTTATAGCACACGCTAGAACTGGTATCGTTTTAGTCGGAAGACTCGCAAACATTGGCTCCTTTTTCATTCTTCGATTAGTAGTAATTGAACTTTTTCCAACGATTTCCCGCGGTACTGGAGTTGGATTATGCATCGGAGCAGAAATGATTGGTGGCCTACTTACGCCTTATATTTTGATCTTGAATAATTATGTTTTTGTAAGTATAAAATTAAGTAATGTAAACAAAAATTCTGGAGCATTAAAAACTAACTATTTTATAATTATTGTTATTTGATTTCAGGGGCTTCCTCGTTTTTTGATCGGTTTCTTTTGTGTGTGCACGGGTTTTTTAACTTTGATCTTTCCCGAAACTTTGCGGACTATTCTGCCAGATTCAGTCGAGGAAGCTAGAAATTTAGGACATAAAAGATTGGAGCGCTCGAATAATCCTCAAGTTTTACGCGAAAAACTTTTTTCGGAAGATTGGGTCGACGCTGGTAATGGTATAATTGTTAATTTTACAGATAATACAAATCCAGAATGAATGTTATATACATTATATCGACAGTATACAATTTCGTTCATGCTGTTTATAGATATCAAAAGACTTTTTTAATGTAAATATCATTGACTAAATGTAATATGGCTGAAAAACCAAAGTGCGCATGTTTAGCATGAATGAAGAATGTAAAATAATAATTTCTTTAAACATTATATAGTTATAAGTTGATTTAATTTTTTTTATAGAATATTAAATTATTTTTATGCTTCAAATGATGATGTTTAACATAAAGAATTAATGTACAGATAAAGATATTGTAAAGAATTTAAAAAAATAGATTAATGCAATTTAAGTGTAATTTATAATTTTTATTATAATGATGTAAAAAATAAAGTCATTTTGTGCTGCTTAATAAATATAAAAATTATTTTATTAATGCGTTATCACAGTAGAACCTGATGACTGTAGATAGTCACTGATTCCGAGGAACAAATTAATTTTAGTCTTAAAATTATTGTTACTCTTCATTGTTACGTTGATCCACCATATTGAATAAACAAAAGTCACAATCACAAAGAGTTTTTATATAACATTTTCAAAGCACTTTTGGCTGAGCAATACCATTGTTTTGTTGGGGATTATGTTGTACAGTTTGTTCAGCAGCAGTTTGCAACAGCCGTGTGCGTCGCCTTGTATAGTGCTGCCATAATAGAATTTGTTGATCGTCAATGAATTTAGTGCATTGCGAATTGACAACTTCTCGTCGAAAATGTTCATATTGCAATAGGTCAAGAAAATATAGACACATTGGATATTTTAAGTATTTTGCATATTCTGGTTCCTTCCAGTACAATAAGTACTTCAAATAGTTGATAAATGTAGAATCTTTAAAATAACCACGTTGAGCTAAAACTGCAAAAGATAAAATAAATATTTTAATTTCATATAATATTGTATTAAAATTTGTTTAAGAATTAGTAAATTTTATAACTAAAAAGTAATTTGTATAATTTATAGATTAGGTTATAATTTAGCAGTTGTAATAAATATTAAGATAAACTTACAATTTAAATAATTTGGATTTGCTAGGCATTGCACAAATTCCAATTCCACTTGGAATCGCATACGCTGTTGATCGTCAGTCTCTGGTGCTCCTTTAGTACAAAATTATCAACTTTATTTCACAAAGCATAATTAATAATTATTTTAAAAACAAAAATTCATGTAAAACAAGTTAAAAATCAAAGCTTGTGTCAAAGATGATAATAAACACAATAACTTAGGTTAACTTATTAAGAAACAAAATGACTCATTAAATTGCTGCTGAATGTCAATGCAGAAATCAATAAAAATAATTTTTATAATTACTATACAACATTCTAGATTCCCAGCAAAATATTTATTTACCGTTCATTCCGGTAAATGGTTTTCTTCCTCTTAATAAATTTGGATCATCAAACCGGTTCATATTATGTTGACGCACAATTTGAAAAAAAATTGTCCTTGTGCGGCTTACTATAAGAAACTGTTAATTATAAAAAACGAAAAGTTTATAAACACTACACTTTCGAAAATTATTGCGCCAGGCTTATTAAAAAGCCTAGATAAATATTTCACGTGCAAGTAACTCCATCATCGTAGACAATCGCCATTTTGGGGTATTTAAAGATGGCGTTGTTAATCGTCTCTTTGCTGAGATTTTTTGGCGCCGGCTACTCGCGCGCGTTAAAATTGTGGACGGTTACGTATTTTACAATGTAATGTAAGTATACTTATACTAACAATTATAAATATATATATATATCTATATAATATCTACCTACAAAATTCTTTATACTTATATAAGTATAACACAAAAATAAATTAAAAACAATAATATGACTAAACATTTGTCAAAAAGATTTATTTGTAAATATTTAGATTTTATTTATATATAAATATATATATGCTTGAATGGCATTAAAAAAATTTAATTTTTATTAATATTAGTTTACTTAATTTTAATATTTAATCTATAATTATATATGTCTTGATATTTAAAAACTAAATACGTCGGTTAGGAGTTGTAAATAAACATGATTTTTAAACATATATATAGTGAAAAAGTTTGATTATTAACAATATTCTACGTTTTCTACGTACATTAATTAATTACAATATATGGTAGAAAAGTATACTTACAATACTTACATGTACATTTCATCCATGCGCGGCAGCGCGGAGGTCGACTGTGGAGAACAGAAAAAGCGACAACGTAGGCGCGCGTGGCTGAACAATAGTGTAGTGTAGTGCCTACGAGGGCACCCACAAAGAGAAATAAAGGGTTGACGGCAAATCGAAATCATGAATTAAAAAGGAGAGATGCTCGTGATTTGTGTCGCGTTTCAAGCGCTTTTATGAATGACGGTAAGCGCTCAAACAAATTTGTTAAATGTAATTCTCACAAATAGGAGTGTCTCACTTATCATTATACTTTACTTATATTATTCTTCTTTTAAATTCTATAGAAAATTTTCTATGTTTTTTAATTATATCATTGTTTTTAGATTCAGATATGTCAGGGCAAAATGAATCTAGAACCACACCAGAACGTAGAATTCTTGGTGAATTGGGAAATTCTAATCCAGATTCACCTACTGCTAATCTAAGGTTACTAACTACTTTGGCTTCTACTTTAAAGAATGTGGTGGATAATCCATGTCATAGTTCAGATTCTACTCCGGTTGTACATGAAGTACCTGTACAACCTTCAGGTTGCCTAAAACTTTTACCTCGAAAGGAGAAATCCCTTAGTCTATTGTGCAATAAGTAAGTTTTATTATTTACTTTTATGTGTATAAATAAGATATAAGTAGTGTGTATGTTTATTTAGCTTCTTATTTATAATAAAATGATATTTACAAGCAAATATACATAAAACTGTTAAAGATACTAAAATTTAAGTGTAATTCATAATTCAATTTCAATTTTTAGGTTTTTAAATTTGTATCCTTTAAATATTGAAGAAAATGCACCTAAAGAAATATCACTTAATATGACTGCACAAACTCTTGGTACTGAGAAACGAAGAATATATGATATAATTAATGTTTTGGAAAGCTTAGAAATGGCTTCAAAGGCTGGAAAAAATCAATATTATTGGCATGGACAATCAAGATTGCTAATGACTCTTACTAAATTAAAAATGACAGCTATTGAGCTTGGATTGGAGAAACAAATACAGGATATACAAAAAATTAATAGAGCATATATAGAAGACTCTTGCCAAGCATGTAGTAGTTCTTCAACAAGTTTAATGGTACCTCAAAGTCCAGTTGTTAATTATTGTTTTCCAGATGGTTTTATTAAAGAGGACAAAAGTTTAGGTGTAATGTGTCAAAAATTTGTTATGCTTTTTCTTGTTTCTTTAAAGGTATGTCCTTTCACAATGTATGGTAATATTACATTCAAATACATTTAATAATACAAAATATATTTTTATAGAATGGTGTTATCAATTTGGATATTGCAGCCAAAGTTTTAATCAATGAGCAAGATAATTCCACAAATAAAAAAAATAGTACAATTCAATCAAGATATAAAACTAAAGTTAGAAGATTATATGATATAGCAAATGTTTTGTCAGCTATTGGTTTAATTGAAAAAGTAGATTTATACAATTGTGTTATAAGAAAACCAATTTTTAAATATACAGGACCAACTGTGCATTGCCTTAATTTTGATGCAGGTAAAATAAAACATTTTTAAATTAATTTACTCAATTGATGATGTTAATTACATATTTTAATAATTAAATAATTTTTAGAAACTCCAACGACTGAAAATGAAAGTCATTCATTAGTAGGAATGACTACTCCAAGTAAAAAGAAATCGGATACTTTTCAATTTCGTGCACTAAATAGAATTTCAAGATTATATTCAAGTACTCCTACGGGAAGTAAGCGTGAACCAAGAAAAAGAAAATTATTTGAATCAGGTAAATCATTAAATTTAAATTCTGGTTTCATTATTCAAGTATATCTGTAAAATAATATAAGAAAATAGATATTAATAATCATTTTATATTTATATTTTATTTCAGACACTAAATTTGAGCGAGCTCAAAGTTCCCCTTGTTTAAGCTCTACAAAAACACGTTCTTTGGATCGTTTAGATGATTCAATTCTCCAAGTGGTCGAAATGGAACTGAAGCGAATGAAATCAACTGAACACAAACCAAAAGTTTGCACTAAACTTTTTCCAAGACATAATTCCGATTCTTGTATTCCTCCTTTAAAGATAGGTATACATTCAACGAATGTGGAGATGCAAGAATTGGCATCAATTTCAAATGAGCAGTCCATTTCTACTTTAACAGATTCGCCAATTGCTCTTCCAGTAGTTAGTAAAGAAAATCTAGTCAATGAATCGTGTAAATTCGTTACACCAATTCGCACGGTACGGATAAATGTACCACTAGAATTGAAAATTGCACCTTTCACAATGCAACAACGTACCGCTCCAAAATTTGTTAAACTCACCAATTTCGATATGAAAAAATTGGTGCCTGTTTCGAAACAGGATATCAAAATTAAGTTAGCTTCTATAAACCCTGTAGCTCAATCTTCGAGTGCTACGAATAAACCAAATATTGCTATCTTAACACAAAATCCGAATAAGAAAATTTCCCCAGGTGATACTTTTAAAGCTGTTAAAGTTGGGAACACATTTCAGTTGGTTCCAATTGAAACTAAAAGTGATACTAAACAAAAGTAAGAAACAACAAAAAATATTTTCTGACAATAAGTAATACTAAGAGAAAGGTTGTGTCTTTTATATGATTGGATCTATTCATATATCAAGTACTACAATAAGTTAAAAATTTATGTATATATATAGAGAGAGAGATTTTATAGATTTATGTATTCATATATATTCACGATTAGTATTTAATAAATACATAATTCGAAAATTTCAGTTATAAATAATATTACGTAATGAAATTTTATGACTATCAGTCATTAAGTTGTAATATAATAAATATATATTTATTAATGTTATATGGCAGCAAGCTAGATTTAAGAACAAGTTACGTCGCTTTTGTATTACCAAAGCATATTTTTGTTAGATCTCTGGGCTTAGACTGTTGAAAATTATAAATTTAAGCAATCTATTTGAAATTAGTTATAGATTATGCACATGCATATATATATAAATATATAAATATATATACATAAGAAAGTAAAAATTAATGTTATATTTTACTATTGTTTTTATAAATCATATTTTATGCGTTTATAATCGACAAAATGGGGCTTTTCGTAAAAAGTAATGACTTTGAATAAAATATTCTTAGATGTGTTTTCTGAATTATGTATACAGATTGAATTTAAACCTTAAAAAGTTATATTTTAAGTTTAAGATGCTTACAATCATTGTAACACAATTAACGTACACAAAAAATTTCTTTATTTACACATTGTTACTTAATAAACATTTTTCACAAAGTGGTTTGTTTATTTTTTTACATCATAATTAGAAATATAAATTATTATGTTTATGTAAGAAAATCCACTTTCTTATTAGTATTTAACTTCTTTTAATATACTCTGTCTAATCCTTCTACCTCCAGTTTCTCATCTACTTTTCCTTTTAAATTAATTGCATTAATTCTTATTGTTGTATACTGTACTCTGTAAACTAACATAAAATTTTTTATCATTTAACTAGGTTTTAATAAATAAATATGTTAAAGTATTTTAATTATAATTATTATTATTATTTTATTATTATTTACTCAAACTGTATGTGTATATGATACTTACAATGTATTCTGCGATACTGTTTTCGTTTTCTAAATCTAAAATGTGTGATTGTGTGTGAAAAAGTTTTGTCAATAACAGTTGCATCTACTGATACCAATTCTCTATTAACAATAGGCCTTCCTACTAGTGTAAAATCTGTGCTTCCAACCAGTAATACTTTCTCTAATTTAATTTTATCACCAGGATTTGGAGGCCAATATCCTCTAATAACTATAATATCGCTTTCTGTAATTTTATACTGTTTGCCAGCAAGATGTATAACTGCAAATAATCGACCAGTCTTTTCTTCAGCAATTTGTGTATTAATCTCCTTAGATACGTCTAAAATAATATAATTTATAAATAATTAGAATATGTACAATTTACATTATAAAATATTTATAGCAAACCTGATATAAGTTTCTCTTCTTCTATAGTTGTGTCTTGTATTTCAGTTTGATAATCTGGAGTTTCTTTAAGCCATGGAACAAATCTTGGTACTCCTTTCATACGTCTGTAGTTTCGTATCTGATTATCCCATAAACATTGAGCTACAAAAATAATCGTCGATTTAAATAGATATTATTCTAATAATAATTGGAAAAGATATTGTGCATTTTCTAATTAAAATATGTTTTAAAGTATTCCACCGTATTTTACAATTTTTATAGATTAAACGCAATCAGGTTTTTGAATCGCATAATCAGGTTATGTTCATATGATTGTTTTTTCTATTCTAATAATGTAATGACATTATGTAAATAAAAATTATAAATATTTACCTAATGGTGCTTGTGTTTTTAATAAATCCGGTACATTTTTTAATGTACATGTTCGGACTCCAATTTTTAAAAGACGAGAAAAATTTATCAGAGAGGCCATGTTCGGCAAGTTCTAAGCATTTGTATGACACACGTCTTTGACTATTTGTTCGTCTGCTATATAACTCTCTCATTGTGTAGAATGATGTGCGTGTGAAAAAAGGATACAGTTAATTGTCAAATTTCGCTTCTATTTATGTGTTCAGTGTAATATGTAAGGCAGCATTCGCATTTTTATTCAAATATTATTAAATAACAAATTAATTCAATTTTAATAAATATTTCAATTTAATGTTGTTACACTACATTTTTTAAAGGAATATTGAGGTTACGTAAAATTAATACAAAATCTTTTTTACATTATCAATTTAACAAAAATTATTTGTATAAAACTAATAATTTTCATTTTTTCAAAATTAAATTTACATATAATATAATGTATTGGTATTGACAATTAATATTTTTTCAGAATTTATAATGTTGCAAAACATAGCAATTCGTCTACAACGCTTAACTATAAGTGACAAATCAATTTTGGGAGCAATTGGAACAATACAACATTTACAAGTAAATCAAGTTAATAATAAAAATAATTTCCACACATCTTCAATACAGAATAAAGATCCTCATCGATTTCTTTCTCACAATAAAAAATTTTACCCAATACAAGGTCCTGATGAGAAACCCAGACCTGCTGTAAGTTGATTATAAATAGTTGTATTTGTCTATCTTAATTCAGTTATATATATATATATATATATATTATTTTAGTTTGTATGTCACCAAAAATGTGGTATAAGGTATACACCTAAGAAGATGTTGTATGTGGCATGGTTTGTGCGAGGAATGACTGTTGACGAAGCCATCAAGCAATTAAGTTTTGTATCAAAAAAAGGAGCTGCAATAGTTAAAGAAACAATTTTGGAAGCTCAGAAATTAGCTGTTGAAAGGCATAATGTAGAATTTAAAAGTAATTTATGGGTTGGTGAGTGCTCATCTACTTGCATAGAAGTAAATTTGATCTTAAAAAATTAAACTTATATAAATTCTACAAAAATGTTGATTTTAAACCCAAAATTAAATATTAATGCATATCAAATTTATTTTTAGCTGAATCATTTTGTTCAAAAGATTTTGTAATCAAGGGAGTAAGAAGACATGCAAAAAGAAGGATGGGAGAAGTAAGGTACACATTTTGTCATTATTTTGTTCGACTTGAAGAAGGAAAACCACCCAAAGACTATTATAAATTAAAACGTAAAAATGCTGATCAATTATTAGAAGCTTGGAAGAATAAGTTACGCAATCGTAAAGTTAATCAAAGTTTGTAATATAAGAATACTAATTTTATTTGTAATTATTTTATATAAAATAAAAATAAAATATTATTACTTATAGTAAGTTTTTTTTATAATATAAATTCATAATTGTAAAAAGATTTTTAATAGATATTATGATACTAAGGGTTAACAAATACACAAAAATTAGATATTTAATGAAAATTTATTTCGCCCAGTAAAACATGTACAACATAAGTGACAATGTTTACAACTTTAGCTTGGTTCTCCTCCAGTGACGTCTCTTAGCATTGTATCTAAAAACAGAAATAAAATTGTAAATGTTAAGTTATTAGTAACTGTAGAGTAAATGAATTGTTTATATAGCAATACAATTTTATTCACACGTTGATTCATAAAATATTAAATTTAATATTTATTCAAATAAATTAAATCAAATTATAATAAACTTTATTATTGTCATTAAGTATGTATTTAAATAAAATAATTTATGTATGATAAATCCAGTGTTTGTAACGAAAACATAACCTAGATAATGCATGTACAACAACAGTCTCTAATCTACAGTAATAATGAAAACGAGTTGTATATAGTACTAAGTAGCAGAAGTATAGAAATAATAATTTTAAAAAGTAGATACCATAAGAGGTAATTTAATGTAAGATGAAATATAAGTAATATTTACCGGATTGTATTTCCTGTTCGCATTCTAACCCATTGGGGAATAGGTCTGTTTTGTTTAAGCTTTTTGGCAAGCTTTCGCTTGATGATGAACGTTTTGTGGGCCGACTGAAAAATAAATAATAATTAATAAATATTATAAGAATATGATTTTAATGTTAAATATGTTGAAGAGTCCACGATGTACAAAATATTTTCGGATTTTCCAAGCCGATTAAAAATCTCACCATTGTGCTTGTCAAGCAACGCCGAAACGAAAGAGTCGAAGAGGGGAGAACGATCAATCGACATTCGACATCACTACGTAGTTCAAAATGTTGTGAGTCAAATTGGCAACTTTAGATCGCGGACTTTTTAAAAGATTGTTTTAAATTAAAAAAACTGTCAACATACCAATTTATATATTTCAATTTACTATTTCTAAATGTTTACGATTAATTAAATATTAATTGTAGGTATTAATAAGATACTATGGTTTTAGTGCGCGAAGAAAGCTATTTAGTCTATGAGCCAGGGGGTTTTCGTGGCCGATAGAGGTCCAGTCACAAATCCAAGTGTTCTAGAACTATTTTAGTTCGCTGATCACGAATTTCGAGGGTGTTTTGTTTAAAAATGCGTCTAGAAAAAGTTATTAACAATTTAATTGTTCAATTGATTTTTGAATACATTTAATTATGGGATATTAACTTATAATTAATCCATCGGCTACGAAAACCCCTCTGGCTCCTAGACTAATTCTTGCACGCATATATTTCGTCGTAAATGCGAGAAAGTAATTCTCTTCTTGTTTAAACTTTTGATCGATATAATAATAAATTCAGTTTCAAAATATATTACTAAAACATGAAATTAATTCACAAAATTATTACAAATAAGAAAATGTATTGAAACTCAAAAGGCTTAAGCAATTATTAAAGAAAGTAATTATAACTTAATTTTAATTCTAAGTTTAATACTAATAAAGTTGAAAAATAAATTAGGAAATTAAATTAAACTTCAATTTTTATCCATATAGTGAAATAAAATCTATTTGTGGATACTGGATAAATAAGTGAAAACACATCATAATTGAATTTTGAATATTTTCTATTTTCCTATGATTTTCGATCCCGGTAGCATAATGATAAATTGTTCACACTAGGATTTCTTTTTGGTCTCTCTCGTTCTAGGGATATGACTTTTATTTGCATTTTAGGAATCGAACAATCAACGCATGAAGAGAATCTGGACCGTGTGAGTGTATGCACCTTACTAAAAATATACATATTTACAAACATTCTACTAATTTTTTTAGTATGATCGTTCATTTTCCTTGTGTCTTCCCACATTCTTTTTTTTTACAAATACGCAGATACACGCCATACGATGGACTTAGCACTCGAACTTCTCCGATATTATTACAATTTACAGAAAAATTATTTTCTCTGCAAGCTTTGTAGTTATAATTTTTGTGAACATATTTTTTACAGTTTTCTGATCTTAAATTATACATATTATAAGCGGGTCAGCAATATTATTTTCTTTAAAAAATATATGTACTTTTACAATTTGTACATATGGTGGTGTTTGTGTGTGTATTATAGAATGAAAATACAATCTTGTACGAAAATAAATTATTTTAATTCAACGAAATATGAGGCTAAATTCGACATGCTGAGTCCAACTAACATAAATAATATTTATTTAAATTGTATAAATAAAGCTATCGTGTGGTATTGCTTTCGTTTTTTTTTTCATTTTAAGACATTTGTCAGATTTATATCCACGTTTAAGTACGTACCAAACTGATCGCTTTCAGCTAATTATTTACATAGTTCTTTCTCTCTTTTTCCACTCATAATAATAAATTGCGTTCGAAAATTTTTTTACTAAATTTTGGTTTACTATAGTTTAAATAGACCTGCAAATAATAATATATTTTAAGGACTATTTACACGTATACAAAACATTTTTTACAATTTAGTAAATAATTATCGTACGTACAAAATAAGTACAAAAACATATTATTATATAATCCATTCGGGCGAATATACAATCCATTATATTATAATACACACAAAATAAATATATTATTCGAGCCAACAATTACATATACATATCAATTATTCATTTGTATCTCACGTAGCTGAAATATAATCGACTATACAAAAACTTAAACGACACTGTTTTCATTCAAGTGTACAATATTTTTCAGAAATGTGCGCTAAAAACATTTATATTTTTTTTTATATATCAATTCGTCAATTTATTTATTCCGTATCACGGATCAAGAATGTTGTTTTAAAAAAAATCATGTGGGCAAAAGGTTTTCTTTTTTTTTACCAAATATTTGCTTCTATATCAAAGTTGTATTGTCTCGACTTATGTTTTCACTACTTTTGCTTTCTCGGAGAAAATAAAGTATTTATATATATTTATATATATATGGCGCACGTAAATCTTGCGATTATCCATTTGGTTGCCCGCTTAGCGGTATAAATGAGTTTTTTTTACCGATCATCTCTTGCTTTCGTTATTTTTTTTTTTCCGTCATTTGAAAATGACTTATAAATACCTTGCGTTCTCTCACTGAATTTTCACGTAAGATTCACCATCTTTTTGCGTTTTAATTAAATGTAACATTGCTCTTGGGTAATTTTATGTTTTTTTTTACATCATACTTGATGGAGCGCGATTATAATTATTTCAATTATAATACTATTCAATTACATAGATAATCCGTAATTTTGAATATAGCCTTAGGCTTTATTTTTCTAAAATTTAGCAGTCTATAATTTACTTAATTGCCATAATACGAGATGATAAATAAATGTTACCTATTTGCAAATGCAATTCACGTTTGAATCATAGTAATAGTAATAGAAAGCACAATTTTTTCTTCAAGTATAGTTTTATGATACTTTGTTAATTTAAATCATTTATGACTCAATAAGTCTAATGGAACGTTAAATAATAATTATACACTTAATTGATAAAATTATAATAATTTTCAATATAGAAATAATATTTATTCAAAAATTAATAAAAAAACATTTATTTGATTAAATATGAATAATTTTTAAGTTCTTATTAAACCAATCGTAATAAGTATGACGACATATTTCGAAATGAAATGTAACACTTACACAAGTAATTATATAAATATAGAATGGACGTTGTTTATCAACGACTTCGAAATATTTTTAATAGCTAATTTCAAGTGACTGAGAGACAACGATAGAAATAAAGTATAATCGCGCGCTCATACGTTTTTTTTTTATTATTGGGTATAAATTAGCCCCAGGGTAAACAAGCGTAAGGTGCACAGCCCTCGTAATTGTGCACGAAGGGTAAAGAGTGCCTGTTTCTGTGTCAGTGGTATCGTGGATGAGAATCGACCTGTGAGCCACGGCGATTTGGCTGCTGTTGTTGCTGCTGATGCGGGTGCTGCTGGTGTTGTTGGTGTTGCTGGGGTTGCTGGGGTTGCTGGTGTTGCTGGTGGTGGTGCTGTTGCTGCTGTTGCTGAGGGTAATGATGCTGAACTTGCAATCCAACAGTCGATGGTCGAGGACTCGTTGACTGCTGTGCTTGTGGAGGATGAGGGGGATGTGGTTGATGCTTCGATTGCTCGGTACCCGTCGCCACGTATGAGAACAAACAGAGTACCGAGTAGCAGATTTGATCCGCCTGTAAATGCAAGATTTTATGCTAAATTTTTTCTTTTAAATTTGTTTATTTCTTGATATATGTACATGACTTGTGTATGACTGTACACAGTATATAACTTTATATAGATATGGTACATAAGTACTTTGTTTCCCTCTCAATCCCTGGCTAGAGCCATTATTTTTTTTATTAAAATCTTAATAAAGTGTCTAATCAAGTTTTAAAATAATCTCGGCAATTTTAAATTTAAATAAATACTTATAAATCCGTTGCAATTGTTTCATAATTTAGTTTAAATAAATTTCAACGACTCTTATATAAATTAAAATAATTAATAATTTTAAACTCAGGCGATATAAGAATAAAATTATTTATTTAAAAGACGTTTCTTCAGTCTAACAATAATTCATGCAAAACCACGTCTTTCGACGAGGTACAGTAATAATTTGATAATTTCAATGCATTATTTAAAAATTACATGCGAATTGTACTACATACTCATACATCATATAATAACTACTAATAGTACGATTTGAAGCAGGCTATGTACAATTCCAATACCGTGTATATATATACACAAACAATCTTCCAATGACTGCAATGGCTCGATCAGTATCGTATAGTCTTTTGCTTGTAAACACTTGTAATTAGTATGTATTGGAAGCATAAATATAAAGCAACGTTAAATAAAATTAAAAAAATGCTCGTCTGAAAAATTAAGAAAGAAAATATGCAGAATTATATCAGGGGAAAAATAATTCGAAAAGAACAGGGATTTAATTGAGTGAACACAAACTTCAATCACAATCCATCGAGTTAATCGATAAATGGTGAGATTATAAATGTTTTACCATTATGCAAATCTCAACATAAGAAAAGTATATTTAAAGAAAAAAGGAAAGAAAAACAACAAACTTACATTGAGCAAAAGTAAATAGTAAAAGAAAACAGTGACGTCATGCAGTACTTTTGCTATTGGTATTTTCTACAAAGCAGGCCTCCGCTGACAGTTGCATCGTTAATGCAATCGAGAAGATTCTGTGCATGCAACGCACTGCTTCGCTGGCCTATTTGTTTCGTGCGGGAAACAAAAACAAAGAAATAAACGTACATATTGTTTACTCGTTCAAAAAAACATTAACGTGATAAAAATCCAACATATTTTTCAAATCTCAACTACTAACATTCTTTAATAACATTAACAAACTTCTGTTTATTACAAATTTGTATAGCAATTACTTACCATTTGAGACTTATATTTACGCTGAATTATTTGTCTAGTCTTAGGATCTGTAAAGAGAAGAGAGTTTCTTTTTTATATTTCTATTAGAAATAATGTATTATTAATAATTTATTTAAAAAGATAAATATTATTTTGTCGATGTAATTTTAACTTTAATGTATTTCGGGGTACGTTAGGATATAGTTGTTCACAAATTATTTCGACAAAATAACTTTTTAATTTATAACCCCGTTACAAAATGTGATATTAATGCAGGGTTTTTGCAGTATACAGTGGACAATTATATTAATCAGAGAAAGAAATTTTAATTCAGTACTATAATAAAGTACAAAAACAGCACACTTAAAAAATTGCTTTTTAACAATTCTTGATTATATTGGAATATTTTACAAAGTTACAATCTATATTTTACAGGGTATGCAACATTTACGGAGGTCGGTTAAAAATTATTATTACTCGTTGGGTAATTCTAGTATAATTCAACATCAACCGCCGCACTTTAAAAAACTTCAGATAAAAATTATATATGTAACCCTAAAAATTACTCCTAACAAATAAAATGTAAAAGAAAAGTATATTTTATAAGAGAGAAAAATCAAAACAATATAGACACTCACTGAACTCTTCCAAAACGAAGATTCCACCCTTCTGAGTAAAGCACTTGCGGATATGCTCGAGTCTTACAAAAAACTGAAATCAACATCGAATTGCAATTAGTCGTCCGAAAATTCGTATAACTCTTCTCCGATTATCCTAAGCAATACGTGCAAGTATTAACAAAAAAGTAAATATAAAATGAACTACTAATGTATATAAGTATTTGATTAAAACTTTTGTTGTTTCTGCGTACACGCAAACTACGAAACGAGTATATAATATATATAAGTAAGTTGGTGGGCTGATTATAATATAACGTGTGTATATAATAATTATAGACGCGTAATTCGACGGCATATCAATTAGGTAAATTAATATTGTACAGAGATTGTCAAAAGTATGTGTGATATGTATTTGTTTCGTTATTAAGTTATGTTGGCATTTTCAATGATTTTCATGCAATTTTAAACATGTAAAGCGTATACATTGAACGACTGTTAAACGCAATTGTATCTAAATAAGAAAAATCTTTATTATTATTAAAAAACGCAATCTAAGGTTTTTCATTGAATTGTTCAATTAAAAATTAAAGGGCGTTAAGTAAACGTTTAGTTTAAATTACCTCCGTATCAATATAATAAAAAGAACATCGAATGATCAATAATAAATGGAAAATCGCTCACATGTTCCGTTATATTACTAGAGGATTTATGAAAATAAATAAAAAACTACATTTGCATTATTGATACCCTAAATCAATTTATTATTTCTTATTTAGACGTTTCGCGCGACATGCAGTTCACACCGACATGCAAAAAAAGGAGTATACACATGAATCGCGAGGCAACAGCGGGTTACAAGCGTAAACAAAGAAGGATGTACGGGGTAATACTATACATAAAGCGGGCTAAGCGTAATGGGGGCGAGGGGCCGGGGGGTCGGTGGGCGGGGTTCAGGCAACTCTGGAGATGGCCTAAACTTAATCTTCCAACGTTGGTGTCGATTTCGCGTGCGCGCGTGTTGTAAATAATATATGGATATAAATATATGTATATATATATATATGGACGCGGAGGTGGGTGGTTTCTGTGCTCGAGTGCGACGGGTTTCGCGCGCTTTCGAATAAGAGAAAGAGAAAAATATGTATAGGGAGTATAACATGCTTTGTATACATACTCGCGAATAATAAGGTTTTGTCGTTATACAAGGTGCGGAATTTCATCGTTATAGGTATAGGTTATACATTGTAGTATAGTTGTACATATTATGTGCTGTATAAATATTAATACATAGTTATTCCGGTTTTTAATTGATAATCTTGTTTCCTTAATAGATTTTCTTTGCAGATGAATATTATTATCTTCTCGTGATTCCAGTACAATTTGTTATATATATTTATATTTCGATTCACAGATTTATTTGCATAATATATTAAAATGTTTATACGTAAATTGATAAAATGCGTTATAAATATGAAATTCCTAGGCAAAAAATTTTTGTCAATTAGTGTTTATACATAAGTTATAAGGCTCATTCAATATGCTACTTATACCGATGCGTTAAATATCGCAAAAATGTGTATATATACTTGTATAATAATTGAGAAAAGCTCGTAACAAGCTTGTAAATATCACAATCTGTTCTCATTATCTAGTAAAAATGGAATTTTCGACCTCTATATATGTATAGTTAATAAACACTTTTACCTTCACGTGACAAACAATCAGTGTTTCATAATTTTTTTTAAGTATAAAACTCTCCTCCTCTCGAAGCAATCAACATAAAATTAATTAATAATTTCTTATTTTAAAAAAGCATTGACCTATTTGATCGATAATTCACCAAATCAGATTTGCCATTTTTCACCGTAAAACGGCTTGGTTCATAGACGTACATAAATGTATATATATAGAGAGAGAGAGATAGAGATAGAAAGAGCAAGTTAAACAGAGAGAAAGAGGTAGAATATAGAAGAGAAAGGAAACAGAGAAAGAGAGAGGTAGACAGATATCAAAAAGAGTTATAGATACAGTGAATAGGTATTATAGGCACGTATATAAAAATGCGATAGTTGACTAATACGATCGTATAAACAAGATTCGGGGATATTATATATAGGTATATGCGTGCGCGATTCACTACAAGAGCGACAACTAATCGATCTAATATATATATACGCAAGGTTCAAAAATGATAATCGCTTGTAAATATATTACTTTATATAGAGGAAAAAAAATAGTGGTTATTAATATATTGGAATTATCCAAACTTAATAATTATAATATATAAGCTGAGAAACGTCGGTCACTCAAGTATCGCTTGATAATATAACGCTCGTAAGTACAGCTTTTCTATAACGAGTCAAATTTTTATACCTGAATCACGGATACCAGCTTATCATTGTTTTTCGACAGATGCATGTGTACATATACATATATCTACAAATGTATACGTACACCATATACATATAATATGCATATTGCTTCGATGCGTGCACTACTTCTTGAATTAGCTTAGTTTATAATAATCGATTAGATCAATGCTGGTACCAGGATAAAGGCCGAACAACATATCGAATATAACATCTATATATATCACAGCTAACACCAATCATTATATATGGTATATAGGTAAATACAGTCAAGTGGACAGAGCAGATCAACTAATTTCGATGCAATTTTTTTTCGTGTGGATAGTATTGGCATGTCTACATATGTATATATAAATATATACATATAAATATTTATATGCATGTATATATACATATATATGTGTGTGTGTGAGTGTGGGTGTATATATGTAACTGTATCTCTTGACGTACGTGAATGTATGTGTGAATGTGTGAGTGTGAATGTTTTTCCTTTTCGAACAGAAAAAGCCAATCGTATAACTTATTATTTATTGAAATTTATAATTGTTTTTTTTTCAATTAGAGAATGCACAAGTGTAAAATGCAAAATTAAATTATGCGAATGCTAGTTTTATCGATATTAATACATAAATGTATGTAGGCAAAAAAGCATTTTTTGATAATACAATATCTAGTAGTTATTTCAAGCAGTATTGGGCGACGCGAAGGAACGCAAATTAAATACCGTTTTTCTGAAGTTATATAAAAATAATTTTGTTTGCTTTTCTTCAAATATTTTTGAATTTATAATTTTAATAACGAAAATCGGTTTTAAGTTGTTCCCCTCGAAATATTTAGGTCGTCAGAAAAATGGTAGCTTTCGAAAAAAGCACTATAAAAGATATTTTTGTATGTGTTCGTGAGATTGAAAATTAATTGCCGTTTATCCAATTTACGATTAACGTTTCAATTGTAATTATCGTGTGATCTGTTTGAATTTTAAGTGTACGTGTATAAGTGTAAACAAGTGATAGGAAATTGAAAAAAATTGAATAATTATAGTAGTATTAAAAGCATCCGAAACACGGCCAACATTAACAAATCATATTATATATATAATATATTATGTTATATATAATATAATCAAATGGTATATAGGCGATCAGTAATAACGTGTGTATAGGAAAACAAAAAAAATGTATATATATATCTATATATGTATATGTAACAAAAATAAAGGTATAATAATAATTATAATTGAAAACAAAAGGTAACAAAGAGTATTCATGTCGGTGTGATTATATCAATTAAAAGTATAATAATAAGTAACAAACAAAGGGTGATAATAATTTGCTGTACTTAGGAAAAGTAAATACAATATGGTAATAATAATAATAATAATAATAATAATAATAATTAATGCGTGTCAATTACAAAAAGTAGATTTTTGAAAATAGTACCTCGAAATCCTGCTTGCCCAAACACACAGCCATTGGGCAATTGATCCGACGCACGGACGGGTCAAGTAAACAGAAAAAAAAGAAGATTCAAAAATTATAATCCACCAATTATATTAGTCAAATAATCACGATTAGACAAACGGCTCGATGCACCGTTTTTATACTGCATTTATTATATATTTTTGTTGTTACATTTAAAGAAGGAGAAGGATTCGGGATCAGAATAGTAAAGCGGAAGATGTACGAGCGAGAAATATCTAGAGACAGAGTAAGAAAGAATAAGTTATGGGATTATAATCCTTTTTTTCTCAGTTATGTACTGTTTCATTTGTTGTTGCACATTTATTTACGTTTGCGCTAATTATACAAACATCAATTTTTTTTAAGGTGTAAAATACATTTTATATATATTCTTCGGTTCAGCGTGGATGAAATTTGACTAAAAATAATCGCAGTCAAAATATTGTATGTCTATATAGCATCTCATTCACGTTTAGCGAAGAAAT
Organism: Theocolax elegans; assembly: GCA_026168455.1. Lineage (NCBI taxonomy): Eukaryota > Metazoa > Arthropoda > Insecta > Hymenoptera > Cerocephalidae > Theocolax > Theocolax elegans. The sequence continues at coordinate 96,352,536 of CM047425.1, forward strand.
AAAAAATATCTTCCGAAAAATCGATAAAAAATCGATCGATTGCGCAACTCTTTTCGTTAGAGCACTCAAAATGATATTGAAAAGTGTGAATTTAATTGATAAAATGTTTACGAGTGTATATCAATAGATATATAAAGTCGCGGCGATTAATTTTGTTTTAATTTAGAACAATAACATCATATTTCCGAGTATGGATTGATCGTTCATTGTTCAAGGACCATCTCAAAAGTTCCCCAAGCCGAGAGAAAAGTCTATTAACCAAGTAGTGTCTCTCCAATGTGTGTATGCGCTTTGTTATTTATATTACATAAAATAATGTATGTAGGTGTATGTATTACATTAAACAACGTAAAAATATTTACTCTTTTACGTATGTACGAAACGGTGAATAAACTTTCCTCGCATAGATAACCACGACAGACACAAGTCGTTTTAGTTGCATCCAGCATTCAAGGTTAATAAAACAGATATTATATTCAAGTGTGTCACAGTATATATTTGAATTATGAATTATATTGTATATATTAAATAAAGATAATGTAATAATGGACAGATCAATGGAAAAAAAATATATAAGTATAGTAAAAATGAGATAAAGAGATAGATACAGAAATATTAGCCGAAAAAGTAAATAAGATTTATAAAATTATAGGGAGCGAAATAATATTTCAATCATCATTTATGGAAAAAATTTTGTTTCAGTGACTACTTATTTATATTATAGATTAGTAAATGTAAACAAATTAGCTCGAATAAAAAATATATATATGTATTGTATGACGTATCGCATCTTAACACGCCATATAGTATATATAATACATCGCTTTATATAATATATATATATATGAAAATTCGATTAATGTAATGTATATAATGTATATAATATTATATAATATAAAATGTATAAGACAGATAAAAGTGACTGTAGCTGCACATCGAGCTCCATGCATAAAGACATTGAATAATGCTCAAAAAACGGAATGTACCCAACATAAAAAGAAGAAAAAAATAATTAATCGGTGTAACTTTGTTAACCGAGAGTTAAAGAAAAAAGAAATAAAATATAATAGAGAGAAAACAAAGGTAAATAGAGGAGTTTGATGTATGCACAATTAAAGACCGTTCGAAGTTATTTATTTTTTTATCTCTTCTTTTATTGGCTAGGGTTGTTATGCATCCGAATGTATGTACGTTGTTTGGAGTAAATGACTAAGTTTTTTTTTTCGAAGACAATTATCGATGATTGACGAAAAAACAAAATATATTAAGTTATTCTTTTAGTTTTAATAACTTTTTATACCTAAAATAAAATCGTATACGTAAATAGAATATAAAATAATATGTTTTTTCAGCACTTTACGAAAATATTAGATTTTATTTTTTTTCACTTTTTAATAATTATAATTACGTATATCTATCAATTCTTTATTTTTATATATTTTTAATAAGAATCTAATAGAATCATAAAGGTTTAATATTATATTTATTAGTTTTAAATTTATTTAGAAATAGCGATTGGATGGTTGGTTAGTCCTCGTTACATGAAGTTATGTAATGGAATTTTGTTGCTATATTGTGTTCAATGTGTTGAAAAATTATCGTAAAAAATTTGGCTTCGCTATAAGGTGTATTTCGAAAATGCTCTAATGTGCTTTATAATTTATAGCTATATTGATAGTTTCTCTTATCAAAGCGTGTGCGTGTCTTGAACCAAGACGACAATTGTGGTAGAATAATTCTCTTTTTGTTTTTTTTTTTTTTTAATTTTGTCAAATACACTTCGAAGAGTCATTACATAAATTTTAGAAAAGATACGTACATATACATAATTAAGCAGATTCGTGGTGGTTTAGCGATGGGAGATAATATTGAGTGGTCCTTGCATCAATGCAATTAAAACGAAAACAAAACATAGAGAAAAAGTTCGATAATTAAACTAATGAAAGTGTAAAGAGAGAAGTAGAGAGAGAAAAAATATAAAGTATACAAAGTACACAAACAAATAATGAAAAATTGTAATTGAAATCAAAGTGAAATAATAAATAAAAATACATTTTATTTTTCACTTTCATTGTGTATCGGTACATCAAATTTTTGTATTAAAATAAGGATCCTTGTATTTTCCCAAATTTTTCCTAACATTGAGTTTTTTTTTTTCTCGCATTGGGGTATAACATTAATATATATGTGAAAAATAAATGACAACAGAAAAGCTGAATATTTCCTTGTTGCGCGACGTGTAACGTAAATACAAAATCGTATATATAATTCAAGGATTGTTTGTATTAAGGAACTCACCAATAAAGGACAGATTAATTGAAATGAAAAAAATAGGATAAGAAAGATTGGAGACTAAAAATTATCGACAAATCTATGTAGATATATATTACGCAGCTTGACTAGCGCTTTAAAATGAAGAAGAAAAAGAATAAGAAATAAGAAAATATAAATATGTATATCAATAAAGGGAAACACTATTACGACGGTAAAACGTATATATAAATATATAATAAAAGATGTATAAGATATATAAGAAAGGAGAAAGATGATTTAGGAAAACGTTAAGAATTCTTCACACCGTGACCATTTGTTACCAAGATATAGATAAATTAATCTATTAGAAAATATAGAAGTAAAAACAATAATAAAAAATAAAATTGATTAGTAATAGTTCAGATTAATTTTGGATGGTATGAATTTCCATGAATTGCATAGGATTTAAATATTTTCTTTTTTAAATCTAAATTGAATCCATCAATTTATCTTAGTGAAAGTTGATAATTTAGTTGCATAAAATGAATATATCATCAGAATTATTGTTGAAATATTCAATTATAAAATACAAATCTTATGTAAATGTTATAAATTGTCTAACGTTACTTCAGTTAAGTTAGATTAGTAAAATAATTTAAGTAACTATATGAACATTGAATTTCCATTACACTATTATTGGATGTCAAATCAAAAGAAGTATTAAATTCCGTTTGATATTTAAATATTCGTAAGCGAATATAATGTATGCAAGGTAACAAAGATAATTAATTTTTGGAATTATAGGTTTGTAGGAACTTTCTGGACTGGATAATAATAAAATACCAATAACGATAGCATAGATAATAGATATAGATAGATAGAAAGTTATATATAGATATTGAGATATATATTTATAGATATGTATAGGTATATTTATGTATATAAAATTAATGGAGCCGTGGCACATTACCTTGCTATTGGCAAAGAGGAGGCCGATGCCTTCCATGCAGACCTGCAAGAGACCACCTTGGTTCGTGACCATATCTTGGACGGGAAACTCACCACCGAGTTCGGCGTCCATATTTGCGCCTCTGCCGCGAGCAGCGGCCTTCTCCATCGCGTCTTTTATACAGTAATACAGGTCTTTACACTGTAAATCATAATTTTAACATATATGTTTTTAATTATATACTTTACTAGTGAACTGATAAGATCTGATGTTTCGATTTCTTCGCTTTCTGATCTTCTTTAAACTGATATGCACCACTTACGATTAGAATTTCGATAGGGTAATGAAAATTTGAATAAATATAACGTTAGAAAATATTATTTTTAATATATTATTATTTGATTGATTGAATCAGTTAAAATAAAATTATTCTCTGTGTCGCATACTTTTGTCTAGTAGTTACCTTTTTAGTGTAATACTTGTGAAGCTGGGTCTGACCTCCGTTTCTCCTCCAGAGGCAGAGTACTTTGGTTTGAGGGCTATAGGTCATATTTACTAATCGTTCGTACCACCAACGTTCGACTATTACTCCGTTCACCGATCGTAGAACTAATCCATCGTGACGTACTTCCAAAAATCTTAGGTCACCTTCGGCGTTTGGGCCTGCGTGTACCGTGAATGACTGTCGATGCATCTGCCTCGATGTCAATGGCTTCAAATCTACGTCGTTTCCATGCTAAAATTTAAATTATATTACTCTCGTACAGATAAGTCGATTGTACATGCGACATTTTTAAAACATTATAAATTATTATGCGGCTGATCAAACGTTTACTCTATCTACTGTTTCGATAACAAGTAAAACGGGAGTTGAATATTTTAATTCATTCGAACAATTTTGTGATCTTTGAAAATATGTAAATAGTAATCTTATTACATATTTTTCGTAAAAAGATTGTACGTTAAAAAAGTTTATTAAATAAAATGAAAGTTTAAGTTGTTTTGTGTTTGTATATTATTACGTAATGTATTGTACAAAAGACTTACAAGATCTTTTATTTGATCCAAAAGTTGGTTAAGTTCTTGACTGTAAATAAGTCCAATGTGACTTTTCCCTAACAACCGTCGAACTTTCTGTCTCAAGTCCTTCTTTTCGACATTCAACATAACTAATATTGCAGTAAGATTATGCAGCAAAGTACAGAGAAGCCTATCTTCGTCATGCTCCAATCTTCGTCTCTCACTTTCGCTTAAACTTTTGTACCTTGAAATTTTGAAAGTAAATGTATATTAAGTTAAAAAAATGTGTTAGATTATATTATAGACTGTACAGATTTATAATTAAGAATAAAAAGTTTACAGAAAATAATTACCTTTCCATCATTTCGCCAGGACCCTGATCCATACCGATCATATCACGTTCCTGCGATACCGCATCAAGAAAGGCATCCTCCCAAAATTGCATTTGATCCCAAAGGGATGATCTTTCCTTGCCTAGAAGACCTTCGAATAGGTAGGTCCTTGCGGTTTCTGGGCTTGGACTCGTTGTCGACGGTATGAAAACGTTTCCTGCTGCACTGAACTTACTCAAGGATGATCGACTACTCGACCAAACACTCGCTGTGCGTTGTTTTACCTGCCTCGGGAACTACATAGGAAATTTTAAAAAATATTACATATATATTGCGCTCAAAAGATTCTATTTATTTACTTAAGGATTATCAACTGTTCATTCATTAAATTTTTTCGAAAACGATAAATGTATTACAATAAAGAATCAGGTTTACTTACATTTCCCTGTTCAACCTCACTATCGGATACAGTACTACGAAAGGATGCTTGATGCGTTTGTCGAAAGGCAGGATTGGTGGTAATGCTACCACCGTCGGTTGATAAGGCCTCGTTACTACCCGCTGCATTTCCACTTTTCGACTGGAAATCCGGAATTAAGAACTATATATTTTATAATAACAGCAAATACCATTAAAATTCTTTCGTAAAGTAAACTTACTTCTGAATCAAAGGATGTGAGTTTACTGAGGAATTTCTTATTTTTAATGGTAAACATGTCGAAGAACATGTCGGTGGTCGATTGATTATCGTCGCTGCTAGTTTGCGACTGGGGACGTTCTAAACGTACTTGTGGTGGCACTTGCGAATGCAGTTTTTGTGATGAATCGTAGGCAGGATGATTGGGTGACTGTGGAGATGTGAGATTTTCTCGACTCCCAAAGGGACTGGATGCCTTTTGATACAAGTTCAAAAAATTACAATGTTAGACAATTTATTATATTTTTTACTTCCTCGTATATTTAAAAATTAATTATTGAAATCAGTGAACGATAGAAGCGAATGGATAGTATTGACATTAAATTACCTGAGACATAAGAGAACTATCAAAGCCACTCTCCGATAAGTCCTTGCTCCAATAATGGGTATGAGCGATTTCCATCATCTGAAATACGGAGGCCATACCACCCAGGCCGAAATTTCCGTACGTGTGCGCAAGACCATGCGCAACTGCCTGAAGGCACTTTAACATCCCTTTGTAGACGGGTTTCGTGATACACTGCAATTATAATCAACAAAATTTTCAACGTTAACTTATGACGAAGAATCTATTAAATCATAATAAATTTAATTACTAATACTAAAAGATTCAATTCTGTATATATTAGTTTGTATATACATAGATGTAAATAAGAAACGTACCACATCGTCAATATGATCATCGGGGCTAATTTTTCGATTCAATCCTTTGTTCAGTTTAGTAACCATAAAATCACGATAACTCTCATCCTCCATAAGTTTTTTCAATCTATTCAATTTGAGCCATCCAACACCTTCACCTGCCATAACCTGATTGATGACATCGGTTAAGAAAGCTTGATTATCTGTGTTTGTGTTCGTTCTCTCAGCATTTTGTTGTCTTCTCAATTCTTCCTGATTCGTTTTACTCGATGAATGCTTTATCAAAGACGTTCTTTCGACGAGGCTCGATCTACCTACTTGAATTACAATTTACATATTTGTACACGAGCTTCAATGGTAACAGTTTAACGTGACTGTAGTAGTGCATATAGGTATATTAACTTGCATAAAATTATTTAAAATGCGTAATATTATGAATAAAGACAAGTGTTCAATTTTTACCGTACGACTCAAATGAAGCAAAAAACTATTTTAATTAAATAAATTGGTTAATAAATTATGAAAAATCAAGACATCATTGACCTTCGTTTCAGTATTATCTAACACTGTATCAAATGGATTACAAATTGATATTGGAAGAAAATTTGACTTCGATTTCTTCAATCTGTGACAAATAATTAAACGTAAAATTTTCTTCCAATGCCATTTTAGAATAGTTCTTTTATTTTAGTTGACTCTATCAGTAAAAATCGTCTCCCCTTAATATGTACATCTACGTAATCACATTATACAAATAATATTTAATAGTTTATATATATACCTTTGGGGAAGGGTCCAAAGAGTTGGGTTTTTTCTTTAGGTTTTTGAGACTGCGGTTGAGCACTAGCTTTTTGATTCGAATTATTTTTACTACCTGTAACCATAAGAATACATAATACAATTAGTAATATGAAGATGTTCAATATAATTGTAAAACTTCACCAACGATTTAACATTAGTTATTAATTTATAAATGATAAATAGTTAATACTTTACCGAAAAATCCACTGAACATGCTAGTCGTTTGTTCAGCAATGCCATTAAGATCACTGCTGATGTTGCTGAAAAAGTCGCGACCAATATCTCGTTTACCTGTACGAGCATCTTGGCTAACGAGTTGCGTGCCCGAGTCTTTACGTTGTAACATACCACTCGGCGGTGATTGTGGAGGTGATTGTTGTGAATCTCCGAGACCCTAAAAAATAATACGATATTAATTATACCGTAAAGAAATGATTTTAGAAAAAAATTACGCCACTTAAAATTAATTATCGACTGATATACCTTGAGTAAGCCTTTCTTAGCAGCAGCTTCTTTAGCACTCTTGGTAAGATCGCCAAAAGTGCTTTTCCCAACATAAGTCAAATCGTCCAATGTATTTTTACTAACACCAGCAGCAGTTTTACTCGCTTCGATTGCAGTTTTCGATACTTCTTGGACCGATTTACTTGCTTCACCCATAGCCTTCTTAGTCTGCTGCGTCAACTACGATTCCAAACAATTTGTTACAGTTTAAAAATCCCGCTTCAACAAAATTCTCGACTATGTATACACATGTAATAGAAACAACAAAGTAGACTAACTTGTTCAAGAGGCGCGAAAAGACTATCTTCTCCCGCTTCAGATATTTTTTCTTTTGCTTGATGCTTCAGCTATATTGCATTCAAAAGACAACGAAAAAAATAAAGATCGTAAAAAAGTACATTAAAATACATAAATTTATATAAATGTACAATATATATGAAATACATATTATTTGTTCAAAATTATATCGAAGCGCTTAGAATTAATAACTGAAAATAAAAAATAAATTTTGTGTTTAATCAAAGTTGCCTCGATGATGCGTCGTTTGTTTCGTTGTTGAGTCCATGTCCTTAAGTAAAATAGAGAAAACACTGAACGTGCCTATAAAAAGATTTATATTGATAAATTATAGTTGTATGCGTCGTCGTCGTTCTTTTTCGTTTGTTTCTTCATATTGTGTGTTTTAATCGTTAGACCAAGTGTCGAATGTTCTTCCGGTTTTTTTTATAAAATGCTTAATTAATAATTGTCGCACGTACATAAAGTGATAAGTAAGTATATAAAAATAAATACCCAGAAAAATGACTGTTTCGTCTAAAATTAACAGTACTTTCATCATATAAATTAAAAAAAAAATCTGCAAATAAGTATTTATACACGTTTCATTTAGCGAGGTCAAATTTTCTACTTAGTTCGTTTTGCTCGTAAAACTATATGTGTATAGGTATACATTTAACGCGTCAAAGAATCAAGTTACTCGTTATCAAACTCTCCAAGTTTCCAGAATACATCTCAAAAGAAACTAATAATTTATTCAAGCGTATAAGCCAGTTTCGTAACGATGTACCGTAAACCTCAGCGAATTCTATTACACATACAACAGCAGAGTAGTAGAGCTATTGTAATTTGACCTTTCCGCGAATGCAAATGTGCATGTATGTATACATATACATAAAAATCCGGAGAACATTCGAAAAGTAAAGAGCCCTACGAGTTGCAGAGTCCAGACATTGGGTAATGAATGATTTTTGTGTATGTATGCGTGTGTACGTGTATATGTATTCCTCGAAATTCTCATCAGTCAAACTTTTTCACGGGAACTACGTAGATTGTTTGAGCTTTACTGTATAGCCTACGCTTTAAACTTGTCAGTGATTGGGTAACCCATGAATGACGGTACCAACTTATTGTTTTCGAAAGTTTATGTACACCCTTTGTTTGGCAGAGTTATGTGTTGTAATAAACATTTACTTATTGTGTGATTGTAATGTATATACAGTTATATCGTAAGAATAAAACAGTTAAGTATAATACTGATTTTTTATTTTAAATTATTAAGAAATATTAGATCTGTAGCGATATGTCATAACATCACTACAAATATGTACTAATATTTGTTGTAATGTGTTTTTTTTGTGAAAAAGGATCAACATTAATAGTACGTTAGAAAATAGAAAATATTAATAATTATGTAAATCATCATCATTCGTGAATTAGTTTAACACGTGAAGTTTAGATACTACAATACTGTAAACTGTATTAGAAAAGCAATAACATTTTCAAAAAAGTGTAAAATATAACTTATAGAGTGATTTGTATAATAAAATGAGTTATAATAAATAAAAATAAATAAATGTAAAATTATATTAAGCATTGTACATTGATACTAAAAATATTTACGCATATTAGAGCTAATCTAGCCAAATAATTTAGAAATGAGGGAATAAACTCAATGTTTAATGCGATATGATAGCGCGCTCATAGCAGTATATTTTAAAACATAAATTTAAGTTTCAAATGTTTTGATGCATATTTGGATAATTATAGCTCTAATGAATGTAAGCCATTATAATTACTACTATATATAAACATGTTTACCACACTTACAAAAAATTAATGCGTTAATTATGATTGTAAAAAAAAATTTTATGTTAATACTAGATGCAGCTGTTGAGGGAGAAAAACTTGATAGTATCTTATTTATAGCTGGAGAGTAAAGAAATACCGCATAACTAACTCTTTCGTGTAAAGTATAATTTTTAAGTCTTTTTTTTCCTTAGTATAAAAATAAAAATAGATAATAGCCCAAGTACTTATATAATTATATATATATTAAATGAAACTTATTTAAGGCTTAATCGTTTGAAATAAAATACGTAGCATTTCGTGCATTTGACGGAGAGAAGGCGATTTTTATTTTTTCTCGCGGAGTTTAATTTTCACCGTAAATTACTTTATTGAGATAAACTAAGTTCAAAGCTTCTTGACGGTAGGTTAATTAAACATACTTTGTGCGCTCTATAACTCAATTTCATGGCTTCTAGCTTTCGAGAGTTGGTGGTTTCTTCGCGAAACCAGTAACATTCAGTTTTCCAATTACTTGGAACGAAATTTCATTCGAATCAGATAAATGCATTTTTCATCAGTATACGTAGGTATTTGCATTATCATTTTATTTATTTAAAATTTTAGAATTCGATTGCTTATATTTAATTTGAAAGAATCGCATTTTTCTCCCTTGTTACATTCAGCATTATACTTATATATGTAAGCGATAAAGTAAAAGCAATTATACGAGTTGTAAATAACTGTTCTTGCGCACCTTTTTTAAATACTGCAGTTGCTTTGCAATTTATTATAAGTAATTGAAATTGTTTTTTCTCAATGCTAATGTAAAGTAACTATTCTCTTTTATTAAAGACAGAAGAATAAAAATAAGTCTATAATTTAGAACGCGTAGAACGTAATACGTACAAAGAAAAATTAAAGACTAAAAGAAACAAAATGTTTAGTGTATATGTGTCCGTATTACCTCGAGGTTATAGATGGTTAAAAAAGTCTCACCGGAACTTTTATTAACCTGTCTCGACAGTAAAATAAATTTTAATTTAAGGGTAGCAGGTCCTAATAAAAAAATTCATTTTTAAAATGATAAAGTCCTTAAAGATACTAAAAAATTTAATAAAACAACGAACGAGATTTGCGATTTTTAAATTAGATTTAACAAAAATCGAATAAAAATTTTTGAAAAGCATGCTTCTGAAAAAATAACATTGACATGAAAATTCAGTGCAAGCAAGAGCAGATATTTTAGCGTCAGGTCATTCGTTTTTAATGAACTAACAAATTAAACGAAATATTATAAACATTGTAATTACTTTACTAAGACATATCTTTGTAATCTTAAATGTGCAAATGTAATGATTAAAAGACATGCAATTAACAAAAGAGTACATATTTATAATTGATAGTTAGTAAAAATAATTAGATATATATGAGAAAACGAATGACCAACTCGATCTATTGTACGCGGGACTCATTCATAAATTTCATCACATAGCCATTCACACCTTATCCATGTGAGCAAGAAGCCCATCCTGACTGCTCTGCCTCGTAGTCTCTCTAACGAGGTCCTTCGCTTGAGTGGCGATCTGTTCGAAGAGCGATCCCTGTGAGCCTTGTCTAAGAACGCCATTTCCAGTGCTGCTACTACCGGTACTACCCCCGCTGTTTTGTCGCGCAACAGATGTCCCTGGTTGTTTAGGAAGAGCACCCGAACCTTGACGTGGTAACGTATGTGATCCAGGTTCTTGACTACTCGACGATTGCCTATTCACCAATGGATTAACTGCGGACCCGAAACTCGATGTTCGAGCCAATACGTTTCCTACGCTCGGTTGACGTTGTAGACAAGTCGGACTTATTGGTGGTACCTACAATTTTCCCTTTCTCTCTATTCTATGTTCTACTTTTACTTTATGAAGAAACGTTTTCCTTATTCTATATTGTTACTTCGTCTACGACGAGAAAATTTAACTATTTTATAGTTACATAGATACTCGTAAGTATAATTAATTTTGTACAATATTAAATGATATTTCCTTTTCTCATCGCATCGTAAATACTATTATTAATAAATATATTTACCAAAATAGACGTAACAGAAAAATAGTATATATGTATAAGGCAGTGCAATGGACGGTATACAAATAATAAATATTATAATTTACCATATAATAAATATATAATAATTTACCATCTATCTTTGAAAAAGGTGCAGGTTTATGTATAAATACAATATTTTATATTGAATAATACAGAAAACTTAAAAAATCAAGGGTATATATATATGTATAATAATAATAATTAAATATAAAAAGGGTTGTCAGATGCGTGAAATTAACGTGAACTACGGTGTTCGATATCATGAATTAGAAAAAAAAAATTTATCTTCCGTTTATAGTCGATTTAGATATTGTTACTCTATCATTACTATTCAAATAGGTAATAATGACTGATTGATAATACTACTACACGCAATATATTAGCTACATATGAAATTAAAAAATAATTTTATACAACAAATCGGAAAGGAAAATAATGAATGCATTATGTTGTTTTCAGGCTAGTAATGCTTCTTAAGCTAATATATTATGGAAATGCAAGAATTACGCAATTGAAAAGGAAAAATCAAATGTGATAAGAGTGCAGTGTAGATTGAAACGTGACGCAGGCAAGATATACGAAGGGGTGGCATTCATCAGGCAAACGTATATATACAAACTGAAAGATTAAAAAGAGAGAGAGAGAATCGAGATATAGAAGGGAAATAGAAAATGAAACAGGTTCGCCCACTTGTCGATCAAACGAATTGAAGTTTAAGCGGTGTTTTTTTATTTATTTTTCAATGCCAATGACATATCGGATGAAATGATATTGTGTATATTGTAATTGAAAGTAGAAAAAATCTGTATAATTTTAATTCATTATTAACCAATTTTTATGCGTTTCAAATTGGATAAATATCTTATTTCTTCCTATATAGTGATTAAACTTAAGTAATTACTACATAATTGGCTAAATAAGTTTATGTTTACTAGAGTTGGAATTTTATTGTATAATTTTCTTAATTAATAATCAGTGTAATTTAGAAAAAGAAATTCATTAAATTTTCTAGATGCACCCGACGGTTGTTAAATTATTCGTCTCTTTGATACACATTTATGGCCTATATAGTCATTGTTTAACAAAGATATTTAACGAAAATTAAATTTTACTTAAAAATACAATTGCTTTAGTCGTAATACAAAATTTGCAGCTAGCAAGTACCCGAATTACATTCACGTTTATAAAATATTTATATTCACTTTAATAAATAAAAATATATTATATACGAATATAATTATACAATTATTATTGACTTAAATTTGTAATATTAAAATAATTTTACACTTTTATTAAAATTGAGTCTATATTATCTTGTTCAATATATATATTTTAATATTTTGTCACGATTGATTAAAATATTTGTATAATTCAAATTTTGTTATTAAATTGTAATAAAGTAATGGAGATAGTTGCTTGTCTTCTTCGTTATTAACCTATTTTTATATCAGAAATATTACTGGGAAAAATTATCAAAATAGTTGATAATAGGTAATTAAAACAGGATTTCAAAACACAAGAAAAGCAAACCGAAATCGACACAAGAGATAATATACGTATATATACAAAAATACCTGGAGGAAAAGAATAAGTATATAGATTTATATATAAAAAAGAAGGTATAGGTATAACAATAAATTGGATAAGGAGATATATATAAAGACTGAGAGATACACAGGCATACAACGAGATATACGCGGATGTTTTTGTTTTAGAGAAAACGATCGGCCGGTGGTGACTCACTGGAGTGATCGATCTAGAGAACCGCGAAGTCCGATGGGGAGTCGAAGGTCGCTCCATGAGATCGTGGCCGATTCCGAGCTGCGAACCTACGGTAGTATTATGCGCGCTCAGGACCGTCCGAGGTGTTGTTGTTGTCGATGCCGAGTCTGACTCGAAACTACCGCCTTCCGTCTTATCCTAAAGGAGTGTATCATCAAATTGTATAGTGCCTCCTATGCACTCTCAAAACTTTTTTCTTTTTCCCAATTTTCGTATATACCACATTTACACACACACGTTTGCACTTTTTCCTTTTCTCGCGGATCGGTTTTTCGGCTCTCACGATGTACATAGTATAATATATATATGTATAGAATGTATACGAAAATGTATAGAGAATTCAAGCGGTAACGGCGGTGCATTTACAAGGATATAATCGTGATAGTCGTCGTTGCATGTATATAGATATACATACGACCTTTTTTTTTAGAATTTGTTGCTGACAAATCGGCAAGATCGGTATATATTTATTTGCATTATTTATAAGGTCAATTTAAACTCAAGATACGAAAGTAAATGGCTCGACTGAAGTGAATTTTTATACGTGTATTTTTAACTACATGTAGGATGCATTTTTTAAAACATGTCCAACGTGTATATGCTTTTGTACGAAAGGGCATTTTTTTATCATCCTGCATAAGTGTATTTTTTATTACGATTGAAACTAAAAAAGGATATCGATATATCAATCTCTTCTGTTTATAAGCGTAAAGAATTGAGTTTAGCAATTACACCATTTTTGTTAAATCTACTGAGCGTTAAATCGTTGAACTGTTAACTGGAAATAGAAATAATGTACAAGCGTCTCTTGATAACGGTAAATTCATTTTATTCGATCCATTACACTCGTATTCATCGATTATTTATAAAATGGTAACACAAATTTATTTATTTATATCTATACAAATCAATACATATAGCAATATGGTATTTTTATTTACATAGGCATTCCATGCATCAAGTTTTATTTATGTAAATTTAAATTTTATTGATGCATTTAATTTATTTAAATGTATATTGATAATTGTGATATTGCCGATTCGTATAATGAAATGTAGAATATCTAACAATATTCGAGTGAATTTAAAAAAATGCATAGATTTCATATATAAGAGAGGTAATTGAAAAAATGCAGAGCATATATAATATAATGAAAATATCATAGCGAAAAGGTGCAATGTTTTATAGGTTTATATATCTGTTGAAATCCCCGTTTTAAAATTTGCAATCGAGAAACTGTCCCTTTAATGAAAATGGTATACTATATGACGTAATGAGGGAAGTGCACAGTAGTCATTAAATATATATATACGTATGTATGTAACCAATATTTATTTCTATATATATATATAATTAAAAACGAAATATAAAAATAAGAGAGAACGAAGAAGTTAATTACTCACGTTATCACTTTTGGTAGTTTGTGAATTTTCAGCGAGTTTGGCGGCCAGTTCGATTTCGGAATCCCGGTTGAAACTCGGACTGCTCAGGTCGCTGTGACTCGAAGAGGTACTAGGTGGACTTTCAGCTCGAGCTTGCAACTCCTCTTCGGCGCCTGGGTATTGGAGCGAACTCGGTGGATTGTAGATGTTCTTCGCGTCGATCGACAACGACATCGGTGGTGGGTGTGTCACTTTAATTTAATCAGAGAAAGTCATCAGTTAGTATTAGTTTCGTATACTATTATAAGTTAACTATGTACAACAAATTTTGAATGAGTGTCTTTGTTTACTCGGTGGTCTTTATAATTCCAATTATGGTTACAGTTTGCTAATTAGAAGTTATGCAGTCGTTAAGTAACTTTGGTTCCCTTGTGAAAATGATTTTGCGTTACAAACTTCTTAATACCCAGGTGCGTAGTTTAATTTTAACTCGTATACGTGTATATTATTTTTTCTATTCTCAGCATAGATAATTACTTTTAACTTTCGTCTATTTAAAACAGATCGAAATAATAGTTTTAAAGTAATTTTTATTTTAAATAATTATATTCACTCGAATCAAAATTTCTAGTTAGAAATCGACAATAAGATTAAGAAAAATATACTTACATGGCGACAAATCAGAACTGGCCATCTCGGATACAAAATCACTGAGTGAAGAATAAGATGAACTTGTACTTTCAGCACCTTCGGAATCTGATCCACTTTCATCAGTTGGTTGACTCTCCATTTCTCTAAGCGCTTTCATCGCGTTTGACAAAGAGCTGCCCGAATCCCAAACAGGAAAATTAATTGGTTCCAACGAAGGAGCAAACCACTTGGCTTTATCACCAATTTGAGCAGGGTCGTAAACACCAGTCTGGACCCTCAAAAAGGCAACATTACTAGGAGTCAACGACCATTCTGCTAAAAACTCAACCGCTTGAGTTCTTGCAAATCTGTCTAGGAACTGACTGGTACGTGGTCTGGATCTAAGGAACGAGTTTATTTGAAAGGCGACGACTGGTCGAGGATACAATCGAAGAGTTCTCGTGTGTTCGGTAAAGTTGGCCAAAAGATTCTGAGAATTGAAGAATCGGACCATAGCTACGCGAGTAGCAACGTCAACAGAATCCACATCGTTACCGTAAATGAACGGGTTGAATACACCAGGATTACCGGTGCTAGACTGCGGCGATCCTTTTTGAGATGGAGGAGTCGATCCAACCAGTGATGTAGCTAAAGATGGTCGACGTGGTGAGCACGTGCCTGGAGAATGGAGTGGACTATGTCCACTCGTTGACTGGTCGATACTTGGCCTGTGCTTTGCTGATGATACGCTGGATATTCAAAAACAAAATTACTTATATAAATTTGAATACTTTGAAATTACATTTAAATTATGTTGAAAAAAATTTGGATAAAAAATAGCCCGGGCTCAGGCTTGAACCGGGAACTTCATCCTCTTCGATTTTAGTTCTTGAAAAATAATTACCTTAATGTGGAATGATACGAAGCGGTACTTTCTCTCCTACTTTGGGGCGAATGAAGCTGCGACGATGTATTTTGGGGCATCGACAAGTGTGGTTGCGGTATCGACATACTGCCCATTGCCTAAATAATTTATTTTTATTTATATGATATTTTTTAATTGATTTGCGATATTCTACATACACAACTACGTTAAATCTACAAAATCTGCTGTTGCTACATACTTACGCTCTACTAGTAGCTAATAATTAAAATTACATCAATTTGAATTATTATAAAAGGCTAAAAGCTTCTCGCAATTTACTAAAAAATAGATATTTTACTATTCTATACTACGTTAAAAATATTTTTCTACTCTTTTTTAGTACTAATTGTATGACTGATTCTACGACTAAATGGAAAATTCTCTAAATATTTTCTAAAAAGAAATTATAAATATCCATAAGAGTGAAACACGAAAAAAAAAATATTAAACGACTAATTAAAGTTAGGTGAAGATAATAATTAATAGACTAATATTATAGAGTAAGTGCGACAAACAAAGGCATAAAATTATAATTGCGCATACGCTAAAGTGTAGGCAAAACAATGAATAACGCATGCGTAACGATATAAAAGAATTTATCAGAAAGAACAATCAATAAGAATTTAGTATAGATATTTACACCAGTGCCCGCTTGATCCATGAGTTGCATTGCCTGTAGAAGCGAGTGGAAAGATGAAAGAAGATAAAAAGAACACAGTTAGTGGCATATATATTCATATTAATTTGAATTATAATAAGCAATTTAATTAATGAATTAAAAGTATACATCAACGCGAAGAAGATATAAAATATAACAAAATAGAAAGGACATATCAATTAAAAGCTTAATAGAGTTCGTTTCTCCCACGAAAATTTGTTTAAATTTAAGCATTAACGTAAGTTTTGTTTAATTGATTAACAATTAGAAAGTCATTAGATATTAGATAATTTTATAAAAGTTTATGTAATCCTTACATTAATGGATATACGAAGCAAATTTTCGCGAGTGTCCTTCAGTTAGTGATCAAGGCAAGCAACATAATCGTTAGGTATAACAAAGTACCTCCTCCATTTCCTCGTAATAATTAAATTTGTCGTAATACTGATTTTACTTAGGTAACTCTATGTATATATATATATATAGAAAACATAATATCCGGGTAACAATGAAACAATTGATTGGTTATACATATCTTACCTGAGCTAAATGATTCTTTAAAATAGAGCCTTCGGGTTCGGGTAACGGTGGAAGATTGTCGTTAAGACCCGTCGGTGGACTAATCTTGTTGCTATCGAGATCAACTAGCCAAATGTCATCGGGGATCCGGAAGTTTTTCTTATAAAGGAGGAACGAAGCAGGAATACCAATCACAAAGGGAGTAGGAGCTAAGAGGAGCTGTTCAGCGCAGCTCATACAGGTTGGTAGAAGCGGTATTGCTGGAAACATGTACTCGAGTGGGTAGATCATCGTTACGAATGCCATCACCGACATCGATAGTGCATTGTAGTCACGAGATTGTAGGAGAACCTGAGAGCGTCATCGATTTCAATAGTTCGTTAGTATAGATCAATGGACAAATTTGATCATTCGCAAAATGTATCGTACAAATATTTTTAAAAAGATTTTTCGACTATGCCGCTTTTTATAAGTAAATTGTAAATTATTATAATAAAATATACCTTATGCTCAAGCAAGATGAGAGTGAGAACCTTCAGACAGATATCAACGCCGAGAAGTTCAAGGGGTAAGTGTAGCGGAAAGTCAACAAGAGTGAAACGCGTATGGTCGGGTAATGCGAAGCATAAAGGTGGCTGCATACTCGGCGATAAAATTTCAACCTCGACTCTAGTTTTCGAGGGTACTGGTACCGGAGCGCTCAACAATCGTAGGATCCATGTTTCGATCTCTCGGACATCGTGCAAAACGATCGACGAAGCACCCTCGAACGTTTGTCCGCTTAGAACGGACCATACATTCGTATCTCTGGAATCCGATCGTAAACTATAACCTTGCATTAACTTTCGCATTGTCAACCTTTATTAAATTCATATGACGTTCGATTGTGAAATGTATGTGTATAATTTTGATTTTTAATGTTACAATGATATTTTAGATTAATAAAAATCCGACCGTATGTATAATAATAACTTCACCGTAAATAGTTTGTTTAAATTTAATCGATTGGCAATGCTATTACGAATCAAATACAAACAAAGTAAATTATTTAACTTCTTTTTGTATTACTAATTAAAAAACTTTCAAATTTTGCGCATCTAATTTATTTAATGAATATAGTGAATGAATATCTCTGCACTGATGTGCAGATTGATGTTTAGAAGAAAAAGAAATGATTACCTGTGTTGTCTGGAAGCGCCGACCTTTTGCGGTAACGAACTTTCGTTGCACGCGTCGATGAGTTTTTTCAAGACGAAAAGGCATTCTC
The DNA here is from genome assembly GCA_026168455.1 of Theocolax elegans. Classification (NCBI taxonomy): domain Eukaryota; kingdom Metazoa; phylum Arthropoda; class Insecta; order Hymenoptera; family Cerocephalidae; genus Theocolax; species Theocolax elegans. Next base: position 96,371,061 of record CM047425.1, read on the forward strand.
GGAATGTGGAAAAAAATGGATGATGCGAGATTATACAAAGGGAGGTGAGCGAATGATTTCTTATCCTCTGCAAACAGAAAAAATAAATTTCCTCATTCATTATTTCAATTTATCCTATTTTTAAAATCAACTGTAATTCAATATTAACTGTAGTATTCGATTAATTAAAATTGACACAAATAAAAATATCGATTTGCTAATAAGAAACGATGGTAATTTATAATTCAACAGTGGAAACCCATTTATCATAATACTCGAATTATATCCTAAATATATACGTATCGCGTACCATTTAAAAATTAGTTCACGAAAATGCTGAATCACGCGCTCTATTGCCCTAAATACCTACATTGAATTCTGGAACCGCTAGGTCTCTCTAATTTAAGGTTAAATCTCTGGGGTCGTTATTAAATTGTGAAAATTTGTTTATAAAGCGACATTCTGTAACCGAGAAAACTATGTTTATATTTTACTCGAAACATTTTAACAATTATTTTTATGATGGTAAATTTATTATAACGTAAGATATATATATATATACTCGTCTAGAATATATAATCAAATTTTTACACGAATATAGTATATATAAATAATTTTGTTAAACGGTTCGAGTTACGTTTAATGCATATTTCCTTATATAGCTAAAGGTATATATATAATTCGATCTCCGGAATGTACGGTGTCTTTCAATCGGTCGCGATAAAAGCTAGGAGGCTCGCGCGTACAGCATCAATATTCAATTTGTCGGGGTAGTGCTCGGAAAGTACAAGCTATAGTTTTACTGCTATTCATCTGATGGCGTTTTTAAGATGATTCGGAAAAGTCTGATATTTTTCTTCATTAGCAAAGGTCTTTTAAAAGTTTGAAAGCTTCTACTGTGTACAAAATCAAAATCGTAGGGTATAAGATAAAGAGGAAAGGAAATGTAAATTAATGTCTCACCTGTCGTCGTCGTGAGGCGCGAGGCGAGGGTGAATGACTACCACCACTTTCGCTATCAGCGCTAGGCGCCGTAATGCCGAGCCTCGGAGCATGACTCGCTACTGGCGGATGCTGCGATGTGTCCGAGTCTCGTCGACTACTCGGGCAATCCTTCTCCGAATCGCTCGGGCCCAGGGCACTGCTCCTGTAGTCACTGCGTGTCAAATGATCATTGTTCTTAATCAAATTCCGAGGCTTAGAAGTATCGACTACGATGTTTTTCGTTCGAACTCGACTCTACGTATATAGCTATACATATTTTATCTTTAAAATGAAACTTTCAATTTTCGGTAAGAGTGTAGTTGCGACATCTTCTAAGTAATCGTTCTATTGGTGGTTGGATAAACAGTGTTTGCTATATGATAGATATATACATTAATTTAATTGTTTCTAACGTTTAAATGCAATTAAAGATTTATTCATTCAAGTTAAAGCTTAAGTACTTTTACATGAGGTTATATGTGCTTAGTTCGTCGAACTCATCACGAGTGTGCCGTCGAAATCCCGATCTCCGTACATAATTTTACCTATATGTATATATGTATATTTACCTCGTACTGAGGTCTCTGAACTAGACAGACGAAACGTCGTACAAAATTCATTGAAACAGTATTTTTAATTCGACCACTGAGTGACCTCAAGGGGTATGGGTATAAGGCTGTTTGTCTATTTGTTACTCCATATTAATAGAATTTCACAAACCATTAAACTTTAATTAAACTTCAAAGTTCGAAAAATAAATAAATAGTTAACTTTCATTTACACTTGGAATATCATAGAAACTTTAGAAAAGCTAACTTGTTAAGTCAACTAAAATCTATATATAAACGGCGTCCGACTATACTTTGAACGTATCTACTTAAAATGCATTAAATCGAATATACGATTGAATTAAATGGTTTACAGATGAACCGCAAAACAAAGTTTGTCCAACAACCTATTGAGTTAAAGAGATAAAAAACATAAATTTTTTTAATGAAAAATTATATACAAGGAAAAACGATTACCTGGAAAAGGCTGAATCCGAGCTTTTCTCAACGCTTTTTCTCCAACTCTCACGACGAATGTTCGTGTTCTGCTTGTCCCGACGAAATCCGATTCCCGCAACTCCGTTGCCTCCTGCTCTCTCGACGGGTCGATAAAAGTTTACGCAGATCCCGTACCGAGTTTTACCTGTTGCCGAACATGAGCGAGAAAAAAAATAGAAAGATATTCGCACGGGTTAAAGGACGGTTCACGTTTACTCCTTACGAATGGAAATTGAATCATCTTATTGTGTTCTTTATATCTAATCGAGATTCAATTATATTTAAAAATCTTTTAATATTTTACCTGATTATTTATAAAATGATTTTATATTTAATAACATATCTCTACATTCTTCAAGAGCTTATAAAAAACATAATATTAAAATTTTAATGAATAATTTATAGTATGCTCTTATTTTTAATTTTGATTAAAAAAATTAAATGTATTTTCTTGTATTCGTCGTTAGTGTCATGGCTATTAAAGAAAATTTCTATTGACTATGAAGATTTTAACAAAAATTCAAGGTAATATTTGTTTTTCCTCTTAAGAATTTAAAAAGGTTGTACTCAATAGAAATTCACTTAGTCACATCGACGTTTTACGTAAACTTCAAGAGAAACCTTTCTTTCACAAAACTTTTAAACGCGATTGGTACCTTCAGCAAAGTTATATGAATTATTATAATTTCTAACCTTAATAAAGTGTGTATGAAGTGTATGAAAAGTTTCTTTACTGTCATTTTTTATTATTTTAATAAAAATATTCGACACTGTCAAAGTATTTTAATAGTAGTTTGCCGAAAATTATGACATAAATGATAATGTTAAATGTATTATAACATACTTTAACACGTTAAATAAATGAATTTTCACGAAATTAAATAAGTTACTGGTGTAAATTTTTTAATCCACTTACATAAAAGTGATAAAAAATAAAAAATTACTGACTATAAAAAATTGAAATTAATGACATATTATTCCACAGTCATAAAATATTTTAGTAGAAAAAAATAGATAATTAAGTTGTACAGTACATTTCTAAATATTTCATTGATCCAGGATTGTCGGATAGAGGTATTATTTGTTTGTTGCACTCGCACAGTATGACTTCGTTTACATAAACTAGGAGAGGACATTAAAACCCTAAATGGTAACCATGCATTGATCTTTTTAGTCAATCATCAATTTATACAAAATTTCATAATGCACATTATCGTATATTTCCCAATAAAAATTATTTAGTATACCGTAAGTTTGAGTAATAAAAAATGTTCAGACAACTTTTTAAACACCAATCTCAAATTAGAGAAGTTTCATATTCAGTATGATTAATATATTAGACATAGTTAGAAAGATTTAGTATGCATACCGGAATCCTTGTCGGTGAGAGTGAAGGTAAAGGAAGTCGCTTCGCGTAACGCTGTACGTTTGGGTCCAACGCTACTGCAGCCCTCGGGTTGGCAAAAGTAAACCATATCCAAGGGCAATGGGAAGTCCTTGTGGTCCTCCACTGGATACCTTCGCAACAGCTCAGGTACCTGTACATTATATTTCATTTCTCTCAATCGTCAAGTTTTCAGGGACGCTCGTATTAATGGGATTTTATACCGCATGTAAAATGTGTGAAGTTAAAAAACATTAAGAAGCTTAAAGGATATTCTCGAGTTTAGTGCGCTACTGCTGTAGTTATTGTTAAATTAATAAAAACGCACTTGGAAATATACATTATATATATATCTCGTTTGTATATATTCGAAACTTCGTTTTTAGTAGTAATTACATTGCTTTTATATCAATGCATTTCGCCAGTATTGTTGCTTTTAATAGCAAAATAAACTCTTGTTTGCATTGTTATACATATATAGGTATATGTATACTGCAGTCCTTTCAGTTTGTATTTCATGACAATTAAAAAGGATTCTTATTCGTTATTTCGTTTCTTGTATAAACTACTATTCTATTTCACCAGCCCATATTTTTTTATGAATATCTTTATGCTTTATGCTTTGTATGTAAAGGAAAAAATATGAATATTAATTTTATCTAAACCACATTTAATAAAAGTATTATTTTCTAAAATACTGCGAAAAAAAGTAAAGCACATGATTACAATGGACTTCATTACTTTCTCGTAACGAAGTTTTCAAGACTCAAGTTTTTTTTTATTGCTCCAGCAGAAAAATAATGAACGTTCTTACTAACTAATGGTATACACGCAGATAGTAAAACTTATAAATTGCATGGTTTTTGTAAAATGCTAAATAAGGTGCAATATTTGTCAGTCATTCATTTATTATATTTTTTCAGTTAGTGAACAATGATTATTGACGTGTTCAATAAATTATTGTTTAATCTACGATACTTTGATTACTTGAATGAAATCTTATAATTTAATTAATCTATTGATGCAGCGTCTGGCTAGATTAAAATTAAATTAATTATTTAGTCATCCGTTTTATATTTATGTCAATTTAATAAATCTATTCTAAGTATGTCGATTCATTGGACTAATCGACTGAACGTTTGATAGTCACGATTTTAATGTCAACCTTTGACAATCTGCACGCGAATGCAACTACAATTAGCAATCTAATTAAAGGCAAAAAGAAAGCGATGTAAATTTAATGAGTTAAAAATAGTATATTCTATACGAATTTTACAGTTTCTTTTTAATAAATCTTTATTTAAATAAATATGCATACAAAATTTTTATTTCGTATTTAAGCACAAAAAACCTGTGTTTAAAAGAATTCTAACGCTTACTTATTCGACTGTTAAATTTATTAGATTAAAACAGAGAAATGAAGATTCCACATATTTATTTTAAGAATCATAAAATACGTATATAATATCACATTTGTATAAAAAGTTTGATTACATTTTTCCTGTATTGACTTTAGTCGGAGAGAACAATTTTTTTTCGAATTAAAAATTCTTTCGCATGTTGAAAATGTTCTATACACATATATGTATAAACGAGAAATTCTGATAGCACGTGTAGAATCTACTTCGCAGTTATTTATTTTTTTTTATCTCTGTCTAAAACACATAGCGATATCGGGGAATTTTTCGAAGAACATAACAGCATTGAAATCAATATGAAATCAACAAGTCTTGTAATTTTTTGTGAAAAATATTTTAATCTTCGACATTTCAACAGGTTTTGTAATTATTATTAATATTACTAAATTTTAAACTTATGAAAATATTTTATACGGAATAATATTCAAACAATTATTAATTAACTATTACTAATTGAGACAGTAATGGATAAATCAAGTATTGTTTTTACTATTAGAAATGTTCTGATACACAACGATTACTACAGATTGTTCCGTACCGGCTATATAAACGTAACCAAACGGATAGGTATATATAAATCGTGTAAATATAAAATACAGTAAAAGGGTAAATGTAACTGACCTGTATAGGTTGTCTGGAGGGTGGTGGCGGTGGCCTGGCCCCCACGATGGCCAAATAATCGACCAACCGGGGGCACAGAAACTTCTTTTGGACATCCATGTCCTAGTGGGAGTTTCGTAGAGTGCGTCTGAGCCGTCACCGTTTTCGACTAACGTACCTCGGGCTGCGTCGCTCTCTCGAGGCTGCGCAGCTCACGATCGCGCCGGCTCCCGCATCTCCGATCATGGCTGCCCCCAACACATCCTACCTGTGCACACGTACGCACCCACACCCATACAAATATACGTTTTATTGCGCGTTGCATCCTACATGTACACTCTCTTGTCGCCTCGAGAGCTTTTCTCTCGAGTTATTGCCTCTTTCTCTCTTTTTTCCCTTTCTTTCCTTTCTCTCTCTCTCTCTCTTTTGCTTTGGGATCCCGGGTGAATACCCCTATTCGCCTTTTCCGTTTCAACTTGGCTGTATAACCAAGTAAATTCTAGTTTATTTGACCTTTGAAATCCGAGATTCCTAAGTACACGATTGTGTTTCTTTTTATTTGTATGTTGGTAAGAGTATAAACCGACTTGCAATCAGTTACACAAATATATTGCAATAAATACGTCAATAAAATGGTACATTTATTTTAATATATAAAAATTTATTTCTTATTTGATTTTATACGATTAACATTTATATTATTTTTCTTTCATTATAATATCAGCTTAAGATCGCTTTAACTCTGAGGAAACGTTTTCCGTGCGTATGTTATAAATTATTTCAATTACCTTCTCGAGTTTGCAAAATTTGAAATTGTCGCGCGAACCTTCAAACTTTAAAGATTCTAAACTTCAAAATGATTGTCCTTCGTAGAAAATTCGTACCGTGAACGAAAATTTATACTTTCTACAATGTGATTCTTTTCGAATGTGTAATTTAATTTACTTCTTTATATAAGTATTTTATGCAGTAATAAATATTCTACATTTTTCTGATTGTATATACATTTTCTTGTACGTATTTCATTGAAATATGACTAGTACGTGAAACACATCATCACTTATAAATATATGGATCACACCAATAGTCTACGCTTAATGCTATCTTCGTTGAAAATTCTATGTGATACGTGAGGTTTTTACTTGAATGGCAGGACTATGATATCTCATACATAAATATGCAGGAGATATATATTTTGTAGAAATTAGGATTTAAATAATATGTATGCACTACATATATACCTATACACGTATATATGTAAAACTATTAAGATTATTATTGTTATATAGGAATTTCAATTAAGCTTCAGTGTATCATATTGTTAACTAAAAAATTTGACGTGATCGCATATTTTTATGTCACAATTTTATATTATTTAAATTGCATGTTCGTTCTTTAACGTAAATCCCATTTATTTTGATTTGTTATAACTTTCATTGGACATAAATATTTATTTATTATACAAGTTGTCAAAAAATTCAATTTAAATTTTTATAGTATACGTTAAAAATATTTAAAATTGAAAGAAATTAATATTTGTATTATTATTAATTTTCATTTTAATTGCGCTAATAAAACTACTGTAACATGATACTGAAGCAACTAAGATCACTACTCTCAATCCGATAACTTTTTTCAATTACTCGAAAGGCAAGCACGCAATTTTATATCTATAATCGTAAACGTGAATTAATTATTTGTGAAAGAAATATATTATTTTACGATTCAAACTTTCCGCATACAATGAAATTTTGCGGTTTATTTGATACACAAAAGAAAAATCCTCCGTAGAAAGAATAAATAAATCGCTTGTTTCACGGCGTCTTAGCACTTCTTTTCCCGGACTTATAGTTTTTGCGCAAGCGCGATTTATACTTTCTCGAACGCTCCGAGTATAGGCGACCTAATTCCGTTTAATGCAATTATATAGGTTAGCGATTACATTATACAATGCGTCAGAGTTAGTGCAAATACATAAACATCAATTTATTCTTGTATGCGATAACGGAAATCGACATTTTCTTATTCCGGTTCAAGGTTCGATGCGTCGATAACACCTGTATATACGGGTGAATTGAAAGAAGCTTATAAGCTTTCTTCTTTTTTTTTCACACACACAGCATTGAGAGATTACAGACTCTGATCAGTTGAGATCAATTTTCGATCAACTTTTATGACAAGTAGATTTACTTCTCATTTTCAAAGTTTGTTTGACAATGGAGAAGGTAATTTTTGTAAGGATGTAAATTTTCTGGGCACAGAATAACTGCATTTTAAAAAAATTATCTAGTGCTTTTATAAAATAAGTTTTGCATATTTACTGTATAAAATGTAATATTAAGTTTTACAAAAATATTCTTACAAGAGAATAAAATATTACAAGAAAAGGTATATATATAAGTATATATATACACTAAAACAATAGACCAATTCAAAATGTTAATTATCCAAAATTGATTATACAAGTAATTACGGTATTTTGTTAATCTATTCAATCTCGCACAACTAATTTATATAAACGTTGATTAAAAATTCTAAATAAGCTCGATAAATGGATGTGTAAATGACGCGAAACAAATATAAAAAGAGTAAAGCTTGAATTTCTTTTTTTTATAACACTGTTAACGAGACGTCCATTGTTCAAAAGAAGCTTGCGATTCTTGGCGTATTCAATTACTGAATAAAAAGCAATTTTTATTCGAGAGCACGATTTCAATAAAACGAGAAAGACGTATTCCTCGCAGCAAAGAAAACGGTCGATTTTTCTGTAAGTAGCAATATACGACATTCTTGGCTTTTTCTTAATGGTAAGGGAAGGAAACTTGAGATGGGAGAAGTGGTGATCTTTTCAGTATATATAGAGGCTTTATACATGTAGCTACCATATAAAAACGTTCATATAGAAAGCATTCTTTACCGAGCTCTCGCATGGCAAGACAAGAAGACAAGTGGTATTTTTCATATATACTTTACTTGAGAATGTGTAAGATTCTTTTTATGATAATTTACTCTAATTGGAAGTATTTAAGACGTGGCAATGCACTGTGTTATATGAAAAATATATACTTTTTTGTTTTTAAGTATAAATAATTAATTTAACTTTTGACTACAACTAAATTTGCGAGTTGATATTGAATAATAAAAGTTTTTGATTTAATATTATCATTTTACTTCAACTAAGTCAACGAATATAGATATATGTTTATCATTACTATACTTATTTGAATACTTATTCTTTTATTTTTGTAAACACTAAATTTTATTAAAAAAAGCGTATTTAAAATTATACAGTTCGCCTTATAATACTACGTTTAATTAGATGACAGTACTTTACAAAAAATTATGAGGTGCGAAAATAAGAGTTCCACTTAAATAGATTTCAAAAATAAGCTTTGGTGGATCAATAGAATCAATCGAGTACATTAGATAAGGTACATCAGAATCGAAAAACAGTGTAAAGTTCCCGGATGACGTAAAAGAAGATAATATCAGAAAAAATTAACAATAAAGACGAAATAAAAATTTCAAGATTTCATAAAATGAAATGTTAATCATATTTGCATTTATATTATAATGAAACTATACTTTCACTATTATGGTATTAATTATTTTAATTAATTATATTGCCATAGGGATGATTATAGATAAAATAATACTATATAAATATTCATAAACGTTTACTTAAAAATTGTCTACAAAATGTAGTATAAAATCTTTTCATACGAATGAATAATACTTTAAAAAAGCTATTAATATGTATGCAAGCGTTCGTGATTACTTGCTTTGGCAAAATAAACTGTTAGGTATAATGAATGTTTTAAATTAATACGTTATATTTTTGCAATATTAGAAAAAAAATTAATTAATTAAATTTTTTTAATTATTTATTATACATGGATACGTACTTTCATTTAAACGTTGTATTAAACTCAGGGTTAAAATCATAAAAAAGTACTTAACAGTTTCTCTTTACAAATTAATGTGGAAATATTTTATGTTTTGCAATTAGTGAAAAAGTTTTCCAATCTTTTGTAAATGTGCACGTATCTCAATATTGTATTAAATTATTTTATAAAGAAAATTTTGCTTTCATTTATTAATTAATTATACATCACTTATATATGAATTTTGTATTATTAATATGATATATAATATTATTAATTAATTACACACGTGATTGAATTTGTTTAATCAATTTGGTAAATAAGGATTACATTATTACAGTTACAATATTAGTCTAACGTTTGCATTATATAATTGTAGTATTCAATTCTATAGTTAGTTGAAATAAAAAATATTTTTATAAATAAACAAATATTATGTATTCGGAGTTGTGCATTTAAAAATAAAAAGTTAAAAATAATATATTATTATTTAAATCACGTATCCGTTGTATCAGCGTATGTAAAGTTAAACGACCATTTAGATTTGAAAATCTATCTGTAAATTACACTATTAGAACGTATAAACGAACAAAACCGGCAATTAGAGTAATCGGAATAATTCGATAATGGTTGCATACAAAATTCGAATGCATATGCATATGTAAAGCAATCCGATAATCAATATATCCCAGATTCCTTGTTTCCTGGTTACACGACAATTTTGAATACGTATTTCTTATTAACGATGCATGCATATATACGCACTCTGGCATAATAAGTATATAAAAGAAGCATTACGGTTATCATTCGAGTCTACGTATATACAGTCATATAGCGGCGTCAACAAGCGTCTAGACGAATACGATATAATATTATTTTAGGACGCGGAAAAAGACCTCGGCCCACGCCGTCATCCGGAGGCAACGCGCAGATAACCGAGCAAGGACAAGCCAGCCGGAAAGGCGCGCAGCGTATATGCTCCCGAAAATCGATCACCAACGACGCCCTAAATTCACACACACGCGCAGTCGATTCGTCGACGTATCTCTCTAAGGTCAAGGTACTCCACCGTACTAACTCGAGCTTTCATTTTTTTTTCGTCAACTCGGAAAACCCAGAGTGGACGATTCAATTTTTTATATACTGACACTTTTAAATTCGATCTTCCATCACTTCACTCATTTAGAAGCTCTATTTAGTTAGATTTATTTATTATTTATAATTGTCTAACAACATTTTTTTAACTATTATATATAATATATAGTATATACACTACGCATTAATACTTTATTATCAAACGAAAAAGGAAAAACGTAGTTGCGGCTAATTAATAACGTAACTATTGTATATAAGCTAAAAATAAAAATGTAATTATATTGCACTAAACGTTCAAGAAAATGTTTTGTTTTCTTCTTAATAGTATAATTAGATAACTTCAAATTATTATATAATATTTTAGCGAAATACGAGCGTTTTAATATAAAAGTTTCACGTGAAAATCTTTTGATCAAAGGGTCTAAAATGATGGTATAACTTCGCCCATACAATGATTCTTAGAATTCAATTCACCAAGTTATTAATTTTTTTCTCATATCATCGTTGGTCATAAAAAGCTTTCAAATAAATAATAATTTTATTACATTTTTTCGCTATTGTATAAAAAACTTTGCTGAGAATAAAAGTTTAAACCTATATATAATAGTAAAACATAATAAACAATTTTATTTATCCAATATGATTAAATATATTTACCTCGATAAGTTACACTTAAATTTGTAATTTCATTATTCTCTTTTTAACGCAAAGTATAATGTAAACCTTATACAAAGTGCAAAAATTTCAAGTCTCTAATGATAAAAAATTTTCGTAATATTTAAAAGTATATACCTACGTACCTTTTTAAAAGTCGAGATAAATTATTTAAGCCACGCTATGTACAAGAAAGAAATTCTTATGCTGCTTTAGGTGTATAAGTGGCACACATTATACGATGATACCGAGTTGTAAACTATGTCAGTTATGCTAGACTTCTTAGTTTTAAATACTTCCTATTCTTAGCCGGAAGAAGCTTTTACAGCTATTAATACAAATTCTTGTGTTAAAAGTTTAAGATTTTACATAAAAATAGAAAATGTACCTATACATTCAAGTAATTGTAGATATTTTTATTATAATCTATATCTATACGTTTTGTTGTTGTACATTGCATTAAGAGATTGATACTGCAATTACGTTAAATATCACGAACGACGAAGGTAAATAGTAACTAACTTTTGCAAACAATATAATAATTTGCTAGTAGATATCGAATTTATATAGTAAGCGAGTGTAAATCTGTGTACTTGAAACAAAAAATGTGTAACTATAATCAATTATGGATTTGATAATTAATTAAATTGAAGCCCAGGTAAAGTAATTTACTGATAAATAAATAATTACTCGAATATTTATTATTATTATTTTATGTATGTCAACGTTTACTACATTTAACATCGTACTGAATATACACACGAAAGCTATAATCGAATGCATGTATTATATAAATATATTAATTTAATCTAAATTCTCAACGGTGTGCAATATAGTCAAAACATTCGTGGTTATATTTTATTTTTGTTATAAATATATACATCGTTGAGTTTAAAATACAATATTTTGGTATACAAAAAAGTTTTATATTGATAAATATATCTTATCCATATAACCAAATATGATTTCCTAAAGTTGGAAGAACGATGCTTAAGTCATACAAGTACTTGTTGTTAAATTATAGTAGAACAATCTATTGAACAACCAAATCGAATAAATTACTTATCGTCAATTAAAGTAGTAATAAATTAAAAGTAAAAATAGTTTAAAATATAGTTAGAAATCGGGATAAAGGAAGTATGTATTACCATATAATTTCACCGTTTAAAAGCCAAACGAGATTCCCAGCAATCCGTGAAACGTATATCTATACCCATGCGCTCTTTTTCCCCGGGAAGAAAAAAAAAATAAGGGTATCCGCCTTTTTTTTCCTACGCTCGATCATCGGGGAAAAGCGAGAGGGAGAAAGGCGCGGCGGGCGCGATCGATGCAGCATCGCGCGCGCGTTCGCAAAAGACGTCGGCTCCTCCCCCTCCTTCACTTGGACGCGCCTCGATTAATCCTGACGCTCTCGAGTCACATTTTTTTTTTATTTTTCATAAAAGCGAGGGTGAAATTAAACTTATATCCGGTAAATTTGAGACGTAAGATTATGAAATCCTCGGAGTAGGTTTATCATAATCGATTGAACAGCGTTATTTTTTATAATTGCTTTAGCGGATGCTAATTGATTTGTTTAATTGGTGCATACGGAATTAAAATAAAGTTATCGGATATAATCAATCGTTGGTATTAGATAGATCGAGGTTACCATTGTCGTACCGCGTTTGCGTATATATACGACATCGTGCGCATGAGCAGTATTTTCAACGTATATACTGACATTTTCTGTGAGGCGAATGCTGTACAAGTACGTACGTAAAAAAAAATGTTCAACCAATTTTGAAAAAGTAGTTAGCGGAAGTTTAATGATTCCTGCATCGTAGATCCGTAGTGTATTTCAATGTCAAGGGGGTAAAAGCGCGATATCGATCCGATGTTGTGGTTGATGGTTGAGGTAGTGGTACTGGTGGTGGTGGTGGTGGTGGTGGTGCCACGTGAGCCGTCAATGATTAATTAATTGTCAGCGTGGTTACGTTACACACATTTATCTTTAATCATCCAATCTGATGCAGGCTTCGTTCGGTTTATATATTCGATGCATCAAATTAGACGTACTCGTTACACAACGAATATAATCGAAAGGATAAACCTTACCACCCCGGAAAAGGAGCGAGAAAGAGAAAGAGAGAGAGAGAGAGAGAGAGAGAGACAAATGCAGAATCGCAAGATACGATGTACGTTTATAGGATTATCGGATTAAAATACGAAAAGGGTAGCGGTGTACTTACCAGTTTCAGGTTGGGCTGCGACACTCCATGGTTCCGTTAAGATTTCTTCGTGTCCTCCTCGGGAACCCGCCAGCTGCACACTAGACCTAAGTGTATTGCGCATCCTACACGCAGTCGCGGTGAAAATATAGTGGGAGGGAAGGAGCCTTGAGTACGTCGATGACAACGCATGCGTATTTCCTTCGCGCGCTCTACACCTTGACGTATTTTTTCTATACACATCTCTATATAATATATATCGACGTATACCTATGTGTATACTGAACTAAACGCAGAGACATTTTTTTGGGATATACCTACCCTTTTAAATTAAAATTCGACTTTGATCGTGTATCTATAATGTACAAATATACACATCATTAAGATTATTCTAAACATTTATTCATTTTTCTTTTCGTTTCAGATGGGTTTTTTGTTTCGACATTCTCTTTAAAGATAACAAATTCTTAAAAATATTGTTACAAATACATTTGCTCAGAAGATTTTCTATACAATTTTTAAAATATAAATTGAAAACTTACAATTTCAATGTTATACGACTATTTTTAAGCTTAAGTCTAGAATTGTATATACGGTAAACAATTTAATTAATAGAAACGAATATAGAGTTTATATCCGGTAGTTGCGTTTTGTTGATATTTTATCATTATTTTATGGGTTTCGATCGTCTTGTTTGTTTTTTAGAGCGTGTGAAATTTATTTATACTGTCAAAATATTCATAAAAAATTACGAATGAAATTAATTGTATATCCCAAATAAAAAGTAATTATTCGTTGTACAATAACAATAGTAATTTAAACAATATATTTTTATTTGTATTTATTATGCAACTACAATTAACATTTTTATTCCACTGAATTTCGTACATTTTTACAATCAAAAACTTCAAAAGCGCTTATCTGTATGGAAAAAAAATCTTTATATATATCTATAAACTCAAAGTTATTGAAATATAGTATTTAATGTTTTGAAATTTATTACTTATCCGTAGAAAAAAATGTACCGTAAGATTTTTACATAACACATTATGCACAGATCTTAATTAACTCGACTATATAGGAATGTAATTTAATTTTCTAAATTCCAGATTATTCAAGCGTAATATAAAATGATGTCGGTGAAGCTTCAAAAATTTGAATATTATACTTACTACATTTTTACATATTTTTTTTAAATTATTTGCATTTTTGCAAAAGAGAAAAAAATACTTGCGATGAAAATAATCGTATTAGGTGTAGCTATAGGAAAATCATTAATCATTTCACTTTATGAAAATTATCAGAATGTCTCTTGCAATCATTATTCTTGTACTTTTTACGTTCTTCTTTTTACATTTTTACGTCAAAAATGTTATTTTAAAGATGAAATATTATATTTATGTAGATTTACATAATATGTAATTTATCATTATATATAATAATGTACGCAGATTGCTTGAAAGCCGAATCTAAGTAATTAGGTTGGTGTACCCACGAACGAAATTGTGTTACATTGTAATGCAAAGTCAATACCCGACTGAGTTCGCATATTGATTTGCAAATTTTCTAAGAAGTCAATCTCGACATTTGGATCAACGATTTTTAAAAAAATCAAATTAATTGTAAAATGGCATATTTTTTATTCCATTTATGATTTCATATCCAAACAATAAAAATATTATTTTAAAATTATTGTATATATTTTAAATTTATGTTATCTACTTTTACTTTCGCATTACAGGAAAGAATGGTAATTCCAACCAAGACTATTATACTTTTTCTTTTTAGAAATGAAAAATGTTGTCACAATTTATCGTATATCTACTATTCTTTTCAAGTATTTTGATTTGTACATTTCTTATTCCTGTCTACTTGCATTTTTCAAAAATATACTATTTTAAATTTGAAATTCATATTTTCTTTTTTGCATAAATCTTTGAAAACATTTCCTTTATTGGAAAACTTGTATAATGTGATCAAACAACATGCAAATTTCAGTTCTGACATAAAATGTTACTTTTTTTTAATACGTAAATAAAAATAAGAAAATATCAAAATTTTTTTAAACGCTGCGTATTATACAAAAATAGTTTTAAATTAAATGCATTTTTTTTATTTTATAAAAGCGAAATTTTGTAATACTACAAGTTTATAGGGAATGAAGTTGTGTAAGTATAAGTAATCATCAAGCCGATCTAACATTTATGCACCGCATAAAGTACGATATAAAACTCTAAATGTGCGGATAAGATATTGATTTACATTCGTAGGATTCTTATTATCAATGTAATAATTTTGAAAATACTTATGGCAAGTTTGCGTAATAAACACGTAATAAAAAATCATTTATTTTAATAGATATAAATTCAGATTTTTTCGATAAATATACTCAATCACTCTATAAATGACAATCCATATATGTTTGTACAAATGACACCAAGATTGATTCTTTTTTACTCCGGAAGGATTTCCTTATATTGATTGGTTCGAACGTACATAGATAGATAAGACGCATTTCGAGAAAAGTATTTTGTCTTCTAGGGAATGTTAGTAGACTAGTCATACTAGGATTATAAAATTCTAAAATAAATTTTTACTACATTGAGTTATTGGTTTAAAATAATTCACATACACGCACACAGATAGATTAACATATATCTACTATTAAATTATAAAAACTTTTTCGCTTCAATTATAGATAATTATTTCTATTTTTTACTTAGACAGTGCAAATACTATATTAGTAAGAGTACATATACTTTCTAAAAGTAATATAAATATTAAAAAATTTAAAAAGGCACTTCTTGTCGAGCATTTTAAAATGTTTTTATAAAACAGGAAAAGAATTGAAGTTGTATATAAAACGCGTGCTTGAAATATATAATGTAAAATGTAATTTATAAAAAATTATAAAAAATTAACGTTAGAATGAAATTAAATATTGCGATTTTATATTTCTATACAACAGAATTTTTATTATTAACGTACGTTAAAAGTAATGGATTTATACCAAATGAAATCGATAACATATACAATATAATTGTATGTTATTTTATTAAAATTTTTATTACATTATTTCATAATAATTAAACAAGTCAATTTACATTTTAAGGGTGCTGTCACTCAACGCTGCTTCGATACAAAGACTTTGTTACTTGGAAATTGGAGTGATGATGTATCAACAATTTTATTAAATTTAATATTTTCTTCGTCGAATCCAGTGAGCGTAATGAAAATAACGAAAAATTCCATTCTTAGAGAATGTAAAAGTTATCGTAAAGTTTATGCGTTCAACGAATCTCATTTAAAGGTGAAAAATTATCCAATTTCAAACGTACTCGTAAGTTTTTCATCTGAACACGATCTTGAAGTGACATTAATTAATTTCCGAGTGTCAATATGGTGGAATAACGCGGCGTATTTTTTACTAATTAACAAAAATATTGAAAATACGTGTCAGTCAGCGTACACATATTTAAATATACTTTGGAATTTTAATGTTTTATCAGCGATATATTTTTGTAAAGATTCGCATAGAAGATTGTTTATATACGCATTCAATCCTTTTACATACTTAGCACCACGATTTTGGAAAGCTATTGATTCTAATGATTCCTGGACCTTACTACGACATTCAATTGACGAATCATTTATCACTCATTGTAAGTGTTGCATTACATTGATTCTGAGTTAATTATATTATAATAAGAAATAAAATGTTATTTAGTTTAAAATATTTATGATTAGTTAGAAAAGACGGATTGATATGCGACCTTTTATATTATGACAAAGGCAAAAATTTGAACGGTTACACTTTAAAGTTGGTCGCAAATCTAAGAGGAAAGTCCACCCGTTTAAACTTGAAGAATTCCGGATTTGACAGGTATAACGGATTGTTTTATCAATTTTTCAACGTAATCATAGGTTCAATGAACGCAACCATCACAGTAAAAGATACCAATATTTCCGGATACGTCGACGATCAAGGCGAACCACGAGGCTCTTTAAGAGACGTGATGCATAGCCTAGTGGATTGTCATCTTTCAGCAACAATATTCGCTTATCACTGGCCTTGGAGAGCTTACCCTTTTGGCAGTACGGGCTTAAAAATCGTCTCGTTAAAGCAACCACTGAACTTTATCGCAAGATTTCTTAATATTTTCAGTTACCGAGTTTGGTTAATTTACGCAATAACCTGTGTTATTTTGATCGTAGCTTTGAAATATTTGCTTAAACACAACGTGTCAACCGTTACACTTGAATTTGTTCGCGCTTTCGTAAATAGTTCAACTTTGAGAGAACCTGATCATAGTTTTAGTAAAATATTTTTCGCTGCTTTTATTTTCTTCGTTTTTGGGTTCAGTACTTTTATGCAAGGTCACTTAACTTCCAGCACTACTTTGATGGAAAACGCGCCGAGTGTCAATACTATCGAAGATTTGATTAAATCAAACTTAAAAGTCTATGGTGGATCAACTTATTACCAAGAAATGCTCGTAGATACACCATTATACAATAATTTTCAACCATTGGCTTTTAGCGAGTGCATCAAGCTTATTAAGAAACGTAAACGGGTTGCTTGTATGATTGGAGCAATCACTTTAAGATATTATGCTTACGAAAGTCGATATGCGCATATATCGAAGAACACTTTGGCATTTTCGAGCATCACTTATATATTCAGAGAGGATTGGCCCCTTAATTACAAGTTTGATTGGATATTGCTCAAGATTTCGGAAGGTGGATTCCTACAACTGTATAACGAACGGGAGGAATTATATTACATGAAAGATTTTGATGATCACGATGCTAAAGCTACTACCTTAGAAGATATTAGCATTGGATTGTTTATTTTGTTGGGAGGATGGGTTATGGCAATTTTCGCTCTTTGGTTTGAGTATATTCTTTATAGTATTAATTTATTTAAAGTATCCATAACTTTTTCTAGGATAAAGGTTAATCGTTGAATATTATTTATTATAATACGATTAACGATATGTCATTTAATGTATATTTACATATTTTTTAATATTTATATGCGATTAATATGGTGTTTAACAAGAATAAATATGCAATTATTTAATACACAGGAAAAAATAATTTAGTAATTTCAATGAAATATTTAATTGAATATATTGTCAAAAAATATATGATTAACAATTTCATTGTAATCGCTAAATTGTTTTTTCTGTGTAAATCAGATTTTAATCTAAATAAATTATTCAACTGTCGACTTAATTGTGATATTAAATTTTACATATTTTTGCAGATGTGTAAAACGTATTTTATATTTATTTAATATTCTCTAGAAGTAAAATTATGTTACAAAAATAATTCTATGTTTATAACTTAATGATTTTAAATTTTAATTTAATAATGTTAACTCATTTTTACTTGGGTATCTATATTACTAATATATAACTGTAACTAAAACTGCACTTAAAGTATTTCAGAAACCTCGGTATTTTTAGATTTTAAATAATTGCTTTTTTGTTATTTCTTTTGAAATTTTAATGACTATCGATATATCCATACAAAACTTGACTTAGTAAAGTTTTTAACTGTGAATCGTTGTGGTGAATTCTTTGTCCTAAATATCAAATTGTCGGTTTTCGATATTCATACCGTACCAATAAAACGAATAAAAAAACGAATTTAGTGTTAATATGTCTAAAAAATTTTATCTCTAATAAACATAGCAAACGAAATAAGAAATATTAATATTGCAAAAAGTACAATAACTGTGTTTCAATAGAAGCAATTTGAGAACAAATATAAAAATACCTGATATACTTCAATTTGGAGATGAGTCAATAACTAAACCAAACCTTACACCGAGAAAAACAAAATTGATTAATGTATCTTTCTTTACTTTTTGTTCAGCGATAACATACTGGTTAAATTTTTCCTTTATCTTATAAGTTTTCTTTGCGTGATTTATATTTCTTAACGTATGCAACAGGAAGTTTTTAAGGATACGAAAAAAGTTTTTTTCTTATTTTATCCTTTGACGTCAAATTTTCTCATCTTAAAATAGATATTATTCTTCCCAGTTGTTATATACTTAAGTTTTTATTATACAGTTTTATAAAAGAGTTTTCACAACTTTGTCAATGTATTTTATAAAGTTATCTCTTTCGATCACAAGTTGTCTATAAATTAAAATAAAAATATTAATAATTATTTAAAAAAGAATCTTTTGGTGAAATAAAGGAACGTTTACCATAAACTATATGTAGAATTTAAATGCTACCATTCACAGTGTACATACGCTATAATTGCGTATTATATATGACTAATGTTCGCATAAAAAAAATTTCTGGTTATTCCAGAATATATACGTATATATTGCCACGATAAGAATAAGAAAATTCCAAGGGAAAAAGGCGTTGGTCGGCTATCTCGTCAGTCCTTAAAATTCATTACATCATAAATTCGTCTGACGTAATAAAGTCTCGGGCGTTAGACACCCACTTACGGAGAACCCCCTGCGGTGATGACTATACGCGTCGGCGACGATTCATCAGAACCAGTCAATTTCCGCGAGCGTGTCCACGTAACCCTCGCTCGATGAATAAAGCTTTTCTTTCTACGTACACGCGGGCCAATCCACTTTGCTTCTCGGTTCGCGACTCGAATTTTTATTAACTTTTTTTTATTCCCACGTTTTTTATTTTCCCATGTAGAACTGTATGTTGATTCTAAAGTGACGCAATACCAACGAATATATTATTCTTTTAAATTTGTCTCTAAATTCAATTTGATTGTTTTACTATTCGCAACATGTTAAAAATAGATTTTTAAATTTTACAGGTCGAAAGTAATGACGCATTTTCTATCGAAAAATTTATAATCTTTTGCATTGAAATAAAAAAATAAGCAACTGTTTTGACAATGTGCACTATAAATGAAAAATGTTTAATTATCACATATATATGTGTTTATTTATCGCAATTATTATTTCATGTATGAAATAAAGAATTTCGCACGATAGTAGGCGGAAACGTAATACCTACTCAGCTTGTATGATTATTTATTCTCCAAGAGCACGGAAGAAAAATGTTGTTTGACGAAACAATCAAATAAACCGAAGGTCAACTTCTTTTAATTATATTGTAAATAAGAATTTTTTATGTACTAATTGCATTGCTTTTGATTAAAATTAAAACTTCATTAAATATGAATGGTTTTCATTGTATTATGGAAATTGTAAAAAATCAATTAGTTTAAGATAAATAGAAAAGTATACATACTAATCTATGACGATATAATCACGTGTTTGTTTTACTTTAAACGTATTGTTGGTATGTGTGTTAACGTAGTGTGAGTGCAACAAGTAAACGTATAGTTACGTATAGAATGAACGTACATAGCTAACCGATACGCATTCTACACAAACCGCATTACGACATTTTAGGGCACTTCCAAGAATTTCCTGTAATTGAAACAGTTGTAAATGAAGTAAAATGTTGCGCGTCTGACCAAACAGCCTAATACTACTTACATAAGGCTGTAAAGAGATACAAATCGAATTCAGTCACGATACAAACGCTATTACCATTAACTGAAAAAAGTTTAAAGACTATCTTAAACATCCAAGTATTTGTTTATTTAATAATAAGACTAAAATGAATTTTTAAATATATTTCAAAAATGAACTTTATAAAAAAACTTTTCATTCGGTGCTCTTCTGTACACTTTTAACCATTTTTTTACATGAAATGTAGGACACAAAAATATATTCTACGATTGCACTTGCTTTCTTACGCTTTCTTTAATTTTATTAACGTGTCCATTTAAAACGTTGTATCGAAGAGCGTGTTCGTTTAATTAATTAAGTAGTATAAATTCTAAAAAGGTATACGAAATCATTTATATATTTATAATACTGATTATTAATTACAATTTATATTGATTATAAACAATTGGATAATAAAAGAACTAGAGGAAGAAGAACATGTTCGATTAATAGTAATACTGAAAATTAATGGACCCACACAAAAATACATTGCGGTTTGTTACAATTACAAAAGATAAAAAAGAAAGTTTTAGATAAAAGAAGAGAATTGTTTGTAAAGAAGATTAGTTCTGGTTCGGTTAACGTCTAGTTGCACTCAGTTTATCGACAACCGAAGCACGTGTATATATATATGTATATATGTATGGTAGCCCGCATTACTATACGGATCAATAAAGCGCCGGGTGCATGTGCGCGAGTTACATATATACGCGCGTGCCCGAAAAGTGTCAGGGGGGAACAAGGCCAATGTGTTACACACACGTGTGCCCGGGACGAGCTCCGAATTACCCGGCGTTATATATATATATACATATTTATATAATGTATATATGTTCTTTTTTTCCACGCGCGGGCGTTTTATATAGGAAATACCCGTTATTATTTCGATCAGCTTCGTATAATCCTTGTGTGTTTGTAATGGATTTAGCCAATGTATCGCTACTTAAAATTCCTTTAATCAGGGTAAATACGTATACACTTTTTGATCGTGTAGATTTATATATGTGTGCATGTACGTGCGAGTGTGATCGGTGTAGTACTTAATAATATTGAAAATGTTTTGAATATTCTTTTTAATAAGTTTTAAATTAAGTGTATCCGAAAGAGATTAAAAGAGTTTTTTCGAAACTATAACTAACGCACCGTTACATGAATATCTTTATTCCATTAAAAAACATTATTTTTGGTTATGTGCATGCGAAATTTAACTAAATATAAATTTAAATTATAAAAAAAACTTTAAAAGAAGATTAATTCCCAAATGTAATGAAAAAAGATTTTCTTCAACTTTAAAAATATATGTTACATGTAATAATTAGAAATAAAATTATTATGCAGCTAATATACTAATTTTTACTGTCCGTAATATCGTAATAGTGCTTAGTCGGGTTTACTGAAGATAGTACATTCACGAAATTCCTTAAAAATTTAATTATTCTCATAACAATGAATAATAAAGATTTTCTTATCTGACGTAAGCAAGAAATTATTATATATGCATTTTTTATTCGATAATATAAATAATCAATCACTAATATCATTTTCTAAATTTTCTATGTCCATTGACTCATAAAATGTATAGAAAAAAATAATACAACCTCGTACCTAACACAAACTTGATATAATATAGATAAGATTTTTTCTCTCCCCCCTGGATAGTATATCTTACACACATCTATACCGCGCACATACACATACATATATGTATATAATCCCTAAAATTTCATGCTCAGCCCGACTTAATTAATATAGTGGAATACCTTCCATCTGGAAAATTTATTTACGAGGTTCAATTATAAGCCTAAAATTACTTTAATTATGTCATAATGTAATAGGTAAATTTATTTCATGGTTATTAAACTTATGTATACTCATAAAAAATGTAAACAAAAGATTTTTAATATTATTAAACTGATTAAATATAATCAAGAAATTCTATTATTCAAAGGATATAAATTTAATCATTTATTATCATTAAATTAGTCAAATAGCACGTAGACATTATGATGAAATGGTAAACCATATATTTTAAATGCATAATTTTATTCAGATAAATGTTTTATAGAAATATACTCACCAATATTCTAGACGATGCAGAGTGTATATATAAAATTTTATAGGAAAAAAGTATAAGCGCCATAGCGGAAAGATTCCATTAAGCACATGTGCACACCGGCCAATAAATTCAAGTGTATATATAACGACGTTAAGAATGACCTCTCGTAAATTCAAGCGCATGTAAAAAAAAGAAAACATTCTATATTGCTTAATAAAATTTCATGCGACATGCTTGAGAACCGCAGATAAAATTCAAACTGTATGTGAATATAGTTTCATGCATTATTTAATTCTCAAGTTTTTTTAAATTACCTTATATATTTTTTATTCCTTAGAAATTTCTGGATAAAGGATAACGTATTATGATATTTAAAGGAAACACAAAAAAGTAATTAATTCAAAATTTATTAATCTAAGAAACACCAATATATATATATATATAATATTTTTCGTAGATAACACACGTAGAAAATAGTTTACATCACATCTTTTAACTACAATGCATTATAAAATATACATTTGATTATATTTTCAATGAAAAATTGTGTTAAACTTTAAATTGTATCATATTAAACAATTCAATGCAAAACCTTTTAAAAAATTTATTTAACGTAATTTAAAATAACAGATATAATTAAATCTTATATATACTTAGTATTTGTAATCTAGGCAAGAATTATACCTTTATTTTAAACCTCAGTAAGAAGGTTGAATAAACACATAAATGTTACATGGAAAACATGTAAAATTATACAATTGACACAATTGTATACAAAAATATTGAAAAGAAAATATGATGAATGAAACTGAGTAATTAAAATAACATAAGTTTAATTATTGGAAACTCAGTAATATCACTGCACTTATATATTTTGGCTATTATTGTAAAGTATTTTTGTTAATTGTGTACAAGGCACTTGTTCTCTTTTTCTCTCTTTTTTGTCCTATATTGCACCTTTACAAATATTTAAATCTCTGTTTGAATCAATACGAATTGATATTGATTATTTATACGAGATTCGTTTTTTAATATTATTTACTCATTACAAGAAATTAATTTCTATATTTGATATTCCAATATTGATTCAATTAATCATAAATATTTTTTCTAACAACGAACATTGAATTCTCGAAAACATAATTTTGACCAATTTCTATATAACTTAAATAACGTTCATAAAAATTATAACTATATGTAGCTATAATTAACACAAGTTTCATTTCGTAACAACATAGTGAGATGCATTTTTATGAGATTTACGTAATCACAAAACATTTTCATATAATTTCATAAGAACAAGAAAAATAAGATTAAAAATATGAGTGTAAAATGACATCACATTGTATCAATATCCTACTGGAGTGTATGAAAAAGCTAAGTAGAAAGTAATTGAAAACTTCAAGTAAACTTTGTATTATTATTCATATACCAAAATCTTAGGTATATATAATTCATTATTCACGTTTCTTTTTTTGTCAATTCTATGATTGATGATCATGCAAAATATCAGTCTGACCATAATGTTTTTTTCTATCAATAAACAATTTTGTTCTGTTTCTATAGCAAAAACATGAATTATAGATACATTCAACATTGTACATGTTGATTTATATCGGAAAATTTATAATAAACACATTACTTACACTGAGAAAAAGTTTAGATTAAAAATTACTATAGTTTCTAGTGAAGAAGTCACAGACTGACAAACTGAGAAAAATTAGTATGGTATCCAGTAAAAATTACTATAGATTATAATAAAATTTACTATAAATTCTTGTAATATTTACTATAACTTTTCTATATTTTAATATAAACTATAGTAACTTTTCCCAGTTTGTCAGTCTGTGACTTCTTCACTAGAAACTATAGTAATTTTTAATACAAAATTTCTGTCCGTGTACATTAGCTTTTTCAATGTATAGTGTTATCATTTTGAGCTGTTTTGTCAGTTATATCATATTTTACTTACATTTTACTTATGTAAAAATTATAAACTAGTTTCCTGACTATAGCTTTGTTTATAAATATAGTAAAATGACTTCGTTTTAAAATTATCTTTCATCAGTCCACTGTTATTGGACGATATATATGTATATATTTAAGGCATTTGTTTTTATAAATTTTAAATTACTGTAAAAATCTAGTCTTACACACATATTTTCATTCGATATACACGTTACACCACTCAATTATTTCATACAAAATTGTTATTTACCGCTTAAGAATGCCATAATAAATCGAATTTATACTTTTTGTAAATTACGTACATTAATGACCGTGCGTAAATACTTTTTAGAAACATATAACGCTATATGTATATTGTACATTTTTACAGATTTCTATGAACGATCGATATAATTTTTTTATGCCACTGATTATTCGCAAAGTAGATATTGGAAATATCTGTCTTTTAAATCAGTATAAAATATGAAGAAACGAAAATGCAAATATTTAAAAGCACCTATATACATTTTATGTTAGCAACATCTAAAAAATTGATATACTGTATCGACAATATATAATAGGTTTTGATTATGTTTCTCACTTTTTTATCAAAATATTTATGGTAGTACAACCTTTAATCTCAATAATGATAAACCTTGATAAACTTGAACGGTAATTTTTTAATTACTTTCAATTTTCTACTTTCTTTATCGAAAAAATACATTTTGTTTGTATTAAAATACATTGTTTTACGTATCCTATTCTTCGATTGCATCTCAAATTTAAAATATTCATGTACGATATCAGGAATCCATTTGAAATTCTAGATACTTCTACGGTTTCTTCAACTTTTCTACTAACATTGTAAATTGCAACTTAACAAGATTATATTGAAATGTTTGCAGATTATTCAATAAATAATTGCACACAATAAATTAAAGATTTTACAATTAAATGTTGGACAAAAATTATACTACTACACGATTCTCTTAATTTCAATGCTAATATAATAAAACTATTGAAAAAGTTTTGTGAAATAATTATAATAAAATAATTTAATATTTTATACGTATATTTTTAATAAATAATGAATGAAACTATAAATCAAAATATTAATTATATTGTCAGAGCCTATGAGTCAACCATTATTTTCATATAATAAATACAAAAAAATACAGTTAAAATAGTTCTTCACGAATAATAAAGTAATAGATAATTCAAACTTTCTTTACGTGCTAAATCAAATATAAACTAATAGACTTTAGTAAAAAGAGTTGAAGAAAAATATATATTCTTAGAATCAGAAACAGAATCTGTAATACAAATATCGACCATATTATAAGATAAGTCGAATTCAGTCGATGATGAGAATATGAAAAACCTAACAATAAAGTATCGATGTAAATCTTACTAGTTATCAATCAGTAGCCGGGTGTTCGGAATGCACGGCCACAAGGAAGTCCGGCGAATCCTGTTCATGTCAAAGATCAAGAGAGGCATCTGAGCCATGTTGGTGCTCCTCGTACAGTAGTGGTTCAGCTTCCACCGGCATTTCCACTGCGAACAAAATCTTCTCATGCACAGGACAGTCTCTACGAAGCTCTCTCTCTTTCTCTCTCTCCTACTTATGTGACCCTATAGTCAAATCAATCACACATCACACAGCTAGTCTCACATTTTTAGCCATCCACACATTTTTCTTCAACATCAGGCTGAGTTTTGTTTTTTATCATTTAAATCTATTATTAAATATATTCTGCATGCTTCATTTGTATAAATTATTAAAAAAGAAATAAGTAAAACGTATAAATTTAAAATAGCAAAAACAATTTAACAATTTTCTTACAGAGCAGTTAAATATTATTGATCGATGACACACAAAAAGATATCTTGTGCTAGGTTAAAACATGCATTTGAATATATTAAAACAATCAATTTTTTAATTAACCAAAGCACATTGTAAGAATTATTTAATACTCAGCTTAATGTTTCTAATTAATAATTTTCTTTCTTAATTTGTATAATTAGTAAATAATTTACTATAGTAGTAGAAACACTATTATAATGGAAGTAAAAATGACGCAATAAAATATTTTACACACATTTTTCTGGGTAAAAAAATAAGTATAAGTATAACTTCACTATCATATTTTTCATAACAAATACATCTTCAAGTCAATTGAGAAAGTAACATGTAATACTGCCTAGATACTAGTCCAATTTTATTTAGTTTTTGAATAGCATAATATTATAAACAATTACTTACTTTCTCTAGAGACTTACCTAATTTAATGTGTAAATAATTTATTTATAACATTCAAATTTTAATTATGTAATAATTATTTTCAAAATCTTACATGTCAATCGTGCTACAAGCTGAAAATAGTATTTGTAAATATTGTAATTTGTCATTAAACAAAATGCAGTTAATACATGCAACTTACATTTAAATTTACACAAGCAACATTCCCGAAAAGGTGCACCAGAAGCAAATCATTAGGCAAAGCAAAATAAAAAAGGAAAAGGTTTCTTCTAACATGCATACACGTATATTATATACGAGCTCCAAGATTTTGTAAATCAAATCAAATTATAATTAAAGCAAATCCATGCCATAAAGTATTATTACGTACCTAATATATTGGTGTTGAATAACGCGTTAATAATAAATAATTATTATTTTTTAGCTGTTTTTATTACATATTTAATGAGCAAGGATGGGGCAATTGTATATTCTATTTTTAAAGGAATAAAAATACTTTTCAAATTGTTTATCGTACAACATGCTTTATTGGAGCTCGTTACCACATCCGATCGCTCGATGCTTTATTATACAGCTTGTATACTCTATTTTATTTTATCTTATAAAAGTTCAAAAGATGCTTTGCATCTTGGTTCTAAATATAAACTTAGATAGCAACAATATTACAGTATCGTCTTTGATTTCGTTTATCTCTTTTTTAAAGTTTACCTAGTTTTACAACATTAATCGCGAGGTGTGTAAGGATTCTCTCGGCCCGCCTGTATATATTTTTTATCAATAGATAAAAGTTTTTTCTAGTCGATCGATCGGTTTAGTAAAATTTATTAGCCTGTTGCATTGTGAAATGAACACATGAAAAACATTAGTATGTACAAGCTGAGTGAGATAAAACAGTGAGCAAGAGACAGAGAAAAGTGTGCTCTAAAGTTTAGTGAAGGAAAATTTCATTTTTTTATTTCTAAATACAATGACTAACCAATATTGACATTTGCAAGACTTAGACCGCAAAGTCCGTAAAAACTAGGCGCCAACATTACATTTGCTTTATCTTTGTTTTGCTGAATAACCTACACGCTTCTATTGAAAAATCTTATTATCCAACATTGGTACAATTATTTACAAATTGTTATACTTGTTTAAGAAAATATGAAGATGTCATTGGATCATCTTACTTTCATGAAAAAACAGAAAAGCAAATATTGCAATATTTACAAAATGTTCAATTGTGAAAAATAAGTCGATCCATTTCTTTTATGTAAACTAGTTTACTCAAATTCCTCTTTAAGGCTTAAGAATGCAAAAATCAGTTGATCGTACATTGGCCAGTTAATTAATTAAGATAAAACATTTCTTTCACCTAACACAAGATAAGCAAGTTAATTTGGAACGACTGCAATTTTTCAAATTAAACAAATATATAATAGGTCTAATAAATGTCTTGAAAATGAACATTAATAAATGTGATTAATCGATTCCTCAAATTGCGTTTAACGAATTCAAGAGATTATATAATTTTTTTTTGTTTCGTAGCTACGCAATTATGCGTAAGCAACGCGAATAAAAAATATTTCATTAAAACAAACTAAAAATCAAATAAATCTAGCATTTAACTGAAACAAGTTCGCAACATTTGCCAATGATGTCTCACTTATCCACTGCAAATAACAGTCTTAACTTATTTCCTTATAAAGAAAATAACAATTATTCACTGGTTGCCTGGTACGATATATTTCTATGATGACTGCATTCTTTTTTTTTTTGCTATCCAAAGTAAGAGAGCGCGAACGAGATTTTTCATAATTTGAGCTATTTGATTGGAAATTGAGTATGATCGATTACAACAATGAATGTACCGTTATTATCCATTATTAGATTTATATACAATTATCACGATAAATACCGCCACTATACCAAAACTAGTGTATTGTTTTGTTGATTTTCATCACACACTCAGCCCCATGTCATGTGGCGAATAGCGCATTCATTATTACAATCGTTCCCTAATGCTTTTTTGATAACCTCCTACTTTGAGATCTGGTAGTAATGGTAGTACCATTTTTCTCGACAGCTGTTTGTACACCACTGTTTCGTAGATTTTGTTGGAGTTGATGGTAATCGATTATTGGTATCCTAAACAATTGAATGTTCAGATGATCGCAGATTTCCGTGCACACTTGTGCACTGTATCGCATTAAATCGAGGGTAACCCAAATCTGCAACGATAATTAAATATTATATTTAAAATTTTGTTTGAAAAAAATAACAAAACCATAATACTTAAAACATAACAGCGATAAATTAAGTAATTATACTTACAAAGCACAGCCAAAGAACGTAATATTCTTTGATGAAAAAATTAAAGTACTGATTGAGGAACAACATCGCCGGTCCAATTAACGAACTATCAAGATATTGCATTTCGTTTTTCGTCATGTGGGCCACCTGTCAACAAAACAAAAAAAAAAAATTTAATGATTAAAAACTAAATTATTATCTTTAATAACATAATTAGCTTTTAATAAGTTCTTTCACTTTGAATAGTCCATGAATTAACAAAAATTAATTTATAATATATAAGGTTGAAAATAGTATTATTAGTAACATTCACAAAGATAATAATAAATCTTAAATAAATTTAGTACTAGTTTGATACATACCACAAGTCGATTAGTAACTTTAGCAGCAACCATTCCAAACGAAAGTATATACAATGCAGGATGATTTTCATAAACGTGTTCAGCACTTTTCCTGTAGATTATGAAGGCAGGTACGACGACGAAAGTGAACGGTATAATCGGCGACAACACCGAAGTTCCCTAGAAAAATTGGTAGACTCTAAAGCATTTCATTGTACAAAATAAAACATATACACTATGATGCAAATTTTGAAAAAAATCTCAAATTTTGCAACAAACGTGCGAGTTTCTATAGGCAGTTAAAAACATGAAACACCACCACCAAATTAACAACAATTTAAAAAATATTACAATCTTGATATGTAATCATATAAAAATAAAATGTACAATTACGTGCACAAAAAAATATGTTCATGCAAAAAATAACATGCGAATATCACGTGCTTAACAAAAAAACAAAAATTATAAAAAATTTACAACGAGATAATAATACGAACCAATGCTGTAAGGAAATATACTACATCAATGTGGTACGTACAAAGAAAGCCAATAAAAGCATGAAATATTAAAAGTTAGAAATATATAAATCACTGAAAATAAGAGGAAAATTATAGAAAAAAAATATTTTTGTATGATTTGTGTAATAAGTGATAAATTTCTGTAAGATTTAGGCCCATGTATAAAAACTATGAGGTATTAAAAATTTAATCACCAATGTGAAGAATAAGTGGCGTGAAAAGTGACGTGAATAATCCTGGCTAACGCATGATTGTGCAAGTGAGTAATCAAAATAATAATGGTTTTTATCGTGATAGTTTTTACTTCGAAAGATTTGAGTTGATTTTAAATACGCATGATATAAAGTATAAGATATTGAAATTACGCAAATAAAAAATTGATTAAACATTTTTTTAACACACAAATAAAAGAAGATACCACGGACTCTCTTTGGGACGGTTTGAGTCTAAGATAATATGTCTGCTTTGCCAATTAAAAATTTAAAAATTTGACAAATTATATAATGCCCCATTAATCGATATGTGTAATTAACATATATTTATGCCTTGATAAGAGACGGTGTTAATGTTTCCGAAACGTTGGCGTTATTTTATAAACAAATTTTATGGTTCGTGGAGATCAATAAAAGCTCTTTTTATTTAACATTACCTGGACGAACAATAATTTTTACAAAATTAAAAAATTACTTAGTCATTGCCGTATCTATTTTCAATGTATTGGCGCATTTAACTATCAGACTACACTGCGTTATAACTCTAGACGTCTATTAAGCATTAATGCTATGGCTTCTTTTATTATTTATTAATAAAATATTTAATAAAAAAAGTTGCATTCGAATCCTTGACCCAAACGTGTATAGTATTTTTAATTGCCATCGACTAGAAAAACATAATATTATGTACAAATATATATTTCAATATTACACAATAGTAAGAAAATGTGGCTCATTTACTCATTTTAGATATTTTATAATTATAAACGTCATGATAATATCTCACGGATGGCGTGAAAATCTACCGGTACATAAAATTAATTTTTTTATTTAATTATTAAAACAGTGCTTAACACTGTATAACACTGACTAATATTGCGGATTCGTACCATTGACAGGGTTATGTAGTTTTAAGTAATGTTTAAATAAATAGTTTGTTAATTATTATACAAAGTACAGTAATATTTCTTACATTTCTGATTATTTGTGAAAACAAAGGGTTGGCAAGCAGAGCGCGCTAGGTGTAAAACCTCTCTAATGTGTGTGTACATATATGCGAAAAAATATAATCAACTCATATTAAATAAATACATAAATTATAATAAGTTATTTTTTTACATTTCAATTAAAAAAATGTATTCAACTCAAACGCTTCAAATGTAAAAATCTTGTGATTTAGTTAGGCCTAAATCAAGTTGGTGAAGTGACTAAAAAAAAGGGGCGATGCACTATTTCACATCCTAAAATGATGATACGGTGACTTACTGCGACGGTGGAGCCATTTTTTCCGACACCACCGGCAAGAATGACGGACATGCTGCTGAGAGCAAGCAAAACAGCGATGCCCACTGCACCCCATAATGGAAAGATCTTCACCTCTGTGCCAGTGTATGGCAACTAAATTTTGGAAAAGCGAAATTCCTTTTTGTTAGTTCGATGAATGATCGATGAATGACTCGTTTGATAATGTTTTTTTTATTTTGTACTCAAGTAAATTATTTGCTGAAGGTTAATTCTCTCTTTGAATTTTTAATGGCAAAAGATATACTGTAATTCAATTGATCAAATTGTTAAAATCAAGCTAAATGTAAATTTTACAACTGGAGAATTAACAGAGTTTAAAAATAGAAATCAATTTTTATAGTTGTTTAAATGATAATTTAAACTAATAATACAACGAAAATGTTTATTTTCATCGTTGATATATAATACTATATATGTATACGTATAGTATTTTCTATATAAAATTATTTTTTAAATTAATTATAGTGTCGATCTAATACATAACGTTGCATATTCTCCGCAAGCTGTTAATATAAATTTTCATTAATATATAATATCAAAATAAAATTTTAACAAAATTTCAATGTATGGCAATATTGCCTAAACATGACAATCATTATTTACAAAAATTAAAAAATATTTGCTCCTCAATATAAAAATTGTTTTTATATTAGGTAATTATTATCTGCCTGAAATAAATTAATGGTAAATGAATGAATTAATGGTAAGGTATATATGTACGTTAATAATAATTGACTGTAATATTTTTTATTATAATTCGTAATCAACGAATGATATAATATAAAAATAGTATTATTGTAATAAAAATTAGTTTATTTTTAGTATAATATATCTGTGCGTAAATAACATGCAACTAGTTTAATTGCTTGTAACATGAAAATACTGATAATAGTAAGCATTACACATAAAAAAGTATTATACATATATTCAAATATATGTATATAGAAAGAGTGAACTCGGTCTAATGAGCACCTGTTTAGCGTAAAAAAATAATGCATGAATATCACATGATGATAAAAATGAGTATTCGAAAAATTAATGAAGACTATAAACGACGTCCCCCTAATGTATACGCAATAAGGAAGTAACAAAACGTTTTAAAAATTTGAATACACCTATTGTTCAAGAGCGTCTATCGTCGATTATCAAATCGATGTGAGTTCGACAGTGGCTAAGATTCGCTGTTTCAAAAGAAAACTCAATTTCCTCGTACCTTTTCCAACACTAAAACGAAAGCACCCAATATTAGAAAAAAAAACAAATTGTATACCTTCTACAATTTTTTTATGATAATGTAGAAATCGAAAATAAACCCATTAAATCGAAAAGTGTGAGAAACACCCTCAACCTGAATATTTGTAATATAACCAAATTCGATCATCAACTTCGAAAGCCAGACATTCTAAAATAAGGTATCGCTTCAAATTAAAATGAATCAATTATCATTCTGAAATTCGTCAAAAATAATGCTGCAAGCCTGGATTAAATATGTTAATTACCATATTAAAAAGTATGATGACTTAAATTATTCTTGCAGTAAAAAAGAAATTTACTGGTTTTTAAAAAGCTAACTAATACAAACAACTGCGAGTCACGTAGTTAGTGGAAAACACTTTTGAAGTATGTTAAAAAGTTTAATTATAAACATTCAGTTTTTAATTATTAACTTACAGTTGTATCAGTAGAAGCTTCAGTAAATTCAGTAAAAAATCTCTTTTAATAATTTCATGCATGTCCAACTTTTCAAGTATTATTAAAATTATTATCAATACTGAAATAATAGATTTTTGATCTAAGCGGAATACTTCTTAAATATGCCTCAAGAATAAAATCTGTTTGCTCCAATGTGATTCTTCTACAATCGAGCGGAATTTCTTTTAGTAAAAAATAAGATAGTACAACTCAAAATATCAATATTCTAAATTCAATCAAATTCCTCTTGATTCGAATTTTCTTCTGGAGTCATTATTTAAGAAGTATTCAGCTTAGATAAAAAATCTATTTTTTTCAGTGTATTATAAAGTTATAGCAAAGCAGTTAATTACGATTGTTTTGTTATTCTCAATAAATATCTTCTTCTTGCAAAGTATTATGCGAAAACCAAATGGAAGTTTGTGAATGATTTTGATTAAAAGATGATTGAATTGTCGCATTTGTGTTAAAATACAAACATTTTGTCAACTCAACAGCAAGTAAAAGCAGCAGTTAAGTAATGAACAAATGGAAATGTAAATCCTTTTAAAACATGATATATTGACGACAATTGAATCACCTTTGTTAGGAAATCTGTTACCCTGAATGTACGATAATAATGTTACTGGAAACTTACTGCAATGGTCGAACCGTTCTTTCCGACCCCACCAGATTCAAAACATCTACAGAACTCAATGAACACATTAACGTAGCCTGCATAAAATACTACTGATATGACGTTATTGAGTGTACCCATGTTAAGGAGTGGAATCTAAACAAATTTGATAAATCTTTCTATTTAGATATTGATACTAAACAATCCTATCTCATGAAAGTGTGTTTATAGGTAAATAAATATAACAATAATTATTATTATAAAAATTAGAAAGTTTTCCTGAAATGCAAAAGAAAAAGTTTTTTTATTAATAATAAGTTTGTATTCCTTTGAATTGTTTGCACCTTAAACAATCTTTCTTTCAGCAATTACCTAACTAATATCCTTCTGTCGCTGGGCTAGTTCTTTCTGTGACCGTATTCTGATCGGTGACCTGCAAGAGAGCCTGCTGAAGAAAGATTTAACACATTTTGTCTTTTCTTTCATACTTTCAAAACATTAAAATTATTTTTATTGATATGTTTAACACTAATTCTACAAATTTAATGAGAACAATTTTTTTAAATTTAAGTTGAATTAGACCTTAGTAAACATTTTTGTAATCTTGATGAAGTAAATATGGATTATAATCAATTCAGTATTGTGAGAGTGTTTCTCGTAATATATACTAGTAATAATTGAAAGAAAAGACATTAAGTCACCACAGAAATAAGCTCAGATTTTTAAGAGAAGTTAATAAAATATATCACTTAAAAGTAATGTAACTTAAACCAGGTTGATGGATAAATCAAGGTAAACTGGATGAAAGTAATAACTCCCTTATTGGTTGTTTGCAAAAAAAAGCATAATCTCATGCGATATATTTTCAAAATCTATCTTATTATTCCTGACTGATTTTAAAATATTTTTAAAGCATTTATTTGTGTATCAATTATCCTCACAAATTATATCAGTTGTGATACATGTATGCACCCTTCACACTAACCAAATGATAAGCTATTATGAAATTAAAAATAATAAGGAATAATGAGTGGATATGTATAAAACTTTTGTAAAACTGGGTATTGCGTTCTATAAGAAATCAAGCTGAAGAAAAAAACCGAAAGTTCATTTCAGTTATAGAAAGAGAAAGAGAAAGAAAAAGAAAAAGAAAAAGATGCCATTTTCCAGATTAGTAAACGATGCAGCATGTCAGTAATTAAATTCAGCGCCGCTCCTCATGCCATGCCAGGTCCCGATTACATAGTCTTAATTTATCTTAAACGTCATGTTTTCAACCAAGAGTCTAACTATCAAACTTACAGCCACAGTCGAACCATTCTTGCCCACTCCTCCGGTGAAAATCACCGAAAAAATTGAGTACAAGTTTGCCAGTGCACAGATTACTGTCATAACCGCTATCAAATATTTAAACTGAAAACCTTCTAAAAATGGTATCTGTAAGAAACGAATTTGTTAGCCTTCAATGGACACTAGATACTTAACTAAATCGGATTTCGAAATCGTTTACTAATTATAATATATTTTTGGGAAATACGACAGTCATTCTAATTCTTAAAATTATATTATAATATTATTTTAAATAATAATTAAAAAATAATGTTTATAACAAATATTTTGTTATATCTTTTTAATTTTTTATTACTGTATAGATAACTAGATGTATTTATAATTATGATAATATTTATAAATTTGATTTTTTTAAATGTAGTGCACTTATCAATGTTAAATAAAAGAATAATAAAAACAAGGCGTAGTGATTATGTAATTCTGTTAATTAATAAAAGTAATTATGTAACATAAAAGTATAAAAAAACGAGTTATTGTATATTTGTATAAATGTAAACTTGTTACTTAAAATAATAAATCTATTGTCCATTTAGTGCTATTTACTTCATAGATGTTTTAATCTTAAAATTAAAATTTTATTTAAATATATGAGTTTGAAAAGATTGTCGAAATAATATAAAAATTATTGTTAGTAACATTTATAAAGAAAAGAATGAAGATGTTAAAAGTGCTATGAAACAGATAATTAAGTAAACAAAGAAAATACAACCTCCTTCATCCATATTTCAGGTCCAAAAATGGCAGAAATCAGATGAATTCCTATTATTGTAAATTGAGCTTCAGTCACATCAACTTTTCCAAACCTCAGTGAGCCTATAAATATGAAGAGAATAAATAAAACACTATGTTAATATTAAAAACTTCACTAATTATGAGAAATATATTAACTTACCTGAAACGTATGTTTGCCAATGTGCGCAATAAAAAAGAGTCATGGCACAAAAACATTGGAAAAACATCCATGTTGGGTAATAACCCAATTGTACTGCTATACAAGCTGATAGAGCAACAAATACTAAAAAATTAAAAAATTATTATTATAAATAAATATGAATTATAAAACAATTTAATTCATCTATGAATAAAACTCTATTTTAACATTCTATCGCACATTTATAAATTAACTAGTACTGATAAATAATTATTCAAATGTGTATTGATAATTATAAATTATTTAATTAATAATCAGGGAAATGATAGTTAATGAGAGTTTATTGGAGTGTAAACAATATAGCTTTTTTTTTATATTAGTACTATAAGTATTTTTACAAAACTTACAAATATTAGACAATCTTCATGAATATGAAAAAGAATGTCTACGTAAAAATACCTAACAACTTAAATTCATCATAATTTTACATGCATTGAAATAATGTATTTATAAAATTAAAAAAAATCATTAATAACTACTTTATAATAAATATTTTTATTATACCTGTAGAAATAGAATCGCAGCCATGATCAAAAAGTTCTCCTAACGGCGTTGAAGTTCCTGTTCTCCTGGCTTGCTTTCCATCGATAGCATCTAAACTTTGGTAAATAAAAAGTCCAACAGCACAGAGAAAACATGCCCATCTTGGTGCCTAAAAATAAAGTGTAAGTTGTATTCTTTTATTACAATGCTTAAATTTGAGAGTGTCTACTGCTGCCTTCTTACTAACCACTACACAATCAAAAAATGCTTTGTCATTCGCATGCATTAAGATTTGTTAAACTAATCAGTTTAGTATTACTAAATTAATTTGTGTAGTTTGTGACCACCATATAAATATGGTGTAATTAATTACTAACTTAAAAAATATTTAACAATACAATTATAGATACTAGTAGCAATAAATTTTAATTAACATAGATTATAAATTACTTAGAACATTATTGCAAATAGTGTAAAACAATTCAAATTAAAAGAGTCTTCATTAATTTCAAGGTAACATTGAACAGTGCAGTAGTAAGAATATGATGACTTGAGAATTTTAGATAAAGCTGAAAACACATGTTCTTGATATTTCAAATAGGTACCTTTAATCGCTGGTATCATAAGACATTGATTGCAACAATTAAATAAATTTGTTCATACTCAAAGAGAAGTTATTTTAGAAACTATAACTGAATACCCATAAATATAAACAATTTATAAATGATATTCAATTAGTTTGGTATAATCACAAATTACTTTCCATATTAATCGAAGGTCCCTTAATCAATGAAAAAGCAATATTTAAATTTTGTTAAGTTGATAAGAAAGACATACGAGTGAACAAAAAAATCAGATATGTATTACATTTTTTCCTTGGAATTGGTTAATGCAAAAAGCTGAATTAAAACTAATGAGAGTAAAGTAAATAAAAAAGAAAAAGGTAAGAAAGAGAAAAAATTAAACAAAATATAAATAAATAAACAATAAGCATGACAAGAATGTAAAATACGATAATAGGAATGAATCATCACGGAAAACCTGACGATTAATTCGTTTAATACCGTGGTTAAGTATATAAAACTGCACGGGTGTATCAACGTAATACAGGATTATTATTCAAACAACAAAATACGTCACACACGAG
This sequence comes from Theocolax elegans, assembly GCA_026168455.1. Classification (NCBI taxonomy): domain Eukaryota; kingdom Metazoa; phylum Arthropoda; class Insecta; order Hymenoptera; family Cerocephalidae; genus Theocolax; species Theocolax elegans. Next base: position 96,408,990 of record CM047425.1, read on the forward strand.
TTACAAAACGCAGCACACGCGCCACACATTTAACACGAAAATAAAAATAAACTTGGGCAGGTTAAATAAAAAAGCACTTCCGCATACAGATCGAGCAGTTGAATTTGAAAGAAGAGTAAAGTAAAAGGTAATGAAATAAAATCACCTCGGCTTTTGCATCGGGACTGTACCACACGAGGACAAGAGTAGTGACGATGTTAACGATAAGACCGAGGACGGTGATGAGGTTAGGCGCTAACCAAATCGGCACCTTGCTCACAAGCCAGTTCCACCAGGGCTGCAGGAGTCCATCGAGCAAACTTTTGCTCGAGCAGCTGTACTTGTGCTCGCTTAATCGTTTTAATTGCCCGGGGGATAAAATTTTGTCCTTGTAAAAGAACTGCATTCTTATGTAGTCGAGGTAGTCTCGCGCGCTCGACGACGTCTTACGGTCTTAGTCCGCACTCCGCCGCGCCGTATTTATTATAATACGTGTACGTGTCTCGCGCGTCGCGCGTCCTTCGTCCTGCCACGCGGGACGACTGCAGCAGCGGTTCGGACCGTTAGGATCGACACGCATCGATTACGCGACAGCTATAGCCCGCGCGTTTACTTTCCCTCACGCGATTCCCCGACGTCTGGCAGTCGCGCGCACTGACTGGCCGATAGCTATATCGCGCTATACCGACCGACACCAAGGAGGGGGAAGTAGGGGACTCGGCTGCTCGGCTCACTCGGATCACTCGGCTCGGCTCGGTGATTCAGTCGCTCTGGCGACGCAATGGCTTTGGTTGTATATACTCTCGTATATGTTGTATAGTTGCAGTGTACGTTTCGAGATTCGAGATTCGAGAGGAGGGAGCATGACCGAACCGAAGGAGGATATACCTCTTTCGCGTACGGAGTTTCCTACTACTCGCGCTCTCCTCTCCTTCGCGCGATATCGCGCCTCCGCGGAACCGCGCGCTCTCTCTTTTTCTCTCCCGCGGAGACTTGCGCCTTGCGAGTTACGCGCCTATGTAGGAGTACTTTACTTACACCAAACCAGTACTCACAGTCACTAGTCGCCAGTCGCTAGTCACTATACTCGCACTTGGTGTTCACGTCGCTCATGCGCGACACCTCCAATATATATACCTGCCTCACAGACTACAGTACGTTGAGCCGGCACTCGAGCCGCTCGAGTGTACGTTGTATCCTGCTCTCGTTATACCTCTGACAGTAATCAACGTCTGTAACACCAAGTCTAGTTAAATTAGTCGGTATCTTGTTCTTTCATCTGGAGTTTGGTGACATTGGTACTCGCGTATCAATATCCAATATACAATATTATAAAGGCAATGCGACCTATATATCCTATCCCACACGTTTTATTCGAGCCTCTCGCGATTTGTTGGATGAGGTTCGTAACGATGTACTCTCCAAGTTTTTTTAAATGAGCTTTTTATAAGTAGTCATTGCTGAAACATGCTTTTCAGTACACCGGTATTTTCTAAGTCTGGTCAACTATTTACTTTATTCAAATTTACAAATTTTTGTTGTTTTTAATTTCTTCTTCACATTATAATAATTATTAATTATTCAAATTTTCAATACATATACGTGTACAACTCAACAATCATTATTTTTCATAAGCTTAGAAAATTGAAAACATTTGAACCTGACAATAAGTATCAAAAGATAAAAAATTCTATTTGTTGAACCGGATGTAAGTACCTATAGCCCAAAAAACAGAAAAATTATATATTTTTTACGAGGAATCAATTTATCGAAAAAATGTTGTTTCCTTTGAAGATAACAGTGAATTTTTTCAAACATTTTTTATTGATAAATCAGCGAGATTTTTGGGCCTTCAATCATTGTTTTATAGTTATATATATAAATATTACCGACTAGAAATCGTTATTTACTTATAATTAATTAATAATTTTTTTTTATTTGAATGCTTTTGAAGGCTTCTATATAAGCCTTATATCAGCCAATTAATAATTAATTTATAGTTCGTAAAAATCTCTATCACGGTATTCTATTTGTTTTGAACAGTAAGTGTAGTTTTTTTTTCAGATTTTTCGTACAATTTTGTGTTTTTTCATTTCATGTTTTTTTACTAGAGCTATTAGTTTTTTCGTAAGAAAAATAGATTTATTTTTTTGTAAATTTTTGAATTGACATAGTTCTAAGTAAACGCATGTATATGAATAAAAAGCTTATTCGAATAGTGAATTTGCAAATTTATATGAATGTTAATATTTTTATATTGTAAATTTGTTTTCTATTCTTTCATAAATGTACGGTAAATAATATATGAAAATTAAAAATAATTATTATATATGTTTATTATAGTATTATCACGATCACAGTAACAAAAATTAATATATTTTATTATTTTCTTGCATGAAAACTAACCCTAACATATTTTGAGGTATTTAGTTGAAAGAAGTACATCCGAACATGTGAGCAAGTAGAGCCTGATGCTTATATGAAAAGTTTATGTATGTATTCGTCTGCTAAACAAATATTTCAAAAACTTTATGGCTCATGGGTATGATTATTTTTGTTAACTTCAAGTTTTAATATTTAAAAGCCATACTTATTTTTTAGCTTTAATGCAGCGATGAAAATATTTTTTTATGGTATCAATAGATCGTTTATTATTTTATAACCTCAATTGCAGGTGAATAGACCGGGGTTCAAGTTAATACAAAACTGGCTGATATTGTAATTTACAATGAATTCAATGCGATTATTGCGAGTTTTAAATTTGAACGATAGATTTTTACGTGGAATACGAAATTTACCAAATGTACAAAGAACATTTTTATCAGAAGCTTATCAATGTCAAGAAGCTTGGGATAAGAGACTGGAATCATCAGTGTTAAAAAACATTAAACCTATTGATTTATTTTTGGATATAGATCAAAAATTTCAAAGTAATAATGTTGTGAGTGCAGTGGATATTGACATTTTTGTAAATAGTGTTACCAACGATAGCCACAGTGATGAAGTTGCAGATGTACTTCATAAACTTAGAAATACAAGGGAGACTACTTTTACTCTAGACTCAACACATCATGCAGTTGTACGCTATTTTTTGAAGGTACCTAATATACTATTGATATATATTTCTAGAATGGTATAGAGATAAATGTTTAATTATACAAACATAAATTTGTATTTAAAATGAAAATGAATTTATCGTTTGGTGATATGTATATGTGTGTATAATATGTAATATCGGCCTTTCTTATTCTTATTCTTTTTCTTATTCTTATTTTTATTAAAAAATGAAGCAACTTATTTCGGAAAGACCAATATTACATATTATAAATTTGTATTATTTTATACTTTCAGATTGAGCAGACAGATTTACTTTTTGATATTTTAAATGATAGATTGAATTATGGGATCTTTTGTGATTATGTTTGCTATAATTTATTAATGGATTATGCTATTAAAAAGAATGACTTTGCTTTAGCAGCAAAAACAGCATCACTTATGATGCTGCAAGAAGAATTTGAAAATCCAATTAGTAATGCTTTGGCAATTTATTCTTGTCATAAATACTTAGAAAATCCTGACACTTGGCAAGGTGTTGACCCCAAAACACTTAAAAATGAACCAAAAGAAGAAGTTAAAATACGTGTAAGGTATATAATTAATCCATATTTTGATGATCATTTTGATTTATGGAAACCGTCAGATTTGGTAGGTAAAACATTGTGGTGGATAGGGCGCACTATGAATGATCCAATTGGCAGATCTTGCCATTTAAGAGGCTTAATAGTGTATAAAAAATTTGCAAAAGCAATTGATTTATTGAAAAAATGGAAAGAAGAAGGAACAAAAAACAGGGTCTACAAAGAAATTATACCTCTTATTAAAAAAGATGTACCAGAATTGTTTGGCGAGAAAGCTGATGATGGAAGTAAAGAGTTGCAGGAATTATTGTTAGATTTGGAAAAATCAGACTTGTATGAAGGAAATTTAATAGAGGACATTGAAAGTTTAGTAAAGAAATCAATTGAGACCCATGCTCAGAAAGATATTTCAAACCAAATAGAGGTAATTATTTAGTATTAATATATATAAATAAAAATTGTTTATCATTATAAATTATTATAATCACATTTAAATTAACAGTTGTACAATAAATGGGAAGAAAAGAGATTAAAAGTCTTAAGAGAACACTTAGATATTTTAGATAAACAAACCCGATTAGCTAAGGTTAATGAAATGAAGAAAGAGCTCCAAGAGAAAGAACTTGTTCTAACATTCTTTGAAAATGAAGAAAAAATTGAATTACAAATAGAACAAAAGCTTTTGAAGGAAAAAGAAAAGTATGGAGACGATCAAGAAGCTGTAGAAGATGAAAGTAACTATGTACCACCAGAAATTGTTAAAAAAAGGCATAATTAAAAACTTAACAAAAATTGTTCATGGTAGAATAATTCATGTATACTCATTGCCACAAATGTAATTTACTTGTTTATTACTTAAAAAAATTAGTATCAAATTTTACAACCAATTTGTAAAATATCTGTAGATTGTTTATTGTTATTAAAAATTTATTACTTTTACACTATTATAATTATTATTAAACCATACTAAGTAAATAAAATATTAGAAGAGATTTAAAAAAAAATTTAAGTTTCTTTAAATTAATTAATTACATAGTTTTTCACATTTTACAAACTATACAAGTATTATCTTTGTATTCTAATATTTTTTCATAATTGTAATAAATATGATCGAAAAGCGAAACTGATTATTACCGATCGAGCGAAAAATATTAATTATTATACATGTAATGCATTTACTTAACAGGGTGTACAATTTTATTATATGAATTGGCAAGTTAATAAATAAGAAAACACCTTCAAAAAAGTTTGCATGGCAAACTCTATACATTAAATGTAAACATATGTGCAGTTAAAAAATCGTTTATAATTTTGTAGAAGGATAAATTATTCAATAATGTAGTACCTATGTATTTGGACATAAAATATTCTTCGCTCGGTCGGTAATAATCAGAAATACCACCCCTTCTAATACAGATTTAAACATATAAATTACGTTATTAAAAATTTTAAACAAATAGACAGAGAAAATATTTTTTTTTATTTTATTTAAATACTAAAGCATGTTAATGTCTCTGTATAGTTAACAAATTATGATAGTTAAAATTCATTAATATAATAAATTTTACAGGCATGTTCTTGTTATAGAGACATTTTATTTACACAGCTATGTGTCAATGCACATAATTAAATGTAAAATCTTTTTTCATTAGAAAAAAGGCTTTAACAAAAAAATGTTGATATCGAACCTGTTATTCAGTTTGTAAGTGTAAGTAGAGTTAGTGCCAAGGCACCATATTATTTACATCAATAAATTGTGATATCAAGACACCATTATTACAAAGTGATTATTAAATACTGCACATGGTGTGGTCTTGCTTGTACTATATTAATAATTTTGTTTAACTAAAAATCATTGAAAACATGATAGCTTTCATGATTTGCTCGTTGTCTTTACTTTGTATATTGATATAAAAAAAACACCATTCATGCATAGATCATGAATTTTTACTCTGCAATTTTGCAGTAAGAATTGCAGTTTCTTGCCTCATTTGTTTTAAATCCGCTGTAATTCTTTCCAAATTAGCTCCAATATTTTTCGTGGATTCTGAATCAATCTAAGAGCATACATTAACAATTAATACAATAAGTTCTGTATTATATTTTTTTATATAATTATAATTACAAATTTTTACACTTACTTGTTCTTCTAAGTCCCGAATTTCTCGTATTGTTGCACCTGTTTCTTCAACTAAAGTTACAAGCTCACTACAATCTGAATGTAAAGTTGCAAGAAGTTTATATGCTCGTCTGGATGTTTCATTCGTACGAGCATCACGGAAAATTAATTCATCAACCACTGTAAATGATCGTTCTAATCTCCCAGTAAGCGTATTTATTTCTTTTTGAATTTCACGGGTATCAGCCAAAACTTTGTCGATTTCGTCTTTTTGTTTTCTTACATTATTGATAATTTCTAAAATTCTTTTAGTATATGCGGACCTATTGACTTCTCTTGGCAGTTTTTGAACCTCTGCTACAAGTTGAGAGTATTGTTGATCTTTACTGCGACATTCTTCTAGCAATTCTCTTTCTTTGTCTTTGAGTAAGCGTAATTCATCAAGCTTCTTTTGACTGGCACTCTACAAAAACAATTTATATTCCACATTTAGTAAAAAATAATATTATTATATATATGTATAATAAATAAATATATTTTTTTTTAATATTTATGTGACTTACAGCTTTTGATGAATGTTTTTCTCTTTCATCCCTATATCGCTCTATAAGGGGTGATCTATGTTTCTCCCATTGATTTGCTAAATTAACCAATTTATTTATGTAAGCTTCAATTGCATCCTCCAATTTTTTACAATTTTCTTCCCCATTTTCAAGTAATTCATATGCTTTCATTTTTATTTTACTTTCTTCTTCATAAGATGCAAATGCTTTAGCTTCAGACTGTTCTGTTGAAACAGCATGACTTATTTCAGCAGTTAATTTTTTTACATCTGCTTGAACTTCTTCGATAGTAGCTTTCAAATTCTCACATTCCATTCTCAAGCGATCAATTTCTTGTTCTTCAATGTGATTTTTATCTTCTTGGACTTCTACTGAATTTTCTTGATTTATTTCTTCAATCTTTTTATTTTCATTTTCTAGACTATTTGAGTCTTTTAAATTTATATTAGTTATCAGCCTGCCAAGTACATAAGAGTTATTTTCCATGGTTTCAATTTTTTTATCATATTCTTGCAAGTTTAACCAATCTATTTTTTCTGTGATGGTTGTTAACGAAGCATGTTCTATTCTGTTGTTTAATGAAAGTATAGATGGCACAAGATATCTTGCATTTCCTACTTGTTCCAGTAGTGGTAGTTTGTGATGTATAATATAATTATTATATTCTATACAAAAATTATCAGAAATATAAATTATAAATATAAATTATTAAAAAGACTTTAAAAAATTTAAAAAAATTTATACTATAATTTTAAATAATTGTTACCTTCACTGTTTTCTATTACAGAAACACTAAGTGGTACTGATGAAAATGGTGCCTTAGTTCTAATACTAAATTTTGAACGTCTTTTATGGCAGTAATATGGCAACCATGGCACTGTAATTTGTGATAATATGGCAGATGATATCAGCTTTTGAAGTTGAGCACTTTTCGTTACTGGTTCACTTATTGTTTTATCACTTTCCTTAGGTAGTTTATCAATTAAAAACATAAAAACTCGACGTAGATCAGATTCTGCACTGTATAAAAATGTTTGATACCCAATATCACCTCTGTATCCAAGCTCCTAAGATTTAAAATTGTATTAAATTATTGAAAAATTAAAATAATCTTTAATTAAAATAAAGAAATCTGATTTATACCGAACAATATTGTGCTAATGTTGCACCCATTCTAAATCTTGCAGCCATGTTTGCAGGTAAGACAGGATTTAAACCAAGACCTGGGCGTACAATTTCTAGACATTTTACAGTAGCATTAACAATAAGCTCTGTATTAAAACTAGCTAAATTTGTTATATTTTCATCTACATCACTGTGAAAAAAAGAAGATATAAATTAGTTGACACTGATAACTTAAATATCAATGATCGTTATTAAGTTTAAAATTAATATCAGCAAAAAATTTACCAGCCTATTTGACGTAATGTGTGAATTATTATGTTATCAACTTCTTCCATTATAAACGATTATAAGACAACTTAAAAAATATATGCTGTATAAAAAATATAACCTTAACGAAGTAAATACAATCCTTCATTCATTTTGTCTATTTTAAAAACTACTAAATTTTTTTCATCAAACTTTATTTTGCAATGGCAAAAATATCGACAACATTTTACACGATGGGGTATTTTTAAGTGAAATTAAAAGTAAATCTAAATAAGTAAATGACAGCTAACCGCTGTTCTTGCACTTCTGCAAAATATCTTTTCCGAATCCGGTGTAAAGGGGCGTGTTGATTTACAGATTTCTACCTTACCGCCTAAGTAATTACAGATAAAGTCGAGATAGTACAAACATTTAAAGAGATATATGTTATATGTATGAACTTAATAGTTAATACACTACATACCCAAATATATAATATAATTACTTTTCCATAATTTTCTTATATGAAGTTTATTTATAAGGTATTGTTAATTTTCAACAAATTGCATAATTGCAATCTATTTACATGCAAAGGTTAAGCATATTTATTTTGTTCTAATGTAAAAATATCTTATTAGTAAAAGATAATTTTTTGATTAATACTTATTAAGATAAACGAGTTTAGTTTGATAAAGATTTTTAAAAATGTTTCTAATAACATACAAAGAAATTGTTAGAAATTTACAATAATTATAAGTATAAAGAATAGATGAACAGTGCAGATTTTTTATATTTTCTTATTCAAAAAATAATAAACAACTATTTAAAGCTCCCGCGTCGAAAATCGATAGATCGAATCGATATGTTTCCTTCTGCACCCAGCATCATGATTACTTAAAAACTAAATGCAGGAGCAGTCAGCACTAGCAGTACAAAAAAGAGAAGAGTACCGCTATACGCTACACATCAGGATATTCTAGGTATACAGAGGAAGAGAGGATGATAGGATACATACACGCACACACATGTCATACGCATACATGTGTATAAGCTCCGAAAAGCGCACGCACGCGCGGAGCGACTGAGCGGATCAATAAACGTCCTCTCTTTTTCTCCATGGAGCGCGCGCGCCACAGAAAAGTGGGGGAGTAGTCGCGTAGTGAAAAGTATAACGCTGTCGCAGGCCGCAGCTCGCAGCTCGCGCAGCAAAGCAGAGAGAGCGCAGTAGTGAGAAGCGCAGCACTCGGTTGATATATACGAGCGAGAAAGTGGCGTTCCGTGAGTTTCTTGTGTGTTGTGCGCCTGATCCGCAACCCCGAAGAAGACGATGGAACCCATCGTAAGCGTCACGTGAAACTTTAATAATCCGTCGAATCGAGGATGAACACAGTAATGCTGGGTGGCATCAAGCATCCCGGGAGATTCGCCGATTATTTTGTCATCTGTGGACTCGACAAGGATTCCGGACTCGAGCCTGACAAGTATTTCGGTAAGTTTAACTTTTATATTTTAACATTTTGTTAATACTACTTCATCTGCATCTCCACCCCATTGATACGTGTATCTTACCCTTAAGATCGAGGGTGGTTGCTATTCGTATTTCCCACTGCTGATTGTAGGTACGATCGAATGTTTGCTTTAAGGGGGTTATGACTGTACAATCCATATCAAACGTTAATTTTATTATTTAATCAGTTGTATTTATTGTAAATGTTCTACAACTCTGTAAAATATACTGTTTTGTAGTAAACAACGGTGTTACAATCCAGAAAATCTTGATGAAATGGCGAAAGGCGAGATGTCCAACTTTTAGGAGACTTGTACCTCGATATAGATGTACTAACAACATGAACTTTAAACTTTGAACGCTTTAATACTTAAAATCGAAGACTGCTTGCCTTTTGGAACTTTATCTATGTTATTTTACATATCACGTTAAATAACATATTAATTTTTTCAAAAAATCCATAGAAAATTGTTAGAGATATTAATAAAAATGTCAGTTTTAAAAGTAATTTCCCATAAGAGCTCTTCGTATAGAAACTTAACTTTATGAATTTTTTTCCGGAAAATAAATATCGCTTACCTATCTGAAATTTGAATATGATATTAACTATAGTAAAATATACCTATGAGAATTTTTTAACCGAATTTTGTAGAACATCGAATATTGTCATAACCTTCTTAATTAAGCGAGTTCTGCGTTTATGCACGCCAGACTGCTTACTTTGTATCTGAACGTGTATGTATATGTATGTACAAAGTGTATAAAGTATACAAAACATAAAGAATGTAACAATACATTATTTTACGAAAATCGCCCATTTCGATGTGTATTACCTCTATCAAACGATTTAGTTATTTTGCTTTTAATCAAAGTTTAGGTAAATTATTAATTTTGAAACGAGTTACAATCTCGGTTGTACTATCAAATTACGATTTAATCCTATCAATTTCCTGTATTGCATATGGTAAACAAAAAACGCGTATAGATATAATATCGTTATGTTTATTCGCAACTAATTACAAATCGTACATATTGCCTCTATGGTTAATTTTTAATCTTCATCCATACTGTTTAATTAACCGTCCCAAAATGTAAAAATATTCCCCCTTTTTTTTAATATCCTTACCAAATTGACCGAGTGGAATAAGTAGGTATAGGAGAGCTTATTACAAGTATACATACTCCGAATTGTAATCAAGATTCTGCACGTGCGCAGATCGTAATACGCATGCGTACATTATAAAGAATAAGTGCTCTCTCCCCCCTTCCTCTTTCTCTCAGCGTAACCTTAATACAAATAAACACGTACTCGACGAGAAAAAAAGATACGTCAAATTTCGTCAATGAACGCAGATATTCTTATAAAAGATATTTGAACATATCGCTAGTGTAACTTTTTAGTCGCATTTTGTAATAACATTCGCATAATTAACCAACAACTTTAATTATATACGAATGTACGATCGTTGAACGCAACAAATGGAAATATTGGGAATCGACAATTTACATAATTCTCTTGTTTTCTTGCCTGCGTGGGTATCATCGATTTCTTTTTTGGTGCGTCTAGTATACACGTATACGAAAAATTGTCAGACAGCTTTTTTATTTCTTTTTTCGTGAACAAGCGGAAACGAAGACCGCGATTCGCGCTCTACTTTACGTGGTTTTCCTTTTTTACATCTCGGCATACAATTTTTTTTTCATGTGGATAATGCACTTCTGGATTCCGCGTAACGTGGAACCGGAGAGTTGTTTGAATAATCGAGGTCTCGTTTAAAGTGGGCTCTTATTCTAAAACGAAACGTATACTTAATGCATTTTTATAAAAATGTATATCACGATTAAAGATAATAATCCCAAAGGTTTATTTGAATCGTTAAGAAGACCTACATCTTAATTCGTTGGCTAGCGCAAAAAAAACATGTAAGAAGCATTTTTGTGTATATATAATAATAAAGACTCTTTTTAAAGGGGTTATAAAATAAACTTTTTTATAGGTAATTTTTTGAAAATTAATTTTTTTTCGAAATCGGGTCATGTAATTAGCAGTCTCAATCTTTGTTTTGAAACATTTTGACGTTCAAGAAGTATAATGGGATTTGTATATTAAACAAATTATTATTTTTACAAGGAATAATTTGAAGTATATAAATGATTTATTGATGAGTTGTTTGTACACTACGAAAAAAATATTAATTAAATTCGTTTGGTAGTTTGAATGTTGTAAATAAAAAGCTTATCCAATTCGATAAGACTACTTTATATTGTTTATGTTTGTTTTTGCGTGCTATCAAAAGAAACTGGTGTGCGTCAAAACTTTGTAGCATAATCTTTATTTTTAGTGAGATATATCGGTTAATAAATCCAACTAACAACATTATTATTTTTTTCCTTTATGTTATTTATTTACCATTTATAAAAGATTATAATGTAGAGAAATTCGTTGTAATAGATTTTTATGAAAGAAACCGCTACAATTTTGTAATTAAGAGCCGTCTAGGTGAGGCTATAAACAATTATTTGTGTGCGTTTACGGTGAAAGAATTCTTGTAAATGCGAGCAAATATATATAGAGTAGAAAGTAAATAAATTGCTGCGGCAGTGCGCAGAGTCCATTATCCTTAGTTTTTGCAACTTTGAAAATGGAACCTGGTTACGTATAGTTGCATAGTTATACTCGTTACAATGATAAAATAATTTAATAACTAAAAACTTTTTTTCATGTATTTATGTGATTTTTTTTGTTTACTAATACCTATATATTTCACATCTTAATTTAATTGGAAAAATGTTATTTGTTTAATGGAAAATGATTTATAATTCAAATGTGCGATAAATATACAATTTTGATTATTAATGCAAAGCTTTTGTTTCTAAATGAAAGTTTGATTTTACATTCTTTAAATTGTAAGTATAATAAAATGATCGAGTCGCTATTTTAAGTTTCGTTAGCTGCAGACAGGATGAACATTGTAGAAACTTCATTGAACCGCGACGCGATTTTCTGACCTTTATAACGGTCAATGTGTATAGGTATATATAAATATATATGCTCGTTTCTTTCAGAAGTAGAGTTCGAACAGCCCATTGTACTTAAAAACGTGACTAAATTTTTCTTTAATAAAAATATATAAAAGTGCCTGACACAAATGGGTTGGAAAAGTCGTAAAATTTACATTTGCAATGTATGTAAAGTACCTAAATCAAAGAAATTCTTATCGATTCTTATAAAGACATTGAAAATTCATATTTTATTATGCCGTAATTTCCATGAATAAATTGATATTTGTGAAATTGATAAAAAATGTTAAAATCACAATTAAACTATATATGTATAGACGGATTATTTAAATTTTTCCTATTAAAGTATACATGCAGACGCCGTTCATATATTTTCACGTATAGGTGAATATGGAATGTCGCTGTTAAAGTTTACGAACCCTGCGAAACCCGTAGGGAAATAATGAGGCTAAAATTAGAGAGTGTAGTTACATAGAACTGATGTACTATACCAATAGTTCTGCATTACACGGTTTAAATTTTAAAATAAATTAGTAATAACGTTTTGGGTTAACGCTCGTTATTTCATTTAATTCCATTAATTTTACATATAAACTTATTCTTTACATTTGAGAATCTATTTCAATTCGATCGACAGCTATCGTATTATGTATGTAATGTCAATAATGTCAAAACTAAAACCAATCGAAATTTTCCAATAAAACAGTCTCTTTATAACTTCAAAGAGCGCTCAAAGAAAAAAAGTTCTCATATGTGTATAACGTTTGGATGCGTATAGTAAAGGAAACTCAGCAGTTCAGCAGAGTCTCCTTTTTTTTTACTCTCAAGCCGAAACCTCATCCGTTACAAAAAAAAGACCCGTAGGATCATCTCGCTATCAGCGAAACTTCATCCAGCGCAACAGTTTCTTGAAACTCCGATTTTTCTCGTCACGCGCGTACAAGATCTTCCTGGGAACCCGCACCCCGCGGTGTTACTTCCGATATTCACCAAGACTCGACAATGTTCCCGAGACTAGCTTTTTTTTGCAGTAGAACACAATGGGCCCTTGGACGAGTACGAATTCTGCTTCGTTATAGAAGGATTCGAGTGAAAGATCTCCAAGATTGCATTGTTGAGCCTCCTTTTCTTCATCGCCGTGGTATAGCTAGTGTGTCTTTTCAAATTGAGGTCTCGTGCTGTAAGGTTGTAGGCGATTTCAAACGGTCCGAAATTTTGACGTAGGATTGTACAAAACGACAGTATATATACGTATGTTCATTCGACAATTTTTATGAAATCTAACTTTTACATTATATGATAACAAAATAAATAATATTACTTACCGAACGCTTCTTATATTACGTCTAACTAACGTATTTAATTTTCATCGTCAAATACAACAATTAAAAGATGATGGATTCAGTTTTATTATAATGCGTACGTTCATATTTGCATTGATTCGACAAAATTCTCATTCTTATTCGATAAAACGTCCATCATATAGCTGCTACATGCGATAGAAAAGCAAACTCTAGCTGTTATCTCGAACACGTGTATCTCTCACTCTCTTTCTACATTAAGTGTATATATATATATATATATATATATGTATGTATCTGTAAAAGTAAGATAAGAAACTTTATTCTTGTAGTCGACGCTTTGAAAAATCGGCTGTATTTTTCCCGCTGCAGTTTTCTTGAACTTTCAAAAGTATAATGACAAGCTTTGAATATTGAAGCTCGAAGGCACTGAATGTTTAGTTAACGGGCTTGTGATTATTACAATTTTCATTCTGTTAAGTGGTATAATACAAAGTGCTTTTTGTTGTTGAAAAATCTGCTATTATATAAACGTTATATTCAGAATTTTAGGTGCTAATAATAAACTGACCTTCTTTTTATATGTTCGAATATAATTATATTTTTTCCTCATAATTATAACAATGCTTTATAATTTAAAAGCTCGAATAGTTGCGTTATAATCTGCAGACTCTGTCGAATCAATATATTAAACGAATAATTGATTTTAATTAATGGCACAAATCTGCTAAATCACTCGTGATTAAGAGAACAATGTATTCAATGTTAATTTTTTGAAAAACTAACGAATGCCCTGAATTAGAAAATTTATTGAATGCTTTTTTTCGTATAGCTTTCTGTATTAATAACGGTATTTACGGAAATAAAAAAAATAGTTTATAAAAATTAAAAAATTAAAAATTAAAAAATAATGAAATCGTTGATAAAATAATGTGTTAATTTCAATTAGTTATGACTGTAAAATAATTTAAAAATCTGTACGGAGATATTCGCAATGAAAATTGTTTTCGTGTAAGGTGACAATTATAGGTTTCTACTGAAACGTCCTTGGAAAGTATCCCGAAAAAGCGTAGTAGTGGCAGAGAATAAACGCGGGAGAGATACGCGTATATATAAGGAAGTTTGAAACGGGGCGCTCACCTTAGGTGGTCGTTGCAGGGATGCACAAAAGCACCCACCGACTATACGGTAAAGACGTTGGCCAAGTGCGCCCGAGGACAGCTGCAAGCTGCCCTTTCCATGTATACTTTCTTTGGTGTATAGGTATACCAGCATCCATAGAATCTCGAATTTCTCTCTTTCATGTGAAGCTTTTCGGTTACGGTCTTTTATATTTCCTTGGAGACTCGAATGCTCGATAAGATTTTCATTTCGTTTATATACTTTCTGTGCGTTCGTTCACATGGAAAATTATAGAGAATCGATTTGCTTTTCTTCTATATTTTTAAAATAATTTCATTAATAAATTTTTTTATAATAAAGCATACATTTATTTTCAATTGTTATTTAGTTATATAATTTACACATAGTCTCGTCGTAATATAAATAAATTATCATTTAATTAAGTTTGGTAAAAGTAAATCAGTTTTAAAAATAAAGTATACTGTTGAAATTTACCTAATTTGAATAACCGTTTATTCGGAAAGTATATATATATATAAAAGATTCTTCTCATCAGTAAATCAGCCTAAATAAATAATTGATTCGTATTCTATTCATATGCACAAAAACGTTAATATAGTCCTCTCTATTTTGAAAGGCAAATCGATTTCCAGGATTTCCTTATCCATGAAAATCTTACTCGTTCTCAATATCCATGTATGAATACGAATAGTATTTACGCACGTGTGAGCCGCAAACTCGAATGAATATAACCCTTTAAGGAGATCCAGGTGTTTTAAATTAACTTTATGAAAATCTGTTCGTATTTTTTTCACATTTAAAAACTATTTTTTATGAACTCATGCCTAGGAACAATTTTTCTTTAAATATAAATTTGACCAGTTGTAATATTTAGAAACGTAGCAATTTCATAACTAACAATTTTTCTCACGTGGTTTAAAAATTGCTGTTTTTTTTTCTAAAAAATCGTTTTACCTTTTGTAGTAGTAAAGACTATCTTTATTTTATCTTTGCGTTATTTTTCGGTTCCTATCACAAATCGAAAAATATATATATATATAGATATACATACACCAGTTTAGTTATTAGTCGGAAAAGAACCTCCGAAATGAAGTTTATTCCGTACGTCCAAGTTCGTCAATCGGACGACGAATTGAAAATAAGATTTTCCGGTTGCGGGAAGTTGGGTGCGCATGTCTTATCACACGCACACGTACACGCGCTTATCGATTCCCCGTTTACTTTCATAGCCGGGCCGCAACGAACGACGAGGGAGAGATCCGGGATTAAATTGATCGAGGAGCCAACTTGTATCTATGTGTATGTGAGAGTGTGTGTATGAGAGGGATGAATCCCGAGAGTCGATATCCTGCACGCTCTTTCGACTCCCTCGTGTACATTCGCTATAGGCGCCAACGAGGTTATGCTCGATTTATTGCTCAACTCTTTTACGCTTTGACTTTTCATGCCGGAAAAATATATAGGTCGTCGTTCGAAACCCCGCCTTTCCCTTATAGTTTTCCTTTCGATTTATACATATGTAGAGCTATATACGTATAGCATATCTATGTGTTTTCCTGCGTAACTACACTTTTCTCTCTATGCTCGTTTCAACCCACTGAGATTATTTATTGAAATGCTGTCTTCTCTCATACATATATATCGAACGTGATTCCTCCCCGTGTCGTGAAAAATTTTTAGGGATATCCGATATATTTACGACTTGTGTTCTTGTTGAGAACCGACATTGCAAATAAATGGATTTTATTCGTTGTTAACATTTTTTTTTAACTTCTCGTTTAAATTTTAAAAAATTTATGAAATTTGTAATTAGATCATTAATTGTTGAGTTAATCACAGTCATCCCGGGAAATTCGAATGGTAAGAGATTCTTATCATTCTTAAAAATATAATAATGTAATTGTTTTACTGATAATAAGTATTTAATTGCATTTTAAAGAAAAAATGTAAGCGGTTCCTGTGTTCTGTTTATTCTAAAGCGAAAGAGAATTTATTCTCTTCTGTAACGTAACGCTAAGATATACAAATGCATGAGTTGGCTCGTGATGATGATCATATTCGCTAGTGCCGTGCTCCAATCAATCACTCTACGTAATGGACGTAATAATCTCTTAAGTATATATCAGGTTAACGCACCTTCCAGTGTACTCTATATACAAAAGTAAAAGACGATGAGGCACGACCCTTACATCCTTGCATGCATTGAGAAAAAGGAATATTTGTGGCAAATGAATATGTATAATAATATACATCATGTATAACTCTCATAAGAGAAACATTTCTTATATGGGAAAAATACACGGTGAATTATAATAAATATACATATTCATTTGTCGTAAATATTTTCTTTTATCAGTGTAAAAATGTCAACTTTGCAGTTGTTTATTGTTTTTTACATACAAAAGTAATTATTGAATTATTCACAATGCTAAAAAGGTTATAAAATAAAATTTTGATATACAAATTCATATAATAACGATTGTTGGTATATTCTAACATACTTGCTTAAGCTCGATGCATAGTTTTTAACCCTTGAAGTCATAACAACCTCTGTGCAGAGAATATATAATTGGTGGTCATTATAACGTATTATTTAATAAATACCTTATTATTATTTAACTCAGTAAAATCAATAAAAATTGTTTCAATGACAATTCTAAATTTCTTTTTAATCTATAGTGAATTAATTTTATGATTCTTATAGGCACAAAAAACCGCGACTCTAAGGTTAAATAACATTAATATTTTATTACGATATAACACTGTAAAATATGTAGTTATATGTATGGCGTATAAATTGAACAAAAAGATAAAAATGTGTCGTTAATTTTAAACTCAACTCTGATGTAGGATTGCTTTAATTTTGCGTCGAAATTATTGCGAAAACCTATTTCATCGAGACAAAACCTGGACGCAACGAAGGTTAACACCTTCCGCTCGAGCGGTAAATGCAAATTTTTTTGTGTGAAAGCTCGACGAGTAAAAATAGGAAGTGCATCGATGCGCGCGCACGTGCATTAGATGAGCCTGTTAGGGGATAAAATGTGACTATTTTTACTAAAAAAAATATACATCAGACTTGGTATGCACGACTTTCTTATGTAAACATACGAAAAAATGTTTCACGATTGTTGTAACATCGTAATTTAGAAGAGATACACTGAAAAAAGTTGAATAAATTCAATAAAATATTTTGTTGAATACGTTTGAAAAAATATTTGTGAAGAAGTAAAAAATATTTTTAGTTGTAAAATGCGGCATCTTTCTCTTAATTAAAGTTTTTTATCGAACTTAACATTTTCTTAGTTTCTAACAAATATTCTCTTAAACGTATTCAATGAAATATTTGATTGAGTTCATATAGCTTTTTTTAGTGTAATATTGCGCGTATTTCCGATTTAAGAAAATTAAAGTTAATTTGTGCCGGTATTGTAAAGTATATTGGATTAATTTCAAATGAGAAAGCAGTGGTTTTGCAGATTAGAAAGTTTAAGATAATTCGTATTAAATAATTTTTTATTTAAGATGTAAGAGTTATCTATAATTTATAAGTCTTTATATATAACAGATGCGTATTATTATAATAAATTAAAATTTATATATTATGATGGTTTTATTAAATCAACTTAATGCACTGTAAATTGTGCCAACGAGATATTATACTTGGCAGAATAATCTCAAATAATATTCATGTGAGATTTAAACGGATCCCTTTTCAAATACGAAAGTTAAATGTAAATATATAGATACCAAAATTATATAAATGGCGCGTACCCAATATATTTAAAAATGCAGTATGTGGTTATAAAAAATAAAAATAATAATGTTATTAAACTACAATTGGTTTCAGATTTGTTTTAATAAAATAATTTCGATGATATAATTGTTCGATCATTATTTATTTATTTTATCGGTCTTTATATATAGATTATTAATAAGAAAAGTTAATACTTAAGACGGAGAATCTAAGGCAAAAATGTGAATTAGAATACAAAAAAAGCCATTTTACTTATAACAATTAATTTTTAGTGACTTAAATTTGAAATGTGTATTAGACATTCTAATTTTTTATACTCAATATATACTAACGACTAATAAATAAAAAATATACATTATTTATATACTGCTTATATTTGGCATAAAATACTATTCGCATATTTACTCTAAAGACAATTTTTGAACGCTGCAGTAATCAAAGAAGTGTTTAACCTTTTTGTAAGAAAACAAGTTTTGCCTTATACTTTGAAAAGGAAAATTAAAAGTTTTGTTTTTATACAGAAAATAATATCAAATAGGAAATACTTTCTAACAGTAAATAATTGACATTTGTTGGAAACGAAATAATATTTTACGGTATTAAATTCTTGGTTCCTTTGAATTAAAAAATCCGCCTTCTCAATTTATACCTAAACCGTATTTTACCCTTCAGCATTAATTTACGGTATGGATGTATATGTATATATAATTACACAGAGGTTGCCGCGAAGGAAAAGAAGGAAGGATCATACACGAGCGTCAATTAGAGCAGCCGCTGCGCTTAATTGTGCATTGTATATATGTTTTACAAGGGTACTACACCATAATGTAGCCGGATGAACGAAAACAAGCTAGTGTTTATGATTTGCCACACCGTTCAGTTGCATTAAATTGTTTGTGTTCATACACGTGAGGAGGCATTTTACGGGTACATTAAAAAACTAGGTGCAAAAAAAACTTTTTCCATATTGGTAAAATATTTGTATATAAATATAACTCCGGATATTCGAAGAATTAAAAAAAAACTTGCGTCAACTGCTATACAAAGTTTTTATCGATCATCTTTATTGTTTACCGAGTGACGCAATAATCGATTTGATCTAATACTAGTGTGCAACATTGTCACGAAAGAAAAAACGTAACGTGTGAAAGCAATATTTGAAAGTGATTTACGTATATTACGTAAACATTCGGTAATCGTTATATACTTTTTTCTTGTAGAATTGGAATCATTCAAAAATTAATTAGGGATGACGAAATATATTTGGATTAATTATTCTTTGCTAATTGTAATTTATGTAATGAATGAATTGTTTTAATGTGAAAATGAATCAAACTGTCATAAGTGTATTATAATTTATATAATAATAATAATCTTCATTATTATAACATAATATGTTTATTATGCAATATTTTATTTTTTATATATTACTGATCGATACTAAAAAAAATTCTAAATACTTATTTTAAAACAATATAAGTTTCGAATAATAAATACATTATTAACCAGTTGAAAAATCTTTTCCTAATTTATTAAATAGCGCGTATGCCTATACTGTATAATTATTTTTTATTCTAAGGGTTACGTATATCATACCCTCTATGATATATCTACTGACTAACCATCGTAACTAAGTATTGTTGTTTTTTAAGTAAAACATTTAAAATCATACTAATTTTATTTTAATTCCGAGAAATAAATTCTTTATACAATATATTAAATAAATTATGTATCACCGTAAGAAATTGTTTCGACCTTAATTTCAGGTACAGATCGTATTAGAAGATGTACTTGCCTTTTTAGACAAATTAACAAATAATAAGATAAAATAAGAAGGAAGAAGTAGAGATTATCAACGTTTAT
Source organism: Theocolax elegans (assembly GCA_026168455.1). NCBI lineage: Eukaryota > Metazoa > Arthropoda > Insecta > Hymenoptera > Cerocephalidae > Theocolax > Theocolax elegans. Next base: position 96,429,252 of record CM047425.1, read on the forward strand.
AAACAACAATGAACATAGTACAATTTTACTTTGTAGATATATTTGTTCAAAACTCACGTAAGTACATATTTTATCAAAACCAATCATGCTAATTAAAAAAGTACTTTTTAATTAAAATCTTGGAATATGTAAAAAATGAAGCATTTTTCGCGGGAACCGAACAATTTGTCGAAAGAGAAGTAAAGCGAGTCCCGTGGCGCTTTTTTTACATGTTATGTACATACACGAGACCCCTTAGTTCGAGGTGCGGGAGTGACCCTTAGATACATACGATGACATCATCGTCGTTGAGGGAACGAGAAACTCGCTCGAAATGAAGGCGTGAAGTATATACCGGAATCGAAGGAAACAGTCGTCGTGTTTTTTCTCTCATATATATATAGGAAGCCTACTATACATATATATACGTATACGTTTGTGTAACGCATGCTCGCAGTGGTGGCTACTCAGCTGTTATAGATTTTTCTATGAAAATTATCGGAGGTTAACGCCGTCCTTCAACTTGAAAGCGCTCATGAATAGGTGCGTTTAAATTTTCCCGTTGCTAAGAATAATTTTTACTTAAATAAATAATACTGTTAGCAAAAGTTTTTATGTTTTGGGATTATATTAATGTTACTCGTATTTTTGTGGTAATATAACATGTGAATCAAATTAATTTAATTTAATTTAATTTAATTTAGTTAATTAATTAATTTAATTAATTTAATTGTTTCTTTGATGTCACCTATATAGATTTATAGTACGCAAATGTTGTAAATCTGACGATCAAATTAACGTCATAGAATAGAAATAAATACGATAAACATTTAACTATTGTAATCCGATGTCGAAGTAATATCGGCTTTATAACAAAATAAACATAGTATATATTCTGCAACTGAATGTCTTTACGTGAATCAATACCACATAGAAACCGGAGAATCTAATGGCTTTTTTATTTGATGTCAAACATTTATTCGTCGAGTATCTCATAATCCGTTGAATCGAATAAGAAACTTATATAAAGTTGATGTATATAATTCATGAATGAAATTATTAGTTTAAAATTAAACCGATTAAAACGTTAAAATTTATAATAAGTTCGCATATTTTATGCACGCGCCATAAAAAATGTATATTAAACTCCCATCGTTTCGTTCCACATTCTTCACATACATGAATCAGTCTCAAAACACCATACTACAAAGGCCCTGTTCAATAAGTATTATTCATCGTACAATTACGCAGAATACCATGTAAAAAGGGACACATTGCGTGGGGATAGTGAAAAAGAAAGAAAGAAAAAGAGAGACCGAGATAGTCTCGTGTTGTTGGTGTGCCGAAATCAATACGAAAAGTAATGCTAGACAGTCTGGACTCTCCTTTTCACTAAGCCTTAAAAACCGTACGGTTGATTAACTTTCAACAGCGCATTGCGCTCCGCTTACTTCGAATCCTCTCGCTTTTCTTCACTTTCAAACGGTTTCGTCTTTTACCCCGATTTAATTCTCTCCTTTGTCTGTATATATTTACTTGCTTTTAAATATTTAATTTACATACGTATATATACATGAACTTACCAATTTTGCTTCAACTGGACAATGTATCTTCGTTTATACGATCATCGTCGAATTCAGTCCTTGAACTGATGATACAGTCTCTTTTTTATCGAATCACATACATCACGCGTCTCGAATCCGAGACTGTCATTTATATAAGTGTATGTGTGTGTGTATGCGTTGTGACTGGTTGCTTTTAAGTGAATGTAATTGAAATTTGCTTTTCGAAGGCAAGCTGTTCTAAAAAAATTAAACCAAAAGCTCGAAGATATCATTTTAATAAATTGAAACACGCGTATTCTCATGATTTTTCCCACCCATATATAAAAAAAATCTACTCTCAACGACTAATTAACATTAAGTAAGTGCTCCTATACGAAAAAAGGTGTCGTTAAAACAAAAAAAGAAAAATCGAGGCTGATCGAGCTTTAAGTAACGTCCCTCATAGAAAGATGCACGTCGAGACGCCAAAGAGCTCGTGCTGACTCGTGGTTACGACGCTATATACACTTCCACCCTAACCGAATTTAATAAAAAGAAGCCACTGGTAAGGCTATTAGAACCGACCCGATCTTCTAGTTTGATAAATATAAAGACTCAGATCGATCGTCTACTTTAGGCTGGAATCGACCCTTTTTTTTCGTTCATCGGTAAAGCTTGAGTATCTATCCTATCGAGTACTAGCTTTATTTATCAACGATGGTTGTTTTTTTAGCGGATCGTTTCTGCGGTTTTTTGGGTTAATTGGACGCGAGATTGTAGTGATACGCTAGTCTTACGTTTCCGCATTTTTGGTCTTTTTTTGAAAGTTAATGATAATCACATTTTTACATAACTGCTGAATGCTAGTAGTTGACTTGACAGTAGAATTACTTTAATTTCTATTTTTAAATTTAACTGACTATGTTGCAATCAACTGTTCAATACATTAAAAGTGTATACGATTACACTAACTTCATTTTATAGTATTCTAGTGTATTATTTGTTACATTATCGAAATATTTTTTTTGTAATTTATAAGAAAAGAAATCTATAGTTATGATACAACATATTGTTTGGAAGACTAAAATAAGGTAAAATTTTAGTGGAACAAAAGTGCTTTCTTTAAGTATAAAGGTCAGTCATGAACTTGCATTTGTTCTGATACTATATTTAACTTCAGAAAGCGACAAGAGTGTACCTAAAAAATATGTCAAGTTTATTCTAAAAAAGTAGTAATTGTACAGCTTTAGCGAACTCGATACATGCCTTAGAGATGTATCCCTACTCGGATAGATTGTAGTATTTCAAACGAAATCCCATAGTTGAACAAAGTTAATTTAGAAAAATTATGTGTTTACCGTCAACACTTATAAAACCCGTTTACAAAATTGTAAGAAAAATAGTTAAAAGAAAGTTGATCTATCAGAGTGGTGTTTGCGAAGGAAGCATTTGGTCCATCTATAGATGGTCTATTACCTCCCGTGTGAGTATATAGCGACGTATATTCGTAGATTCACAACACCAGTTATCTAGACGATTCGGAGAAGGTTATTTCGGAGCGGAGATTGACCCGTAGATTGTACGTTTTCGTGCAATTAAGATACGAGATTAAAATTTTCTTCCAAAGTGACGCACAAATGTTCGCCCTTCGGTTTCTTTTATCTCGTCTGGATAGTCACTTTTTCAAGTAAACAACCTTTGAAATTACTAATTTTCTTGACCTACATTGGAATTTTAAGTCTATCCGATGTCCCGTACAACACTTCCTTTATATCCTCGTATAATTATTACATAATGATTTTTTGGGTATACTTATATTACACGGAGAGAAATATTTAGAAAATATTACAAAGGAGTTTGGTAAAAATTCCCAAACTCCCAAGTAATGTGGTAACAGACCGAAAAAACCGAAAAAATTACCAAACTGCTAAGTAAAATTTACAGTAAATGTAGTAAAATTTACTCTAAATGTAGTAAAATTTGTGGAGTTAGCGTACTAAATTTTACAATTAAGCTTGTAAATTTTATGCACTCTGATTTTTTCCTATACTGTTTACGAAATTCTATAAACAACAGTACAGCACGAGATACCGAAAAGAAGCGATAAATAAAATTTTTATTGGAATCGCGTCGTTCGTTTGTTTACTTTAAAAGGACGATTCGATGAAACACATGCAAGTGACGCGGTGGCGCAATGGTAAGGACTTGGATTCTCAACCCAAACTTCGCAGGTTCGATCCCGATGACATCCAGAATTTTTTTCACTAATTAAATTTCATTTAAATATTTAAAATTTCCATAACACTCGAATAATATACATAAACTCAAAAATAAATAATATGGGAGGAATAAAATTTTTTTTCTGATGTTAAAAAAAAAATTAAAATTACAATTTAGTTTGGTAAAAATTACGAGATTCGCAGTTTGTTACCACATTACTTGAGAGTTTAGGAATTTTTACCAAACTGCTTTGTAATATTTACAAATTATTTCTCTCCGTGTATGTGAATGTGAAACATACCAATTTTGGAGAAATGCATATTTGTCTAGTTACTTGAGGTACCCAATTTTCTTGTTACACATGTAAAAAGAATTATTATTATATAACGTAATTAAGTTAATTAATTTGAATGTTGAATCTTTACGATAATCCCACGTTGATGAGATTAAAATAATAAGAAATAATGTTAGAAATGTAGAAATAAAAAGAATAAAGGCCCTGTTGTTGTAATTGATTCAATTTGCAGATACAATCCGCGTTAGTATAACGTAATTGAAACAGGCATGTCTTTCCGGCGATGAAAACTCGATAAAACGTGCAAAATTTCCGCATCGTGATATTCTGCCGCATAAGTCGCCTTGAACTAACGCCAAACGTTTGATTTCTTTAATAGCTTACAGGCGGAAAATTTCTTTTTGCTGCGTTGGATTGTAAACGTTTTCTCAGATGGCAATTAATCAAATGTTTCGAATAAACAAATCCTTCATTATTCCATTTAATTATAATTTAAATTCTACTCGATATATTTATTTTAATACATATATATTAATAATCATAAAAATAATTTATTTAGTTTTATGAATGTACAATTCCATTAAATTTTTTTCTAGAACTGATAGTTAACGTATTAAAACCTATTTCGCAACTTCTATATACTGATACAAAATATCATTTCTAGTTAATATGAACGAATAACATGACTGATTCGTGAAATAGGCTATTCTTAATTATTAAGAGACATTCTTTAAAAGTTAAGATTCAACTAATTTTTATGTAAATGTTTAAATATATTTACGTCGTCATATTAGAGATTATTTCAAACACTATATTGTTGAAAAATATTTAATTTTTAAAAAAGACAGCTATATTGGATCCGCCATTTTGAATTTTGAAATTTGTACTTTACAATCGTATTCAACAACATTTTTGAGGCTTGATCAATCTTCTAAACGTTTTTGAAAAAAATATATAATTTACCATGCGAATTTCTGTGCCGAGTAGAACTCGGAAGACGCCTCGAGGCGCCTACATACCCCGACCCGCCAAGACTTAGCCTTAATTTAGTCTTTTGTACATGACCCAAACTCACTTTTTGATAGAAAACCTAACTCTTTGAATTTTCTCAAATCTCTGTCCTCTAAAGGTTAATGTAGTGCTACCATCATTTATTTATTAACGTTCTTGACGAATATTATTTCAAACGTCGCTTTAAATCCGTGCAATGCTGGCGCACATGAAAGACAGTTTAATACAGTTATTAATATTTATCACAGCAACATTCGTGTAGGCTATACATTTTGAAGTTAATATTTAAATTTTTCGTGTACGACGCATGTTAGCGTGAACGATCCCTTACGCGCATGAAAAGTAAATATATAGTAAGCTTAAGACATGTGTGTGGAAATAATTACGCTAAAATTTAATAATTAATCGCATTTTTTGAAACATTTCAATTTAATGGAATATTTGCTTTACATTAATTTTAATGTGAATGAAAGTGAATATTCAAACCTATGTTCATTGTCGAGTAATGAATAATGTTAAATAATAGAAATAATTATTTCCAATAGTATATCTGTAGTTCAACTTTTACAATAACTTAGTACTGGAATACGAGTTTCAGCTTAAACAGCCTCGATCGCTTGATTCGTACGTAAAAGGCCAAATACAGTCGATGTATATTATTAGATACTGCACGAAAGCTCGATAAATGGGCGAAATAATCCTTGGCGTCTGTACGTTGCTTCCGACTTGATAGACTTGGATTCAACTGCTCTTTATACTCACATCGTTCAATGGCCTTTACCTCGCGAGTCGAACAATTAGAGACCACAGAGCTCGAGAAAACTCAATGTCTGTATTTGTGCTTTCTCTTTCGTGGATCCTTTCGTTGCCAAGATTCGTTCGAGGGACGGTCTTGGGAAATGGGATGAAGATAAATGAGGAAACTAGAAATATTGGTGCAACTCTATTTCCGACTATGTTGATCTTTAATGTAATTTTAATACAATTACGTTGATTCAGTGAGATATATTAACTTTTTATTTATTTATTTATTTTTTTTTGTTTATTTTATTTATTTGCAAATACAAATTTACAAGTAAACGTTTTTGAACTTATCATAAAATACAATTCTTTTTAATAAATTTAAATGATCTAAACTTAATCTATACATTTTACAGATACAATTTAAACTAGAATTCTGAATTAAGATATACTTTTGTGATATAATATACAGAATAATACACCATTTGAAAGTAAAAAAGACTGTCTTTCTCTCGAACAAACATATTAACGTCAAGATCGGTACCTACGTGAAAAGAATTTTTTGAATTACATCGATATTCGAAACGTATGTTCAATTTATAAATCTTAAAAAATCAGAATTATCGAGCATTTCGTTGAATTCTAAAATGTTGTTCAGTATACAATAATTCGTTATTTGAACGGTATTTCATGTTTTAATTGTGCGCATCAGTCAATAAAATTTCGAGAATGAGTATTAAACGCAAGATTAAAAAAAAAATTATTTATGTTGTATATACGTATATATAGCAATCAATATATTGGAAATGCGAAATATTATTATGGTGAATCTTTTATTCGATATATCGGTCACCTAGTTTTACAAAAGGAAATCCTGAGTTGATGGCTAAATACACCTGCCTTTTATTTCCTTAACAGCCAATCGGAAACAAAAAAATTGCATTCGATACTTGTAACATTATTTATCGGAAAATTTACTGTTACTTCGAAAACATTTTCGATATATACCCACCAAGAATTAATAATTTTAATGATTCATATATATTGAGTAAAAATAAATATTATACTTAAAATTTTATTATATATAAAATTTTATGTATATTATATTATATATAGTATGTATAGTAGTATATATATTATTATATATACCATTTTAGTAATAATGTACTTACTGCTGTTTTTATATGTTTATAATTAATTTCTCTATACTATTGTACACAGTTTACTAAATATTTAATACACTTTAAATAATGATTTTGATTAATTTCCGATTCATCCAAGCTTTGCACGAGTATTGCAATCTCGAATCTAGCGAAATAATAATAAATACAATTATGCAAAAGCATGTACATACAAATTTGTTCTTTGAAATTTACTTAGACCATTTAGTACTTTTTAATAGTTTTTATAATGTTTGTGTTGAACGTAACCAAATATTATATTATATTTTATATCGATACAAAATTATAAAATAAAATATAATGAATTCTAACTACTGCAATTGTAGATAATTCGATATGCTACATCAATACATTTTCGATATCTTTAAATAAGTTGACTACTGCCGCCGAGGTAACTTTCGAGCTCGTCCTCGAGAGTGCAGGAAAATAGCGCGATAAAAACTGTGAGCGAAAAAGACGAGTATAGGTGTGTACCACGTAGTGCTCGAAAAAGAATAACAGAAAAAAGGGGGATGATAGGAGGGAGAAAAATTGGCAGCAAGCCAAACGCGCAGCATTCGGGTCGAGCGATCCACTAGCTCCCACCTCGGCATGCAGAAGAACCGTTCAATAACAATTTGCAGACGTGGCTGCGATTCAGATTTCCCTATATGTGTACTATACAAGGGTATCCTACACAAGGGGCTTATTTTGATATACTTGGTTATACTTTATATTTCACGTTCGAAGAACATTTTATGTATATACAATTATTAAAAATTAATGTATACATTTATTTGATAAGCCGTAGGAAATTTTTTTAATGCAAAATTATAATTAATGGAAACCGCATCCAGAACGCTTAATAAAATTTGGCAAGAGTTTTTAAAAGAAAATGATAGAGTTGTCAGTGAATAAAAAGTTGTTTTTTTTTTCATTTATTTGCAGGTGATTCGCTGCAGTGCACACCGCTCGATCGGGCATACAAGAGCAAAGTCCTCGGGCACTATCCAGAGTCCGTACCATGGAATTCGTTCGACGAACACGCGGTCTGCATGGTAAGTGTACACATTCTCAATTTTCTCGTACCTAATATCGATCAGCTGTTGTCTTGTTAGCCTGTTATACGCACCCAGGAGTCGCATGACTCATAACCCTCGATACACATACACACACAGGGAGTTATATACTTGCATCACTTTTTTCCTTTTTAAAGGGTATCGCTCTGTTATGTTATAAGGGGTGCGGAGACGCTTCGGTTTAACACCCCTCAATCTCAAACTCACGTTTTTATAAAGGAATCGATCATATAGTTTCATTAACTTTAAGCTATCAAGAAATACTGAACCGTGCGATTTTTCTTTTGCTTTTTTTAATATATTAGCTTATTTTATATGTACCGAAACAAAATTATTTAATTCAAAGAAATAGCGTTCAAGTAAATTAAAGATAAACATACAAAGTTAACTCAAAATAAAAAATTATTTAAATCTGCATTGTATTTATTAAATACAAGCAAATAAATATTGTATTAAAAAAAATCAATGACTTATGTTGCTGCGTACGTTCTCTTTTCTACATTTTGTACGCCAGCGTTATGGGAATTAAAATTGGAATATTTTAACGTTTAAATAAAATTAATATTTTATTCGTTTATAATAATGGTAGAGTTAAAAATACTTTACATGTGCGGAAATATCAATGTAATTAAATAAAAAAATTGCAAATAAAGAAATATATTAGGTATACAAGGAAAAGTATGTAGCGGAATAACAATTACGTTTAATAATACTAATTAATGTTATCGATGTTTCTAGCTATGCTTGCCAAGCGGGCTACGTTTTCGTACACAGAAGCACTCGATCGAGCCATGCTTCCATTCGTTCGTCCTTACGAAAGAGGACGGGCACAGGACATACGGATTCAGCTTAGTCTTCTACGAGGAATGCCGAAACCGCAAGATTTGCGCAGCTATGCAGACTCTCCAGGCGATGTTTATTACAGAGCTGAGCAGCGGCCAAAATGGCACACCTCCGCAGTGAGTTCCATCTTATTCTATACAATTCGTCCTAAGCCTGCCAAGCCTCGACGTTTCTTTAACTTTTCTTCATCTTTTATTTTACGAAAGATGTATAAATATGAAATCGTATTTTATTGCGGTAAGAAATCCATAACTTCGAGTATAGTCAAAAAGAGTTTTATATCAATTATCAATTACAATTTTTTTAAGTTTGTTAATATTTTAAAATATACGTTTTTAAATTTGAGTTCGTAAAGAGCAAGAAAATTGAAGTTCAAATATTCGTTCAAATAATAATTTAATTATTTGAAATATCCTGTAACGAATAAATCAAAGATAAATTGGAATGTGGATTTCAATATTATTAATTTTCATTCGTACACTTAATTATAAAATTTATTGAAACAAAGACACATTTGTTAGATATAATTTGTTTTTCTGTTACAATATATATATATATATATATACATTTATTATATAACACTAATGTATTGAATAATATTTACAATTTGTATATATAATAATAGTTTTACCTAATTCAGTCACTGTCAAAGACTATCAATGTGTTGGAAATAACTAAAATAAATTTTATAATTTACATCTTTGGTAACTCGTTTTTTTAGGCCACGAAAAGGACAAGATGGACACAATACTCGGTCGCTCCCTAGGCACTTCAAGTTATCGGCCCATTCGCCTGCGGCTGCTTTGGCGTACTATGACTCGACCAAAGACAAACTCTTAGTTACCAAATCAATATCGCTCATTTGTCAGCAACCTTACCTTCATGCTGCTAAAATATTTCTAACGAATCTCTATAAGTAAGTATTATAAATTAATTTATTGTTTTGTTTACCACTGCGTACAAAAAAGTTGTAAAGATAAATTTTACGAATTATTAATTTTAAAAATGTTACACCTAAAAAAATTAAAATATATTTTTATTTTAATTAAAAATATGAAAAGTTTTCAAATAGTTCAACAGTGCGTTGGATTGTTTGAGATGACGCGTAATACGCAATTTTTCAAGTTAGTTTTTTCCTGAGAAAAAATAATAATCGTAGTAACAATAATAAACGAGCAATTGTGTGCTCTTTATTCTTACAAGGACATAAGATTCCTACAGTGAAACGACTATTGTAAACCTCTGGATCGATGATTATGAAATATGTTCATAAATAAAATACTTGAAATAAAAAATAATATTATTTAGAAGCAACGCGTAATAAAGTATATAGATTATTTTAAATGTTATGCATACTTGGATTATGAGTCGAGAGAACCAAATAAATTCGTGTTTTTTTAGAAATAATTTGTACTTAGAACTCACGTATTTAAATAATTTAAATTTGTTAAAATTTTATAGATGCGTTCCTAGACATCCAGGGCCTGGATTCAGCCTTGAATCGTACGTTTACAACCTCTTGTATAATGTACCAACTCCAATGCCCGGGAATTCATTAAAATTCTTCGTCCCGAACGATGAACCAGGCAAATCACCCCTTGAACTCGTGATTCATCAACCAAGCGAATTGCCTCTCCTGGAATACTCGCTCAAAGATGTATTCACCTGGATCGGAATAGATTGCGTAATTCAACTTTTCACGTGTGTCCTATTAGAGAATCAAGTCCTTGTACGGAGTGCCGATTTTCACAAACTTACGGTCGTCTCGGAATCTATCACTGCGCTTCTATTTCCTTTTTCTTGGCAGCATGTTTATGTTCCAATTTTGCCGGCTAGTCTTTATCATTTTCTCGATGCGCCTGTACCCTTCATTATGGGGCTACACGCGGAAAAAGATACTGGACTGCTCAAAATTGCTAGCGAGGTGAGATTTTTTAAATTATTATTATTTCATTTTGTTATTTAATATTTATTATTATACATTACAATTATCTATATATTGCAATTATCTTTCTTTTCAGGCCAATCTGTGTTATGTAGATATTGATAAGCAAACCAGCCAATTTCCGGAAGAATTACCTGTGTTCCCGCATAAAATGCAATTTATCGAAGAAATTAGAACCTATTTAAATAAGTACAAAGTTCCATATTTGGAAAAGTGAGTATTATGTATAAACCAACAATTTAATTTTCAAATTGTTAATAGTACTTTTATGATTAAAAAAATATTACTTTAAATATAAAATTTTTTTGTGAAAATTATAAAGCATTTCGTGCTATTTTACAGGACTGACAATATGTTTGGAAATTATTTAAACGGCGATATCATGACAAGTAGCTTGACTCTTCCTGGTTCTGGATTTTATTATCCAAAGAGAAAGCATTCACTCCACGATATGCTCGATTGGGATAGATCTGATTCCGTTCCGCAGTCCGATGCGATACAAAGAATTCATGATGTTGTTAAAAGAACAGGTATCTAATTCTTAATCGTTTATTGTTTATAATAATCAATGAGGATTCAATTATTTTAAATGAATAAGTTTAAAATTAATTGGTTATGTAATATTGGTATCGAAATGTATATGTTACTTTATTGTTTTAGGAGTAGATGTCGATGACATTGACTCTATAGAAAATACGCCAAAAAGTAGGATACTCACTCCTCAAGAGGAGTACGAAGAAACATTGATATTTAATAACGCAATACGAGAAATTTTTATGAACCGTTTTGTCCAACTGTTTTCTAGTTACGAACATTTTGTTACTCTACCTAGTCAGGTAACACATTAAATAAATTTCACGTTCTTTTTAGTTTTCTTTTTACATTTTACATATGTTTTAAATAAATAATTTATTTTAGGACAAAGATGAGAGGTTAAATGATCGTAGTATACACCTGTTTGACAAAGCTACATTTTTATCCGAACAACCGGCTCATCACTTACCCTTTTTATCGAGGTTTTTGGAGACACAAATGTTTGCTTCGTTTTTAGATAATAAAGTTTTATGGAACGAATTAGACACTCATATTGAAATATTCGACAAACGTATTGTACAATCGAAGTAAGCTATACCAATATACCAAAGTTTTCAGTCAAATAGTAATTATATTATTAATATATTAAAGTCATCAGTTTAAAAACTTATGTATTTTGTATTTGTAATAATGTTTGTAACAATAATGTGTTGCAACGATCATCACAAAATTTAATAATATAATTTTGTGTTTCTATTGACTTGATTGTTTATACTGTAGTAACTTATAACTAAATTTATCTATTAGGAAAAGGGTTGGCGAAGGTATCGTTCGATCGACTCGATACGAAATTTGCACTACCGTCCCGGAGACTCAAGCAGTTATCGAGGCGATGTTAAACAACGTTGACTTTGAAGTTAACCCACCAACAGAAGTTATACCTCATCGAGCGGCTTACTTCCGTAGTTTTCCTTTATTAGACAATGTTGCTCTAAACAAAAAGCCAACCCAAAGGTATACATATGTTTAACAATACTGTTACATATTCATCCAAACTAACATAAGCGCTTATTCTAACTAAAGTTTAATAATAAATTATTGCTATTTTCTCTGCTGCGCTTTGTACAGTATGCTTCGGTAAGAATTTCTCTACGATAAATATTGATGTTTGTGGACAAATGTATTTGTTATTTTATTAATAAGCGAATAATTTGTATATATATAATTGTAATAATGCAGCAGTAGGAGAGGACAGACACAATGGAAGTACAAAATGAAATCCTTAGAGTCCAATGGGAAAACAACAACTCCTCAGGAGACCCAATCTCCCCGACCTCAAGCAAAACTTTCAGCTGACATGAGTCCCGCTCTTATCGCGCAAGCTAACTGGACGTTCGTCGAAACGTTACTTAAAGTAATTTCATTTAATTAAATTAACTTTCTTAAGTTTATTTCATGAGCATGACAATAATTTGTACATATTCATACATTTGTTAAGGATTGCAAAGCAAAGACTAAACGAATGTTGGTCGAAAAAATGGGATCTGAGGCTGTTGCCTTAGGCCACGGTGGTGAATCTCTATCGGACGTAGAAGAAAATACTTTAGTCGCGAGCCTCTGTGATTTGCTTGAAAGAGTTTGGAGTCATGGTTTGCAAAATAAGCAAGGGAAAAGTGGACTTTGGTCGCATCTCATTATGTACCAGCAATTGGAAGAGTGTAACGACAGTACCAAATCCATCGATGCCAATTTTTTATCACCTGGTCTGTTTTATTTTCGATAATTTATTAATTCATTTAACAATCACTTACATGTATCATATGAGCATTAAATTAAGTATGTAAATAATATTTTCAATTTAAGCTTCGATACATAAATTATAAAATTAAGCACACAATTTATGGTAAAATGTAACTAACGAAATTGCTAATATTTGGATCGCAGCCCTAGCTTGGTGCGTGCTTCGGAAGCGGCTTGACTGTACGTGCTTACTCCAAACATTAATACGTTTTTATATTTATATAGATCAGATTTCGTATATTACGTGTCTTAAGATTTCGTAATTGAACTGTTTTTTTTAGTTTTTATTAATCTATTTAATTCTACATATTAGTAAACTTGAATTTGAATAGGTGTTTAATTTTATTTATTGTTATTTTTTCTAATCAGTATATAATGAATTTGCTAATTCATATACATTTCATATCTATGTATGAATTTACGTTAAATATTCTATGTTATGCATAAGACTATTACGTGTACTCATCGATGTCGTAGCAGAACACATTTTTATAAGCTTTGTTTATGTATGCACGATCACTACTTTTAATTTCATCTATAATTTCACTGTTTCTGTTGTTTCTATGTTGTGATTAGCTAAGAAATCGGCCAATAAGTTAACTCGGTTGTCGGATCGTTTGGTTTCCTCGTTAAAAGGCAAAAACATTTACGAAATAGCTTCTTATTTCAAGGAAAATATCAGCGGTAAGGTTAATTTCTGTTCATAACAGAAAATGCTTGAGGATTTGACATAGGAACCAATATGATTGATTTTACGACTAATATGTACTTATAACTTAAAAAATTTGCGCTTAGTTGAATAAGCTTTTTTATAAAGAAGAACTATGCAAAGTAATGAACATTAATCATATAAAAGCGCATTTTTTAATTATCTATAACAATTGCCAGGAATATTAACAAATTTAACGACTAAACTGAATGATGCCCGTTGGATTTGTAATGTAATGTATATATATTTTTTAAGATTTATTAATAATTTTTAACTTGTTATGTAGTTAGAGAGATGTGTATATATTTAGTTAAATAGATTTTCCTGAAGATTTGGCTTTTATTATTTTGTTACAACTGTATTTATATAGTTTCAATGTAGCTATATTATCTTTTTCAAAGAAAATAAACGCTTCGAGTATATACAAATTTAATAGAAACTAAATGTTCTGCATTTAGAATAATTATAACTTTTGTTTCTAATCAATTAAAGGATTCAATTTAAATGCAATCAATACCGATGAATAATGTATTATTAGCATTATTATTCTTAATCATGTTTTAAAATTAACGATATAAAAACGATAATAGAACTCTACGTTTCTGACTATACAGCATGCTTTTTTGAAACCTTTTTGTGCACGTTGCTTTGGATTTTAGTAGTCAAAGTAAATACAGTTTTGCTAACTAAAGTTTGCAAGTAGACTATTTAATAGGAATTTTGGTATACATAGATCTGTCGAATCTCGCTTTGGAGACGGATGTATCGCCAACTCGTGATCAACGTCACAAATCACCAGCAGGAACAACGGAACGTCGTTCTATCGGACCTGAACATCTTAGACCATTACCCGATTCGTTGCTCTTTGATATCCGGAATGTTCAAGCGATGACTGATATTAAAACTCATATTGGATATGCACGTGCTTGGGTCAGACTTGCGTTAGAGAAAAAGTTGCTTTCGAGGCATCTCAAGACTCTACTAGCAAACACAGCTTTACTTAGGTAATTTGATATGTATATCTGAATATCTTTGAGTACATATTAAAGACAAATTTATAGCTAGATAAATTAAAATGAATTTGGTCCAGTAGTTAAAAAATGTAATTATTTATGATTTTCGTCGAATTAATAGAGATTCAACTGAATTTATAACAGAATGTAATTTTGCATTTAGTATATATTCCTTTATATACAGGTTCTTTATATATTCCATTATATTACAGGTGGCATACCCGGTAGGTTACCGACTGAACAAAAAAAGATAATTATTCTATTTATTTAAAAATATACGCACTTCTATTCAAAACCCGAATAAAGAAGTACTAGATAGTTAAATAATAAGTAATTCTACAAAGTTCCAGGTCAATATGACAAAAACACCTTAAAAAATTTATGACTGAAAATGTATGATATTCCGTGATTTTTCGGTGCAGAAATTTTTTAAGGTTTCTTTATCATATTGACCTGAAACTTTGTAGAATTACTTATTATTTAATTATCTGGTGCTTTTGTATTCGGGTTTTGCATAAAAGTACGTATTTTTTAAATAAATGTAATAATTACCTTTTTTGGCTCGGTCGGTAATCTACCGGGTAAGCCACCCTTTAATGTATATTTATTAATATAATAAAATTAGTTAGAAATTAATACATTAGTATCGTACATTCATTTTTAAAATTAAAAATTTCTAAATTAATGTACTGTCGTCTTTTAGTATAGCTACATAAAAGACTACTCATTCATCAACGCATTGTGAAAACAAAAGCTTTTCTAAAGCGAAAGCTTTTGTTGTAAAACATCAAATGCGAGGTTTCGCATAATCAGCAAAAAAAATTATTTTTTTCATAAATATGTTTTTGATCTTTTCTACAGGAGTCAGTATAAGAGATCGGCTTTCCTTCGATGCGAGGAAGAAAAGGAACAGTTTCTGTATCATCTTTTGACGCTCAATGCAGTGGATTACTTTTGTTTCACGAATAATTACCCGATGACGAAGCTACCATATCGGGTTATTATATTTCCTAGCAGAAAAGCTAGCGCCGCTACTACTTCTGCGAATAGTTGGATCGCCATTTCGGGTACTTTGTGCGAAACGAATCCTGTTACGATACCTAAAGGAGCGCTAGAGTTTGTTTTTCATGTAAGTTAAGAAAATTTTTTCTATTATATTTTGTTGCTATTATTTTAGTAAATTAGTAAACTACAAAGAAAAATTTATTAATCTTGTAATATATTAATAACACATTTGGTTATTTAAATGTTATGTTTAGTTATATTTAGAAAGAAAATATAAAAATATTTTTAAAACATTATACAATTGCAGCACAAAAACTTGGGAGTGCTATCAACTTTACGAATAGGACACGATAACACAGGAGCTTCGCCAAAGTGGATGGTCGAACACGTGGTGGTTAGAAATGAGGTGACTGGTCACACTTTCAAATTCCCATGTGGTCGATGGTTAGGTCGAGGCATTGATGACGGTTCAACTGAACGTTTATTGGTAGGAGCTTTAGTACCTAAAAGTATAGATAGCGAGGAGCTCGTCGAAACGTGTTCCACGCCTCCAAGGTGCAGGTCACCGAGCATACCCAGAAGGCCAACGCTTTCCCACAATGAACTCCAACAGATGCTGGGTACGGAATGGCTTTTAAATAATTTCTACATAATTAAAAATATTCATTTTTAATAATTTTTTTTAATTATTCTGACATATATATGCACGCATAAAAATTAATCTATAAAGTTTTTAAATAAATTTATTAATTTCGCTAAATCAGTTGTTACATGCGGTGATGTCGGTCTCTGATCCGCGAATATGCCGATTCGGCAACTGTTAACTACTTTCACTTACGCCGAATCCAAACCGCGTCCATCGGTAATTGGCCTGCGACCCTCGTACGATTCTAGAATATTCGCGAGTCCATTTTTCTTTTTGAGTCTTTAGAAACCCGCGAATGCACCCTCAAACGCCTTTAGTCTTCATCCTGTTCTTGAATCTTGTGAGAAGAAGATCCAAAGAATATAATAAAGCTTAAATTATAAGGCATCGTCCCCAAGCTTGCCCTTTTAGGTAATCGCGATATACGCTATATAGATCGTTTGAAGGCTACTCAAATTTGGAGATTCACCACGGTTTCTAAACGAGAAGTTAGATTTGTATAGATTCAATCGCGAAATATTTTTCTGACACAAGTTCACCAAGGCTTGTAGAAAAATATATTATATTTAGAATTGTATTTAGAGATAATAAAACTTTAATTTTGCCACGAAGACTGTTCATTTAGTTTTCAAACTTATATTAGATAAAATAGAGAATTAAATAAATAATCAAATAAACATAAATACAGTCAATCCCAATTTAATTAATAAAGAAACAGAAAAATACATCATTTCCATCAAGACGTATTTAACATCGAGTAAATGTGACGAATAACTGGAAAGAACGTCAGTAGAACATTTCTTTATTATAACACTTTCAGAACTCACGCGTTACGCATTCAAACTAATAAATATACATAATAACCTAGAGTAACGTCACGGATAACGTTGTAAAACTAGCGTAATGTAATGCGTAACGACAACATCACCTACCTTACAACGTGACGCGATTCAAATAAATAAGTCCAATAAGTGACGCATAATGTCACGAATAACATTAACAAAACGTGATACACAATAATCGTAATTTATTATTAAGAACTAAGAGGTTCTGGAGTTGACAGTGGTTTCACATTAAAATAAAAATAATTTAATGTTAACGCGAACTATCCACGCCTGACACCATCTTGATAAGCCGGGTCGTAACAACTTCTCTTTGTAAATGTTAATATAAATACACTTAATATGTACGTATTAGTAAATTTACTAATACAAATAAACTAGTTTTTATTTTTTTGTAGTTTTACCTTTTGATTATTTATTTCTATTTTTATAAAAAATGAGTAAATATTATTTATTTTGGATCGTAGGTGAGGCTGTGAATGCGATAGTAAAATATCATTACCGAAGAGAAGCTCAAGATGGATCGCTTACAGCTTTATTATGCGGTGAGGGTGGACTAGTTCCATCTCTAGAACAAATATTTTTATTTGGTTTTAAGAATCAAAGGATATTCGGTAAAAACTTTTACGTTTGGGATTATTTAAGTATGTACATTACTTTATATTTGTATATTGCTTCTTAGGTTATTGCAAGAAAAAATTATTATTAATACTGTATTAAATTTTTAGTGAGAGTCAAAGAAAATTTCGAAATGACTTTACTAGAAGAAATGGATGAATATTCGCAGCGGCTAAACCGCGATAAGAGATTACATGCCGAAAGAAATCAAAAATTTGCCATTCTAAGATGTTACTGTCATTTACTTGATCAGATTAATACCTTTAGCCAGACTCTTGGTAAAGATGGCAAATTTCAACTTTTTATATGTTTATCTACAAGGTAAATAATTGATTTCTATACTCGACCTACTTCATTTTCGTTTATTAATTTACTATTTTCTAATCTAATAATCAATAAATATCAATCGATTTAATATATATTAGCAAAACATTCTATCTAATAAAGACTTTGATTTTTAGAGAGCAGTTATTGCACCCAATGTTGCGTCCAATGAGCGAAACTCGCTCTACTATAGATATGTACGAAGAAACTTCATTTCTGCGAAATCCGACGTTACTTACTTTCCTTGTACAAATACTCGAACCCCTCAGTAGTTTTCACATAGTACTTGAAAAGAGTTTGACACATGGAATCTCAAGTTTATGCTAATGTTGGCAATTATTAAAAAGTTTACGAATGAGCACTTGTTTCATAGGTTATTACTTGTTACGGTAAAACCGTTGATCCAAGAGATGTACAAAAATATCAGACCTGAAATCATACTCGTATAAGCAACCGAAGATTTGCGTAGAAAGTAATATGGAATTAAATGTTGAATAAATGATCTTGCCAATGATTAATGACGTGAATCTCATTAATTCAATAAGAAATTACTTCGACTTGACTGTCTATCAAAGATGCGTACAATGAGTTTTATTTTCATTCTAACATTGAATACAATTACTACCAATTGTATTAGTTACTGTTAAGAATTTATAAACATATAAATCCTTGTTGTTGAAGTAACATGACATTAAATATCGTGTTAATAAATTTATGTTGTACGAAAATTGTATTTGACATGGATGTACATATTAGGTAGAAAAATCATCAATTGCATTAATGTTTGCGTAACATTGCGCCTTCTTCATTTATTTCATTTTTAATGAATCGATTATTTTGACTTTTGTCTTTGAATTTTTAATTGTTGGCTGTACCATAGAAGATAATGTCTAAAGTAAGAAATTCGACACTGCTTCTCTAAAATGCTGTGAAATTTTAGATACAATAATACAATAACTTTTTTTATTACGTTAGTTAAGTATGTTATTCAATTTTAGTTTTAAAAGCAAAGCTATTTACCTATTGCCAGGAAGCAAATAATAAATACTAATAACAAGTTACCTTTACCTAAACAAAGAGTAGATGATTATACAAATATATATTATGTAATTAATTTTACGAAAAGGTGCATTTTAAAATTTTAACTTTTGTACATAAATTTTTGTCCAAGTGTAAAGAAAGTGTTACGTATACTTCGTTTTAATGTTGTACAATTTAATAAGTGAGCGTGCGTTTTTTATCCAGACATTTGTTTATCGATACGGACCAAAACCTTGGATAATTCGTGCCACTAAATATTTCACGGCGATGTAAAATTTACTCAAATCTTTTACGTAACAATACTTTTTATATAAAAAAAAATAAATTGTAGCACTTGTTTTCCCCAGACATCAATTTTCAATCGAATAGTATTAGCAATAGAAAATTTTATATAATTTTTAGATTTTTCAACGTTCTCTATACAATAAATTTCCAGGTTAATAAGTGCCAAAAATTTTTTTAATTCACTTTTATTATTAGTTATTGATTGTACACATTACATATGTGATAGTTTTTCTTAAACCGTAAGCTAAGTAACACTTTAATTTACTATTGTATTCTGGTGTTCATTATGCATTATATGCGTTAGTTTTTTCTCACTTTGAAAATATAGTCAACAAAAAGCAATTATCGTCTGCGTTGGAAACATTTTAGCATTTTCTGTGATCTTATAGTAATTTTGAAGTAATCTATTCTAATATATTGATAAAGCCAAAGTAATATGATGATTAGGGTATAACTCTTGAGTTTTTTAAAGGAAAATAATACTGTACATACTGGGAATTTTGAGTTTTAATCTCAAGTGATAATGTCACTCTTACGAAACAAGCATAATATGATATGATGTAGGTGTGTGTATTTATGATAAAAACAAGGGATGATTGTACAGTAGTTTAAAGGAGTACGATGTAACTTAAAATAAAAGAACGATCAAACATGTTATGTATTATTTAAGACCATAATTCCATATCCTTGAACTTACCACAAATTGCATGATTCCTTTGTAAGTAGTTCTTATCTTTAACGTCATATTGGAAAAATGTATTAGACTAAAAGAAATAAGGTTAAATAAATATTCATGATTTTGTATAAAATACCAATACTTTATTTTTTCAATCGACTATGCGCCTTGCATTAATGCATCGGATATGTACATTTGTCAGGTGGCATTTACAGAATAAAACATGCGACTATCTTTAAAACGTGTTATAGCCTACAAAAAAAGTTTAAATTTAAAAATATTAATAAACGCATTTTCAATGACAATTTTTTCCGTACAATCCATTGCTTTTAAATTAAAAAAATTTATAAAGAACAGTCGAAGAAGTGATACTTTCCCTTATCAGGAAATTAATGAACCTGTATACGACTTCGCAACAAAACACTTGTGAGATAATGAGGAAATATTTAATTATAATTATAATAGCGTTTGAGGTATGTAAACGGTATATTTTATTATTAATTGCGCTTGGTCTTTTGTTGTGACTGGCAGTGGAACGATTTATTTCTAATTACTATTTTTTTATTTATTAAGAATATCTCTTTCGTTGTAAAATTTAACATGCAAGTGTAATAAAAAGAATCAACGAGGTTCAAACTACAGAGAAAAATCTTAGTTATGATAAATAATAATTTAATCTTCAAACATTTTTTTTCGTGGTTATGAAAAATGAACAAGTCATATTTCATTATACATGTACAAATAATCCGCATAATTACAAAATATCATAACTTAAGATGTTTCTATGACGAGAGAAGAGTCGACGATGCATACGAATATTCTGACTTTTGACGTCGCACGCATTAACAGTCTCAAAGTGCTTCGATCTGCGCTCCATCATTTTTCGCTTGTAATCTCTTTTTAGCAACTCTCTTCGAAGAAATGATCTACTCTAAAGAGCTGTCATTATAAAAAGTGCTATTCGTACTTAATAGGACTTTATTACCGCTTCGTGTCGCCTCAACGGTCTCGCATGCGTAAAGGAGAGTTTTTAAAACAACGATTATATAAGGCACCATATTTTTACTTTTCAAGTGTATTTTTTTTATGCGCATTAAATTGCCATTTTAACAGTAGCACGGTTAAACTCGTGCTAAACATCACCTTTAACATGCATCCGAACATTTCAACAGAAAATATAAAAAAAAACCCATCTACGCAAGGATAAACCGTTGGATTGACAATTGTGGTCGATTTACAGTTTGTTTTTTTATCTAAATCTACTTCGTCTGCTTCGTATAAAAAAATATGAAGACGAAGACATTCGCTTTCGTTTACCACGCTCATATATTTTTTCCACTTTTTTACATTATTGTACTACAATTTGGCTATATGTCGGTGTGCGTGGAAAGTAACTAGTATTTTTTTGCTTTGACACTGGGCACTTTCGGACGCAACGGAGAGACTTAAAAAATATAACGCCCGTGAGGATCCGCAAAATATGTTACACAGATTCAACGATACATAAAATTGCACTTAAAAATATAAATTGTATTAGGGATTAATTGAGAATAAGAGAGAAAAAGTGTAAGATAGTTAGAAAGCCGATTATTTTTTTGTTTCTTACATTATAAAGCTAAATTGCAAAGCAATTTTAAGATCCTACACAGAGCGAATCCTCGCTTTGAAATTTCCTGGTTTGTTTAAAATCTTTGGAATAAAATTAAATGAAATTGCACGAGGAATTGACGATTGTTACCATCTTATTCATGGTCTCTCCGTTTTTATCTTTTTAACTCAATTTCTATTTTTCTACACTTTTACATTCATTTCTTTTTAAGTACTAACCAGTTCTCTAAACAGTGCGCATCAATTCACAATTTCTCGCTCTCATTATTTTAAATCGATATTCTTAAAAAAAAACAAATATACAGCATCGACTTTTTTCCAGTTTTTCGATTTGCTATCTACAAAACTTACGAATCATGTAAACATAACTTACTTAAGAACTTACGTGTTCTACTGTGTTTTATGTACAACACTGAATAAAAAACACTCAATCTCTTCCGTTTTTTCTTTAAACTTTTCACTCGATCTCGCAAAATATATATTATAAAAAAAGTAAACACGTTTAAATAATATATATATATATGTATAATAAAGAAATGGGAAACATTTCGTATTTATTTCAAAATGACAAGAAAAATCTCGAAAACTTATTTTTGTATAATTAAAAAAGTTATGAAAATTATATAAAACAAAACTAATAGTGTGAGTATAAAAAGAACTTGTCATCGTATGTATATTTCCAACAAGTCATGAGAAATAAAGTAAAAAAAATTTTTTTCGGTTCATGCACAAAACTTTCTATGAAAGTTATAAAAAATTTTTGAAAACTAAAAGAATATTGCATAATTAAAAGAAAATAGAAACGCATAATATTATCCTTAAACACATTTACTAAATTTTTTCACTTAAATCTCTACGACTGACCTTCAATGTTTTTTTTTGTTAAATTATTAAATTACCAGTTTTTTCGTAACATTGTAAATCATATCTTTTTAATAACATGCACACGATACACATTTTCAAAGTTACGCTCTTTTCAACATTCGCTCTTATTCGCCGTAGGAACCGAGTAGAATCGAGCGTTGATGCTCTATATTTTCGTAATCGCATTTTTACAAATATTTTTTTAGTCTCTTTTAGTTGAAAACATTCGCATGTGCGCGTTTCATGAACATTATCGTAAAAGAATCGTGCGCCCTCGCAAAGACGAAAAGAATTTTTCTCGCTCATTGAGCCGCCCCATAATATACTCCAACATCCGCTTAATTTATATCGGTAGCAACGTATAATATTAATAATAATATTAATAATAAAAATAATATTACTTGTAGTAAAAATAATAGCAATAACATATTATGTACAATCGCTAAATGACTCGATCTGACTATTTGCATTTTTTCGTTTTTTTCTGCTTCTGCAATCTTGCGTTTTTGCGTATCTTCGTACCGAAGGTTTAGTGGTTACATCGATGTCGTTAACAACTTTGTATTTTTTTGCAAGTGTTTATACTTATTTTTTTCTTACGACAGTTAACCCTTATGTTATAATATGTAAAGCGTATTGCATTGCCTTCCCCCAGCACGCCTCCTAACATATTCTTTTTCGCTTATACATTACTGTCGCATTCAATTTTTCTCGTACTCATTGTATATATATATAAATACATACATTTCATCCTTCGAACGAACAAAGGATGCGTCGAGGCAAGTGTATATATCTCTCCTCCGTATCGTGGTAATACTTGTACGTATGCTTGATTAAATAAATTAAAATAATACAAACGCATGAAACTCGATGAGAAAAATTTTTGTTTAACAAATTGCTGTATGTAAATTCACAGGCCAAAAATATATGGAAATCGTTAGGCTGGGGTTTTCTCATAATATAAAGAAAAAAATTTCGAACCATTTAATGCGTCTTAACGATCTCGACAAAGTCGATTCGTCAACGTTAAAAGGGGTTGCGATTTATAAAAAAATGTACACGCTCATAGGATTAAAAAGTGTTTGCCGAAATAACGACAATAAATGGAATTTTCAAATTTCGTGCTTACTGAGTATATCAAAATACCCAAAAAGCCTATCAGCAAAAAAAAGGAATAAAAAAATGATATATATGTATTAATAAAGAGTGTAGCAAAGGTCAAAAGAAAACCACCCAGCCGACGGGGACCTGCCTCGACGAATATTTGTTTGTTTTGTTTTTATTTCACGTGGGTGGTTGATCAGGAGGCGCGTCGTGCGTGCCGGTCTCGTCGTCGCCGGCGTTTAGAAGTGTACGTCCCTGACATCGGTCGGTGTCCCCGCTTTCTCGTACTCCATGATCTTGTCCTGGGAGAGGGTCATTTCCTGGTCCCCCAGCGGCCTCTGTTGCCCCCCCATCGATGGGATTCCCGTACTCTGGTAATCGGCTTGGCTACTCGTTACACACCCAGTGCTCGCGCTCCGGACCATTTCTTCGATTTGCTCCAGGCAACTTTGAAGATAATCCTGTAATTATAAAATAAATAATATTATTAATAATTAAATTTTAATTTGTCATATATTTTTTAAGCAATAAAATTTAATAATTTTTCTAAAATAATGCACATTTTAATATTGTCTTTAAATTAATATATTAAAAATAAGAAAATTAAATAAAAAATAATCATTGATGTAGCAAAAGGAAAATTAATAAATATAATATTGTATTCTAATTTTTTGATTTCCAACTCGTAAAGTCAACCAAAAGACAATGCGTAATAAAAATTCAGCTACAAGACGATGTAGTAATTACGTCATCAAACAAGATAATTAATATCGACGAAAGAAACGTAAAGCGATTCCGCGCAGTACTTAAGCTTCCAAAAAAAGGGTGAGAGAAACAAACGATGAATAAGACGTGGTTGATTGTCGCGTAAGGCAGTTAATTTAGTTGTTTAAAATTCTCGCGGTATATATAAACGTAGAAAGAAAGAGAAAGAGAGTCGAGACGTGTGCAAAGTATAAAATAATTTCCAAAGACGGAGGCGCTTAACGAGCCTCGTGGTGCCTCAACGTTTTTTGGCAAAAGCATATGCTCGGCACTTGCTGCGGCAGAATTTTTTTTACTCTTCTCGTCCCCTCTCTTACACACGTAGCTTGCGTGAACCTACGGTGTATGTATATAATACCCGTTTTTCGTTCGCTATCGCACTGTACAACTTGTCGCACGAATTTTTTCTTTTTCCATGTCGCGTAAGCTTGTTTTAACCCGACCACGCACAATTATTAAATTACAAGTAGCTGACTAATTTACAAATAACATTAATTTACAGTACTTATAAAAACAAATATTTTAATTAAAAAAAAAAAGAATATTTAGATTTGTTTATTGATTACTTGAAATGAATAACTAAATAAAAGTTTATCTTCGACGTTATAAGTCATATGTGATCAAAAAATGATCTTACAGAGTAGTCGATAAAGTAACGAAAAATTTGCAACGTGGCTTTAAAAAAACCCACACACGCACGAGCGCACGCGCGTATGCAGGTGATAACGAGGGCGTTAAACGCAAAGAGAGAAGCCGACGAACCTGCTCGATGGCGGTGATGCGCGTGAGCTCGTTCAGAAGCCACGCGAGGCTGAAGCCGCTTTTGCCGGTCCAGTCGAGACCATGAAGGGCAGCTGCGACGCTCGCCGCCGCAATCATGCTCGGCGTGTACATTGAAAACTGGTACTCTGAAACAAATAAAAATGAACGTTTTTTTAATTTTCGATCAGCATCACTTTTTTATATTTATTAGGTTGCTCCTTAAAAGTTGACATTAATTTCTTTGAGAATCGCTACTTATATATAAACACTTGTCAAGATTAAAGATGCGGGTATTACCTTTTTCACCCATTTAATTATCGAATTTATAACGTGTGTGTATATATATTATATTTTTTAAATAAATCGAACGACTGTTTATAATAAAAAAAAATAATTTCTCTAATTATTGCTGATAAATAATCGGCATGTAAGCCAGTGTTCGATGTAAATTACGTCACGATGAAATACTAATGCAACATCCGTGCAATCGTAACTTCACTCGACGATAACCTACAGTTTTGACAAAAGATTTAAAAGGCCCGTTGTTATCAACACCAAGTCATCAACACGATGATGTATATATGTATATCGCATTCCATCTCACGCGCCACCTTATCTTTTTATATAAAACGAAAGCTCGTTGACATCTATGCTCGATTTTTCCAACTCTCGTAGTTTTCATCGCGATTTTTTTTTTCACGTTATATTTAGCGACCTGTGTAGAGTTTGCGGATTTAGGTCAAGGCTGATTATGCACAGCTATAATATCGATAATTAAAAATTATAGTAATCAATAATTACTACGATATTGAGCAAATCAGAAAATTTCTTAATTTATGTAATGATAACTATTAAATTGTAAAATTAACATATAAAAGTATTTTCTATTACAAACAATAATTTATTAAAAGTAACAATCTGGTTAGTTAATTAATTAAATAATTTATCGTGAAATTCATGAATATTTAAAATAAGGTTAATAATTAAGATACATATTTATTATAGGTACACACAGGTATATATTTCATCCAAAATCACAATGAAAGAAAAAAAAATTGTCCGACAAAATTCCATCGTTCGGCTGATCAAAAAGAGAGGAGCTAGTATATGGGTATATATATATAATAAGCGATCGAAACGATCGAAGTGTCTGGTCTTCCTCGAATCGTCAAGCTTTTTGCAAGACCGCTTTGGTAAATATAACGAGCCCTGGTATTCAGGCATTCAAACGAATGAGATCTTCATATACGAAAAAAAAAGTATAAACGATCAAGTAGATAGTAAAAAAGATACAAATTTTACTATAGCTATCGGAACGATTATTTTTGATTACTAAAAATCAGATGGCAAATCTAATCAAAAGATTATATGTATTATTATCAGCAGCTCGTGTAATTGAAAATTCTATTAAGGATCGTGAAGCATCAGGTCAAGTATGGAAAAGTGCACACCTATACAAGGATTTACAAATGAATTTTATGACACCTGTACGTACCTGAAGGGAAAGTCGGTCTTAAACTAACGGTACTTAAATTGATACAATTGAAAACTAGTATATATAGGGTTGCATTAGACACTTACCTCGAGCGCTGAGTGCAATAAAGGTCTGTGCGTGCCTCCGTACCATCGTCGAGTCCCAGGATCGTGGATCGATTGGGAGACGCGCTAGGATATAGATGAGGAAATCGCCGGGCGTCACCGCTGACAGGTCCCACTTCAACTTCGATACGACCAGCTGCTCCCACCTCTGTAATCATTAAAATTTACATATTCGCGTTAGTAAACATATTTATTTCGTGCTTTATTCTTTTAAATAAAATAATGGTTTTAGTTTTAAAAAATGATTGAATTAAAATGTTTTTTTTAAATATATAATACAAATTAAAATACACCTATTTATTATGAATAAACAAGCGTATTAAAGTAAAAACATTTTACAATTAACTCTACAATAACACAATATATCGATAATATTAGTGCGCAAAATATATCATTATATTCCGAAGAGTTTAATTTTGTTCTCATACAAAAAGGATATACAGCTATATAAGAAACGATAATTCGTCAGTGAATACAATCATCCAATTATACAGGAGGTAGTCGGTTACAACATCCTGAGCCGCGATTCTCACAAAGCAAACCGTTTTATACATTGTAAACGATATCGATTGTCCTGAAGCCTATATACTTCTATGAAGAAAAAAAGAAAGAAGACCTCTTTTTTCGGGAGGGAAGGAACGCGTACAGGGGGAAAGGAGCACCCGTGGTGTTCATAGAAAGCGCGAATTCGAGGTGTACAACATTCCGCGTCTCGTATTGTACCGGAGTTCTCTTCTTCTGCGGGCGCATTTGCAAAACTGGTTCGCCACCCCGCGTGCCCCGAAATATACATTAACGCTCGCTCTGGATCAAAAGGGGGAGAGAGGAAGAAAAAAAAAGAAAATAAATAAAAGGTTGGGGCCTCGATCAAACCTGTAAGTTTTATGCACGTGCATATTTTTAAACCGTGGGACATCGCCGTTGCAAATTTTGGATAGATCAACCATTATCTCAAGTGTAATAATTTTTTAAAGCATTTTTATGCAATAATACAGCTTTTAAAATACAAGTTTAACTTTAAATTTAAAACACTGGTGTATATAAAAGTGTGTTTACCAGTAATTTGATTCATCACGGCGTAAATTGTTTTCCGGACAAAACGTTTAATTTGACCGGGACAATCAATGAATGGGCGAAAATCGAACAAGTTGGGCAACGATTTCGAAGCAAAAAAATAGTTCACTACCAAGCGCAAGAAGAGATTTCCGATCCCAACGTAAAACCAGCGTGTTGTCGCTGTACTCATCGTCTCGGAAGAGTGCGCTCGGCGTACTACGCCGATGAAAGAAAATACTCGCTAAAAAAAGTAAAAAATAAAAAAATACGAAACGACGAGAGAAGGGAACGTAGTAGTAGCAGCAGTAGTAGCAGTAATAGTAGTAGTAGTTGTAGTAGTACGCACGCCGGTTTTCTCGTCACGCTCGCGTGCGTGTCCTTCTCCATCTTGACATATATATATGTTATACGCTTACGCTTCGTAATTTTTTTTTTGTCAACCCGATATTTTCAATATAGTTAACCGTTTCGATTATTTGAACGATTTTTAATTAGTATTACTCGTTTATCGGGACATCTGCATCTATAATTTGATATAGTTTTGTGTATAACGCGATAAGATGACATTTGTTACGATGACGGTATTAATTATTGGTGTAACCTTATCTGTCGGTTATCTTCTGGAAATTTCACCAACATCAGTTCCTATTCGTTTTATTTTACGGATCTATATATATATATATAGCGCATCGTATTGTACAATACGTTGTGGAGAAAGAAAAGGAGAGGGCGTTTATTTATACGAGCGATGAAAAAAAATTCAATTCCGTCAGGACCTCCTTTGGGCGAATCACCTTGAATCGTTTCGCCACGTTTTTTTTCAGTCTCAGTTTACGCTGAGCGTAGTAGTACTACGTAAGTATATACTATAGATACTACGATTGCCGGTACGCGGTTCCTCGGCTTTCCTCTCTCTCTCTCTCTCTCTCTCTTTCTCTTCCACGAAAAACGTGGCCAAAACGGCCTGGCCTTTAATAAATACGAAGTAAAAATTATAAAATACCAGTAAAAAAAATAGTTACTTCTTCATTTATACTATCGATTATATTAAAATACTTTTTTGTATGTGTTATAATATTACGTAAACTATATTACATATTTAGAATGGAAAGATAAGTAAGGTTCATTGTAAGGTAACGTTTATTTAAAAATGTTTTATTTTAATTTAAAATTGTAGGAAATTGAGCAATCAATGATAATAAGGCATTTTCTCTCGTATGCATTTAAATTAAAATGATGTGTACTTACGATATACGTAAATGTATATAATTCTATTAATGCTCCTTATGCAGAATTAACTATTAAAGTACGTCTATAAAATGAGAGCAATTATACCGCTTTATTAACGTATTTGCAAAAATCTATGCTCATAAAATTATATAATATATGCATAAAATTATATTGCGTACGTGTATACGTATATATACGTACATATAATACATACATACGCAAAGGGAATTACAGTCTCTCGTGCGCAAGCGTCACGCACTCTCGGTATTTTCGCGAACGGAAGGACATAGTTTTATTAAATCGCGAACATGATTACATAGATCCCCACGACTATTCCTACAATATTTTTTTTTTATAAACAAAGTTAAAGCGCATACTAATTTTCGTCGAGAAAGTTTCAACTTTTATTTATAGATATATAGGCGTAAGTGCGAAAGATTTCATCGGTGGTCTAGCAATGGAAATGTTTAATATTCCACACATATACGTATGGGTGACAGTGTCCGCGTACTCTTTGCTAGAAAAATTAAAGCATCGTTTTCGGAAAATCTGACGAGTAGATTCTTGATTAACTCGATGATTGCGTCTATGTATATGTATATATATATATATGTATATAGACATGGGTATGGGATAAAGTTAAGTCGTATAGTGTCGTAGTACAACAGCTGATTCAATTACACCAGTTGTTTATTCTGCGAAATTGATAATACAGTTAAATCGCGTACGATTGCGCGCACACCGCGAAAACAAACGCTTGCGCACAATCAATCTTAGCTGCTGTAATCAACCGAGCAAGCTAATTGAATTTCGTCTGCGAGGTACGGATATTCTCTAAACATCCGATAAAAGCAACATTAACACGATAAAATAGTTAACCCTACACATACTCGCGCACACTAATATATATTTAATGAAATGTCGATGTGTGTGTGTGTGTGTGTATGCGTATATAGGTATATACCACCTAGTTAGTGGGAGACCTAGAAAAATGCGAACCTTATGGACAATGGTATAGAGAGCCGACGTGGTCTTTTCTACCTGGCATGGCCGAGCTACTTCCAAGAAGCGAAATCCGATTTATTTGAGTCCCTTCTCTCTCTCTCTCTCTCTCTCTCTCTCTCTCACGTTCGTAAAATGCGATCCCGGTCGGCGGCGTCGGCGCCTCTGAGCAAGGTGTAACAACACCATTCCCCGGTGCCGAAAATAAAGAAAAAGCGCCTTAGGCCCTCTCTCTATGCGTGTGTAACTAGCCCAACGGCAGAAGGAGAAAGAAAAAGAAGGAGGATATAGGACCTTGGCTCTTCGGCCCGCATTCCGAGCTAGTGCGCGAATTTGCAATTTTAACCTTCGTTCGTTCATCTCGTTATCGACTGTATACCACCTCTCCCTCTCTCTCTCTCTCTTTCTCTCTGCATGTATTCGTCGCCCAACCTCCGGGATATAATTGGCCAGCTCTCTTATTAATCTCTCTTCTCTTAATTATTATTTTCCCATTTATATATTTCGATTTTTAATTGGCGTTTATACATTTCTTCATCGTTCTCAATGCAATAATGTTGTCAACTTGTTTATCAAAGGAAAGATTGTAAACGATTACAAATTCAGCAACTAATCAAACGATATAAAATAAAATCGATATAGAAAAAAAGTTGCTCAAAAATCCCGTTAGTTTTCTTGGTGAAATGTCGTTCGAACCCCTCTCTCGTTCCTCCTTTTTTTCACCCATCGAGTTGCAATTCTTGCGAACTCGCCCGTGCGACCGTCGGTTTTCTTGCGCCCTTGTGTGAGAAAACGCCGGGTGACTGCTGCTTTCACCCCGCGACTTGGACTCCGCGCCCCAAAGAGTGAAAGAGAGAAGGAGAGAGGTAAACGGAGCAGATGTCCCGCAAGGACAGTTCCTAGAAGGAGGGTGTCAATATACTTGCAGGGCGCCTCCTCCAGCGACAATGAGGCCCTACCAATCTCGGCCTTTCACTGTGCTGTACTCTCTTGGGGTAAATCGACGAAAGAGGAGGGCCAAGGGTTGGCCTCCCTTCATCTTTTTTTTTTAAGCATTGTTATCCTTGTTTCCGATATCGCTTTATATATATACAATCCCCTGCAGTTTTATTAGCGAACTTTTTTTATTTGCACGAACAGCTGGTTCGCTCCCTGCAACATCACATTTGATTTTCAGCAAATTGAAGACACTCACACGCATATAGTCGAGCATAACAAATTCAGACGAGGAAAATGTAAGTATATTATTCGGTAGCACAGATCTCGTATTAAATACCCGTATGAACGACCGAGTGGAAAAATTACAATGTCAATAACAAGAGATATCGTCATTATATTATATACTTTTCTCGAATTGAATTAAGAATTATTGAATAAAATGCGAGAAACGAGCGAGATATACTAATAAAGCTACGACTAAAGCACGACTGATAGCATAATTAGTATAAGAGAGCAAATTAAAGTGCTTATTTGTCGACGATCGGCGTGTTCGCCGAAAAAAAAAACGAAGAAACCAACCGATCGATATAGGCCATTGTTAAACGAGACCAAAACCCGTGACAGATAAGATAGCAAAAAAGAAAATAATAAACGACGATACTGTGTGCATGACACCTGTCCAATTTTGTTAAATTGAATGTCCGCGTATGGACCTACCCTTTAATAAATGTCCTTTGATGTCTGATAATTTAACCATTTTTTTATGTAATGAAAGGTTTTTGCATTCATTATATATTATTACATAAATTTATATTTAAAATTAAAAATTTTATGTATATTTTAAAACGTAATGTAATGTGCCGAGTTACCAGAACGTCACGGAAAAATCGTAAAGAGAGCGCGTACGAATAAGTCCCAAAAATAGACGAGTCGCGGCAAAGGACACAAGCCAACGAGTCTTCTCACGACTGTCGAGTAGAAACAAGGAGAAAAAAAAGAAATCGGTTGAACCGTCGAGTACCTGGCTCCAGTGGTTTCGCAAAATTTTTCGTGGGGCCGCGCGCACATCCGGAACGCGCTCGGTTCAGGCGTTAGAAAGTCGACTGGCCTCGGCCCGGGTCACCGGCCCGCGAGGAGCCTTCACGGCCAAATTGTCTTTTCTAATGTTGAGGACAAAGCCACCGACAAATACATATATACGCGCATTTATATATATAATGCACAATATTATTGAATTTTGTACGCACATTTTTTTTTATAAATTAGGACGATATCTGTCAAAAAAAAAAAAAAAACAAATTGACCTCAGATGTGTCATTTTTTTCATAGGCTAATAAAATAATATAATGGAATTTCCATCAGAATAATAAATGAAAAAAAGGATACCATAGAGGAAAAAAAAAACGTGTCGATAGAAAGTACGCCGAATTTGGTATCCAATAAATCACGTACCGTGACAAAAAGCAACCATATGTCGGATACATTTGGAAAAAATCTCGCAAAGAACTCCCCGAAAGAAAAAAAAAAGTCCAGGTGACGCACAACCCCCGCTAATCGCAGCTTTAAAAGGCTCTCGAAACTTTTAAGTCGCCTCCGCAACAGATGCATCGCAAGGTGCACAAAGTCAAATCGAGAAAGAGGACGATGACGAAGAAGAAGAGGAGGAGGAGGAGGAGGAGGAGGTAGAGGGTATAGGTTGCCACCGCCCAGGACACGCAACAGGTTGTAACATCTGTTGCTCGCGCTGGCGCAGCGCGAACACGTAAACAGGCTCGCGATCTCTCTGTGTTATTATTATGCATTCGCGAAAAGAAGAAAAAAAGGTAGCAGGTGGAAAGCGCGACTTATACATCTCGTTAGCAAATTGGACCGGACGTTGGCGAAAACTCCGCCGGGGTCACGCGTCGTTCGTCTAATTGAGAGCAGGTGGCTCCTATTACCGATTGCCGGTGTTTTTGCACCGGTTCGCGTACTCACACACAAACACACACACACACGTATGTATGAAATCCATTTTCGCGTTCATCGAGTATATGAGCGAAAAAGATGATGGTTATATATGCTAACGTATCAGGGGGGTTTAAAGGGAAACTCGTTAGGTTTATGGCGCGTGCCACCAAGTTATGTACACTCGACGAGTTTTATGAGCTTTTCTTCTCGGCTCGTTGAGCTTCCAATTTACGGGTGTGGAAATCAATATGTGGAACGCACTACCGATTAACAAGATTGATTTTATTGCTACGGTATTTTGTTATTCTTAATATTAGAACGATTCCAACCGCTTGTAATTACTCGTACTATTGTGTTTACCTACGTATACCCCGTGTATGTTTAGATATATATCATCCGTAGAAAATTGAAAAAGATCATCGATCAACTGGAGAGACGAAATGAAAATAATTCATCGAGTGAAAATACGCAACAAGTATAGTAGGTGCAACAAGTCGATATATTCCGAGGATTGTCGCGTATACACCATTACTTTTCCTATGCGGGGAAATGTACAGCAGCAGCAGCAGACGGACCAGCCTAACTACCGAGTGCTGCTGCTGCTGCAGCTGTCGCAAAGAAGAGGGAGAGGGAGACTGTGCGTGGATGCCCGGTGCAACCCTCGAGTAAACCACCACCTGGCCCTCTCTCTCTTTCTACGACATCCGTCTCTCGGGGTCTAGATCCCTCTTTTTCTCTATATCTCACCTGCTTTCCCCCTTTCGTGCTACTACACACCCGGCCCAGACCATTAAAACTGCGCGATTTCGATCTTGCGAAATTTTTTCGATGTAACCTCGGGCTCTTTTGTTACATATACCTGTTATTGTTAAATCCACGATTACATTTGCATCCTTTTAAACATTCAGACATTTAAATTCTTTTTACTTTTCGTCATTTTGTCCAAATAACTTTTTGCTTCTTTTTCAAATAATTTATATACTAATTATTTTGGACATGTATGCAAATCGACATTCCAAATTTTAATTAATTATAGTTCGATCTTATAATTAAGAGAATGCCGTGCGAAAATTGTTTGCAAACACGAATGATTGAATTTTCGTTGTTCGTTGAAAAATTAAATTCATTAAAAATTGTTTGGATATTACGTAACAGAGAGGTAATGTGATTCTGCCTAACGTTTAGTAAATTGAAAATAACCGAAGTAATTACGCAGGATACAAAAGTGAACATATATATACACTTTTGCGGTATTCACGGGCCAGCGATTGAGGATAAAAAAGGAAAAAAGTCGACAGATACACAGCTCCGTTACGCGTATGCGGGACCAATACAACCGGCATATGACGCTCTTTCTTTTTCTTCTTCTCGTCTTCTCTCTTTTTTTTCCGAGGCGTCGTTTTGAGGGACGAGCAGGTGTGTTGCTCGATATCGACGACTGCTTTGCGGGTTATTTATATCGTTTTCCACGTGGAAAGATGGAACGCCGGATTACCGCGACGACTTTGACTTCTTTCTCGTATTGGGTATGTATATATACACGATTAGTTCGACGGAAGCACCAGGTGAAGACAAAAGAGGCGTTTCCTCTCTTGATGACTCGATATAGGTGTACCTCATTTCTTACAACTGCGTATCGAATCCTTCTGGTTCATGGTTGATTTCCAATTGCTTACATATTCTTCAGCCAAAGAAAAACTTGTGGATTATGCATTTGATCGATCTATAATCTATAGCCGTCGTCAGTTGTTTAAGAGTATAAAAAAGTTCTATGTATTTTTTTTAATAATAAAAAGAGAAAAATAGTTTGCCGCAGAGAAATCGACATTTCTAAGGTGGTTTATACATGTGATCAGTTTCTTCTTTCATCGTCTCATGTGTGCTCGATGAGTGAGAGGGAGACCGAGAGGAACGCGTAATCAAACTTACGCGTTATCTTTCACTTATAGCCACTGGAATAACCTTCGACGCGGACGTAACCCTTACGTCTATCGTATTTAGAACCTGATCTTTGGCTCTAGACTGGTTGAGATACCGAACAATGTCGCCAACATTTGCAAAATATCAATTTTTTTAATGATCAAAAGAAAAGTGAGATACTTTATTTACCAGGGGCAAAAGTGCTTTAAAAACATTCGTGAATGATAGAAGGAAAAAAGTAACCTATATAAGGGGGAATGGAAACAATCGGGCGTTTGTCGGTAACGACAGCTTACACGAGAGAGAACGAATTTGGAATGCCTTGAGAAAGAGTAAAGGATCGAATCGAGTCTCGGCACTGTGCCGCGTCTAAACAATCCGTGCCTTCGCGTCGCTGCAATAAATCATTTGCCGATCAAATTCCAAAGCCGGTACGACGTTCAAGTCTCGTGGCGGCGGCGCAAAAATCGCCAAAACCTCTACATGCGCATTCTTTTCTCATACGTATAACCTCGGTTCATTTATATTCGTTTAAAAATAATTCTCATATACGTAGATTTTAATAAAAACTATATAAATCGGGTGGTGGGGCAAGTGTATTTTAGCTAATGATACACTCGTATCATATTCTGCTTTACCGACAGAGTTAATTTGGACTGGAATACTTTTCCGCGTTAGCAAGTGCGACACATAATGTTTATTAATTATTCAGAGAATACCAATCAAATATAAGAGGTGTAAATCACCCAATATTCATAAACAAATTCATAATTATGTCATTGTTATGAAAAAAAAGAGAGGAAGAAAAAAATCATTAGCTACCTATACAAGTAATCTTCAAACGATTACGATTTGTATATATACAATCTGTGTACGTGTGGACTCATTGATCGAAAAATCACGTTACACGTCTATACTATCGAGCAAGTAATTTATCTGAGGCAAAGAACTGGCTGGCAAAGTCTTTCCCTCTGTGGAAGGCAACGACGAATAGAAGAGAACCTCCTGAAATAGTTCCACGCGGAGCTGCGTCATCGCTAGCGATTAGAAGTACCGCGCCACTTACACGCAACTCCACGGTGTATGTGTATTTGTTTACGGTTGTGCGTATGTGTCAGTGTGTGTGCCGTACAGTCCGAATCAAATGGAGCAGCAGCTCGCCCATTCGAATTGCAGATGAACGCGGTGGCGGACCTCTCTCGAATTCGTACGTTCTTTTTTCCTTCGCGCATAGAATAATATATACTCGAGGACGGTGCTCACAACCCACGTGGACTTTCTTTATTTGTGCAAGGTTTCGTTTTTGATGCGTTTATTATTCTCGATTCTATCATTATAGTCTGCTTTTTTTATTATATCGATAGTTTTTACGACCACAAGTCTTTTTTTATATTGTACAGTGACTATCACTTAAACTTCATAGTTAATCGTAGATAAAACGAAGATTTACATAATCGCTTTATATATAGATTATATATAATTAAAGTATCCGCGATACATCACACATATACACACACATACGTACAAAAGGTTAATATGCGATTGCGAAATTTGAAACTGTAAATTTATTTAGTCGAAAACCAACGATTATCTCGTCGGCGTTATTCAATCATAGCCAAAAAAAGGAGCGTGTATTTTATTCTACGTATGGCTCGATATCTTCGAGCTCGGCCTTCTAATCTCCCCTTTGGGTTTCTTCTTGCCAAAAAATCTTTATTTTCTCTCGTACAGCAAAAACCGATAATCTATTATTTAAAATTCCGTTTTATCGTCTGAGTCCATACACGCGGATTCATTGAGTTTCACTCTGTCGATCGGAAGCAGAGGACAGCGTACAGTATCGGAAATGGGGCAAATAAAAAAAGGAAAATTGCCGTTATCTATTTATCGTAAAGCTTTCTTGCGAACGCTCTCTTTTCGTCTAAGAGATGCATGAAAGTTTCACAAGAGAGCGATACACGGCATATAGAATGATTCGATGATAGTATACACTAAGGAAAGAGGGGATTACTATGTGTGACATACTTTTTTTAACCCATTAATTAAAATCATATAGTATACAATATCTATATAACAAATTCTAAAACACTGAAGTAATAATAATTTGACTTAGCTTAAGCTTCCGAAAAAGAGCTCATTTTTATGAATTGTGTCAATTATGGAATTTTGATTATCAATGAAATAAGATAAATATATTTTTCTAGTGCTTGTTACCCTACATTGCCAATAGACCCCTGTACGAGCAACCGACGTATTCAGATTAGAACTACCGCGCGCGTGTGCAACTACAAACAGTCGGCCGGATGACCTCGTGGCATAACGTTTCCTGTGACAACTAATCATTTTTTTCCCTCTTTTTCGCACTATTCCTTTGAGCTACACCTATAGTTCAATAGACTATTACCATTGGTACGAAAACTACGCAACGAGTAAGAACCTAACCTCTCTTTTTGCGGTTCAACCACGTGGCTTGAATAAAATGAGGTTTTGCGTGTACGTTTTAAGATTTGAATAAATTAGTAAGGTTTTACAGTTTTGGTGAACGTTTGAAAATCATTACTGACGTTTCTCAAGATCGACTCTATCATCGATACCTATACTTGTGGTAAAACTATGGAGCATCGAGGAGTTAGGTTACTTTGTCATTCGCGCATTATATTTCGACGTTGTACGAAATAACGAAGATATTTTCCGTTAAAATTAATTAAAGACTTGTGCAAGATGAATATTACGCAAGGAGATAATTCAAACTAAAATTTCGTCTGTCTTTCAATTGTTTTTATATAATGTTTTAAATTTAGTATTTCATTTATAACTATGTGCTACGCTAAAAATTTAATAAAATAATTAATATGCAATGTAATGTTTAATCCAATAAACAATTGTTTAATTGATCAGATGAAAAAATAAATGTAATATAATTAGGAAAGAAAACGATTGTTTATCGGCATTTTTCGAGTGCAATTCGTTTGGTAATGAACGCGCAACTGCATAAGCCGATGCGGCAACTCCAATCGCAACAATTACTGTCGAAAGAAGGGATGAATAATGTGTGTGTAACTCGGTAATTCACGGTTATCGAGTACGCGCATTTTACTACTATCAATGGGAGTTCTTAATAGACATTATGTGTTTTAATTAAGAGAATGGATTTCATTGCTTACGACCTATTTATACGTAATTATCAATATAATTAGTATAGTTATTAATGTTAAAAAGCGGAAGCTTTGGTAATTAATGGATCATGTTGAGCGATGTGATTCTTACGTTTGGAAAAATGCCAAATTATGAAACAGCTTCGTGAAGCTATACTGTACAACGTGTGCAAGAGTTAGCAATAATAAAATTCGCGTAGCGCTATACTTTTTCCCCTAATTAAATCAGCTGGGAATTCTATTTTTATTAAGAGACGTTTGATTAGTATCTAAAAATATTTATTATATAAATTGAATACAATTGAATTAAAAGAAGGGCAAGAATAAGTTTATTAGAGCAAACGAAGAGAATTGATCGATGTTAATCTGTACTCTCGAATACACGAAAAATAGTATGAATAGACGTATATACCCGGGTAGAGCTCATTTACAAGTTTAAGGTATAATAATATGATCGATAGAGGTACTCACCCAAAGATCATCGTGCGTAATGGAGTTGTCGGTGTAAAAGACGAGCACATCGGCCGATAAAGGCCTTGGCTCTCTAAGCTTCGACGCAAGCAGCAGGCAGGCGGTCCCAAGTAGTTGTAGCTGGGACTTCCTGATCGGACAGATGCTCAGGAACCTGTCGACGTAGTTCATCGAAAGCGGAAACACCTCCTCCTGGCACTTTTGTTCTTCGCATACCTGCGTTCATGGACCCCCGAGAACAGAAAGAAAGAGCGAAAGGCTCCGTGAAAAACTGGGACCGACAGATGGCCGACACATACAGGCAGGAAGTCGATTTGCTTGGCAATATGCGCCATGGGAAGGAACCAACTTCCTTCATATATAATACATGCGTACATTTCGACTCTTTTGTCCCAAGATAAATTTGTTTGCAAATTCTTTATATAATTGCAAATGTAGTGTACTTAATTGTCGTATAGCTCTATAGAAAAGAGGTCGTGAACAGTAAGAGGGATTTAAAAAACCTCCGAGTTTTTTTTTTAAATTTAAATCTCCGTTAGTTTATTAAAAAACAACTTTTGCAATTGTCCCTTTAAATTTGTCTATGTACCAATTTTTCGTATACTTTATTTTTCTATTCGATAAAAGTTATATATATATATATAGACACATAGATATATATCTACAGAGAGATACACATATGCTGTCTTTCTCGCGCGGCACGTCAAGGTCACTCTTACACAAACGCCCTATGGACGGCACACTGTAATTACTCTCTCTTTCTCGCTCTCCCTCTTTGGGTTTGCCGGCTGTTGCGTAAAAGTTTGCGAATTTCGGTCTGCCGATTTATACTTATACACTTTTCGGGTCTCACAAAATTAATTTCGATCTTTCGATCGAGGAACTGGAATCGCGATTATATACCTACTTCTCCTCATTTTTTTTTCCCGCAGCCGATTTCGAGGGACTGGTTTTTTTTTAACTTAAAGAATTTATATATGCGTTGCACGGTTCTTCTGCCTTTTAATATATATATATATAATGTTTCGACTAAATTTATATGTGTTTTATATGTGTGTGTGTGTACGCACACATACGTACAACCCATATACCGATTGATCGAAGATTATTTAATTACACGATGCGCACTTAATTGATATCGCGTGTGGCATTTAATTTTGCTTCTGCATTTTTATCCATCGAAATGTAGAAAAATTTCGTATACTGGAGTATAAGCGTAAAAAAAATGTACAACGAATATATATCGCGAGGAAAAGTGAGAGAGAGAAAGAGGCGCACGCTCAAAGATAGAATGAGCAATGTTAAGGCGATAAAAAAGAGATAGAGAACGGTAGGAGGAAAGAGGAAGCAAGAAAGACGGATAGATATAGACAGGGAGAGAGAGAGAGAGAGAGAGACCAGCAACATATGTAATTTCCACGGAGCGCATCTAGTCTGCGCTGTGTACTTATACGACCTTTATATATCTATATATATATATATACCGTTTCCTTTATACGAATTAATATAAATTTTGCGAATGAGCCGTTAAATTTTTAATACGGAAAAACGTGAACGATCGATTCTCGATATCAACACAAAATAACATTATTTTATTCGGTAAGCGTATTTCGATTTAATCCGATTTCCTTGACATTCTAAAGGAGACCGGTAATCGTGGTCGATCGTCAATGACAGGTCGCGGGCAAGACAAAAGCAAAATGAAAAAGAAAAAATAGAGAGAGAGGAGAGAGAGAGAGAGAGAGAGAGTCGCGAAGCCTCGTGCACGCGCGATTCGTTCGCGTAACACGGAGTTCAATAGCCTCGGGGACACTTGGTTATAATCATCCTTCCCTGCAAGTGTGTGTTCGAGTACACACACACACACACACACATATATATATATATATATATATATACATGTCCGCGAACACGCACGCACAC
This sequence comes from Theocolax elegans, assembly GCA_026168455.1. Lineage (NCBI taxonomy): Eukaryota > Metazoa > Arthropoda > Insecta > Hymenoptera > Cerocephalidae > Theocolax > Theocolax elegans. Next base: position 96,469,910 of record CM047425.1, read on the forward strand.
AAACAAGTGTGTCCTGGGGACGCAAAACAAAGACCGAAAAGAGGGGGATAGGATATATATCAAAGACATGTCTTATTTCGCATTTTTGCCTGGGCAATAACCGAATAGTACATACGTATATACGTACATATGTATACATACGCCCGTATATACATATATATATATAAGGATGACGATTGACGACTAAGGTTATTCAGCTACCATAGTCAGCAGATTTTTAAACTTTAAAAGTCGATGTCGAAATTTAAATGTCCAAAGGTGGCCCTCCTCTTCTTTTGTTCGAACGAATCGAAAAGGAAGGCTGTGTGGACACGACGGATAAAAAATTAAAAATACGATGTGACGTAACTCGATAAGAATATATATATATATACACACATGTGTGTGTTGTGCATGTGTGTACCCACGCCCTTGTGCAAAATTCGTGATTCTACCAAGAACCACGTGCAACGCGAGAAAAACTGACATTTCCAACGATCGAGATATATATTACGTAGATTCACTAATATCGATTACGAGAAATGCAATTGGTAAAAGCGTATAAGAACTATTGAAGGATACTTAATACTTATTATTTGTATATAAGTATAGAATAATTGTTTATTTCAAAGTCAAAACGTTTAAAGAGACGCATTCTCGTGTCTCGGAAAAACAAACGAGCGACATTTCCTGCTAAATCCAACGTACGCAGCGCGACACGTCGGAAACAAACACGAGGACGTTATAGGTGTGTGTGTATTTATACATATATATGTATAGATAGATAGATATATATATAGAGGGAGAGAGAGATAGAGAGAGAAAAAGTCGAGTTTCACATGTATATATGTATAGACGTATACGTAGGTGGTTCCTAACCTAAAGCGAATTAGGAAATATTCTCACCTCCAGCATCCACTCGGCGACGACTTTTCGCATAAGGGGCGAGATGTCCCTTTGTACGCAGCCAAAGTACGATGCGGATGGGGCGTACCTCTCTTCGCTCCTAAGAAGATTGTGCAGCATCCTGTCGTCGACTAGGAGTGCCGGATCCTCGTACGCGGTACACTCGACGGTCGATGTCGTTTCGCAACAAAGAAGATCCATTCTCGTGTGACCCGTGTTCTTTATAGGTATTTCAAATACTCTGTCTATCTCTCTCTCTCTCTCTTTTTCTTTTTTTTTTGTATTCTCGTTCGTGGGTTTCTCTCGAATCCACGTGGCCACGAGCACTCGGTTTCCCGTGGCACTAGATACAGTACCACGACATGCGATTTTTCACCACTCTCGTGACACAATTATCGGTATTCACTTAATTATTTAAATAATATAATTAAAAATAGTCTGGCACTTGCTTCTTCTTCTTCTGTTGTGCGTTCCCGGCGTTACTGATCAATACGAGGTATTTCGCGATCAATTGAGAATAAAATAAAGGAGAAACAAATAACGAACGTAGGTATAAGTATATTTATATAAACTCGGAACTTTTTGGAGAAACACCACCGACGGCTCGCGAGAGGAGGGGACGGGTTAACTTTGGTGACTCTCGTTACGGGGGGGGAGGAAGTTGAGGGGGGAGGTGAGAGAGGCCGTCGGTCTCTCGCGAACTTCGGGGCTTCTACCGGTAATAAGTGTGCGTACGTGCGTTCCGAGTTCCTCCCGGTATGTAATCGTCGACCCGACACTGGTGGCTTACCAGGTCAGAATGCCGGCCGCGAGACGAGCGCTTCAACTCCGAGGCTCGAGCCGGCGAACGAACATGTGGCCGCCGATCTTGGAGTGGGGGAAGAGGGGAGACTGCCTCTGGTCTCGCACGCTCGCATTCGTACACCGCACAAGAGAGAGAGAGAGAAGAGAGAGACATGCGGATTTCGCCGCTGTGCGGAGCGCCAACGGATTAGAGTGAGGGAAAGGGAGTCCCGATTTTCGGGGGCAGAGAGGAGGGGATGTGAGTAGCGCTAGTTGTGCCTTGTGCTCTAAACATTAAGCTCCAGTCGGCAGAGATCGGCCGGACGGCGCCGGCTACGGTTCTTTTCTCTTTCTGCGATCTCCTCCGTTTCTCGACAGCGCTTTGCAACAACGATCGATTACTGTGTACTTATAATGATTTACAATATTTCATTGATTTCCATTATCCACTAAATCTGCGAAACGCTTGTATGATTTTATAATTTATTGTCTTGGATTTGAAAAAATATTTTAATCTATTGTTTGTGTATAACGGATAGGTATAATTTTTAGACACTTGTACATATTCTTGAATACCGTGAAAATTAGTTAATCGTATAATAACGGGTTCTACAAATAAGATAATATGGTTTTATAAAAAAGATTATTAACTAATTTGAAATATCTTCATTTCATTTTTTAGTAACTTTTACATAATTTATATTTTATTATTAAATATCTTTAATAACTATAACTAAATGAGCGTGTGGCTTCACTATATGCCAATAATGTATTGCAAGAAATACGTGCTCTAAAATATAATGAAAAATAATATTACTTGTGTAATATCCATTAAATCTATTCTATATGGCTCTATTTCTATATGTATTTTTTACTGAAACTGCAAAAACTTGTAAAACATGTTTTTAAAAACATGTAAGTGTAATAATTGTGGATAGGTTGTATCAGAACTTCTTTATAAAAGTTACATAAGGTAACTTCATAAGGAAAACCAGAAGCCCACATTGGTTGAATATTGAAAAATATATATACATATTTTTACTCTTTTATTACATTTTCTGGCTTTTATCAGCGATTATCAAAATTTGTTTGCTTTTTGCTTGAGAAGAATTAAGGTTAATTATTTTAAAACATTAAGCAAAGAACGCTTATAATGTATATACCTGAAATTTTTAGAGGCTTCGAAGTGAGTGTAACAACAGCTAAATAATTTATTTTATGCCTGTTATAAAGAAAAACGATCGATTATAAATTTAATTAAGAATAGAGTAATTTTTATAAAATATTTTGATAATTTACTACATTGCATTAAAATTACAATATACATTCCTGAAATATAACGTTGAGTAAATGACCCAATTTACTGAGTTAAAGTTGTTATAGGGTTTCCATAAGAGTAAGTTAAAAAGCTCTAAAAAATATTGAGATGCTCAAATCTGGGTTACTTACCTAATATAGATAAAAAAAAATAATAGTAAAATTATATTTTTAATAATATCGAAAATGGCAAGGTGCTGACTAACTGATCGTACGGCACTGCAAAGAGCTACACTAATATTCGGTTGAGTTCGGCAACGTTCGCCAGTCCTTCGCTCAATGAACATCATCATGTATATATATACTTATACAGTATATATATTCTCTGGGAAAGAAAATCTTTCCACGTCAAAGGATCGCAGAAATGTTGGTGTTTCCAAAAAAACCGCGTTGCATTAACTTCCATCAGTTTTCGTTATCTCGATTATAATGCATATAGCCGGTATAGCGTAACTAACTCCGAGAGATTCTTGATGGATGATTCTTTAGGTATTATGTATATTACGTTTATCAGCTGTTAAAACTGTACAGTGTAGGCTATATTTGATCGGCTTCCTTGTCTAAGGTGATTTTTGCGATAATTATTGTCACTTTACGAGGAAAGCTCGATGCATGTTTTGAAAAATGTAAAAACCTGTATATTTTCTGTAATTAGTTTACTTTTGTTCGAAACATTGATAAGATTAATTTATTTCACAAATGTACGTATAATAGAATAATTAGATTTATTTAAATAAGGAATTTAAACCTTTATATTTTTTAAAATAATGTTGCTAATTAACTGATTCGTTTCATGCAGAAAATTACGTCACTTAGGTACTTTTTATGTTAAAAACGTACATTAAAATTACTTGTTTATTATTTGATAAGAATTATGTATAAACGAAATAATTTGCAATTTTATATACGTTAAAATGAAAAGTACGAGTAAAAAAGAAACTAAAACTGTAACTAATTTTGCAAGCCATATCACGTGAATGACATAACAATAAAACGCGAAAATATCTCAGTCGCACGTACATATGTGTGTATATATATATTAAATCATTTTGAAAAGTATTATAATCTAAATTGCGGCTCTCCAAATCGAATAAATTATTCTAATGCTCGAAAAACGAGCTAGAAAAGTTTCACAATTCAGCATTGCTTATACATGTACATATCTACTTCTTTCTCCCATACTCTGGTTAGTTACATAATTGACTAGAGGCTAATAAATTAAGATCACGATAAGATCTGTACTTAAAGAAGAAATCCAGAGTGAAACGAAGAAACGGCAAATTAAAAGGCCTCCCTTTGGTTTTCGAAGATTTAACAAGTTAGCCTCGTATGTATACATATATACCATATGCATGCACCGTAAGAAAATAATCCGTCACGTCGCAAAGAGTGGGAGATCGAAATTGCATATCCCATATATATTACACATACACACACACTTGCGCTTAATAATATATTTGCTTTATTAAGCAAGTCGATTTAGTGTATATGCACGCCTACACACATTTACACACGTATACATAGATTGGAGTATATATAGAATATACGACGTCACACAAGCTACCGGTTAACAATAATAAATAACAATATTTATAAATTACACGAGTGTGATATTCAGTGAGGGGGTTTCCCGTTACGCGAGCCACGAAATTAATGGAAACAAATTTAAATTATTGTGCGACTTTACGAATTTAAACGTATCCTCGTGGTAATAAAGTTCATTTAACAGTTTTAAAGAATTAAATGCTCGATTCAAAATTACAAATGGGAAGCTCGTTAAACGAGGATCGGGCGTTGCTATACACTTTCAATTGGTTCAACGATTTATACATAAAGTTCAAGCAAATTGTTTAAAAAGAATGCCACGATATCTACTTTCAATTTATACCACAATAACAAATACATATAATATTTTATGCACAACCGATAATTTCATTTTTACGTTATTTACGTAATAAAATGTAGATTTTTTAATAACGCATAATGCACTCGGCACGAAAAAGTAATTTATTTACAACATACTTTTGAACGTAAACACATAAATCTATACAACATTCTACTAAAAAGAAGATGATATTTACTTTTAAACGAATGAAAGGAATATATAAAAAAGATATAGCGAGGGATATTTAACTCACGTACGTACAAGAATATACGTAGCATCTAGTCATATTCTTTGAAAACAGGAGACATAAACCCGAGAGACCGAATCCGAGCGCAGTGCGCATTTAATAAACGCACTTAGGTAATTAAGAGTTGAAACGAAGCGATTTGCCGAGAGGAAGAGAGAAAGGGAAAAAGAGAGTGTTGGCGCATATCTATATAAACATATAGACTCGCGGTTAATATCTCGGAGGGCTGTTGGTCGTTCACTCAGTTATAAACTACGTGTATAGTAGTAGTAAAGTAGTAACCGAGTGAGTGAACACGAGAGTTGGCGGTGGTCACTCATCCAAAGACTACTCGGTGGTGCCCCGCGTTCTTTTACGCTCCTCGAGCGCCGGTTTCTTTTAGTTCATCAAGGGGGCAGGGGGGAAGGGGGGGGGGGAGGAGGGCCCGATCGACGGCGCGGCGCTCTCTCGGTTCCACTCGGCGAGACCTACCGAGATTTTTCAAGGACTCGCCGATTTTCCGGCGCGATGACACGATCCTTCGACGTGCTCGAGAGGTTTTGCGCATCCAAGATGAGAATACCCTCGGTTAAGCTTTCTCGAGGTGATCTTATATATGTATAGGGAAAAACGATTTTTAGTGAGGCAAAAACTATTTTACAACGGATCGGATTCAGACAATTGATCGTAAGAAACTTGAAGCGAGTCAGAAAGACTCGATCTATATACCTATTCGGTAAGAACCTCGGACGCTGGATTTTATACTTTCTTGCTACACCTGTTAACAGAAGAACTTGGATCGGTTTTCACCGTCCCCGCACCCCTCGTTTGCAAAATTTCATTATTTCACCGTCTACTCAAAAACTTACTCGACTCGTTACATCACGTGAAATAGGTCCATTTTCGGATTAACTTCTTACTTCTCTATCGTACCTATACAACAAACCTCTTCCCATTTTATTTTAAACAAAAAGCAAACGTTCTTCCTTTCGATATAAATTTTGAAATTTCAAACTGTCGCATTATTCAAATTAGAAAATCATTTCATGTTTGTTAATTAGAAATTTATTTTCAATCACTCTTGTGTTTAACAATTGGTTATTGTTACATTTGAACCTTTTTTGTATCATTAGCGTATCAGCTAAAACAAAATCTACGGTTACTCAACGTTTACTCAAGACACATAAGTACATGTATCAGTAAATAGTCTACCTCTATATCACCATTTTCTTTCGCGCAAAGAGCAATGCAATCATATTTATTTATTACATCCACTGTAGATTATTAGTGTTTATATTTCTATATAGGAAATACTTTATTAATATTTATAATTGATAAAAATGAAACCAAAAATTTATGCTTTTGAAAAAAAAGAACTAGACGTGATATTGAAAACGAGCTTCCGTTACGCGAAATATCAAAACTGATTGTAAAGGAAAAAACATTTCACAAAACATCTTGAGCTTATCGTATACTTTATCGCAAATTCAAAAGTTAGATAACCAGCTTTTAAAGTTGTAACATAAATTTACTATCTTGTACGACTCTGCAAAATTTCGTACTTATATATCAGATAAAACCATATGAATCTGTATAAGCTTTTGATTAATTTTATACTTGAAAACGTGCGTCAATTTTCAATGGTATATATATATATATATATAGCGCATACACATTAAAGTAGTTGTATACACCTACATCAATGAGAGCTCGGTATAATATTTGTGTGGTTTGCGATAAACGCACGTGGATCACGGCTACATAGTAGCTTCGCCAAACGGGACTGAGAGCGATAACCACTAATATACATATATAGCTCAAGAGAAAAAAAGTCCTCGATTAAGCCGCGAAATCCAAACTCGAGAACCGCGCGTATCACGATATACCGAGCAATATGCGGGCGATTCGTCGACCTCTGAAAAAGTACATGGTTTTTTGCTATTGGGGCGTCGGTAGCTCGCGTTTCATACTCATATACGGGATTCATTCCGCGAGTGACAAAAAATTTCGACGCGATTTACACGATTTTATCGCACGATCTTACGATATCGATAACGCGTTAATTAAAAATTATTACACCGTCTAATTTGCTTTCGGTGACTCAGAAAGGTTAAGCATTTAGTATGCATATTATGTAGATTTTAGTAGGTGAAGTCTGCCGCGGCACTGACTCTTTGTTTTTAATATTCAACATTGTATTTAGTTTTGTCGCTTCGATGTATAAAAATACTTTTTTTTTTAAACGAGTCAAAATTAATTCATTTACGATAACGCCTTGTCCAGTACGCTTCCTCTGATTGCCCCAACAATATTGTATAGAAATATTTATTAATAATTACAAAAATATTTGGCCAAAATTATGTAATACTTTTCTGTGTCAATCTACCTGTATAGTAATTATAAAATGTATTTCATTAATTCACATTTTCTTTTATATATTAAATTCATACTTATATTATCAAATATATATATTTAATTGATATTTTGTTATAAAATGAAATTAAGTAATATGGATAATTGTAATCTTAAAATGACTAAAATGACGCAGAAAATTGACTCATCATTGAGATAAGCACTGATAAACGTAAATTTAAATGCACAAACGATTAAATAATCAAGAGTTTTTTTAAATTATGAGAAATGTGAAAAGATACTCTTGCAAGATCTGGAAGGTAGAGTAAATTCATTGACCGAATAATAATCACCGTATTACGTACACATATCGTCAGTTTTATATAAGACAGGTTCACGAGACACAAGTCAAGAGGCTCGTCACTTGGGGGAATACGCAGAGTCAGTCCGTATAGTAAAAAGGCGTTCGAAATTCGCGGAGGAACGATCTCCTACGTTTGGTCAGAAGCGGGCTCTAAAGTATGTATATGGTGTATATAGTGTATATATGGTGTATATATACATGTATAGGGGTGGGAAGCGCGATCGTGTGTGCCTGGCGTGCACGTGTGTAAGTGTCGAGAGGGACGTGCCCGGTGACACACGCGCTCGCCATTCCTCCGGACCCTTTCTCACGCTCGGTTTCGCGGAGATTCCCTGCCCGGTGCTTATCGCGCCACTCCCGAGATTAGCTCGCAAGCGCGCGACTAATCGCGCATATATGTATATGTATGTATATACTTCCACGGTGCGATCTTCCGTTTTCGGGTGCTTCATCCGGTATTCGATCGTTTCTTTTCACTCTTTGCGTGGGGCCCTTTATTTAAATAGATATTTTCCAATTCTCAATTTTTTTCATCTTAACAATTATGGGTCTTATTAATTTGTATATATAGTACGGAAAACGCATAATATTTCATTTTATTCATTAAAAATTGTTAATTTTTACAAAGTTACAAATAATAATTAAATGTAAATTAGTAATCCACTATAGTACGCAAGTAATTAAACAAAATAAATTATCATTATCATTTTAAAAATATGTTTATTCAGATATTTAGTAAAAGAATTTTTAATCCAACCTATTTATGCAAATTGCTAAAATCTTTGTAGTGTAACGTCATTTTGAATGTATAAATTATCCTATACGCAAAAGCATAGGTGTTTTATACTTTATTTCGATTTTATAACAAAAACGCGAAAGTTACATTAATTTAATATTGCATCCTGCATTAACGCGATCATAATAAGTGCACAATAATCGTATTCTATTATGCATTATATTTTATAATAAAATGTAATCTACACTCCATTAATTATCATAATGTACGATAAATATCCATGTTACATATATATATAATACTATACTAAACGGCAAAATATGAAGAGAAAAAAATAATGTGCAAAAATAAAAAGGTTCTCGCAACTCCCGTAAATTTGAAAATTACCTATTGAGCTAAAAATCGGGTGATATTTTGGGCAAAAGGATCCGATTCTCAAAACCGAAATGCAAAAACGTCAAAGAATAGCCGTGTAGTGGAGCTGTTTCCAAGTTTGTTTAGAGTCAGTTGCTTTGCGTTGCGGGTTCACGATTCCGAAAAAGCACGCGAGACTCACTGAACGAGCGGAATAATTGCGAACCGCCGCTGCCGCGCAAATTCGTGTATTTCCGAGGGAGCTCAACCAGCATAAATTACGCCTCGTCGAATAAGCGCCTGTAGCGCGTCATTTTGCCTCGCGTTATCCTCACTTTTAATATTCACTTGGTCTACCGCCCGCCCAAGTGCGGAGGACCACTTTAACCGTGCACTCACTCTATCGTGTCTAGAAACTAGTTTATGAACTCCAATAATAATGTCGACATTTCTAAAAATTTTTATTATTATTTATCTCGCATGTGAAAAATGCCGTTAATATATCGAAGCTGCGTACGAAGAAAAACGCAACTTAGATTTTGTATAACATTAATTTAAATGGAAAAATCTGAGTTGTGCTTTTCTTCGTCGATACGATATACAGTGTATTACAATACAGTTAATGGTAATATCATGATATTCTTTTGTGTAAATCAAATTATTACATCGTTGGAATTTTTTTATTTATCAGTTTAGAAGCATCACTAATTTGAATTATTACCGTATTTAATCGATTTAATGTTAATCAATTGGTAGCGATGGTAGCGATGCTCGCAATTGAAATGATATATATGCCGAACATTTTCTCAGCTGGTTAAAATTCACACAATCACTGCAATCTTGAATAATTAACTAACTACTTTTGTTTAATTTTTTAACTCAGCTTTTATATAATGTTAAATAGTACGTACATTTATATTACTGCTATCCTCAATTTAATAATTTATGTTTTTATTAATTTATAATATTTATAACGCATCATTTATTATGTTAAAAAAATAATGTTTATACAATATAAATTTGAAATATAGTTAATTATTTTTTTGATTTATAACAAAAATAAGTAAATAAATGTGTAAATATAAACAAAGCAGGGGAGAGTATATTTTGCAGAAAGTTACTGTGCAAAAAAAGAGGGAGAGAGAGAGAGAGATGAGAAAGAGAGAAAATTACACAGTTTAGTTTGGCCACCCTAGCATTTCTCTACGAGCTGACTGAAATTCAGTTTGGCTCGTTCGCTCGTGCGATATATATTCGCGGCTCGCTGATAATTAGAGAGCTCGAGCAGGTGAATGTGAAGGAAAATTCACCCGTATACTTTGCCAAGGAGCAGTTTTCTATTTAGTCGAGGCGTGTCACGGCTGTTAAGAATGGAAATAACCTAAAGCTCAAGTATATTTTAAGGAGCCTTGAAATATCGACTGTCGCTATATCTCTGCAATAAATAATCCATATATAAATAATTACATGCATCTATTCATAAAATCTTTTTTATATTGTGCTTATGCAAATATTGATACATTTTTATTATAGTCCGTTTTTAGTATAGTTATGTGATTATTATAATAAATTTCGTAAGTAAAATTATATTACATTATGAATAAGAAGAATATTAAATAAATACTGTTAAATAAATAAAAATTAACTAAAATTTTATTAAAGTCAACAATTCTTTATCTGCCATAAATTAATAGATAAAAAAGACTGCATGTAAGAAACCATCAATATCTCCCTACAGATTGAATGAGAAAAAGGAAAGAATACGGTAGTACAATAATTTGTAGTTTTTTATAGAGTACATTTATTTTCTATACAAGGTTGTCCTTTTTATTTACACCACGTAGCGATAAATCTCAAAAAAATTAAATAAAAAGTACTATAAACTACAAAACAAATAATAGTAAATTACCAGATATATTTTCCAGACAGACCAAGGGTCAGTTTAATAAAAGCTTTTCTGCGGGTAGCGCCCGATTCTTCCTGAACTACAAACTTCTTCGAGCCTTTTATAAGTGAAGTTATACACTTTTGTGAATGGTACTCGACAAATCAAAAAGAACCCGAAGATACTAAAATTTCGAGGACATCCCCCGTTCAACACTTTTTGTCAACGCGGGTGACCCTTGAAAAAAAAATAGGAAAAAAAATACGAAGAAGTAACAGGATGTTTACAAAGGTGAGTGTTAAACAAAAAATCGAAGCGACGAAGTGAAAGCACATTGTGAAGTTTGAGCTGAAGACCTCGGTATGCAATATTTCATCCGCGTGAGGCCTAATCCACTATGGGCAATTTGACAGGAAAGAAAGTCCCGGGGTTTACAAGCGTCGCGCTTTTACGAGCGGTCCGCAGAGGATTAACCACCCCCTGGTATGGCGTCTGACCATGGGGTACAAATTTGACCGTATTACGGGACGTTTGTTCTTTGAACAATGCGTATACCCGCGCGACCAATTCGATTAGGAGGTGATAAGCCATGGCTATATCTTTTTTTTGCGAATTTGGAGGTATGTATTCTCGTCAACTAGATTTTCTAAAGGGGTTAAGTAAACGAGGGAGGTTCTACGCTAATCACAACTAATAATCGGATAAGACACTTGCGACTATTAGATCTTGACTTTGATTTTGAATTTTTTTTTTCATCTAGCCTTTTACACTATTTTTAATTATTTTGTTATTAAATTAATATAATAATGATTTAAATTACTAATTGCTGTATAAAAATAACAATTTTATAATTTTGTATAATTATTAATTATTATATCTTAATTCACGGGATTCAATAGTAGTATACCTTTAGTACTTCCATTTAATTAGCAAAACAAGAGAAAATCGTTTTCTTTTGTTTGGTCTTCTTTTTCAAACCCCGACACAATTCACTCGGTAATTGAAGAGGACCGCTTAAAGTATAAAGTGCGACTTTCGTTTTCACGAACATCGAAAGTGAAGTGCAGCACGAAATCGACGAGACGTGACACCGTTCGACGACACAGTGTATACACTTGCGAAACAGCACCAAGACAAAGTAAAAATAAAAAAGATACCTTTAAGAAGATTATCTTTGCTTTACACGAAAACGTATTAATGCTAACGACATTGGGTGAAAATTTATAATGATATTATCGTTTTAACGTCATTCTTCCTACCACATTCAATTTGACAGTTTCTATTTTCTCTTTTTTGGCAAGCTATTTGATTTTAAAAGCTTGGTAACAATGAATATGTTGTAGTGTTTCTTAAAAAGTAGTAATAAGTAAAATAAGAATAATGAAAATGTATTAAAAATGATAATAACCTTTATAATCGATCTGTGTACAAACTCTTTCGCAAAAAAAACCTTGAAGTATAACGCATACATTAAGGTCAACAATGAGTATTTTTACCGTCAAAACAAAGTAATATAATATACCAATAGACTAATCATATCTTACCTCGAATATTCCTGGTTTTCTCTTTTTTCTCACGTTTTCTTACTAAATTATGCCTTAGCAAAAAGCTTGCAAAGTTAAAAAGTACTGTTTTCCAAAATCGTGGCCTTGTATAGAAGATGTTATGTTCAGCCAAAGTTGAGTGGACTTCACTTATAATTTCTTAAATATTTGCTTATTACTGTGTGACTTTTCAAATTATTGCTTCAGTTAACGAATATAATGAAAAGGCAAAACAATAAACTTCCAGAAAGGTTCTACTCTTTTTGTAAATACAAAGGCAATGACCGCGAAAGCGAAGTTGCACATTAATGCTATATTCAAATGATTCATTTGAACATAGTTGCAAAGAGTATCTGTTTATAATTAATAAGCGAGCATATTGTACACAATTTTAAGTTGGATGAAATTAATAAAATGCTTTCTTTTATATGATCAATTTGTTTGTATCTTAAATTTCTTCTATATAAATCTAAAAGATAGTATTGTATTTAAATAAAAACATCCATCATAAAATATTAATTTGTTGATTGATTTCTGACCTGGAGAGGAATCGTATTGTATTATAAAAATAAAAAAATAAACAATATTTGTGGATTATTGTTTTATTTGTATTGAACGTACAACAGCGGAGAAAGCAAAATGGCAATGTCTAAGCGAGATCATCTATGCTGCTTATCGGCTTCTCAAAGTCACGCGAGCAAATCTTTTGAAAAATGAACGAGGTAAAGTAGAGAGAAAAGAGAAGACATCTTGAAAGAGCAAAAAGACAGGGTTATTTGGTACGCGCAACCTGTCGCTAACTAAGCATGCCGATGTTGCCAGCCCCCAACGAAAGAGAAAGAGAGAGAATGGAATGCAGTTCTTTTTCCCTTAAAGATTGCCGCTGCTCCGCGAAAAATTACGCGTGTGTGCAACTAATCGGTCCTAAACAAAATTTAGAACTTTTCAGTCAAAGAGTTTTCAACACTTTTTGACCTTACGACCTCGTCAAGGTATAGAAAAATATATTTCCTTTGACTAAACATAAGTCTGCTGACATAAAGTATTCAATTTTTTCAAGACTTTCGTGTTCCGTGCAGTTTACATAAAAAAATCGACTTGTACGATTTGCTTATTTCCCACAATAACTAGTATTTTAAGAAAATATAATTATTTCGATTTGATCATCGAGAAATGGATATGAATCTAGAATCCGCACTTTAGAACTGTAAAATAGAAACGGACACTTGTGGAATAAACTATAGTTACGAATTCCTCACCTAGTCAGCTGATTTGACCATTGGTTTGAAATCTCGTATATAATAAGACAAACCTGGTGGCCCTAAAAAAATTTTTTGTTCGAAAATTAGTTTTTGCCCGTTGCCGTTTTATACCGTTCCTAGGAAGTGGTGTATATATAGAGAGGATAGGGCAAAAGCGGCTCGAGGTCAGCGAGAACGCCGGCTCCTCCGGCTGTTTTCATTAGCAGGTCAGAGTTTTGTAATATATTGGGCCCGTGGTTTCTCTCTCGAGTCGAGTGGCTGCGGTGGACCCTGGATTCGACGTTCGAGATTCCCACAGACCACCGCTGCGTCAAGCCAGGGGTATAAATTCCGCGCGAGACTTCGCCCACGATTGCCCTTTCTTGCCCTTTTGCTTGATGCACCATTTTTCGGAACATGTTGATCCATTACTACCTTTCCGCGACATGCATTTTAATTGCTTTCGATGATTTTAGACGGAGGTTCTTGCTTGGGAAGTTTAACTAGATTGAGTCCAAACATTTCTTATCATAAATATATATCTGAGAATACTAATGTAAAAGTGAAAGTATAGATTTATACAATATTGCTAATAATAAAATAAATATCTTTTTGTCATACTTTTAGTGTTTCAATCAATAAATTATTTATCCAGCTTGTTATAGATATAAGCTTAAAAATTTCTTCAGATTCAATTTGTTAAGTGTTAACTTCTGCAGTAATTTCGAAGATGAGTATTAACAATTTTAACAATTTTTTAATACTTATTGATCAGAATTACATTTAAACTTAATACATTTTGTTTGTTTGCAATAGACAAGACGAAGTTTGGATTCTGTTACAATAACGAGGTAAAAAAATGTAATAAAAAGCTGTCAATTGATACGGTCACACTTTTCGTTCATTGTAGTAAACAATTCTATTTATCACTAATTCGATGTAATTATATTTATACTAGAGATCACATGATTCCCACAACTATATAGATGCATCTAAAAGCTTGTTCAGGGCTGCAGGCAACAAGTATACGTACACCAAACCGAACGTAAAGGAAACAAAACGAAATTTAGTAAGGAAAACCTAAAATCTAAGGAAAAAAAGTTAAAAATCTCACAAAATCGGCAAAATTGCAAATAGGCGCGTGTATCGCGTGGTTCGAGACCGAAAGACCGACTTTCTCACGCGACGCGGCAGCAAGTGAAGAAACAAAGCGCAAAAAAAAGGAAAATACAGATACGTGAATGAAAAGGTTCGCGAGTCTGCAAGCCGACGCGCGTTCTTCAATTACATTTTATGCATTCGCACGACGTAAACGTCGAGCAAAAGCGAGAAAGAGAGAGAGAAACAGGGAGAGGGTGAGAGAGAGGGACGGTCAAGCCCGCGGTGCAGTACATTGTTGCCCGAAACTGCCTTCGCCATCGGCGCTTAGGATGCCTTCTTGCCTCTTTCGTACCACCTTGTAGATGCACACCCTATATATATGTATACATACTTTCTTCTTCGCACTTGTTTCTTTATTTCACTCTTGTTTGGATGCCAAAAATTTTGAGTGGATTGTCGATCCTCGTTAAAATCGTTTCTCGTATGTGTTGCAAGCGGGTAATGTGTTTTATATACGACTGCTCCGCAATGCAACGGGTCCGGGGTTTAAAAAGAATCTCATCTCGACGGTTTGAAATGGTGAAAAATGTTACTTCATCTCATTAAACTTTTACTTATTTGTACGTGCGCATGGCAATATCAATCATTGTTGTCTTAATTTTTAATAATAAATGTATTTTATTTTTTTACGACATTAGTTGTGTAAAAAAAATGTAAAAACAAGGAAGATAACTAGAAATCGATAAATTCGGAAAGGAGATATATGGCATAACTAAACGGTAGAGAGGTGTTAGAATAGAGCCGTGTCAAACGCGATCGTAAAGAGGTAATTCTATTCAAAGTTAAATTGAGAATCGAAGGTGCAAAGTAAACGTAAACGCGTAAACATCGTAATTACGGGTTATTGGCTAGTCAATCACTCGTCTCGTCTGGTTATAGGTGTACAATGTATGTACCTACATATACAGGTATATATGTATTATACCCATCTCAACCTCGTGCATCCGCGTGCAACGCAATCCTGTTTATTGCACGTTCGCGGGCGCGCGTGTTGCCACGCGTGTTTTCTCATTCACTCGCGGAATGTGGGGGGCAAACATCTTACCGAGAAAAACGTCGCCATCCATTCAGCGGGTGTGCGCTCGCGCGCGAGACCTCGGGGATTATTCCGTCGGCGGATGTGGGTTACATGGCCACCCGGAAGGTTCGTCCCTGTCCCTTTCTTTCGCTCCTTCGCTTAAAGCTCGCTTTCTTTCTTTGCCTCCCCCTCCTCCTCCTCCTCCACCTCCACCACCTCCTTCTTTCGAGTATATAAATATATGTTCACACTCAAGCCATACAAGCATTTTCATTCAAATGAGCCGATGGAGATGTCTAGGATGGATTTCGGATGTACTTTTCTGCATATTGCCAATCGACCAGGGCCAAATACCTCACCATTCTGTAATGGCATTCATTCGCATTCTCTTATTCTCATAATATATTTTTTCTTGCGTAAGTCTCGTGCTCATTTTTATTGTATCGACTTATATGCATTATTCAAATACTTTATTTTTTCTTTTTTGTCAACTTATTTTTTCCTTCTCGCGAACTATTCGCGTATTTTGCTGTTTTTGACAGATCCTCTTTTAAGCCCAAATAGTCTGACTTTTTTTTGTTGCGACGATTTCGATTGCTATCGCGACAGTGTATTTTAAGTTACGATACATAACTTGTTTACCTGCTCGATGTCAATATTACCAATTAAGTGTTTACGAATTTTATGAGTTTCTCTATTATGTGTGAATTTATATCAGTTTTTACTGTTATTTGGTTCAGTGAGTTATAATTTTATTACATGATTCTGATGCGTAATATAAATATTAATCTCAAATTTATATAAACATTATAGACAATTCGTGGTACATATCGTATCACGCATGTATAATTGAAATAATATAAAATAAAAATACTATAATTAGAAATGTTTACAACACGCGTTACAGTTCGATATACACCGTGAAAATACTAAAGTGAAGCGCCAGATCTATAAAAAGGGTTCATTTTTCTACGGCAATTTAACTGCAAAACCTACCGCACGGTTGAAGAAAATTGCCTCCCTTCACTGTTATGCGTAGGTATATAAGTGCATGTTTACTACGGTCTGCAGTGCGCTCAATGTAGGTTATGCGTAAACGTAGTAAAAATTCATTGGTACGTAATATCCTGAAAAAATATAATGTATTGCTTTTATATACATATAAATGTGATATATTATATTTTAACATGAAATATAATTAATAATAACCATTTTATTCACCGTTTTTAAAATAGTGTATGTGAGATTGTTTAAAAACACTATTAAAAAATACTACGATTGAAATATTAAAAACTGTTAAAAAGTGCTTAAACTGAATATGATAATTAAAATCACACAAAATTTAAATAACACGATTTTAAAAAATAAAGAAGTTACTGATCATTTAATTTAAAAGTCCAACTTTTTTATACAGATTAATGTATTTTCCAAGAATACTGTACTAAAAAGTATATCATTTAGATATTGCAAGTACTTTAAAACATGCTTTTCACAAGTTTTTTTATAAAGCTACAGATGTTACTATTAAAAAGCATACTATATACTGCAAATAAAAATATATTAGAATCGTTGTTACCATAAGGACTATACCTATATACTCAAAATTTCAAGATTATTGAGTTTTGAAATTTAAAGTGTTTTATTTCAGAAAAATTTGCTATAAAAAACTCAATTATTTCTATCAACACGATTACTTTCTTCATATTCGACCGATTAATTTCAGAGTTTTATAACTATTTTATAATCAATTAAAAAAAAGTAAATTTTCAGCAACTTGATAACTATTAGAGATAATTTGAAAAACTTGAATCGAGAGAAAAGATTATTTTATTTTCTTCAAAGTGGATTCGCTCTGATTTGAAAATAACATTTGAAACATTCAATTTTTTTAAAAACAAATTTTTAGAAAATTGGAAATTGGTTATAAAACAAAAGCAAGTGCTAGATCTAAAAACAAATTTTTCTGCCGAATTCGGAGATTGAAAAGAAATCTATGACATCGATATAGTAGTTTAAAAAATTGTCGGTATAACGTACATACATCCATACACAAATTTTCTAAAATCACGTGATCTGGACTGTAAACATACTTCTAGCATGTTTTAGCAAATCGAAAAGTTTTACTATTACAAATCTTCCTCTAAAATTGTGTGAGTGGGTATGTGAGAAAGAGAGAGAGAAAAAGAGAGAGAGATAGAAAAATATATGTAGACAAGGAGAATACATATCCTATATATAAGCGTCGATGTAATACGCTCACCTCGGCATTTATTAAATCTTATGAGTTATATACGAGCGTAACGTAAGCCGAACGATTCTTTATCAAAGAAGAGCGGAAGCGGTTATCGTCGCCGATAACTCGCATGGCTTTCGATCCGTCCGGGTATTATGTTTTACGAAAAAGGGAAATGATTGAATTAAAGGGAAATGTCAGTTTTTCATGTCATATTTTCATATTGAGTAAGATTTTGCTGTTATTTAAATTAAATGTCTAGCAAAAAGATTTTTTTTCGAGTTGCGGATTTCAATTGGGTAAACAGAATTTGGACTTTGTTGTATACTTATAAGTACACTATAAACCTTAAATTTTGCAATTTTGAAAAATGCATATCTTACATTTTATACTTTTGAAAAAGGTGAAATTGTTAACTTCCAGGTTCACCACTCGACAATTTTTACACTTATAGGTAATACACTTTTACACTTAGAGTACAATTATTTGCACCCATTATTCAATTATAAATATTAATTAGAATGATATTTCTGTTTTAATAACGTAAAAAGTAAATATGGAATTAGATCAAATTTTAGATTTATTTGTTTATTTATGTATACAATGATAGGATAAGTGGAAAAGGGAAAGTCTTATTTGGAATTTTCAGTACGAAAATCTTCTGAATTCTAAGCAAAAAATTACAGTTATGCGTACATACGTATGCATGCCAGAAGAACTATATCCAACCGAAGTTTATATTATTTAGAGGAGGCAAGTTGAAGCAAGGGGATACATCCATCGACGGACAGATAGACGTCGAAAAAAGGGATAGGTACGTAGCCGCGGATATCAAGAGACCGCGAACTGCATTCCAGGTCCCTAAAACAGGGGGCTGTCGATGGACTGGACACCAATTCGATCAGCCCCTAAAAATTCGATACTGAGAATCGGCAACCTATCGTCTTCTCTTTCGAACGCAGGAGTACGACTTTTTTCCGCGAGCTTCCGATTAATTGTCGCGAGGACGCTGATTGATCGACCGCGGGTCTTTGAATCCAAATGTGTATGGCTTTTATTCTTTTCGATTATGGTGATTGGTACATATACCTGAAATCGTACAAATCGAGAGATAACTGATTCAAATATCTTTTATTTTTGCCTTGAATTAAACTAAAATATAACGTCAATCTTCGTATTACGTCTCCTTATGTAAATGAATATGTCGAATTGACTTATCATCGTATGCAGTCGTTCTTGGTGTTTTATTACCAAGTTATACTATAAAATTATGTTTAGGTAAATAATACCCTCGTGGAATTTCGAGAGTTAGGTGCAGAAAATAAGCAAACGCTAAGCCCTCAAAAGCTTTACTCAAATTCTTGAATATTCGCTTTCGGAGGCCATAAATTATCCAATTAGAAAACATTTAAAATTTGTTTCGAAGTTTCAAATAAAAAAGGTACTTTTCGTTCTCACATATTTCAATTTTTGGGCCAGACTAAAATTTTAATTTTTTTTTTCGATATATGTAGTAAAAAACAAAAGAAGTAAGCCATTACAATATATACACATGTATATGTAATTCTACTATATATTACATCGGTAAAACCTTTTAACGAAGAAAGTAACATTATTCAAACAAAAAAGTAAAATACGTTAAAAAAATATATGTTTACGAAGTACAAATTCGATTGACAGCGATTTAGATAACAGCAAGACTAAACAATTGATTGAATAACAGTGCAAATGGCTTGACGTATAAAAAAATTACGTTAAACACGAAAAACAACACGCAAGTATTAGATATAGAAAAATGGGATTACAAAAATTAAAAATTTATACTACAAGTTTGATAATTAAATGACACGTACACATTTAGCGGAAAGTAAATGTATATATACCGGAGAAGAAATGTTAAAACTTTTTTTCGAAATATAATTTGACGTTGAACTGTATAACAATCATTACATAAGTGCGTATATTTATATTTTTTGGAAATTCACCTGTTGTACGTGTAAGACGAGACTATTAGCCAAAAACGAGTATACATACATACATAATACGTCTCGAAATAGAAAATCGGACGTTCAGCAATTTTTGACACGTGTCGAAGCTACATAAACGATATTTTACATTTTCGATATATAGTAAAGTCCATTAGTAGCACGATCTGCAAGTTATATACTCTACTCGTGTAAATGTGCGGCGCCCGCAAGACGATAAACGTGACACGGCGCCGAGTTGTCCCGTTTACGCAAATCGTAGTAAGTTACATACTACGTACTTTATCGCAATTATCCTCTCGAGTCATGCGCTATGAATTCTTCTAACTCCTTTCCTTGGTCATATTTATGGTATATATAAATGTGCGTCTGTTTCTTTTTTATTGATAACAAAATTGCAAGAATTTACTGATTAAAGGTGCAAATTTGATCTGATATAACAAATCGCAACCCAGGAGTCGTTTTCTTTATATTACTGCAATGTACTTTAATATTTGCTGTTATCTCGGGGTTTTTCAGAAACCGCACATATGTATATACATATAGGTATATCGGTGAAATACATATAGTTATATAGATTATAGTTATGTTCTCATTTATATTTGTTCGAGCTGGTTCTTCTATCCTCACTTACACACTTTCTAATCTTTACTATTGTACTATTTTGTTTACTAGAATGAATATTGATATCTGAGAATAGTAAGTTTATCTTAAGACCTAGAAAAATTAATAACAATCGTATACAGAATTGTTTACATAATTATACTTTTTTTCAATTTTTTATTAATTAACAATAGAACTGCTATTTATAATTGTACCACAAGGCTTGGTATACCGAAGGTCAATATATACAAAGGTTTTTGATAGAACCAAGAATGATATGCGAATTTTGGTCGCGCGCGAGATACGAGTGGCGCCGCGGCCTTCGGTTTCACGCGCCACTCATTATGTATGTGGGTATATATATATATACATATACCCATCGGACTATTCCCAGGATACACATAACGTTTTCGGTCGCGGACCCTCCTAACCCTCGAGGAACTGACCAGCTCGCATAATTCTACGCGGTTCGCAGTTAAAGGCCCCGATATATATATATACAAGATTCTTCTCTTTCTTTCTTCGGCCGATCTTACCTCGAGGGTTGCGCATATAATTCTCTATTTCGACGCGTGAATCAGTCTTTCCTGGGAGATATTGCCAAATACAGCCAGATTCTTTTGGATCCTTGGGTACGCCCTATGTGTGAAACCCGTGACGAGTTATACGTTAACACGATACTTTACCAAAATTATCACATTTTCATATATCGGGTATTTTTATGTATACTCTTTCAATCTGTAATCTGTGTAATATCTAATTTTATTTAATTATATTTCAACGTTAAGTGCATACTTGCGAGATAAAAAATATTATTTTGGTATACATACAATGCTAGTAATTAATTGGTTAACAAACGACTAAATACACATATAAATATATATAGCAACATAAATTATCTTAATTTTTCATGCTTATAAATTTATTTAATATAATATATATTAGCGAAGTTGATTATTGCACTCGTTCATTTCGTTTATTTAACTCTTTTTCCTTTCTTCCAAATGTACGTCACTTATCCACTTTCTCTTATTTTGTTGTCTTAGTTTTCATTCATTCTTTCACTATTACCTTTTTAAATTTTCATTATATTGTCGTTTTATTTTAGTAATATAATGTATGCTTCCTTCTCGCTCTCATCTTAGGTGCCATCTTTGTTTCCTCTTTTTCCACTGTGGAATATAACATTTTAAGTTGTCGGCATCGAAGAGCTTCCTAGAACTTGTATTTTCTCTTTTTCCCTTTTCTTCTCCTTCGCGATGAAGAACAAAAAGAACCGGCGCTTTCTATTAGGCTTCGCTTTTGCGATATAGCTGTTCTATAGACGCAAGAAAAATGGTTATTCTAATATTTCTACTCCTTTCTTGATTGATTGGAAGCAACACTTGTAACAAGCAAATGGAATGAAACATTAAAAAACAAAACTATTCCTTATAAGGTAAATAAATTCTACATATTGTTAAAATAGCTGCATTAGTGATTTGTTTATAAATAAATATAGATAGTTTTTAACTTTTTGCTACGATCTATTAAACAATAAATTAAAGAAATGGTATTGTAAAATATCCAAAATCGTAACCTCAATTACAGAAGTCGTAAAAATAGAAAATGTAATTTCGTAGGTAGAAAGCAAGATATTACAGGTAGTTCAAGGATGTTCTAAGACACCCTTAACTTTTTCTGTAGGTTAATATGTATCCCGTTAAAAAGGCAAATGGAAGGTATAAAGCTAAATCAAAATGTAAAAAAAAATTTGGTCAGGAGCTCGCACGGGCGCAGAAAATGTTAATGAAGAAGAAATCGAGGAATCTATAATCCGGAGCGACACCATACTGGCCTTTAACCGAACAAGTGCCGCGGCCTTGGACTGGAACGAAGTACCAATAAAGTATCGCGTTACCTTCGCGGCATAAAAGCAGACTCTGCAGTAGGTGAAAAAAGGATAGTACACCTGATCGAGCGCGACGCTCTGAGCTCGAAAGTTTCCTGCAAGCCACGCAGCTCTTCTCTTCCTTTCTCTCTCTCTCTCTCTCTCTCTCATTTTCTACTTTAGTCGTGTAATCTTTTTATCAATACCGCTGGTTGCTTCTTTCAGTTCGTCTTCTTCTTCTTCGTCTTCTTCTTCTTCGTCTTCTTCTTCTTCTTCTTCTACTTCTTCCATCGTGTTTCATTCACGTTTCGCTTTCGTTGTCGTTTGCTCAGAGTATACCAAGTACCGATGTTTTTCTGAATGAACCACGAACGATATAACAAGGCAGTTTAACCAAACTCTTTACTACTGCAAAGATTATGGACGTTACAGTTTTACCTGATTATAATTTTCTATAACACGGAAATGTATTTTTCTCGGTTTCGTTTTAACTTAAGTTTTTAAATTTTGTCTAAAGATATAATTTAAAAAATATGTATCGTTTTAAGATTAAAAAATATATTCATATTTATATAGGTATACAATATTAATCATTACATTTAACTTTTATTAAAATTAAATTATTTTTAATTTATTAGTCGGTCAGGAGACAAAAATGAAGAATTCTACAATACAATGCGAACTTGGCATATTATGTGTCTAAACAAATATTACGACATATTTTCAAATACTATACCGTTTCGTCCAATAATCATCTTTCTAAGGAATTTCTAGGGTAAACAACACGAAAACTTTGTGAATTTTTATACATTCCAATACACTACTATTATTATAATTATTTTGTTTACATGTCAGGATAGAGTTAGAATAATCATCAATGATATACAATTCTCTCAGTACATCGATGAAATTCTTTAATTTTCTTTTTTTCCTAGTCAGAATTAGGCATTTTACATCCGCAGCTTAAGTCACATTTTACGAGTGCTGATTTATAAAATATTATTTACACTCACACTTAAACAAGAAATTCAAAATTCAAATTGATCCGAGTTAAGTGAATTCCAGCGATCGCGTAGATTATTCGGTAGAGTTTCATCTCGTCTCGCTAAGAATTTTAAGGCTTATACACGTACTTATACACGGGATCGACTTACATTAACCCGTCGTTTTCGTCGTACAGGCCGTTTCTTAGCGCCTGCAGCGGCAACTCACCTGACTTATGGCTCGGACTATTCGCGAGTCTGACTACACAGGACTGTTTGGCTCTCACACCCACGCACGCGTAACCCTCTGCAAAATCTAAGCGTTGGGAACACGATGCCTCGGGATATTATGAGGTTTAGCTAATTACTATGGTTTTGCTTTAGGAGATATCCAGGATGATGGTTTTATCTGTAGGTTTTATACCTAGGAAATCCGAGGTTTCTTTTGTACTATTTTATTTTCATTCCGAACCTGTGGCAAATAAATATTTTGCCATTTAATCTGTTATCAACGGAAAATAAGAGTTTTGGAATATCAAAGACTTCGAATAGACTGGTCATTTAGTAATACGCCTTATTGAATATTTTTTGTCGACAGGAAGAGAGATGCAAAAATTTCACGAACACGGTAAAATATCGCAATTATTTTGTATTTGCATTGCCCAACTAATGTCTTATTATCCTAATTTATTCTCTATACGTAATCCTATTTTTTTCAAATTTAACTTCACGGATGTATCGCAAAAATTTAATACACTTTATCGAGAAGCAAAAAGATATATTTATTTTAGGATTTAGAGGTCATACAAAAATATAATCATTTGTCAAAAATAAATATTTGTTTAAAAATGTGTAATGTTCGATATTTATCATGACACAAAAGATTGAGACATTCTTGCTAAAATTGACATTACGATATATTTACTGAAATTATGTAATTTGTAAACATAATATTAATTGAATAAAACATTTACATATGAAATTTTAATAGTTATTATGTACTGTTAAAATAAATATCTGCATTTTCGATATTATGCATATATGTTCATATCACTTAATTTTTAAAATGGAATAATTAATTATAGAAAAAATTACTAGTTATAATTACACAATTGGTATTAAAGAAGATCGCTTCCTTTTACTAGATAGAAAAGTTTAAGATTTCGAAGCACCAAGAGGATTTATTTTCGAACGTTGTATAGTTTATCATACACGGTATAGGTATAAAAAAAAACTCGTCAGTGGTCTCAGCAAATAAACCGATACACATTCCGAGAATATTTAACCCAATAACCCTAGTATATCTAAGTACAAGTATAAATTCGAATCATCCTCGAACAAAACGAAACGATCCGGTATATATATATATAAGTTAAATATCTTGAACGAGTTACGCGGAACCATCGGAAGTCTATACACCCACCGCGTAGCCGGCAGATGTTTAATTTACATGAGAAACGTTGATAACACCTGTCCGATGCGTATACGCGCGCAAGACTATCGCTTGGGTTCCGATATCGCAGGACGTGACGGTAATCGATGTATCTACTCGCGTGTTTACACACCCTGGGCTATCGCGCGTGCGCGACTTAGTGCTGAACGGTGTTCTTTTTTTTTATTCTTTTTTTCAACGAGTTTGCATTGCACTCGGCGTGTGGCTTATATTTGGTTTCAATGATCGGGAAGTTAATATGTCGTCGTGATATACGAGGGGTAACACTTTTGATTACTTCGTCAGATTTGATGTTTACCAAGGGTGGTTGCGAGATAGTTTGATTTTAGGGATTTCATTTGAAAAAGGCTTTGTAATCCTTTTAGCGATCGGTATGAGCTAATTATGCACGTAATACCTATCTTTGTAAGTATTTTTTTTTCTTTGTATTAAACAGCTTACAAAGCTCAGTGCGTTGATGCGACTGTAAATAAATAAATGAAAAAAATCTCAGTGTTTTTATAGTAATAAACGTATAACCTTTTTTAAAAATTATATCAGTTATCGAACCAAAACAATTTAATAATTATTATTTAGCATTGTTATAGTATAGCTATGTAAGTTATAGTTACATTCGAAAAATGTTTCGATGTGTGCCCAAAATAAATACATTTTTCTATGTACATCACGTTGTTTCACTAGTTGGAAATCCCTTGTCATTACATTTTTGTTAACAATACCAATAAAATAATTTCACTGTGATTGACGGCAGCATTGCTGTCAGTCGCAGTAATTATACAGTATTAATATCCCAAAATTTATTTTATTCAAATATTATACTCTGACTAAAACTCAGTCATTGGAATATTGTTTTAGAAACTATATTTTATCGTGCAGATAGATCATATTACTGTCAAAATAGAGAAAAATTATTTTAAACTCCGAGCCAAAAATATTAAAAAATTCATCTTTTCCAATCTTAAAAATATATACGACTATAATTTAAGGTAATATTGACAATATCGATGAAAAAGTGTATAGGTAGGATGAAAAAAAATGAAAACGGAATACATCGTAAGTTAACCCGTAGCCATAATTCGGTATAGGTATTTAAAGTTGGGTCCTTTTGCGAAAGGACCGAGCGAATGAGCGAAACCGAATAATCCGGCAAAGACAAACGTTCTTCCCCGTCTCATCTGGGCGCAAGTGGAGTCAATTCGCCGGACGCGCCGCTGAGCAAAAGGCACACTGCGTTTGTGTTTACTCGTGTTACCGGGTACGATCGACGATTTATATCGCGCGCGAAACGGAGAACTTTTGGCGCGCGGATCTTCGCGCGTGCAGCGCCTCCGACTCGAGTGTTGGCGGGATACCTCGAAAATTCGCAGGAGAGAACTCTTTCCAAGTATAAGAGATGCTGCGACCGATACTCTTTCTCAACCATCGTTGTAGTTTTCTTATATTCTTTTTTTGTTATAACAATTACCATCGCATTGTATTACAATCAAAATTAATAAATTTATTTATTATTAAAATTAAAGATTGCCCGTTGAATGCTTCTGTTTCGATAAAATATTTGGACTTTGCGGATTTAAACAATCTGGGAATTCATTACTGTAAATGTATAGTTATGCAGTATATTTTAATGTGCGAGTTGATATTAAAATCCAGTATGTGCACTGTAACAATGGACCTAGCTGACAATATAGTAACGTACGTGTGCGTATGTGTGTAGAAGGGTGCTCGAAGGAGGCCGTCGAGACAAATGGAAGGGTAAAAAGAGTTAAAGGGAAGACAGCGGATGGAGGAGAAAGAGGAAGAGAAGGAAAGAGAGAGGGAATTAGCGCGGCGGCGGCACACGATAGCCTCAGGGTTTATCGAGAGTGGATTACACACAGTCACACACACACACACACACACTCGTTGCAGGTTTATGCACCTCTCTTTCTCGAAATGGTGGGCGTGCAGAAAATGCGTGCTCTTTCCACTTAGATTCGGCTCTCTCCCTCTCTCTCAGTCTCATCGTTTTCTTTACTTTACTATCTCATTACACGCACTTCTTGTCATGTACTCCTTTAACGACTCACTATGTTCGACGTTTATGTTTCCCATCGTATTTCTTTAACGCTTTGGTACATCGATTTAAATGTTCGTTTAGATGCATCACGATTGCTCGCTCATCTATTTACTCAACGAGCGGTGGCTTAGTATAACTTGATCAACGTTTTTTCTACACACAATGTAAAGCGAAACTGTTTTACAGAAATTATACTTTCTCGATAACCAAGCGTATGTTGTTTAGGGAACAAGTTAATGTTTATAGTTTACAATTATACAACGAATTTATTTGCTATTTCCGTTAATTAACAAATATATTGTTTAAAAAAGCAGTATGTCTATAAGTTAATTATTACTTCACTTATTCGAATGCTAAATATCAACATCTATAAATTTTTATTGTCTACGTTTTAAGCTGTTGCATGTGTGTACCTAATGATCTAGAATGTTTAACTAATAAAACTTATCGTAAGAGAGATCTCATGCGTCCTCGACGTTGCAGACTGAGCGCAAGACGCGGACCGCGAGAAATGAACCGCCGGATGTGTGACGTCACGACGGCGGGAGCCCATGTTTTGACCGAGAACGTATATATAGCCTCAACATGTTTACGCGTACCGCAAATTACAAACGGGAAGATTCCCCAATTAATTATGGAACGTGAACCTCATTCGCGATAACGCAAGATATCTCTCCGGACGAGTTCTCGTGGGCGAGAATTCGCTAAAATTTTTAGTCTCGCTTCTATATTGAACAGTTAGAGATTTTTTTCAGAATGTGATTAGACTGGAATTGTCCACTACATCCTCTTTTTATTATATTTGGTTGGTGTCATAACCCTATAAGACTCAAGGATAAGGTCTGATTAAAAATTTATTCAAAAATAATATCTGCATAAAAGAATTCGGTTGGTAATCCGATTCCTGCATATAATTGTAATACATTAAAAATGATTTTTTTAGTTACGCAAGTGAATTAGTAGTATTTTGAACATGAAACTATTTTTCAAACTGCCAATAATGAATAAAATACTTGCAATATACTTGAATGTAAAAGAAATAAAGATTCAAATCTTAATTATGTACGTTTGAAGAAAAATGTCAATCTCCACGTACCGAAAAAAAGAATAAAAGAGAGTAAACTGAAAACACACCGCATAATCTGGGAAAGAATTCACGAAACACTGGTACTTACAGAAGAGCTTACCAAAGTGACAAACAAACACCGGAAAAAAAACGAAGATAAATGTGCAGGTCCTGATCTCGAAGCCGGATATATACCAAGAAAGAATAAAAGCTCGCGAAAGAACGAGTGCGAAGGTTCCTTTGTTGAAGTTAATTTCGAAAGGTAAAAGCTCCACCTCACAGTTCTCGGGAAAGAAAGAGAGGCCTGTATGGTTCCTCGCAGTTTCGCATTATGTACAAGGCTTCCGCAGACGCGTTTTTCTAAAAGCGGAAAAATCTGTTTTCTTCGAAATTTTTGCGCTTGGGGGTCTCTCTCGCTTCGTCGAGCAAATCTTCAGTGCCGCTTCAATCCCAAGTTTTTACGCACGATTAGGTGTCAATTTGGCTCGTCTTTAAAGAGCCGCATCGGTGGTCTTTGGTTTCACTAAAAGAGATAAGACGGTCGTTATGGCATGCCAGATGAATGCGATTGAATTATGGCTAGAACATTTCTCGTGCCTTTTATTAGTTCCGTCTAATTTATTAGGTTTTAAATGACTCGTATGTATAAAGAGGAGATCGATATTGCTAATTTATTGCAACTGTGTCGCACGCGTGATGCATTTCTGTAACGAATTACTTCCAGGTGAGATCTGGATTTGATAAATTTGAAATTTCGCTATTTTCCTTTTTGTACGTTGGTTTTTGTGCGTCTCTAGTTGACGTACGTTGAGCCACCGATGGTACATTTAAAAACTATTACTTTATTTTTTTTCGAATAAAAAGTAGAAATATTTATTATACAAAATTAATTTTTTTAACTAAAATGATAACTGTACAAAAATATTTTGAATTGAAACTCTAGAATTAGTCATCGTTTAGTCTCATACAAGCGTATACCTTATATATAAATATTATCAGTTTACCAAAATCATCGGACATCCGACTGAAAATATGAAGTATCGTAAAAAAATTTTATTTAAAACGCTCAGTCTTAAATTAGAAAATGTATAGCTTTAAATGAGTAGTGGTATGTAATATCGCAAATTTACAATTAAATTATAAACGAAAACAAACGTAACCGCATCAGTAAAATTGAAATATTGTGGATATTCTCTGTAAATTGTCAATTATCTGAGAGAGTATACAGTATCTTTACTCGGGCTGCTTTGTATTATTTTCTTCATTTAAAATTGTAATTTCCAAACGAAAAATGTCGGATTACAAACTGACGACACGTAGATAATTTCTCATAGGGAAGATCTTTTAACAAAATTATAATATTCAAATAAGCATCAGTCCTCCTAAAGAAACGTAAACGTGAAATTATGTTAACCAAGTAACAGAAAAACACTTGTATAACCGATAGGGAGGAAATTAAAAAACAAGTAGGAAGCCACTATAGTAATTATTTACATTAGGATTATATATATATGTATGTACACCTATAAACGAAAGGTGAGAATGCAATCACATGAAAAGTGGATAACCTTGAGATTAAAGGCATACGAGCCGATTAACCGTGAATCCCAAGAGAGCGTAGTATATATAACCCGGAATTAAATAAACAAAGCGAAAGATCAAAGAAGGTTCGCGAAAAAAAAGTATCGCGGACGAAATGCAACAAAGGAGCGCGCGAGTCTGCCTCCTTCAGGAGCGGAGGAAGCGCAGCAGCAGCAGCAGCAGCAGCAACAGCAGTGGCGGCGGCAACGGCAGCAGCAGCAGACGAGAGAAAGAGAAAGAGAGAAGAGGAGGTGCAGGTACCCGCTACACCAGTCGCATCGGAATTCCCGGCTCTCTCCCTCCTTCTTATCTGAGAGCCTCTCCAGGGCCGAGAGACCCCAGACGGAGGAGCGGGGGTGGAGCGGGAGAAATACCGTCGTCTCGGGCCGGCAATTCTCAAGGCGCATCCATTGACGCCTTGGCCCGTTCATGAATGAAACCTCCCTCTCCTTCGTTCCTTCTCTACCTCCCTCTCTCCCTCTCTCTCTCTGTCTGTTCTTCCTTCTGAGGTCTTTCCTCGGTCCCTTTATACACCCGCGCGATTCACGAGTGCATGCCGTTCCTCCATGCATCGACCAAGAGAAAAATGCTTTACGAATCGTATCGCGTGCGCTATTTCTCTCTTCTATCTCTCTCTCTCTCTTTCTCTCTCTCTCTCTCTCTCTCTCTCTCTTTCTCTCTCTCTCTCTCTCTCTCTTTCTCTCTCTCCCTTTTATTCTTATACATATATTTTTTGCCTAATCTTGCGACAAAATTACAAGTTTTAACCTTGATCTTTTATAGAACAAGTTTAGAAAATTTTTTTTATCGATAAAGTTTTTGTTTTTGTTGATGAACAATTACAATTTATTGATTATGAATAATACCGATATGTAGATAATTATACTTTGTAATGAAAATACGCGGAGAGAAAAAATTAGAAGCTATATATCCTTTATCTTCAAAAGTATATAAAAAAAAATAATCAGATTGAAATGTTTACTCCTACAAAAAGGCATGTCGAGCACGTGATTTGTTTGAAACATTTTACCATAATGACATTACAAATTTTATCCATAATATCTAGATACTTTATTTAGAAATTAGCCTTATCTATGAATTTTACTCATATAAAATTGATCATAATATTAACCCATATAAATTTGATTAACCAAAAGTAAAACAAGCTAGAAATAAGTAATTAATACTCGTCAATAGACGGTGATGGACTTGTTTTTGCTCTGTAACAGCCAAATTTTTACTGGGAATGGGATGTATGGAAAATGTTGTAGATTTTTAAAATAGCGGTTCTTGCCTGAAAGCTGAGGAATGCATGGAACAAGGGTACCAGATTTCGTGGGAAAATTCGGTGGTCTGGGGTTTAAACTTCTGAGAAAATCTATTTGCTAATTGCTAACATACAATGTCTATATTTCCAGTTCCTTATTTTAGAATAAACAACGTAAATCATACTTGTTAAAAAATTATATACGTATATTACAATTAAAACTTTAAAGCATTAGTATTACTAATTCCTTTTTATTATAGTAAAAATGTTTGTTTACATTCGGCATAATTGAAGAACTAATGACTTATATTGAAAAAATTGAATGCATCATTACAATCGATACGCACGCGCGGACGGATGCTATTTAAATTTTTTGATTTACGTCGATACTGCCGATTGAATAATGAAAGCGTAACGAGCTGTCGTCGAAAAATTTTGACAGCGTGCTATTGCCATAAACACTTGTATACGCCTTGGATTGTGCACGCTCACGCATTCGTCATTAAAAACGAAAACCTACCAGTGGATTTTGCGTTTAACGATTCCGCGGATCGATCGAAAAAAAAAATAAAGGATGTACACTTTAGGTTGTCGAATAAATGGGAGTGCGTCAAATATTTCATCGGGAAGTGGCGAAGGCCGGTAAATACGAGTGAAAGCGTTACGGTTTGCCTTTTACCGTAATGTCTTTGCTTGTCCTATTTCACAAAAGGCACTTTCGGTAAACACGAATATATTTTTCGCGAGAACTTTGATTAGCAAGTTTCTTTCGGCCAGTCTCAGTTGGATAGATCTACTAGACTCTACTGGCAATTCGAAAGTATTTATAGTGATACACAAATTTGTACAAATCAAAGTGTACTAAATTATCGAGGTAATTTTGTTTTAAATAACAAATATAAACAACTGCTTATAATTATTGCTGAGCGTTAAAAGGTTTCCCGAAAGCCGTCATCGTTTAAACATAAATAACTCAGTCTTTAGCACGTATTAAACGCATCGAGAGGGAAGCAATAACCCGATAATTAACAATCTTTCTTAGGTGTTGGAGCGAAGGATGTTGTATAAGAATAAGCACATTCGTCGAACAAGGCGTCGATCACCGAGGCCCCGACAACCGTTGAAACAATACGAAAAAGGTAAAAGAAAAATAAATGATGAGAAAGGAAAGAGCCGCATAATCGTGTGAAACGATATATGCATGTTGCGATCGCAGTTACCGCGATTCTCGCATGATTAACCAAGAAGATACACCTGTTGCTGTGCTTTTCGGCGCGACTACCTCGACAATTATGCATATAAGGAAAGATGGGGTAGGGTGAGCGACAAAGGAACGAGAGAGAAACAGAGAGAGAGAGAGAGAGAGAGAGAGAGTGCGCGGATTGTAAAAGTCGGAGGCGCGTTAAACGTCCCTCTTCTCGGAAGGAGGCGCTTTAAAATCCTCACGGCAGTGGAGGATGAGACGAAGCCTCCTCGGAGTAATTCAACCAAGGCTCTTTTAGGGGCTCCACTATACTTCCCAATCGGTTTCTCCTCTAGACTGAAAAAAAACACACACAAAGACTCGCGAATTCCATTGTGGGTATATATATATATATATATATATATATATATATATATATATATTTATTTATATATTATTTTCTAACGTGCGATTTTCAAAATCTACAAGCTATATCGTCCGTTTTTGGATTCTGTGGATCATCGAGGCAATTCTTAAGTATCCTTCTATACATCGAGCAGATTTAGGTTTAATGTAATTCAATTTCGTCTAGATATATAATTAATTGGAAAGATTAAAATTATCTGAGCGGCAAGGGAAGTAAATTTCTGTTAACATCGCGTACTTATTGCCTACTTACAATTATTACAGCAAAAGAATAATAACGAGTAAAATGGCATTTTGTGTCGTAGCTCAAAAACTGAAGATAGCGTGAAACGTCGTTAAGCACATTCAGCAATAAGAGAAGCTCGCAGAAGTTGAGAGGGAGTGAGAGAGAGAGAGAGAGAGAGAGAGAGAAATGAGAGACAAGAAACAAGTGGAACGCGAAAGACAAGCCAGGTAGAGGCAAATCTGTGAAATCATTCCCATTGTGAACGCGAGAGAAGACAGGTAATAAATACCTGGACGGGGCCGTGGTCCTGGGACCAACTTGCGGCGCCTCTTTTCGGAGAACGGCCAAGTTTTTCGATTTTTCAGAGGAGAGAGAAAAAGCGAGAGAGAAAGAGAGAGAGAGAGAGAGAGAGAGAAAGAGCACGCAGACTCGCGTGATGCGTACGCGACGAATCTTCGCCGTTCGGTCGCGCCTCTTTATATTCCTTCTCGCTGTCTAATTTTGCCGTTCTTTCGTAACGAGCTTCTCTTTCTCTCTCCCTCTAGAGGATCGATTTTCAAGGTCCTGATTTGCTTATGAAGCGCCTCCTCGGTTTTTAAGCCACTATGTGAGTCGGCGATTCGCTACTTTTTAGCCCTGTCGATTTTGACGATAGAAACGTCAGAAGCCTCTTTCTGCTCGTAGATATAATATAATACATTTTTATATTCTTTTAAACCTCATTTTTTTGGAATACAAGCATTTTTAAGTGCAAAATTATTTTTAATGGCAAATAATTCCTTCGTGTAATATTTCACTGAAATATAATATTTTAGGTGAGTGCATAAATGATAAAAACTTTAACTTTACTAGTATGGTAAAATTTTACTTTAACAGTATAATGAAAAAGTGAAAAACAATGTAATTGTTAAATATTTAAATACCCCTTGTATACAGATGAGGATTACAAAACTACGCAGATTAATATCATCGAAGCTAGTTTTTAGAATTGCCTTGATACGACAGTCAATTGAATAAAGAAATTCATTTAAACAAACTGAACTCTCGTAATTGTTAAATAAGTCTTAATCTACCGGGGTAGCGAAGCTTTTTGTAATGCACTTCCTTAATTACCGCCGGGTATACGATCGGCTCGGCGCGGCGCGAGTAGACCGAGATAGCCGGCACACACGTGTTGCGGAAATCGCCGTCATCCTTGCAAGAGGAAGCGAGACGGGGGTGGGGAGGGGAGGGACATTTTTGCCAGTCTCTTAGTCTGGACATATGCTCGCTGATCGTCGTCACTCCGTCATGGGATCGCGTCTATCGAGGCCGCGAGTTTACCGCGTATATTCGCACTAGACGTTCTCCGATAGCTTTACCTCTTTTGCATTTCTCGATTGCCTATCGGGAATTTTACATTATTCGTTTCCGTTTCTTTCCCGTATTTACTTGGTTGACCATGCATTCTACTTTACTATATTAACTGTACCGAATCTTTTTCAAAATGTTCGGATATTGTTTTCTTTTGTGTTTACGTACAACGAGCTAAATGTTTTATGTCACGTTTCTTATAGTGTAAGTCTAATACTCATCTGGCTTTATATTAGTAAACTAGAAAGAAAACAACAATAAACGACGTAATTAATGATTTTTTAATAATTGAAATGTCAAGTCTTAAATATAGATTTATAAATGTATTTAGAAAAATTCGTTATTTTTATAAAAATGTATATGGACCGTCGAGAAAATAGAATGCCTATAAGCAAAAGTCCATATTCATCCAAAAAACTTTCTAGAAGGATCGGTCGTCTTAGGAAAAAGGATAACAATAACGCATATTCGAAGGAGGGTTGGAGCAAGCCGAAATTCTTTTTTCACACGGGTCTATGGAGCAGAAGAAACCCCGTTAATAAAGAATTGCATGTTTCGGCTTATCGAAATTCAGCCGCACCTCTAGAGAGTCAGCGCCAAGTGGCCTCTCTTTCGGATAAGCAGCACGTTTCGTTTTTTCTTCTCTCTTTTCAATCGACCCGTTCGCTCTCTTTCCTCGTGCGAACTTTCGCAATCTGCGACACCCGTCACGGATTTAGACGCACAAAAACAGCTGTTACTCATTATCTTCCTCTTTCTTTTTTGTCGCCCTCTCGCTCTATCTCTCTCTCTCTCTCTCTCTCTTTCTCTATATCTATCTCTTCCAGTCGCGTCTCCCCCACATATACGCGCGAGACTAACCTTCTTAATCCCTTCTTCGTTTTGTTTGATTAATTATAGTTTCTTAATTTCGCGTTACGTAATGCTGGGAAGAAACGTGTCGTTCACCGCGCATACTGTTAAATATATGACAATTTATGTATCGACTTGATGCACGTTTACAAGCGATTTTTTTCCCACTATTTTCCACTATTGAAAACGCAATTGTTTGAAGTCGACGAAGTTATGTTACAAGTATAGATAAAGTTTTTTTCCTAATTTCATAGTTTTTGGGTTAATTACGTTTTTGACGGATGATGGATTAAGATTTGGTACGTGATGATTTATTGCCTATTTGCAACGATACATCATTCGTCGTGTTTAACAAGAATCAACTACATTTTATGTAAATTTCTAGTTTAACAATTATTTTAGTCATTACCACGTCCTCGTTTAATTATTAAAACTATATATTGTACAATATAGCGTTCTCAACCTATTTTATAGTACTCATAAAGTTGATAAAAAAAATCATCATTAACTTATATCTGCTTAACGTCAATTAGTTGACTATTGTTGAAGAACTATACTTACTGAATGTCTACTTCCTATATAACGTGTATTGTAATTATGTTATATTGTTACTAAATTAATCTTTGTAAAACTGCATACTTTTTTTTAGAAATAGGTTACGTTACTTATACTAGGTAGGTACAGCATTGTTTGGAGGCTAGAAAGTTAAAAAAATCTGAATTTTAAACGTGATGACTAGAATTACAAAGCAGAGAAACTTATTAAATTTTCAGTATTCTATAAGAAATCGAATACAAATTCGTCTGTGCAATAAAAATTATTTTAGATTTATAATTGTAAATAAAAAAATACTTTATCGCAAATAAAATATATGTTAACCTCGAGTTGGAGTCGGTAAATTATTTCAAAATTCAATGTACCTAGAAGCGACTGCGTATATCTCAATAGTAATCGAGTACTATGTAAAATGATTAATCGTTCGTTAATAGTATGAAAAAAAACCAATATAACCTTACGGTCACGTTACTTGACGTGTCTCTCAGCCATTTTAATGCAAAGATGCGAAGGAGAGGCGCTCAGGAGATTTAATTCGGGACGGAATTCGCTCAGTCCTTCTCATCAGAAAATACGAAATTATAATACGAGCCACGGGCGCGTATAGAACCCGCGCGCATAATAAATATTGGGCTTCGGAGAGAAAGAGTAAGCGAGTAAGAGAGAGAGAAAGAGAAAAAGGTAAAGGCGATAAATCACCGCGGCAGCTCTCGGTAGAAAGATCTTTTTTGATTTCGAGCCGAGGTTTCAAGAGTCATCAGGGAGAGCGAAGAAACGAAGGCGAATGCGCACCGCGCCCTCGGCAAAAGATCTCCATAAGGACCGTCGCGTATGTGCGCGCGCGGTTTTTAAACGCCAATACTCTTTCAGAATTATACTTGGAGGGAAATTTTGAACGTCTGTCGGATGTAAATTCTTGTCGATGTCCGAGCTTTTCTTCTTTTTTTTTTCTTTCAGAACCGCGTGAGGCCTTTATCTTTTTGTATATAACCAAAGAGAACTCAAAACAAAGTTTGCACTTTAAACTCGTATACTTGGCATTTCTCGATGTTAACAGGTTGCCACGTCTTGATGTATTTCATATTTTCGATTTTTACGTAAATATAGATATTTAGACCTAACCGTTAACAGAATATTTGCATTTCACTTAATTGACAATCTAAGTTACAAACTTAATATAATTATATGTCCATCAATCTTATATTAGCCATGCAAAAAAATAACTACTTTTTAATACTGTATATATTATGACCGATAGTTATTATAATATTGAACAAATAAAATACTATAATTAAAAGGATTTTCAAGTTTATCTACTATGCATAAAAATGATAGAGTTGATTCTTAGTAACGTCTTAATCAGTTCGGGTCGAATGTAACTGTTTCATTATCCAGATTAACTAAGCCTCCTAAGCAGCTTAGACTGATTATACCAATGACAGAGCGGATAATTTATTTTCGATGCCAAAACGCATGTGTATACACATATATATATGTGTACTCACGAGATTCCCACGAATATCAAGGAGTATATGGTAAGAGTTCGCTAGATATTTGAGGTAAACTGTACTTGTCTCTTACCGCGAGTATTTCGCATTTCCGACCGTATCACGCGGTGCCTCGATGAGTGGACAGCCAATATTTGAGGTGGTGCATAAACATCGGTACTCGAGAAGATGACCGATCGAAATGGACAAGCGTGCCGACAAATCTACCGCTTATATTCTTTTGACTACTCTTTTCTTACGATATTTTACAATATTTATGTTTGTATGGTACTGCGTCTCTTTCAAGGCCGAATTTATCGATATATTAACTTTTCTTCTCGTCAAGGTTCATATTTTACGCTGAAACGGTATGCACCGATGTAAAATTTCCATTCAAAGATTCTTAATTGAAGTAAAATATACAATAAGTCTTAACAAACTCATAAATTCCAGTAATTTATTAATATATCACATGGTTTCGTGTATATGTATATACCCATACCGACCAATCGTTCTGCGTAAATAACATTCAATTAACATTCTCAAATAAATTATTCTAGGTTTGATGAAGTTAACAACGTCGCAAAACTGAAAATTGCTGAAATTCCGGATATAATGATTAGGAAGATACGGGTATTAAAAAAAATACTGTGACGGGAGAGAAAGAGAGGCGTAATCTAAGAGAGAACGAACCGAGCAAAATAGACTAGACGAGGAGGTCACGGTTCGTGGTAGTGCAAAGCCGATCTGGTTTTGACCAATGTAAAAAGAAGAAAAATAAAGGGTTAGTCGGTAATTTAGCTTCTCTATCAGGACACCGAGCTAGGGAGAACCGTCTTTCGTATACCAAGACCACCTTAAACGAGATCGCAACTCGCAGATTGACAAGCTTCTTTTATGAAAGCCTTTCCTACACTTATATTTCAACATATGGATCAAACAATTTTCGATGCTACGTCATTTTTTATATTGATTATTAAAGATATATTAATTAGTTTGCATTATATAACAGTTATTGAAAATTCAGCTAGATCTTTTGCGGGTGTACAAACTCAATGTTTACTCTACCTAAAAAATTTAACATAACTAAAAAAATTAGCAAAAATTTTCATGTATTTTTAATATAACGCCGAATTGTGCATGTATATTGCAAATCTTGGTGAAGAAGTTTTCAAAAACCAATACATATTACTTTTTAATGCCTTCTTAAATTCGATTCGTTTCGGGTGGTTATAATTTTATCAACTACTTACTAGTGAATTCCTCAAAATAAATGAATCGCTTCAATATGTAATATATTATTCTAATATGAAATTTATTATTCATAATAATTATATCGTGTCCACTTAGCGTTGAAAATGAAACCTCATTCGAGCATATTTCACTTCGAAATAGATATGTTTCGAAAACAACCCTTTTATATTATACTTTTTTTCTCAAGAAATACTTAATTCTTTCCACCTTTTTGACCGATCAGTTTCAGAGACACGAGCAACCAAAAATTTCATTAAAAATTTTGAAATGATCAATTAATACACTAATTAGAAATATTTTTAGCCTAAAAACTATATAGATTGTTGTTATAAAGACTACCTTTTCCCAAAATTTCAAGTGGATTATCAAAAACTAGTAAATGGAATTGCTTGAAATCATTAGAGTATATAGTCACTGTTATGATCTACCATGATTTTTTTCAGTACTTTCGGTTTCAGAGTTATGATAAGTTTTAAAAATTCAATTTTTACTGAATAAGTTTAAATCGGAAGTAAAGATGTTTTTATTTTCTACAAATTGCACGGGGCAAAAGTAAAAAAAACATCTGCAATATTAAAAAATTTAGTTTTAAATTAACAAAAACAAATCTTTTCTCGAATGTGGAAATCCAACAGACAATTTCATGTTCAATCCCAGCAATATTGACCGAGTAGTTTCACAAATATGCTGGTATACGTGTAAACACATACACACACATCCATATACGGACATTTTCTAAAAACACTGCATTAACATTGTAGACATGTCAAAACATACTTCTAGCATTATTTTAACTGATCGAAAATTTTTACTAGTATAAAGCCTCTTCTAGTAAAAAACACGGAAGTTATATATGTATTACAGAAAAATTAATGTTTATGATTTCGACAAAGAGAATCACGATTTACAATTATAACCATCATAATGAGATTTTCAAAAAGTAGATGAAGATTTTGTTTGATTCTTTTACAAACACATATAATAAAATAAAACAAACAATCAAACAAAATCATAATATACTTTTTGAATTATTCACTGGTAGATGCAGTGAGTGGTCGATAAAATGATATCCATCTATAAATGGGATTTGTATAAAAAGTGTGTAATTATGTAACATTTATAGACAATTGTTGTTTGTAAAAATATTCGCTAAACTACAATTTTTTAGAAGTACAAAATATGCTGACTGGTTCATCAATATTGATTCCTCATAGAGGAAGCTTTGTAATAGTAAAATTTTTTAGAAAATGTCTGTATAGATGTGTGTGTGTGTATGTACGTATACCACCGTATTTTCGAAACTACTCAGTCAATATCACCCAGCTTACATGTATAGTTTGCTTTTCACTTTCCGAATTCCGGAAAAGACTTTGGTTATTTATCCCCCAAATAGTTTATTTTTAAAAAAACTTTTGATTTTTGAAAAATTAATTTTTCAAAAATTTTGATAATATGTTTTTTTATTGGACCAAATGTACTTTATAGAGAGTAAAAAAAACTATCTACTCAATTTTGGAATGATAAATTATCTGTATTAGTTTTTTTGTTATTAAAAAAAATGATCTTTTTTAAAATATTGTTTATTTTGGTAATTAATTAATCGAATATTGTTAAAAAAATGAAAGTTGAAAGAACCATCTAATGGAGATAAACTGTCAAAATTTCAAGTAATTATATCGATTAGTTTTGATTAAAAAAATTAAAATGTGAAAAATAGGGTTTTTATGTCGAACCCTCACATACATTTTGAGAAAGAATAGTCATTTTGGTAGTTTCGATTTCTATTGTTTTTCAGCTCAAAATATCTATAATTACCTATAAGTTTTTAAGGTAACTCTATCAACAATCGTTTTACTGCACACGCTCATAAAAAAATACGGATAAATCTATTAATTTCAGAGAAATTTTCGGTATTTTTTTTACCTATGTTGCCAAACTATCTTTAAAGAAAAAAAGTATTGAAAGTCTTTACTTTAACATAAGCGTGTATAGGAATCAGGATTTTACGTGATTAATCAAAAAGTTTTGACATAAAGATACTGCACAGGCAATTGAATAACAACATGATTGAAGTTTATGATTTAAGCTTTCAATTGGTATGTAGAAAAATATAGCAAGCCAAACGATATCTTGAGATATTTATCATTACAAAATAATAAACATAAGAAAAACCGACACGGCGGCGGAGTGGCGGAGACGCACCTCGGCCGATCACGAAAGTTAAGCAGCACTGAGTGCGGTTCGCACTTGGATGAGTGACACCATTCTTGTGCGGCTTTCGGGATCGGTTAGGTGTTTTTCCACACTTCACAACGTGAGCGGAAGGTGTGGAACATTCGGTTTCGGTGTTTGGGCCTACGCAAGGTGACCTGAACATCTAAACAGAATGTTTCGATACACCGGCCGTCTCGGGGAAGGTTTTCCTTACAAGGTTTACTCTTCCTCACGGGCATAACCCCGGGCGGATGCGAGACGGTGGGGACCGGGATGGGAAAAACTGGAATGTCTTCACCCCCACACATAGGTGGTAGGGGTGACCCTGTAAAAACCCGTTTAATAATGGGTATACGGGGTGATGAGCAAAGAGAATAAAAAAAAATAAAAAAAAATAATAAACATAAGAAACATTGGTAAAAGACATTCAAAGAGTTTAATATTAATCCTCAATTGACTTCCGAGTGTTAATAGACCTACCTTAAGCATTATATATTTTTGTACAAAATGTTTGTTTGTTTATATCTCTGAAAATAATACATCAAATATGTTGAAAAAAATCGTGGAAATATTTAAATAATAATAGCATCATGCTGCAAAAATTTTAAAATCATTCATGGATTAGTTTTTTAGAAAAAAATTATAATCTGAAATGTAATTTTTACTAAAATTTTGTTTACTTATAAAGTAGTCTAATGTGGAACGAATCATATTTTTGAAAAAAATGTTATTAGAAAATCTGAAGAAAATGAAAGATAATTTTTTATGCTAGTTGATGAAAAATTCAGTTTCATTGTACACAATTTTCTTATAATGAAGAAAAATTTTGTAATATTTGAAACGGAAGCTTATGAATAATATTAATTGAGAATTGACGATATGACTTTTATTTTTCTATTTTAATAATTTTTTTATTACATTTTTCATATAGATGTTTACTTTTTTTTCATTAATTTTTTTAGCTAGCTATAAGTAACTATATACGTTTCAATCAGAAAGGAATAATATTTTTTAAAATGTTATAACATTTCGTTATAAATAATTAAATAATACCATATTTGAGTAATATGTTGCATATAAGATCGACATGTTAATTTGAGGTAGCTACGTGTCAATTAGCTATCAGCGGTTTTTTACCTGCAACAGTATTGAAAAAATTTAAAAATTGAAATGTTAATAATAGTTAGTAAACTTATCATACAGTAATAAATAAGCTTAGGCTAACTAGATTAGTTAAAGCCTAATAACGACAAGCACAAAACATATTTTTAGTGAAATTTACGATGAAGAATAAATTGTATAATGATTTTCCATAATTTTGT
Organism: Theocolax elegans; assembly: GCA_026168455.1. Lineage (NCBI taxonomy): Eukaryota > Metazoa > Arthropoda > Insecta > Hymenoptera > Cerocephalidae > Theocolax > Theocolax elegans. The sequence continues at coordinate 96,511,630 of CM047425.1, forward strand.
GAGTTGAAAGGTATACATAAGTTCGTAAGGTACATCGATTCATTATTAGCGCACGAAAAATGCCGTCAAGTAGGAAGAAAATTATGAGGCATCCCTTCTCTCTTCTTTTGTTCGGTCTGAGGAACAATAATTGACACCCGTCATTTTTTTAATCACCATCAGAGAGACCCTCCGAAAAGGCAAAGGCCCATGAAACGAATAAGGCCCCTGTACGAAAGAACGAAGAGGATAAAGTCAAAGAATCCGCGAGAGGAGCGAGCGTAACACAGCTCCTCCCCGCTTATAAGCGCGCGCGCGGCGATTCTTTGTCTCGGGGATGTATATACGCATTCCGTCGACGCGTAGGAGGTCCCGAGACGAGGGACGGAGAGAGATTGGCCCCGTGCACGCGAAATTTCGCGCCGATTTTTGCGGTATACGTGCGTGCACGACCTGAGCCCCAAGAAAGAAAGATAGAGAGAGAGAGAGAGAGAGAGAGAGAGAGAGAGAGAACGAAAGAGACAGGAATACAGAGCGAGAGAGAGATAGAGATAATCCTAGGCGAGCCATCGCGACCTTGCCGATTGCCAAGGGATCACCGTTTTTAATAGTCATCCTCTCTTGTTCTTGGGGTGGACGTTCGGTTTCCTTTTTCTTTATTTTACGGACGAGGGAGGATTGGAATTTTGGGTGCAGGTTTCAGGCAGACCTCCGCAATTTCTCTCCCTCTCTCCCTCTCTCTCTCTTACTCTCCAACTTTCTCTGTTTTTAAATACTTACATGTGTTTTTCAATGGTTAAGTTATATATAGTTTGCCATATTAAAGATTGACATAATTAAAGTTTCTTTTTAGGTATAATTTTAGAGATATCCATTAAACAAAACTTTGGATAAAAGTAACAATGAATTTTTAATAAAACGCAGTGCGCGATTATCAATTTTTTTTCGTTTCATCGGATAATCAAAATGAAAATAAATGCACGGATTGAATCTGAATCGGTTAATTGAAAGTTAACGTCGAGGATAATTCAATTGCATCGTTCAAACATCACGAAGATTTTCACTTGAAGTGAGAAAACATTACGGTTGCCTCTTTCGAAGTAATTAAGCAATTACAAGTGTATATATAAATACAAGGAGTACATAAATTGCTGAAGAGGGGCAGGGTTTTAAAGTGATTTCAAAAAGTTGTCGAGTCAAACGGGAACGAGGAGAGATATTCGCAGCATTAAACGAAACAACCGTGCCGATCATCACATCTTTGACTCTCGACGTAAGATGAAGAGTTATACCTCCCGTGTTTTTATTTACTCGCGTATACATATACGACGACTTAATGGAAACGAATGCGGGAGCTCGTCGGTGAATAATTCGCGCGACAAAAATGTCGAATGACTCATCGCGAGGGAGCTGCTCCCCCATCAAAATGAACCATCTGTATACATGTATACGTACATCACATATGTACTAACATAAATGTAGATAAAGACGCGCCTCCGTTCATTCCGTATACTTAATTCACATGCGGGAATCACCTTCCGCGCGCCTCTCTTTCTCTTATACATCGTTGGATTTTCTGGCTCGTGCATTGGGATTGCGAAGTATTTATTGTTTCTTCTGTTCTCTCGACATTGTATAATATACTCTTATTTCTTTTGTATTTTATAGTAATCGAATGAGCAATCGACTTTTCTGACCTACCTTTCCTTTCAGCAATCTTATTTTCAATTTCACACATTTTCATTGCAAATATTATAAAGAAATTTGAATCGCTTTTTTCATTAATTAAGAATTTCTAATGCTATATATTATACCATTTGTTCCGTTGCAATTAGATAATTATTAGATTTTAATGTGTTCTACTGTTATATACACACATACATAGAATCATTTATTAAACGAAAAGAAAAGAGAGGATAGCAAAAATTAAAGTCCCCTCAATAACGAAAATGAAACGAAGGAACGAATCTCGTTGAAGATTTCGACCTCTTTATCGCTATCAGTTTGACATTGGCACTCGACGACTGAACGTCTTGTTGCGAGGCGCGCGCGCATGGGAAAAGGCCAGCAGATTCATTGACTCTTGGCGCGAAGGTCTCTATTGTCCCATTAAGCTTTGCGGATCCGGCAAGCGCTTTTGCTTTATAAGCCTTAAACAAATCGTTTCTCCCTTCCCCTTTCTCTTCGCGATCTTCGCAGTAACATAGTGGATTAAGCGGTACCCTCTCGACTTATTTCAAACGCTTACTCACTTGCATTTTCGAGCGTCTCTCTACATTGCCATTTCCGCTTTCTCGGTTAACTTCTCTATCTCTCTCTTTCTCTGTTCTTTTACACTCGTTTACGTGACGAATGCAAGGTTGCATCTGCCTTAGAGTGGGGGGAGGAGGATAATTCAATGAACGTCGTCGATTAGTTTTTAGGTCATGCTCTTTGTGGGTGTGCGCACGTGCGCAAGCTCGTTCGTGTTGGTGCGATTTTTCGTTTGTATCTATATATAACGTAGGTGATGTCGTAGTTTCTCAAAAAATAAAAATTTGAGCGAAAAGAGTAAGTAACCAAAACTGATAATCAGTCAAATTAATATTATATTTATATTTTAATTATTATGTATTAGGACTAGTCGACGTATTAAATCTCATCACATAGTTCGTTTCATAAAATTTTGGCCAGTAAATGGCAAGATTTCTATCAGGGTGAAGAACAGTATAGATATAGATATAAACATTTTGAATTGATCACGTTCATTAAATTACGCCAGTTTTAAGGTTTTATAATTGGTATCATGATACCAACACGGTAATAATCTAAACCCAACTTTCTCAAAAATAATTTTCTTGGGGCATTCTTTTGTACTTGTAAGCAATACCGATAAAAGTGTTAACCATAATTATAGTCAAGTAAATGTGAAACAAGTGTATGTACAAGTAAGTTTGAGTATCCACACGCAATTTGTCGATCGTCGAAAGAATCTCAGTGTAACGAAACGCGCGCGGTTTACTCTCGCCGAAACCAACTCATGAATTTCACGTGGTCTCTTCGCACATAAATATTGCAGGCAGACTTGCGCGCGCGCGGGCGCAAAGACCGAACAACGTACGATGTATGTATGGAGAGCGAGAGAGAGAGAGAGAGAGAGAGAGAGAGAGAGAGAGAGAGAGATGGAGTGATAGGGTGAGAGGGAGGGAAAGAGACGGGAAAGATCGGCGCCTTGACCGGTGCGGTTTAGTAGCTCATATATCGCGCGCCGCCGTGAATTAGAAAGAAAAGACCGCAAGGAAGAAGAGAAGAGGGCCAACGAGGCGAACGAGGAAAAAGAAAGGGAGAACCGCGCTGCGCGTCCCTGGGGCGCCGCGGGAATGCCCGTGTGAAGAAATGCTATATATAGGAATGGCTGGCCAAACGAGAGTGGGCACTTTTCAAGATCGGAAGGAGAGGAGGCATGTACGACACGCAACCAGGAATCTCCCTGCTCGGCAGGAGTTTGCCCGAGTTTTTGTCCTGGGCGACAAGTGTTTAATGACAACTCGATCGTTTCTCGGTAGAATATATCCACTTTCTTTCTTTACTTACTTACTTACTTACTTACTTACTTACTTCCTTCCTTCCTTCCTTCGGGATAAATACATTCATTCAATTTATTATAATTTATGCCTATACTTCTTTTCATTCGCCGTTATTTATTTTCCATTTTAAATTTGACTCGATCGATAAATTTTCGCGTGCATCCACATATATTGATATTATACGATCATATGTATACGTAACACCTACACATTTTTTTAAAAGGCTCGTATATAAGCGATTTTATATTGTTTACTATGCACGTGAACTATTTTTTATTTTTCGAGCTAATAGGATCATGTAGATGGTTTGGTTAACAAAATTTTGTTAACTTACCTAGTTATTTTTAGGTGTAGCGAAGGTGTATGTGTGAGCATGTGTAAAAAAAAGTCATCAAGTCTTTTACGCGGTGTATCGAAATTCCAGGCTTGCAACCACTTACGTGAACCAAATTACAGGAAATGCGTTCAAGAATTTTTTGCTAATACAAAGGGAATTTTATTTTGAGTTGAATAACGATGGTTTTGCACACGAAATAAGCTGGTATTTCCGCTTTCTAACTGCATTACTTTGTAAACGCTTTTTTTGTTAATGAGCTAGATAAAGAAGAAATTATAGTATAATAGCAATTTTCTAATGTCTAGCAGAAACAGTGGACAGCTATTTTTTTATAATGCAAGTTTGAATTTAAAAATATGTTAAAAACACTGCGCTGTGTATATTTCAAGAATTTGTCTGCAACTAAAAATTCATAATGGTTCATTGTTTGTGGAATAAGAAAGATCAGCTTGAGGCAGTCGATAAAATTTAATAGAAATTATAAGAGATAAAAGGAAGAAAGTTTATAGGTAACGAGAGGTTCAAGCGAAAGGATGAATGGACGAGAACGAGAGGAAGTGAGATAGAGCTAACCTGATATAAGAAGATAAAGAGTGGAGGGAGGTTAGGGGAAAGAAAATAAAATAGAGAGTGTTTGAAAGATAGCGAGAGAGAAAAAAGGAGAAGGAGAGTAAGGAAAACAAAAGTGAGCTTGAGCAAAATGAGAGAGAGAGAGAGAGAGAGATAGTTGCAGAGGTCCAGACATTGGTGGTCCAAAAGGCGCGCCGCGTGATCCGAATTGCCACGGGCTCACACGCAATTCTCTCTCTCTTTCTCTCTCATTCTCTTTTCGGCAGCTTCGAGTTTCGTCCGCGTAATCTTCTTCTTCTCTGGGTTTGCCGGCAGCTTCGTCGCGCCTCTCCTATCTTTCTCCCTCATATAGACACGCACACACAAATTTCTCACTCACCTTTTCTCTCCTTGCGTCCTCGGATTTGCAAATAATGAGGAGCCGAAGGACACGCGCGAATATTCGGCACCTTTTGTCTAGTTCTTGTTTGTTTCCCCATTCACCGCGGCTCCTACTTTTTTCAAATTTCGCGTTTCGTCTTCCATATGCCCGCGGGAAACGATCCATTCACCTCTTGCGACCGTACAACAGAATAGCTCACGGCTTTTACTTCTGGGACAGTGGAGTCTGTGAGAATCCTGAAACCAGCTATCGCCACTCAATTGATTCATTATGTGCGGCTATTATTACATTGATGCCGACCAACTCCTACTTATATACTTATACGCATGTGTGTACCGTTGGAAATTACGAGTTCCAAGTGGAAAATTATTTGATCACATATTCTGCAGTACGTGACATATATATTTTAAATATGCGCGGATCATTATGCACTAAAAATTTTTATTTTTTCCATTTACGTAACTCATGTTGCATTTTTATACACGAGTAAAACGTATAAAAAAAAATGTTATAAGTCCTAAGAATATTTGACAGATAATATAATTTCTTAACCGGGTTATTAAATCGTTGGTATTTATTATTGCCAAAATAATAAACGTTTCTTTTTTTTTTTAAAAAAAAAGTATCTCGTTTCAATAAAGTAACCCAGAAATATCGAAAAAAATGGAATAAAAATATTCTATAGACCTCGCGATTTTATAGACGATCGTTTCGCTCTTGACATAGAAAAAAAAGCCTGTAAAACGAATACTATAAAATTCCTGAAACACGTTTGTTAGGGTAAGCATAAGACGAGCCACGTCGAAAGAAAAAGGACGAGTTTGATAAAATTAAAATGTGATAGATAAGCAGTAATATGTAGGTGAAATATAACCTTAAGAATGATGTAAGGCGAAACTGAATGAAAGTGCGAGAAAGAGAAAGAAAGAAAGGAAGAAAATGAATGAGAACAGGGAGGATTGGCTTGATTAAGAAAAGATCGATTGGCAAGAAACGTACTTAGTTGTCGGTTACGGTACAAATTGCAGGCTGCTTTCGTTGTATATGCGCGTGTATTCAACCCGATGTATCCGGAAAACGAATTCCTTATACCGTACTAATGTAGTAACAGCATTTTAGTCGTTGCTGCAATTTAGCATGGAATAGCTTGTATTATACTCTGTTCCGAATGTTAAATGATTTTTTCTCGCAAGTGATGGTACTTCAAGTCGATACTGTTCTAACGAATAAATTACGATAAACAGTCACAATATTCTTTTAAATTGGAAGTTGTTAAATTTCATTTGAAGACGCGTGTTTGAATATATGCAAAGTGTATGGAATATTTAAAAGGAAACAGACGCAAGAGTATATAGACAGAGAAAAGATCGCGCGCGTTTAGGCGCATTCTCGTGTGGCCATGATACACACAGAAGAAAACATTCGAGCAACAAAGCACAACTGAAACTGAGGAAAAAAAAGAAGGAAGGATCGGGTGAGATAGCAGATATAAGTTCCAAAGCGCCGCTATCCCTGAAGTTCCGTCTTTTTCTCTTTCTGTACCTCTCTCTCTTTCTCACACACACACGTTCGCCCTTCTTTTATGGGTGACGCTCTTTGCATGTCGTTTTAGCATCGTCTGTCTCTTCTCTCTCACCTACACAAAGATCTTTCCATTCGTCTCTCATCGTGAGAATCTTTTTACGCGGGAAAATTGTTTTGTGGTCAACATTTACAAATGTTTGTACTTATTTGTAGATATATTGAAGTAACTGCGTGTACATATGTACTATATAATACCAACTAATTGGTTATTATAAGCAAAAATTCTGAACGAATTTTACTTCTTATGAGGTTAATTGTTTATACGAATAGACCATTGTATTAAATAAATTTTTTTAATGGCATATCGATATAATCTAAGCAATGTAGGTTAGCTGCGGATGATTACAACATTTTTCTTAAAAATACAGTCAGATTGAAATTGGTACCTTCGGTCGACGATGTGGGCAGAGAAACGGTAAATCACCTGATTTCGAGTAAAGGCGCGTGAATAGGAATTTTAATGAATGCGATGAAAATTGGTAGAGAGAGAGAGAGAGAGAGAAAGAGAGAGAGAGTGAGAGAGAAGTGAAAGAGGGAAGGGAAAGGGTGAGGGAGAGAGGGAAACGGGTTCGGAGGGAAGCAGAGAGAAAGCGAGAGAAGAATCGCGAGGGAGACGAAGAAAGCGGGCGTAAAAAAGGAAGTATACGATCGAGAGGAAAGAAAAGAGAGTAGGAGAAAAAAAGAGGGAGAAAACGAGAGTGGAGAAAGACTGTTGGGCATGTATGGGTATCTATAGAGGGGGTTAGAGAGGGAGAAAGAAAGCAATATATATCCTTTGATGTTGTTGGAAGGAACCTCCCTTTCGTCTTTTCTCTCTCTTTCGGGGCTCCTCTTTTTATTTCTCGCTCCTTCTTCTTCAGCTTCTCCGCTTTTGCGCCGAGGACCTCCCTGGACCTCTCCAAGGAGGTCTATCGCTCTCTCTCTCTCTCTCTCTCTCTCTCTCTCTCTCACTCTTACGCATTCTCTTTTCAGGGCTCGCCTGCTGAATGGCGGGAAAGGGTTAGATACTCGAGCTAGGCTCGGACCAGCAAACTTATACAAGGTCTTCTATTACCATTTTGCACTATGCTTCTATTTATATATATGTTTTTAAACATACATTTATTTTATCTCAACATGTTTAATTGCAATCTATTTATCGGGATTAATTTGATTAATGCAGTTATCGATCATTGATTAACAAAAAATTATTATTACTATATTATGATTCAATAATACTTTGTAGAAAAGTAATAGAACTATAACGAGCCGAGGTGAATGAAATCCGTGCAATAAGAAATTTCGGAAACCGAAAATCTTCAGAAATGAAGGTAGACATATCGAGAGTTGCATGTAGTAGTTAAGATCGTGATCTATCGGGCAGAAATGTTTGGGATTTACGAAAGGTCCACCGGTGAGGTGTGTGCCATGTGTGTCTATATGTGTACGTATACAGGTACTAAACTGAAGAAGAAGCGAGGTGAGGTCCAGGCTTAGGAGAATCGCGACTCGAGCTCGCGCGCAACCCCTTACGTGTATATAGGGGGGGCCTGGCAGGACCGCATTCCAACCTCGCGGACTAGCTTTTTGGCGCGTGTGAGCTGCCGGCGGACACCGCACATGGCAACAGGGCCGGCGTGTGCGCGCGCGCGCGCGCGCGAAAAGATAACCAGGAGGAGGTCGAGAAAAAGGAGGAACAATGAGGCCCAGGGAGGTGTGGGGGAATAGAATAACTCGATAACGCGAGAGCCCTTCTAATTAAATCCGAGTTCCGCCAACGCGCCAACTTCGATATTCTCTTTCTCTCGATCGTTTTTTTTCTTTGCAAGTCGTCTTTTAGCGCCGGGTATATATGTGGGATCGTGTCCAAGGGTTCCTCTGGGACTGGTTTTCGGTGCTCTAGGCTCTTGACGCGTCTTTCGATCTGTGTTACATGGTAACTAGAAGCCTTGCGGGTGGCTTTAGCTGTTATTCGGATCCTTTAATTGCTTTACCAACCTGAATTAACGATCTTTCCAACTCACCATTTGGACATTCGGGACTATTACTGACGTTTCCTGGAGATCATTGCTCATTCGATTTTACATACGACGATTTATAATTAATTATCCCCTGTTTTTGTACACTCTGTGTTCGGAGTGATCTTCCTATTTATTATCGGTGCGACGACTCAGTGATGCTACGAACAAACATTTAATGTTAAATATTCGATATAGTGATGAGTAGTAAGTACGATGTTTTAGATCACGTAAGGTTTTAAAACAAAACCTGTAATTAGTTATATATATATATATATATATATATATATATATATATATATATATATATATATATATATATATATATATATATATATATATTAAATGTACTCGTTACTTTTTTTATTATTAATAAAGGTATAACCTGAAGAGGATAGCGGACAATCATCGAAACGTCGCCATTTAATTAAAAATGTGGTTTTTTGATTACCATGATTAAATAATATTCTCTTGAAATAGATCTTCCTATAGTTTGATTTAAAATTGTTTTACACGTACTGTGTCCTTTTATTTTATTGAATAGTTTAAAAGGCTTCCTTTGTAAGAAACCTAAATTCAGCACACTAAGATTATCATTACGTAAAGTAGACTGAAAGTTTATTTTTTCAAAGTTTTAGTTAATATTATTTTTAAATCTAATATTATTATACACATAACCAAATATATCAAAACATGTATTATTATTTATTAAATAATTAAAATGAGTTAGTTATTTAAATTAAATATGTTTAATGTGTAGAATTTTTAAGCTGATGACATTATGTGAATATTATCAATCATTTTCATAATTAATTCAAAGTTATGAACAATATGTATGTTTTTGAAGTTGTAAATATAAATTTAGAAAATATTATAATGTAATTAATTACTTAATTAAAAGATGAAAATTGAAAGATGATAAATTGATAAACTGCCATAAATACGTTTTACTATTATATAGGGTGGATGATATCTTCTAAAATTTATAATATTCAAAATCCTTATATTTTTATAAATATATGTTAATAAATAAATAAAATAAATAAATAATGAATAAATAAATTTAATTGATTTTTTGGAGTGCATTTAGTATTTCTTAATTACGTATCAATAGACATAGTCGAAGATTCTAGTCTCGAGAAATCATAAATAATTAATTCATAAGAATCATTAACCATTAAAAATGTGACAATAAACAATCGTTTTAACAATTAAAGGTACATTGCGAGCTTGATTTTTATATCAGTTTCATTCCCTCAACAACCGTACACGCGTTAGAGCTTGCGCTCTTTAATATTTAAATAACCGCGTCAATTTAAAAATCTCGACGATAAACCGTATAGGCTGGTTAAAAAAAAGTCACAAAAAATAAGCAAGCTCTCTCGAGAAAGAAGTAAGCAAGCAACCTTACGAAGGTTGGAAATTCGGATTCCTAGTTCGAGCATGCGTCACATAAAATACAAGCGGCGTTCGAAGAATCTAACCTCGGACCTCCCTCCCTCTACCCCGCTACATAATCGAGTCTAATTGAAAATTCGTCCCGTCTCCTCTCGTCCGATTTGCACGCACACATTAAAACGCCCGGGCGGAGCTCTCGAAATGTTGGCGCTCGCATATGCGTCGACGAAGGACCGAAAGAGTAAGAGAGGAAAAGAGAAAGAGAGAGAGAGAGAGAGAGAGAGAGAGAGAGAGGTCCCTTGGCAGTTGCCGGGCGCGTAAAGTTTCTCCTCTTCTCTTCTTCTCTCTTCTCTCTTCTCTCTTCTCTTCGTTTCTCCTCTTCCTAGCTTCGCGATACTGGGCTATCAATAATCCCGCAAGACGTTTTTCTCGGAATTCCGCGCGGTCTTTCGTACACACAATTTTATTCTTTTTTCTTGGGTTCCCTTTCGCGAACGTATAGCGGATTTTAACGAGGTCCGCTTGCGCGGGAACTAGCCGAGTTTTGCCCCTCCTTCTGTTTTGCTACTCTCTACCAACCAAAACTCATAGACCATGTTATGCAATAAAAAATGTTTTCTGGTTTAAATGTCCAATAGAACGCAGTTTCATATATATAGAATGAATTCTTTCGAAGGCGGTCCTGCGTCTAGTTTTGACTAGTCAATTTAGTACATTTAAATTTAATTAAACTTCATACCATTTATTTTTTTATTAATATTTGTAAGTTTATTTAGGTTTATTATAGATATATTAAAGCATTAATTCTTCAATTAAATTACTCCATTATTAATTCATAAGAAGTATAAATAAAGGAGTCTTAAAAATGATTGTTGTATACAACCATTTATGTATAAATTTATAATCTTTAAAGTTTTATCAAGCTTCTATTAAATTTTTATATTTGCGTAAATAGTTTTATAAACAATTGTCCGAAAAATTTCTAAATTGTAGGCAAACCTATGATTTGCAGTTTACGTGGATTCGTTTTCAAGTTAGCCGCGGTAATCCGATTTCTTCAGGTCGAAGGCAAGCTAATGAAGACCTTATTACTGAGTAATCGCGAAGAGGATTCATTCATCGACGCGACTGCGCGTTCTATCGCGTAAATCAACCTGACTTCCTTCACTTTAAACGCTTTCTTGTCTCTCTCGTTCATCCCTCTAAAAAGGGAGATAGAATGAGAGAAAGAGAAAGATCCTTTCTACCTTGCCGCTTTCGCCCCCACCTCCTCGTTAAGACTAAACTCTCTTTCTCTCTCTTCACCTCACTTTTACCTTGTTGTAGATTCCTCGCTCGCTTATTCGTCTTCCTCTAGATTTAACGTTTTCCTTTCTTTTCTGTCTTTTTTTCTTATAAACATTTTTGCTCCTACTTATTTGTATTCTCGACTCTCTCGAATTCTTCATTATTATTCGTTCGACGATCAAAAAGTTTCATTATTATAGTAAATGCAAAATAATTGAAATTTAATATTGTAATTGGGTCTTTTTTCAATAAAAGTTAATTGATTACCACCCGAATTAATAAAGTTACACAGAGAAAGCATAAATGTATACCTGCGGTTCGCACATATATGAGTAACGGTTGTTTCAATTACTGGGTTAAGAAAAGGTATGCAAAAGTTTGTAAGGTAAAATTAATTATATCCAATTATATTAATGTATATAAGCACATATATTTATGGATTATATTTATTAAAATTTTTGTCAGTACATGCATTGTTGATTAATACTTTTTATTATTCTTTCGGGAATTGCGTAGTGTCCGTAAATAGGTGAACAGTTTATCTATATAACCGAACTATAAACAATCAAAATTAAACACCAATAATTATTGGAATATATTGCAATTCGTGTGAATTATACCGAGTGTACGAAAAATGAAACGTGCATTTTAACGCGTAAGAAGACACTATAAAAAAGTTTGAAGAAATTCAATTAACCGAAAAAGACACCTTCCTCAATAATAAATGCTCATTTTTACCGCGTGTACACGAGGTAATAAGCATGTGAGAGACTATCGAATTGGTTGCCGGAAGGATATAACATCCTTATGTGCATATATACTCCGGTAATCGTTGACCAAAATTTGCGCGCGATAAAAGCGTACTATGTCTCTGTATTTTCGCGAGGCTACGATATTACTCGAGGATCGTCTGGTCAGAGGAAGAATTGAAACGTCCTCGTATAGCTAATTAGAAAAGCTCGCTGAGTCAAGGATCCTCTTTTAACAGCATTTTCTGGTTTGTCCTCATCCCGACACGCGTTTGTTGACACCTTTTTATTATATCCTCGTCTTTCTTGACCATCCGGCTCCTTTTCTCTTTTCTTCTTCTTCCTCTTTTTTTTTTACCTAGGTTTTTGATGACACGGAGAAACAATCAGGTTTTGCTTATTATACTCTTTAGGACCGTACGTGTTTACAAACCTCCTTTCCTTTCGCACGTTCATTAATGCTTATTAACTATCATTCGCGAGTCTTTGTAATATCAATTATATGCGGTAGTTTTTAATTCGTTATATGTTTTAGCAATATTTCATATTTTTTAACGTCGTTATTTTATACATATTTATAACTTAATAAAAAATATTATTTTACAACTTAATTATACCAATTTTATAATTTGTGTAACAAGTTAATAATTACTTTATGTAACTTAACAGGTAATATTAAAATAATTTTTCCACGCGTACCAAATTTTATGTATATTTATTTTACAGTTACTTTTAGTTATAACAAATATATAAGATTAATAATAATTATTAATTATTAAGGTTTTATATTGATCAAACTTAAAATTGTACAGCCAATAGTGTTGTGGAAAAAGTGTAATTTTCACAAGTTGGGTATACGAAGCTTCGTCTAGGAAATCATAAGTCGAAATTGGTGAGGGGAAACGGGAGGATCGAGCTTATAGGTCGAAACTCGAATCGATCGAGCTCGAGTGGATCGAAACGTCTGAACGGTGAGCAAACACAAGTATAGGTTATATACGCGTAGGGGGCGAATCGGGTAAGCAATCGTAAGGAAAAAGAAGCCGATTCGCTTGCACCTCCTTAGAAATCCACACCCACACGTCGTCCTGACCGAGGCTGCGGAGAAGACTGGCCGAATCGAGTCTCGAGTCTCGATCGACTCGTTCCCCGACACGCCCCGGGCGGTTCCCATTGCTTGGCCGATCTCCTTTTTCTCTTCTCCCCGTACAGTGCATACACGTGTGCGCCCGTGTGTGTATATGTACTCGACTTATATATATATATATAGGTACGCTCGTTCCCGGGCCTCTCTTACCGGGCTCCCTCGGGGGCGAGATCACCTCGGAAGAGAGAGAGCCGAACAATCACGGCGACGCCCGCGTTCCGGAGCCCCATTATTCTCCTTCGCGAATTCCGCGGACGCATTCCGGAGGAGCTGCCCTGGACGTTCATCGACTAGTCGCGATTTATTTGTGCGCCCGCTTCGGCACAGTTTTACGACCGACCTGTCGCTCCTCGACGCCAACCTCGGACCACGGGATCATGCACCAAACGCTTCGTTAACTGTTATCAAGGGAAAGAGGGCCTCCTCTCTTTCGTTCGTATATACAACCGACGTTTATTATTTAAAATTGTTTCTTCCCATCGATCGGTTATACTCGCTAAAGTTTATGGTGACAATTTTTACTTCGGGATATAAGTACTGAATCTCAATAATTTTTTTATATTCTCTCGGCCGAAAACATCTTTGTTCGTTCACACGATGTGAGCTAACAATGTAGCTTTCAATCTTGTTTACTGCTTCGATTTGGGTGTTTATCGGTGTTATAGGTCACAATCGATGTAGCAAAAAATATATTAGATAAAATAATTAAAAAATAAGAAGCGTTTGAATCTATATAAAAATGCAATTATATCGTTATAATGGACCAGGAGTTTTGAAAGCACAATTAAAGAAGAAAGTTTAAAAATGATATATATTTAAGCAGTATATTGTTAACGCCGGCAACGTCAAACGCGCGTAGGCGAACCCGAAGAATAGCATTGGAATAATTATCGGCGTATGCTCACCCCGAGAATCGATGAAAAATCTCTCCCCACCTCCCGCATCGGTTGTTTATCACTCTGAAACGTCCCCCGCACCTCGGCCTCTGAGCGATAGCATCGGTTGCTGGCGCGAGCGCGCGCCTTGGCACACACGGTACGGGTATTGTTTCAAATAAAGCGCGCGCAGAGCATAAAGCATAAAATTGAGTCGGCCGTCGTGAATCAACTTACGCGCTCTCTCTCTCTCTCTCTCTCTCTCTCTCTCTCTTTTGCTCGTTCTCGTTGGTTTGGTTGGCATACCTCGGGGACCCGAAATGCCGAGCGCGAAAGCCCCCGGGTCCGCCTATATGCCATTCCTCTCGTTCGGGGCCTCCAAACCTTTAATCCAATCTGTGTACAAGTGCCGTGGCCTTTAAAAAAGCACCTCTCGCTCCTTCGGCTATCCTTCGCGTTCGCGCGCGCGCACACACGCTCTTCTGCAGCTCCTTTCGGCTCCTCTTGTTCTCCTTGTATCCTCCTTCCTCCCGTGTTCGCGGGTCCTTCGCTTTCTTTTTTTCTTATACATCTCCCTGCGCTTTTTTCCAGGCTATACGAGTAGCTTTTTTTCACCTTGTCCATTTGGGCTGCTTTCGACCATACCCTCTATATGTGTGAGCATGCAAGCGTCTGCCACAACACCGAGAAAGCACCTCTTGCAAAAATTCTAGTCGTATTATCGAACATTACAACCGTATTGTTTTATTTTTTCTTTTAAAGTTTCTAGTTTTTCGTGGTACTTTACCTCCATTGCCTACTGCAAATTTTCGTTTTAAATAAATTGAATGAATCGTTTCATTTTTGTGATCTATTTTTAAAACTAACCAAACCATCATTTTTACAAAAATCAAAATGTGCAGGCTAAAAATATACGAATTTTCAAATCATTAGATCTACAAAACTAAAGAAAAATACATATTTATTATAATTTCTACTTTTTCAAAAACTTCAGTAAATTGAATATGATTTATAATGTCAAATATTGATTAAATCTATTAACGTTACAAAACAATTATTGATAGAAAGGACAAATAACATATTTTGGTTTTTAAATGTAATAATGTATATCGTTATAAAAATACACTGTTGAATCACAAGTGAATGAAGTTGTCGGTTTCGACTGCGCAAACGAAGTAATCAAATTGGGAATGAAAAAATAAATGGTCAGTTTCGGTAAGAGAAAAACTGAAGGTTAAATTAAGTACAAATACGAAAAAACGAAAATTACGCTTTACCCCTTTAAGCATCTAAACGAAATTTTTATCGCGCATTAAGTTGCAGTTCTACCCACCGATAATGCCAATCCAATTTCACTTTCCGTCATCATCCAATAAGTTGGAGTGCTGGAAGACAACGTGGTGTGTATACCTATATGTAGGAATGGTCGAAAGGACGGTATCCGGGCGCGCGACAAGAAGACCAGCCATAAGAATTAGCCGAAAATTCAGTAAATTAGTCGGTAAAGAGGGTATACGCCGGTAGAACGCGGGAGCTAACTATACGAATCCCTCCTCGTCGATGAAAAGAGTAAGAAGAAACAAGTTTGTAGAATAGGAAGACGGGAGAGACATTGCGAGAAGAGTTTGCGGGTTTTGTGAACGGTGCGAGAAGGTCTCTAAGACCAAGAGGGAGCGAGAGAGAAAGAGAGAGAGAGGGAGGGAGAACTGGGATTTCGAGGGGCAAACTGGGTTGGACCTCAAATCATGTTCAGGACCCACCGCGCTATGGGATGTCTCCCCTCTTTTCGTTTACCTTCCTTCCTTCCTCGGGTTCTCTCTCTGGCTTGTCGATTCGCGATTCTATTGTCGTTCTCTCTTGTTTCGTTCGAACATCGTAGGATCCTTTAATATCCTTTTGGAGCCGCTCTTCTTTCTCCGTCTCTCTCTCTCTCTCTCAGTCTCGATAGCATCTTGATGGAATGTCTGACCGAGACGGGGTGTAGCTGTCGTTTTGTCGGCGGGATTCTGCAGAGGCCCCGGCGCTTCTCTCACGCACTTTTCTCTCTCCCGGGTGTTGCTGACGTGGCTCTGATAGTGTTACTCGACATCCTCTCGCTCCTTATACTCTTTAGCCTCTACTTTCTTGCTCCCGCAAATCCTTTTTTATTTATCTCTCTCTCTTTCTCTCTCTCTCTCTCTTTCGCTCTTTCGCTCTTTCGCTCTTTCGACCCCGTCCACCTTGTTTTCGCAGTCGAGCCGATCTTGTTACTGCGGTTTTGCATGCTTTTCGTTCCGATGACTGTCATTTTCGCTTTTACGTCATTACATTTACTCGGTTCCCATTCTTTTTTATGTGAGCACGCGGGTGCGTGTATTTATATCTTGAATTAGGGAAGCTAAATCACTTGTACATTTACGCACCAAATTTTCACATTAATAACAAAAACAGTTATTATACGTATACATATATACACATATACCAAAGGTATAATAATTAAACAAAGTAAATTATAAAATTTATTGACAAAAATTCATAATGTATGAGATTCAGTATCTTCAATGACTATTATTTTACGTAACACTTGTCATTATACATATATATTTGAACTTTATTATCACTATACGACGACTATCGACTATCTTGCACATATGTAACGATGGCATATTAGTTTCCGGCATACTGTTTGTAACATTATCTCACTCCCTTGAATTTAATTTAGCACAAAAAAATAACTTCCCACTCTTAAAATATGACCTCTAATACTCGTGATAACTGTGCTGATTGCTTTCAAAGAAATTTTGGGATAACTTTGCCATTTAAAAAATAGAAAGAGTTAAAAAATAAAAGATACGTTCGAAATATTACTTAGACGAATGAAATTCTCGGATCGAACTTAAGCAACAAACAAAATAATTAACGAAAAAACTTAGGCGTAAACGTAATAAAACAAAGATATTTGCGAAAGATAATAGAAAAATAATTGCAACTAAAAGATAATTCAGTGAACATGTAAGCCTTAAGTTATTTATAACTTAATTAGGATCTTCTAATCTGTGGGCGCATAATAAGATTTTGCCCAAGAGATAATAAAAGTGCTTTTAGAGTCTCGCCGCGATTTTCATCTCCGATCGGCTGAGTCGAAAAATCTCGTTTGCCGTATCTCGCACGCTATACACACCCTCTATACTTAACCTCGCTCGCCGACGCGGTCAGCTATGATTTCGGACATCGTCGCATATTACGACCGATCATGCCTCGTTTCCGCCGGCGATTGCCAACCGAATCAACGTGAAACAACAGATAAACCATGTGTGTATTATGTACTGTACACTACTTCCCTAGAGACTCGTCAAGTGCACGTCTCACGGCTTTATCATTGACATGTGATGATGTCTCTGCCCTTTTCTTTATTCTTTTTAAGGAAGCTCTTTCAAAGTTTTTGGTGTATCATTAATTTCGATGGTTGTACATACATTTTCAACTTACATATTTTAATCACATTTAATAATATATACAAATAATAATTATATTTAATAACACGTTAAGTAAGAGTTTTAATCGAACAAGTCATCAAGTGCTAATTCTACTCAACTTCCCATTACTTTAAACTTGTTCGACGTATCTAATCGTGATCAGAGATTGCCATTACGAATCAGGAAAGAAATAACTTTTCTACTCGGTGACTTTGCATGAATCTCAAGTATACAAGCGTACGTGTTTGTATCGGGGCCATTCCATTCTAACAATATCAATCCCGAACCAGTTTCATACACATACATATATATGTAACTAACTACCAAAATTTTTATACTATTGCACACCATGCAATTACATTAAAAATTATATAAAAAACGTCAACTCTCGTCTTTGAGGTATCTGTATCGAGGTTGCCAAGTATAAAAATTTCACACGTGTACACGTGTAAAGGAAAAAGCACAGTAGTTGAATATTAGTTTGCATAACATATGTTGCACATGCATCTTTTTGTAATATTTTGCAATGCGAATTCTAATAATAATATTAACCAAATAAATAACAATTAAGACAGATTCTTTCAAATTTAAAAAACACGTTACGAATCTTACCTCGAATAAATTTTTAAGATTTGGAAGCAACTTTATCATTCAAAAGATCGGGTCGACGTGATAATAAGAACCGTTACTTACTACGGATGTACTTCTAGCCACGACGTCGTATAAGCTACGACTGTGGATGGACCAAATTTTTGAGTCAGGATTTTCGTTGACTTGCGATCCGGATGCACGTCGACAAAGCGCGCATTTATACGCTTTGCACATTGTACATAGTAGTTCTGTACGTTCATGCGGGTGTACGTATTTACTCCCATCCCTTTCCTGTACTCTGGGAACCTCGTCTTTGCGATGACGTTTCGCACGCGTAGTCCCATAGGGGTAAATTAGATCGCTTTTTGTTCTGTCTCGTACGTTTCATCCTTGTATTTTTGGATGCCAGTCGCATCTTTTCTCAGACTAAATTAATCCTATAAATTTGGTAGTTCATTTTTAGAGGTTGATAATGTACATATATACTTTATAACAGTTATCGTGTAAGACGCATATATCGATCGATTTTTATTTGGATTCTGCGCGATAATTAATCAGGATAATGCAAAATTTATATTTAAAAACAGTTGTTTAATTATGAAACAGCTTAATAACACTGATGTGTCTATAATTTTCTTTTTAATAGCCACAATTAATCAGTCGGATTACAAGCAGACAAACAAAGTTGTATTGTAGTAATAATCAAGCGAATCCAATATATTAAATGTTATGAAAATCCAACCGAAACGAAAACCAACCGCCCACCAATCAACCCCTGCACGTGCGATCATCGAACCGAACCATTAAACATGTGCGGGTGCCATACTCCCTTCTACACCAACAGATTTTCGAGAACCACCACGCGTTTTCGCGGATCTTTTTGATTTCGGTATGCTGGTGGTAGAGGCTGATGTAATCAGTCGTTCGACGTAGGCGCGTTGCTTATATATAGTCTCAATTAATGCATCCGAATCGTGCGGATTGCCTCGGACGATTTTTCTTCCACCCGGACCAGTCATCGAGGAATGCCTTATTCGTTTTTCATTTTGCCGGCACTTTAGCAATGCCTCTCGAAATTCGATCGAGCTCGCCGCTTCTCGATCTTTTCTTTTCATATATGTATATTATACACCACCATTATATTCCTTCACTTTCATTAGCGAATTATAAAACGCGTCGAATTTGGCACTGACTTGACAAAGCGGCTAGTTGCAAACGCAAAATGATTATATTAAGTAATGTAATTGGGATGCAAATTAATTGACGAATATTTAATACATTTAATTTTTTAAATTGTTTGGATATGGTATAACGATATATAAGAAGTCAAATGATCGTGTATTTTAATTAAAAAATGTATGTATTTAAAAATATACTTATTAATACAACGTATTTATAAAAAATATAATACAAAATATATAAATCTAGTGAAATAACATTTCTTCATTGCGAATCCTTCGAAAACCTTAATATATCTTCTAGTAAGTAAAAAAAAAGTATAGATATCAAGCGTCGAAATGGTGGATCTCGCGGTCGTCAGCCAATTAAGCAAGCCGAGGATCGAGATTTCAGGTGTGGTGCCCTCCCAGAATCTTCAACGTTGATCCGGAGAGATAGGTCGGGCTCTGCGATAAATACGCCCGCGCGTCCTTGGCCAAACTCCGGATTAATAAGTTTCGCGTACGTGGTTCCGGGAGACAAATCGTTCCGGCGTTGGGCTAACGAATGACACGCATGGCCTCGAGTAAAAAAAGAAAGATAGAGAGAGAAGACGAGAGAGAGAGAGAAAGATGTATATAATGCAGCCCCCCGCGAGAGACCACATTCTTCTCTCAAGCGGTTCTAAGGCTCGCGCGCACGCGTGACTCCTTCGTAGAAGTCCGCCCGGGCCTTGATATCTTCATTTTACGCGCGATCGTAATTCAAACCTCCCTTAGGCATCCGATGCGCTCTTTTGCGTGCGGGATACTCTCCCTCTCTTTCTCTCGCCCTACCTCCCCCTCTCACTCTTTCTCACTCCCTTTCTTCTCGCGAAAAATTTTACTCTTTTCTTCTTTAACCAGACACGAAATTCCTTAACGTGGAATCTGCGGATTAGCACATTTTGCAATCATAATGCTGGTATACCTATATAGTCAGATCAAATGTAATTAATTGTGGATAGTATATTAGTTAGGATTACGTTGCAATATCGCGTTTGAGGATCATTTTTAATCATTTCGTTATTCAAAAAATATTGAAACCAAAAATTATAACATGATTTCGTAAACTATACGTATCTAATTTTCATTATATACGGTGATATAGCAAGTTTTTTTTTCTACGAATCAAAGAAATTTTATTGTTCAAAGTTTTATAAATGTTGATAAACAAATTAATTTAAAACATGTTAACAGTTTGTAAAAATTCATATTTACGTATACCGCCTACTCGAATGTTAAAAACGTAAAATTTTGATATTATTACGCAATACAATTAGTTACATAAACAAGTGAAAAGTACCATCTTCAAAATTCATAATGTGTTTAAAAAATTGTCGATTTCCGAGTAGAATGAGAAACTTGATACAACTTAATTAACTTCAATCGCAAAGTATATACATATGTATATATCGCGCTTACACTCGGGACAAATTAACATGTGAAAGTTATATCCAAAACCGCGAATTAATGTTTTTCACTTTGGCGCTGCGAGAATCGTTAAATGAAAGCGCGCATCACCCGATACAAAGGATGTATGTATATATCGTATACCCATACTCGAATCCAAAGGAGAGGAGGAAGAAGAAGAAGAAGAAGAAGAACAAGAGGAAGGCAAATTCGGCAAGTATTATTCGGGACCGCCGTGGCGCGCAGACCAAGTAATACCTATAGCGTTGATTATATACCGAGCGAGACGCCGAAAAATAAAACGACCGAGAGAAAATGCCGAAAAAAATGAATGGAAGAATGAAAGACAGAGAGAGATAGAGGGATCGTGGAGAAAGAAACAAATGTAACTATACCTATAGACCTATGTAGGGAGGAAAAGAAAAATTGGTGGGAGCGGGATACTAAGTCGGTTAGATGAGGATGTAGTCAGATCGAGGTGTTGTATAAAATGGCTTTTTTAACACCTCTTAAAATTTGGACTACATCCAGCCGATACATGTAAGGTTATAATGAACTTGCCGAATCAAACTGGGGTTTACAACATAAATTCGCGACGTTTATACAGAATTATAAATTATACCGATATAATAATGTATATACGTTCACGCTGCACAGTGTGTAACGTGCACCTATAGAGGAATCCAGAATGCACTCCCATATATAAAATTACGCGGCGGTATATTTCTCAAAGTTATAATTTGTCAATGCTTTTATACATAAAATCCGAATAATTAACGATCAACAATTTTTAGGTTCCAACTCAAATTCATCTGTTACATATACGTATTAGCTTTACGATATTTTGATAAATTATATAGTTTACACTCGAAAAAGTAGGTAAATAATTATTATTTAATTTGTGTTGTAAAAGAAATATTTATATAATGAATATTATTTTTGTAACACCGAACACGATTTCACTTGATTGTACTCGTTGCATAAATTACAATGAAGTATCATCGAAAAAGGTAAATAAATACAAAGGGAATTCCAGCAAGTTGGTTATATAGGTATGTGCATACATGTGTGTGTGTGTGTGTGTGTGTGTGTGTGTGTGTGTGTGTGTGTGTGTGTGTGTGTGTGTGTGTGTGTGAGTGTGTATGTATGCATATATACGAGTTGTAAAAGCCCGGGAAAAGGTATATACGATGTGTTTAAAACGGTGCGAGAGAGTAGGAAACGATGTAATTACCGCAAGATCATTAAAAAGTCGAGGTCGCGTTCGTAAACTCATCAGGGTATGTATGGCATTATATTTATAATACTCGAAATGCGAGGTACGTATATATAGCTCGCGACGCCGATTCGAAAAGTAATTTTTGAACGGGACCGAGGGACGTCGGGAGCGAAAGCCCAGTCGGACGAAGCATGGAGAGGGACTACTTGATGGGAGCCGAAGCAACCTACCGGTCGTTGCCACGAAGCACGGGCGAGAGAGAGAGAGAGAGAGAGAGAGAGAGAGAGAGAGGGAAAGAGTTCGGCTCTCGTAGCCATTGATTCCGAGGGGTTGTAAATCCCAGCGCTGATTAGAGGTCGGCACCGAGGGCTCGTTATCCGCGACGAGCCAACCGATTACCTCTTGCCACGCGCGAATTCACCGGCGTCTAACTGCGCTCCTGCGAGTACTTAGCCAAGGTTATTAGCCCTTATTAGCCGATGCGTAATTGATTGTTAACCGGGCACTAAGGAATTTGCTTAAGGAGTTCGCGAGCTCTCGAGGAAGTCGAAAAATCTTGTGTTCGATGCCAAGGGCTACCCTCTTTCTTTGACTTTCTTTTATATATATATATATATACACATATAAGTATATACATATACCTACTCAAACCAGCATATAAGTGTCCAAGATGGATCGTAGATCTTTCTTTCGTTTGCGAGGGAGTGTGCGCCCCTATTTTTTGCCTGGCGAATTGCGCCCAAGGCTATGCCACAACCTGGTTCCACCTTTATACTTTTTCTCATATACTTATTATACCTACAATACGTAATTGTTTCTTTTAAAAACATTTTGCGCTTTACCCGAAAAGCCTCCCGACGCATTACTCGTTAATTTACGACTGCTGGAATTACATGTTAAAAGCCCATCTCGAATTTTGACTAAATTTCAATTTTTCTCATGAGAAAACGCGCCTCTACGTCATGTTTTTGCATTTATATATGTATCGTATACGTGGACGAAATTGATTATACTTATATCGTTTTGATTCATATACTAATTAAAAATACAATTTAACAAGCAAATTTTCACAACATGCAAGAAAATTAAATCACATTTAAATAATGTAAAAAAGTAAATATAGCAAATTACGTGTGTTCAATAGTTATGATTCCGTTCTTTTAGTAAATTTTCATAACAAAAACATTATTTGTAAATAATTAAATAATAAAAATTATATTATTTAACATTAAATTTTATAAATTTGTAAAAGCTCTTATTTAAAAATACAAATTTTTACCGCTGCGTAGAGTAAAAATATAATTACATGCAAAAAATATAACATTGGAGTTTGTGAGAATTTGGCTTGATAATTATATTGTATTCAGACCGCCATAAGGGTTTAGGTACATCTTCAAATAATAGACGATCGATTTTCAACCTGAAGAACCCGGTCGGGATACGAAACTATATAACAGAATTTATTTCGTAAGTGGTTTGTTTACTAACAAGTCGCATCCCTCCATTGACGATTATCCTTTGAAAATTACAGAAACAGAAACAAAGTAACTAAATGTGAAAACAAGGCGTTTAAACTCATTTCATTATTCTTATTGTTTGTTATGTTATTGAACATTATGATTGTAAAGTTTATAATAAGTCTTTCATATTTTTCATTTTTTTTTCGAATACCTCTCTTTTAATAAAGTCACATAAACGGTATAAATTGCGGCTACTCGCAATTGTAATTTTATCGATAATTTCAAAATACATTTTACTTTATCAACGGTAAAAATGATCGTTCCATCAATAATATAAGTATATATATTTTAATCTATTAATGGCCACGTAAATACATTAATATTTTTTCCGCGGCAAATTTCATACTCTATATTCAAAGGTAACTTTAATAATGAATTTGTTTATGTGTATATGTATAAACATAACTAATCATTTAGTTAGAAGTTTCGCAAACGCTTAAGGTGGCGACACACGCGTAAAAAATGTATCAACAAGCACATTCTCAGACACGTGCGATGAGGTTTTTTTACATTACGATCGAATTACTTTATACATACGTATATCTTATACACTCTCGTAGTACCAACGCGTGCATTTGTGCGCACTTTGCGAAATACCTACCGTATTTTGCGCGCAAGTGAATCGTTCTCGTTGCGTACGGTTACGTAATTTGTCACCTCTTCGTCGAAGGCATTTAAATTTGCGAATGTCACGTGCTTTCGAAGCATAAACTTTTTATTAATTTGTATAAAAATATTGACTTATAATTACCACTAATAAAATTAAATAAAAAAATATAATTGTAAATTAAATATCTTTTTCTGTATAATATAAACTTTTAATAAATTGTAATTTAATAATTAAAAGTATAAATCATCTTAGGAAATATATTATAATTAGACAGAGTGGGTAATTCAGCTTTTTAGCATCGTAAATTATAAGTCACGTAGTCGTAGTATTTTTTTTATTTTGATACATGTTTGTCATGAAATCAAACAATAGACCGATAATCTAAAAAAAAATTAGAATTTAAATAAAAAGTGTTCTCAAAGGAAGTCTTTTTTTTCTTACTTGATTATCAAACAAAACATTTCCTCTTTATTTTTTTCAATAGTCTTTTTAGGTTTTTTAATCCTTAGATCCAATGCCTTCTTGAACGTTGTTTGCACATACTTTCCTCGAGTAACTTTTTATACTGGTAAAAAAAGTATTTAAACTACATTCTTCTAAGTCATCAGGATCTTTTCCTCGCAGTCACGAATTTCCTGAAACGAAGGTTCAAGAGGGACCTTTAAAATCTGAGCCCTCTTGGGATGCATCAGTCGTATATGGAAATTGGTCCCGTTCGGATGCTTAACTGTCTCGGGGTTGTTGGATTTCGGTATACATAAGACGATACCGTGTGACCTTTCTTCTTTTTTTTCTTTGGAAAAAAGGGATGTGCCGCTTAAAAGTGTTGGATGATATATAGTTGGATTTGTTTTTTTCTGTTCGATAAAATTCATTTTATAGCTTTTTAATTTAATTGCTTAATTTGTTCAAGCTATTTAATATAATTTTCATTGCCTTGTACGATATATAATATTTCGATGAAAACTTGAAAATCTTTGTTTACAAGAATTATAAACAATCTTATTTTGATAGAAAATTTTGCAATACCGTTTATTATTAATTATTACATATCTTTAATCGTGTTTACATAAATTTTTATAGAAATAGTGCAGGGAATAGGCTGCATTCAAGTTTTCCAACTGTAGTTTTCCAAAAAAGTATAATGGTAATCGATACTCTTTTTATTAATTTTATCATAGCTTTGTAAGTACGTCAACTTTTTAAGTACACCGAAATTTATGAGATTTGTGAATATACGTTTAGAGTAAGGCGGAAGCTTGCACCTTTCGAAAGAAAACTTTTCCATTATCCAATGACCTATAGGCTCGTGAAATCGAAGTTACGAGTGCATAGAACCGTAGGTGTCGTAAATATTCGAGAGTTTAGAAAGGATCTAAGGGTCGTAATTTTCGACAAAGCCTCGGAAAACTCTCGCCTCTATTTAAACATATAAAGTTTCCCGTAAGTGACAAATTTATCTATTATTGTTCCCTATACGTAGAAATCTAACGAGCGAGCTCAACGGTATAAAAAGTAAATAAAGTTTACTTTATAGAGTTGCATGGCGCGTTTACGACCAATTTTGGATACATCATTCTCGTTAAAATACGTTAATCGTAACATTACCTTTTTATTTTTCATCAATTGCTTATAAATTATTTAAGTAAATATGGATTCTAAAATACACGTCCAAACAAAATAGCTAATTTAATAATGATACATTTTGGGTACGATTAAAATAATAAAAAACCGTAGATTTGAAAAAATTTTACATTATTTTTTAAACAATTTAGTAATATGTATTTATATGTGAATAAAAAAATTGACTTCATAAAGCGGTTAAATTTCGATGTTTTGCTCTAACGTCAATTTTTCACCGCACGAAGATCGAAGAGAGTAGACGAAAAAAAAAATAACATTCACACAACAGAAAACGTACGCGAAAATAAAAACGTCATGAAAAATCGAGCACCAAATCAAAGCTGAGAAAACATCCATCACAATAAATCTATAATGACCTATAAAACCGCTTAAAAAAAACACCGACCAAATTTTTCTGAAAATATAAAAAAAAGAACGTAACCGTTTTATACGTAAAATTTTCTCTCACCACCTAATAAAAATAAATCTTGATTGAACCAACAACACGAGACCAACCCTCGCGTAACGCACCAAATTTCGAAAGTCGAGAAAGAAAAAACTGAGAAGCTCATCGATCGCGGGATAGTCGTTATGGGGCGCGCGCTCGCCTTTTCACGTTTAATAACTATTAGTTGAGAGAGTAAGTAAGATAGAGAGAGAAACAGAAAGAGGGAGAGAGAGAGAGAGAGAGAGAGCGAGACGGAGACAAGGACAAGAAAACGGCGAAGGGTGCGTTTGCGCTCCAGCAGATGTTTTCCTATTGTCATGCTAAGGCGGCCGCGTCGACGTAACGTCTTTTACGTCGAGTCCCCGCGTACGTGAGAGCCCTGTATATAACGTATATATGATGTATATATGTACGTACCTACTTGCAACAAGTTTACCGTTGCTTTGAAGCTTTAAATTTTATTCGGGACTATTTATGCTAATTTTTAGCAAAGATCGACCTGATTTTTTCATTGCTTCGTTAGTTCGCAACCAAAAATTTTTTTCATGAATAAAAAGAGGGCACGTTTTTTGTTACATTTTATCACATTGTTTAATAATGACATTGTATTATATTATATTTCTATTTCTTTCAAATTTCATTGTTACGTTAATTTCAGATCAGGAATCTTTGGCAAACTCAGTTAGAACTCCTAAATTAATAGTTCTTAAATTTATTGATGTAAAACTTGTTGATACTATTTGCCAATGCACGCATGCTCTAAAAATTGTATATCAACATTACTTATAATTTAGCAGTAATAATTCGTACTGCAAGTGTATACAGTCCTGTAAAAATTAAATTTTATAAAGTTTATATTTTCTAAATTTATTTAATATTTGTTATTTTTCAAAATGTTTATACAATGTCTTTGTAGATATCGATGATTTTAAAACTTTATATACTTACAATGCTAAAAATTTTATGCTTAATCATATAGAATAAAAAAGATATTTTCAAATGAAATGGTGGATTCACATTTTTTGTCCCATTAACTTTTACGGCAGATGCTCTTTTAAACTTGTCTATATACCAAGAGTGGTGCGACACTTACTTGTAGTGGTTTCAACACTGTCACCTATGACATTTCCTACGAGTCACGAGACTAGAGAAACGATTTGTTGTCAAAACCCAAAAAAACGAAACTTAATGATTGTTTCGTAATGGGAAAAATAGTGCTAGGTCTTACGTAATACATCATTTTCTTTCGATTTAATAGAAAATAATGGGGACGATTCAGATTTAGTGATTCCAGTCCGACTAGACGTAGCGATAGTTGATGAGCTTTGCACATGACATTTTGATTGAATTTGAACTACATAAAAAAATCTGTATATAAAAAAATTGTGGTTCGTATGTCGAACATGAATGTAAGTATGGGAGTAAAAAAATTGTTTACGATTAATTAAATATAATCGATTGTACATAAAAAGTGGTTAAATTGCTTGCAGTTGATTTTATAATTAAATTGCATTTTTGCGCAGTGCAACTAAATTATAAAATAAATTTTAAAAAAATGTAATATATATCGCAATAAATTGTATAAGTGTGGTACCAGTATATTATAGTTTGAAGTATTTATGTACAATTGTTTATACAGAATCGATGGTCAATATTTCTGCAAATGTGTAAACGATCGTAAAACGAATGTATGAAAGGTATGAATAGAGAACGGTGCCGCGCTTAGGGTTTGGAAAAATATTTAAAATGTATGAAAAATTAGAGCTAATTTCGGGGAGTCGTAAAATCCAGCAGTAAACTATATGTAAGTAACGCGTTCACAATAGCTCCCTTGAAAAGTCGGAATGGAAAAAAGGAATCCGTGCAGGAAAGGTAACCCTCGAACAATATTACGGGGGTGAAATATAGAGTATATCGGCTTTTGCGGGTGGACTCGCGAGGATAAGCTCGTAAAAACGCTTAATTCGCGTCGGTATATATCCTGCATCACTCGAACACGTTTACGTGTATATAAATATAAAAGCATTTCTCTCGCTCTTTCTCTCTTTCTCTCTTTCTCTCCTTAGGTTCGCGCTTTTGGGGGTCGTAGACGGTGAATAAAAATCGCAGCAGCTGCTGTCTCGTTTCCTTCCTCCTTGTAGATGATATAAGGGATCTTGGTTGGGCATTGTGTTATAGGGCACGGGCCAGACTTTTGTTCCTTGAGTCTATTGTCGTACCGGGACGTCTGGTGCAGCGGGTGACTTCTCCCTCTCTTTTTTTCATTTACTTTTTTTTTCTCTTACCCCCGTTAAGAAATCAGCTATATGTAGGGGGAGGACAAGAAAGATGCAAGCTAAATCGACTGCGGCTGCTACCGATTCAACGCCTCGAATTACAAGTCATCGAATCGAGAGACCGAATTTCTTCTTCTCCTCTCTTTTTCTTTCTAAGACTCTGAGGGGGGTTTCAAGTTCAAGGGGGATGAGAGAGAAAGAGAGGTCGTTACCTTTTTCTTACCTTATGGCTAGTGACTTTTCAATGCGACGATCGAGTGGACACGCGTATGCATATGTTTTGAATAATACATTCGTGAGGCAAGACTGACTTATACCTTCCTAACGGACAAAAAGAAATTTATTCACTTGGTTTTTGAGAACGTTATTTTAAAGCGGTTTGCTCTCTACGCTCCAATTACTCGCAATATTCTGTTTTTCACTTTAGGACGCTTATTTATGTTGGTAAACCGTGCAATTAATAATTAAATGTTATTACTATAGTAATTAGAATACGTGAAAAGGTAGGTTTACCATATCAATGTTTATTAATCATCAAACTTTACCAATCTAAGATTACCACAAATAATTTTATTTTAAATGATAAAGATATTATAGAATTCATGTAGAATTCATATCTTAGAATTGTTCAGTATTAGTTTCGCATAAAGGTGTAAATATTCGATAAACGTATTACTTGGTGGAAACATTTTATATAAAATGAAAAGATGATTCAGAAACTTAAATTGCATTACAATAAAAATGAAGTATGATATGATAATAAAGATCTTACGAAATATAGACATAAAATCAAATGTGCATATGGTAATACGTATGAAGTACTGTATAGAAATAAATAAATTCCAAGGATAATTTCAAACCCACAAGATGAATATACAAGATTAAGCCAGCAGAATAAGTAAAACGGTGTTTTCTTTCTACCTAACAAAAGTCCCATACCAGAGATCAAGAAGAAAAATCGAAAATCCCTGAAAAAAATGCCTATAGCGTATCATCGTCGTCATCATCGTATCCGGGCAATAACAAGGTATAACGCGCGAAGAGCCTCCCGCGTCACGAAAGAAAAATACTTAATGTATGGGATAGAGAGAGAGAGAGGGAAGGGGGGGGGAGAGGCACGCATATACATATATTACATATATATATATATAGGGGGAGTATATAAGAAAAGTCTTGGAGGCGCATATGTCGCGATGTCGAAGAAAACAGTCGCGTGGCAGGCACACCTGCGCTTTCGGGGTTGGTTGCGTCTGCAGTGCCGCCTTAAGAATCGTTCGTATACGCTTCTCCCCACTTCTTGGTGAAGAGTAAGAAACACCTGGTGCACGTGCGCAACGTCGTGGGGTAGCCTACATAATATAACGAGAGGCGAGCCAAGAAAATTGAATAGAACCAACCGATCGAGGGGTGCAGGGTCAAGGCGAAGTCATTAAATCGCTCGCGCGCGCGACACCTGGCACGCGCTCCTGCATCCCCACTCTAATAGATCGCGTCAAGAGCAAGCTTGCTACCGATCCCCATATACCCGCTCTTCCTTTAAAGAAATTTTCCAAACGAGAGGCCGTTGGTCATCCGATTGACCGTTTATACCATTTGGAAAATTTACGATCCCTCGGCTACTGTAATGGAGTAATCGCGAGAAACGCGAGATAATCGACAAGTTTCACGCCAGTTTTCTTTATTTATGTCTTCTCCGCGTACACGTCTACGACTATTATAACATTTTACGAGCCGAGCTTTTCTTCGAGTGCTTTGAGAGTTGGTTACTTTGTCGAAAGGGATTCGTCTCTAATTGGAACTGTACCGCGTGATTTGAAACGATTTTATATAGAAAACAATTTTATGGACGTTTTAGTGGTAAACCTTCTCTGATTTATATATGTATACACGTATCGAATATTTTGGTACTTGGTTAAGTAGTAAAACCAGTGTTCACTTTCTATTGTATAACTCCTTTCTCTCATTTTCTAGATCCGTTCATTCAATTATATCTAATCTAAGCTCTAATTATTTTATAATATATTGATAATAGTACAAATCCTTAAAAATTAATATTAATAAATAAAATTATTTATATTTAAATAAAAATAAAAATTAATTATATAACTAATACATTTTTTAGTTAATATTTTTTAAAATTTGTTCAAATATTTTAGTATATCATTTTTTAATGAACGAAAGACGTTGGTATAGTAAGCGATTAAAATTTTTTTGATATCCGCGAAAATATTTAATTTAAATTATAAGTCTGGAAATTATATATTAAATATAATATATTTATATAAATATCACCAGTATATGTAAAAATATGAAGTTCTATTTTCTTATAATTGAATGTGTTGCACAATAATTCGTATACTTTGATACAAAAATTATAAAAAAAAAAGTCATGTATATCATTACTACTTACTATCATTCATGTAAGAAAAGCAATTCTCTTTTTGTATACAGTTACCGTTATAAAAATTAAATTTATTTGTTCGCTGAAAATTAAGATATATTTTGTACATGTATAAAATTTAATATTAGATCATTAAAATTCATGCATCAACGGAAAACGTCTCAAAAAATATGTATATCGAAATAAAACTGAGAAATTGATGGTATTACCGAGCTAAAAAAGCATAGTAAAAATTTTTTCAACAAAATTTTGTTACTCCTCTGGTCTAGAATAAAATACGTGTAAAAGTACATCCATCCGAAAAGTAAAATATGCCACTGAGAGAAAGATGAAAAAAAAAATCCGAATCCCGTTTCTGAAGCCATAAATCGCTTAAGGATATGTCGACCCCTGGTCTAGTCATTCGGGACATTTAAAAGATAGTAGAAAAATCGCGTCATCCCTAACGTATATATACTAAGAGGCGTGCGCGAGCGGATTGGCCAAGCCGTATATAGAAGATCGAGCAAACACGCTCTCCCTTTCATTCGTCACCCCCCGAAGGAGCATCGATCGTGCAACGTATATATACATCACACACATATGTATATATACACACGCGACGAATAGTCCGTTGAAAAACCGTCTTGCTTCTATATAACCGTCTTAAACATAAGGCGGAGTCTCCTTCGAGTTCAGGTAAACTTACGTATATAGCTCATTATTTTTAACCGGCGCGTGCTGTACGCGTGCGACCCACTCGCCCCTCTCGTGCGGGCGGTCACTTCTTCCTTTTTCAGCGTAGGGGGAGATCAAGACGAATAAGTATTCGATCATGTAATATACATTGCATTTGCATTTCTATTCACTTTTCTCGTGACCGTTTAGTACGTATACGTTTCATCCGCGTTTCAGTTCACGGGGTTTGCACCAACTGTTGCGTTTATATATGTATGTATTCGTTACGTATGCGCGCGATATCTACTAACGATCAGACTTGTATCTGGGATGTATCTCGATTGTTTTTGATAATTAAGATCATTACAGTACGCTGTTTAATTATATTACATTTGATTGATCCACTAATATACCATGTAAAAGAATTGTTAATGATCCAATGGATTTTATTTTATTGATCTTCGGTATATATATATATATATATAGTAATCTTAATTATTAGATAATCGATTTATGCTTATTTCTTTATATACACTGTTCCCTTTCATTATTATTCTGAGTCAGTATGTTGAATTTATAAATATAACTATTCGACAGCCAAATAATTGTATAAATAATCAAGTTTCGAGAATAGTCGTCGATGGAAGTAATTTCGATAAAAATTGTCAAAGCTAAACGACGAACCATAAATGTGGATAGCCATCCAAACTTTAACGGTACGCGTTTTTTTTTTCAACGTTTGCAACTTGGGCGGTATTCGCACTCAGTGTGATTCAGTAGAAAGCGTATAATGTTTATTAGCTATTTTGAGTGTGTATACGGGGCATTTGAGTAATGGAATTTTATTAGGGAAGTGCCAGGCATCGCGATTCGAGTTTTAATGGGAGCAGGTTTCTTTTGTGATGCAGTTTAGGTTTTGACTTCGCTTTTTTTGCTGCTCGATCCTCTCTTCGAAATTTAATTACTCTGCATAGGTTTCGAATCGTGCAAGTCGGTATCCTTTGCTTCATATTTATGAGCTTTCGACTAATTACACTTTTTAAACTTCAGGGATTGTATAATGGATTTACATTGAGATTTGTCTGTACTTCTTTGAAAGGGGTGTCAAAGTAGTAGCCCCTTGGCTTTGGTACCATTTTTGGCAGACTCGTGTTGTCGTGAATATTTCATGGGTAATTATTCGTACAAAAAGCGTCTTTGATTTGTCACTTTTTGTAATCTAATTTCTTCAATGCAACACTGATAAATGTTGAATTTTTTTTGTAAGAGTACCGTCACATACCCAATTGTTGATCATGAACCAATTTCTGATCAGTGTATTATTTCAATAAAATAATAATATTTACATAAATCTAAACGTTGCTACCCACAATTTGAAGGTTAAACAATCAATAATTGGTTAGTAGACTTAAATAGAAAGTGGTATATGTACCGAAAATTTACTGATCAGAAATTGGTACTTCCCGCTTTTTTTTCTTAGATTGTTGCTTACTTTAAAAATGGCAGCTATTTTGTTTTTCTGAGATGGCTAAAAGGAAGTTTAATACTTATACTTTCTGCATGCGTCAAAGTGTATACAATTATTAGTCATTTTAACATAAAATTATTCTATGAACGTACAGATTTGCCTTAATTGATCAACAATTGGGTATGTGACGGTATATTGAAACGTTGAATACGTTCATACGAACAAATGTAAAAATAGTAAATGATATGAAGCGACATAACTATACATTGATTAAATTCATTAACACCGGTTTGTAATAGATACTTGTAAATTGATGCGATAATTATATGAATGTGAATGAACGAATGATAATTATTATATATATACATAGTTTTATCTGCGCAAACTTTGCACTTTGTATCGGTCAAATCGATACGTATATGTTTTTTGTCAAACTCACGAACTGACTAATGCGATTCGAAGAATGGCGAGGAATTATTGTCAAGATTTCTCACGATGTAAAGAAGCTGAGACGGTATAAGGTCTTATATTTAACCTCGATAAGAAGGAACGTTGATAACGTCTCGTGGAAAATCCAACGGAGTCTGCAGCCACGCTCAGGCTTATTTATTTGGAAATAATTTGAGAAAAATAAGTGGCTAGACCACTTGTTGTTGTCCTAAGGCGGACATCTTTAAAGGTCTCTAGTTGCCGACGTATACCGAGAAATTTTTGCTCCTAGGCTATGAACGCATCCCACGCTTATCTCGACCATACGCCCATCCATCAACACGACGTACAGCTTCCTGAGGTTCTTCTTAAATAAGACCTACCTCGAAGTTGTTTGTTCTCGTTAATTTCAGTATTACTTGAATTTACAAATTTTCGGTGTTGTTTCGTTATCGAAAATTAACTACAAAAATGCAATATGTAAATCTATATAGTAAAATAAAATGAAACACTGTGCGTTAAAGTAAGAGTAATGAATCATTAGGAAGTCCCTGTCGTCAAATTTTATCTTGCAATTCAAATTTTAACAGATAACTTTCACGTTTACTCGAAAAAGTCTGTGAATCCAAGAATGCATCAACCTGATAAGAGAATTCAGTATATACATTCATCTATCGTATTATTGAATGAAACTCGGTCATATAACTCTTAAACGAATCATCGCGTGTTCTTTGATATATTTTTAAATTGCATCATAGTGAGCTCCAAAAAAGTTAAAAGCGAAAAAATAAACATATGTGGAGCAGAGAATGAAAGAGAAAGAGAGCAAATTAATTTTCCTTCTCTCGTTCTTACCTTTTTTTCGACCTCGTATAGTGTCTCCCTCCATACGGTCTCTCTTGAATGAACTTTATCCTTATGAACGGACGGACGTCGATCGTCATGAGATCACGTTATATTTGCCAGTTCCGCTCGCAACGGCGGTTCCCTTATCATCCCGGGCTCAGCTGTTTGCCTGTACGAGTATAGCCGCGATTCTCGGAAGATCACCATAAAAATATCGCGCAGGATGCGGACGTTCACTCTCTTTCTCTCTCTCTTTCTCACTCTCTCTCTCTCATTTTTTTTATTCCCGGATACTCTCTTTTATTAAGCAAGATTTTGCATTTTATGTAGAAAACTACGAAAAATTGAAATAAATTTTATTGAAAAAATTAGAGATGGCGTTTTTAATGGTTGGACATTATGCATCTATAATAGAGTAATGCCGAAGAGGGGGGATCTTGGGAATCGTAGTTAACGACAGTTTTACCACGGGAAAATGACCAGTCGAATAGATTTGTATATATCCGGGCGCCCTCATAAATCAAATTTCGCTGGATTTTCATTAAGCGTATACGGTTTACCTATATGGTGACCTCGCTTATTCATCCCTGAAATTGATCATTTGTGTGTTTCATTCGGTGCTCACTTGATTTTACTAAAGTTCGATGAAAAGAATTGCTAATGGTTTTACAGATTATACAAATTCACGAGGCGTTATATGTACGCACCTAAACTTTTCAACAACTTGGTATGGTTTAACGTGTTTTCAGTTACAAATGCATCTCAAACATACTGACGGTCGTTAAATCATTAAAATCTATTATTGTACATATTCAAACAGTCATTTTTTTTTATAAATTATAAATGAATCGTTTTGTAAAAAGAGATTAATTAGCTTTTTTGAACGTTACTGCATATGTAACGCACATATAACACAATTATTTAATTTAAAGTGTCATCGTAACAATTTAACGTACGTTACATTAAATATTAATAAAATACAATACTTGGGTATTACGAGTAATCTATGTTGTTTCACGATGTCATCGAATTTAATGTAACGTGTAGCACAACTATAGATAATAATTACGAATTATCGTTACATCCTTTACTTCTTCGCATATACTTACAAAATCATTGTGTTTAAAAAATATTGTCCAATGAATGTCGTGCAATTTCTTGGTTCACCGAAGTTACTGATTGTACAACATGATGTTTTAAAAAAACTTTCAATATTTAATTATGTGTAATTTGAAGTATTATCTTTACGCATAGGAAATAAAACTATTTATTATCAATATTTTTGTATATATTACAATATTAGTAAATTTATATTCATAATTGTCGTGTCCTTTAAAGAAAATCTAATCTAACAACTTGTTAAACAAATTTTTCGACAGAAATTCAAAGTAAGAACATTAAACTTTTTTTTGGAATAACGAGAAACTAAAAATCTACTAAAAGAATGTTTACGAAGAAGAAGCGACATCTCTCAAGTACCAGCGCGCGAAGTGGCAAACTCGCGCGCAAAATCCGCATGCCGAGTACAAAAGCCCGCCAAAGAAGAAAGAGTGTAGAGGACGAGGAAAAGCTAAGGAAGGAATAAGTAAGGAATAAAAAAAGGAGAAGCATTGGCTTGGCGCAAGCGCAAAAATGCGCTCGCGTCTACTTCGAAACCGCAAGTTCCCGCGCAGCTATTACGATTTAGTAGCGTGTGTGCTCTGTGTGTATGCGTATACGAACACACATACACGCGCGCACACACACACACGCACGTATGTATGTGTATATAATTACGAAGGTACACACGTGAGCTTCTCGCGACCGATGACCGCCAGGACGAAGCGTATTAAAGTCGGTATGGTCTGCGTTTTTATCGTTAAATTTGCACGGTCCCATAAACATCGCCCGCAAAAGCTCCGCGGTTATAACAATGAGGGGCCAGTCAAACTTTCACCACGCGCGCATTCCGCGCCGCCTGCTACGATCGATTCTCGATTGTTTTTTTCTTCATCTTCTCGAAGGTTTTATATGCACGCGTGCACTCGTACGCGTTTTGATTTTTTGGATCGCATTACACACGACACTTGGGAATTAGGTGTTAGAGAATATTTTACTTGCTAGATTGAAAGCTACTGTATACAGCTAGCTTTCTACTAAAAAAAATTGTATACAAAACAACTTATAATCGTGCACGAATGGTGTGGGGAGGTGAAATAAGTAGTAAAATATTTATGTTTAGGAAGTAATTGTACTGTAAGTAAAAGAAGAAAGCTCGATACCAGCTGCGAAAAGGATAAGGTCAAGGTATATAGTGAGAAAAGAAAGCGATTCGAAGGACGAGCGGTCGTTAATTAGCATTAGACAGTGTTGAGTAAGTCATATGGGGTGCACGTTGAAAGGTATAGAAAGGATCGCAAGCTCGACTCAGAGAATTGGTTAATAAGAAACGCCCCCGTAAGGATCGGAGAGCGGTAAAGATCTCGTTGCCGCGACCGAGGAGGCTCATCCGTATTAACGCGCTCTAATGCCGGAGTTTTGTAAACAGGAAGCTACGGCCATTCGTCAAAAGATGAAGAAAAAGAAAGCGCGAGCGAGCGAGCGGACGAACGATCGAGGATAGGAGGGAGAGACTACGGCTCTCTCAAGGACAGATTAAAAATCGCGCGCTCTCGCAGGTTGTCGGGACCATTGACTCTAAGGGATTCCAGATCTCGAGTCGGTTTTCTTGGAAGGGATCTAAGGCCTCCGGTATATACTCGCAGCGCCACCGCCTAAGCCCCCGAGTTAGAGAGACAAAGAGAAAACTGAGAATTATACACAACGGCACGGTATGTGTGTGTGCGTGCGTGCGTGTGTGCGTGTGTACATATATAAAGGAAATAACACGAGGACTCGACGATCCTGGGAATAGCACAATTATTGAACTAAAGGAATCGGGTAACCCATCGACCACTCGATTTCTCTCCTTGTTCAACGAGAACAATACCATTCACTTTGCACTAACTCACGATGATATCAACATCTTTGAACATTTAAAATAATCTTTTTTCATTTCGTTTCATCAATAGCGTATGCATCATGCGTTTATAACAATGCTCTTGTACACTGTAGCACTTGACTTGGTTCCTAGAGAATCTTGCGTCGCCACAGTATTTAGTTATTTTTCTTGTAATTCAGTACATTCGTACTACAAGTCTGACTATAGATTCTGCAACTACTCGTAGAACGGTATAATCGTAAAAATTCCTATTAGAACGAACGAACGTCAACGGGTTTCCTACAATTAATGGTCGAATAACGCATGGTTTGTATTTTAACGGGGCCATGTAACGACCAGTTTGACAAAACAAAACTAAAATAACGTCGGTCAGGCGTGAACCATCTGTATGAAGTCGTTGGCGCATTTCATTATGTAATTAATTAACTCAATTCCGTATAAGCAATTAGTAGCGGGAGGAAGAAATTTTTCAAGAGAGTGTACGTACATATCCGAAAGGGAGCGAAGGAAACGAAGAAATAGTTAAAACGACGGGCAAATCCTCTCTTTGTTTGATGATGCGGTTGACAATGCGAAACGAGTTGCTCCATTGAGACAATTGGCAATTTTCGACGCCGAATATCCGTCGGAAGCATCGTAACGTCCACGACGTTTTTTTTCTACTAACTCTCTCTCTCTCTCTCTCTCTCTCTCTCTCTCTCTCTATCTTCTCGTACAATGTATCTAAGCGGTCCTTCTTCGTCCTATATGTATACCCATACAGGCGAATTATATTATAACTATCTCGGACGATGATCAATCGCAACGCGTGCAGCCCGTCTATAATAAGAGCTAGCCGTTCATTTTTCAAAGGGATAGACAATCGTCTGTATACATACGATGGACACGTCATTTTTATCTCGTCAGCGTTAAAGTTTTATGGCGTGGTCCACCGAAGCCAAGTTATGATTCATCGCATCGCACAGTTCTTTAAATTTTAATATAGGCAAACATTGTTATACTCTCTCCCTTCTACGCTTGTCGTAATAATAATTATAACGATTTCGATGTATCATCTTAAGCTATCAAACTATTTAAACAATTTTATTGATATAAGTCGAATTAAAAAAGCTAATAGTATTTTAAGTCAAATTTTAGCAAACAATATTTATTGTTATTATTAACTTTAAAGTCAAAATTCAAAATATTTTCTTTACGTAAAATTATGTTAGTTTATAGTTTAATGTAAAGATAATTAGTTTTCTTCTAATTAGCTGACACATAATTTTTGTATTATTATATATACCGACCGCACTATTAATCATATTATATTTAACGGTATTCTCCTACTGCTAACAAGGAAAACTGGTTAACTTAAAAAAGGGGCACGCAGTACTGGAAAACTGTCACCCCGTTTATGAAAATGCTACGAGACGGAGAAAAAAAATGATACCCTCGAATCAGCTGATCGAGTATAGGAAATTTCGTCACAGGTATCAATTAGAGAGTAAGAACTGTTTTTTTAATTTATAAATATTCGTGCTGCGTATAAATGTATGTAGTTACGTGTGAATATAGGACCGCATGTAGTAATATAATGTATATATATATGCTTCCTCGACACTACAGACGAATTCATTCGTTAGCAGCTGTCTTCTTATGTATATATACCCTTTCTCGTGCTTAGTCTTCCGTTCACAGGCAGAACACTTGGCGCGACGATTTGGCGATTTGGTCATCCTTATCTTTGCGTACGAACCTCTTCGCTTTCTATACACATGTCATACCGTATATACAGTTATTCAATAAATAATTCTTGTGTAAAAAACTGTAAAATTCTTAAGAGTTCTTTATTTCTGTAAAAGGTTAAACTCTACAATACAAAAATATATATATTAGTAACGTGTATTAACCAAAGATCATTTTTAATGTATAATTTCATTAAATAATTTTTTATTTTAATACGTTTATATGCGACGTAAATTTAATAAAGTACGTTTGGTAGATCGCACTTAAACTACACGCCGTAGCACATTTATCCAGTTTCGTAGGAAAAATACCATGTTTCGAGCGAGAGCAATTTTAAAGATTAATATCTTTCTATCTATCAGTCGTCGGCGCATTGCACCCTGTAAAAAATATATACAGTCACGTACGGGTGGTGGTGTCTTTTGGTTTAGCGTAGGGAGCACTGACTATATACGATGGCCCTTCGAAAACCGAGGGCCTGCTTCGTTGCTTTTTTGCTCGTCCTACAAAAATTCTTTCGGCGGTTACCTTTCCTTTTCTAGGAAGCTTTTCCACTTACTTACTATCTATTTAATCCTCCGTTCAGCTGTACACGAGCTATTTTTTCACAATGACCAAGATTTTTTTTGACATAGGCAATTTTTTTAAATCAGCGTGTACGTGTGTGCGCTTATTTATTTACATACTGATGCACATTTATGTGTGACACGTTAAGTCGTTTGTTCATGAATGTAGTTTTGTGCAGCTGAATAATCCAGTACATTGACTTAAACCTTTTCTTTGTGTTATTACAATTGCATTAGTTAATAAACAATCAAATTTTTTGTTAATAACTAATTAAAAGACAATTTAAAATTATAACCCCATATGCATGAGAGGTAAAGTAACGGTCAATTAATTGAAATTACTATAATTTTTAATTTCATAATAATCATAATAAAATTGGCTAAAATTTGGTATAGTGACTACCTAAGCGTCACTTTGAACGAACCCTTTAAATAGTCAAACACGACTGTCTACATTATACAGAGGAGAGTAGCCCTTTAAACCGTTAAGTCAAAACACTCGAATTCCGCATTGAACCGGATCTTTCATTAGAGGGACAAAAATATGACATTATAAATACCAGCTGATGTTTTAAGGATAGATGCGTAGTATGGGACACTCCCACAACGACGTTCCCAGGTCTATAAGAAAATAAACATATATTTAGTTAGCGCATCTCGCGTAATATACGCAACTCATTGGTCGAATTAAAAAAAAAAATTGTCAAAAAGGGTGGGTATATACCGCGACATGTGACGGCATCCATATTCACGTACGTACACGAGACGTGTACCTTTATCAACGCAGTATATACAAACGATAGAATCGCTTCCCACGTGAAAACCCGTTGACGTAAATTATACACAGGAGCACGAGCACGCACCATCTGGGCTTATCCGATTTCATTAGCGAATTATTCAAGGGTTTGCCGTGAACTAAATACCGATACAGCATTGTGACTTCGAGTGAAAAAACAATATCCATTTCCGGATTTGACTTTTGATTGGGTATAGGTGTACAACGGGAATTGCAGTTTTACGCGCTAGTATCTAAACGTAATACTTATTGCACGTGCTGCAAAGGGGTTACGCGTTCAAGGAAGAAAACGATAATTATCACGTTTAACGTTCTTTTTTCGATCCAAGCGGTAAGATATTGTATGGTAAATTTAGTACTAAGGGAACGTTAAATTTACTATGCTTTAAGTTCGAATTGCAAATATTGTTGTGTATTTTAATTTACCGTGTTCGGCTCGAAGATACTGGGTCTCTTTAAATAACATGAGTATTTTGGTGGTAAAAAAGAGGGTGTTTAAACAGCAGACGTTATACGTAGATCATTGAATTAGATGAACGAAGTAACCCTATTTTTTTTACCTTCCCTCCCTCGGCTTTAGATAATCCGGAAAACTCTTATTTGTCAAGCTCACGTAAATTTAACGTAACGGTTACTTTTTCTCTAAAGGTCTTTCGCATCAATGTAGAGATATTTTATCCGTTTGCGTATGTGTTCAATAAATATTGAGAACCGAAAAAATGTTAATTTTTTAAATGCTTATTAGACATAATTAATAATTATACAATTTGTATATAATGTATGAGTTTTTTTTTAATTTTAAATTCAAAATATTAATATGCATATATAAATATTAATACTACTAAAATATATATTATTAAAAAAAAAAAAAATAAAAAAAATAGTGTTGCAATAGTTAATCGCAAAATAGTCGATTCATCGATTAAAATTGAAGCTTTCCAACGCAACAGCTGGTTAATTGGTGTCCCCGGGTATATACTCGAGACATCCACCCGGAAAAAGAATAAGACCTATGTATATGTATATACAATATGAAAAAAGGAGGTAGCGGGTGCAGGTGCTGTGTGAAACAGAGAGGTGTTCGGTCGAATTGACTCATCGCCAGCTAAAAAGTCGGCTCGGTGGAAAAACGAATTCTCATGGGCACTGTTATCTCGATCTAGATTTTTCTCATCTCCCCGTGCATCTATAAGTAATGTAGCGCATCTGTCCTTTGAACTGGGGGCGCGTTTAGCTTTCGGCATCTGCAGGAGCTTCGAGCTTCCAGATTCGGCTGACCGATCGGTTGAACGCTAGATGGTCATTGTGTCATTGGTCAGTGAAATTTCGCGCGAAACCACTGGCGGATTAGGTGTGGTTCTCACGTTACCTAGATTGGGGTCATTTGTATTTCCGCTTTCTGAAATATGGCCTACTACATGGGCTATATCTTATAATTCAGAAGAATTATGTCTTCGTTACGTGCTATCGATACTATGAGATATTTCGAGGACTGTCAAATCGATGAATTTTAGTTATTTGTTGACCGAATCAGTACTAATTTATTAAAGTCATACATTCTAGTTTTATATACTTATACGAATAATGTTTTTTCTAAGTACAAGCGATCTGGATTATACAATATGTTAAAATATTAATTTTTTTAATCAAATTAATTGCAATTGAATAAATCATATTTATTATAAATGTTTTTTATGAAGAACAATAAACTTTTGGTTTATTTATCTGATTGATAGATTTAATTGAAAAAATTATAAAAGTCGAATTTAAAATTTGGATAAAAGATAATATTTAGAATTATTTATGTTATTTTGCATATAGTCTATAGTCAATACCTTTTACATTTATAGTTTTACCGGACTTCTATGCAGATATTTTCAATACTTTCTTTAAGTTGCAATTGCAATTTTGTAATCGTAATATAATAAATGTATCTTGGTCGTTATAAAAAATTAAAAACATTATATATCAAAAACTTTATCTAAGAATAAATACTAAATATACATTTCTTTTACATAAATTTATTTAAAATACATTTTTGTTAAAAATGATATGTAATATTACACTTTATACATAGTGTAAGTAACACTTCTAATCATCACTCTCGTAAAATCAACAGTATTAGCATCAATCCTTAACGATGTTTTGGTGGGTCGTATTTTAAACGATTTTAAACGGAGTCTCCCCCAACGAAATCGGTATAAGTTGTACGGGTCAAATCGATATCCATCGAAAAAGGATTATAGAAATCACACACGCATATATCCGTTTCTCCCGATTGTTTCCCTTCGAGATGAAAGTATAAGCTATTGGTATATATATATAAAAGTATAAACAGGGGAAGTTAGGAAGCCATCAATACTACTCTCTCCTGTATCGAGAAAAGGGAAGTGCACCATATCGGAGGAAGCCCCGCGTCACCTTTTACCTTCAAGGGATTCGGTAATCACGCGCGTGAGTCCCTCGCGTGTGGCCACCCCATAAGAGCGACTCCTTCCAAACACTATTTCTCGGGAGCGTGAGACCCAATGCGACCATTTTCAAGGGGGGAGTGGAAGCTGCACACTTTCTCCCTCTTCCTACGGAGACGCCCGGATTCTTCCTGTACGCGTTCCCAGGAGGTACTGAGTTCCGATCATGCGAATCTCGCGACTCGAAATTTCACGGGTCATTTTTTTTCGTTTGAACTGTACAGATACGCCTCTTTCTTGACCAAGTTGCATATTTTGTAACTCTGCGCGCGGGAAAATCGATGTTTTGGCTATAAGGATCGATGAACCTTGTCTTTTTCCAAACTTTTTTTTCTTCTTCCGTGACGGTTTTTTTTTAAACCAAACGACGAAAGGATAAATCTTTTGTCAATTTACCGGCACGCTTATAAGCAAGGGTTCGTCTATGTACATTGGTTGCATCGATATAGGGGTTTACTGTTTATTTTAATATTTGTTCTGGGATTATGCATATAGTAAACGATCGTTTATCGTTTCAAAGAGATTTCCAGATACGCGTAATCGGATTAGGTTCTCCGATACTTTCATAAATACACTTATTTGTGTAATTTGCATTATTTGTGTACAGTTGTGTGTTTATGTACTATTTACATCAAAAATACCCACTTAACGGCTTATTTCTTATTGCTAAATAGTCAAATTAATACTCATTTTTAATTATTTGTAATCTAATTTCAATTATTGAACATTTGCAATACAAGATTTTAACGGGATGTCTAACCCAAGTTACAGGAATCTACACATTTCAACATAAGAATTATCTTGGAAATAATTAATAAAAATCTGAAAAAATTCATATCGGTCGTTTAAAACAAAAGCAAGGGCATGATGTTTTAAGTTTTTAAGAAAAAATCATTTTTTTAATACTAATTGAATAAACAATTTTCGGTCGGTAATTATGAATTTTCAACGCAAAAATCAGAAATAAATTACAAATTAAACAATCTGTATAAATTTGAATGTATACTGTTTAAAATATATCTAAGGGCATAACGTTCAGGATTTTTCCAAAAATTTAATTTTTTGTTTATAAAAAAATATGAAAATTTACCATTTTCTGAGTCCAACATCCCCTTAAGGAGATGTAAACCCATTAAAACAAAATCAGTATTTATTTTTTCTCAAGCAAACAGTATACTTTATCGAAAAAAACGCTCTGTAACGGTGTTGTATTTACATTAAAGATAGTCTAAGAATTTTTTCAAATTTTTTTATGAATAAATCAACGAGATTTTTGAGCAGCCGTGCAGCTTTGTTTTTAGCTAAAATATTACCGACCAAAAAATGGTTATTTCGATATAATTCATTTTAAATTAATTATTTTGAAAAAATCGCTCTGTAACATTACCTGTAAATTTTTTCAAATTCTTAATTCCATTAGTTTTTTAAATTTTTGGGATTTTAGATGTAGGTTCCTGTAATTTGGGTATCACATCGCCTTAAACATAATCTTACGGATTCAAATTTAAGTACTAAAATACATTTAGTATGAAAATATGTTTCAATTGCGATATCATTATTTACTGTAACGACTACAAATAAAACAAACTGGAAGAAGAACGAGTACTATCAATTATTTTTAAGGCATGCATATTTTAACCCTCGATCGTGATCATCGAATGGATCGA
This sequence comes from Theocolax elegans, assembly GCA_026168455.1. Lineage (NCBI taxonomy): Eukaryota > Metazoa > Arthropoda > Insecta > Hymenoptera > Cerocephalidae > Theocolax > Theocolax elegans. Next base: position 96,555,861 of record CM047425.1, read on the forward strand.
AAAGCGGGAAGGAAGCCACGCGCAAAGAAAAGCAAAAGCCATAGACACAATATTCGGGCACGTGTACACGTATACGTATATATATCGGAATCTTCCTCGAGGTTTCTCTCCGCGCTTGGGAGCGCCACATCCGGTCCAATCAACTCGAAGTCATTATATGCAGATCGTGATTGTCCCCGCATGAAAATTCATGCCTGACCCGAACTCTTATGCATATATATATATCCGATCCAAGGAATCCAAGCAAGCTCAAAGAAATTGGAAGCTCAAGGAATTAAGTTATTCCTAATGAAATATCATGGTTAACGCGAGGTTTTGTTTGTAATCGTTGGCTGTACCAAGGTTTCGGTTTAGAATTTAAAGTCGTTTATCTCGTTGGTCGCATTCCTACATATGCGATATACGCGCTCGGGTATGCAATCTGTTGGAATCCGATGAACAAGAGTCACATTTATGCTCGATTACTTGAATGATGTTTCTGTGTATTTTAGTCAAAGTATCTTTTGCAGGGATTCGCTCTTGCTTTTTCATAAATATCTAATCTCTTTACAATTCACTCTTAAAGTTACTTAGTATCACTTGCAAAGCTTATAATCATTACTTGTATCGTGCTGCATGTACACAAGTAGGTATATAGGAGCTTCTTTCAAAATTTAATTATGATAATCAAGTTTTACTCTCATTTAGGTGAAAAAGTTTATAATGTTGTAATAGCATTTCTCATGAAATATAAATAATTTAAATAATTATTCTACGACAAATAAGTATTAAAATTAAATTTGGGAAGATACGATACTTCATATTACAGAGGAATTTAAAGATCGCTCTTAATTTTCTTGCGTAACGATATGATAATAGATCGATGGTGAGAGCCAATACTTTTTTATTATAAACTATAAAACATTAAAACACACTCAGCATCTTCAGACATTGCCTTTACAAAAATAGTTATAAAACACGTCTGAGACCATAGTTAAAATATAAACACAATACACTAATATACCTTAAGCGGTGCTTCGCAAATGTCAGATTTATATCAATATAAACATTGCGTTACACGCTACATCTTTACAAATAAATTTTTTCGAATAGTCAAAAAAAGGTTTGTACATATAATGCAGTAAAGAGCATCTTTCTTGTTGTTGATACAATTAGTATTTTAATTGATGAGGATCATTTCACAAATAATTCTTTTCTTGGAAATTGAATCAGGATTAATGGTTTCTCATTAAAAAACATGATTATTATTTTTATATAAAGACAAACTATTATCTCTATATGTTCAACATGTTACAACATCAGGGTGATCCCATTTTTTAAGTATCTTTTCCTAAATAAATAATTTGTTTCAAGTCCTTATTGATCAGAGTAATAGAATCTATATTCTATTTATATTTAAAACTATGAATAATTTGTGAAGAACTCTTTATCTCTCTAATTTTATTTTATAAGTCTACTATAATTATAGTTTAGTCGATAAAAACTTTAAGTTAAGTATTTTTAAGTAATATATTCTTAATTAATTTAATATTATCAAAATGAAAATTTTTATAATTTTATTGTTCTATCATCACGGTTGTATACAATATTTTTCTTTTATTGTATCGATTGATTAATGATCTATTTAATAATGTTGGTTTTTGGAATAATTCATGTTTATTGCACATCGAAATTATAAAAAATTAGTTTCAAGTGTCGTCAAAGATTTAAAAGGAAGTACGGAAAGTATAACATAAAAACCGTCTTGATTTTCATCTGAAAAGAAGAAAATTTTCCTTTCGATGTAAGACGCGTGAATTCCACGTGGAATCATGATTCCCACGCGCTTTTTGGTCTTCGCGCTACGCGCACAAATGTCAACGCGAAGACGCTATCTCGGGGCTTCGGGTGAAGTAAACGAGAAAACAACTTCGAAGACTCACTGTATACCTATATATACTTTTTTGCTCAATTTTTCAGGTCTTATGGAATTTCGAAGGACTCCCGCGTGGGGCACGCGTATACGGTTTCAAGTAGCTGTTAAGGAATTTCAATCGGCTTGTCTCGTTTTACTTTACGCTCAAAGTGCTTTGAATTTTTTCGTACATACCTAGGACTAATCGCGGTGTCGCTGCATTTGAATCAATTGCTACGGTGTCACTTTTTCCGTTTTTTTATATTTTATTATTTATGTTAAAAATGCACAGGTAAATTCTATGTTATTAATATAAAAGATAAATAAACATTAGGATTAAATGATTGGTAATGAAGAATTTTGAAATACAAATGAAAATAATAAATTTATTAATAAACGTTGTTGCAATTTTAAATACTAATATTTACAAAGTATATAGTTACAGTGCGCAAATTTGTTTATTTTCAAAGTTTCCAAAATGTTGATGCCGAGTATGGGCAATCGCGTAAAGAGTACTCGAACGTGGAGTAAAAGCATGGAGCCCATTGTATTTGGCTGGCTTCCGGTCGAAAATCGACCGCGAGCCTAAATAAACTGAAATCTCGTGTGCAAATTAAGTTGCCTGGTTCGCGCGTGTGGACCCTGAAATGAATAAGAGCGGGTTTGCTTCAACTTCACCACGACCTTATACTTCACCTCTTTTCTCTTGGTTATATTCTTGAAGCTCGTTCATTCTTTCATTCATGGATGTATACCCACACACTTATACGTACGTATATACCTATATGTATATATATATATATATATATATATCAGTCATTCATGCGCAAAACAGCAGCGACACTCGCTCAAAGAGATGTCGACGTCGCTCGACGCCATATACGAAGTTTTGGGATTCGCTCATTTCGTCCCATTGTCGAGCAGTAGTTTTTTGTGCAAACAATCGTTAAGCAATTGATTGTTCATTGCAACTAAGGGAGAAGGATAGAAGGACGACGAGAGCAGAAAAAGAAGTAAAATAAAGTATTTTTGAAGCAGTCCTTTGTACATACACCATACCCCACGTTTTGCGAAGCAAACTCTGTGCTCCACTATCCTACCATACTATACCGGACGTTCATTACTTCAGACTTATTATATAAATATTTTGTAAATTAGATATTTAAACATTTGAACCTTTGACTCGAATAATAAGTAAAGCAGCAAATTTCGGTAAACCTTTTTTCCTAGAAAAAATAAGTTCACGATTCGTCATTATACTTACTAACGAATAATGGAAGAATCCGAAAGAAGAGAAAAGAAATCGCCTTTATGAGAATTAAGTCGAGATGGTACGGCATAGACATCGGTACTTAGATACGTATAAAACGCAGCTCTTTCGGTGCATTGGCGAAATAAATACCGATGAAAACGTGTAAACAGAACGATGAATGAGAAAAACATTTCTTTCTTTTGCCGAAAAACCGTGAAAACCGCGGTAACGTTAATTCTCACGCAGGGTACTTTAAATTTCCCGGGGCAGACCGTGAAACCAGGTTCGTTTCCTTTAAATCGTGTATGGTATAAGAACCGGGTAAGACAGAGAAAGAGAAAGAGAAAGAGGCAGAGGAAAAGAAAAGGGAAAGGGCAGGAATCGCGCAATCGAGTGGCGCTTCGTGGAAGCAGGGACTTTGAGAGATCGGCGCGTGGGAGTAGTAGGTTTAGGGATGGGAACCGCACCATCCCCGAGTCGCACTGAGAAGAATTTCTTCCGGGCTTATGTATAGCCCAGGTATAGAAAAACCCCGTACAAAGCGGATCCGCGCCTTAGACCTTCCACAATGAGAAATTAGTCCACCGTTATATGCGCGTGTCTCGGTGTCTTGATCTAGGACGATGTGGGATCTGAGGACTCTCTTAAATCCCGCGAAAATATCTATGCGAGTTGTTTCTACTTTTTTAAAATCACGACTAAATTAACATTCCTATTAGAATTATGGTAATATACTTGATTCATTCGTTGGAAATGCTGTTAAAGGGGTGTATAAACGCTTCTTCGTCTTTTCTACCAAAATTTTAGTACGTATCTTTATAGTTTTAATGTTTTAAAATAAAGATAAGTTTATTCATCACAGATCGTTGAATAACTAAACAAACAAGCAGGTGTAATTTTCGAACGTAAAACAAACTCGCAAGCTCGTCACGAGGTAGGAATTATGTTTGCGCCAAATCAATGTAGAAGTTCAGCTCGTTCACCACAGAGATTAGCTAGTTTCTACATGTAATTTGAAAAATAAGGCATTTTTGTAATACAGCGCGTCCGGTGAGAAGACGAAATTAGACTTATCCGTGTACCTTGCATACATGTATATATATATACATATACACACATACCCGATAGGTGGGGGGTAATTTACGTTCATTCACGACGAAGGGGTGTATATATGTACACGTGTGTGCTTGTGTGTACACCCAAACATGTATAGATATACACGTATGGTACAACTCGTGCACGCGCGTATGTGCTTCTCTTTTTCGCTTTCGCTTTCCTCGAAGGAGTCGTCGGTCCTACTCGCGCTATGTGGGAACTCGCACGTTTCGTGATCTGGCCTCTTCATTCATCGAAAAGACTATATACGCGACCAGGGACCGACTCTCAATGGACGCGCAGAGCGATTGTGATTTTTGAATGGCGCTTGAATTCCAATTGTACCAATGGAAGATCTCTCTCTCTCTCTCTTTTTCCAAGAGTTCTCGGAACTTGTCTGAAAATCTTCTTCTTCGACCGTTAAATAGCAATTATATAAGACCCTCGAGCGCGAAGTATTTATACTAAACTTTTTATCATTCGCTCGGAATATAACGTAATAACCTAAACGCGGGATTTCCTTTACCGCAAATTGATATTCGTTAACCCTCCCTTCTCGCACTCTTGGTCTGTACGTCTTGACCAAGTCTCCATTATTTTTATGTGTTTCTTTTTAAATTTATATTTTCTTCGTTCGAAAATTACCGACAGTTAATAATTACATAAACAGACTGTTTCTACTGTGTTGTATTAATAATTATTTTCTCAGGATTTGGACATCAAAAGGAACGCGATCCTATTGCACTCAACCTCTTGAAACCGTTACGATTATTTCCATAACCGCATCAAAATAAATTCAAATTATAAATATCACGTGAAATTATATGTATAGAATCAATTGGAAACAATGTAATCCCACGCGATAATGAAATACATGTTTACTACAGTTTTTTCTAAATTTTACATTTACATGTTAAAATCTATTAATAACTGAATGACACACGTTTCACATACAATAAATTGAATTTTTATTAAAAATAATAGAGACTGTCAATTTAATGTCATCCATAGATCAACACAATTGATTCGTCACAAAAAAACAAAGTAAACTTGTCGCGTGGACTATAAAAATTTAGAAAAATCACCTTTTGATCTGACTTGAAACATTACTTACCATTGTATTTCCTATCGAACATTAAACGACTATTATGTCGATATAAATCTACATTTAGAAAAAAAAGTATCTTTTTAAAGAAAAGTTAAAAAAAAGGAATCCGTGAGGTCGTACGGTCATAAAAATTTTTCATTCGCGCCACTGAAACAGATTCCTGAGTGAGATCTCTAACACCTATTGGGTTATCCGTCCGGGGGGTTTCTACCCTCCAAATGAGAAAAAAAATCTTAACCAACTTTTCAGTTTTTTGTGAAACCGTCATAAATAATCGCTCGAAGGGTGTTAATTCGTGTCGAAGGACGAAACGAGGTGCAATAGGGATTTTTTCCTCTTCCTCGACTACGTACGTATACCGCATTAGATTTTTTACAAAAAATGTCGTAAACGTTAAAGATTACTTTATGCAGCAGTTTTTTGGTGTACTTTACAATAAATACTTACATGGGCAAAGTAAATAAACCATCCATATTAAAATGGTACTCTTTTTTAAAAAATCATTCATTTTTTGACCAAAATAATAGTAAAATTTATTAACCATAATTGAAAATTATTAAAATATTTTAAATAATTATTTTACTCGAAAGAATATTAAATTAGTTTGAAACTATAAATAACTAAAGCTATAAATTGTTTCATAGGTATAAGCTTTTTGGAAAAGTAGCGTGAAATTGATTATAATCGTGAAACGTACGGGGAAAATGCGGCAAATGTTACTGTAACGTATGTGCGCAGGTTACTTTATGGACCTTTCTCTGAGAAACCAATACTGTCTCCATAAATTTGAAGTTGTGAATCTGCTAATTTTTACTGCGACGTCACGGTAATTTTTAGCGTACACTTTATTTAGCCCCGTCAAGGTTATATAACGTAAATTTGTCGAATTTCATATAATTGATTTTTATCATGTACAATTTATATAATTTTGACAACCATTAGGTTATTTAAATACTTTCGAATATGTTGCTAACATAAGTAATTATAGAAAATATGAAAACTTTTTAATTAATTAATACTGTTTAAAATTTATTTTTATAAGAAATATTGTACATTTTTTAAAATGTTAAGTATTTATATTATTATTCAACAGGTGCACATTCTATCGTTAGAGAGACAATAAAGGGGTGCATAGTTGATTAATTATAAAACGTAATTGCACGAAACGCTATATTACAGGAGGGTATACATAACATAAAACAATCAAATAGAAGTTTAGAGGGTATAAATGTAAAATTACCTTCGCAATTGAAAATTTATCAACAGATTTAAATAAACAAATAGTTTGTTTATAAGATGACTTAAAGTATATAGAATAAAATTTTATAAATTTGAGCGTTTCGTGCAGTTTTTCAATTCTTTGACATGTCATGTACCAAGAATAAACTCAGGTAAGTATCTCCACTCCATCGAGAATTGTAAGAAGGAAGAAAACTTAATAAGACCCCGAAAAATGAAAGTAAGATACCGACAAGAGCTCGCGTTCGATTTCAGCTTCGTTCATTCTTCGTGTTTCTTGGAACTAAGCTAAGATCAGGAGGTATACATCGCGAGAGCCGCGCACACATCGACTCTCGTAAAATCGTCCGCAGAAAAAAAAGGGGCACGCGAGAAAGAGGAGCCTCCCCCTTTGCGACTACTTCCGGTAGCGCGAACCGGAAAAACGGCGGGAAGCGGCGGTTCTCGCAGAAGGCCCGGTCTGCATTAAATGCCCGCTTCAAGACGACGAAAACAGGAAACACCCGCGCTCTTGAATTTCAAAGTGTGCGCTCGTACTGCCGGCACAAAGTGGATCCTTGAAAAATAAAGAGATTCACCGTATTACTGCTATCTTTTTCTTCTTGCTATTACTTTGTTTCTTACTTTTCGAATGACATGTGTTTTTTTGTTTTCGGAACCACGCCGTTGTTTTTGCTTCTATCCATATTCGTTTGTTTTGACACGGTAATTTTTTTACAACAATTGTGATGTGGATTTCACAGAGTAAAATAATTTATATCATCAAAACAACGATATATATAAAATTAGCAGTAATATAACGTAGTCGAAAAACGGGATTTATGAACTCGATAAAAGGGTCTTCGTACGTATATATATAAAACGACGTATACACATGTTTGTACGTATAGTGCGAGATAAAGTCAACGATACGTCGATAAAATCTATCGACACTATTTTATCGCCCGCGTTAAAACAATCTCGGTAACTACCTTAAAATGGGTAAAGTAATTTATAACTTTTAAAAGTCCGTTCTTGAAGTCGTAAGATTATAAGCAACATACGTATAGGCATTGTTGAAAAAAATTTAAAGAGCCCATATGACGAACAGTTGTTACATCCACAAAAGGCATTTAAAAAAAGCGGAAACAAACATATAAAAGATATGCACAAAATAATAAGAAGAAAAAGACAATCGGTTGGGTGTACATACATATACACACACATATATATATATATAATATCAAAAGACCTCGGCAAAGAGTTAGCGAAAGTTTCACAAAGACGACGCGCTAACTTGGAAGGTCGAGGTTCTTCTTCGTAACGATAAACGATAATTCGCGCACGCACGCGTTTATATCCCACATATATATATATATATATATATATATATATATATACTCTCTCGCGATATTGTGTGCTACATATATGAAGGGTGAGCCTTATTTATTACGGAACTCTGGCCTATTGCGCGCGCGCGCTGGGCAATTGTGTGTCCCTTGGACACGGTACGCTAGCGTCCTCCATCAGCGATCCTCCAGAGAAAAATAGGCTTATACGTATATGTGTCTGCGTGTGTACACTTCTGTGATGAAAGAGACCGAGCATGACTATGTCATTTTTCCATATTTTTCGCGGATACTCGTATGCTCCTCGCACGTTTTATAACCGATTATACTGTGCATACCTGGATTTACACCGCGCCAACTGATTCCGTTTAGGACCAGGGTGCAATTCATCGTTAACGTCATTAACCTTCTTTTACAGGTCTGTTGACTTGGATTAATAGATTTTTTTTCGTTGCAACGATCCTTCGTAACTGGAAAATTTAATATTTTTTACTTTAACAAGCTGTGAAAAAAAAAGTTGTGTATCATTTTATTTTTTTTTGTATTTTTCGTTGACATTTTGGACTTGCTAATGATAAATTGTTGTTTTACTACTCAAAGTTTATGTAAACAACCTACGATGTGTATATTTTTACATTTCGTATTTCTATAATTTATAGAATTTTTATCAAGTTAACTATTATCCCCAATTCGCGGATCGTTGTATATTTTTGTGTGCTGTTTATTATTTAATTTTAAGTAGTATCAGATGAAAATAATCTGACGTACCTTTATAAAATTTTATTCAATTTTCAACAACAAGCATATTTTCTTCATCTATTTATTTATTACATAACATACAGTGCTTATAAACGAAACTGAAAAAAAAATTACTTATTCTGTTAATATTTGTGTAGACGTATGATTAATGATCGCGTAAGTCTCTTACGCAGGTGGGCGACACTTACGACCTTTCCTTAAGAATAAGAAAAAAAAATGTCGTTTCCTACGTCCTGTATTAAGAATCGTGCACCCGGTACAGGGTAAACATGAAATTAGTCGTATCGTATCGCATGTACGTATAAACGTATACATAGACACGTATACCAAAGACGGAAAAAGGGTGACCGCAAGGTGTTACACCGTCCCCCTGTCGGTCAAGGAAGTCATTAACGATCAGAAAGACACCACTATACTTGCTCTTCCGCGATGTTTCAACAACAAAACGTTGACATCCTATAAAGTCTTCCTGGGTCAAAGAAAGGCTCCTTAATCTTCATTCGTTCATCGGACGTTGATTTCCGTATGTTAGTGTCGGTTAGTTTTGTCCGCACGACGTTTCAAAGGCGCACAAATTGCTTTTTATGAAAAGAAAATCACTGATTGAGCTCATTGTATACGGATTTCCTCTTGATAATTGTTAACGCTCATGATTTTTTAACGCATTCTTTAAGTAACGTATACTCGTATTCCCATTTTAAAAATTTTTTCACTTTTCTATGATATTTTCGATATATACTGTGTATATATACATATAATATAAATATACTTGTAAAGTGTAAGTTATTGCACTGGATCGTGTAAAGCTTTTTACAATGACATGCGAATTCGCGACCTTCGTCGATTTATGCCTCGCTGGCTAACATATAGCACTACACATAAACTTGCATGTATATATTGATGTGTGTGTATATAAACCGAATATGGGTTTTAATAGTGAAAATGAAGTAATGTATAAAATTTCTTATTCAAGTGGATAGGCTTTACATTTTTTATTTGATTTTAGTAATTTGATTTTATTACTCGATTCTTTTTTAATATAGGATTGTAGAATTTTATCGATCTTTCCGAGTCAAATTATTTAATGTGAAGTTAAGAAGAAGAAAGTTAACACATTTTTTCTCTTAGTTACGTTTCGGTGGTTAACACCACCCTCTTCAGACTTCTAATATCAATATCGCAGTCAGTATGCAATAGAAAATCGTCGGAAGTCGATTTAAATTTTCATTTCTTTTTCCTCATTGTAAACAGTAATTTGACGTTTCCTTGTTTACAATGAAGAAAAAGAAATGAAAATTTAAATCGACGAATTTCTATTGCATACTGACTGCGATATTGATATTAGAAGTCTGAAGAGGGTGGCGTTAACCACCGAAACGTAACTAAGAGAAAAAATGTGTTAACTTTTTTTTCTTACCTTCATCTTAAATAATCTGACTCGGGAAGCTCGATATAATTCTACAATTCTACATTTTTTATTTGTTTTAGATACGTACACGTAAAAATAGACTAGGTAAACATGTATAAGTGAATGTATATGTTTAAAAAATAATTCGAAATATTGATGATTGCATTAACACAAAAAAATACACGTTAGGGGATACGCGTCTATCCTACATTAAAAGAAGACTATTACTTAATAAATATGTACAGAAGATTTGTCTAAAATAGAAGATTTGTATACGCATCGTTAAGTAGTTTCCGTAGAGATCAGTTTGCATCGAGTAAATCGTTTTGAGTTATTGAAGTTTGGGGTTAATTGCAATAAAAGTCACAACAGGTTCACTAATAAGACGTTAAAAGACGAAGGTCTGTCGGCATCTCCTCCATCTCTCTTCTTTCGCGTCACCAAATATTCTTCCCTCGGCTTAGCTCTCTCTCTCTCTTTCTCTTTCTAGCTCGCTCTCGTGCTCGGTTCATTGAATGCGTCTGGTATGCGAGGTTCGTTTACACGGACGACCAGAGGGCCAGACGCTCCAGAATTTGGGGATTTTTATTAACTCAACCGGATTAAAATGCGAAATACTTTCTCACAGTAATTGCTATCTTTATATACGACTATATGGTCTTTAAAATTAATTTTCATACCGACTTCTCGAGTCATTCACTCGAGTCTGTCAATGAAATATTCATTCTATATGTGTAGCTAAGCTATACGCACACGTATACGATCAACTAATAAGTCGAGTAGCTTCGTACGGCTCGATGTTCTCACTTGAGCGTTTCTCGTATATAAAACTAGGTTAAAATGTCGAATGGAATCAGAGTTTTTATAAATATTGTATAAAACATATCAATAAGAGTTATTTTGCTGGAAATTTTGTATCGAATGCGAAAAGTGGCAGACGGTGAGCAGCTTTACGTACGAAACTGCATAAACATAGAGCGATGAAGCTAATAAACCTGGGATCTCTAGACGGTGATGTTCCAAAAGCTATTTTACACGCAATTACATAAAACTAAACTTTCGCAACCTGTGGATTATATCACGAGGAAGGTTATACTCAGCAAACAAAAGCTGCTGCAGCGCCAGCAGTAAAAACCTGTACAATTTACGAAAATCACAGCTCGAGAGAGAGAGAGAAAGAGAGTTCCCGTGGATAAAGAGAGAAAAAAATGAAAAAAATGCGAAGGAAGTGGGCACCTATGCAAAAGACGGCTTGCATACCGGGAACGGGCGTGCGTCGAGTTTTAGTGGTGGCCTTCGTTTTGCGCGCCAAGGTTTCGTCTGCATATGTGAGCGCGACTGGACCCTGCTATATATATATATACATATATATACGTATGTGTGTGTGTGTGTGTGTGTAAGTATGTATCAACAGGATGCGCCGGAAGGGAGGCTTTATTTCTCGCGCGATTATTGCCCTGCTATAAACATCGTCGCCGAGCACTTTTCCTACTCCGAGCTCCCTGAAATGCGACTGAGAACTCGGGGTTGAATCATTACGCCTTTTCGTTCCTTATTCTTCTTCATGCATACAAAAGTGTTTGTTTTCTTTGTTTTATCGTTTTTTTCGTTAGGTCTGTTGACATCCGTCCGTATCAGAATTTTATAATTTTCGCATATAGTAGCTTGCTGCAGCTTTTTTTATTTATTGAATTATGTCTAATAATATTTCGATGTTAAAGTCAAATGTATCTGATTTTACTGTCGTCGCGTGCGAGTAAAACGCATATTTGATACGGTTACCTTAGTGAAACTTTAAAATTATGTCGTAAAAGTGCGCACTTACACGGTATAGACTTTTTGTCAAAAATAAAGACCATTGCGTTGGAAGACTGTTACGAATTCAACTGTGGAAAATCCATTTAAAAATTTGCAAACTCACGAGAAAAACTTAGAGTCATCCAGTTGCTTTCGTGCTCATAGTGGTAAATGATTAATATATTTTTAATGCGCGGAAAATATAAATCAATAAAATCATTAATCTTCGATATGCTGATAAAATTTTTAATTTTTCTATAAACATTTATACATAAATATGTATACCTTCAATAAAAAAATACGCTTTATTAAAATCATTTGTTCGTACTATCGGAACTTAAGTCGTTAACTAATTTCCTCAGGAAATACGAATCTACATCGATAATCGAACTGTAAATATATATATATATATATATATATACACACACACACATATATATATATATGTGTATATACATGCATAAGCCGTACGGTTTAACAAAATTAAGCAAGTTCAAGTAATTATGATCGAAATCAATTTAATTATCGCGAAATCGTTCCCCGCGCAGGACATCCGTGCAGGAAGTCAAAAAAGTCAGCCAAGGAAATAATTCCTAACGTCGATTTCGTTTTGGATAGGAGTAACACCCCGTGTTAGCCGCATTTCCCCAATTGGGCGTATGTAGCTACCTATATATATATATATAAATTAGGGTATAAGGCTGAAACCTGGACAAACGATAGACATCGGTGCTGCGTGTCACCTACAAACTCGCCCCTTCCTCCCATACTTCCGTTTTTCACTCGAGAAAAATGCCTTTGCGCCAAAACATCCTCTCCAACTTTTTTCCAGGTATACCAGGGGAACTTTTTAGGAAGTCAGAGGGGGTTGCTATATATACTCCACACTCATTCAACTCAGATTTTTACCGTGACTTCTTCGGTGAGGTCGAATGACCGGTGTGCTTTGTACATTTCTCGCAGTTTCACGGTTGATACTTTTTCTCAACTCGCTCGAGGGTGAATGCGGTGAAAATGATCCATTGACCATTTTCATGGTTTTTGAGCTCAATGACAGTTTTTGGATTTGAACCGACTTTTGTATATTGTGGACATGGGATATATTGCTTAATGTTCCTGATCGCAAAGTTAATTATTTTGCGGGTTACACAAATATTGTTCAAGCGATATAGCTATATATACATATATAAAATTCATTAGTTTTATATTATATCGAAGCTTGTCAAGTTTTTCGTCAGTGCGGCATTTCTCGAATTCATAAAATCATCTACCAAATAATTTTCTTTTGGTCTAACGGATTTATTTTCCATTTTTTAATACTTTTGTTCTGAAAGAAATAAATTTATTTATTTAAACGCTATAATTTCTACAAGACCGTTTAAAATACATTTCAATACTAAGAAAGCGATTAGTCATTAATAAACGAATAAATGCAATCAAATTAAATTAAGGAGCAGAAGGAGGTTCCATTTAAACGTCATCTCCACACAAAACTATAAACAAGCATATGCAGATGTATAGAACAAGGGCGAGAAAGAGAAAGATAGAGATAGAGAAGGAGAGAGAAGAGAGAGAGAGAGAGAGAGAGAGAGAGAGAGAGATAATAAAAAAATGATCAAATAAACAAAAAAAATGGGTGATACGAAGATTCTTGGAAAATTAGCGTGCGAACGAGTCGCAAACATGGCTCATGATCACAACGTGATCCGCCAAGACACGCTGCATGCACATTCCACGCAACAAAGTTTCAATGGCCAAATAAAATGTATAGCCGAAAAATCCGCAAAAAAATGAGTATAAATAAAAATTCAGTCGCAAGTTTCGTAGGCAGTAAACGTCGAGATAGTAACGCTGTTCAGCCGCGATCATTCGCCGTTCGGAGAACGACCGACCGAGAGAAAAAAAGGCCCACATTGCGAGGTTCAGAAAGGCAGAGGAAGAGAGAAAGAAAGAGAGAGAATGGAGGGAGGAGCTGACGGTTGCAGACGCATACAGTTTACGGCCGCACCGCGCGACTCGTAAGATTAAGACGCGTTACTCGCACATTATATACAGCTCTCTCGATTAAATGCATGCCAATCCCATCAAAATGCATCGTACATCGGTAATCAAATTCTCATTTTCGAGAATACGTATACGACAGACGGAGAAGAACGCATGTAATTCTGCGACCCACTGTACTATTGATTCTTTCGATTTCATATCCGATTTACTGCTATTTTTTTTTCGCCACAAAAATACCGATCTTTGAAACGCACATCTACTTATGTATGCATACATTTGTAAATTCGTGTGTATGGATTGTACGTTATGATCTCGTTTCTATTGTTTTAATAATTTGTAATATTAGACGATGCATCTTTACAATTATTGTCTAAATCGTCTGGGCAATGAAGATATTATAAATTAATAAATTTTATAGATTATAGATATTCGGTGCGAAACTGTGCCTTCTTAAAATATAGTTGTTAATCTCTTGTGTAATACGTTAATTAAAATTCTTATTTTATGTAAATAACGTCAATTACGACAGGTAACATAGTAATGCAAATATTTACAAAATGTACGTAAAATACTTAACGTATACGAGTATTTAAATTGTATTGTTTGACATTGTTCGAAGAAAAAAAAAGGTCCAGTGAAACCGATTAAAATGTAGTTAGAATTAAGCTAAAAAAATAAACTGGTAAAAAGAAAAAACGGCTGGTAGGTATAAAAGGTATAGGTATATAAAATCGCGATTAACAGTGAGAATTCTAATCACGCATCGTGTCCGGTACTTTATAGCGTGTTTGCCGGTCACAACGTATAGGTCCGAACGAATCGTTAATTCATCAGGCGTTTTCCGACAACGATTACCGAAAAAACATTCATCTCTCAAGTGCGACCGAGAAACGGAATACAATCTATCCTCCTAGACAAAGAGAAACCGACCAAAAGTTTTGCGCAACGACCGAAATCGGCGATAATTTATACGCACGTACACATATATTATATATATATTCAAGGTATATAAATTGTGCCGCCTCCACTCGAGAATTCAGTGTGTGTATACATGTGCATTTAACAAGAGGACTAAGATATATACGTGTATATAGGAGCGCACGAAAACGTATGCGTTTTCGAAAAATCCATATATAAAGTTTCGCATCGAGGGCGAAAAGAGAGAGAGAGAGAGAGAGAGAGACCGATCCTGAATTCCGCGGCGATGGTCGAACAATAGGTGTACACGGGGCTTCTTCTCTTCCCATGGGGGCAACAGGCACACGCAATATATATGTATGCGCGCATAATATCCGATCTCTCGTCTGGACAAAAGCGCGAGCCGAGGCTATCAATGGGAACGAGAGGAGTCTAGTGCACGCGCCTGATGATCACCCGGCAACTCCAAGATTTATACTATCGTCCTCTCCCGTTTATATATATATGCATAGCGTTCGCTATATATGTATACTAAAATCGAGTCCCACTTCATCGACCCAGTCGAGATATATCCAGGGGATCGGATTCTTTCAACGATCGCCCAGATTATTGTATGCCCTAGCATGTGTGCATATACAACTATATGTATAGTATATACCTTCGTTGTCTATTTTTTTATAGCCGTATTTTATATAAACATTGGCAATAAATTACGATAACCGAAATATACGACTACAGTAATTGACTTTGCTTGTATCAACATTGCGTATTCTTCTTATTCATAAAATCGAGATACTTTTTTTGTAATGTTTTTTCCGTACGCAATTCGACTTACAAATCTACTTGTTATAAAAGAATATTTAACCAATGAAAATAAAAAAAGGTAATAAAAGAACAAATAATATAAATTTAATAAATTTAATTGAAGATGTAACGAGTGTGTAGCACGCGTCACAAAAACAAATAAAACTAACAGTCGTAAATAAAATTCATGCGTCGTAAAAACGCATAATTTAACGAAAGATAAAATTCCGGTAATTAGTACGTTCGAGTTGGCATCGAGTTGAAGGATACGAAAAAATCCCCATTGTGTATTTCTGCCAGACATAAAAAAAAATACTGCACCTCGACGCAATTGCAAATTTTCATCCAAGCGAGTACGTATATATCGCATATGTGTGTAGGTGAATACGATCCAGCAGTGCGCATTCCACCTCTTGGAAATGCGAGGAAATTTTTCACTAACATATACATATGTGTATATTGTTGATCTATATATACTCCCTCGCATTGATGTCCACTTCGCATATATGCGTTTTACACTTGCGTGGCGGTGTGTCACGATAGCGTGACGCTTTTAAAACTAAATCTTTATTGTGCGCTCAAGTTTTTGCGCACCGATCGTTCCCCGATTCGTGTATACGTTTTTCCTATTCATTACATTGTACCACCGGCCAAGTAACATTTCTTTGCACATAATAATAGTTCAAATTATGTGTAGAATTAATTGATCGGTGTATTTATATATTAGCCGTTCAGATATTTAGAAAATTAAGAAAATAAACGAAACAAAACGTTTTCAACATAAGGAAGCATATTTTTGCTAGGTCGTTGAAAAGGAACAATATTGTAAATATTTTTATTCTTCTAGAAATACGTCCAACAGTTTCGTAAGCATGTTTTCTAAACAATTTTCTTTAGTTCGAAATATTATGATTATTATTATGTTGGGGTGTTCAACGCAATCTATTAGAAATGCAAGAATCTTTCAATTTTCTTTCTTTATCTTATCTTAAGAAAGTCATTCAAAATGTAAACTACGAAACTCAAAATGTCAGTTTAAATAACTTATATAATGGTAAAAAAATCTCCTGAATGAAAAGAAAAAATTGTAAATTAGTATGCATACCTAGAGTTTAGGAAGCTGATTTAAAAACCTCTACGTTAAAATTATGCAGTTGAAGTTGCTCACTTAGACATAATCGTTTGCCCTATAAAAGTTCGTTTAAAAAGGAAAAAAAAATATTTAGTCAAGTCTATAAAGAGTTATATATCGTACTATAAGATACGGAAGTTGTACGTGCTCGGTTACGTCATATCGGTTTACGCATGAAAGCAAATTTTGCACAAGCGTCAAGTCGTCAAGTAATAGTTCGTAGAATGTTATCCAAGGTACACCTTATACTCCTACAGCGTGTCTAGCGTAAAGCACGTATTACGGCAATTTTAACCGAGCACTGTACATTTTACACTTGTCATAAATAATATTGGCATTTTTTTTGTTTTGTTAAATAGTTACATTTACCACGAGTCTTATTTCTACAGGTGTATTTACATGACTAGTGTTATTAAGCTTCACCGTAAGACACCGGTTTAATTTACTTAGATTTTCTCCGTAATTATAAATCCATGCAAATACTGATAAATGAATCGTCTGTATATACCTATTACCGTACTATTTGTTGTTCAATTGCAGAAATAAAATGTTTGCTCGTTCGATGCTGCACGGAAAAGAAAATTCTAACTTGAAGTTTCGTAGGACTCATAATTGAGGTATTGGGAATTTCATTGGATCGAACAAATCCTCGCAAGCTCGTGGGCGGTTGATACGAACTTCGTCGTACACAGGACCAAGTGCCATGGCGCAGCACGCGATCTTTGTCTCTCTTTCTCTCTGTGTTTCAATGTTTCAGGCGCTTGGTTTCTCGGAAAGCCGAAAAACGAAACTCGAGAGCGGGTACTGGGACCACGACGTCGACCCCCCGGTTATGTCGGTCTCCCTCTGACACCGGAGATGGTCGCAGATTCCCTTGGGTTCTCTCTCGTCCACTCTCTCTCTCTCTCTTTCGACGCCCCGTTTTGTTCACTTCGGCATACCTGGATTTTTTTCTGAAGTTTGCCAGGTTTTGTTTTCCAAGATTCGTGGACGACCGTTTTGCAAAATCGTCCCTTATGCGTATACCATCACTTTTAAATAAGATATTCAAATTTCGGCGAGCTTTCCTTTTGCTCCCGTGATGAAGTTTGGACCGGTGCTTCGGTTATATATAAGTTTCACTTCAATATATCGGCTCAAGTTCGCAATTCAAAGAAATCGGACAACTTGGACGGTTCATTTTGTACTTCGTTCGTTTTAAAATTGTCGGGTATCATTTTAATTTTGTCGCAGTGAATATTATCAGACAATTATAATAATTAGACCTACCGAAATACCAGTCCAGTTCATCTACCTAAAAAAAAAGAAATATTTATTAATAAATATGTGCAAAATAGAAAAAAGTTGACTTCGGTAATTGCAATTCAATGTAGTAAAAATGCATTTATTACCGGTGAATGTAGCAATCGGCGCGGTGTCGAGTGAAAAGAGTCTATTGAATGCGCGGTCGGCTTGTAAGAAGCGCAGGCACACGATCGACACCGCAACCACGTATAAAAATTGTCAGCGGTACAGGGCACGTGTGATCAAGGCCTACACTCGAGGAGTGTAACCACCACTTCTATATCGAGCCCGATAGAATTACGAGACGGCGGTGCGACGACTCAATCGACCGATTGATTTCCATAAGGCCTCCGGAGCTTGCGGTGTCTTCTCGCAAACATTGTCACGGTTAGCAACCCGAAATACGCCAACCACCGCTCCCATATGTAATATCATCTTTCCATTATTAATTGGAACTCGGGACTTTCTTTGTACGTGTGTTTCCTCGCATTTATCTGGGCGACCGAGTTCTAATCGATGCGTCGTTTATTCGACAGCTCGAGTTTTACATAATACACGGTCTTATTCAGATATTTGGTATTTTCTTAACTAAATCTACGATTTGATTAATTAATTCTAACGATTAAAATATAATTATATATATATAAGTATAGTGTACCTGGTCTTTTAATTAAGTGGTATATTCTGCTTAAATATGATAGAAGTGATTCATTTAAAATCAAAAGCAATTTACTTGATTTTAGAATATTGATCTTTTTCAGCTACACTTCCTTTTTTTTACATAAAAAAATTCTACTTGATTATAAAGAAATCAGCTTAATTACAAAATGAGCAACTTTTCATTTTAAGGCATATATTTAAGACGAATTCCGTTTAGATCAAAATATCTTTTTTGTCAGTGTATCTTCGCAACAGATACTTAAGTGATCAATACTAGAAGAACCGCCCGATAGGAAGCAGATGTTCACTGTAGAGGCAATAGTCCGATAACGATTTTCTACAAAGTTTTTAACACCAAATCTTATCAAATATTTTTTTCGCTGTAGTTATGTTTCCCGTATAGTTACAAAAGAATATACACATCCAAAAAATACATAAACTATATAAAAAGTAAGTACAGCAAGTTGCACTGTTAAAGATTTACTGGAGTTTATCCTTCTTTCGGTCTGTTCTTTTGGGATTAAGAAGTGAAGTTAAAAGTAAACTGAAGTGTTTAAACTGCGGGTTCTATACTCGCAAAAGTCTGTGCTGTTGTTTTAGGGCCTTCTCGAACCTTATACCCATTGCACGTGAAAAATATGCGCGCCAGAAATTCCGGCACCCGTATACGAACCATAAAAGCATCGATACGAAGTACCTTGTTTTTACAGATTTTTACTCGACCAGTCTCCAGGGACGTAACTGCCAAATTTTATGTCTTGATATACCTATCGTATAAAATTATTCATCCGATTACATCGCTAAAGAAATATTTACGTTATTTTCATAATAATTAATGAGCTTACGATTGTATTTCATTAAAAACGACTATATTATGGAATATTTGTTAAAAAAGTTGTAATAACGTAATCTTACTTAAAAAACTTATACGTGTACCATGAAGTTGCACTTAAAATTTTTATTTGATAATAACGTTTAAAGATGATAATAAAAAATAATATCATAAATATTTGGTAATCATCAATTATTAAGTTTTATTATTTCGTTCAGATTAATTGATAAGTATTTAATGAAATAATAATACTAGTATCATTGGAAAAACTTAAAAATAAACGTGAAATCAGACACGAACGAGTTAAAAAGCACGAATTGAACTTAGTATATATACCTAAAACATTAATGATTCGCGTGATCCCCTCAAGATTCCTTGGTCGCTTCTCTTTCTCGCTGGTTTCTTTTTTCTTCTACATCACGCGGTCTTTTTTATGATCGAGAGGTAGGACACGTACGCATTTTCACGTGGTCGCATATATAGCCCACAAAAGTGGAAGCGCGGCCTTGCACAGGCTCCAAACAACCTTTTGAAGCGCTGCCGAATTCAATCGACTTCCACGAATCGTATAGAAAAAAAATTACTGTGATTGCAAGCTTTTTTGAATTAAAAACTATATATAAACAGTTAAATTTTTAACCGGTTCTTTACTACTCTATTTCTCTCTTTTACGGAAACTAAAAACGATATTTACTATACATCATGTATGATATACTTAAAAAGTCTTTTTCTGTAAAAATCAAATTACAATACTTATTTTATTACATATAATTTAATAATTTTTTATTATAAAATTCTCGAGTAATAATTAGTACAATAAGGTATATTTTTGTATAAAAATTTTTGTTAAAATTGATTTAACGCGTTATGTAGATGTAGATTGTATATTGCTTTCTAATGAAGGAATTTTTGTCCGATTTGTTATAAAAACATTGTAGAAGTATTTTTTGGGATGTCTAAAATCCAAAAAGCGTGTTTTTATAAATGTTTGTATGTGTAAGTATACCGTTGCAGTTGACCGAAACTACTCGGTCAATAATGTTAGGCTTATAAGCACGTAGTTTTCTTTCCTTTTTTCCGAGTTTAGGAAAAAAATTGGTTTTGGGATCTATAGGTTTCCATTTGTTTTATAGCCAATTTTCAATTTATAAAAAATTTATTTTTAAAAATTTTGAATGTTGCAGATACTTTATATTTTTAAATCGGACGGACCAATTGTACTTTGTACAGCATAAAAAAAATTCTTTCCTCGTTTTTCGGGTTTTTCAAATTATTTCTACTAATTTTTAAGTTATAAAAAAAAAATGATTTTTTCAATTTGTTATATCTTTAAAATTTATTAGTCAAATGTGCTGAAACAATCATGATACTAAAAAATAATAGTAGATATATGCTATAAAAATTTCAAATACTTCACCAAGTTAATCTGATGAAAAAATGTATATCTTACAATATTTTTCTCAAAATTTTTTATTTCCTGTAAATTATGTTAACCTTTTGAGAAATGTATTTTGAAGAACTTGGAATATCTTAATATTGTATTTTTTGTGCAGACTCTTGAAAATTGCAGTAACCTGTCTAAATAAAGATGGATGTTGAAATAATATGATTAGTATTTCTTTATTTTTTAGAATCATGTCATTTAAATTCTGACATGTTCAATCATGTTTTCAGAATATGTTTTTATCAACAGACAAGATAGCGTCTGGCGCAAATATAGAATGAGAGACATTGTTTGCTGTTAACTAGCCGATTTTTTATTTTCTTAAACGTTGAATTATTAAATATATATTTATTGTGTTCGATAAATTTTCACATTTCTTATCCCTTAAAACTTTATCATATATCAAAAATAAATCGAATTCACGGATAATTAAAAAAATCGATGTTAAATACATTGTTTACTGATTTCCTTTTCTCGATGTTCGTCTTCTCCGTTTTGATACGTACAGGTAACTTGAAACAAGAAGAGATAGCAATCGTATGAAAAATCCATAAGATAGAAATAGAGATATATTGCTTTCCATACCGAGGAAAGAAACGCGTTCAGAAGTAAAAAGTCGTGGCCAATTGAGAAGTAGCAACGAGAGGGAGCTACCAATTCTCAGCTGTCCTCATCACGCATTTTCTTCGGCTATATTTGTATCTATAACGTATACATATCGTTGTGTGACTAATAACTTTTTTTCTTCTTCTTAAGGAAATGTATTACTCAATTTGTTAAAGGAATTTATTATTATTGTAATTTTAATAACTAATATAACACAATATTATACTTAAAAATCATATTTCGATCTATAAGTAAAAAATATGTCTCTTGTATCAGTTTTACGTAGGTACTAATAACTATAAGGAATATTTCAGGGTTTTTCAAAGTTAAGTTAAGAAAATATTAAAAAAAATTTTTTGTATTTCAACTTAATGAGCTAAAATTTTTTAACAATTAATAGTATATTATGCATCATGGGAGTAAAATGAGGTTTTATTTCCGCGTGCTGATCGCCGAGGTCTCGCCGAACAGTACAAGGAACAAATTCGTACACCCGTGTTGCATATGTTATTTTGTGCAACAGTGTGAGAAAAATTTGATGAAATTTTAAATAAATTAAGAATATAAATCTGGAATGAAACAACATTTGGTGACAAAGGGAGAGGGTTGGGCAAGGCCTCCTCTTCATAAAAAAATGTTACGTAATTAAAAGAAAGAACAAAATAAAAAAAAATTCACATTTTAGTCCCGAAAGTTCTAAAATTGATTTTTAATAAGAGTGTTAAAAAAATATCATTTTACTCCCTAATATCAAAGACTAAAATAAAATTTTACTCATACTGTGGCAAAAAATCATTTTAACCAAAGTAATGCAGAAAAATGTAAGGAAATTAGTCTTCGGTGCCAAATGCTCTTATTGCGGTACATCAAATTTTTTCATCCATTAAAAATGTTATGTGATTACCTGTAAAAAACTGTTTAAACTTTAAATAGGCTTTTTTATTTTAACAGGATTTTTGTTTATTAAAAAATATATTTATTTGTAAGTATTTATAAATATATGAGTTTCATATAAATTTTATTTTTTAATAAATTATTGTTTATCTAACAAACAGAAAACTGTTGAAATTTAAAAAAAATCTGTGTAAAGTCTAAACAATTACTTGAAAGAATAATCACAAAATTTCAAATAAATCCAAAAATTGATTTGTTTGAAGGAGTATTTGCCTCTGAACACTAATTTTGATACATTTTTCTGCATAACTTTGCTTAAAATGATTCTTTTTCTTGGAAACTACCAGAAACATTTATATTTTTATTACAAATCTACCACAAAAGTTTTATATCACAAAGATGATAAACAAAAAATAAATTTTATTAACCTAACTCTACCTTTATTTAATTAACATCGTTTTTTCTTAAATAAAAACCACGGAAAACGGAAAGCCACGGAAAACGGACGAACTTTACAAGCATTTCCTTTTGGCGGAAGAACCATTAAATATATTTTCCAGAATTCAGGTATAAATTTTGTAAAGTTAAGACTGTGTTATTTCAAATCTTATTTACATTTTGCTTTTCACTAAAAAAAATTTTAACTTTGAATTCGGAATTTGAATTTTAACCCATTCATCTTAAGGTCCTAGATTATTTACATCGCATAAATCCCAATTAATCCTCTTATTTAAGTATATATGTATTTATATTAGATGTTATTTTACATTATTGTGATTGTTGTTAATCATGCATATCAACATTAACTTTATAGTACTGCAAATACGCTACGACGATTCTTATCAAAATAATTATTTTTAAATTATAATAAATTAAATTTTAATTTTAATATGATATACTTGCAAATCCTCAACACCACCATGACAATCTTTATTGTTGTCTCTATTTTATTAATATTTTTCATGATAATACATTAATTTACGCTTTCCGAAAGTGTGGAGGGGTTAAATAGAAAAAGCAATAGAAAGCAGCACAAATTATATTTTCTTAAAAAATAATATACGCATTGCAAAGAAAAATTCTAAAGTTAAACAGTAGATTAGATTAAAATAAAAAATTACTCGTGTGTGATAACAATTCAGTCCGATCATCAAGAGAGTTCGATCACTTCAATTTTCACATTTTTACATATATGTATAATATATATGCGCTATCGTTTTTGGCGCGCTTTTCTTATTAACATTTGAGTGACATCTATGTGAGAGAGAAAGAAACTATACATGCAACATACAAATAATAATGTTCTCACCGGTCGGTAATTTAAACGTATCAAAATATCCAGGATAATGACAATTTGCTAATTCGACCAGGTTATCGTGACTTTGGTACCTTACTATACACGAAATAAATATGTATAACAGGTGTCTACGTTTTCAGTAATTAGTTGTTGACTTATCGTCTCAGTATAACATATATATATAGGTATAATGTCTACATGCAACTTCACGACCAATGAATAGTTGGCTCGAGCATCGGCCATATTGAATAGCCGGCAAATAGAATACGGGAAAATGAATACATTATCGATATGGTCGACTATGTAAATACGTAATTGATAAAATAAATTCGATGCGTTAGAGCCGCCTGTTTTCCTCCTTGGTCTAAAATTTTAAATACTCTATCTTTTTCTTTCATTATTGTGGGATTTAAATAAGGATATATGGGTATACTTTAAAAGCTTATTATGAAATAAGTGATTGTACAATAAATAAATGTACAAAAGAACACCTTGCAAAAAATTATGATGACAAGCGAAGTAAAAAAAAAATGTGACAGCTGTTTACAGTGGACAAAAAAAGAATTCGTTTCAGACGTCGTCGGAAACTCGCGGAAAGTTTCAATGCTCGGGTTGCGATAGTAGCGACACGTAGATATCCGGCCACGTTATAAATTAATCGCAAAGGCGCAATGTCAACTTTTGTATCGTGTCGCGGTCGACCAAGGATCGGAGCTTTTGTCGGCTAGCAGCGATATACCTATATACTCGAGTGCCACGCTTGTTGATTCCGCCCTTGATGTTCCGTATATTCAAAGTGTAAACGCTAACTGAGTGTGTGTATAACGTAATATGGATAAGTGGTCGCCGATTATCCTGGTGCTTTCGCTCCTCGGGCTGGCGTACCGTGCGGGCGGTGTCGAGCTCAGCTTCGAACTCCCCGATAATGCCAAGGAATGCTTTTATCAGGAAATCGAAAAAAATGTCACGTCAACACTCGAGTTTCAGGTCAGCTTGTCACCGGGTTTCCTACTATAATTAACCTCTTCTTTAATACGTGCAACCTTATCGCGTCAAACATACCCCAGATTTCAAAGTTTTTATGTAAATTTGTGATGTTCCTTTAGGTTGTAACGGGAGGACAGTACGATGTAGATGTAACTTTGGAATCTCCTACTAAAGAGATAATCTACAGGCAAGTCAAGACGCAATTCGATTCTCACACTTTTACTCCAACTGTCTCCGGAGTGTACAAGGCATGTTTCAGCAATGAGTTTTCTACTTTTTCGCATAAACTTGTGTACATGGACTTCCAAGTTGGAGACGAATTGCCTCTTCCTGGCTTAGGTGAACACGTTACAGTTATGACTCAGGTAATACATTATACATTAGATTAAGTTGTCCTTGTTTAATCTAAGTAATTTATTTGCAATATTGTTATGTAAAAGTTTTATTTATTTAAAAGTCGAATATATCGAAAGTTTCATGAAAAATTATAATTATAGATGGAGTCATCTGCTCAAGAAATTCACAAAAATCTAAATAGTATTCTCGATTATCAAACTCATCATCGCCTTAGAGAAGCTCAAGGCCGCAAAAGAGCTGAAGATTTAAATGAACGTGTATTGTGGTGGTCGGTTCAAGAAACTATTGCCATAGTAATTATAAGCGTAGGTCAGGTTTTGGTTCTCAGAAACTTTTTCACGGACAGAAAACCACCATACTAAGGACATATAAGAGACTTAAGCATCAAACGATTGAGGGAAACTGATCCCTTGATGTTTAAATCATTTTTGATACTTCTTTTGTTGACACTCAAGTAATAACTAAAGTTAAAAGACTTGATTATGAAGCAAAAGGACTAAGACAAAGGACACTGTTTTTGTGAAATGTGAAATACATGGTGTACATCAAATTTAATTGTTCAATTTAGAAAAGATTATTATTTTATTGTCGTGTTTGTCAATGAGTTTAGTCAGCTTTGTATCATCTGGATGAAACATGAGAGAGTGCGACTATTTGAGAGCTTGTGTATTTTTTCACACAGGGCACATGTAATATAAACCAATTAAAACATTCTCTATATACAATTTATTGTTAATTCATTTAAATTTATCCTTGCCAATTTTTTGTTAAAGATAACAAATTTACATTATTAGAGTACAAATCTCATTATTTATAGGAAATTATATTTTTATAATAGTTAATATTTTATGTTTATGTAAGATAAGTGATAACATGCATATGTCATTTTTAATTATAACCAGGTACCTTGTGATACTTAAAGTCAAACAGACCCGCCAACGGAAATGCGTGTCACTAAATATATATAAATATATAGTACATGTTTCTTGCTGCTCACCTAACCTAACCTCTACATTGGGCAAGCAGTTTTACACACATACAGGTGTACTGTATCATACAACGCATCAAAACAAAAACGCGTGTCACAGTGCTGATACTACCAGCTGTGATAATTTCACTCCCTATATGTCGTGAAATTAAAGTTACTTGAGTTCTTACCTCTTAGCTATAAACATGGAGGTAATATCATAAATAAATTTTTTTAATTCAATTTTTATTTTCTGTAATGTATATACATTATTTATTTTAAAATATGTAATGTTTGTTTACTCTACATTTTTTATACTTTCAATTAATTATACTTTTGAGTTATTATATATTTATTTCATTTTACTGTAAAATACAGTAAAACTTTAATAGTATTAAATAAAATTTTATTAACTTTATAGGAACAAGATGTTCCAATTGACATAAACAGTGGAAAGCTGTTAGAATGGCTCATCAATAGAAGGCATTGTCAACGAGACTGGCAAACTCATATATTAAAAATTAGAGAAAAAATCAACAGTGCTATACAAGACATGCCTGTGCACGAAGGAATAGCAAAATTATTGTCTGGAACACGTAATGACATATTTCTTTTTATAGTATGTTTCTTTTGTAATCTGTTATTTAATTCTGTGAACTCTTTGCAGACATAAATTATTTTCATTGCAAGAAAATCATAGAAATATTAAAAGAGACTGAGGCTGACACTAAAAATTTATTTGGACGTTATGGCTCTCAAAGAATGAAAGACTGGCAAGAAATCGTACGTTTGTATGAAAAAGATAATGTTTATTGTGCTGAAGCTGCTCAAATGCTTATTCGAAATATAAATTATGAAGTTCCAGGATTTAAGAAACAAATACAAAAACTAGAACAAATTCAAAATGTAATAATTGTTCAATATATTATTTGTATATTTTATTATTCATTTGAACTAAGTTTATATTTTGTGATAGGATTTGGAGAAAAAAGAAATAGAATATAAAAAGTCTGAAAATTTAGCACACACAGATTTTAATAATTTATGTAAGCAGCTGGGGATAGATGGAGTAAAAATAAAGAAAGAATTAGCTGAAAGAATAGCTGAATTACCAGACATTTATGAGAAATTTGCAAAAAAAGTAAAATCACTGGATAATGTGGTAGAATTTTATAACGCTTTTGTACAATTTACACTTGGTACTACGCACAATGGGGGATGTGTTCCACTAATTAGATACATCATTGGTAAGATTATAAGAACTAATAAATTAAAACTAATTATTAACTAATAATATAAATTTACATTATTATTTATTTATTTATTCTACTATTTTATTAATATTGTATGCATAGATAAAGGAAATACCACAACTTATGAATGGATTTATGGAGAAGCACCATTATCAGTTGTTGAACCAAATTTTGAATTTGTTGTGAATGATGATGAGGATGAGCAAAATAATGCAGTTAGTTTACTTATTATAATAAATTACTTGATTCTTACTTCAATTCTACTAATCACTAATTGCTTCAATAATCATTTTATAGATTGATTTTGGAAACTCAGTGGCAGGTGGAATAAACTTTGACAATTTAGATTTAAATGGTGAAATTGATTTCGGTGGTGACATACAATTAGAAGAGGCAGAAGGTGAAATTGATTGGGGTAATATAGCAGATGATTCAGGACCTATAGATGAGGTAATAGATTTTGATATTTCATTAGAAGAATCTGGTATAGTTGTGGAATCTGTCGGAAATGATGGAGGTATTGCAAGTGGTTCACAAGCATTAAAAATCTTAGATAATCCAGAGACCAGAAATGATTTTATAAATCAGTTATTTGAGGTAAATCTTTTTTTTAAACTAAAAATATTTTTACTGATGAACTTAACATTTATTTGTAAATATTTGATAATTGGTTTATAGCTGGAAGCATTTTTAAAATTACGACTGTACGAATTTAAAAGTGACAGCAATAGAAATCTTTTAAGTACAAGTCATATGCAAGAATCATCAAACATTCAACTAGCTACTTTAGACAGTACACAAAGTATGTTAGATAATGTACAAATTATACTTTCAGAAATACTGGATAGTAAAGTACAACATTTACATAATATTAAACATTCTCCAAGGTAATTCAAATAAATAATAATCTCACAACATAGGAAAGTGATGCGTACATTATTATAAAATGTTTAAATTTTTAGATATGTCGATGTATTGACCGACAGTTTAAAGCAAAAACGAAAGTTAATCAAAAAAATGCAGACGCTCCAGCAAGCGATGCGCGATAAACGCGAAGAAACGAGAGAGCAAATTGCATCTCTTAAGCCAGTGTTACAATTAGTAATTCAAAAAACGAAAGAGTTACAAGTTGAAGTAAGATTTGTTTCATAATTCTTTTAATATATTTAATCTAAACTTATAATGTAATATAATACAAACAATTTTATATTTTACTTCTAGATTGAAAATGACATATCCAAGAAATACAAAAACCGAAAAGTTAAACTAACAGGTGGAATTAATACATTGTAATAAACCTAAACTAACTGTGGACAATCATTTTATAAAAAATGTTTAACACGTTAATTGTACATATGCATTATATATTAGTAGTAAATGATACAAAAGTACGGTATAGTGATGTTTAACGAAATATACATGAAATCATCTGTATACATATATCTTACACAAATTTAATTTAAATTAATGGTAACTCTTGTACATTATTATGTACTGCATGAGCAGCAATGAACGATATTTTGATTAACAAATTGGATGGCAACATTTTAACAAATTGAATATCATATTAGATAATCATAAAAAGATTCTGTATTAAACGCCAAGGTGACGAAGTACAAACTGCTTTATGCCTTGGACAGCGATATCTTCGAAGGCACTCCGAAAACGATCTATCACATTCGCAGAGCCTTTGAGCACAAGATCCAGAAGTACCCCATTCTCCGTGTTCGATAGCTGAAATATTTTAATACGATTTATGCTTTAAAATAATTAATATAATGTTTTCTCTATCAAAAGGTGTGGAGCTTTAACTCCTACATTTTAAGCTTTAAATGATTTAGTTTTCTTAAATGATACCAAATCATGTTAATAGCTATTGTCATTATCTTATTCAAAATGATAATAATATAATAAGCTTAATTTTTTCATTATGTATAATTTCTATTTAATATTCTTGATAAAAAATACTTTTAATTTGAAATATTATCTGAGTACCGAGAAATCTCACCGAATATTTATGCATTCTTATACGAAACATAAATTATAAACTAAAATTAAATCAGATTTACCGGGAAAAGTAAATAATACGATGAATACTTTCGACTCGTAGATTCATAATAAAATTCGCGGTCGCAACTACGCAGTGTTAAACTAGACAATTATAAAGTTCATGGAATAGTATTGTATTAGAACTTGTGTTCTCGGGTCTAATTAAATTAAATTTTGTATGTTTAACTTAAAATAATATTGAATAATATGATAAAGATCGATACTAACCACATATAGGTTTGTAACCACGATAGCATTTCCAATAGTACGGAACAAAATATTCAACGAACATTGGACAATCGGTTGCGTCGTAACACCAATCGTGCATTTTGCAACATCTGTACAAAAGTAAAGATTCAAATTTACATTGTACCTACTCGAAGATGATAAATAATGTGAAATGAATAATCGAATAGTATATATACCTGTCGATACCGTCCATAGGGTAACCAGATCCCAAAAAGCCACAGTAGCAGCCATACCCTTTGTAAGCTAAAGGATTACATCCTGTTGCACAAACGATCATGTTGTATAAATGAGTTACCGCTCGCTTGAGTCTCCGATGTCCCTTTGTTCTGCGTAAATCAACGAAATTTTCATAATTAATGATATAACAGTAGTTTATTATTATTTCAATTTTTAGAACTATTCAACTAATTTTCTTTAAGCACAATTTATTTTTCATACACTTTTATATATGTATAAGAATATTATAAAGATAAACATAAATCTTACTCGAATGTCACGTTAGCTTTCGAATATAGAATATTATCGGTTAAGTTATATCTCATAGGATGGGTCAGCATCGACGAGCTGCTACGAAGGTACCCACTGTAACCAATGTAAAACTCGTCGTTCTCTTCGTTGTTGATTAATACTTCATTATCTAAATAATCTGGATCTTCGTACGAGTTTTTATTTGCAAATTTGTTGGGTAATCTTTCCAGCTTCGAAATTTCTATACCTGACAAAAATGTAAAATACTTATTATTAGATTATTCAATAAAAGATTATTCTATTTAATTTGATTTATAATAAATAAACAAATTGTTAGACACTTCAGAGGCAAGTTCAAATGATTTAAAGTAAAATACCATTTGTATAATATTTATCTAATCTAGTATTAAACATACTATTTCGTCGAGCAATAACTTTCAAATTGAATGGCAAAAGTGTCTATAAGATTATATTTGATTTCCTATTCATAGAGAAGATTGAAAAACCGCAGGGAATTCTACGCGTCTCGTTTCAAATGAAATTTCCCATATGTACACATTATTTATGCTCTCAATGTTGACAAAATTGTGTCAAATTCACCTATATAAGCATTATATGTGGAATTTACCAGGTTTTATGTAAAATACAAATTAATTACTTAGATAATTTTATGGCGTCAAATATACAATGTCTCGGCAATAACATCGAGCAGACAAAAAACTCGCGACTTGTACGTATACGTATACATTGTCAAAGTTGTAAAGTAAAAGCGAATCTCTCTTGGATTGGATGCGCTTGACGCGTCGGAAATAATTAATCAACGAAAAAAGGAAGATACAACAAAAAAATGTTTTTGTCCAGAATAACAAGAGTGAGAGAGATCACTGCCGAGAGTGGAGCATTAATACCAAATCGTACACGCGACCCTATTGTTTCGCTTGTCGGAAAACCGTTTATAAAGAGCGAAAGTCGTAGGAATTCACGAGAGCTCATTATTAATTCGACTGTGAGTTTGAATTGCGCATTCGCGGTACGATCAAGGAAGATCGCATCGTTCGCCCTCGACATTTTTATACTATTTCCGTCAATTTTTCACAAACAAAAATGTATTTTAACCCAGGATTTTTCTATATAACGAATTAGTACACAACGAAGTAAAAAATAACCGCATCTGGGTGATTTTCTACCTCTCTATATATACATAGCTCTAAAAAAATATTTCCGAGACTTGCATAGCATATATGTTTTAAGCCGATTAACAAACAGCGTGGGACTCTTTACCAAGTTTAATTCGGTTTTATTTTCAAAGTTACAGGAGATATTTTCGTTTACAAGATGTCTATATATACCTTTGTTCGAACGTATAAACGTTTCAACAATTCAAACTATATGCAATAATTAAAAATTAATGGATTCATTTTAAAATGACAAATGTGAAACTCTGTAACGTTAAATTTACAAAATGCAGATTGTATTATCGCAGTGAATATATATATGTATATATATATATATTAATAATAATATCCGGTATTTCCAACTCACCAAAAATTAATTATAAATTTCACTCTCTTATAATAAAGAGCATACGAATAATTTTAATACAATTTATTTAAAATACCAATGTAATATAATAAAATTATTTAAGATATTAAATAGTATTTTTCTGGATACATATTATGTCAACATTTAAAACGATTATATATATTTTTTTAATAATTGAAATATATAAGAAAAATATTTTTGAATGACGGTAAGGTATTCAATAAATTGTAAGTAAATTCTATCTAAAATTTAGAGTCGCATAACACCTCAAAGATGATATACTAAAATTACGAGTACATTAAAGAATCTTACGACAGTAGAAAATAAAGGCTAGCTCCTCCATCATTTTTACGTGGGAAGATTGACTGCTCGAAAAGAAAGAAAGAAAGAAAGAAAAAAAGGAAAAAGAGGCAAATTAAGTATATCGGAAAAGCTGTTACAGAAACAATTAAACGCGCGCAAGAGAGTAGCTTAACAACTCGGAGAAAGGTTCGATGAACGAGGAATCTTTCGCTCTGCAAACGAGCGACGATTAAATTAACGAGCATTGCGCAAGTCGCGAGCGCGCGCGCGATCACAAGAGAAAGACTTCTACTTTGGATGAAAGAACGATAATGACACGGCAAGGGGAAAAGGTAAAAAGTAAAATTCTATATACCTTTTCCTCTTTCAAATAATCTGCCTAACATTCAAATGTTTTAATAAAAATTTACAATCGCTAACGTCCTCCTAGCGTAATCATTAGAAAGTGCAATTTGGCTATATTCTAATTGAGTATCGGCAAAGTATACATGTATAAACATAAATACAGCGATCGACATAATACCTGGATTATTTTTAGGTTTATTACTGATATATTATTTATAAAATTTTCAATAATCAAAAATTATTGGATAAATTATCATAATCAATTATGATTTGAATTATAAAATATAAATCGTAATTAATCCAATTTAAATATTTAAATGAACATCGCGTAATATTATTATTTCAATACATAGTTTTGTTTTCGTGGAATCCGAGGTAAATACACCAATTTCTACTTTATTAGAGGTGTCACGTGTCCAATAAAATAATTACATTCATTTACATTATAATTATATTGTAGAAAGTAAACGATTTTCTTAATAATATGTTTTCTAACATCGAGTAATGCAGTAAAATTATTTAAAGCTCTCTATTATTGTTAATTAGGGTTAAACACGGGGTGGAATAAAATATAATTTTTATAACATGTTTGAGGATAATTTTGTAAAATTGAATTGTAAGTTAGTTCAATAAACTATCAGGCTACACAAAATTTACAAATTAGTTTTTCAAATCGGATCGAATTAGTATTTAACGCTCGTTCACTGGGATATAACGTTTACACGTATACTGTCAACAAAGTTGCTGGAGCCTTATCACAACCTGTTGAAATAGTTCATGAAGAAAATTACAGTAACGGTTTGGTTCTACATGTTCCAAATTCATTTCGTCCCTAACTTTCCCGTACATCGGTAAACGTATGTGCATTTAGATACCTAATTACAGTCAGTGGTGTAAAGTTGCAGTAGATATATGGATTACTTATTAACTAAAGTTAGCGGATATAGATTTTTTTTTAATAATCTAGAAATTCAAAGACACGCCGTTTATTTTATCCCAATTCGAGTATTTGAAAAATGTCATCCCTGTAACTACCATCTCTTGGTTAACAAGACGTCAACAACAGGTCGCTATTGAAACCGAGGCCATTAATTGCACTCCAATTTCGTACTGTCCATAATCTTTGTCGTGTTGCGATTTCAAAGGATCGTACATCTGTAGAATATATTTGACGTTCCTGTAAATTTCTGTGTCGTACCGCTTTTGATCGAGATTCGCGAAAATGTTAGATTTCTACTATTATTAAATTTAACTGTTTGTTTAATAGTTTATGATTATCAAGATTCTCGAGTATTAGACTAGCGGGGAAACGGTGAGAGTTGGTTTAAACATGCCGTAGTCGTTTTAATAGCACCTTTGCCATCTCGAACCATTTTTTCCCATTTTTCATTGCGATTGTTTATTGCGTAAATTATGATAAGTATAAGATTATACACGCATTCGCAATAAATGTACGAAATTGATGATAAAAAATGTAACTTTTTTATTGTCAGCCAGGCAAATTTCGTAGAATTATCGAGGAATGGAAAAAGAAATGTATTAAATACTAGTTGACGTGCGTATTTCGCAATTCTATAGTATATACGCGATCATCAATTAAAATTGCCTTGAATGTGGATCAAATAATCAGTATTATGTAAGAAATGAATATAAGGTGTAATTTTTAATGGCTGAGAGATCTTTCTTATACATCTTGAGTATAAGAGTTTGAAAGAATGATCTTTATTAAACAGAAAATGACGGTTACTAAAGGTATAATTTAATTTTATGATGCACCGTCAGCTCGCTGAACTCATGAAAGTTAAGAGTAAGATAATCGTGGAGATCAGCTATGATTGAGCAAAATTTAAAGAGGCTATAGAAAAAAAATGCATTCCACGGTGAGTAATTTTAGAAAAAGTATAAGATTATATAAATATTATACGCTTTTTATATATATGTATTCATAAATATTATTTATATTAAACGCAAAATATTGATTTTAAATACATTAAAATTAATTTGAAAAATGCAGCTCACGATAGCTATAAAACTTGCATAATAAAGATTCTATGTTAAATTAAACACCGTTCAATCGACGAGTCTACATTTTGAATAACGCAATCGAATTATTCAGAAGTTCCGTGAAAAATCAAGTTTCTATACGATTGTAGTTTGTGATTTACCGTACAAAAATAAATAGAAATGAAGTTTTCCACGACGTGTGTATAACGTGTCTTCGCGGTGAAAATCACTCAGGGAAAAATTTGTCCCGCGACAGACGCAATCAATTACGCTCGGTGAGAAAAAAAAAATGAAGGCAGAAGACGCGCGAGAGAAACGGAGAGTGCGCTCACAGACCCGAGGAAAAGGAGAGTAGAAAGCTACGTTAAAGGGACAATGAGATAATGATGATAGGCGACGTAAACGCTCGATTTACATCGTCGACACCGAGTCGCTCGTGTCCTCTTATATGGCTAATTACTTGAATCGCGCACTCATTTCTATTTTATCTTTCAACTTATTCCTGTATATTTCTCTAAATTTGGTTACTGGCTTTCCTGTATTCGTAACGCGAGCATGTACGTATGAATATACTATAGAAGCGTACTTTTCCATATCCTTTTACAGAACCGCGCGCATTAATTATTAATTTTGAATGATATTATTGTATAGAGGGAATTTATTTATGAGCAATTTCTTGTATTTGCATACAAATAAAATTAAAAAAAAATTAATTAAAAATTTCTTATTCTTTTGTATCTGTTGTATTGTTGTAACGTGTATCTATCTTATTGTGTTTGCGTAAATCTGGAGCGGTGTTAAAAGGACGTTTTAGCGAAATGTGGAACACACAGGTATACCGAACTGATAACGTTTACATGAATATTAATGTTGGACATTCTAAGTTTCCGTGAGCATTAAGAAAATACAATTTTAGATTTCTAGAATTAACCGTGAGTAGATGAAAACCTACTTAATTATTTCTATTTTATTTTTCAGTATCTTTTTTAACAATTGAATATCTACCTTTTACATTTTAACATTAAAGCACATTATACACACACATATAACGTGTGTATTGTGCGCGCGCGGGTGTGTTCATAAATAAATGCACACTCACGCACGCATACATACGAACACTCACACCTACGTACAAACACGTGCTCGCGCGCGCGCACACACACGCATATGTATATAAAACAAGGTATTTTTATTGTTATAGCTATATAGGGAGGAAATTTGTGATATAAGGATACTTCATCGTATTATGAAAGAAGAATGTGGTATCGTAATAGTATTACAGTCCATTATCTAATGCCTGTTTATTTATTAGATATCGAAGAATCTTACACATTTTCTATTATACACGTTGAAATTTTTTTTTATTTTTTCATCCCGAAGATTTTCAAGATTTTATATATACACATAAATTTAATAAAAGTGCAAAAAAATAAATAAAAGACACTAAAGCATTAGATATACATATATTACAATGTGCATTAATGTATTAAATTTCCAATAATATGTTATTGCGTATTCTTCCAAAAATATTTTACACCTGCCTTGTAAAAAGGAAATGAAAAAAATATTGAGTGTGTGCGTACATCATTATTTTTTCCGTTTTTCAGCGTGGAAAAAAGGAGGCGCTCCGGATATTCTTGAAGCTGAGACGAACACGAGATCCGCAAGGTAAAACTAAATAACGGATTTTTCCCAGTGTTACTCGGTCATAGTTACAAGAAAAAAAATCAGTTCATTTATACCGCTCTGTGATTAGCGCGCGATCGCGCTGTACTTACATGCAAAAGTGTAAAATGCTGGTGTAACAAATGATTGTTCAATAAGGTAGCCTGATGAGGATGGAGGACTTCCATCGAAACGTCGCCAATTAAATAAATTAAATGGTTAGTTCACTAAAAATCGATAAAAACGCCTCCTTTTATTTTTATTGTTATAGCTATATAGGGAGGAAATTTGTGATATAAGGATACTTCATCGTATTATGAAAGAAGAATGTGGTATCGTAATAGTATTACAGTCCATTATCTAATGCTTGTTATTTATTAGATATCGAAGAATCTTACACATTTTCTATTATACACGTTGAAATTTTTTTTTATTTTTTCATCCCGAAGATTTTCAAGATTTTATATATACACATAAATTTAATAAAAGTGCAAAAAAATAAATAAAAGACACTAAAGCATTAGATATACATATATTACAATGTGCATTAATGTATTAAATTTCCAATATGTTATTGCGTATTCTTCCAAAAATATTTTACACCTGCCTTGTAAAAAGGAAATGAAAAAAATATTGAGTGTGTGCGTACATCATTATTTTTTCCGTTTTTCAGCGTGGAAAAAAGGAGGCGCTCCGGATATTCTTGAAGCTGAGACGAACACGAGATCCGCAAGGTAAAACTAAATAACGGATTTTTCCCAGTGTTACTCGGTCATAGTTACAAGAAAAAAAATCAGTTCATTTATACCGCTCTGTGATTAGCGCGCGATCGCGCTGTACTTACATGCAAAAGTGTATATAATGATTTTGAATTCTAAATCTGTTGTAGCGACGGCTTATTATGATTAGTAAGATAAACGTTTAGGTGTCCTGGGAGGCGCTCGCGACGTATATCGTAGAAAGAAAAACAGGCCACGTGGGTGTTGCGCCTGATAATTGACCGAGAACTTACGAATTGCATTGTTTTGCGGTTCAGAAGGTAAAGAAAATGCAGTATGCAGTTTGAATATGTACCGCGAATACTTCAACATTTTGTTACGTTTATTTTTTTGGAATTTACATAAATATTTATTTGCAGGTATAGAATAACATTTTATTAATTCTTAATTACTGTATCTTTAGTGAATTCGTATTTGCGAAACTAAAATTTGATTTATTTTTAAAGGTAAATTAGTAAACGGCAGTTTAATTTTATTGTATTAATTGGGTAATTTCATCTTAGATTTAATGATAATTTAAGTACTTCAGAATTGATTGTTTTTGGTAAATATTTTTATTAGTCTTGAAAAAAATGAAATACTACGTCATTGAAAAAGTGCTACTAAAATATCCACACGGTGGATGGGCATCGAAAGTGAAATCCATCCAAGCGTAGCATCTCGCGCTGACCCAAAGAAACTATGCTAGAATAATGTTAAGGACCGAATTGAGTTCATAAAATGTACCATACCGGTAAAATTTGTAAACAAGCGCACTTTATAATTTTGACGAGGTCGCGTGCGTCGATTAGTTTGCTTCTTTTATTAGGTCTTTGGGTCAGGAGCTAGCGCATATGTATTTAATTACGCTAGTCTGAGCCTATTAACAAGATAAACTTAGATTCTTCAAAAGGACACGAGCGTGCGAAAGCCTCCAATTAACTGGTCCTCAGTTACTCCGTTCCGTTTGGGACCTTTTCGCGCTCTAAAAATAATTCCGTCCTGGGCGATTAGGTCAGTCTTTCTCTACGGTTTTTCTCTATTTTCGGGTTAAGGAAAGCGTGGTAATTCTACACCTTGATCTTTTCATTTTTCGGGGAAATGCTCGTACAATTTTGCTATCCCAGATATATATAGTAAAAGAATGATGCGTTTATTATATAAATCATGTTATTAGGAAAAAATTTGATTTTTAATAATTCAAAAGCAAAAAAGGTTCTAAGTGTATTTTAATCGTTACCCC
This sequence comes from Theocolax elegans, assembly GCA_026168455.1. Classification (NCBI taxonomy): domain Eukaryota; kingdom Metazoa; phylum Arthropoda; class Insecta; order Hymenoptera; family Cerocephalidae; genus Theocolax; species Theocolax elegans. Next base: position 96,593,806 of record CM047425.1, read on the forward strand.
CCCCCTCCTTCTCAAAAAGTAATTATTTTTTCTCAAGAAAGCGTTAATGAAGGGAGCTTCGCTTTTTATAAAATTATTTGATTACTAATTTAATAACGTATTTTACATTAACATATTGCATAAATTTTTTTAATTGTTTAGACTATGTCGATACTGTTAATTTAATATATTATAATAAATTTATAACACGCATAAACAACAGTGAAAGTACTGTACAATTTGTAATGTGTACAATAAAAATCTTTCTAAGGAAATTGAGTGTACTTATAATTGAAAGATTTACAATTTAAATCATATAATTTATTATAGACATCCGTATTGGAGCAACAATTTAAAACTGTATATAAGTCGACGTAGTCAAGTTAATAGAACCATCAAGATGCAACGACCACGGGCTTATAAATAAATAACTGTTTATACTGTTTCTAAATTACATTTAATTTACCATGAAAAATGAACTAAACGTCAATACTATAATAGCTTTTTATAAGGAAGTAGATAAATCATATCAACATCATATATATATAGATATATACACAAATGGGTTGTTAAAGCTAAATAATCTATGTACTTATAAAGCTAGAAATTGAACCTATATTATTTTTTATATATAAAGACTATTCAACCGAAGTATGGTACTTTTTAAATGGATTTCATAGTTATATTTTATGTCTAAAATTTATGAACGAAAAATATGCGAATGATATAAAAAATTTTGTTTTGAGGCTTTTAAAAACTATGTTTAAATGCATATTTAAACGCATATTTGCAAATACAAAAAATAAGGTTGATTTATTATTCCATTGTTACAAAACGGTTTTAATGATTGCGCTATAAAATACCAGTTGTTCATATAATTTCATAACCGCGTCGTTATCTCACATTTAATAACTTTTTTTTGTGCATACCTAATTCCAATTTATTGCAGATCGCATTTTAAATAATCCGGGAAACATTAAAAATTACGTCGCATGATGCAATGGTAGTTTGTAAAATATAAATTGAATTGAAATAACGAAGAACAGTTTGCGTAGACTTACATTTCACCTGTACGAGGATTATAATTAAAAGCACAAGGGAATAATAAAACGATGTAAATCTGCATTCTCGATCGGCTACGTTAGGCCGCAAGGGATGAACCGGTCGACACATCGGGCGCAATCCTCGTGTAATCCCATTTGTCACCGCGTGATATCTCGCATCTCTCTCATCGTTTACGTTCCCTAAAATTCGCGACTAGCCTCCTTTCAATGAACCAACATATTAGCCAACCAAGTTTTCCTGCGGCGCATGTCTTGTCAGTAAAAAGTTGTTGACAACACTTTACGATAAATCACAACCGCGGGAAATTTAAAAAGAGGCGCGCGCGCTCAGCGCGGGCTCTACAACTCGACTGGCACGCGTTGGTTGTTTAAACACCGTTGTGAAGACACGAGCACCGAGTTTTTCGCGTTGCAGAGGGGTCCCCTCCTGTGGGGCCTCCAGATGCAGTGTTCTGTGATACACTTTCACCGAGACTCAAAGAAGAGTTGTGCGCACCCCTTCTTTTTTTCAAACTGTATACATATATGTATATCCACTCTTTTTTCGACACACGCGTTTGTGAATCGCGGCTTTAGTCCACTCGATTGTATTATCACGAGATCATGCGTACGTACCATACCATTGTTCCTATTTGTACTCAAGATCGATATACAATATTTAAGTTAAGTGAAAGTCTAACTTACATAATTTTAGATGAAAATTTGTGTTTCTTCAGGTAAATTCTATTATATCTTGCATATATAGATATTTACTTTGATCATACACTGAAGAATCAACAAATTGTATTCGATCAATCTTATCTCAACTTATGCAATCTTAAGAGGATTTTGTTTATGTCTCGAGAAATAATATATTCGAACATTCTATAGTGGCTTCATACGTAAAGATGCTTTATTTTATAACATTTATCTAATAAAAATGTAAAATATTTTATTACAACCAAAAAATTTAGTTTTCTTTGTTGTACGTGACGTAATTTTATTTCATAGATATTCGGTAAAAGCGAAAAGATTTTTATTAACGTTAAAATAAAATTTGTATAAAGAGACTTGCATGGGGTATGGATTTATTACTAATATTTGCATTTTAAAAATATTTTATTTTCGTAGATAATACTTAGGAAATTAAATGGCTTAATTGTAGGTATAACCTACGCTTTTCAATAAACTGGTTGCATAATTATTTATCGGAATAGTTTGTATTTAGAATGTAGTCAATTAATCGAATCCTTTCATGCAAATTATACATTCTGATACTATGTTTTTAATAGAATATTGTGTAGTTAAAATTGGGTTTTGAATAGTACTGTTGCACCAACTAAATTAGCTCAAACATGAAACGTATTATGATCGTATTAACAGAATTATTACGATTCGATTTTCACTTAATGAATGAGATTTCATTTGTTGTAAGCTATTTTGCAAATTGTATAACAAAATTAAAATATTTGTTTAATGCAGATTACGCTAGTATATACACATCGAAATTTCCGATTGTTTCCTTCGGTATAGTAATTTCCGCGTTTGAAGTACTTTATCTTTTAGTTTTAATATAAAAGTATATTAATTTTTGTGAAAACAAGAACATTGTTCTGAGTATTAATATAATTACTCTATGATATTTGAATTAAACTTGTTCGTTAATTAATAAAATTAATTATTTTAAAAATAACGTGATATAGTTTTGCAAGTTAAAGATTTAAAAATAATTAATCATTGATTAATTATTGATTATTAAGTGATTTAAACTTTCTAGTTACGTTTAAACACAGAGCAATGTTCCCCCTGTTTTATTTTAATAACGTCTGTTTATTTAGAAGCTCATATACGTCATATTTATTTATATGCTTCCAATTCGGTGGAAACTAGCAACAAAAACACGGGATTGTCTTTTTGTAAAGAAAGTACTTGTTGAAAATATATTTCGTAATGATATTTATCTATCGACAGAAACCGGTAATCAAACCCCGGTTCTCGAGTTACGAGCCTATCGCTCTACTGACCGAATCATCGAAGGCTTCAATGTTCCCCTTATTTTAGACTATTTATATTTTACTACTTACATGTGCAGCATAAAAATTACATATATTCACGAGAAATATTTAAAAAATTTGTTCCTTAAAGAAGAAATGTTATTTAATTTTTATTGCAACGAAAGATACAAATTATGTATATAAGTATAATTTATATATTATTTTTCTTTATATTAAAGTTTTTTATAAGTGATATGTATAAAATTTTAGAAAGAAGAATATAAACTTTTGATTTGAAAGGTTGAACATAGTCGATATTTCATCTAGTTCAAAATTTATGCATGACTGAAAATTAAGAAAAGAAGGTTGGAGCAGTAGTCGATATTTTGATTCGTGTGGAATTGAACTACGCATGACCAGTACTATTAAAAAAAGGTTAGATATAATATTTTTGTAATATCACTGCTTATTTTTAATGTAAGCATTTTGTTTTTAATTTTTAATAAGCATTTTTAAAGTAATTTAAATATTTTGATTTGATCTGTATAATTAAAATTCATAAATTTATATTGTTTGTTACTTTATTTCGACTCAATACAATTTTATAATCCTTCAAATTTCAAGATTTAATTATAAATACAAGTACCTTAATATATTTTGAATTTAAATAAAACAAATTACTTATTAAGTGATTCATTTATGAAACGATTGTAAAAATAATCACACGATCTACCCACCGTGTCAAAATATAAGACGCGGCGTTATGCAAGCGAAAAGTCAAAGATGCATCGTCCGATATTTGGAGTAAAAGTATTCCTTCGCGCTGTACAACCGTGCAAGCAGGTCAGAAAAAGAACCTCGTTTCTTTTTCGTATAATTTGGTTACGCACTTAATATGGAATTGCTCATTGTTAACCCGCTGCCACCATTGTGTTTCAGTTATTCAACTCTCCTCGAGGTTGAATAATAATTTTTTTTTAACGAAAAGTAATGACTTTTCTTGGTCATGTATTACGTTTTGACAAAATAATAAATCTCCATGATTGTGTATAAGAATAATTACATAATCTTTTATGCATAAATTTATCTATCTTTTTGGCATTTTTTTCAGAAATCGTTAACTCTTGACGTAGTACCACTTCGATTTATGTTCTGACCGTAATTTACAACGTTTCCTTCAGGAATGTACATTTATATTATATCTGTTTCTTTATCTGGAAACAAATCTTAATAATTACAGTGAGAAGTATTTGACAAAGTGTATATGACTATTACAAACGTGATTATTTCAATTTATACTTATTGCAACTATTTATCATTGCAATTTATAACGTGTATATATAATTTTATTGATATTCTTATTTTCGTTAATAACATTTATAGACTAAAATTAATTTAAAAAACATTTTAACAGCCCACAGCATTATAATACATTTAAAAAAAACTGGGCGATGTACAATGGTGTAATCTATAGCTGTATTTTTTCAATTAGTGAAAGTATTACGCTGTAAATACATATTATGCAATGTACGATAGTTTGAATTAATAGCTGTATAAAATCTTATGTTGCACCTCAGGTGTAATACTAAAAAGATGGAAGGTCCTAGCAGTACATAAAGATGAAATATCCATATTTATGCAGCGTAGAATAAATCGTACATTATGAAACTAAAAGCTACAGAATTCTAAAGAAGAATCGGCAAAGCGCAATTCCTACTCAAATTTGCAATATTTGAATCATCGATACGCCAAACATAGAGTTAACGCGCTATTATCGATACACACATAATAATCCCTATCGTAATTGCAAATCGAAGTGTTCACTCTGTATGATTTCTTGTCTTGACTAATACAACGTGTTTTCTATGAAAATAGGTGTATCATTTGGACGCGATGGCTTCCAATTTCGATAAATATAATTTGCATGGAAAACAAAAGCCATAGTAACCATTAATTTTACTTTCCATTTTTCATATCACTGAGGAAAACTTTAGGTTAAAAATTACAGTAGTTACTAGTAAAGAAATCATAGACTGACAAACTGAGGAAAATTACTGTAGTTTTCAATAAAATTGATTATAGTTTATATATAAAATTTACTATAAGTTTTGTAAATTCTAAATAAACTATAGCAAATTTACTCAGTTTGTCAGTCTGTGATTTAATTACTACAAATTATTCTATAATTTGTAATGCAAAATTTACAATTCTAAAATTTTTTTTATTTTCTTTCTAAAAATAAAAAAATTGTATTTTAATTGTGATAAAAAGTTATTGTAGAAGGTAAATTATTTATAAAATATGTATCTAATAATGGACTGCAACGACGATAACCCCCTTAAAAGGGAGACCGTTCACAAATTCGCGCAACCAGTTTTGCCTATGAATGTATTACGCATTTTATGTAATCAACTTGTGGTTTTGCGAGCAGGTAAATTTATAAGGCGCTATGGGCACTTTTTTCTATGTTCTTATTTGTATCCACATTGAGAGTAAGTTACGCGTCTCTCGAGAATGCTGATGGAGCGGTATATAACGACAGCCTATTACTTCATTGGATTATAGCTTTATATACAGATCGTGAGCATAGACCCAAAGTTTACCGCCGGAGAAATTTCTTGGTTCTTTCGGTGAGTTCACTTTCATCGAATATAACTGCAGTTGATGCAGATGATTGCAGTTCGCGTTGCGTCACATCGCTTCCCATATCAATTGCAAATCCCCGTGATGGTTTGCGCGGTGTTAGATTTTAGTTTCCGATACACGCGAGGAATTGAATCCTCATCCTTTTGACAGCGCACAGCGTCTCTCGCACGATTATGTTTCGTATAATCAAATTACGACCTATTTTTTATATTTATGTGTATTTATCCATCGTTGTATATATATTATTTGTCTTTATTAATTATCGTAGAATTTATTTTGCTTCACCTTTATTTGTACTTTATTGTATTGATTTTCGAAAAATGCACTCTTCTCTCTGATATAAGTTACATAAAGATTATAATTCAAACAACAACTATGTATGATATTATTAACAGCGTGGTTGAGTGAAAATTGAGGAAAATTGTACACGTCCGTATGGCAACGTAATAGTTGGTTAAATCATATTTTGTATATAGAATTTTGATTGAATTCAACTTTTTATCGAGATCAATGACACGCGTAATTGCAAATTAGTGGTATATATATATATACTAGTTATTACGGAGTAATCGATGATTACCGCATTCATTATCTTATCTCACTGTAATTTCTTCGATCAAATTTATAATCAACGACTAAGTAAGGACTTTCTCTTAAAAGTAAACTCGGTTTACGATATTGCTTCTATATTAGTCCTCCAAATATTTATATGCATATATTTATATATGTCTACGTATACGTATGTGTGTGTGGGTGCGTGATTGTGCGTGTGTGTATGAATAATAACATTTAGCCGATAATGTTATCGTACGACGGGAACGCAATTGTGACAGTATAACAACTGTTGCGCAACAGTCGAAAACGCGATGACACAAATCCAATATAGCTACTCGGGCTTCGAAGCGCATCGAGATGCACGACCGATCATCGCTAAATTTCTCTGAACACGTGGCAATCGACAAAACTATTTTTCGTTAAATTGATCGATATATACCGACAGCATTTAGAATCTAGAGGAAATAAATCATCATTCGCTAAATTGGTGAAAGTATTTGGTATATAAGGTATAGCTGATCGAGTTAAGTTATTGTACATTTACGATATGTTAATGAGAGTCGGTTTTACGAGTTTTAATACACTTAACTGCGGGTGATATCGAAATTAGCCAGCAATGAAAAACTCAGAGTAGTCTCGTGATCAATCTTGAATTTCGAAATAAGCGTAGGTTATATATATATATAATTCTGTTTTTGTGGTTAAATTGGTTGTTGTTTTTTAATTAATTCAGTATAGGTATAGGCCGGTTACTTATAACGAATGATAAATTGTAGATAAAGAATTACTTAAGTATATACTTTTTATTAACGCCGATAAAAATCTTGCGATGCTATCCGGTATAACAACGCTGGCGTAAAACTAATTTGTGGTTTTGGTGAAGTTGGTATAGCAGTAACGTTGTTTCATTATTGCTTTTATTAGCAAATAGCTATAACTATATAATAGTTATACGCACAAACAATACCTTGTATTTGCTTATTTTATAACGGTCAGTTCTACTTTTACGTAAGATTTTTAGAAACTTTTATTTGTCGAAAAGCAAAAACGAAATTGGATCAAAATTACAATAATTTCTCAACGTAAAGATTCTTCGGTCGTATAAAAACATTGCAAACTCGATTTTCTACATAAATTGTATAGTGTATAAGTTTTAAATTGCATTACTGTGTTTTGTAAATAGTAGCGAGAAACAATAGTATTTATAATATAATTGAAATTGATAATTTCCGTTTAGCTTGGAATTGTGTTTGATGATTATAACTATTAGGACGTTCACATTTTATAGAGATTTAAATATTTTTAAGAATTATGTCATTGAACAAAAACTCTTAGCTACACATGCTGCCTTAAGTTAATGGAAAGTCATGTTGATTATTGCTCCGTGATGTATTGATTATAATATTTATCAAAGTCTAACAAGAAGCAAGTAAATTATGCAATGATAGAATAGCGCAAATTCATGGAATTATTCAAAACTTTGTACGTTCCTATTTTTCATCACTTTATTTGCAAAATATGCATCTCCATTGCACTTCTTTTATAATAACAAACTGTAAATATTTATAGATTAATATATAATAGGTTAATTTATATTTGTATTTACATTCCCTAATCTTGAGATTAAAAAATCATTTACTCGACCGATTAACCAAAATATTGTAGTATCATCGTTTTCATTAAATTGTAGAAGGTAAACGTTTATCAAGCTCATCGACTAAGATTGAATATACAGTTTGAGAGAGAACAGGTGGTACTTTACGAACAAATTCAGTTCGATTGAGGGTTGTGAGAACGTAGCTCTCGTTATTTCCCCGATTTACGTACACTGTTTATACAGTATACCTTGTTCATTGATAAGGATATTTGATTTATCGACGCTAAGCCATGCATATCATATTCATAGTAAAAATCACCGCGGTGTTATAAATAGATTTTCTAACAGTATTTTACTCACTTAAGTATTTAATTTACCATGAAAGTTGCGAAAAAATTAAATTATTTATTCGGCGGGCAATCCAAATAATTTTTCGACGCAGATTAAAAAAGTTTTTTACTCTCATAAAATTTTGAGTTATCCTGTTTACCAAAAGTTTACAAAAATGTTATCTAACTTTCGCGAATCGAAAAGTTTGAAAAATTTATAATTAACCATCTACGAATAATATTTTGATGAATTCCGTCGTTAATTTTTATTAAAAGATATTTATATACACGTATATGCGTATACCGCTTTGATGCGAAACGCGTAAACATTTTTCATTTTTATACGTATAAAACGGGCGTTTTAAATGCAACTAAATGTGTCCTATACAAGCGTACATTAAAAAAAAACAAACAAACAAAAACACCACCGTCGTACAATTAAAACCGAAGTACGTGATCGTAATCTCCTAGCACTGTTTCTCTGAGTATTTAAACTTTAAAGCCTCACGTTTATTATATATAGGTACAATAAAAACTAAACCGATTGATTTCATAACTACTGGAAAAAGTATTTCCTTTCCGAAATATATATAGGTACAAATGAAATGAGATTACGATCCCGCGGCCGTATAGTGAAAAAAATTTAGAATTGCGAGATGCTGTAAAAATGGATTTTAAAGTAATCGTCGTTCTCTTTCCATCTTTCTTTATCGAATAAAAATCGTTAGATTGTGTGCCTGCGTAGACGGATTACCTTCTTGCTGGCACGTGTATATATTTCCCATGAGGGTGGAGGAGCTAGCGATTATCGGCTAGACGCGTCAGCAACTTTTGACTTGAGGGGTTTTACTTAACTAGACGTGATACCTCACTCCCAAAGCTCGAACCTCGGAATGTACACGCATGATGCTTTGTCCCTATACGATATGTATATATATATATATTCGTGCCCGATCGTACGTGCGCGGCTTTTTCTTTCTTTTCTCTTGCGCCTCTCGATCCGAACTTTTCGGCCTTTTTCGATATAGTTCTCTGTGTGGCTTCGTTTTTCGGAATATCGACAAAACCATTGACGCGCGGGTTTTAAGGATTAGCTGGACAGTTTAGTATCGACTTAAACTTCTATACTCCTCGACGACGCGTCATAAATTATTAGGGAGATTTTAACTGGCTATTACTGATCTTTGTTCTTATTGCATAATTACTGTTTAAACATTAACTTATTCATTAGTTTACTAATTAATTATGATAATACTAAAAATATGGATTACGCATTTATAATTAATATAAAGTATACTTATAAAATTATTATATTAATTACGACGAATAAAAATTGAAAATTAATTAACTCTCTTGAACAATAAAACATACATCGATGAGCGAAAACGACGTATACGAACTTATGAAGTGAGAACATCTACAGGAAACCTTTTATTAGAGTAACGTGACCCAGTAAGTATAGCTATAAATTTTTTAAAAAGTAAATTTGAAGCCACGTAACAGTCATAAACATAAAAAAAAATAGCGCGCGTAAATTCTTATCCCGCAAGAAAGAACAACGACTTACCAATTTTGTTCTATATAACGTGGAGTTTAGATACGTAAACGCACGCGCAAAAAAGGAAGCAACACGTTTTGCGCAATGTATATAATCACCCGCATTTACGTTTGGCTTTCGTGAGTAACTTTCGATGTTTGGGACACGATGAACAAGAGACAGTCCAACTTTTTGTCGAAATAAGACAAGTTACAAGAGAAGCTGTAAGGAAACTTAGAGAACCGGTCATTGTTCGTCTCGATCTTTCAAGGTTACCGAGTTCTCTTGTAATACTGTACGTATATTAAATGTAGGTATGGCCTGCTTTGAATAATTGAGTCAAATCTCGTTAGATGTTTGTGCAAACTACCGGCAGTTAGAGTGCTTTCCCGATGTAATTATTTCACATGGAATTTACCTTGCCACCGAGAACAAAATCTATGTATCTACAAAGCTCGAGCTTTGTTATTTTTTTTAATTTATCGCTTTTCGACAATGTGAGGAAAAGCTGGATTTACTTTTCTGCTAACGTATACGTAAGCTCGCAACCAATTTTGTCGTATACTCGTTGATATTCGGCGCTTTTTTTTCCCTTCTTTCGCTTTTAATTAAGTAGAGTTTGACGGCAACGCAAACAGGTGGTCCTACCTTCCGCATATCTGCAAATTTTCACGTCTATATTTATATACGAAATTTCAAAGAATTTGTAAATTATGTTATATTGGGCAACATTCCACCAAGTTAAATTGCATACAATCGTTTAAGGAAATTAATTTTCATGTGTTCTCTATGGAAATTATAAACATTGTCGTCGATTGTTATGCCTATATATGTATATAGTGCATTGAAAAATACAACAAACTTTTTAACTTTTCAAGTAAATCGAATTGAAACTATACAAATTTTTTTAACTTCATATTAATAATTGTAACATTAATAATGCCTGATTTAATGACCGTGCATTAGCGAAAGTTTTAACTTTACATGTAATCCCGTATAAAATTAAAAGATGCACTAAAAATTGACCTACAAATTTAAAACGAAATCAATAAACCGCACAATTTCAAATGATAATCGTAGGAAACAAAGCGATCAAGCAAATTTTATCAAGGGCATTGTATTTGACTAACGCTGGCGCGGCATTCACAAGCGATACAAAGGATCGGGGTATTAACATATTCGCTATGTCGTTGCGCGACGTTACGGGACTACACCGACGGTCTCTCCGCACCGTTTGTAAAAGCCCTGCGAGATTTTCGTGCGGATGAGCCGTTTGGCTTTATATTCTCGGATGACGTCAGTCAATCAACGTTGCCGTCTTAATTAGATTAATCTTACAATCCGGTTAGTATCACCGCATAAGCACTAAAAATTATATAACTCCTGTTTATTGGCATTTATAATATAAATTAAAGAACTTGTGATACTTTCCTATCAATTAATTTTCGCTCTAAATAATTGATAATTGATTTTAAAACTTTTTAATATTTATTTTCAAAAGTATGCGTTTAGTTAATAAGGTAATATTAATCCTCTTAAACGCAGGAAAATGTATATTATCATTGAATGTAGAACAACAATCTCCAATGGTGAGATTAATAAAAGAAACGCGTGGATTTGGCTTCCTTTCGTAGCAAGGTTTCCATTTCGTTATGTAAGTATTACAAGAAGGGTTCCTTCCATAGAATCCTTAAGCGAGATTCGGTTCAAAATGCCGGCAGCGATTTGTGTCCATTAAATAAATAATTTTGTACCATTGAAACCTGGATCGTCAAAACCTTTTGTAGACCAAGGCTTCTTTATACTATTTAACACGAGTTTCTGTTCAATCAATCTACTTAGCTGATATTATATTACATTTCCTTTATAACTTTTTATGAATCAATGATTTTTAAAAAATAGTGTTTTCCAATATTTCTCATTCATTTAGTATTTATTTCAAAAGAGCATAAATTTTTGTACAATATTAAAATTAATCAAATTAACTAATATCCATAGGTGAAAATAATAAATTATAAATATATATATAGGAAACGCAATTTTATTAAAAACAACTTGTAAGTAGAATTTATAATTAGCATGTAACATATACTAATCGAACGACGATTAGAAAGAATCATCCAATAGTACTCCAATACTTAAGGACTTAGTAAAAGTAAACTAAACAAGGCTTATTACGTAGAGATCCCATATATTTATATAGATGTCCCGCGCTTTTCTCGCGAAGTTAGAAACTTTCGAAACTTTCCAATCAATGTAACAATCCTCGCTCCCACGCAACAACTTTTCCTCCGATTTCGGACGCGCAGTCGCTTCGCGAGAAGAAAGACAATTCGTCTTGCGCACGTCTGTCGAGATAGCAGATATATGTATATATAGGTATATGTGTATATATGTACAAGGGGAAGACTAAAACTACGTTCATTTGTATCCGCAACGCGCAGGGCAGCTACGAGTTCAAAGGGATTCGTTTGTGGATTCGCTTGCGTTTTAAGTTATTCTATTAATAACACTATATATATCGATGTGTCGAATGCACATTTCACACTAGGGATACAACCAATCTCTTTTATCTAACTTTCTTTGTATTATAAATCTTCTTTCTTTTCTAAATTTTATATATAGTGCGCACTTGCTAACATTGTACATTTTTAAAATTTATTTTTCTCAGTGATATTGACAGAACTATTAGACATTTTTAACCTTTTATCAATTGATCTATGTAAAAATATGATGTATATTACATTTATTAATATCAAATAATTTTGTTTGGAAAATATATGGCACATGCTATCTTGCTTGATGCAATATTTAACTATATATTTTATACCCTAATTTATGTATATAAACTAATTTTTGCGCAATAATCTATTCGTATTAAGGCTACGATATTACACATTTTGAATTAAATTGCATGTTTTACTTATATCTATATAAAATCCCAATTTGATGCAGAGGGAAATGTAGTCGGATGAAATCTAAGGTTTAACCAAGTGTCTTTATTACAGAAAATACTGCCTTAGACCTGCCGCTCTGTATACCTAATGTACTTTCTCCGTGTAAGAAAATATTTTCTTTTCAGAATATTTTCTTTTACTGTGAATGACAGAACGCTCAGTATCTTTAAACGTTTTGCGTCAAGAAAACGTTTAAAAAAATATATATATATATATATACGTATATATCTGTAGGTAAAAAATATTAAAATTACGACATTACTGAATTGACTTATACCTTCACGTACTTGTTTTGGACATCGTGTATTTCAATTATATTATATGTAGCAAATGAAAATGCAACTGCAATGTATCAATATACGTTAATAAATACACATAAAGTTTATATTTTATTAAAAATATTAAACCTTGAAAATAATTTTTAAATTTCGTTGTTTCATCTTTTCAAGTTTTAATTCTAATTTCAAGTGAAAATATTTAAAAACGTAAAGTTTACATTATTTATAAAAAATTATTTTTAATTATAATAATCATTAATTTTATATATTTTATAAAATTAGTATTACAAATTTAATCATTAATATACGCACTTTATTTAGACGTAAAAATTTTATAATAAACCGACAAAACGATCAACTATATTTGTATATATTGTTATAAAAAGAATTATTTGTGTACTATGTTTACCCTTTTGTTTCTTCTTTCATTATAATAATATTTTAATTTAAATTCACACGAGTACTTCTCTTTAAAACGCATTTTCTACAAATTATAGAAATGAGATTTAAAACGGTATCGCACACTTTGAATTTTAAGTAAATCACAATATTATGTAAAATATTATTTGAATTGGCATCAATCTCTTAATGCTTGCATAAGAAAAGTCTTAATATTCATTTAGGACTTAATAGCTATTTGAAACAATTATATGGATCGAATGGATAAATAAATAAACGAATATAGGAAGAAATCTTTAGCGTAACAAGATTTTGAAGAATGAGCTATAGGAATATTCTTATAAAGAAATTGAAATTAGGGGAGTTTGGCGCACGCGTCAGAATCGCGGTTCTCGCGAATGCGCGGCTCGCAATCGATCAGCGGTGCCGACGGGAATGCAAGACGAATGGTATAATTATTGCGCAAAGCGTTTAAAGCCCCACCGAAAGCTTCTTCACACCCTATTAATGCCTCTTCGAGTTTCAAGTTTGCTTAATCCGACTCTTCTCACGTAGGGAGATTTTGTGTACCGTCCCTCCCCTATATCCTCCTATTTCTTTCGTATATACGATTATGCATATTTTACTATAAGTTATGAACACACTATAAGCTAAGAAACAATAATTTTATCTACTATAAAAACTAACTAATGGTTATAAAAATTTGCACAAGTATATAACACATTAAATACTATATTATATTATATACGTATCATATTATATTATATTATACTATAATATATTATATACGTATCATATTAATATAGGATTAAATAAATTATTGTTGATTTAGTTTTCAAATTCTTAGTGTATATTGTAATGTGTCAATACTCCCTTAACTACTATTATCTCTGCAATAAAATTTATGAATGTTTTTTCCTGGCAAACTCGCTCGTATTTTATTCGACATGGAAAAATTACTAGTTTTTTTATTTTTCACATTTAGTTATTTTGGGCTAATAAAATTAAAATGTGTTTTTAATTCATTATACATACACAAAAAGTTCGCTATGTCAATATCTTTTCACGTGGATCTTGGTATCATTTCGTTTTCTCGTTGGTATGAAAGAGAAAGATAATATGTAGAATATGCATATCAGAAATTTGATTTTCTTACATTAAATGAGAAATGTTTCGGAGTATCTTGCGAAATTTTAAAAAATTTTATGACAATAATATAGTTAAGGTATGCTTAACGACTTTTCGATAAACCCCAGGACGTGATGACGGATACTTTATATTTAAAATTAGTTATTTTATATAACAATGTGTATAGCATGTTTATGAATAACCAGGATTCTTAGAACCAAAAAGCAGAGATTTGCATACTTCTTGCAACTATATATTGATTGAGCGTTTATGTTACTTATTAATGTATATCTATGTATATGTATAAATTTATGGGCTAAATTGTATTAAATAAGTAAGTTAAAAAATCGATGTACAAGATTGCAGTAGTCGGACACCGTCAAAGACTGGGAATGCAGTACACTTGGACATCAGTTAGATCCAATATTTGAACGATGTTATAACATATGTCCACGTATAGAGTAATGGTATTGAAGAGGCAGGCAGACTTTGACAACCATTTTCGTAAAATCACGGAAAAACGCGTATAACATCGAAACACTAATTTATTTATCGCTAATTGCGACGAATTCAAGATGTACATTTAACTTTGGTTAAACTAGAAAGTTTATGTCATAAACAATCTATATAAATTGATATTGTTATCATATTCAAGATTAATAGACCAGTCGTATTTACTGCTGTCCAAGTATTAGTTCCAATTTTCGTTTTGTTTAAGCGTTGGATACTTTATCTTATTCAAAATGCAATTATACACTTTATATTTAGTTATTGTGTAAATAATGAAACAAATTCGATATCGAGAGAAAAAAGACAATTATTTTGTTTTTGGTGTATGTTGGTAGGCGTAGGAATACTAAACGTTCGGAATGAAGTGTTTCGCGTGTGTGAAACATCATCTAACATAATGCACAATAACGGTACTCTACTAAACCAAGAGGCACGTTGATACATTCGCGTGTGGAAGCTACCGACGGTCTGAAGGAGATGGTCCCATCAGACTAATCTCTGCATCTCGCAAACGACAACATCAAGTCAATGCTTCGTATAGCCTCCAGCAACTTTGTGTACGACGTACACTCACTTTGTATAGGCAGTTTTGTGATTTATATACTTACTGTTAGATGTACGTAATCATTTTTCCTTTACTTAACCAATACCTAATGTCTATGTCTTAAAATTTTACTTAAATAATGTTACGTAATGTACAAACCTGCAGTATTTTATTATAATCAATTGAATATCTTGCTTGTTGCTACTCGAATTGACTGCGACTATTTATAGAGATGTATGTTCATGCAATTGTACTATATATAATTCAATTTTTTTAAATGAATGAGGTTACGAGTAACACAATACTAATCACACACTTTCACATTTATGTGTACGTTATTAATAATTGTATTTGCATCTAAATTAAGATTGGTTAGAAGTTTATAATTTTTCTTTCTCCATAGTTTATGCCGTGTAGAGATTTTGTATTAATATGGAATATACATATACGTTCACATCCAATGAAACACTATACACTATTGAATAAATTGATTTTTGTGGTCCCAATTTAAACGAATCGAAATATCTTACATACGGCTATTAACAAAGATAAAAGTTTATAAACATTGTTTATTTAATTTATGTGAGTAAATCTTAATAATATTCTAGAATAGTGTTTCATTGTTTCATTCGAATAAATGAGTCAATCTATATTTGTTGACAATTCCATGCAAGATAAATAAGAATTACTGGATAATGCAATTATAGTAAAAGCTTCCTTCTGTTTAAGTTTGCATTTCAGATATAAAAGAAAGAGTAAATTTTGCATATACTGATCGATACGTTGCAAAATTTATGTCAAAATACTCTATATATATAGGGTAAAAGATCTATGTGGGATTGGCAGGTGGATGCACCGAATAAGATGTTTAGGAGCCTGTAAATTCACCTCTTGCATTGCACTCAGTTGAGAGCATGAAACACAGGCAATTTCACGTGTTGCTTTAGAAAATGTATACAGTCTACCCGTTAAAATTGAATTATATTTTATTATTTAGTGTAATTGATAAAATTTTGTTGTTATCGCGAAACTGGTGTAAGAGTTGTTTTTAATGCGCTATTATCGTAATTGAAGATAATTATTTTAGTAGTATTATTAATTAGATAGTAAAAAATGCCAGTAAATAACTTGACAATAAAAGGTTTTTTTTCACGTTTTTTTAGCTGCATATATTGAAATGAACAAATCTTAAAAACTTCAAATTATTTTTAAAACTTCTCATAATTTGTGGATCGCAAACTTCCTATACGATAATATTTGTAGTATTTATTTATTTGATAATATTTGTTTAATTTGTAATTCATATTTACTATACTTGCTGTCGTTGGAAAGATGAACTCGATTTTATTATATTTACCTCGTTACCACTTATACTAGCACATTTATAATTATTTTAAAATTAGATAACGTAGTTTATATTTACAAGCTGAAAAATAGCCTCAAATACGACTACATTCGGAAATCGCTTTATAAATAACTGTGAAATGTCTAAAGAAGCGTTTCATTGAGGTAGCCAAAAATAAGAACAGTTAACAATTAGAGAGATTACAGATTAATATTGCATAATTAATGATCAATATATCTTTCTTTCAATGCTAAATTTTATTCATTATGAGCTGAATATTGGACTATTTTTTCCAATAATATTTATTGTGAAAACTATTAACATCAAACTATAGCATTTAAGTTAATATACTATTAACAATAAATTAGGAATTAAAAAATTACGGAAATACAATTGTAAACTCTGCTGTAAATCTTTTATAGGTATGAATATATCTGGTTACAACGAAATCTAAATTGCAAATGTAACGTGAAACCTTTTATAAAAAGTGAGTATTACTCAAGTTTCAATCTAAATTAAATATCCTAATGCATAAAATATAAATATAAATACAAATATATATTGTATAAATATAAACTGTTAATTTTGTAGAAGAACAAAATATTATGACATGTATGAAATAGTTATAAATTTACATAGATTATAAAAAAATTTAGAATAATAAATATTTGGAAACGGTACGAGTCATTAATTGAAATAAAAAAGACGTAAGTATGACCTATTTAGTGCATGAGAAACTTTAAGTACTTCACGGTCGAAGGATTAGCTTTCCTCTTTGATATATAATTTTATATTTCAATTTTAATATATTTAATTTTTGACATTTGAAAAATATTGATAGCATAAATATTATTGGCAGGTTAATCTTCTTCCAATTGGTATATTTGTACGTGTCACTGAATTATAGAGTTTTGTTCATTACAAATTAAATTTCAGATAATGTCATTTTTCTAACATAACAACGTTAAAAAAATAATATTACGGAACAGTATTAGAAAATTATATAGTATAAAACAATAGGTACCCATGCCGTAAAATATATATAAATTTCACATCTGTTTCAATGATTGTAATAAACTTTCGCTTAATCTATTGTAAGAAATTAAATTTGTTAGTTTCGCTTAATCTGTTGTAAGAAATTAAATTTGTTGATGTAATCCTTAGTTGGTCTAATTTACAAATGAAATTATTTATTAACATTGGAAAATACGAGTACTGCATGTTGCTCAATCAACCGTAATTAATTTAGTGATTGTTTTTGCTGAAATATTATATACATTAAAAATGAAATTGCTGTCGTTCGTAAAATTCAATTATGATTATTTATAAGCAGTTTACGATTTATTAAAATACCGTGTAATGTGTCGCAGAGGTATTAATCGATACCATAAAAAATATTAACTATAAAAATTGTTAAGTATATTTACGTGGATTTGGAAACTAAAAATGTCTTCGACAATGAAGTGAATCGATCGATCCTGACTTTGTTCAAAATTTCAAGACAAAGTCGTACACGTGCACCTAAGAAACGAGTAAATTAAGATTCCAAACGTGTCGATCTAAAGACTGTTGATCCTCGACTAGGTATTTTTCTGGTCATCGACGTAGCGTCATTTGTGGCTTAACCGTATAGCCACCCCGTCGCTTAAATCCTGTCGTTATCGTATAATATACACGCGCATCTTATCGTTTGCATCGTTTATCCGACGGACAACGCGCGAATCTCTTCTATTTATGGTTTATTCATTAATAAAATGGCCCGTTTAAACAATGCCGTGGGTGGTCGCATTTATGTTTTATTTATAATACGCTTATTTTTTTCTCGAAAAATTTTTCTGTTATTTATATCAAGTTGCGTTAAATCTATGTAATTTTGTACAATCGTTTTATGCTACATTTCTCTACACAATGGAATAAAGTTTATACTTGGGCATTGTTATTTCGTTTCGAGTGGATAAAGAAATAGGTGTAACCGACGCACTTGTTTTTGTTATCTTTTTTTGTCGCCTACTATATTAGTAAAAAATAAATTTTATTTTTCATACATTATACGTACCTAAATTTAACATATATTTATGTAAGCTCGCGTAATTTATTGTCTATACGCATATAAAGTATAACTCGTCAGTTTGAAGCTAACTGTAGCGATGACAATAAGATATGTAAGATACCGTTGTCCTTTGTTATTTTCTAAACTTTAGCTGGACAGTCTCTCGAGTTTCAACAACGAATAGATTGCGAGTTTCAGCCTGCGATATCTATCCCATGGGTATGATTTTATTTTCTCATGTGGCAATATACAAAAGTATTACACCTAAGGGTAAATGGTTTTCAATGAATTTTACAAGAATCGCTTCCCTCTTTATCGGATTAATCACGAGCACAAATTACGATCCTCGAAATTAGACCGAGAAATATATTGTAACGAAACCAGCAAAATTAAAAACTTATCCATTATAATACTCGTTATTTGCGCGTGAAATATTCGAGTTATAGTAATAATAACAAAATTTAATAAGTTTTCGTTTCTTTTTTACATTCATATTTTGCGTTGGCCGGTTATTACGCTCCAAAAATAAATACATATATTGAACTCGGTGATTCTATTCTTTTAGATGATTTTTTAGTGATATAGATAAGTCATATAGAAATTAAACTTGAATAAATAAAACGTAAAATAAATCAGATCTTTTAATAATATGTGGTACACGTGTTGAATTTTGCCGCGCGCGTAAGTAGAAATAATCGAATACAATCGGACGGAAATTTAATAATAATTTAACAGTTCTTAATTGTATTCTTACTTATGATACAAATGTTACGATGTTAAACCTTACAAACTAAATGTATAAATTTTTACTTGCTATGTCACTCTTATTTTTTTATATTACATATTCTATGTAGACGTACACACATCTGTATTGAGGTCGGACTTTACTGTAATCTTATTTATAGGTTTACATTTAATATTAGAAATTTAGAATTGAATAATTATATAGATTGATAATAGAAATAGTATGATTTTAACGCGGATGATCTAACAAAGAATTACTACTGGTACATTTTTTTAGAGATTCCTTCATTTTTTTGTTATAAGTTAATGTTTGCTCTATTTTAAAAATAATTTTAGTGATGTTTGAGAAAAAGGAAAATTTAATTAAATTTCATTTGCGCAACGGTGCACCTCAAAATCACCGTTACAAGAATAATTACTAAAATTTTTTTCAAAATTCTATAACATTATTTTAAATTGGATATAATATTAAAAACTTGAATTTTTTAATACGTAGTAATTTTAATAAGAAATGATAAAAAGCGATAAATACTTTATAAAAATTATATATACACGGTTTATAACTATACTGATTCGGCGAGTAAGTAACATTATTGACTGTGTATTTTCAGTGACCACGAAAAATATTGTATCGATAAAAGGTAGGTCGTAAATCCTAGTCGCGTATACTCGTATAATAGTTTTAATCAAAATAAAAGAAAGGAGATAAGAATATATTGTAGAGATATATTTAGAAGGTGCATCTTCGTCATAACTATAACCGGTCCACGAAGTCTCCGTTAAATTGCTCGCACGTCACGCAGCGCAATGTGACTATATGTATACAAGAGTCCCGAAAACGCAAGAGTGAGAAAGAAAGATAAAATATCGAAAAGGAAGGAAGGAAGGAAGGGAGCGAGCGCAGCCTCGGAAGCGGGAAAATCGTCGATCCCACCACCGTTACGCGGGGGGTTCGACACCTGCGCGCGGTATACCGTTTCCCCCCCTTTCAGCTCGTAGAAAAGGCATCACCTCGGCGGACGCTCGCCCCATTCACAACCACCTGCTCGTGGCGGAAGCATCGAAAAAGAGTGTGAGAAAGAGAGAGAGAGAGAGATAGAGAGCGAGAGAGCGCGCGAGAGAGAGAGAAAGAGACAGAAAGGGTAGCACAGGAGAGGAGAAAGATTACTTGAGTTTCCTACCTTTCGCTGGACACGAGCACGAGGATTCTGGCATCTAAACGGCGAGATCACCAATTCTCTATTCATCTCTTTCTACATAACTGACCGACTGGAATTTCGATTTCACGCAGATTTTCTCTTTGGTGAGCAAATTCATTATTTGTTGAAATAAATTCTGTGACACTGCGATTGTTAAATCGAGTTTGTTGGAAAATTGTAATTTTTTTTTAACTTGTAATGTATTTTTTATTTTAAAATTTAGTGCGCCGTTGTTCGATTTAGCTCAATTTTCCTGCTTTAATAGCGATATTTTTTATGAGAAATTAGTTGAGAATTTATTAAATTTTCGTTTCAATAGTTTCTCCGCATTCGCAACAGGTTTCTAACTATATATATAAATGACATTGATTCTGTTCAATCGTATATTTGAAGCGTGCACTGTCAAACGTGATGTTAAAAATGCAACATTTTTAAATATAGAATTAAAAAAAAATACATATGTAAATTATTAATTAGTTATAAATAATTATTTCTATCTATAATATATAATTGTGAAACGAAGTATGAAAATAATTGTAGAATGTTAAAATATGCTGCAGACCGATTTAATTTTAATTTTGACGATTACGATACCAAGCATATGTCCCGTGTCCTTTTTTAAAAAGTAGAATGAAAATCGCGATAGTTAATTCGTACTTAGAAACTTTTCATACAGCGTTTGTCACGAACTTGGCGCGATTATAACTTTGAAACTAATCAAGATTTCGATATCCAAAACAGCTCAAATGCGAGCTTATTACGTCTGCTTTCATATTCAACGCGGAACCACCCTCTACTAGCAGTTACAAAGTTAAAAGTAATTATAATGCTTTTGGTAAACTATCAATCTTCATTAATTTAACAAAGATGTTTAATATTAAGCTTGTAATATAAATTAATAAAATACTCCTATAAGGATTTTCTCAAATTTTAGGGTAAATATAATAATTGTATTGGATAACATGAAAAGTCTGTATCTAATAATAAACTCTTTATAAATTATTAATTATTTTGTGTTTTAAATGTATAGGTACTTACGTTTTAGCTTATTAAATCCTATGGGTAAACACGCGATAAATGTGTTTGCACCTGATAAGAACAACCAACCATTCATACTCGAGATAAAAATTCATATTTAGTAGAGTACAACGATGAAAAACGAAGGTCTATTTATACCATAGTCTCCATAGCAATCACTAGTAATATGCTAAATTTAAACATTTTTTATTAATTTTTAGTTGTACAGTATTACGAAAGCAGTTTTTAAAATTTGTATATCAGTGATAATGACTGGTAAAATATTTTCGAAAAGAACATGCGCATATGTAATATTTTAAAAATAGTTATAAATTTGTAATGTGTAATACATATATTGAATTGTAATATTTGCAGTAACCGAAGTGTTAAGAGGAAAGAAAGGAATCTTGAGCTTATCTTGGTGGATCGGAAGAAACGCGGGAAAAAATCGAAAGCCGATACGATGGGCTCGAGTCCGACTTCTTCGGTGATATTTTTAACGATTCTACTTGTCGCCTCCTTCGGCGTCGAAATTTCCGCGAAGCGTAAGTCCGTGACGTTGTGTGCCCTAGATGTTGTGTAATGTATACTTCACTGCGAATCTTCCTCTTCGTCTGTGCATGTCCCAGGAATCCTCCGAGTTATTTCCACGAGTTGACATTGATGCTTTTCATCTTTTCATATCGCTCTCTTCCCCTCTTTCTCTTTCCTTTATCATTCAATTGTTTTATCGTTCATACATCTCTAAGTGTTCTCATCATTTTGCGTCACTGTTGTTTAATATTATAATAAATAATTACAATTCGAAGATTCGTGATATAATTATGTACAGTTTAATACCAATGATCTTTATCATTTTATTCCTACACGTTTATGCTTTTAAGTTTTCAAGCTTTCAAACAATTTTTTATTATATACATACCCGGACATCAATGGAAAGTTTGAGCATCTGTTCACATTTTTTTACGACTCGAGCTGTACATGCTCGTATTATATTGTTCTTCTATATATTCGATGCCCGAGAAAAGGGATTGAAAGGTATTACATACCGTATGGTTATAACATCAGCCCTCTCAAAATATTAGCTTCGAAAAAGCAGGGGACCAGTCGAGTGTGATTTTATAGACGCCCTCTTTTTCGAATTATATATAATCGTACACGAAGAAAATCGCGCATTTATCGATATGTAGTTGGGAAATCGCTTTTGCTTCATCGAAGAATTCACCCTAATGCTTCCTTGTCACTTCATATGATGCATCGCACATTCATGTTATGGTCATACCTTATTTTGCTTCACCTTTTCTTTTTTTTAAAGAGTTATCTATTTTCTAAAAGTAATATATTGCGCAATTTAATGTACAAGGTGTAATATTATATTAACTATAAGATAGTAGCACCTATGTATTGAAACTTTACTTCTCATTTTTAATTTAATATTTTTCCGCGATTATAATTACTGCAACAAGTGGAAAAAGTACAGTTGAACATTATCTAATATAAATTTATTACAATTAAATAAATTCTTTTATATAAAAATACTTACAAAAATATTATTATTAGTTTTTATAAATGCAGTTAAGGTTGGATAACACTACTTATTTGCTTTTATTATAGTTACGGTTTTAAAAAAAATATATTCTGATCAGGAAATGTCGATAAATGTATATATGAAAAAAAATTACCAGTAAAATATGATAAAATATTCATGATAATATATATATAAATAAATCGTTTTTATCTTTCTTATTTCTTAACGTTAATTTTTAAATATTATAAGAATTTAAAAAATTTTCCACATAAAATTTACAGATGTTTAATAGTAATTTTTTTTATCTAACAGTGACTAATTAATTCATCTTTAAACACCTTCGGTAAATTTACTACTCATACAAGTTTAAACAAATTTTCAATTAAACATATTATATATGTCCTGACTCCCTTGTACTAAAAGTTTTGGCCCTGCATTTTTTACTTTTTATTCTACGGAAGATACATAAAACACATGCTTTACGACAAAACTACACAAAGGAAACTTATAATTTCTACCCTTTTCGATCCTGCATATATATAGCTTTCGTTAACGAGAAGCCACGAAAAGTTAGGACCTATACATCGAGCTTTAAGTTTTCTATTCTAAATCATTTCCGTTGCAGTTTTCGAACTCGACGAAAAGCTCAGGGTAAAAAAAGACGGTAAAGGGAAAGGATACAAAACGAAGAAAAAAAAGAGAGAGGGAGATAAAGCGTGTGACAAGCGCGTGAGTGACATTTTTTGCTGTTACTAATGCCGTGGTGGCTTGTTTCGTGTGGGTACTAAAAAACTAGTACCTCTGACCGAGCTTCCAGATGATAAAATTTTTAAATATGACGTTTGGAATGCATAGCTATGTAATAGGATACTCGTCGGGTTACAGTTGGATAAGTGAAAGTAATGAGCTCCGTATGTACTTTTACCGTAGGGAATCATTTGTTTAAGTTAAATTTGAGGAGGAAAAAAACATTCGAAAAATTGGAATTTTAATTCAATTTTCTTTTAATTTTCGGTTAAACATCTTTCCTTTGGGAATGACAACGAAATTATTTTCGTTTCGTTTATTTTTCCTCTGTGATATCGTGTCGAGTTATATTGAACATTAAACGTTAAATATAGAGAGAAACGATAAATATTCAATTTCGAGTATATAGATAAATTTTTCAAAAGACCAACGGATTCCCAATTGTTTCTAGTTCTCGAAGAAGCGCTGAAATATATAAGCTCACGCGAGTATGTGTATGCTACGCGATAAACGTATATTGTTCCTAATATTATATTTTATTATAATTATTTGATAATAAAAATAAAAATGATGCATAGAAACGTATAATGTACGATGTAATGGCGATCTCGTTAATAAATCTGATATGTCATTGTAAGTGAATTTACTGCTTAATATATTAATGCAAGCCATTAACTTAAGAATTATTAATTAATGGAGATAACTAAATGTTTTAATTATTTAAATTAAACACATTTTTATACTTCATGAGTAATATAAAGTGAAAGTATAATTAATTACAATTATTAGTGTTATAAAAACTAATATTATAAAGAGTCTTTATTAAAATAACAATTGTTTTAAACGAGCTGTACACTTTTTTTAAATTCTGCATGTTTGAAGAGTACAAAGGAATTAAAATAATTGTAATTAATTTAACAAAAAGTGTTACTTTTTTAAAGAGGTTTTCATTTAGGTTGGGGCAAGAGATGTAGAACAGTGGTATGCAATAAAAAAATTTCTTACTTAACAATAGTGATAGCATTATTGAAACTAAATATTCCCGAGTAAATATATAACACAATAAAAATTTTATTATTTTGTAGTAAGAATTTAAATAATATACTTTATTAGAATAAAAAATGTGAACCATGGTAAATTCGTTTCATTTGAGCTTATGTGCGTATACACCAACATAAAAAATAATAATTTTGCAAAATTAAAATTCCATTAAAGATTAAAAAATTTCGTATTAATATTTGTTTTGTTGGTTATTTTTATTGCCGTAGGTGAAGGTTAATAGAAAATGCTCACAAGAGAGTTGTATAAGTCTACATTGTCAAGGTGAAGTTCGCGACGCATAGCGTACAGATTCTTTTTTAGCGATAAAGCAATTAACATCGAATTTTATACGACATATATACAATATTTGTTGCGTAGGGTGCAAGTTGCGTAGGCAGAGTTTTGCAGAATTATGATAGTGGCAATAGTAAACGTGGAATACATTTAATTATTACCTCAACGTCAAAAATTAATCAAGATAACAGACTTGCGTGCGTCCAGTTAATTACGTATCAAGTTTCGCGCATCCATTATCGAAACATATAACATAAAATAATAAGAATTCGCAGAGAAGATAAGTTTATCATCTTTCCTATAACTGATCAATCGACGTTATTATTATACATAAAATAGAATTTTGCGTATGTGTATTTTATCGCTGTGCATACAAATATATTTTTTGTCGGATAATATTATAAAGACGCTTTTTTTGCCTAAAAGAAAATTAGATAACCAATTGACAAGTGAAATTTCGATGGCTTCGCTCCTTTTCATATGTCCTCCCCTCTGCATGTATTTACGCTTGTTGAATATTAAGAATGTGATCGGGAGAATCGGTCTTATTCTTTGCTTTAGAAATTTATTCGTCAGCTACAAAGCAGTTAATGACAATAAATTAAGCATTTTTAAAAAGGAGTTTGATAAATGGTTTTTAACGGTTTGGCCACGAGTGAATCGGTGATATTCTGACACCTGTGGATCGATAAGACTGGTTCTTTCTTATTTTTTACTAGAAGATGGTAATCAAATTGATATCCCTGCTGAGAACTTAGTCAAATCAAACGAAATGTGGTAAAGAAAAATTGAAGATAATAAAATTCACGAGACTTATTTTAATAAATTTTAAATATTCTGTATAAAAATTGTTAAAATTATTACATTTATATTTTCACATATTTATGCTCATCCTTGATATGCCGTTTTTTTCTACATACATATTTTTTGTTGACGGAATTACATTTTTTGTTTGAAACTATCTGCCATTATATATGAGTAATTGTCGAATTTGGTACAAGTAAATCTTTCCTAAAGATGCAAAAGCTTTTTATGGACAATAAATAACGTGTACTTTTCTTGAAAATTTTACACTTCATTAAAAGTTAAACGATTAAACAAGTTTGCCCACTAAAACATTAAAATAGAAAATTAGAATGTACTGTTAGAAAATAATATATTTTCACAACTGCCACGTGAAGTGCATTATCAACATGCTTATCTTCATTTGGAGTTGATGTAGGTTGATGATTATTCTAACTACCTTCAAATTGTTATTTAATACAAACAATATTTTATTTTACACGAATCTGGAAGAAATTTCTTTATTAACCACTACGTATTTTATTAATTTATAGGTTATCTTTATTATCTTATATTTTTCAATAATTTCGTTTAATTGAAAAAAATCCATGTATATCGATAAGGAATGTATAAAATTATCTCATTTCTAGTTTAAAATTATTTATAGAAAATCTATAGTAAACAATGTGTGGGTAAAAAGAAATATTGTCTGTAACATATGTATAATGATATGTACTAATTAAAAATAACATAACTCACAGATTATTGTATATAAGATCCTTATGATTTTTATAAATTATCCTGTAATATTAGTAAACATTCATTAGAGTGATACATGTGTAATATAGGTTAATGATAATGAAATATATACATGAAACATAATGATTCACAATGAATAATGATTATCAAATGATGTGAAGTTCATTTTAATGTAATATGTAAAATTAACAAACACTTTGACTAATCTCCCCATGATTTTCAAAGCCCTTAATTATTGATCGGAAATTAAAATACGCATTTACTATATTCCCATAATTGAGAAAGCGAGAGACGCACTGATTAAGTGTATTCAATTCTAAGAAGGGAGGTACTTTCCTTTGCCTGGTATAGTCTTAGGACTGTTGGCTCTGCCCGGGGTGCTTTAATAGAATGCATTTATTACGAATGCTGATTCTTCAATGGATCCAGAGAAAGCTCTTCTTTCGGCACAGAATGACATTGCTGCATCACCACGTAGTGTTTTCGAAGAGGTCCTCATTTTGGATCCATACGACTTCGAGCGTCGCCAAGCAAGAGAACGAGCATCTCTCTTTCCGAGAACGCGGAATCGCGATCCGCGTACACTAACGTTTCGCGTCAAATATTCAAATCAGTCTAAACGACCGTTCTCTCAGTTCTCACATTAAAGCGCAATTATACAGGTTACAATCTAAAGAAACTTGAATTTACTAAAATGTACACTATTTTCATCTTGGCAAATTTTCATAATTAAAATTTAATATTAATTAATCGATCATTTCCTGTTACTCATTGTATAATAATCACTACAACCGTCGTATTTTTAAAACAAATTTCAAGTAGACATTTGGTATATTATCATTGATCCGCTATGTTTCGTTATAAAGTTGAATTTTTCTGTCCTCGCAGAAAAATGTTTATTTTATCCTTATTTTTAGGTCATATAACCACCCACATAAATTTATCGTTCGTATTAGAAGAATTAAAATTACTTAATTTTCGTGAAAGTACATAGGAAAAAGTAACCTACCATCGATTGATTAAACAACTTTTGATACACAGTTCCGGCCCACTTTTTATTCTGTCTATCAACAAAAATTTTACCTCGCGTCGTTGTTTTTTTAACTAAACACATCCATGTTGTAATACGTAGTCTAAAAGCTTTATATACGATCAGCTGAGTTTGTAGGCGAGTTTATTAAAAGTGTATAGCGTAGCTGTTTTTGTTTCGCGCAACAATTTTAAGCTGGCAACGCTCTTGTACCTTCCTTGCAAATTCAATTTCCGTATGCTCTATACCTTTGCCAAGCGGTTTTCTTACTTTCTGTAAGATGAAAATCAGTCACGCGTTGACTGGATCAATTTCTTTCAGAATTTTATTCAGTTGAATGATGAATATTGGAGGTGGTAAAAATACGTACGGGTTAAAAAATGATCGAGGTCTTAAAAATTGTGTAAGGAGGATATTTATTTATATAATTATTGTTTGTATAATAAATTAATAAAAGTAATATATTTTATATTATACGTAATGATGTGTACAAGAATTAGTCGTACATGAATAAACATATTTAAATATATCGGATTGAGCAACGCAAAAATATAAAATCATAGATACACTAAAAACTATTTTACTAGAGTAATATTGGCATGTTTTATAATGAATGTGTTCTTCACTGATCATTATTATTATTAAAGCACAATAAAAACATATAACAGCGAGTGTTAGTAAGTACCAAATATCAAGATATTAACCCAAATTTCAAATACGTCATTTAAAGATACCGAATAAAGTAAATGTGAACGCAATACGAAGTATCTTATAAATTATAGAATTTTTATTACAATTTTTATACATGCAAATTATTTTTTGTACAAAAGCACTATTATTTGCCGTTTGTGTGGGAATCAGAAAAAATTGTGCGTAAACTTAAGAAGATTATTTAAACGCAAATAACTAATAAAATAAAGTGCAGTCACAAAAATGTAGAATAATAATTTATACAAAATTTTTTATTCACTATTTAAAAGCTTTCAAACGTTATCATTCGATGTGCAGTTTAAAAAGTTGAGAATCATTACTTTTTTTCCCCACCAAGTTATTCAATAAAATTCCAGGACTCTCAATAGTTCAATTCTTGCTTTATCTATAGCTAAAAATAGACGGAATAATTTAATTTTTATGATCCCTTTTCATCTGTCGTGTAATTGCCGATCAAGTTCCGTTCAAGTATCAATCGAATTTATTAGCTCATCGAAATTTGAATACAAATAAAAAAAAATTTTTTTCTCTCGTTTTTTTCGTAAATAAATTCTTGGTCGATTTAAACTTCTATCATTCAAAGATTTTCCAAGCGCGCAGAGTATTCGTGCATTTTCGGATTCTCTAGTTTTGAGATTAACCATAGAGGTAATTGAAAAAAGTTATGATTTTCTTTTATATAAAGTAGATTTGAGGTTTTAAAACCGGAAATACAAACTGAGCTAACCGAATTAAATTTAATCCCTTGACTGAGCAACAATGATTATCAATAATATAAAACGATTTTTTAATTAATCCGCGCAATCATATTATAATAGTATATTTTACTAGTCAATAAAAATTATTTTAAATCTACTGCAGTTCATTTAAAGAGAGTTTAGGATTGTTCAATATTTTATTGTAAATTACAATTTGACGCTGGCTTATGCAGAAACATGCTTTTATAATAGCCGTTTTGAACTAACCGAGCCTCCGAGATTTTGCAGTTTTCTTACAGCTCCCGGAAAATTGAATGATGAAAAAGAGAGAAAAGGCATGTCTCGATTATCTTATTTGAAAAGTAGGACGGTGGAAAACACGAATAGTCTTGGACATTGTCGGAAACGTATAGCATTATACATTAAGTTGAGAATTGTTTTCGTTAGTCGTTCAGGCTCCTTATTAAAAAGTTTTATCGGTCTTTGTCGCGTAAAAATAATTAGAAAATTTTTGGTCAAGATCATTAATACTAATATTTTAAATATTTCAGTGCAATATTTTTAAATGTAACATATTTTGTAGAGTATTTAATATAATATTCTTATTGTCATTAGTAAAAGATAATTGTATTTTGCGTAATTAAAATTACTCAAAACGGTATAAGGGTAATTATTGAATAATTTATTCTTTGTAACGAATCAGCTAAAATAAAGAAGTTTATGGATTCTATTGATTTTCCGATTGATAGTGAAATTCCGGGAATTTTTATTAGCTTCAAAGAATTTTATAAAAAATAAAACGACGGAAGCCTTATTGGATAGATATAATGATCGTTTACTAAAAAAGGGACAGTCATAATTAAAGTGATATATTATTTAAAATTTAAAGAAGAACGTAACGATATATTAAATAAAATGTTTTGGTACTAAATGAACACTTGTTATGTGTAATGGATATCGAGTAGATTTCCGAATAAATTTAATTGAACTGTAACAAACAAGTTTTGCAGATAAAACGTTCATTTATTGTCTTGCAGACAAGAGCTTACCGAATTGCGTGATTAAATTCCTTATCGCCTATATTGAAAGAGAATCCAAAAATAATTATATATGGGTTTATTGTTGGCATATAGAACGTTCGAGAGTATTACATTCACAATTGTTATTCACTTGTGTTATTTGTTTTAATAGTATATAGTACAATATGCAATTATTTGTCTAATTATTTTTTTTTATAAAAAAGTAATAAAGTAAATAAAACTATAGATAGTTTAAAAAAGTTACGAGTACCTGCGACCAGGTCTAAACTGCACTCTTAACAATTTTGTAGAAAATGTTAGGTGTGTACAAACTTTTAAAATGTTAGTTTTTATAACAATATAAAAGTGCGATGCGGTTAATGAAAATTAAAAAAAATCTTAAAATATGACGTTATAATGAGTCATCGTGTGCCGCTTAAAACTAAATTCTTGTAAGTTGTGGTTTTCGAGATAATTCGAAAAAGTCAGTAGTTGGTATCGGATGACGCTTGAAAAAGGAGAAGAGGATGCTTCGAGAGCAAAAACGATCCCTAATGAAACTCCATAAAAAGGGATAAAAAAAAGGGTAGCATACTGGACATCCAGTCGCCATCCTAAATCCCACGTTTCATAAAGAAACCCGTTCCTTTTTCACAAAAAAGAAAACGAGTTACGTAAGGAAGAAAATAAACCAAATATAGAAGTGACACGTATAACTATGTTTTAATTGCACAAATGACTGTAGCACAAAGGAATTGCATGTTATATATATATATATATAGATATATGCAAAGGCAAACACTTTTGTTTTCTTTGAGATGGTTTTTAAGGGCACCGAGATGCTTCAATATTCGTACCCTCGAGCGGGGGTGGAATCGATTACTAGACGTTTAAACAGCGGGGGCTACTTGACTCGTGCTTTGACGCATATCGATGAAACGAGAGAAGCCCTTTTGGTTTTTGAAACTTCAGTTTCGTCTTAAATCGAATCTCTTTCTTTGATCTATCACTGGCTATTCCAAGACCTTAGTCAATATATATTCGATGCTGTTGTTGTTGCTCCTAAACTTGATAACTGCTTACGTAAGCTGCGGCATCTTCAATTTGGTATTATATGTGATTAACGTTATTTGAGTTTACAAAGGGATTTACGCGTAGTGAGGTGTAGTTTGATCTGTTGGTCTTCGAATGTTCGTCGGTATACAAATAATATAAAAAAACTTTTATTGCACATAAATACATTATCTAATTATTAAAGATTAACAGTAATTTATGCATTAATTTTGAATAATTATAACCGAAATCTGCAAAATGAGAATCATGATAAAATACAATACATTTGTTATTAGAAAAACACTTATAATTTTTGCTTGAACGAAATAATCTTTTTTTCAAATATAATATATTATTAACTTTCAATCATTTACCATTACGTATGTTTAACGTAGTCATAATAAACAATAAAATATTGTATAGAAATCAAAGAAATTTGTGTACTCCAAGAAGTACAGTGTAGGACTTTAACCGAAACGCGCGCATGTTTACTTGAGGCGTCGGTCGAACGTGCTTCATTAGTTAACTGCCGTCGATTGATCAGGCAGACTTTATTCCGCACGCGTGTTAGGTTTTTTGTACCGTTTACTCAGTTTTTTTGTAGTTAAGTAAATTAAACAAAATATATTGTTTAACGTGTATACAAATTAACATATTACAAAAGGTCACGTTATAAAATAAATTTACGATTACAGTGTGTCAATATGTAGAAATACATTTTTAACACTTATCAGAATGAGGAATAATTAAAATTTTTAAAATTGCAGTAGTACGTACTTTATGCGTATCGTTGTTACTTAAGGTTTGCAGGTCAAATCAGTGGGTTATGAGAGAGTTAACCTAAAAATAGTGAAAAAAAGGAAATTTAAATGTCCATATATTATTATTCTGAAGCATATGTGCAAATTGAATTTATGCAAATTTTAAAAACCCGTAAAACATTTTTTGGGTACAGTTTATGCATCTATGTATTTTATGTTTAGTTTTTAACGAGTCTTCGCGTGACCATAAAATAATCCATTTTTCGATATAGAAGCTTCGAAATGCAACAGATTTTGAAAAAGGAGTCCGATACAAGTATTTTAAAAGAAAATTAAAATTTAGGTATATAATTATGTCGAACGTAGTATTTCTCGCGTGAACCTCGTTAAAAATTGTCCGAATATTCGAAAAAAGGAATAACGCAATATCGAAAGAAACAATATTCTTAAATTCTCGTAAATCGTGATGATCGCATCATAGATAATAATTCATTGTATTAAGCCGATATAACGATAATTGATTCGTTTGCGGAATAGGATTGTGGCAGGTACAGTACACGTGGTTGCGTTCGAAATACATCGCGTGGGGCGTGAAATCAAGTTGAATATAACATAACGTGCGTGCGTCCCTCGTTGCTTGCGTTTGAGACTTTCTGGGGAAAAACCATCGGACATCCGGGTTTTTCGTGCATCCCGCGGTCGCGTGAGTGACTCGATTGTTAGTTTACTTCTTCATTTACGGGAATATCGTCTATAAGCGTTTGTATCTTCGTTCCTTCGGTTAGGAAAATATTAACTTTTCCCTTTTGTTAACAAAAGTTTTACACGTATGTATTACACTACTGTACTGTGTACTTACTAAATTAACCACTATTTCACGTGTTAAATATGCTCGTGTTTTCTTTTTGTTTTATACATACTTGTGCCATTAGTGGTTTTATGGAATTTAAAATACGGGGCATGAATAAGCTTCTTTGCTTCTTGCATGTAGTTTTAGAATTTTTTGCTGCATATTCAAAGATTTTTAATTACTGTATAAAATGTGTGCTAACGTAACTGCGGTGTACTCACTACGCATAAACGTACTGTAAATTAAACATATCTGATAAATTATAATAAAATAATTGGAATCAACTGGATTACCTCCTACCGTAATTGTACTGAATGAACTGGTATTGCCTTTATTAATAAAAAGTACTGGGAAAAAGTACAGCGAAATCACAGGTTATACGATTAAAACCCATACCGATGTTACGCGGGAAAAAAAAATAATTAATCGAAGCTAAGCGCAACAAAGTTTGCGTAATCTCATCAATCAGTCTCGGGTAAAATGGAACCCTCCATTTGATCACTCGTATATACACATGCACGTATATAAAAGCGTTGGAGAATGTCTTTTTTCTCACGCGGTTTGCGTTCCACTTATTTTACAGTATATACGCGCGCGTGTGCGTATTTTGCAGAACTAATTAAAACGAAAAACATGAGGATCGAACGACTAAAAATTGAGAGAGCACGAGTCAATTTTCCAAATCGAACACGTGACGAATACTTTCAGCCACGTGACTTGTAGGTTTTAATTAAAGAGATTTAACGATTGCAACGCGCCAAAACTCCCTCGAAGGTTATAGCCATCGAGTGGACGACCTATACGAATTTTCACGTGCTCAACTTCCGTCCACGCGGTTTTAATAAACGGCTCCTCCTTTTTTACCTATCTCTTCTACGTGCAACACAAATTTATTTTTCTAATTTTTACGAACAATTGCAACAGTTTATTTTATTTCAAATATCTACTTTTTTCATGAAATTAAAGATATAGGTATATACATGTAAATACTTCAATATTACAATAATTAACTGTTAACTAATAATACCTTGTGTATAAACATTTATAAAGTTTCCTTTAATTAAACACAAGAAATATAACTTTAAAGAGAAGACATTTTCAAATAGCTTAGAGTAAAAGACTTCTTATACGAATGTTCTTAACCTTTGCGTAGTTAATGCGTAGTAAATGAACAAACGAAAACTCATTAATAAAATCTGGACCCTTTAGCGAGTTTGAAATTTCAAGTAGAGGAAACGTACGGGTATCTTCTCGTACGCATTAATGTATGCGGGATCGGTTGATCGTGCAAAAGTCTCGCGCATGCGGGTATATATATGTTTATATCGAAACATTTAGTTTTATATGTATATTGTAAGCTAGCATCAAGAACGTGCCTGTAGGATTAGGGCGTTCACTGGTTAATCCGTCAAAAGGACTTTACAGAGATTCGCGTGCATTTATAAACATCTTTACGCGACGGCAAGCACAGAAATATAGGAGCCTTAAGTATATTCACGTCAAGGTATGCACCCTCGATTTCGCGGTTCTCTAGAGGTACATTCAACAAAATGACTAATTCCTGTGATTCTGTAGATTCGAGTAAATTTATCGCGATTGATGATGCTTTAGCTGCATTACGTAATGCAAATTATTAATTTAGTTAACGGTTTGACGATTCTGTAACGTATATGTAATCCTTATCGTCAATCAAATTATTTTTGTTTGTTAGCACTTTTTCCTGGAAATCATTTCGGTATAGTAATTCGCTAAAAGATTATTTTCACAAACCGAATAAACAAATCGTAATAGGTATATACAGAGCATGAATAATACATTTGGCCTGGTGTACGTCATGATGGTGATTCCAACGGTTTCTGCGAGTTTAACGAACTTTACGTTGTAAGTTCGATACGTTCGTGTCAGACGATGTGAGAGCTCAACGGCTTCATTATCCCTTTTAGATCTCTATACATTCGCGTAGTTTATAATATTATTTGCACGCGTAGTTATCAAAATAATCGTTTTAACGAAAATATTTAAAATTCATACCTTTATCTAGTTATGGATGTAACTAACTCCTTTATAACAGGAGATGTAAGTAACTTTGAATACATTTACCACGCTCAAAATTCTAATATAACTCGAGTGAAATTTGGTAAATTATTTTTTTAACCAAATTTTTAGTCGATGTATTATAAATGCATATATCTCTCGTATAAATGCCAATTGTACTAGTAAATTTATTTTCTTGCTTCGAAAGATTACAAGTTTATAATATTTATCAATTTATTTAACATCTACGAAATACCTATTATGTATGAGCGTGAAATAACTTTCGTATTTACGTTAACAAATGAAATAAATGAATAGTGAATTGAATATTTAAGCTCGTTTATACTATATCAATTTTGAGAGTCTCAAAAACAATATCGAATTTGCAAAATGGGGAGGGTTAAATTTAGATAAGGAAATCACCGTAACCTTATCCTTCTTCAAGAGAATCAAAACCGCCGAAAACATTGTATGTAGATGTATATGCTATAACGTTGCAGGGTGGAACGATATAGGATGACCTGATAAAACGTAGCTCCTATTTTAATGCGCAGGAGGAACAATAACAAAGCACACGTGCATATTATTGAATTCCACGGCATCATGTGAAATTCTGGAATTCATCGTAAATTACCGAACTACGTTATCAGGTGTACATAATCGGGTGCGCCGAGCTAACCGATCGAACCTCGATTAGCCTCTGGCGTTGATTCCTCCGTGTTATACCTCCTAAAGTCCTTCATTAGCCGCTTGCGACCGAAATAGAAGCCTTTCGTGCCTTGTGCGAGTTTACGCCCATGCGTTTCATATGCCACATCTCTGTCCTAAACTGCACCCACGGATAGATGGGTAAACAATTCAACCTTTGACCTGTACACGACAAACTTTTGATCATTGACATTTTTCGATTATCTGTAAATACGATTCGATACAATATTTACTACATTCAACGAGTTGTATGTATATACCTATAGATATACGTTCCTAATGCATCCATTGATATGAAAATGTAACTTGATTTATGTTGTACGTTATTACATGCGCGTCACGCAATATTAATAAATTCAAATTTATTCTAGCTGATGCTCAGCAGGGTCCAAGTATCATTAGTTTTTTACATATTACCACTATGCGTTCTTGAATAATTGTTAATTAATACTCGGTGTCACTAATAATTATTATTAAGATTATGATAATTGCGCATCATCAAGATATAAATTTATAGGGCTGTGAATTAAAATAATGTAGATTATAATTATTGCAGAAAATGTAGGTTAAAAATGTACGTCAACTAATTGCGACTGGTGTATCGATATTAAGTAAACAAGCAAATAGAAAATAAATCACTGTTCACTTTTCGTATTAAGGTACACTTCCACTGGTGTGAGAGTGAAAGCGAGGTCTCGTTAAACAGAGATACATCGTGAAAAATCGAATACCAAGCATTTTTCCTCGTTGACACAAAAAATTCGACCAATCTGACAAAATAATCAAGAGGCGGTTAAATCGTTGAATAACCAACAACGCAAAATTATTAACTGACATATGACATAAAAATCGAGGAAATTTGATGTGCGAATGCGCGTGTACGTATTTAACAGCCCCCGCGTGGTACGTTTTGCGTCAGCTTTCGTATATAACGCACCGGTTCCATTTGTCTCTCGGTGACGTTCCGTCGCGCATCGAATTATAAGGGAGCAGGTAGTCGCCTCGGGCCACCTACACGCTTGGACACCCGTGATTTTTAACACGATGCTACCACGGAGGATATCGCATTAAACAACGTGATGCGCGAGCTAAATTCACGTGTACCCCGACGGGACGCATTTAACAATTGTACGTTCATCTCGATGGTCCTTTGATTGTTACCTGAATTATATTTTAGTAATTGTGGTTTTCGATCAAGGGCGACGAGTATCTCGCGACCTAGTCAAATTCGCCGTTCGGTAGATTTAACGTTACGTTTTACCCTACATGTCGCTGTATCGTTTAATTGGCGAAATTAATTTAAATCGAGATTCGTGATTGTCGAGTGGTGTTTCTTGATACACTCCTACGCTCTTGGATGATGTTTCCTGGTTTATTTTTGTTATTACCTTTTCTTTTCAATTATACTATAAGATTACACCGATATCCCGCTAAAATTAACTGCCTTTCTCTGAGAAAACTGCTATTTTCAATCATCGAGTATTAATATAAATGAAGAATGCGTAATATATTATATTATACACAATTGAGTTATAAGCAACAATAATAATTAAAGTTGCGTGATGACAAATTGCTAAATTAATTAGCTTCTTTTGTGTAACAAGTGAATTATTAGTTATTTACACAGAGAATATAATAATTATTATCTATAACTTTGAATAGCTGTTACTTTTGCTTTGCTGCAAGAGACTTACATACGACGAGCATATTAAAACATTCTCTTTAATTATTAAGATCATGTTATATGCAGGTCCTACTAACATGACCAAATATTTCATATATCTTGCTCACGTTGTGGAATATGAAAAATAAATACTAAATCGGACATGTAAGTCATATCGGCACGGGTCACTCATTTAAGTATTTAGTAATCGTGGCCAATGTTGTTCAATTTTTCGTACCAGTCGAGCTGCATCTCCGAGTACATCTACGTTACCTCAACACCCTGATGACTAATTAATATTTACGTTTAAAAAGTTTTTTATTTACGTAAACGTGGGTTGACTTTTGTAATAAAATATTGGTTGAGATTATAGAGAGTAATAACTGCACTGGGAAATATATTCTATTCACAAGTAACATATTTTTATTAAATTTTTCACTGAAAAACGTTTAGTCAATTCAAAGAATATTTTATTTAATTCGCATCAAATTGTCTTTCAGTATTTTGCATAAATTAATTTCAGATTGTAAAAGTAGAAACATATCCAAAGGCAGTACCAATACAAATTGCTTACAGGTCGTATCGATTAACCGATTCCATCAGCATTTTTGTGCATATACAATTGAGATGTCCGAAATGTAATAAATCAAAGGAAGATCTCGTCTTCAAGTAAAAGAAAGATTTAAAAGTAATATGCATATACATGTCGGTCAAGGATTCATTCAATTCGAGGCTGTGGCCTTCGTTTTCGTGTCATCGTAGAGTGCAATTAACATATCTATGTTTATTATTTCCATAATGATTATTCACAATTAAGATATTTGAAGCTAACCAGCCGCAGACCTCGAAATAATTTGATAAATTTAGTTTCGCACAATTAAAGAAAAAGTACGAGCATATCTGTTGCTTAATTGAACTTTATTAACCCTATGCAGCAGATAAAACGTGAATATTGATGATACGGCTTCTTAAATATTCAAGTATTTGGGGAGAACGAATTGTTTTCCATAAATATAAATCTTATTGGAATACATGCGATTGAAATTCATTAAATTTGACGAGGTTATTAATTTTACACCGAATCGTAAAATTTTGCTAAATAACAACATCTTTGTTTAGTATTTATTTAATTATTTAACAACAAATTAAGAAATTTTAAACGTCGATTAAGGATCTATAAAACTGATTTTATATAAATTTAATGATATATCTCAAAGTATACTGGATAAAATCGTAGGCGAGTAATGGTTCAAGTTTAAATTTATCTTCGTACTTCCATGATGCATTTAACTAAGGTATATAATACTACTACTGGTCGTTTACAGTGATACGTATCGATATTGATCAGCCATCGAAGGGGGTGGGGAAGAAAAAAAAGATCTCGTGTTATCAAGCAGTTCCGTCAGTTTCTCGGTATATGATGATGTAACGATGATAATTTCGAAACGCAACTCTCTAACTGATCATTTAACGTCATATGGACCAGTCGATGTACAATCGGTAATCCATATTACGATACAATTTTATCCCTTTGAAACGTCACGACATTGTTATTTACGTGTATCCGTATGTCATAATGAAATACATCTCATTCGGTGATAAGTATTACTAAATTTCTTATTTAGTATACACGCGCCAATTTTCTAATTGACAGTTCGGCATTCTTATTCGCTTTGTATACGCATGCCTCTTGTTTTATAAAAATAATTTTATTTATTAAATATTTAATCAATAGAAGTAGTTGATTAACAGTATAATATGCACGTTAATATACATTTTTAATTTTTATTCTAAATCAATAAACGACTTATATGAAAAGTACTTAATGTATACCTACATATATTTTTACATATACTTTCCAGCAATAATTAAGTGTTTAAACCGATAAATTAATAAGTTGAATTAAACTACAATTTAATTAGAGTAATAAAATTGCATTAAATCGTATTGATCGTTTTGCTTCTATATGTATATTCACAAAGAACAAACGGCGTTAATGAAATTTATTGCCCGAAGGTAAAAATTAATTCTATCAAAAATATTTATATATATATATATATATACAAATAACAATTGTTTGAATTTAAATGTTGCAGAATATTTATTCTTAGCACATGGAGCGATCTAAAAATTTCTATGTATATAATTGTATTGTATCCACGTGCGACTTTTTTAATCGCAAGGTTTAACGAATAATTTAAGATGCCTCGTGCGGGGTCCCAATAAATTTAAAAACTTTATATTACTCTCGGTTAGTTGATTCAAAACCCTTGGAATAAGTATTAACTATAAATAATTCGTGAGATATTGATTGGTGAATGAACTAAGCGAAACTAATTACGTATTATACAACGCTTAGGCCCTCTTCATTAGCGTGCGTTTTATGTCTTGTAGCACGATCCAAAACGCTAATAAGTTTTTATGCCTCCGAGTACACGATTTAATGGTTAATGTTGTTTCCACTAAAGCAATTTATAATGGCACCCTAATAATTCGGTCTAATATTTACTTAACCAATAAGTATTTAATTGACTTGGAAAACACTTTCACGTTGTACGCTGACACGCTAGTATCACGTGCGATACAAATGTGATTCCACTTCTCTCTCTCTCTCTCTCTTTTGGAGTTAAAATTAAATTTTATTTTGTCACCATCGACATGCTTTCAAAAGAGATATAACCAAGGGGTTGACACATGTCACAAATTGTGCAAATATTTTCTTTTTATCCTAGTAGCGTGTTTAGTTTTGATACAATGTACTTAGATATTCCGTATAGGTATGTACACAGGTAAGCCCTAATATTACGAACCGCGTATGTAAAACACGGCAAATATTTTACTGTAAATATTATAAATTTATATATATGACTATACATATAATAATATAAAAACATAAATACAGAGTTACTAAAAATACTTTAGAATAAGAACTTTTCTTTTAAAGTCTTCAATAAATTGTACCATTTTTTAAAATGTCTTAACGTACAAGCAACAAATTTTCATTGGTCTAGGATCCACCCTCAAATCTTAAGTTTAAGCTAATGTTTTAACCACTTCGAGAATTAAAATTATATTATTTCAATTTAATTTAATCATGCTTATTCTATATAATAAAATTAAGGAATAGTGTCAAACTAAATTATCGTTTCAACGTATTAAAAGGGTATGACGTGAGTTATAAATTAAACTTAATAAAATGTAGATGTATACAAAAAGGTGGGATGAAAATACACCGAAGTCGATTTTTTTGCGAGCATTTAAGTATTACGGAAGCAACTTTATTAATTTATAATTCATTTCCATGAACATGAATACATCAGAAATTGATTCTAAAATATAATAAATACTTGCATATTTTAAGTAATAATACTCGAATAGATGAAAAAGTTATAATTTTATCTTATATATATTTATAATCAATCAATTTTAGCAAATCAGTTTCTTTATAATCGAATGAGTAAAGAACGATTTCTTACCTCTTCTAGCTAGTTACAATTCATTATCTGTTGGTTCGTTCGAGAAAATGACGTTAGCTTCTTCGTGCTTACCGACTCGCGGAACAGAAGATTTCACTTTTAATTTCCCTTCGAAATGAAAAAAAACACGAGAAAAATCATCTTAGTGTGGGAAGGAAGTGGAGTTTCCTTATGCATCCGACATCTTCCCTTAAGTTTTTTTTTTATTTTCTTACTTTGCAAGTGAAATAAATAAAGACATGGAAATATATGAAAATCGTGTATAAATTTTTGATAAATATCAGTATAACTAATTTTAATTGTCTTATCTGGTGAATAATATACATTATTTGTGTGAATATTTTAATGAATGATTTAATGAATTAATTAAAAAAATTAATAACAAATTTTAGTTAGCAGATTTTAACCTATATGATGTATGTACATATACATTAAAGTATCAGTTCGATGACTGTAAAGTATTAAGCTTTCATTGCTCAAGTTGCACATTTTTAATGTTCACTAAATTGTCAACGAAATATTTCAATCTTAAGAACCCTTTGAGTACGTTGATTAAATTTAACTAGATTTTCATTAAATACACGCTGCAAATTGTAATTTATTCCAAAGTAACATGTGTCAATTGTGAGTTCCTACTATTTTGAACGGTTTTAATCAGAAGGGCTATAAACTTCATTTTTATGGAATTTGGAAATTTTGAATGATCGAATTTTATTCTAATTACAGCTGGATATCGATACAGTTAACAGATCATTTGAAACCAGCTTAAGACTTTAAAATTCCGGTTATGGCAAATATCAAAACAAGAATTACTACTCTATTACATAATTTCAAACATTATTAATTTCATATATTGCTGTATGATTAATGTTAGGGTAATAAAA
The DNA here is from genome assembly GCA_026168455.1 of Theocolax elegans. NCBI lineage: Eukaryota > Metazoa > Arthropoda > Insecta > Hymenoptera > Cerocephalidae > Theocolax > Theocolax elegans. The sequence continues at coordinate 96,635,696 of CM047425.1, forward strand.
TATGTTTTATGTATCAACTATATTAACAAGGTTTTTCCTTTTCTATAGCCTCTCTCATTCGTATAATTCACTTTAATTTTGCATTCCTTCCAATATATTAGATTAAAATATAAATTGAAATTACTTTTAAACGTAAAATTGCGACAAAAATAAACGTTTAATATACCAAACTACTGTCAGTTTATCGTTATTTTAACAAATACACTGAATAATCACTGAATATAATAATTTTCAGGGGGCTGTTCAGCGTTTGGACACTCCTGTTACGGCGGACATGGCAAACGATCCTATCCAGAAAATGCGGAACTCGAAGTGGGAAGAAATAAGGAGGAGATACAGCTAGATTACGACATGGCAAGGCCAAATGCCGAAAGTGTGCCGTTAGTTCCGTCGCAAGGATTTAATCGTCAGGAACAACAGCACTCGCCGAATTCGTTGCACGATCGCGGCAGCTTAAATCCTTGGTCGTTATTCATGAGGAAATTGGTAACTTGAGATATTTTCAATAGTTTTATATATACTTTACCAAACAGATCTTATAAAATTATAATTACAACGAATTCATTTTGTTTTACGAATATTTTTATCTTTTATTTAAAATATATTTTCTTGAATATTTTCTACTGAAAGTACTAACGAATATTGATTAATTGTTAAAATAAAATTGTATAGCACTGTAGTGTTGTTAGTACGCGATATTGTTCGATCTATTAATTTCTATGTTGAAGAGCCATGCGTTACAAAACCGTTTATTGAGCTGTAAAGTTTGTAATTAAACATTCTAGGTATTTAAATGGGCGAAACGCTTTTATTAAAAGTTACTATATATTTTTTTATCGTATACATAACAGGCTTAATAGTTTTGAACCAGATTTTAATCAAATTTTCGTAAAAAAAAAGATAATAAAAATACGAAATACATTTTATTATACGAATGCCATCGTTAGTTTTCGATTGAGCATAATTTTATCTCTCGTGAAATCCTTTCTTAATCCGGTATATTTTATGAAATTATATCCGTATTCATGAATTTGCGCTATATTAATAAATAAATTAAATTTTCAGATGGTGCTGTTTCCACGTCAGTACGCGACTTACCCTAAAACTCAGAAATGAAAAAGACGTACATAAGTTTGTGTAAAATCCTTATAAATACGTCGTAATTAGACCGAGGGGCAATATGATTAATTCTGATTAATAAATAAATTAACAAAAACTATCCTTTCTCCTTCCATCTCTCAGTGTTTTTAAATAATAAAAATACTAATTGTAATATATTATATAATTTACAAAAAAAAGAAGATTAAATAAACCAATAACTATTTATATTTAACTACACGTTTAACCAGCGAAATTACATATAATATAAATATAATTATTTCAACTGCGAAAAGTTGACATTTACCTATTCGTACGTAGAAAATGTTACGTTTGCTATGATAAAACTGAATTACGTATGTCGTATGCGCGTGATTTCGTACTTCCTTTCGAATGCGATACTACTGTCAATGATTGCAGAAAATATAAAGATAAAAAAAGGTAAATTATAATTAATCTTTAGCGCAGTAATAGCGATATGAAATTTAATTTACCTTCGAATAGACATACAATATATAATATGCACATATTTTAATGCAATGTAAAAGCTAGTATTTTTATAGTTGTGTACAGTAATGATATTTTTTTTCGATCAATAAACACGATGTAGTACATCTATATTTTTCTCATAACTGTATTTAATGAAAATTTAAAAATTATATTTTAATAACGTTTGTAAGACAATTGTAGGTTTATCGTAATAATTTATTTAACAAAATTGAATAATTTGTGATTAAATAATAATTAAGCTTTCTCGTAAAGTGTTATAGAACAAATCGATTATTGGTTAACTGCTGGTTAATTCTGTAGAAATGTATATATATAATTAAAAAGAATAAAATCTATACTAAAATAAAATTACAAAGCGATGTTTATAATTAATTATTTATACTTTTATATAAATTAATGAGAAATATATTTAATCAACTTTCAATTAGTCATAATTCTAAAATAATAATTTCATTCACTTCAACTAACGATTAAAGTACTTTGTCTATTTCATTACATCTGATTACTGATACTTGAAATTTGCATGCTTAAATTTAGTTAATTACACGAAATTGTATGGATATGCATGAATAATTGTATCGGTGACTTAAAGAAATAATATAATATTAATCATGCTGTCGTTTACTATTGATACTTAAAAGAGGATTAACACTGTCGTTACACCATAATTATAGGTCAATGACTTATTATTACTATTGTCATACTACTATTGAAAAATAGATGATTATTTAATAATTAAATGCAGCTGATTGGGTTTGATACATTTACTAGAAATTGTATTGTAAGTAGCATATTGCATTTATAATGATTTTTTAATTTAATAAAAAGCATTGAAATGCTAGTAATTTTATAAAGTAAAAGTATCTATTCACAGTTTTAAAATAATAAATAACATATATCGTTTAGTCATAATTATAAATATCGGATTTTTAAATTAAAATTGATAAACTACTATCAAATGATTTTGCCGAATGTGGAACACCGCGCCATCTTGTTATCTTGTATGGATCTAGATTATATATACATATATATACATATATATATACACATACCAACGGTACGTACCATAGTTGATAAGAAAGAAATCCTTTTTCCCCTGCGCGTGGCGCAACATTGACTTCTTTATCTGCAAACGATTTGAATGTTCTCACCACAAAATCTATTATTTATTAATGTTATGATATAAAAATATTTGTAATTGACAGTATATGCTTCGACATTCAACAATAAATTATTATTACTATCATTATTACTATTACATTAAAACAATAATTTATTTTTATTTTTAACTTTCTACAGATTATTTTTTTTTCAATTAACGAGCAATAAACTTAAATAACTATATAAATCGCTGAGAATTTAAACTACAATTTATTTTACATAGTGATAAACTAAGTACATAGTAAAGTAAAAAACTAAAGGATAGATTATATAGGTATATTTAACAATATCTTTGAAGTACGTTTAAGGGTAAAGGTACAAGTATTTTTTTTGTTTATCATTATTTAACACTCCATTGAGAGAAGCTTTCAACTATTAATAAATAAATTATAAATTTGTTTTATTTTAATCGATATATATGTCGTATATTGCAATAATATGAATAATTGAGACGTAATTGACAGTATAAATTAATTTTTAAATATTTATTGATTTTTTTGAAATATGAACTTAGTTTTCATTGGGTTAAGTCAGATATTTGTAGAAAGTGATGTTGCACCTCTCTCAATGTGTTAAATTATTTCACAATTCGTTACACTCGAGAGTCTTAATGTACTTATGTGCACTGAGTCTTGTATATCATTTTTTTATATTCATATCATTCATTTAGCCATTGGCAGAGCATATTTTATCTTTAATCCATCTTTCATTTGTTAAAATTTCTAAATTCAACATACAATATCGTTTATGTTGTCTTACCAGTCTTAAATAGCAATTTTACTATTTTTGCTCGTTAACAGTACAGACAGATGAATCTATGTTTAAGTACACGTAGGATTTTACTATTTATTTATCTTTTTTTTTTAAGAAGTTTCGGTAGCTTTTTTTGTAAACATGGTAATGTGTATCATTAGAATATCATACGTTTAAGGAATTTGACTTAGAAAATCCAAGTATAGTATTTTCCACGTCAAATTTTACTAATATTTTACAGTTAATCGAACGTACGCGAGAATTCGTAAACATAAATTCTTTTTTTTCCTTCTTCACGATCGCTTATACAAATGAGTATATGGAGATATATCGTTACAGAAGAAATTAATTTTATGAATCTGGATTGTCGTTTATATATGTTGGTTACTTTCTTGGCTTAGCATCCGGTGAACCAAATGATTATTATTCTAAACAAACAAAGTATAAGTATTTTCATAAAGTGATGTGTTCGTCCGATGAAATTAGAATAAAATGCATTGCTGTAGAAGTGAAAGTTAGCTTTATTTTAATTTTTCATCTATGTTTTTCTGAAAGAAAGAAAAATATATTATACGTTTAGATGATAGAATTACATATCTACAGAATGATACTTTTCAACACATTTAATAAATATGTATTTATTGAACTTGATATAGGCTAGTTGGTTAGTTGTTGAAAAAAATGCAGAAAAAAGCAATTTTTATTGCAAAATTGCGACGTTTCGTCGACAAATGTAAGTCGAACTCATCAGGGAATATAAACACAATAAAATTCGCTTATATCATGATTTATTCAAACGTCGAACACGATGAAGTTGACGTACCATTGTTCAAACGTTGCAATAAAAAATTTCTTTTTTTTTTCAACATCTAACTAATTAGCCCTTATACTGCAGTTCAATAATATTGTTTTCTTCAATACATTTTAAAATAATCTTACCCAGATTTTATAGAGTCCAAATTTTATTGCCTGATCATCGGCTAAATCCTTGTGCTGAGGAATCAAGAGAATATCGGGTGATATTCTTTGCTCGTCCTTCATCATATCTCGTATATCTTCATCTCCCGAAAGTTTTTCCAATCCCGTACTGTTGAGTGATTGAAAATATTGACATATATATATATATAGATTTGTGTAATAAGTAAGAAAATAGTGCAACAAGGCGAAATGAAATCAGAAGCAAATAAATCTAAGTGCGTGGGAAGATTAAAATTTTCGAGATTAAATATTTTTGTACGGAATAATTTAATCATAATTTTTAAAGAATCATCAATATTTTATCAAGGCGCTCAGAGAATGCGAGGGATAAACATACTGCTACGAATAAAATTTGTAGTCGACTAGAAATGTCGCATTTTCCGATGATACGTTTATGAATCATTAATCATTCCCATCCGAAGTAAGGTTGAAAAAGAAAAGATGTATACTTATGGTGAGTATATATAAAAGATTGGCGCACCTGTGCTTGAACTCCGGTTGAAGTTGAAGCTCATCATCGAGTCCGGGTAACATCTTTGCGCGTAGTCTTGCAACTTGCATAGGTTGTCTATTGACGAGTCGTGAGTAGAGCCACCGATCACCCAGAGACGGCGGCGCATCCAGCCTCTTATCGCCTCCTGCGACGTTCTCCAAAGGATGCGATCCGCCACTGCCGCTTCGCTTACCGTGAGCTAAAAATTATTCTCTAGTTATCAGGGTCTCTATATATATATTTGCAATTTTATTATTTTTAACGCTTTCGTGTTACGCTACTATGACCGCAATCAGGCTATTCAAAAGTGATCGCCTTTTATAAATTATATTTTTGATTATAAAATTTGAAATGCAGTCACTTAAATATACATTTAAAGTTCCATACTTTATTACTGATCAAACTGCTAGAACACAATTATTTTAATCGATAGTAGTACAAAAATCGCGTAGCGAAATGCCGAATACTGACTAAACGAATAAGCACATTTGTATTTTACTCTTTTATTTACTTTTTTTTAACCTAAACTATATCGCTGATGTGTATACATAGTTCGACATGTATGACCGCAGGCACCGATAGCGTGCTTACAAGCTTATAAGATTTATACATTGTCGATTACATATTATTATTTAAAATTTATGTAAATATAACGTAGCGATATCTATATATAAACATATTTAGTTTTTATCTGTACTCACCACCCCAACACGAGTGTCCGTAACTCAAACACGAACCTATAATTATAAATAAAACAATACTTATTATAGGCATCATTTATATATTTATTATACCTATCATCGAAAAAAAATTATCGATTTATCGGAAAATCAAATTAGTGTAAATTATATTTGTAACTAAAAGATCATTCGAGATATTCTCGATTTTGTAAGCGTAATACGGAAAAGGTGAAAGAGATACGATGTCGTTTTATGTAGTAATATGAAACCATTACTCTCTTTAGCTAACGAGGTTTCTTCAACCTGATATATTTAAGAATTGTTTGAAATTTTCCTCGTTGTTCCTTAAAATACCCTCTCATTTTATAAAATATGTATATTCTTTGTGTAAATACGATAAAAGTAATAATGAAATGCTCAACATTTTTTAAGTACATTGAAATGATGGTGTTCTTGATAAATACTGTAAATTATATCGATAAACAAATTAAAGTTGAAAATTCTATAACGATAAAAAATAAATAAAAAATTATTAACTAGAATAACAAGAAATATTATCAACCAGAGAATTCAATAAACTAAGACGCAATTAATACTTGGAACTTACAACGTCACGCATGAATTAATAATTCGATGGAAACGAAATAAAATAAATTCGCGATATAATATGTGTAGTACGTCAAAAGCAAATAATGAAAACAAACAGCATTTCGTATAATGATCTCGTTGAACGAATCCATGGTAACAATAAGCCCATTAAAACGTTTATCTAATCGGTGGATAATAGAAGTGAAACGATATATTAGGACGAAAATTAACGGTGTTTAAGACCGTTAAAGATATCGATGAGAGAAAATTTGGAATATTATTTTGTAGCTGTACTTAAACGAGGAAAGTAATTCGAGGATCTTCCCATGGGATGGTGAAAACGTTATAGCGAATTTTGTCGCGTATATTCGATATTATCGAACGCCCTTGCGCAAGTGGTGTAAATCAACAGGTGCCTCTGAGATATTGCGGCTGGACGATGAAAACTCCTGTGTGGCTCCTTCGAAATAACGTCTTTATATACTGTATAGTTGTCTACATCTGGAGTTTATATATACATGTATACAGGATAAAACTAAAAGGTTGTTGCGTCTTTTATCCAGGGTGGAATGTTCTTTTCCTCTTTCCTTCAAATATTTAAAAGAAAATTTTGAAAGAATACGTCGATAGTGGTAATTTTGTAGAAAGCTTTTTGTTACTCGCACGATGACGTTCCCCGTTGCAGTTGTCGTTCGACGAATAGTTTTTTAAAGGATAATATTCTATATCGTTTTTATGTATAATATGCTTTATAAAACTGCGATACAGACGCTCAATAGTGTTACGTGCTTTATGTATGTGGCTTATTCCTTTTAGTTAAATAAAACGCGATACCTACATCAGAATACCGATGTTGTTCCAGAAATTTACTTTCAATCTTGAAATCCTATATACTTTAACTCAACATCAACTTTTAACATATTAATTCGAATAGTTTGAAGTTAAATATAAAATTGCTAGTAAAACTTTTAATTTTTTTTCATGCGAAATTTTACGGTCCGTAAAACGAAAGTATTAGTCGTATATTTTTCGTCGTATTTCTATTATATTACTGAAATTTTTGTAAAGATCTGTGACATAATCGGTGCATAAATTATTAATTTACCAGAATTATATTATCGATAACTGCTAAATAAATAATTTTTAATATGTATACACCTCAAGTGCATTTGGAATAATGAATGTCAATTAATTAAATTGTTATTCACTCAAATTATTCATCCAACAAGTAAGTTTTAATCCAATAAATATAACCAAATTAAATAGATTCGAATATATGGACTAATTAATCATAATTATATTTTAAATGCGAGTGACAAGTTTATCATGTGTGTTTCTTATTATTACGTTGTTGGAAGATACAATGTACAACGTATAGAAATGCGAAGACTAAGCGCGTGGGATATTCTGAACATCGTTGAATATATTTAGAAATGATCCGAATATTTGTGCAAAGTTCCCGCTGACGTCAATAGAAAGTCTGGTTTGGTTTAGCTTCTCGATATACATACTCTATTAAAGGTGTAAAATGTATTGTACGAGGCTCAGATACACATATACATCTATACACCATTGAAGAAGCGTCGGCGCGATTATTTCAAATCTCATCCTTCTTACCGCATACCTTTCCGGCGTTACTTTTTCGTGAAGGCGGAACACCGGAAATTCTTCTCCAAGTTTTGAAAGCTACGATATATAAGATCCGCTTCGCTTTTAATCTTTCACACACTTCATCAATAAATATATATACACGTACTTTATTATTGTACTTTTCTCTCGTTTTATATAGTGACGTTTTTCTATCGTATAGTAAGAAATTGACTATCAAGTGATTTGTGTTGTTTTATTAGTTAATTATAGATGTCATTAAGTCTTTTAAATCTAACTAATTATTGTAATAATTTATAACTTATTCGGTAATAAATTCAACGAGTTATTGTCGATTTTCTCATAATTAACTTTGAAAATTTTTTGTGTCAGTTTGTTTCTGTCTTTTTACGGTAAACGCAACCTCGTCGAGCTTTCTAACTAGTAGCCCTACTAAGTACGTCTTCAAACTGTCTCGCAATCCTAACCAAACATTTTTTCCTTCTCGACCCTGTACCGACTAGTAAGTTCATTTAGAATAAACAAACACGAGAAACAATGGTACAAAAATACGGCGTTCTTTAATGTAACTTTTAAATAGAGAAATGATAATACATTTGTTAATTATCTAGATTCACCGTATGCGCTATTTATAATTAGAAAATTGGATTTTCAGCTGTATACACCATTTTATTGTTAAAATAAATTAACAATTACAAGAGGAACATCGAAAACATTTTATCTTTGTCTATCATGTGTATTAAAGTTTTCTAATTAAATAAATGATATTTTAAACAATTATTAAGATAAACAATTGTCCAAAAAACTACTCAATGTGAAATTATTATTTGTACCTACCGGATTAAATTATTTATAACTTTCTTAACAAAGACATCGTATGACCTGCGTCACTGATTAGCACCGATTTGGGAGCATAAAAAGAGCGACGTTAAAATAATAATAAAAAACTGATTTATAAAACATTTGTAACATCGTTTACAAGAAGAAAATAAAAAAGTATGTAAACAATTCGAGGTCCTGTTGAAAACTAAAATACATTGACTCCTAAAAATGGAGAGTATAGTCTATTAGAATGCCAAAGGATATGCGAGGCAAGTGGGAAAAGCTAAAGAAAACTCAAAGTAAAGAAAACCAGGCGTATATGCACGAGGAGAGTATAATGCGAAGGCATTGTACCGAAAGTGCGGTCGGAGAGAACGACCCGCAACATTTCCCGGTCGAGTAATAAAAAGGAAGCCGAACGTATAACCACTCCCTCTCACGAATTTGAATTCTATTCGATGCCCGTTATTAGGGATTGATTAAACTTTAACAAGTCGATTTGTGCTCTCCTCGAGTATTAATGAGCGATAACTTGCATTGCGTGAGCTTACATGTGTTTATATATATATATATATTTATATTTTTTTACTTTATTCTGGGTCGAAAAAAACGAGAACACGATAATTTGACGCGTTTTTCTTCGGTTCGTAGTATACACTTTAATCTCGATGCCCGAAGTATTTCTCTGAATATTACGATGTAACGAGATGGCACGTTGCGTGTTCTGGACTGTAAATGTGCTTGCGAGAAATACGTATAGTCGATTCACCTAACGTTCAATAATGATGCTGTACGTGTTTTTTCTTCGGTTACTTTGCTATCTAATATAGTAAAATGAAATTGTGTATTTTTAATGTTAAAGTATTGAAAACTACATGTAAAAAATAAGCTGACGAGACTGTTTGTATCTTCCGTATATATTAAATTTAAAAAATTGTTTGTTTTTTACTTTCACTAATTATATTAATATTTATTTGCAATTAAGTTATTATAATTTATTATTTGATTGTAAAATTTATTTTGGTATCTAAATAAGACTATCCGTCAAACCATAATTAAATTGACCATTTATTTAGGTTTTGCTAAATTTATCGAAATTATTATGTAACGATATAAAATTATAGGAGTGAAATTATAAAAATTAGCTTTTGATTTAAATTGTGATGCAATATCGAAATTGCGAAGAAAACAGTTTTTTTGGTAAGTATATACATTAAGAATCGAAAAATAAAAGAAATTCGCTTATACATTTATAACGTACTCTTTTTGATTAATGCCAATAACAAAAAAACTAGAAAATATTTATTAGCGTGTAATTTAATTTTAAAATGAATTCATTATGCGCGAATGTGTATTGTTTTATTGGAAAAGACCAATTATGTTCGAAATATAAAATTTAACAATGTTGTTACTGTCTATTGTAGCATTTTCAATCGTTGGCGTAAACTGTGTACACTTACAGCTCAAGTATCTCGAAGAAGTTGTATTCTATAGGCAATCAACGAAATGTTCTCGTACGTTTACCTCAAACTATACTAAAGTGAAACGCTACCAACCGTAATACTTAAAATATCCTCATATTTCTTATATAGTTATTATTTTGATTTTTATGGAACACTAGGAACGTCATTTTTGCTGGTATAAATACGACGACGTACATTTTTACTTACATTCATGTTTTAGTCATATTTATGTATTTACTTTTATCTTATGCTGGAAATCGTGAATTAAAAAGTTATTATATATTTGGTACGATTTTCCGGTGAATTACATGTTTATAATTAAAAACTTAATAACACAAAATTAAATTAATTACGATAATATTTTTAGACTTTAATCGGATTTATACTGTTTCGTAAAATGTTGATTAATGGAAAATATATAACGATCGATTACACGAATAATTGAATATCTATGTACTACAACTCCGATGTACCTAATTGTATTAATTTTCATTACCCCATATATGATATACGAAGAATGTAAATTGATATTAATTTATTGTTTAATCGCAAATTGTTACAGTTGTTCAATGCACGTAACACAAAACTGTATAAATAATTTATTTAAATGTACATAAACATAGTAAATAGTTAATCTCGTAAAATAAAAATAATTAGTGAATCGACATTGATAAAGAGCTATTAAACATGTGATTCATCTACATTCACATATATATATAGGTGTGTGTTACATACGTATAATTCGAATATCAAATATGAAAACTTTGTAACTTTATTTCGACTTTATACTTCTTCATATTCCAAGCGGAAATCTTATCCATCTTCATACCTGAGTTTCAATATTTTATGCAAAGTATAGAAAATAAAGTAATATGTTACTTTACTGCACTAACTTTTGTTACAGACAGTAGGATCGAGAAATTCGTTATTTTATCAATAATTGTAATCTTAAAATGATACTTTATCATAAATTATTATGTCTTATGTCGATATATATATATATATATATATTTTAAAATGTTCGTGTAGGCGATCGTTTGCAAAGATTAAAATGATAATTCGTAATTTGTAGTGTACGATTTAAAGAGAATTATCATATGTTTCAACGAAAATTTACGTTAAGTTATTAATTATATAATATAAGAAGTTACGTTGTAATAAATTAGTGAATAATTATATTGTAAAAGTTTGCAAATTTCTCAGCTATAAATTTTTATTTTTTCAACCAAACTCTACGGCATTTTTCAGATGAAGGTACATTAACGTCATCAAATTTCGTATGAAAACGCATCTTGATTTATGATATTCACGCCTATGACTCTAATCCAAATCCTTCGTAAATATTTTAAAAAGCTTCATTGATTTGTATTGTGTCGTGACTTCCAGAAAAAGGCAAGTTCTTTTAACGCTGGATAAAAAAAACCACGTAGCCTTTCGTAATTCGTAAGAATATACATGTATTTAAAATCCCCTTGAATTCAAGAATAGGAAATATCATTCATTTCTTTATGCGTAACTGCGTTAGTATGCGCGAATATTTTAATAATTTCGAGTCTTAATGCGTTTCGAATGTAACGTCTTTTAATTCTTATAAAACGTAGTACAAAATCGAAATAAAATTTGTCAAAAAAAGTAAGTAAATAAAGTGAGTATAATTATAATTGAAATATCTTATTAATGTTATACTTATTATTAAATTACGTAGTGGTACACCCACAAACCATTGTAAAACTATACTTTACTTTTAAATGTCAAGTATAAACTTTGCCCCGTATTCTGCAGCTAGTAAAAATAGCGATGAGAAACATATGTTTACGCAGGTAGGCGAGTTAGATATCAAGAGCACCCGCGTCACCCGCGTTAACAACGTTCACGATTTTCGCATCAGTGAGTTTGAGTCCATATTTTATGAACCACGTAGCAATAACGGATTTGTCTTTTTCATTGTGCAATATACGAGAGAGAAAAGAAGACGGCCACGAGAGTTCGAGAGCAGTGCCGAGGGAAATTCAACAAGGCTCAGCTTCCGCGTTTTCTCTTCGTTTCCGAGAGGATTGGAAAACCGTTAACGACGACGAGACCCACGCGAATGAAATCTTTATGACTTTATACATATCGGTGAGTGGTAGCACCAAGATTTCCTAGGTGGTTTCTATACCTACCTTGAAAAAAAAGAAACGTTTCGTACACAACCATTGTTTTTTTTCTTCCCTTCAGCTGTTAATACTTTTATCGCGAAACCAGTTCAAAAAGAAGGTTTTTGTTATAAAATGATAATAATAATTCTTACATAATTAATTTGAAAAAATGATAAATGTAATTGGAATTTCAATATCTTTCAATATTTATTCAAAAATTTTCTTTTTAATCAACGGATCCAACTATGCTATATGCACTGGATTATAAAATACTGGTTGAAATCATATTTATTATTGTTTTCCCAATATACTCTTGTATTTATAGTGAAGCAAGCTTTAAACAACTATTACAAATTTGTGTGTAACTTTAAATTATAAAAGAAATTGTATCGACTGCATATCTCTTATAATTTTTAATACACTGTATCGTATTCTATTTTTAATCGAACTATTCGTAGTCAGATTTTATTCATTTTGTAAGTATATTTATCAATAATTTTTTGACGCACATGATCTTCGAAATATGTAGAACATCGTTCCGAATGAAGTTGCATATTTCTTGTTATGTCATCCGTAACTTTATTTCACTGGAAATTTCCGATTGCCTAGGTATATTTTTTACTCATGGAAAGAGGACAGAATGATTGGATTCATCGGGTGAATAAGACCTAAAAGATTCATGGTATTTTAGAAATCGCATCCGGTCAATCAAATCTTAATATCCCATTTACAGAATAACTGATAATAAATGTAAGTTTAAAATTACTAATCGCGGAAACAATTATTTTACATATATTTTACTCAATGCGTACGGGGGAAAAAAGACGAGTACGCAAAGAAGTATCAACAAATGTACGGTAAAATTTTTATGTTATTTCGTAAAACAATAAAAAAAGTGTCATTGTTCAGCATCTACGGTGACGCCGTAAAATATCAAGGAAAAATCATAAGATTCATTTCAATGAAATACTTTTTTATGATTCAATTCTTATTTTCTTGTTTAAATATATGTACATATAGAAATTTATGCATTTTTAAATTAAAATGGTAAAGTATTAATCATCACTATCTATATATATCACTATATATTCATTGAATAATATGTTTAATGCAAATCAATTTAAATGTTATATCATTTATTATCTTAAGAATTTTTACTTTGCTAATGTTCACTGGTAGAAATGAATTAATCGTCAATATTAACAGTTATATTTAAAAGGTTGTCTTAATAGTAGATAAAGGGAGCGTTAGTGACGCAAATGATGAACAATAGTTTGAATTTTCTACTAATTGGTCATCTTTGGGTATTTTATGACACTTTTCTCCATTTTTGGTTTAAAAAACATTATTTCTATTAGAAATGTATCAAAGAAACTATTATAAGAAAATAAATTTATTACATCGATTAAGGCGGATATTTTTTAAGTAAGTGATTCATCAGTACGTTCATTTTCATATTTTATAAAAACAATATAAAGAGTAATTAAAAACACGATGCAGTATATCGATATTTAAATATTAATTATCAACTTATTTCTATGTTAAAATATGTAATTAATACATTATAGTAAAATTCCAAGTATAGAATAAATCTACATGAAAATGGTACGATATAAAATATGCTAACTAATTTATGCAAAATATGAAAGAAAATTAAATTAGGCACTCCCAACCTTTTAAAACACGTATCCAAAATTTTGAATTGATAATATAAGCATAATAATATAGGGCACATCATTACTATAATTATCAACATATATTAAGAATTTGTACAAGTAACGTAAGTAGAATAAAATACCACTGTTATATCAGTAGGAATTAATTAAATTGATTGAGTGCAAGTATGAGAATGATGATGAAATAATATAACGTATGCTTTACCTGTTGTAGATCCAGCGAAAGAAGCGATTAATATCAAGAGAGCTGTAAAGCAATAGATGTTCCTCAAGGCGACTAATTCCTGATTTCCTCGCATTTTCATCGAGCAGTGTCAGATACGTATTGCACTCTGGAAATATAAATCCCATGATTTCGCTATTAATTAATCAAATTTGATTAATGACGAAACACGCCTCGGTATATTTTCCCACCCAACGTATACATACGTAAAATATGATCGAATTATAAATTGAAAGGGAATCCCCTTGTATATGAGTTATTATTTTTTTTTTAAACTCAGGTTCAAAATATATATTCACAGTCGTAAATTACTTAATGGTTATCACTTTGGTATTTCCACGCATAAAACGGGTACGTAATAACTAGTAAGTAATTAATAGGAGAGCAAGTAACATTTATTCTCTTATCGCGCTTTTGTCGTAATGTATGAAATTTTAATAGTTTATACTACGTAAGTTGTACCAACAAACAATAAAATTTATTATAGTACAGCTGCGGTTAAATTATATTTACTTTTTTTAACTTAGATTATTTTTGCGAGTTTATAATTATAATTCAATATTATTTAATATGCAGTTACTGGTTGATAAATTTTGTATAAATGTTTATCTGAATCAGTTTCTGTAAAATGATTATAAGAAAATATCCAATAAATTAAGTAAGTCTAACTCATTCTATGTAAAACCTATTTTTAAAAAATAATTAAAACTTCTTAAGAAATATATTGTCGTGTACAAATTAAAAGCGAATGAAAATATTATAAAGATACAACGGAAAAATGATTAAACTTCTATACTGAATAAGATTTTAATAGAATTTTTCGCGTAGATTATATATAAAATATATTATCTTCGTTTTCCACACAATTAAAGGGGTAGATATTGATGAAATATTGAAATAAATAATAATTATTAAAATTGCATAAAAATAAAGTTTTCCAAAAAGATTCAACAGAAATTTGAATTTAAGCTGTATATACGTATAAGTTTTGTTAAAAATGCCCATAGAAGGTCTACAAACCCATTCGTTATAGTAAGGCGGCATCTAAATATCCATTCACTGGGCATTATCATTCTAAAAAGTAAATATTTTTTAATATTAGAATGTGCGGTACCGAGAAGATCTTTATATATGACTATTAACTTTTCAATAAGATATAACGTCCATCGAAGGGAATTTTGGTTGATTTACTATAACAATTGAGTTACTGGACCTAGCATATGGGTATTTTTAACACACCTTACACATATTTCAATTATTTGAATTGTAGCAATTACAATAATTTTTATTTGTTTCAATATTTTATCGGTATCTATCCCCTAAAATAGGTTTACATTGCATGAGTTAACCACGCAACAGATCTTAACCTTGTTGTAAAAAATATCGGGAATCGCCCATATACAGAATCAAAGAAATTGAGACTATAAGAAACTTGCACAGAATGTTCGATCCAACAAGTTTGAGCATATATAAACAAATCTATTCACGCGAACGCAAACGATCGCGTAGCGTAGACGAAGCAACCGACGGAATCCGGACGGATGAAAGGGAGTTTAATCAGAGTCGGTAAAAGGATATATATATCGGAAGCTTCGCCTAGTTATACTTAAATCAGTGTTGTCTATGCAGGCGAGTACATCGTCAACCTCGTGTCGCATATGACGAACGGTTTCGCATAACAATATCCATTGCCGCGCAATGGCCGATTCGAGGAAAGTTAGTCAACGCCTGTTTGACGTCCCACGAGTTCCGTGCGCTTCGCTTTCGTAAATTGGTAATTTCCTCGATCATTCAGCGAGTTGTGAATGCAATCCTCGTGTAACTTTACCACCCAAACTTCAACCCGTTCATATACGTCCTTAAACGCGCTCTTTTTTATTTAACCTTTCGAAACTCTGCGTTATCGTTTATTTAGGATAACAAATGTGTCGTGGATCACGGATCTTCCATGTACATTTCAGTTTTATGAAAAGTCAATTGATTCTTCGAATACTCGCGAGTAATTGATTCTTTAGAATTTTATCATGTTATTCAATTCTCCGATATTAAAATATTTTCATACGATTTTGTTTTTATAAAGTTAATTTAATTTTGGATCAAAGTTGAAAAGATTTTATTTGAGTATAACAGTATGGATTATATCAATGGTGTTTTTATGTACACTCACTTAATTTATTTACCGTGCATTCGAGGTATCAATTTTTTAAATTAAATTTTATGAAAATTTGCGTTCAAACAGCAAACCGTTAAAAATATAATACATCGTTATAAATGCTAAATAAGTTTCGACTCGTTGATGAACATTCTGATTTTCATTTGAGTAATAATTAAAGACATCCATTTTTCTACATTTCATAATAATTCACCTATAATTTAACTTGAATAATCATTATGTATCACGAAAAAATATATCATTCTAATAAAAATCTAAAAGATACGTTAGTATATACAAATCTATATAAAAATAATAAACACAATTAATGATAATATAACATAGCGAATTTGACATCACCGTGAACTAGACCTAGTATAATAATTATGTCGATCATTCACAATTCATTAATTTTATTATCAATTTCAAATGATTAGAAGTTTTCATATTTTACATCAAGATTATTATCAGATACGTAAAACTAAAGAATTTTTTTTTAATTTTTACAGTTACTCGTAACAACTTTGAATTGATTGTTGATAACGGCGTGAGTGTTACGTGGATAGAAACACCTAATTTAATAGATTGTTATAAATAAACACTACACATCCTTTGCATGTTAATATTTGTTTAATGATTAGATTTCTTCGTTTGATCATGTCGACGAAACTTTGTATAATCCTGTAAGCAAGTATTAAAAGTCAAGAGTAAATATTTCAACGGTAAATCTAAGTTTCTTGGTCAAACACACCATTCCTATTCTTAGCATTAATGTTCATGAAATCAATGAATTCGTCTATGAATGAATATCATTTGTCGTATTTTTAATAATCAATGATACTTTAAATATATAATTAGTAATAAAGGTATACGCGAGCGTCATAATTAATTTATTAATTACTATCATAAAATATTTATTACTTATTCAGATCAATTAATATACATTTTCGTGAAAATAACGCGAATGCGCTTTATCACTTGATATAACTATAAATAAATTCTTGTAACGAAACAAAAGATACCATATCTGATGCATTAAGTAAATTAATGACTGTTGTTTATTTAGAATAAAATTAATATGTATAGTAATTAAAAGATGAGTATACAAAAAAAATTAAATTTAAAGAAGCGTACTTACGGAATTATACGTAATTACGTAATTTTTGCTGCACATATAATATAAATAAGAGAACGATAAAATAATATAACAGGAATTTGTCGATTTACAATTACAATAATGATTTTTTTTATACAAGACGATAATAAAAATTACGTTTCATTATATGAAGAAAACAGGAACAGTTTTGACAGCTATACAACAAATAGATAAAAGTACTGTTATTACTGATTGCAAAAAATTAATATTTAACACGATTGATTAAAATCAAAGAAAACCATAAAGTTATAATAACAATAATTAAATGATTACACTGTAGATTAACATTTAGTAGAGTTGAAGCAAAAATTAATGAGCTAGCAGTGATTATTATAATTTCGCAATGATCGCTTCTGCATTTACGGAATTATCAATTTTTACGTGGAACTCTATTAAATGTTAGATTTACTCTCTATAGTAATTTGATAGTGAACATTGAACGTTAATTTCACCATTAATGTAGGGAATCTCTGACTCAACAAGTGTCGAAAGTATTACCTCCAGTAGGTTAACTATGCGTAAACGTAGTTTGGGAGCAAATCCCTTCCCGGCAGCTTGCGGCACTCTAACGTCTCGAACGAGATGAGACAGCCGAATGAGAGAGCCGTTCGGG
The DNA here is from genome assembly GCA_026168455.1 of Theocolax elegans. Classification (NCBI taxonomy): domain Eukaryota; kingdom Metazoa; phylum Arthropoda; class Insecta; order Hymenoptera; family Cerocephalidae; genus Theocolax; species Theocolax elegans. The sequence goes on from CM047425.1 coordinate 96,653,808, forward strand.
CTTTTTGGCGTTCCAAGGCAACGCGCGCGTAGAACGAACAAGGGTGCGCACCTGAACTTGCCGCGAGGACCCGAGCGCGAAGGCTTTTATAGACGCGCCGCCCCAAGAGAAAGAGAGAGAGAAAACGGTGAAAACCCATAGCATCGCTATGGGGTGGGGGCGAAAGCTTCGAGCTTCGAGCTTCGGTCCAGCCGCGCGCCGTTCAGGTCGCGCACCTGCGTTCGTCTTCGCGCATGTGTTTCTATCTATATCCAACCAAACGTGAGCTTTATCCAACCTACCTATATTATGCGACATCCACGGAGGATGAAGATCGGTGTTGTACACGATCCGACCGAGGAACACCTACTCGAAAATTTTATTTTTTTTCCACCTGTCTACTTGCATTCTGCGATCTCTTAATCACCGTTTTTTTTTACTTTGCCCGCGACTACCTCTACTTCGCGTTCTTTTATATTATATGTGTAATTATTGTGTGGTAATTGTGGTATAATATACCACAGTAACTTTCGATAAAATTATTGCAAGACATTTAACGGAGCGCTGATATTCCTTAAGCTGTACGTAATTATCAATCAATTTATTTTAGATTTATTTTATAAAATTTACAACATGCAAATTAATTTTGTATGAGAATTTCATCAAATAATAATAGTTATAAATAATCAAATTAATTTGTGTTATTACATTATAACTCCTAATTAATTACGTCATATAGGTTACATGTAAATATTGATAAATTATATACATTTTTTAAAGAATTCCATTAACAAATTTTACTTTTCATCGGATTAGAAAAAAATTGTCACCTTTTAAAATCTCAAAATATATTTATTTTATTTATCGATATCCATACATAATTTTTTACAAAGATTAGTTCTACGAGATTCAGATTAGAAATGCCTGTATCCGTAGGTTTGGTTGCACAAATATATAATACAAATATAACTTAAGACTAAACTATGTGAACTATGTTTAAAGTATAAATAATATAAATAGTAACGTTATGTGTACATCTTTCGTTTATATAAGAATATTGTATCTAAATCTGTATTATCAATATGATTTTAATACTAATTTTATTTTGTTATAGGTTTCTTATCATAGGCAATATCATTATTTTTTTTCAGAAAGAAAAAATTATTTTTTAATTTATCATGATAAAAGAATGTAAGATATGGTAACAAAGTTTAAACATTGATATAATCATTAGTTGTCATTTATAAATATATTTTTTTATACTATTTTCATAAATCCATCCCTTTACAGTGGATCCGTGTCAATTTCACTCAAGTTCTGCTGCACATTATAAACTACAATATATATATGCATTAGTAATATTTAAATAGAAGATATATTAATTTTTAATATAGAAATTAATGTATTACACTAAAATTCCCCTTTTCTTAATTTTACATGTAATCACAGTTGCGGCTAAATTATACTTTCATACTAGACTTTTGCATACATTATATTTAAATATAAACGATAAATATAATATATTATTCATATACATGTTTGGCAAACATATGCATATTTACATACAAATTACTTTCATTGTAAAATATCTTTGATTAAAAAGAAACATCGAAATCTCTTCTCCAAAGTTAGTATTGAAAAAAGTTAATTTCAAGTTTGCTCAGAAATATGATATTAAATGTATCTTATACTTGGAGAATCCAATAGGTATTTAGAATATTTTAATTTTTCTGTCGATCAATAAATAAAAAATATTTTATAATTATTCAAAATTTATATATTTCTACTATCGTTTAGGGATTTACAAATTCTATAAGTACAAAGAGAACAAACATGTGGGTAGACTATTACTAAGATTTTTTATTCGTGAGGTAATGTGAACATTTATTAATTAAATAACGTAACTTAAAATCGAAAATAACATAATATTTATACACAGCAAATAAATAAATAGAATCGTACTTAGTGAACAGTTTTAGTGATCATTCAAAAACGCATAAATGCCAAGATGCAGCAAAGATTTACTTGAAAGCCTTTAATTGTATATCGCTATACTAAACTTTACAAATTTTTAAATAATTATTTTAATTGTTAATGCGTTTTCATATTAATGTAAATATACTGAAAACCGCGCTTACTAACCCATACTAATTGTATAATTAAACTATATTACATCCGATTACATTATATACTGCAGAGGCAACTTTAATTCTGAAATAACATCCCTTAATGAAAGTTCGTTGTAGAACCTTCGAAAAAAGCAATAAAAAAATTATGTAAGTTTTTCTCATTTATAAAGAAATCAAACACTCTTTTCCGCTTGAGCTAATAAGAAAAGGAATTCCGCTGAATGAACTTAAGAAAATTATTTTATTATAAATAAAATTAGCCTGCAGCGACATCGGAACCTTTATAATAATGTAAAACATTTTGTATTCGAAGAGATTTATCAATTGAGATCTGTGCAATCAACAAGTGATAAATTTATTCTTTCACAAAGCAATTATTAAATATTGAATGTAAAAAAAGTTACCGCACTGCATATACTATGTACCTATGATTTTTTACCGAAGGCATTATTTTCAGTGTAGGTGGAAAATAAGAGTGTAGCTAGAAGGCGCATACCTTTTTATTAAACCTCTTGGCTTCCTGGGTTAAATTAAAACACGGTTATAAAGATATTTAGACACTTACATTCGGCAGTACTTCTTCATTTCCTATATGTATAATCGAAAGTTATGTTTATAATAACAAAATGTCACATATAAATTTTGTAAAAAGGTTATATTAATATATAGTTAATGGTATTAGATCGACATTTACACCACCAGCAAATATAGAATCACAATCGTCGTCGGATGAAATCTTGGATATTCTCATATAAGCAAGCACATTACGTGACAGATCGGGGGAAGTTGGTGGTTTGCGCGTTACCGGACAAACTTTAGCGAAGAGAAAGAAAATCGAATTGCGCTTTTAGATTATATAGGCGACCGATTAGAAGAGCAACCTTATACAGTGTACATTGTGTCAGTGAGATCTATATACAAGGACCGCGACGTTTTCTGACTGATCGTCGTAAACTTTGGCCAATAAGCCGTGTCAATATGAGGTTGACTGTTCAACCTCGTGCCGAACAAAGCCTAGAGACCGAAGGAAAATTGACTCGATGCGGCGGCGGCGACGACGACGACGGCGGCGGTGGATCAGGTTTGTTTAGGGGAGACGCGCCCAATATATCTGCTTTATCGAACACGTGCTCATTTTTCGACTTTTCTTATTTTTAGAATATAGAAAGTCACCTACGAATTTTTGCAAGGAACCGGATTACATTTATCTTGCGTATTAGTTTATACATAATACACGTAAGATAAAGTTTTTCTACAGTATTAAGTACGCGATAAATGTTTATTTACGCAATCCTTGACATACGTTACTGAAATATTTACAACGATATATCATACGATCAATGAACAATCAAAATTGTTTTTGATCCAATTTACATGTATTCTAATTATCACAAACTTTATTAAAATAGACCAAAAGTATTTATGCATTAGAAATATATTTATATAAGTTAATACCTACAAATATTAACGTAAACAAATATATTTCTTAAAAGAAAAAATTTTCGCACATCAATTTTAATTAATTTTAAAAATATACTTAATAGCGTCATTATAGGAGTTATCGGAAATTAATTACTGGAATAAAATGTTTAAACAAAAGAAATCAATTAAACTAGTCGGAGGAGAGAAACAATGTTTTGATTGCTTTTCAATCTCGATGGAAGCCTGGTGCACAGCACCGAAGCGACGCGGCAGCATTAACAGCGCGAAAAACGTCGTAGATTATACATACCGTATCGAAAACTTGAGGCGTAGACTCTTTGACGAGAGAGCGGCCAAAATGTCAACGCACTTGAAACTTAATCACCGACGTTGAACGACAACAACGTATATATACCTTCTGACCCTTGTCGAAACATCGACTAAGCTATTAATTAGCGGTTACATTTGATTTCGGTATATATAAGCTTGCGAGCGCGCGCGTCATACCCGCGAAGTGATTCATTCGGATTGCTCTCCATTTACAAACTGATCGATCCTAGAATTACAGGTGAAAAACATGTTATTTTGATTCACTTTATGATTAAAATCGATTACTTTCCTATGAATAAGAGCATTAATCTAATGTTTACCGAAGAAAACAATAATTTAGTGAATTTGATGTTGTTTATTAAAAATAAATGACATTGATTTAGATCATTTAAAGTATTTATTTAATTCGATTGGATGAATTTTCAAATATAATTTTACTAACGTCACTATAAGTTTTTTTTTTCATTGTAGAATAAAATCACTTATATTTTAGATACCATATGTGTCTGATTTACATACACTTTTCCGCTCAGATATATTTAAACAAACATTTTTAGATTAATAAATATTCTCTTAGACTTTTACAGAAGCTGATATTTCCTCCCGTGAGATTTGTCCTGCCAAATTATCTTTCTTTACGAATAGATGTAAGCATTGAACTTATACCTGAAACTTTTCTAGATATCGATTACAGTACAGCATATACGTATTGTTGTTCAACCTTCTCATGTGTTCTCAAACTATCATTTTTCGAGTATTTTTATAGTTTTATAGATTCAATGGAATATACGCGTAAATCCACTATTCTTTTATAATCTTTGAAATAATTAGGATAGATGTATATAATGCATCGTAATAAAATTAAAAAATTGAGCTAGATAAAAATGAGGATAACTTATTCTGTATTCAATGTATACACGCATGTATAATACAATTTGATAAAATATGAGAATTTCAAATTCTAATTTTCTAAATTATAATTCTCCGAAAATAAGTAAGTTACGTGGGTTTTCCGGTATATCGTTAAAACATGTAGAGAGCAAAGGCGAGCACTAGCCGCACTACACACGGTATATTGAATAATAAATACGAGATATTAAATAAGGTTTATAATATTTAAAACTACCGCGGCATGCTTTTCGAGTTAAATTTGCCATTAAAATTTTTATTACAGCGATATAAGACATTATTTATTAGATTTTAATAACAATAAAATTTTTTCTATTAAAATACATACAAATCAAATTTCTTGAATGTGATGGATTTAAAAAATGTTTACATCAGCAGATGAAGAAAAGTGAAATCACAATGTTAAACAATCAAAGAAAAGAACAACAAGCGCCCGGAGTGTATGACGAAGGTATATCGCTTGGTATACAATTGAACAGATTAATTTTCATTGGAATAACCCAAGTTAACGTTCTCCATTGGACGTGAAGCACGTTGATGAAATGAGAAAGACGGTCAGGATATGTTTTGGCTGTTCTCCGTACGATATGGGGGTCATGAAAATTGAAAACGTTGAATAATAAATCACACCTGTGGATATCACCTTTGTCCACCAGGATTTTCTTTCAATACCGGCCGACATCTCCGTAATCAAGAATATCTATGTATATTCTTGGTTTAGTTAATTTTCCACTGTTTTCATTGTAAATTTGAACGATTAAACGGCTACGTACTTTACCTTTTCTATTACCGTCACATTCCATCGTGTTTTCTAATTTTAAGTTTAAATTTCACAAATTATTTTAAACTTACGGGCATTCGTACAAGTTAATCAAAATAATTTTTATTATTTAATTTGTAATCCGAATATATTTAACATTTTATGTAATATTTCACAACAACAATTATTAAAGATAAAATAACTTTGGAAAATTTTGAGTTATTATATTACATATATTGTGTATGTTTAATTCACCAAAAGATTATTTCGTGTATAGTAAATAGAAATCTGTAATATTATATTATAATAACTAAATTTTGTAAACTAGATTATTTTTTCAACATTACAGTGTCGGTCTGACCCGATATGGATACATGCTACTTACTTAAGAGAAACGTTTTTTCTTCATCATTAACTGCAATGTAGTGATGAAAATGAAAGAAAAATGTAAAATATGAACAATTTTAGATAAACTAGTTAAGAATAAAAATGGTCAAAAAGCATAAACGACTAAAGTTGCACATAATATTCTAATAGTTTAAAATACACATATTCGTACCTTTTTTGAGATATAAAACTAAGCAAGCCAATCATTTGAATTAATGCACGTACAAGGTAATGAAAATACGTATACAGCTAATGATACTCAGTCGCAGCATCATCGTTAACATTCAATTCGTTTTCTGAAATAAAAAGTGGAAAAAAGAAAGGTAAATACACACCCATACGAGAGACGCACACGTTACCTTTGAATTACCTTATCGTGATTCCCGCGGAAGCCCAATATCCCGAGGACGTTATACAAACGAAGCAGTACTAGCGTAAAATCCGGCAAGTTTCTCCCTCGCGAGGCAATATTATAACGCGGCAGGGCAAATAAGACGATTACGCTCGGTATATAGCTACCGAGAGAAGGCCACCTGCAAGTTACCCCGTCACGTTTCACACCTGAGTTTATGTCCGAGAGTATATTCGCATCGCGATCGGAATGTTAACGTTTCAGATTTTCTTTTTCTTTTTTTTCCTTTTTTTTTTCTTTCATTTCGTCCGTGCGTAGGGGAAACCAACTATATGGATTCTAAACATCTTTTCCTCCGTACGACAAATGTGTAATATTGCAAGATATTAACATTTCTTACACACGCATTTTACTACGTTTTACATGTGCAATGGGTTTAACCTTGGTTTTATCATTTGTCACAAATACGCAGTGTACAGTGGAGTCTTGTAACCTTTTATTACTGTATATCCTTAATATTCTACCATAATTCTGATTAACTTTTTAATGCGATAATACGAATGTAGAAGGTCGCACATAAACAGTGTTTGATTATATTTTTTAAGGTGACACATTAACATAAATGCGAGGAAATATGCTATTATTAAAAATAGTACTAAAATACATACTCAATACCTACATAAGAACAATAATGTAATATGCAATGTAAACGCATCGAATAGTAATATTCGCAAGTCGAATCGTTCCAAGAAAATAAATTACAATAATTAAATTCAACTACAATTTTTCTATCTACTTTTTAAATCCATAACCTTGTTGCGCGACTTTTAATTCGTAACTATAAAATCGTTTATTACAGGAGGTGTACTTAACATAGAAATAACAAATCGATAATGATACTGAAATGTAAAAGGTTTCACGTAAAAATGCAATTGAATGCATTAACGTTCGGAGCAACCTGTTGCATTAATTCGCTTAAACGCGAATCATCGGAACGAAAGAAATGCGCATTTCTCGAAGAGTGTCCGATCGTACTCGAGTTTTACTACTCATAGTCAGCGTCGCATGTATTGCGCTCGCTTACGCAATATCTAGATAGATATGTATACATGCGATTGTAGCAAGCCACTGGTCACGAATTCACGGAGCACCGACAGTATGTTCCTTCACTGGAAAAATCGTCTTTACGTTTTACGACAACTGCCAAGCTATATATTCGACGAGTCTTTTTTTAGCGAATATACGATGTATGAATAGATTTCTGGTTTATTTTTTAACGCTATAGCGGCTTACCCGAGACTTGGAATAGCTTTACTTTTTAGTTTGTTTTAGTTTCCATTTTTATAACGATAATTTAATTTTACTCATTTATTTAGCGAATACTTATTTTTGATGTTTATTATTGGTTGTTGTTGTATGATATTTTGAATATTTATATTTTTATTATATAACATTATCTAATAATATTTTATAACACTTAACGTTGATTCATACAAGGTTTTAGATTGCACATAATTTGTGTATTTGTTGTCATAGTCTCCGTTGAAGTGTACGACGTTCTTCTTCTCTCTTTGCTATGGTCATGCTCGTAAAACCTAAGTCATCGATACAGAATAAGCAGCGTCTCTTGTCTTTTCAATTATGTAAGCTTTCACAAAAAAGTAATCTATACGCGAATGTCCTAAATCTAATATTAATACGCATTTGTAAGTTCAGATTATAAATTAATTTATTACGAAGGGTCATTTAAAAAGACAATAAGAAAAATATGTAATATTTAAAATTATGTAATATTTGCAGTATTTGGACATTTTCTAACTGATGTCCTCTTCGAGATTTTATTAAATCACATGGCAGTAATAGTTAAAACTGGAAGAAATGTTTTACACGGACGATTACACGACACGCTTATTTGCATTTATTATACTTCAAACTTCAAATTCCTGTACTTCTTGTCTATTCTGCTTATGTGTACAAAGATATAAATAGAACATAAATGTTACAAAATAAAATTTTTAATCAAACATTGTAAATTTTCACTAATATAAAGTAGAATTTCCTTGTTATAGAGATTAGAATAATCTACTAAATTCAACAGAATTCTAAGTAAAATAATTGTCGTATAGGTGTGGGGTTATAATTATAGCTTGGGTGATTAAGTGAACATATATATGTACATAAACTAATTTTCTTTTAATATTGACACTATAAATTCTAAAATTATATACATCGTTAAACATTTTTTTATTCTGAAACAAAATGAATTTATCGTTCGGTGATATGTATATATGTGTATAATATATAATATCGGTCTCCGAACTAAATGCTTTACTTTAAAATAAAGCAGGTCTATTGTTATATTATATATTATACACATATTTTTTTATTTTGTTAGTTACAATTATAATTTTTGGGTATACTTCAATTTCATATCGATATTTAGATTATTTAGTATTACAATAAGATTATAAGTTATTTATTAAAAAATATATATAAAATTTTAATTCAACAATTCTGGAACAACAAATTTTTTTTATATGTTCCTGTTTATTGATTATTTATTAACCTGATTTATGTAACTATTTCAATTTAATCCAACAGTAACGTTTAAAATACAATTTTCATAAACACCTACGTGTAAAATACTGAATAAATTTACATCAATACATTAATTCATAAAACCTACGAGTATAACCACTGCACGTCGGTATCCTTTCGTGTATTGCAAGTTTAAAAAAAGTATACACGTAATATTTGTTAATAATGGTAGGCCAGCATTACGTCAACACCACCTGGGTCGTGCACTTTTTTACCCGGCGTGAAAATTCTGAATATCCTCCCCTCCGTTCTCTTTGTAACATGGAGAGCATAAAACATTTTCTCAACGGCAGTGTAATCGATTACATTAATGAATACTCTTCAAAGATACAAATGTACCAAATAATCCTGAGCACCGAGATTAAAAATAAACCGAGAATATATATATATATATATATATACGCACACACACACACACACACTAGTACAAAGAGCTTTAGGTATTGTGAGAATTTCTCTTGCTTGAGTAAAGCATAAATTATGCTTCTTGATTGAGCGTAGAAAAATGTATTTGATTCAAATGAATGACAAATATCTGCAGTTTAACTTAAAAAATGAGTTGATTAAAATTATTTAAGCTTGCGAATTTGTCAGTAATTAAGTATGATAATAAAAGTAAATATAAAGAATTATTAAAAACATTGTATACGGGTATAATTTTAGGTCGTCATATATATTCAAAATTTAATTAAATAAATTAATATACTTTAGTGAAGTACTTACCAAAACTACATTTTGGTGATTATAAAAGTTAAGCGATTCACAACAATTCTGGATTTCGAATTTTTTTCTAATATATAGATTACACATTTTATAAAAATTCACATTATAGTTTCTAAGTTTACTTAAATTATGTAGTCCAATTAAAAAACTAGCATTACTTCGTAGAATTCATCTTTTTTATGGATATTTTCTTCACTTAGATTTTCTAAATATAATTTATCGTTTAATCAGTTTTTGTTATAAGAATTACTATATTTTGTATAGTAACGTAAGGAATTATAACGAAAATTGTAATAATCTAAGTAAATCTTTAGTTTACTAAAAAATAAAATAATTTTTAGTATAATATTTTTCAGTTATAAATATTATTTTACGTAAGATTTTATTGACGCATATTCAAAAACTCTTGGTTGAAAAAGTATTATTGCCATTGGAATATCATTCAGTATTTCATGTTCACGAATATTACAAGATAATATAATAAAGATACAATTTAAGTAATCATAGGTTTGCTCAACTAAGACAATTTTATTAACGTGTAGCAAACAGGAGAAAAAGTGTTGCAATTCCTGATCGGTGGTTCGAGGTTATTATTAACTATCCGGAAAAATGCATTATTTGAATGAAAGCTCTGAAGCAACCATTAGGAACTTGATGGAGACGCAATAATGTGAACGTCATCGTTTATTCGGTTGAATGGGCAAGGATTTTTATTATATACCTTTTTATCGGGCAACGCACGGTGAAAATTCAAGTAAACATGCCGATAATCGAGTTTATATAGACACCAATAAAATTCTTTTTATTCACCGTTCGATACTTGAAGAGCATTAAATAATATTCATATTTTGGTATTACAATACTTAAAGTGTAAGTATCGCAAATCATCTTTTTAAAGTAAAATGTATAGGCGAAATTTAATATTGTATTTTTACAATAATTTAAATTGCAGCTATTAGTTAAGACCTTCAAATTTGATAGGTACTAGGTCTTTCAGAAGTAAAGAGAAAACAATTTTACTGTGAAAGGGAAAGGGGAACGAATACAAGTAAAGACTTGACGAATAGGTCGACGTAACTTTTGGAATAATTAAATCTCATTTTTAACACGATATTCGTCGAGTCCCTTCTTCATTCCGTAGATTTAAAACGTGACGTCTATATGTTGCATTTATTCGCGGGCTGGTGTGTAGAACACATGAGCCTATAAAAACTGGATAATACGCATTACTCGCGCCCGATAAAAGAGATGCGCGCACAGAATAAACGGCCCGTGGGCGTTTGTTTCGTTTGGAGTTTTAATCGACCGTAGTAATTAATACCAATCTTCTACTCCCGTTGTAAAAATTTTTTTTTCAATTTTCTGACTATTACGTCATTTTGTAGCTATAATATTACAAAAGCTATTGTGGTAATAATCGAACTAACATTTGTAATAACGTTTACATTTGTTAATTATTTCAATTTCCCAAATATGGTTTATTTTATTGTGATACGCAATGCATGAAATTAAATCTTTGTAAATAATGTATATTGTATAATGAGTTTCCTAGTGAATCGGATTACATCTAAATAAATGTTTTATCACTAATAAAAGAATTTTTGTATACTATACGAGTTCAACGTCTTGCTAAGAAATAAGTCGGACTTACGCAAATCTAAAATCGTTTCTTATTTCGTACGAACGATAGAAAGTATTTCATACACGTTTATATTGAATCATAGATGTAAATTCCCGATAAAAGTCGATTTCGTTCGATCGAGTAGCCTGAAGACCAAGCGATGCATAGTCGCATTCCAGTTAGGTAAATATACTATAGGTGTATATACCGAGATCATTCAATTTTTCTTCTCAGCTTCGAGTCGCTTGGTTAGGTTCTTGGAAAAAAAATTGCGGATACTTCTTACAGTGCAAACAACAAATCGCGTCAGAAGAAAATAGTATTTCGTATGCGTAATACATACATTATATAGAAAAATAATATTTGACATTGCATAATTTGTAAAAATACTTCCGTAAATATATTTTGTTTCCTAAAAACAAATTACTCGTAAATTCCAAAGATGCATCGGAATGTAAGAACAGGTATAAAAAGAGAGTCCCCAAAATAGGCGCGGTAATACGAAGAAAAGTACAGGGCGAAGGCGATTCACCAACGCCTAAACCAATTTGGCTGAGGGGTGATGCGTGTATGTGTATAGACAGGCGCGGAGCAGCGAGCGCGCACACTTAATTCGCAATAAAACGCGGGGGAATCAGCTCGGTCTTTCGCTCGTCTATTTGCGTCATTCCTTCGAGTTTTCGGATGAAACGGCGTCGACGCGATCGTAAATTTTCCCAACGCTATTTTCATGTTTCAATTAATTGTTTCATTTTTTTACGTCCTCTTCCCCCGTAATATACGTCGTTACACATTTTTAATTAGTAGCATGTTTAACACTAAAACTGAATTTCAATTGACGTATTCAGTCATTTGTTTAAATAATCAGATTAAATAATTATTTACGTACATTTAAATCAACATTTTTTAGATGCAAAATACAAACATTTTAAATGGTATTAAAAAAATTGTTTTAAAATTACGAAAAAAGAAAAGAAATGATATCGAAAAGAAGGTTTTAATATACACAAAATACCGACAATTTTAGCGTAGAAAAGATATCTCGAGTACTTGGAGTTAATGTTCCTACACTACTTCCCTTTCTCCAATTTGAATCGGTGCTATCGTTATTATTTCCACTAGGAAAATGTTCTCATTAAACTCATTAACGGAGCGTTCGTAGATTACCGTAAATTTTAATAAAAAAAGTCAATAGGATTAACTTAATATTGGAGTATATTTATATTGTATGGTGTATATGTGTTCGAACACCTGTTTACAAAAATATACGTATGTATAAACTCCTTAATTTAATCAACCTCATAAAACACGCGAAAGCGCAAGACGCTTCACTCTTACTAACTGCAATTGTTTACTTTTTCTATTGGTTTATTATATACTCCATAGTGAAAATAAAATTCAACGCGTAAAGAGCGGTGTCGTGTCGCGCATCACATTCTCGAGGATGAGTCATGAATTTCAATTATTTAGAGAACGAAGCGTCCCTTTCCTAGGGACGAAAACTGTAAAACGTAGCCGCGTATGGAAGTGGTGGGCATACATGAATCACTTAACTTCTTTCTCCTGTATTTAGATGCATATGCGAAACAAAAAAAGTAGTTATTTTGGCCCGCCAAACTTTTTAACCAGATGTTAGTTATATTTATACCTTCCGGGTGAACTTTGTATAGTGAACATTTTTAGCTCCATTGTAATTGTTTCGAAAGTGCATCTCAATTTTTATGCGATTGGTACATAGGTATCCTTAAATTTTTAATGATAAAATAACAAGTTGTATTAAGACTAATTAATTACCTGCATACAGGAAAATATACCGTAATTTTAAAAAACAATGTGATGTAACTCTTTTTATTATACAGAATAGACTTTAAATATTTATTTGTCATATTATAGTCAATGAATTATAATATTAATTAATACAAAAAATTAAAATTCATTTAAGATTTTTAGCTTTTAAAAACTTTGAAAAATTTATCTTTAAGTAAGTTAGGAAAATAGGTTATTAAAGTCATTTTAAACTTTTTACTTTTGGCGAATTTTATCCAGTAATATAATTTTTTTAATCTTATTATCGTGGAATGAAAGTTGAATGAATGTCTTAATAAACTCGGTAACAATTACCTCAATATTTTTAAACGAAATTAATAAAAAAACTTACCAAAACCTTGCATTTCAATGTCATTAATGTAAGTAGAAAATTAAAAGTAATAATTAAAATAATTAATTATCATTATTAATTAAATATTAAAAAAAATCTTTTTGTAACATTGTTTAAATGAAATGTATTACCAATTGTTTCAGATGAACTTACTTTTTGTAATAAAAAAAAAAGATAGCTACTTGTATGTCATTGACAGGACATTTACGGATATTCGTCTATTCTTCTGGTGACAATATAGAGGCAATTAACCTACGTAAACGCACGCATCACGAGAATCCCTAGGACATCGGTTCTCTCTTCATTGTATTCTGGATTTTCGTTATTTATTACCTTATTAAGTTTAGCCCCGCCTTCGTCGCAATTTTCCTGTCTCATATTAGTTTTCGGACTTAATCTTGCGCATAATTTTACGACATACGTAGCACCTTCCCAACACAATTTCAAACTATCAAATATTTTCATTTTCGGACAATTTACATAAACATTCAACTGGATTTACCCTTTTGATAACAGCTTGATCAGTATCGTATAGTTGGGTTCGACCATTATTGACGATTATGCATAAATCTAATAAAGCGCCAGCTGATCTACGTGGGCAGATTTCAATATTCAATAGAGGTATACTGTCCTTAAAGCTAAAAGGTGTACTTTACATAACACAAAAAATTTAATATTCAAATACTTCCATAAAAAACATAATTAGTTTAGGTAATTTCTTTTACACATTTTTATAATAATACCTTACATTTATATTTGAATTAATAAATTTCTATTCTTAAATGCTAGTGTACAATTTGCACAATATACCAACCGTCACTACTAATGCATTAAAAAAGTTCTCTACATTACCGACATCGTGAAACACTCTACTTGTTCGACCGTGATAGCAACGTTTAACATCTTATGATAACTATAGTCGATATGCGATGTATCAAAAGTTTCAAGATACTCATAATGATAAGAAATATTAGTTTTATTACTCATCGTATTTAATTTTAACAACATAATTTTCTTAACAAAACACTGCTATAAGACAAATATTAAAATTAAATGTTTGGAAGGATTATGCGGTAATTAAATAACGTTTTTTTTAAGCAACTCAAGACAAATATCGATATTTTTATTTACTTTCATAAATTATTTTCACATGTCAAACGATATACACTATATATATATTAATATTTCGCTTGGAATTTTTATCATACGTAACATAGTCGATGCATTCGACAGGCTTCTCTCATTTTATATTTATGTACGTTTACGTTTACAATTAGAAATTGTGAACAGCAATGACATAAACATTTACCATCAAGCCAGAAAAATTTAAGGAAGCTTGCTAAACTTTTTCTTGTTTGCCCTGTTAAAGCGATAAACCCTGTAAATAAACTAAATTCCTTTAGACAAAAATAACGTATTGTATTATATTCATTGTTGGTCAAGAAAATTATTAATTGAATGATAACTCCATCGAACAATAAAACTACTTGTAATAGCCAAGAATCGTTAGAAAATATCGTCATAGTTTCAGCATTGATCTCTTAATACGAATAGTAGTTATTTTGATTATAATTTTTTATTTTAATTTTGACGCTACTTGACTTTAAAATATTTCTTTTGTTGACAAGTATTAAGAGATCAATGATATATCATCGTTGAGAATGTGGATGTATACGAGGACTCAATCGTTAATTATATATGTATATATTTTTTTTTATATATAGAATAAGAAAAAAGGTGTCTTGTATACGTCGATACACTTGCGCCAAACGATCTCGATTCATCGGTATGTATCTTTTAGTTGCGTACGTTCTGGTTCCATTAGTTAACGGCTATACGTAGATTTATGGATGAAAATCGTGTTGAACGGCATCCATGTTTGTATATATGTATGTGTGCAGGTGTCTATGTGTACCGGGCAGTGATCGACGTTTCGTAAAATCAGCGAGACAACTCGACAATACTATCGACGCTTGCAAATTCGACCATTTATCTTTCGCTGGAATGATTTGTTTTTTTTTTGTTCTTACATAGCTTTTCGTTAACTTTGTAATGCACAACAGAGATAATAGAATAGAATTCTTTCGGATAAATCTTCATCCTCTTTCACACTTACATTCTATTCTTACACGTTTTCTCACATTCGTTACATCTTTTTATACATTAATCTCTAAATGACAATTATGATTATATATTTATATTATCATTTCAACGGAGAAATATATGTATATATATATACTATATTCGTTAAAACATACATTTCGACGTAACAACATTGTACATGTAGCACAATACCTTTTTTTTTGTATCCATCATTTCCTTTTTTTTCCTAGCGTGTGTGTCAGAGACGATCGTTTCAATTAGTTATTCCCATCATACCTCTCATCGTACGTTTTTTTCGCTCTCGCACATTCTCGATCGATCGCAAAAATATTCTATGTATATATATTTATATTTTTATTCTTTTATTGTATATAACTTTAAGTTTACCAGTAATAAGTATTATCTCATATACTCTTATACTCTTTCTTTTATAATTATTACGAATACTAAAATATTCTTTTCATTGGCTCGTGGTATAATGTTTGGTGCGGTTATTTCCTGTTTTTCATCTTTATAGATTCGTTTGCCAATCAACAACTTGAGGTTCATCGAAACTCCAAGATATGTTAGGTATAATTGGATGCTGATGATCGAAAAAAAAAAATCAACACATTCCTTCGAAAAGGTAAATGTCTGTGTATAATTATTTTATTTTGTAATTCATGGTATGCATATATACTCCCCTTCACTTGTATTGGAATAGAGAGACATTGACACATCAAATAAACGCGACAATGTTGCTTTGTTTATACTTTGACATCATTTATTTATTTTTTTTTTATTTTATCTATTATATTGACATTTTCTTGTTTACAGCGATCATTTATAGGAACGTCAATTCAAATTTTCTAATTCGTCCAGTTTCGTTTTTTCTTGTCATTTTCTACCTCACAATCGCTAAGTACTTAAATTAAAAGGTAATGAAAACAAGTAGTAATTATTACGAATGGTTAAACAAAAGCGCAAGAAATCTCAAACTTATGTAACGACGAAAGAGGAGCAAGGAATGGCGGAATTGTATGTATTTATAATATATATATATATGTATATTGGACCGATCAGCGCTTTCGGCGCGTCGGTTAGTTTGAAATTTGAATCCGAGTCTGCACACAAAAGTGTTGATTCGAAATGTGATTTGACAATATCAATCGTTTATTTATTTATTTTTTTTTGGCTCTGGCCCCTATTTATTAGATCGGTACGGTTCATACTGCGGTTCGTCGTCGCCTTTGGTTAAGCGGTTGGAACAAATAAACGTCGCATACACTGGTCTCGGTGGTACGTCGATGTGAGTATCGGTATTTTACGTCCCGATAGGAATTGGCTTAATACGACGTCTTGCCGAATATGTAATTACCGGGCGTGCTCGGCTCATCCGACGTAAAGAACTGCTTCCAGAGATTTTCAAACTTGTCGCGGGTCACCTCGCTTCCCTGAAAATTCGATAAACATCCGCTTTAATTGAGAAATTTCTCGATTTTAATTTTAATACAAAACTATTTTGATTCTGCAATCACATGCAATTAAAAATAATTATTTAAAGTAGATTTTATCAAATTCAAAATGCCTATTTTAGTTTGATCGAATTAATTAAATAATAATTATCTATTAACCGATAGATACGGTCGACATAATATCCATTAGTATCCAATTAAACCTAATTAATCAAATTGAATCGCGTTGCTAATTCGCTTAATACTAATCTGCTATTAACTGAAGAAATATAATGTGCATGTTTATATATAGCACTTAACGACATATTATCGTATTCACAACGAGGTACAGGAATTCATACGCCTTTAATGTATGATTAGCAAAATATTATACATATTTGTAAATAAAACAGGTAACATTTTTTACGGTACTTTAAATTTTTTGAATTTTCAGATACGTAGTTTCAATTACCCATTCGTACGGAAAATTCAACGAACACTAAATAATGTACAGAACTTTTGAAATTTTCAGTATATAAACAACCTTAAAATATTCAAAGTTTAATGGATATTTTATTGAGAAAACTGTAAATGCTGAATAGCTAATTATAATTAAAACTCGCGCAAATAAATTTATCTTTTATATCGCTAATTATTATTAATTAATATGGTATTGCGTATCTCAATCATTTAAATTTTTAATATACCCCTATATAATTCGATACAAATGTACCCGACAAAGTTATCAAGTTACAAAATGAATTTAGCCGAGTTAACAGCCGCAAGTCCATTTGCTGATATTACTCGACTTATGGATTTACTAATATGAACGCGCATGCTAATCGAAAACGGGAACTTACGACTTGAAGCTTCTTGAAGGACTCTCGCGATTCAGTTTCATCGACGCCGTAGCTTCTGCAAACCTGGCTGAATTCCGTCTCATCGATTGAACCGTCACCTGTGAGAGGACGATATATGAAGTTGTTAAATTAATCGTCATTGCTTCAACAATGAGGATTTAAATAATATCTTTAATCTTTCATCGACCAATACTATTGAAAAAATAATGCTGAATACGAGAAATGAGTTATTTTTAAAATATCAACTGTTTGTTTTATCTTATTATTTATTTTTTATCAAAGAATCCCAATAATTTAATAAGACTGTTGGTTAACTACAAAAAAGATTATTTTTATTGCTGAACGTTTAATGTGAGTTAATGCAAATCATAGTAATGAACACCATAATTAACTTAAACATAATCAATTATTAATGTTTAATGTATGTAACAATGTTCCACTTTAAAATGAAATTATGTGATGTATTTTAAATTTGAATTTTACTGATTTATAGGTTATAATTAAAGCAAAAACAATAGAATTCAACCATTTAGTACAATACATTATTATAAATTACATATATCTGTATAAATTTACTAGAATATTTATGCACTTTTGGTATATATCAAACACATTGTTTTATTTCGAATTTACAACCATATTCTATCTTGAAATGAACTAGTGCATTGATTTTTTAGTAAATTACGACGCATTTTATCCGGTACATAATAAAATACTAAATTTTATACTTCAATTAGCATAAAAAAATTTATTAATTAAATAAACCTGTGCAAATGAAAATATTCATTGAAATGGCAACGGCATCGTTTAAATAATACATCGTATATATGTATTAAGTTACGTTTCATTAAAGTGAATAAAAATTTTTTATTTCTAGAATTTATAAAATACGTTAATAAATTGAATAATACAGTATTCTTATAATTGAATTACGTGAACTTATTTGCTTTACAATATTTTTTTCTCTTAGTTATTTTATGTGCATCATTAATTTTGAAGATGGGAGTTCGAAATCTATTATTCTATATTTTATTGGAAATTATTCAGTGACATTGTCCAATGTTAAACTTAAATAGCTTACTGCGTAGGGAAATAAGATAGTTTTCAGTTGATATCGATAAAAGCTATAAGTTTAAGGTCTTAAACTTTCATTATGCACGTTACATAATTTAAATAAATTAAGTTTTATTAATTACGCTATATGCCTAGGAATGCGTGCTTAAAATATTTATATTCACAAAGTTACGTGAGAAGTAGAACTTGTAAAAAATTTTACGGCGCGATTAATTAAGGTAATTCTTTGGATTTTATAAGCGCAAAAATACATAAATAATAAGAAGTGGGTAATTAATTTGTAAAATAAATGGAAATTGAAATACCTTGTGTGTACTACTTGTCTACAATTTGTAATATCACGATGATGACGATTTTCAAATTAATTTGTTAGTAGTCGCTTAAAGTGGTTTCAAAATAACATCTCATCCAAAACGCAGTACTCACCTGAAGTGTCTTCAAGATCAAAAACAAGGTTCATATAAGTCTGCTGCCATTCGACCGCATGGTCCGGATCCTTAGCGTACTCTTCCCACATCGAGTACCATTCGTCTCGACTGATCTGCAATCGGAATTGATCAAAACGACACCGATTAATACATCTTTTTTTTTTCTTTCTTTCCTTTTTTTCTCCCCATTGAACGATAAATAAAGACGAGTCATGCACCTAGGGTGTACAATTTGCATATACGACGTCGAGACTTTTGTGCTCACGGACAATTTGTCTAATGGATTATCCATTCAAAACCCTCCCGACAATCTAAACCACTTAACCACTCGAGAATATCGCGAGAGATTCCGAGGCTGACTCAGCTACCGTACGATGAGTAATAAGCAAATAAGACG
The DNA here is from genome assembly GCA_026168455.1 of Theocolax elegans. Classification (NCBI taxonomy): domain Eukaryota; kingdom Metazoa; phylum Arthropoda; class Insecta; order Hymenoptera; family Cerocephalidae; genus Theocolax; species Theocolax elegans. Next base: position 96,673,471 of record CM047425.1, read on the forward strand.
ATCGAGAGCACGCGGGCCCAGAAACTTTATCGAATCTATTTTGACATGACATCGCGAACGAATACGATCATCGCGTACCCCGTCTATAGGCCCTTGAACTAGATTCTCACGTTGTTTATTTCTCCGAAGAAATTCGATCCATTTTTTTTCTTATACCATCGAAATGGAAATCTTCGAGCTACTCGACATAAACGACGTATCTCATCTCCGCCACCTCTTTACTTTCCTTACTCCCGTTTGCACGAAAAATCGCTTAACGATTTTCAAGTTTTGGTCGTCACCTTTGCTTGCTTTTCTTTCCATTACGAAATTATTGATGATGCGAAAAAATTAGTTCAACTGTATCTAATTAGGTGGCTCGATATTACTTACATGATATAATTGCATCCGAGAATCTACTTTTCAAATTTCTATAGAACAAACTGTGTCATAATTTACAAATCTTAATCGAACGATAAAATCATGTGCTTTTTCATAAGTAATAATTTAACAAAACAGATATACCCTTTTTATTAAAATAAAAGAAATTTAAAATTTACGGAATTTAATTAACTTGTAGTTTATAAGTGCGCGGTAAATATCACGGATCTTCGTCAGTTTCGTTGAAGTCGAGTGAAATTGATCTAAGCGAAACTAATCAGTATAAGGTATAGCTAAGAGGGGACCTCAAATATTTAATAATCCTTAACTTAGCCGAAACTTAGTCGATTACACAAACAACATAAATAGTGAAAATTAATGTTTTGCGTACTTGGCCATCGTTGTCAGCGTCGGCACGCTTCTGAAGTCCATCCCAGACTTTGTTAAGAGTGTCCTTTGTCTGTTGAAATCTTGGATGTCCAGCTCCCCAACCTCTCGCCTCGCAAATTTTCTAGTTTTTCATAAATAATTCGATTAATTCCATGTGTTCATTTCGACGTATAATTCAATATAGGATTATTTAAATGCAATAAATATTTAAACTCACTTGTACCGCCAGATCGAAATCTTTTATGTCGATTGATCCGCTCTGATTGACATCTGCAAATGAAAAAAACATTTGGCTTTTAAATATTGCGCAATGTATAATTCAAGGTGTTCGGGAACTGCCCAACTCGATTATTATTCAGCTCCGAATAAGAATTTATATTTTAAGAACCAAGAAAGGCACGCGCAAAAAAATTTATGTTCGACCCAGTATCATCAGTGATAAAGTTAAAAAATATGTCGAACATCTTTGAAAAGTCAATTTGAATTTCGAAAGATTTGAATTTTCAAATACATCTATCCTGCAATCTAATTTGGTACATGCTTCAATATTTTTACGTATTCCTTGGCAGTCGATATACTTTTTTAAATACGTTTATTTATGCAGAAATTAATGCTTCGTTAATTAATTTTCTTTCCTTTGCATACATTTTTTAATCTTTTTTTCATTTTTGAAGTGTTGTATATAGAAGTTAATTTTTATCAACGTTTTACTTTACTTAATTAGTACGTAATAAAATTGACACGGAATAAAGAAGCGTGTGCTTATATCTTTGAAACGTGATTTTGAATGTAGGTTTAAATTTGCAATTTACCATTTGTGCTAGGTTCAAAAGAGTAACTATTTATATATGTGTGTAAGGACGAAAAGAGTCCCTTGGTTGTAAGGTGTCTTCTATTTAAGGATTGTGAAACCCCTGCCGGTTCAGCCGTCAGCTCATTCTGTACCAGCCGAAAGCGGGAAGGAGAAGTAAAAATGGAAGAAAACCCACTCGGCGTCACTCGACGTGCCCATAAATCCTCGAGGGTGTGCGAGCGACGTCGCGTCCTGGAAAGAAAGACCTCGAATCGCCCCAACGACAATGGACTTTGTCGGTGAATTCGAAGCAAACATTAACCCCCGCGCGCGAGTTGCATTCATGCGGGAATCGCGCGTCATTAGTTTTCTCCGAGTCGAATTTTACCGTTAGGTATATAGCTGTGGGCGGCTCCTGGATTATATTAATGTATGCACTTTACCTCGCGGTACGCTCGAGGATATTAATTATTCCTACGGTGAATACGCTCGCCGATTTCGGAAATCTCAATTTCCCCTCTGCTTCCTGACCGCAGTTAGCCAAAATTGGCTTTCCTCGTTTATGCACTTTTCGGACTTATCGATGCGATACCCATTACTTTTTTTTCTTACTTTGAGATACATATTATACCTCTGCGTTGCATAACATTTTATTTTTTGTCTCCATACTCTGCACATATATTTTTAAATGTGTATTTTAAACTTTACGGTGAGCAAAACGAATAAAAGAGCATAAATTTAATTATTTATTTTTTAGTTATTTTCTCGTTACAAAATGGTATAATTACAATAGAAATACTATAACACGTATAACGCGATCAATTATTTTTGTATGACTTTTAAAAGGATAGGAATATTGGCATATAATAATCACGAACAAGGACGCAGCAAGTGCATATACCAGGGATATAAATAATTCAAACGCAGAATAAACATTCACGTTAAAGTACCTGCAATATTTAATCAAGGAATATTCATCGTTTCCGAACGACAAGCTTAACCAATCAAACTTACATTTCTTAATGTATAGATATATCTTTTATTCTCTCACCCATTAAACTGTAATAATTTTTTTTTTCAGCAAGAGTATAAAATACACGTAGTAACTAATACAATACGAAAGCAATTTTAGTAATATACTTGACTATTTGGAACATCGCAAGCTATGACAAAATATTAATCTTCTCCATAGTTTATTTTCGTTTACGTATCCATGTCGAACGAAAATGGAAAATATTATGGACAACGATGACGGAATTTTTTACTGCGAAAAATGTTATTTTTATTATCGAATAAAAAGTTTTATTAAAAAAGTGACACGCGAGGTATATACGTAGAAAATTTTACTGTTAAATGGTTTATTGGAAAATAAAAAAAATTCTTTTTCGTGTTCGGCCTTTCATGAAGCAACTTGCAATTCTTCGTCACTGTACACTCACTTATGTATGTATATTCTACGAGGTTTATTGATTTTATGAGTTATTTACTTACAATATCTACACATAGTAAGTATATGTATACTTTATAATTAAACTATCCGACGTACTAATATTCCTTTTATTATTCTCCTTAGTGATTTTTTTAAAAATCCAACCGTAGGTTTATTGGAGAGTATAACTATTATCTTATATTCCACGTAAAAATAGATATTACATTGATCGTTATAATTACATTTAATTCCTTTTTTAATTAGCAATCTACAGTACTGCTTAATATAAATTACTGTTTAACAAAAATAAATAAGAACATTATCGAAGCTTAGTGGGGTGCATCAATAAAGCTTGAACAATCGAAACTGGACGATATGGCGAAATCAGTGCGGTGATCAACCGCCCAACGTCTCCCCTTTTTAATCTGTCAATAAAATGCCGTTAAATCTTATCCTATAACGAGCTTCCCAATCCAAAAATCGTCTTTCTTTGAAACCACCTATACCGGACGTATCTCTGGATTTGTCAGGCAGAATCGAGGCCGACACTTTTTATCGTTCACCACTATACCTACTCCAACCAGAAGAAGAGGCGAACGCGTGAAAACGAGAAGAAGGAAGATAGAGAATTATCGAAAGAAGCAAGAAATCACGCGTTCGCACTTTTTGGGCTTCTAGCTCGAAAATTCTGTGTCAAGTGGGGTATTTCCCAAAATTTAAACCGAAACTACGGGTGTAATATTTTCTTTTTTCTTCTTCTCAACGTCAAAAGAAGAAGCCTCTTTAAAAAATAGTAAATATGAATGGAAATATGTTAAAATTATTAGTATATATTTTTTTGTACTACGGACTATTTAACTATAAAACTTTTAATCGATATTGTTTAAAATAATAATATTCAAAACTGTTAAAGTTAAACTATAACGATAAACAAAATTTGGATTAATATTTCATAAAAGTAGTCGTAATATTTAGTTTTATTCAGCACAGAAATGTCTTTTACAAAGTATCAACGTACTGCGTAAAGTTGAAAAAGTTTATTCTTCTAAAATTGTTGTAGAAGCTTATCTTTATTGCATACAGGTTATATATATGTAAGTATAACATAGACTAGCCAGTGACGCGCAAACACACTAAAATTTTCCGGAGGCAAAATTCAATTGTAACAATATTAGTCGCAATTTTCCTATCTAGCTAACTACAAAACTACGTACCCGTAGGTTCTCGGAGCACACCGTTGTCAAAAACAAGTATAGATACGACTGTCTTGGTTACCATTACACTTTTGAATGTATTTATATACGTGTACACACAAAAACTGCTAGTCAAACTTTGCGAACTACCGTTACAAAGATCTAGTTTGTAATGTACTCGTGTCAATTATAAACTTTAATCGCGTTACGCAGAAACAAATTTAATCTTTAATAATAATAGTTAAGTTAATTCCGAATTTTTCTTTTTAACAATGCACTTAAAGTAGAGTTAAAAAAATTGTATAACGAACAAGGGAACAGTTGCATTACATAAAGTTTGTGAAATAAATTTTATACTTATGCAGAACATTTATCTATCAAATATATGTAAATTCAAGAATCCGATAGAGAATTCGCTTAGATATGGTGAAACCCAGAAATAATGTTTTTCAACAATTTCGAAGAACAAAATATTTCGTCACCTCACGTATTATATACATATTGTAAAATATAATAAAAAATGTTGATATATAGTTGAAATTATTACTAAAGAAGGTAACGGTATACTTTGTAAATATAAATTATTCTATAAAAAGTCAGTGACTGTTGCTGACTAAAGTGAATATTCACTAATCTAATTATCCAGCAATTAGGTGATAGTGATCGAGTTTTCACTATAATTTCCCACATTTAAAGAGTACAACTTCCTGTCTCTTAAATGGCTATGCAAGCTTGGGTTAATTAAAAGGAAAATAAATAAAATGATAAAGGATACCATATAAAGCATTATATATAGAAAAGGCAAGGCGCGTATAGGATGAGAGATCGAAAACGGCAATATCCGAGGAGAGAAAATCCGCTTCCGGTGCTAAATTGATATTGTCGGGTATATACGAAGTAGGGGTGTCCGGGGTATATAATAAACCTTCGAGATAGATACACAGAGAACTCGAGAGTTACCCGATGGTGGGTGTGCGGGACCAGTTTATAACGCGAAGCTCCTCAAGTGGCCGATACGAGCCTTGACTTACCGTCACCTCGAATCAATATATCACAGCCTTATATACACGTCGCGGTTTGCGAATGGGTTCTCTCTCTCTCCTTGGTTTCGCGAATGACAGGCCTACTACCCTTGCGATCATTCGACCCACGCGTCGTCTAAACTTATCTTATATACCTATAGAAAACCTATCCGAGATATATACACACATTCACCTAGTCACGGAGATGACCGAGCCGCTTAATAGGTATTAACGTTCGTTATTGCTCAAGATTATCGAGAGAAGCCTGTATTCAAGCTCACTCGCTCGTTTGATAATAATATGTCACATTTTTATCGATTCTCTATCGCGCCATTAGTATTTTCACCGTTTTTTTAATTACAAATTTTTTTTTTCAATTTTATTTAATTTCGCGTATGTTTTTTATCCTTCTAATTTAGACATTTTAATTAAACTCTGGTGTAAGCCGCTTTAAAATATATAGCTCAATGATTTTGATAAAATTTTGATATTTTGTTGAAACGCGATTGAAAGTGAACAAATACAATTAATGTTTCGATAACTTTTATAAATCAAATATTGCTCTCTGAAATTTATAATAGTAATATTGCAGCGCGTGAAATTTTATAAAACTAATAATTTGCAATAATTAATAAAAATGGAAAATTTATTTTTTGAGAAAGCATTTGCTCCAACTCTACAATTTACATAATATAGATATTATTAATTAAGATTATACGTGTAATAGAGTAGAATGATGATTATGTTTAATAATAATTTCAGTATAAATATCAACAAGTCTAATCTACAATTATTTATCGAATGAATTAACGAGTTCTAAGCATATTCATAACTGCAATAATCAAAAGATCGTTAGCAACTGCCAAATTGAACGTTATAATTCAAAATAATTATCGAGTTAATCATAAAATTATAATTATTCATTTGAATTAAAAAAACGAAACTCTTGTCCGTTGGAACATTTGAATACAATGTTTTGATTTAATCGAGTAAGCTTTAAGGTCAGAAATACGCATTGCATCCAAAAATGTAGAAAATAAATTTTTCGTTTGTTGAAATATTTTTTGATGCGACTTTAATGGTATATAGGAAAGCGATTCCGAATAAAAATTGAACGTACGAGTAAAAATGATCCGTGTATTTTGTAAACGCACGTATATATCATTATGGATGTTTCCTTCTGCATAAATGCATTATGATATATGCATAAATATAAAATGGTTAAAGTATATATAGCTACTTACATTCGAGAGCGTACATATTTGTACTTGATCATATGTCAAACTGTCAAATCGTCCTATAGCTATATAGTAAACACGAAGAGAAGTAATTTTCTCTCGATGGAAAACATTTTATCTAGAAAACCAGTTAAGTATAAAAAATACACACACACACACACACACATGCGTGTAATACGTAAATTTAAGTAACAATTCGAAATGAGAATATTAAATTTTACATTGTCGAGATATTCATACGAGTAATAAAATATCCTTTATCAAGTGAAAACTCGTATGTTACGGTATATAAAATTTAATCGTGATATATAAGAATCAAATTTTAAAGTGTCTGCATCTTATCGATCTTGATTACTTCTATGTATTTATAGAATACAAGTATAAAATTATTTATTATTAGAGTATATAATAAAAATGGATGTTTTAAAATCCTATATATTCATTTGTAAAAATGCAAAAACGCAGATTTATGTTACATTTAAAAGATATTTTCTCAACTATACGTAAAATGGAGCTTTCATTTCTACGCTCAAAACAAAAGAATTATTTTAATGTAGACGTGTAACGTAAGCGGTATATCGCATCGGTATATCAATGCTAAAACGAAATGATATATAATAATAAAATAAAAATAAAATTAATGTAAGCACTGAATTATCGGAAAATTTCTTGCAAATTAAAGGATCGAATAGGAAAAGGAATAAACAATTACGGTATTGAAAATTGTCGTTTTTTCTTTTGTACAACGCATACTTTGGAACGAAAATTCCCGGGTGAATTTTTTTTCTATACCTTTCTTTTGCAACTTGTTTACGAGTTCTTTTTACTATGCAATGCCCGATCGATAGACGTTTTTATGTATATAAGGACGAAATTTTGGTGATGAAGTTGTTGGTTTAATTCGGAATTGTACGGAAAAGAGACTAGTTACAAAAGTTACACGACACAAAAAGAAGTGAAAAGGTGCGGAGGGATAAGAAGTATTCGTTTAAACAAGTTAGTTTTATCAAATTATTTTTCTTTATTATACAATTAACCTCTTATACAGGGCAAACAAAAACTGTGATTGCTAATTTATTTAAATCATTAATATATATATAACATTTCTAAAATATAATTTTTTACAGTTTTTATTAGTTTTTATAATAAAAAATACTTCTTTAGTATAATTATTTTCGGTCAAAAAAAAAAACCGATATTTAAAATTAGTATTGCGTGAAGCATCTATATAACTCTTTCGGTAATTTATTTACACGGCAGAAAAGGAAGTATTACTAATTAAGTAAAACTAAACTATAAAAAAAAAAGATATCTATATAATGCAATCAAGTAACTAGTTTATACTTTTTCTTATTTCACTCTTATCTGTTATTAGTTACAAGTATTCTATTATTTCCATTCTTGAGGTTTCGTGAGTATAACAATTTTGTCTGACTTCTGCTAAATTAACGCGTATTCGAGTTTTTAAATCATTATATTACAGGTAAATTTTTACAAATTTCGAATTACATATACCAAAAAAGAATTAAAAGAAAAATCTAAAGTACTTTTTTAAAAGCATAAATGCTCGTTAATTTGTCTAAATTATAATTTTTTAGACATTTTTTTGGGTACTGACCGACCGATCAGTAATTATTGTAAAATAAGATACACGTGAAGCATACAAACGATAACCCATGAAATTCAAACATTATCGTAAATTAATGTTAAGTAGAATTGAAGTTACTCGCGAGACGCATATATTTTTCATAAATACCCAAAACGCATTTCAACTTTCTGAAACATGTCGTACTCATTTTCTTGGGTTTACTCGAAAATGTATTTCTAAGGGTTTTCGAGGCCGTTCTCTCGGCGAACGTATTTAAACCAGCCTGTACTTGAATTATATGCAAAAACGAGTATTTAATACAACCTACCTAACGTTGAAACATTAAAATCTGAATTTCAAAATGTAAATGAAAGGAGTTATTAATAATAAACCTTACTGATTCAAAGCCACCGACAAGAGATTTATCGATACATATATACCGAAAAGATAGGCTATATATTTATAGTATGGTATATTAACAACGACTAATAATTTAAATAACATAATTAAAAGTTGATTACATTGTCATAACGAGTTTTGGACAAATGTTATACCTATATATCCGACGTGGAGAGTACAATTGCGCGTTTTATGCATAGTTGAAAGCTACATTTGCATAGGTTTTATACGACTTTGTCTTAATTTGCTCTTCTTAGCGCTAGGAAAGGTTTCTCCGTGTAAAATGTCACGAAAGACCGCGAAAATTATATTTATAATAGTTTTAGATTAGAACTTTATTAATTGACGCTTTATTATATTAATTCAATAATTAAAATGCACCCGTTTTGTTTATGTAACCATTATACGATAGTTCCATTAAGGACTTTATACAATATTTATATACGTTATAATATTTCGTTGATTATTTATTTTAGTAGACGTATATGTCTTTTTGTGTAAATATATTATCGAATATTTTTTTACTTAAAAAATGTCGAGCCCTTAGTTATTCTGGAATCGTCCTCTAACTTCCTTTCTTTTTCTAGGACGGATTTCACCAAAAGTGCACCAGACGAAAGACTTCCGGTATGCAAATTAATTTCAAAGGTTTGCGAAAGAGTATAATTCTTCCCGTCCTCTTTCTCACAGAGAGTATCTACCCTTCCTCTCATCTCCTTTCCTCTTTTCTCCCTCGAGCCTATAGGTAGTGTCTTTTCACTGATTTTCTTTGTACAGTCCGCACTAACTCCGAAATTTCTCTCCGACGGAACAATCGTTTTTTTTTATTTTATGCCTCTTTCTTTCAGACTGTAACTTAACTTTTTTCGTGACTTACTCCGCGTCTTTATCGATTGTTATACTCTTGAAACCGCATCGATCGAATTCATCAAAAGAAAATAATCATTCGGGCTACGCTTGCAGCGTGGTAAGACATACTCACCAAAAAATGTGTTAAAAACGAAGAGCAGCTTCTTTTTACGGAACTCGGACAGCGGCATAATGATTCTCTGTAACATAAAAAATAATTTCTTATATAAGTATTGGTCAACTTTTGATCGTTGATTAAAAAACAATTTTACGAGTTATCAAAATTTATAATAATTGAGAAATCATTGCACAATGATATAAACGATACTTTGAGTGATAAATATTTATTTTTCTAAAAGATCTTTGAAAGCAAATAACAAAAAACTCTTGGTTTTATATAGGACCATCCACCGATTGTATATATATATATATATAAGTGTCCCGATACCTTTATAACAGTTTGATCGCGGAAGTATCGTTCGCAAGCACGCACGGATAAGAGTAAATCGCCAAGACGACGTTCCTTACTCTTCTATCTTCGGTCATTCCAAGGCAGTTAGGCAAACCGAAGAGCCGACGAAAGGAGGGTATACCGATTTAGGCCTCTTTCCCTCTCGTTGGTATATTCACCGGGGAGCGGTTTTCCCGGTCTCTTTGTAATAAGCACCGAGCGTCGAATGGAGAATCGATGCGCGGTTTCCGATTGGGTACGGTTGTATCGAAGCGAGATAGTTGTACATATATATACATATATATGCCTCTCTTTTCTCGAATTTTTTTTTCTTTTCTTTCTCTCTTTCCGGATGATTTACATGCAAAGTCTAGTTCGGACGGTGTAACAAAATCGCCCACGGAACTTCCGACCGGATTAAAAAACGAGTGTCGAGAGCAAGAGGGAAGGAGGATTACCAGAACGAATTGGCTGCTGCCGACCAATGGCAATTTTTGGTTAGAATTTTCGTTCTTTTCTGGATATTTGAACGTTATTGACTTAACACCGATGTAACCAAAAGTTAAACGTAAAGCGCTAGTCAATATAAGACATTATAACACAATTATCGTTGCCCGAAATGAAATCTGATAGTTGTGTATACATAAATAATGCAGAAATATTTTCTGTTACCTACAATCTAAACTTACAATAACACTAATATTTTTATTACAAATTTTATTTTACTCAATCCGTTTGTATTATTTATTCTATTTGGAAGTGTCGTTTTAATAATTTAAAAATAACTTATAATAATATTAAGTCTGAATTCGTTCATCCGGTTCTAAATCATATGGATTTCGCAAGCATCCTGTATGATATTTAAAAACTTTAAAATTATACAAATTTTACATTAAATATACTGTAACAGTATAAAAATTATTATATTAAATGTACAAGTAAAAAAATAGAAAATAAAATCTAATTATTTATAAAAATAAATATTTTATATATCGCAGTTACCCTATATATCTATATAGAAAATATTACACTCGAATTCGTTTGTCTGCATATTCGCACGCAATTTCATGAATTTATGTATGAATAAATTTTTGGCCAAGCATATTCTCAATTTTAATAAATCACAGGAAGCCTCCTGATTATGCAAATTTAATTTTCAAATACTAGGTACGTATACCTACGTAAAATATTTCTAGTGGACATAAACAAGTGTAGATAAACCGTGCGCGCGAGTCGATTAAAAAAATATGTCTTTCGAAACGTTCGTCTGTAAAATTTTTATACTCCGGTACAAGCAAATAAATATACACAAGATGTCGAGTTGACCCTCTTTTGAACAGTATATATGTATATACGAGAACAACTGTAGCATTAATAGTCGTATAACGCTATCAATCGTTCGTTCTCTCGACTCACCTTTTTAATAAAAGACGCGTAACTGCACACAACGCGAACGCACTCGCTCGACTGAACGAGCTTTTTCACCCGATCGTTGTATATATACCACACCTGACCGACTGATAAAAGACGAGAGATGACGACGAGAGAACGCCTAAGCCCATTATGACGCAGCTCGACTCGTAATTTTTTACGACACCGCAACAGTAATCAACGATATCTAAAAATATTGCTCGTTCTTTCTTTCTCTCACTCTTTTTTTCTTTCTCTCTCTCTCTCTCTCTTTCTTTCTTCCTTGCTTTCTTTCTTTCTTTTATCAGATTCGCAGTCGTAAACGACGTTCGCGATTCTCTGGCCGAATCCGACTAACAAAATTTATACCTCCTGTGACTCGTCTACCAGATTGAGCGCGCCACTGTATTTCCTACAGGAAAAACGCATCGTCTCTTCGTTCCTTTATTTATTTTTTTTACAACTCCGCAACAAGTTTGATAATGAGGGAGAGAAAGTTTTGTTGCTTTTTTTTTTCTCTTTACTTTTTCCTGCTACTCTTTCCTGTGACGATTCGAAAAAGTTGGATGGTCCATGTTTCTTAAAAAGTTTCGTTTCTGTCTCGATATAACGACGAAGAATGGTATTCTTTAACGAGGATATACATCAAATAATAGTTACTCCATATAACGTTTCGTGATGTTGCGATAGGTAAATTTATTACAACGCAGTTTACTATTATTAATATTTTGTACGCGCAGATACGAAAGTTCCTTGCCGTAAGTAATACATTTACACGTTTTCAACATTTCATTTCAAGAGTACATATATTTTAAGAGTAGATATATCAACATATTTAACTGTAGGATTATTTAAATTCTTTTCAACCTGTTCGTTTCGTTTAATCTAAATATAGCCGTAAACAATTAATGACTTTATCTCGTTTGCGCTTTACCACTGAATGCAATTGCATTTCTATAGAAAATGATACTTCGCGGTGGTCTTTTCATTTCGCAAAGACATGCGAATGAAATCAAAACAATGGGTGACAAAAATTGTTTTTTTTTTCATTTACACGGTGTATACATATATAAAACACAATATTTTTATTTCAATTTCTATTATCATTCATCTTTCTATTTATTTTGTTTACATAATAAACGACACCTTGTCGATATACATACAAAGTATTTATAAAGTTGCCTTCCTCATATTGTGTTTAACAGTCTACGGTATTAGTTTATCAATGTTATGTTTTTTTTATAAAAAAATTAATACTATATATATATAACCTTTAATTGTGGATGAGCAAACAATTTTTCTGTTTATTTATTAAGTAATGTGCACTGTGGTGTAGTTGCGAAAACTGCACAATTGATACATAAGTTTGTTGAAGTTTGTCATTGCAATAAATTGTACAATTTAATTTAATCGCCAGAAACTTTTGAAATTTTACAAAATGAAAAATTATTAATTTACTGAATATAGTACAACTACACAGTTTACAATCTGGTAACCTCAGTGCAGTTGTGGAATATGCATTACATAAGCGTAATTGAGAATCTTTTATCTTTATACATATGCTGCTAATAATGTTAATTGTCGAATTTTAACGTAAATTTTAAAAAGCAACGAATAATTAAGTGTTAAAATTCAAGTTAAAATAAAGTATTTATATGCATATTGATTAATTTCGACACACCCCTACACACACATTCAGGTAGGGTCCATTATTTAGCTCGCCGCGGCGTCTCGAGAGAAAAAATAGTGCCGAGGAAATTTGCTGTGAGATGCGCGACGCGGCTAATGAATCGAAACTCCCTCTTTGTCATTTTTGGGTCAGATCGGAGAAGGCCACCTTATCTATGCAATACTTTAAATAAAACCTTCGATGATACGCGCGCACCGTTGAACCGATCAAAGTAAACGCGTGGAATCTTGAATATAAAGATACGGTGAGCTTTTTTGACCTGCCCTATACTCGCTCGGCTGACTCCTGGGCTACAGAATTTAAAAAATTATTCCTTCCCACCTTCGATAGATGCAAGAGCGAACTATTCAAAAGGGCACGTGTATACACAAAAAGAACACGACCAAAAACTTGCTGTTACCTAAATTCGCTTCGCTTCAATTTTTTTATTTTTTCTTCTTCTCACGCGGATGAAATATGATCGTGTATCAAGGATGACTCGGGTTAATTTAGGCTCAAAGTTTGTAGATAGCTTTCATTAATGTATTATTCCTCGAGACAGGGTTGGGTACATTCGCTTTTTTTTCATCCTTCTGTACTATTTTTTTCAATACTATTTTCCGTAAAATCAATCATCAACATACACGCAGTTATTACATACTGTTCATTTTATTAAATTTTTTAATTGAAAGTATGACGTTACATTACAAGTATAATGTAGTTGATTGAAAAAAAGAAAGTATATTTAAAATCAATACTGCATTTAAAAGAACATACGAATCAATTACATAACTAGGAAAATCAACAACACCTCTCAATCAAACAAGTTAAAAGTGCATATGAAACGGGTAGATTTTATATTCAAACTCTCAAATTAACAGTGGCTTTTTCCTGCATAGAAAGTTTCACTCAAATACATTAAAAGTTACTATTCCCAAATTATAAACTTTTTTTCTCCTACAAACTTCGAGAAGTGGTGCACGAGAAACATTTTTAATTCACTAATAATTCAATACATATTGCATCATATATTTTGCGATTACAGACATACTTAAATAAACCACTAAAAATAACTATTGAATAAAAAACCTCAGAATTTTGCTATTTTTTCAAGATTCTTTTTTATACATAATGTATGTATATATAAAGGCTTTAAAACGAAGAGTTTATGAGAAAATTTAAAGGAATTTTTTGGTAAATACTATAACACACTTTCCTTTCAACGCATAAGAAAATTTAATAACGAATAATTAAAAAAAAAAGCGAATGATTAAATCAGCTGTAAACCTCTATCGTAAAATAAAAATGTCCCTGCATTGTCCTAAGCTTATGTTCCCGCGATGGTTATTTAAAGCCACACAAGCACGTTTCAAAAGATAGTAAAAAGACAGGAAACCTTAAAAAAGCATTAGTTTCAATGAAATATTGAATAGATGATGGACATTTTTTAAAATAATTTCATTAACATTCAGTTTGTAACTTCGGTATACATACCAACTTTATTTTTATATATATATATATATTTTCAACTTTAAAATGTATAATCTTTTTTTGAATATACATTTGTTACCATCAAAGAAAAGTTATATATCTTTTGTATATCAATAAAAAAATGTTACAATGGAAAAATTATTTACTTTCCTAGCAGAAACTTCAACAGTCGTTTTTCAAATAAAAATAACATGATTATGGTTAAAAATTGTTGAAAAATACGCAAGATTTCTATACCAGGGTTGGAATTTTATTTATTCTCAAGTAAACATTTTTTATTAAATACTTGGATGTATCCGAATTAGCTCATACTAGGATTTAATTACTTTAGAGTCCGTCACCGAAGAAAGCGAACATTGCGGTAAAATTGGAGTTGAGCGGTTTCAAAATTTCACCCTTCGCAATTGTCGCGGACTGCAATTTGGTCATCTCGCTTGTTTACGAACTATCGGAATCGACGACCCCGTTCGCTGAAGTACTCCGGAAGGTTTACATTTGACTTCCGCGTTACAACTTTACTTTATTGCGATTCTTTCACTTTGCTTTACAATTTACCCTGAAATTACTTAGTTACAAATAAATAAACAATAGTTTCGGCAACAGCGGTTTACTGCTTTTATGAAAACATATTTTATTAGATTATTTAAAAGATTATTATTTAACGAGAAAATGTTGATTGTAGATCATGAATAACGCTCGCTGTAATTGAAATCATATCGTCGGCTGAATGGAAGAACAGTCTATCTCGGAACTTGCTTGGAAAACGCCCTATCTCGCGATTTGCTTGGAAAACGCCCTATCTCGGAACTTGCTTGGAAAACGCCCTATCTCGAAACTTGCTTGAAAAACGCCCTATCTCGGAACTCGCTTGGAAAACGCCCTATCTCGCGCCTCGGTTGAAAAACGCCCTATCTCAAATGAAATTTTTCGCTTTCAAATTTTGTAGTGGCACCACTGCGCAACTTAAAAATTCTAAGCTTAAAAATCTCCGTTCTCTCAACTTTTTTTTTAACCTTTATTAACTTAAAACATTATTGAAATTGCACACAGGTCGGGTGATATAATAAGTACTCGATATATCGCCGCTGATAGACAGATAAAGTCAGAGAAGTCTCTCTTTCTCTGAGGAGTTCCGATGACGCCTAAACAATTTTTTTCCGAGTTTTAAACACTTTACTAATTAATTTATTTTAATTAGAAAGACTGTATTTTTAAGTTACGCAGTGCAGGTGCCACTACAAAATTTGAAAGCGAAAAATTTCATTTGAGATAGGGCGTTTTTCAACCGAGGCGCGAGATAGGGCGTTTTCCAAGCGAGTTCCGAGATAGGGCGTTTTTCAAGCAAGTTTCGAGATAGGGCGTTTTCCAAGCAAGTTCCGAGATAGGGCGTTTTCCAAGCAAATCGCGAGATAGGGCGTTTTCCAAGCAAGTTCCGAGATAGACTGTTCTTCCACTCAGCCGACGATATTCTTTAAAATTCTATGAAGATGACGTCGAAGCAGCGATTTTACCGACATATAGGAGTGACCGTTTTTAATTTTTATCAATAACTAAAACAGTTTTTGGAGAATTTTGAGACTAGAGCCCCATTCTATACAGTACTACAAATAACTTGTCAAATTTTCGTGTAAATTCATTGAGTATTTACGAAGAATAGTGCGAAACTGTAATTCACTATAATCAGGTTATGATGAATAAAAATTACAGTTTCGTACTATTTTTCCAAAATAGTCAATGTATTTATACCAAAATTTGACCGATTACTTATATTAGTACATAGAATGGGGATCTGGTCTCAAAATTTCCCAAAAACTGGTTTAATTATTGATAAAAATTAAAAAGGTCACTTATTAAGGCTTTTTCAGGTTATGTTGCATAAAAATTACAGTTTCACACTATTCTACGTAAACACTCAATCAATTAGCACCAAAATTTGGCAAGTTACTTATATTATTGTATAGAATGGGGCTCTTGTCCCAAAATTCTTCAAAAACTGGTTTGAGTTATTGATAAAAATTAAAAATGGCGATTTCTATATGTCGGTAAAATCACTAGCTTCGACGTCCTCGAGATGTCGAACCCCAGTTACAGGGAACTACACCTTCTAACATAAGAATTATGTTAAAAATATTGATTAAAAATCTGAAAAAATTAATTTAAGTAGTTTAAAACAAAAGCCAGGGCATGGCGTTCTAATTTTTTAAGAATAAATAAATTTGTTAATAATAATTAAATAAACAATTTACGGTCGATAATTATTGATCTAAAAAGGCATGAATTTTCAACGCAATAATCAGGATTAAATTACAAATTTAAAAATCTGAAAAAATTTGAGTATATTGTTTAAAACATGCCTAAGGACATGGCGTTTACGATTTTTTCAAAAATTTATTCTTTTGTTTATAAAAAAATATTAAAAATTACCATTTTCTGAGTCCGACATCCCATTAAATACGTATGTTAGTAAACAAATATGCAAAAAGTGAATAATTGTACTAGTGTAAAAAAATTAAAAGATGAAAATAAGTTAATAAAATGTTCACGAAATAGGAAAGTCAATGCACACAATGTGTTTAATATAAATAGGTAGATAGATAGATAGATAGATATATAGATCAGAGTATGTCTATAAAAACTTGTACTAGTTCGTTGAAATTAGTAAAGCCCCCTTCTCGAACGAAACCGTTCAAGTTTATAACCATGCTATATATAAATATCCATAAAAACGTTCTGTGAAATACGTGAAACATTACCCGTCAAGCAGACTCGAGCGTTGTGTTACGCAACCCTCCTCCCTTCCCTCGTCCCTTGCCCGAAAAGGTAGGACGATCGAGGTAAAGAGCCCCAGGGCCGCGGGGACGAGGCTTGTAAAAATAATTCGCGTCGAGTGTAGGGGAGAAGGCAAAAGAGAGGACACCGGGGAACCCCCTACGGAGCGGTACCGCGTCCAATCTCAGTAGAACGAGGGGATCGCGCAGTTACGAGCCGCGACCTTTACGCCCCCGGAAGCGAATATAACCTCCCCGTGTAAAGAGGGACAGGTTCTCTATCCCAGATGGATGTAGGCCGATAACAACGGGAACGTACGAGTAAGAGAGAGATCCGAACCGCAGCGTAAAAATGAAGTGTGGGCGATATTAGTGCGTAGCTACCACGAGAGGTGGGGCACCGTTGGGGAAGGAGGGAATGATGATAGGAGGGGGAGGGGGAGGGGGGGCTAACAGTAACTTGGAGATTAATAAGGGGAGGTATTTTCCTTTCTCTTCCGTTTCCTTCTTTCCACTAACAATGTATTCTCTTCAGATTGCCGGAACATTTTTTTACGCTGCGCAATCTCCAAGCGTGCCTATCTTATGCGAACTTGACTTTATTGCCTATTTTCGTTTAGATTTCTCCAAATCCTACTCCGAACCTGCTTACATTTCAAAACTTCGAGCATAGGTATATACTATTACATGACTGCTGACCGTAAACGTATAATTTTATAGCTCATCTACTTAGAAGAAAAGCTTATTTACTTTATATTGTGATATGCAATTATTAGCATATGGGGAGAAACTGCCCTGCTCTTAATTTCATATCTTACAATAGAGAAATTACTCTTCTTTTCGCGTTGTTCCTTAATCAACAATTAAGTAATTAACAAAATCATTCAAATTTACTATACCTACATATATATTTATTGAAGTAGACGCAACATCGTAAATCGAAATTTAGTAAAATTCTAATGTTAATTTTCTTATATATATTACCTAAGAAGAAATCTGCTTGACTTTAAATGAATCCTCTATAAATAAACTGCATTTTTGTATGCCCCAAATTAGAAAGGTTTTCTAAGGTAGATCAATTTCCACGATCAAACGTATTCTTCTAAATTATAGAAGATTCATTTAATGTGATTCTTTAAAACTAAGAAATTATTTTTTTTCAGTGAAAGAATTTTAAAAATCAATTTTCGACCGTATTTGTACGCGCACCTAAAATCTGCTCATGGTAAAATTTTTCATTGCACGTTTGTATGTATTTATATACTTATATTAAAAAAACACTCGGTAAGTCGTAGAAAGCGCGTAGAGTAGAAATGAAATCCCAACAAAATAGTAGTTGCGCACCCAAGATTCCCGGGAAATCTAGAAAATCTCGGTAAACGAGGTAGCCTTACTTTTCGAGGAAGATCAAGAAAATCAACAAAAATGTAGGATCGTAGAAAAGTAGGAGGATAAAGACTATGTATATAGTAACGTGTGTGCGTGTGCGTGAGCCTACATATATACATAAGGACCAAGGGTGAGAAGCGTGGGCTGAAAAGATAGCGCGCGATAAGTGCGTAGCTGCAGGAATGAGCCGCCTGGGCACAATAAAAGATCCATCTCGCAAAATACCGAGCTTGGATGAGTCCCGTCATTGGTCACTGCTGTTGGCGTATCGAGCCGTTCAACTCGAAACTACGCATTCCAAGTTGTTATAAAGTGGCCTCCCCGAAATATTCAACTCTGTTATTATCGACTTCTTGTTCATTTATATAAATGCGTAGACGTTTTTAATTAATATAATCATAATACAGCTTTAAATAATAGTGCAAAATGATCTGCTTAATTTCCAAGACTATAATAAATATATCACTAAACATTAGGACGAAAAGGAAATATAATTATCATATAAATTGAAAATTTATTTAGCTTCTTGTAAAGAATTGTTTAACTTTCAAGTAATTTATCGATCCATCATTATATCCATCTTTTATAGACCAATGAAAATTTAAGTAACATTATTAAAATTGTAATGCAGCAACCGTATATCAAATTACTATATAACAGTAAGTCGTAAGAAACTTAGCTGCTTTGTTTTCCTAGACAAAAAGAAAATTTAAATAATATTCTAATTTAAATATTCTACAATGGTTCCTTTTCTAATTCTAGTAAATTTTAGTTTATTTTTATATATTTTTTTCTTTTTTTTAGTCCACGCAATTGAATATAATAGAAAAAGAGGAAAAAATTCGGTCTTGATTTTCGAAGAAAAAATCCCATAGTAAATAAATACAATTCCAGCATTATCATGTACAATTCAATGATTTCTTTAAATTAACTCTTTGAGTCATGCTTTTTTCTACTGCATATTTTGACCTGAAATTTTGTACTCGGGGGTATTTGGGGTCGCTGATCACGAATCTGAGGTTATATTTTTTTCTTTTTCTCCCCAAAAAAAATATAAAAAATAAAAAAAAAACAAAAAAATACGATAAAAAGCAAAATCCAAAGGAACTAGAAACTCTCCACGTCCTCGTCGTTAGTTCTGGGTAATTCTGAGTGAGAGTCCATTTTCTGCTATTTCCATTTTTTTCAAATCTAATCTTAGATTCGTGATCCCCAAAACCCATATTGGATTTACGTTGAATTTTCCAAAGCTAAATAAAAAAAAGTTTTGTAATCAACGGCCCCGAAAACCCCCAAATACGAATATTTAGACTAAAATATGCAGTAAAATAAAGTTTGATTGGTTTGTCGAAATGATTAGTTCAATTTCACACGGTTTTCCGCCATCTTCGATCCGCCATTTTGAATTTAAAAATTTTAACTTCAGATTCAGGTTCAGCGACCCCAAAAAACCCCGAGTACAAAAATTCAGACCTAAATATGCAGTAGAACATTTTTGACAGCGGTTTAAACTTTAGAGGGCCGGGGTTTTGAAAAATTTGAAAATCGCATTTTTCTATAGGAATGTGGTCTAAGGTCCCTGAGTCAGAGCCAAACTAAGTTGCGATGTTGGTGAGTCAGGCCCCTTACACCTAGAGGCGTATTCCGGTCCGGTACGGTAAGGCCAAATGTTGAAATTTTCAAAATTTCAGAAAAACGTTAAAATGCACAATTTATTTCATTTTCAGCTGTATTAAGGTTTTATCTGGTCATTCTATATCAATATTACTTGAAAAATATTACAAAGGGCGTATCAACCGGCGATATCTGAGTTTCTTTATTCTTTACATTTGAAAACTACACAAATACATTATAACACACAAAAAAAATAAAAGTCAAAACCCACGGACCAGAGCATATACACTTTATGAATTGAGTTATTTACATGAAAAAAATTGAGTACTGATGAAAAAAAATGTTTACGCCTCTAGGCGTTTTCCGGCCCTCTAAAGGTTAAGAAGGTGGTACTCTGGCAGTACCACTATGACTCAAAGGGTTAATTACTATTTTCATTAAACAATTAAACATAAATATTTTACCCAAAACATCTTTACCATTATCGCACAAATACGATTAAATATAAGATTAACAATTTTTTTATAATTTATTCTATTTAACTGTAATTTTACACCTATTTTCAACGTGTAATTGTAATTGAAGCGCACACATAATATTAGTGACAATTGTTTAAAAAAGTGAGTGTTAAATTTGAACGTTCAATATATATTACAAGGAAAATTATAGTAGAACGCGGAGAATACTCCTATATAAGATACAACAATTTGACTAAAGTAATCAAGATGCCTTGAAACAAAATTATTCACACTAGGAAAATAAAGCCTGCGCATCTGCAACGTTGTAAAGTAAAATAGGAAGGTTTATTCAAGTTTGATGTATACTATTTGATTATACCCCTATATAGGTATATGTATATATATATAATCCGAATAATATATTCTTTATTGAGTAATACAACGTACAACAGTTGTTAGATTTGAAAGATCGGTACAAAATTTTCATTTCCACCGAAAAATTTGGTGTTGTGTATACACATAAATACAACTATATACACCAGAAACAATCGTTTAAGTTAAATTAATTTAAATAAACATTATTACGAAACGAAATACCTGGTATATTTTAAAATTGCCAGGATATTTGTCTGTCGAAAATGAAAATCTCCCTCTGGATTTCTCCCTTCGTTATACAAAACAAACCCAAGTGAAATGGAAAGCTGACAAAGTATATGAACGCGTGGTATTATCCCACCGAGAGAAGAAAGTACAAGGGATTCCGTCGCGCAACGTCGAATTATTTTATTCTCTATGTATTTATACATACACTGTGAATTCCGACGTACAACTACATACGTGTACGTATAAACTTTGGTCCCACACGAAGATATCGAGGGCAAGCGAGCCGCTAATTACCACGGCACGCGGTAATCGTTAATCGACCGTGGTGGCTCGCGGTTCGCGTTGACGATTATCGTTCGGCCAGTCCTTGATTAAAGTAGGTAATCCTCGCGGAGATGCTATACGTGACTCTTTCGTGCGCTACATCTTTGTTTACGGAGTGCTAGCTTCCGTACGTAAAAATGTCTTTTCGCAGATGACAAGCATTTTTGATGATTGATTTTAATGAAACGTCTACGCGTCAAGATAAAAATCACGAGTTCCGATTTTCACGTGTTTCTGTTTTTACACAATCAAATCCAAGTGAATATGCGACAGTAACGAAAACATTGGAACTTGATTATACCTGTAGGTTTCATATTTACAGTATGTTGCGCGGGCTCTTTGTAATAATCATTAGGACCAATGTAGAAATTCGTAGTGTTGGTCGTGCCCCAAGAAAACTAGGTTTATTAACATTGCTTAAGCTATACGCTAAAGCTGTCTTGTACTTCTAACCCATTTAGTAACCCAAATGCAAATTTTCACGGTGATAAAATGAATAATTGTACGCAAATAAAACGAGTATACGAACGAACGACGAAATCCTATATACCTCTTCGTCTCTTGATTCGGTCGTCAACGAAAAACTATATCGAGCGAACGACGTAATTACAAACTACTTTTATTAACTGTCCTTGACAAAAAAAAAAAAAATAACGACTAATCACATTTAATAATATCACATTTGAAACTATTCATTATTCTCTTCTTTCCTAAGATTCGTCGTAATAATAATAATTAAATACACATTTACGAGTGCCGTTTAAATATTTAACACACCAAGCGACTTTCCTTCTGCACTCACCTTCTTTCTTTTTCTCTTTCTCTGTCATTTCATTTGAATAATTTTTCTTTGAATCACTTTGCGTTTGAAAAAATGTATAGAACTCTTTGTAATTACATGTTGTTATATATATTATTTACTTTTGTTATCCTTCGTATAATTATGTAATCATTATCGTATTAACAATGCGAAACATTAAACGATATTTTCAACGTAGTATTTGAACAATCAGTTTGATGTAATTTACAAATTTTCCCAGTATCGCGAATTCAACTATACATATTCCATTTTGCAATTTAAACACAAGAAATTCGCGCAGTTGGCACATTGAATTTACCGATAATCTTTATTGGTTACTATCGGAACAATTATAACAATAATTATCGGAATAATTGAAATCGCATATCGTTGCTTTATAAGATTATGCAATTATTACTGTAAGCGCGATGTGTGGTATACTTAAATCAAGTGGCAACATAAAATGTAATTTTTTCGACATTTAGTATATATGTATGTTATATTATATTTCATTTAAATATAATATATATCGCGTCTCTGCAAATATTCAATTTGAATTTCAATTTATTGAACAAATTAAGGTATATAGACCCTTGAGATATTGAATTATCATTATTTTTCACGCGCTATTAATTACAAATATATATACACTTTGCTTTTAGTTATACATTTGTGCGAGTACCTTAAATCTTTTGAAATGAGAATTACTGGAGCATTTTGAAAAATAGCGTAATGCGATTGGCTAAATTTGTCTTTTGAACGGTTGTACCAAAGTAAGATTTACAAAACGTTGCGTTATAACTTTGATAGTGGAAAAAGTACGAATTTAGTGAGGCTTAATGCTTGAAGCGGTAGAAGTCTATCAAGGTTTCGAGGAACAAAAGGGAGAGAAAACTAAAACTAAAATTTTTCTCGGTCAGCGTAATAGAATTAATGGAATATATCGAACGATTAATAAAATTACTATACGCTAACTACTGTAATATACCAACTCGAGCAAACTCTTGGTGTTATACATAAATCATCTGGATATAATTTGTTTGGTCAAAGTTTTTGGTATATACGCGTGTACACGTCCCCGAAGGTCCTCGAAATGAAAATATACGTCAGATGCACTATACCCAGATCTGCATCTAATCGTAGGTATAAGAGCCGGCAGTTAACTGCTCTTGGCTCGAACGACTAGCCAAATTGTCATGAAAGTCATACGATCGTTCGCGCGAATAAGTTTGGCACCGGACCCCAGATAAAAAGACCTCCCTTAATGAAGTGGAGTCTATGGCAAACGTCATTGACACACATTGCCTTGATAAAAGTAGCGACCCACTCCCTCCCTGTTTTTCGAGGATCCATGTTTTTCCAGGAAATTGCCAATTTTTTTCTTTCTCGCTTCGGGATTACGCGAGATTCACGGTTAACCTTTGGATGATCGATTTTTTTTCACCCAACGTTCAATGGATTGTGGTGCACTCGCGTAATTAAGAGGGTACACAACTTCGATGCACGTTTATTTACGAGAGATTGCGATCGCAAGCACGTTTACAAGAATAATTGCGTACTGTTGAATGTATTTGTGTATGAAACTTTTCTCTTGATTTTGGTTTAATTTTTTTTTACGCGCTCGTCCTAGTTTTGAAGAGTTGATAGCACGCACGCGCAACCACGAGTGAAAACCTTCGCGTATTTTACTAACGCTAATTTTTGTATTTACTTTACTGTTTATTGCAAACAGGCTAGATTAATAAACGCGTAATTATTTTCCACGTTCCTCTATGCGATGGAAAACAATTTAACTTTTAACTACCTAACTTACAATAAACAGTATAAGCTATAGGTTTGCTATAATTATATACATTTGAATTATGGAGAAAACGTTTAAACGATATTTGAATACATTCAATTATTCTTATCGGTATAACAATCGGAATAATTTACTTTAAGCGACTTTCTTTATATTTTTGAACTTGTACAGTTTATTAAATTTGATAGCAACCTTTCATCCATTATACGGAATGTAGTATCGATATCTGATACGCATTCACTAAGTCGTGGTAACAACTTTAAAAAAAAAACAATTGCAGGATTCTTTAGAACATTTTTTCAATAAAACTAGGTTTGATCAGCCATTTAGTAGCGACACTCGTTAAGAGAAAATCGATGACATTGACAAAGGCTAAGCTTTGCGCAAATTTTTTAACGTACCGTAAAGGTGGAAAAAAAAGTTCGAGGCAAAAAGGAGTAACTACGAGAAATCCGAGGCAGGTACAAAGAACGGGAAACAACAATGGAATTTTTAATGTAAATTTACATTTTATTTTATGATTAATAAGAAGATATGAATGTGAATATTAGAATTGTAAGCTTTTAAGCTCTTCAGCTTAAAAAAAAGCAACGTTTGCAACAAATATTTAAACATTAAATTTTATATAAGTAAGATATTGTTTGTCCATTTTGCAATTTTAATTATAAGGTATTATTACTTCATCAAAAAATGCTGACCTACCTGATCGTCAGATAAATTTATATTCTTCGTATAACTTTATTAATGTAAAAATATTTATCGGAAGCAGTTTTTAATGGTTCAAGCTCTCTTGAAAATCGATATTATTCGAAAAATGTTGAGTAACATGACTTAATATTGAGAACTTGTCATTTTCTTTAAAAAAATTTCATATTTACTTGGATAGAAAAATCTGACTTTTAAATAACGATGTATAACATGCAATTACACCTTAATATGCTTGAATAGTTTCGAGGCAACTTGAATATACGAGGTAGTGTAGAATACATGTGGTGTTCAAAATTTTTTACAACGTCACTGGTTTTGCTTAAAGCCTTATAAATATCCGCATAGCGTGTGGTGTTACAAAAAATTTTGATATGTTAAAATTATAATTTTTAAAAAGAAATCTTCAATTAATTTAAATTATATTAATATTTAATAAAAATTGTTCACATTTTCAACTCTTCACTTACTGAAAATGACGTTCAGTCTATTAACGATGGCATTTTCTTGTATCGTTTTATTAATCTTATATCTTCACAATTATTACCATAGCTTGCGTGTTTTAGCATTACATAGCTTAACGGTTGATACTTATAATCACCGAAAAAAAGAAATATTCTTGTGAAATATAGATTTCGTGAGATTCATGATACCCTCGGGTAACTAAAAAAATGTATGATAGATATCTTACAGATTCGCGATAAAACATCGTAAATATACCAAATCGTGTACTTGAAAGTTGCGTTAATATTTATTTTACTTGTAGCAAATTATCATTTCCCAAGTATAATTATTAATCGAAAAACTTTTTTTTCCATAATAGAACGATTACGTAGGGGTGACTCCATTAACTTTTTTATCATTTCGTTTTTTAAAACTTGTACGATATTCCATTTAAATTTTTAAAGATTAGACTGTATATAAGAATTTACGCCTTGTATACACTCTTAGTACGAGTATTTTTTAAGTAAAATCTTTGACACTCACATTGTCCTTTTTTTTATATTAAAAATACTACCCTTTTTTTCTTTTAGAAAATCTAAAATTCCAAAAAGCTTTGTTTACTTGTAAAATTGCGCTCTCGTCGTTTGTTTACCGCGATTTAGAATATTCGATGAATATGCAGAAAGGTCGCTATTTGCGCCCAACTTATTTCGTGTAAGAGACGACGCGAATTTTTTTATTCTTTGACAACGGTTTCGCAAATAGATAAAGTTATGTAAATTGTCATTCAATGTAATTGTATCGCAAAATTTTTGTATTTATTATTATAAAGTATTACAAAAGTTATAGTGCACAATATATTGAAAAACGAATAATACTATTGTTTTCTAAACTTTATTATTAAGACACATTATTGTGGAAAAATGGCTAGAGTAAATGATTTGATAATACACAATTGGAAACGAGTGTCTATAGTTAAGTTAACATTGTCACTGTTGTGAAAGCTCATAAAAAAGCTCGCATTTATCAATACCCTCCATCAGGTAAAAATTACGTAAAACGATCGTAGAAAAGGGAATGTGGAAGATGAACAACATTGCTCATAAATGAGTAAACGTGAATTTGGAATAAAAATGGGAAAAAGGTTTCCCGTTTAAACGGGGTTCTCCGGGACATTTAAAGGAGAGAAGCTGTAAAACGAACGAATAGCACGCAGAGGGTAAAATCGATTACCCAAACGGTCGTGTTTTCAGACACAATATCGGTTAGATCAGCCCTTGGAAAGCATTACGGAAGAGGGATAAGCGTTCGAGAAATACAGGAAGATAATTCGCGCGCGAACGAACGAAAGTATACGGGATAAGACGCGTGCTCCAGTTCGAGTAATCACGAGGGAAAAACTGCGCTCGGATATATATGATTGCTCACCGGCCCACCTTTTTTTTTTACGAGGACAGTAGCGAGATATTTTTCTGAGCCTTCCGGCGACAGGTCCAACCTAAGATGTTCCCTTCGTGTAACCAAAAGATTGTCTTACCTCCTTTTTTGTTTTTGCCCGTATTTCCTTCCTTCTTACACTCTTCCTTTCTCTGTCGAGAGTTTCAGCTACTTTCTCTCTTTTCCCTCACTCCTCTCTCGGCCTCTCCCTTAAACTCTCTTTTAGTTTTATTTTCTCTCCCCAACCCCTCCCCTATATGCACGACCGAGAAAATGTCACCACTGCTCGAAGAATAGGATATTTAAGCATTATACTCCTATATACGCCGGCTATCTTATAATCTTATGCGACAAAAATGACAAACTTCCTACGTATACGAGATTCAGTAATAAACTCAAATAAATATACTTTATTAGCGTAATAATACTTACCAGTGACCTTACTGTTTTCATATATATTTATAAATAAATTGGTTAAATATACCAAGATTTACGTATATAATAGTTATGTGCACGCGTGAATTATTTATTTTTATTTAATCACTTTTGCATTTAAGAATAGTTGTAATATTTTAAAATATTATTATTACTTTACTTTCTACCAAAAACGGTGAAAATAAACAAAGTAATATCGATAATATATTATTCAACTTTAAAAAATGTATTATAGTATTACTTAACCTTTCTTACTAATATTTTTTATAATAAAAATAACTTGTATTAAATTGCAAAAAATTGGTCGAAAAGAAGCTGTAAAAAATTTAATTTTATATGGTGTCACGGGCGTTTCCGCGCGACTTAGGTGTATGAGAAGGATAGAGAGAGCGATAAGGTGTCTCGACTAATGTAAGCGTTGCATTGCAGCGCGGACGTTAGCTCGATGGTCAGAGTACGAGATTCGTAATCCAAGGTCCGTGTGTTCGAATCCCGTCGTCCGCCTTTTTTCGCTCCTCGCCTTTTTAATCCGTAATAATGGTCTATATATTAATTAATTATGCGTGATTTACTTTTTTACAAAAGAAGAAATGAATTTAGGAAATTTTCACTATTCCGAAACACTCAATGCAGTAATTACATTTAATGTATCCGAGCGAGCAAAGAAATAAATAGGTAAAATGTCTTCAATGCAGGTGTTTCGAAAATAGCAATGTTACTTTTTGTAGGTTGAAATCAATCATTTACGCTACCCGTCGATGTCGAAGTAAGAGAAAAACTAGCAACTTATTCTGCCAAACCAAAAGTTTTTCTTCTTATTATTATTATATATGTTGTTTTTTTCGAGTGAAACTTCACGTCGCATTCTCATGTATTTATTGTCTCTTAATATATTTTGTTGATGCCTACGCTGTACCCATATGAAAGAATAATTGTAAGAAGTCCCGAAACGGGTGGACGTCTTTCGCGCGATTTACTGGGTTGTGAGAGACGACGTAATTCCAAAGGCCCCGAGGTGATCGTCCCTATCCCTCGCGTGCTTTATGGATTCTCCCGGTGGAGAAGGAGGTGCTGGGGAGAAGAAAAATAAAGAACCGGAGAGACGGCCGTTTCTTTGCGGGCAGCTCGCGCGTGTAATACAACTCGCCGGGCCGATAAAGCTGTTACACCTCGATTATCGAACCGTGGTAGACCTGCAACCTTCTTCTCTTACTCTGACAATATACGCGCGGTTGATGAACGTAATAAGCTTCCTAGTTACTCACCATTTAATGTCTTTTATTACCACTTACAGTATAATTATACATCCAAACAATTATTTTCTTTGTAAACAATTTCTTATCTATTTCGCAGAGTTTTTTCTTGCATAATAAAATGCATCAAGAAACACACGTTGATAGGAACGAAGCTAATGAATTTGAATCTTTAAAGACACTTACTACTCTACTGGGGTAAAGTATCTAATTACTGCGGAAGCATAAATTACTGCGGATTTATATTAGAACAATAAAATATTGTTTCAGAGTATATAATCAATTTGTAAGTATATTAATAAAGGTATGTTATTCATTTATTTTTGTAACACAAAAAAAGTACGTCTAATATCAATAATGATTAATTTTGAATTAAGTTTGTCAAATTCTGCGATGACAAACAATATAAAGTTTACGTTCATTAAAATTAATTGATTATTTTTTTTTATAATATTTTTTAATGCCACATTTGAACTTCATATTAATTATTCTCATTCGAATTTTAATTACTCTGGCGTGATATTTACATATTTACCACTGTAATCTCAAAATCTTAGTCCGAGTGCAAATGTGGTGTATGACTAAACAAATCATAGTATTGATCTGAAATGAAATAGGCAAAGTATCTTTAAAAAATAAATATAACAAAACCCATGGAATACTCCCGCAAACAATTAATGTAGGTTGTTCAAGAGATTCAAAAGAATGAATCAATCGTGTCAGCTGCAAAAAGATTCAATGCCTTAAAGTCTTCAGTACACTCAAGGAAAAATAATAAATATGCAGATAAAATAGGACCGATTAAAGCTTTTAAAGCAAGAAGAGAAAACGAAAAATTTAGAAAAAGAAAAAGAGCGCACATTTTGTTAATTATTAAAGTTAATTAACAATTAATTAAAATATCAGCAAAAGCATTTATGTAACTGAAAATATGTATATCTCATAATCTAAATGATGATTTTTTCAAAATAACTATATTCCGAGACGCAACGGATTTCAACGTCAGATAATACACATTTACATATTCGAAAATAATTTTTTATTTATATAATACTATAAATTATAGGTCAATGTAGAAACAAATTAATAATAATTAACTTCACAAACATTCATAAAATTGTAAACTGAACATTACGAAAAATTCGCAAAAATTAAGTATTTTACTCTATAATATTTATTACATCCGAAAGAAAAGCAATAATTTTTTTCTTAATTCTATGTCATTCTGCATAAGATACTCACAAAATTAACAACACAGCTATTAGCATAATTTTAACTAACCAAATACCTGTATATGTGTGTAACTGTTATCGATATACATGAAAGAATCCTATTGACCTAGTTAAAGTGAACTTATAATTTAATATATGTAATAATTTTAACTCAAATACGATTACGCTAACAATGTACACACAATTCTAATTCATGTTTCTTTACAATTATTTTAACGAACAAAAAATATTCTATATATGTATTACGCCGAATTCCGGAAAACCTAGATATCTTATACACGCGGAAATTAAAATAAAAATAGTTTTATTTTATAATAATTTAACGTGTCGTGAACACACAAAGTTTTTCTAGTATATGTATTTTTCAATTTTAATTAATCGTGTAAAAGAGTCAATTGTTTCGTTTGCACATTTACAAATGTCGGGTTCAGTAGCAACGTATTTTTACTTTTTTAAAGAAAATAGTTTTGCTTCATTGTTTATTATTACGTTGTACTTCAAATTTTAATCTGTATTTTTATGTATCATAAGTAATTTTATAATTCGCAATAAGAGGCTACGTATAAACAAATCAAATGTGTACCGAAGCAATTAAAGAAGACTATATTTCGAAAAATCAACGATTTAAGCTGAAATCGAACCATTGATCTACTTTTCAAACAGTCGCTTTACTTTCGGTAACCGAGGGACACCCGTGAATTTCTTTGACGTCAATGTTTCTTCTTATCAGAAAGTAAAAAATCTCGGTTCATCTGTTACATATACATATAAATTCTCTGATGACGTCTATGTTTACAAAACTTGAAAGATAATCAAAATATATATATATACAAAGGTAAATTTCTTTGACAAATAAAATGGTCGAATATCGAGTGAAATATAAACGAAAATAGACAAAATACCTATCCTCAAAATGTAATTAATTTAAAAAATTTTGTTGTTCGTTTTTTAACTGTATCCAGTTACCTCGCTCTATTAATTAGTCATTTTATTTAATTTCTTTTGTTTCCATTTGAGAATCGGATAACAATCAGATTACGTGTCTAAATCGATCGTGCGATAGCAGGCCTTAGTAAAGAAATACGAATAGGTGAGTTTTGTGCAGCTGCGCCGCTACGGATATAAACGGTATACGAAGTAAAAAAGAAAAGATCTCGAAACGATTACAGTTAAGGAAAAAAGAAATTGTAATAACAATTTCGTCTTCTAATTTATCCCTACAGTGTATAATTTATTTTTGTACATTTTTTTTCAAGTATCTGTATATTTTAAGATCTATTATGTTGATTTTCGATAATTATCGAAAAATGTGTATACACGTCATAAAATTACTTATCAAACTGAGCGTCATTGAATTGAAATTATACAAAAACATCAAAACAATAAATTAATTTCATTTGATTGACAAAGATTTATATAGAATTGATTCGATGCTATACGAAACTCGATGCGCAAATAATTTATTGTATTTTCGTATAGAGTAAACGAGTCGTTAAATTTCTTTATAATTATACAAAAACAACATTACGTTATTATTTCGGGGTATGTTTAATTCGTTTGAGTGATTATAAAAGTATAGTCTTAAAATTATCAATACATTGAAGAATAAAAAAAAATAAAAATAAATACGATTTAAATAATATTTTGACGTTTACTACTGTGCGTTCCTATTTCTATTGGCGTTGAAATTTTTTATTGTCCGCAAAACGACGTAGGTGTGTCGTAAATCCTTTATCCTCGAAGAAGAAGCTTACCAAAGCAAATCGAAATTTCTTAGACGATTTATTTATTTTCATTATTTAATCGAATTTATTTATTCTTCTTCGATGCGATTTTCAATTGTGTGCACGTTTGTTATAAATATTTATCCATTTTGTCTTTTAAAAAGAAAAGTCATCGACATGCATGTATTGGCGTTGTTATATACAATGTATATTCGATAGATTTACATCTCATACTAGATTCATATAGTTTTCCATTATGCTAGCAAGAAAATTGTTGAATAATTCATATACCGTACGGGGTCATGATGAATTTGGCAATCGTAAGTTATGGAGAGTTTCTGCTTATTATATTTGATTAATATATACATATTTTTTAATGCTTGCTGATCTTTAAACATGAATATACAATGTGTAAACGAACCAATGCATAATTGACTTATATAGATAATTGAAAACCGGGTTTAAAATCTGACAAACGAGTGGATTCTTTACTACATAGAGAAAAATCTATGATTTTCTCACATTGTAGAAAAACCCCGTTCATTCCCATGTGTTTCAATTTTCCGTGCAATATATCGTGCTGACCATAGAGATTCCTTTTTGAAATGTTATATTATATTTCCATCATTCTAAAAATATCCCTCGTATCTATCAAAATATTTAGAAAAAGTGAAAAAAAATATTACGAAATTTTTTGTTACATACCTATATAAAATCTATGTTCTTCCGGATTTTCTTAAAATCGCATTGTATTATGTTGCAAAAAAAAGGAAAGGTGAGATAGATAGCCAGATAGAAGAGAGAGAGAGAGAGAGAGAGAGAGAGAGAGAGAAAGAAAGTAAAGTTATAGGTTTATCTCAAGTAAAGGATTATTTTATAAAATGTAACTCGAATGGATGCGCGTTGTACCGCATAAGATAAAATCAATATAGCTATTTCCGATATAAAAATTTTATAATTTACGGAATTAATAACGCGTGAAAAATGAATCACCGGAGATAATTAAAAGAGCGCACAGTACAGTTTTTCAAGAAATATTCAATTAACTTGCGAGGATAATACTCGGTTGGATAAACAAAGCAAAATCATTCTTTCTCACTCTCTACGAAAATCCCTTTCATGCCAAACAATACAAGGCTGGAGAAAAGAAGAAGGAGAAGCAGAAGAAGGAGAAGCAAAGAGGTGGCTAACTCTTTTAGAGTATCGAACGAAGCTTGCGTTGTATTTTTCCTTCATCCTCCGACAGTCACTTTTCCAAGCGGTTTTCCGCCTTCGTGCGCGCACTTTCGGTGCTTGCACGCGACACGCTTTCATCAATTATTCATGGGCTTAATATTCTAAAGCCTTATCAGACCCGCGTGACGCGAGGAATTCCTTCTTGCACGCTCGGAAAATGCATCGCGGGGTCGGTTTTTCATCTCGCACCCATAGGACAATGAGACAACAGCCCCTACCAGCTTCCATCGGATGAAGAGGCTTTTTCGAACGATACGCGTTTAGATGCTGCTCCAATGTATTTACGGAAATCTCGCTTCTAAACCACTAAGAAACAAAGTGCATTATGTAGTTAATTTTACCTTCTCTCCTAATAAACATTATTACATTTTTTCTTCTTTTCCTTTATTAAATCAAGTACTACGATTAACTAAACTGTGCGTTTGTTTCTTTGTTTCGATTCTTTCTTTATTCATAAGGTTGAGCGCAGTGCATTATTTATATTTCATTATTTTATTTATAAATATAACACTTTATAATTTCCATTCTATAATCGTCTTTTATAA
This sequence comes from Theocolax elegans, assembly GCA_026168455.1. NCBI lineage: Eukaryota > Metazoa > Arthropoda > Insecta > Hymenoptera > Cerocephalidae > Theocolax > Theocolax elegans. Next base: position 96,706,520 of record CM047425.1, read on the forward strand.
ATTTATTTCTAGCGTTTTGTTATATTGTTTTATTCAAGAGGAGCTAAATATATGTATCAATAATTTATTCTTATGTTGTATTTAGAATGCAATAAGCAATTTCCTTTCATATAGAATTCTCGGTAATTTTAAAATACGTACATGGAATTTAAAAAATTAATAATTGGGTAAACACAAGGTTTTGTTAATTTTCGTCAAATGTATTATTCACCCGTATCTCTAAACAACATCAAAGAAATGTTATCCCTTTTACGTAAAGTAAAGTAAAATGGTAAGATCGCTGGCAAACGTAAGCTAAAAATCGAGATAGTAGATAAAAGGAGACATTGAAGAGTGGAACGACGAATGTGAAATTCAGCTACGATTTTTAGGTAACACAGTTTTAGCGAAAACGCGGGAAAATGCAAATTCAACTGGGACTCGAGATTGCGCATTTGCGAACAGTTACAGTTATACCTAATGTTGGTGTATAAGAAACTCTTTCGTAGACATGGAATTCCTCTTGTCTCGCTTTTTCGCGAACACTGTGTATTCTTTGTATATCTTTATTTTTCAATGTCGATTGACAGGCGTTCATTCCATAGATTCAAGATCAACGGCGACGAAAGAAAATAATCTAATATAACTTTTACTAGATGATTAATTTCAAATACATTTATTTAATACCGTACGTATGTTATGCTTGTAATGAATTGATATATACGAATGTTCGAAATGACAAACGCGATAAAAACTTGGCCAATTCAGTATATAGTAACAGAAAGTAATTTCGAACTGCGCAGTATATTTTTCTATAAACGAATACAAAATTGCCTTGTGCAGTTTCACAAAGTTAGTTTCAAGTTTATATACGTACCGTATAACTGAAACGGAAATCAATTTAAACATCCTACCTTTTAAAAATTAGCTTATTATATTAAAGGAGTATAGGAAATAGCTTTAAGAAAGAAACCCTTTAGACGAAAGAAAAAAAAAATAAGGTGAAGAAATAATAAAAAAATTCGATGAATTTTTAAAGGATACTCGCCAGATTGACAAAGACAAAGCGGCTCATAGTTCTAGTACAAATACATCCCTACGGAAAAAGTAGTGCAAAAATTTAACTGATATTGACGAAAAACGGAAAGATCCCTACTTTACATTTAAATGTGCACATCACCCGGTACACTTAATGTACGAAAAATTTTATCTAAAACTACGTTTGCGTATTATACATCGTTTGCGTGGAGTCTTTAAAAATTTTAAAACATAAACCGAGCGCGTACAGAGCCTGTTGCTTCTTTCCGCATAGCCGTCGTTATTTTCGCGCTCTTCGTGACGAGAGCTTCGATTCGAGAAGGGGTTAAAAAATTTAACGCAAGCCAGGTCGAGTGGGGCTACGCTTCCGTTCTATACGAACGATCGAGAGACTGAGTCGCTAAATCGAAAAGCTCTCTACCCTTCGGCGGCAATCAATTTTTTAAGCTCGCTCTACCAAAAACAACGACAATGGTTGCACTTTTAGTTTTTCCAAACGTTATTTACCTATTCGTTTTCGAAATACTTCTTGGGTATCGAATGAAAGCAATAACCTGAGTGCGTTAACAATAAAACGAGTTATTCTATCGGTTCGTATTTCGCTTATATATATATATATATACGTGAATTTTCAGGACTCTTCTCTCGAGTATACTATGCGCAATTAATTGATCGTTTGATCGTTTATTAATTATATACATTTTTCACTTTTTAAGCTAACTTATTTATTTCCCCGAGCTCTGCAAATATTTGCGCGATATTAAAATTTGATTTTATAGTTAAATAAATTTTAATATTATATCATAACACATAATATAAGCATAGTTGTTATTTTAATTTTAATTATTCCAACAAAACCTTATTGCTGAATATACAATTCTAATGTTTATTTAAATTTCTTTTATCACATATTTCATAATTTATGAATTGAATAACGTTCACATCAGTTCAATCAATTTGTACTTTTAATTTATCAAATGCAAAATAGGTCAGTGGATCGTTTTTGAATTTTGTAAATAATACATACAAGTGTACGTATATAATATTCAAAAATATTGTAAAAAGTTCGTTAACTATTGTTTTGCAATTTCAATATATAATATGTATTCTCTGATTCCCAGAAAGTGATAAGCGCTACCTTACAATGAAAAGTCACTTTTGTCCAGTAAATATCCAGTCACACTTTTGTGGAGTTGCTCGGTTTTCACTCCCTCGGTTATACAGAGTAAATTACACTGAGGGTAAAATTTATTTGACCGTTATTAATCTAATTAACATATCTAAGGTTTATTCAATAAGGTTAATTAATAATAAACATCTTAAGGGGTTGTCGGACTCAAATGACAGAGGTCTACACCTTTCAACACAAAAATTATATCTAAAATATTAAATTAAAAATGTGAAAAAATTCATACGGATAGCTTAAAACATAAAAAAGGACTTGGCGTTTTAAGGAAAAACATAGTTTTTTATTATGAATGACATAAACTTTCAACCCACGTATCCTAATTAAATAGATGTAAAACTCTGGAAAAATTTGGATATGTCACGGGCGTTTCCGCGCGACGTAGGTGTATGAGAAGGATAGAGTGAGCGATAAGACGTCTCGACTAATATAAGCGTTGCATTGCAGCACGGAGTACGAGATTCGTAATCCGCGTGTTCGAATCCCGTCGTCCGCCTTTTTAATCCGTAATAGGTATATCATTCAACACAAGCCAAAGGGTCTGACGTTCAGGATTTTTTAAAAAGATCATTGGTTTGTTTATAAAAAAACGTTTGACACGTCCTCAAAATAAAATAAATTCTTCTCACAGAAATGATATATAATTACTAGGTTTTTAAACTAGCCTCTTTAGCTTCATCTTTCATGAATTATTGTTTATATCAATAAACAATATTGATTATCCTGTGTTCTAGCGTAAAAAATGTACATGTCTAAATGGAAAATTACAGCAGAATCTTGGTAACGAAAACAATTCGTTTTACGGTAGGTCAAATCGATACGTTATCCGAGAGAGTCTACATGCCAAAATCGGTAATTACAACATCAAAGGCACAAGGTATCCGCACGAGAGAATGGGAGAGGAAAAGTCGAAAGCACAAGCGTATACATACAACGAATGCCTTCTCTACAAGCTCGAAATTCCCGAGTCCGGTTAAACTCGCGGATTCGAACTACGAAGAGTCTGCTCGAGCTGGAATACGCACCTGAAATTTCGCGCATCGAACGAGGTCGCGCGCGCGATAACACCATAATAATAACTGGGTTGCGCGAGGGAGGGAGAGAGATAGAGAAAAAGGAGGGTAGAGGGAGGAAGAGAAGGGAGGCGTGCCAAGGGAAAATCGTCGTTCAACAAAGCCGACTTGCAAAGTTACCCAAGTAGGGAGGGAGACTGCGCTCGTCGAGTTTCCCGCAACCTGCGTAGAAAACGGGGCGGACGGTGGTTTAGTTACTATTTTAATTTAACCGAATTAGTGTACTACGGGGCGTATTGCCTTGTTTGATAAACATTACCGTCGGACTAGGTAAGAAGAAAGTGTACATGCACGTTTATTTTCCTACGCTGAATGAACATTTTATGAATGGAAATTCTTTATGAATTGTGTAATGTTTTTTATTATGTAATTGATTTTATTAAGAGTGCTGTTAATATTATTAAAAAGCGCGTGAATAATAAAAATTATGATTATAACTAAATTTAGGAGAGATAATAATATTTATGTATCAATAGCTTGTATAAATGAATTGTAGATAATGGTTAGTCTTTATAAACATCTAAAATGAGTAAATTTTATAAAACCGGTAATAAGAAAACAAACTTTTTGTTTCTATCTTGTTCATAATATCTGTCAACACGAATATCAAAAGTAAAATTAGTATATTTTATTTCGAGAGTATCAATTACAATTGATTTAATTCAAGCATGATCATAATAATATCATTATAGTACGTAATACGAATAAATTAGCTAAATGAGGAAATGGTAAATATTTTCAATAATTGCGTTAAAAACAAATAAATATCCATTCGATAAAATAAAAATCAAAAGTAAATACAAAACAAAATGAACCTCGTTGAAATGCATATACCAAATAAAACCTTTCTTTCGTACATTTCACTTTGACCTTAACAGATAACCGAAACGATGCATTATTTAATTTTTCAATATAGCGGTATAGATGAGTAATCACGAGTAAAGAGAAATAAACTCAATTTAAGATTTAATTAGCACGAATGCACAGCACTGGGAATAAGAGTATACTGTAATGAGGGTATTATAAAATTTGTTCGCAAGGGGATTATTTTAAAGAGACGGAGAGGGGGAGAAATATGGGGGAGGGGTTGAATATAATGCAGGTACTCTACCACCGACTAGTTTAACTTGAATACACTCTAAAATCAACCAAGGACAGTCTTTTGTATCTTAACAAGAGATGCGATTTTAAAATTTTCTTTGTAGGATAATAACGAGAGGAAGAGCGAGCTGTGCTTTTCTGTATATAGATACACTTATACAAAGGAAAAGAGAAAATTATTTGCGCTTAACGGGAAATAAATTACAAACTATTAAAATAGACGAGTATACCATAATCGAGATAAAAAAAATAATTATGGATGAAAAAAAAGAGAAAATATTTAAGAAAAACGGAGAGGAGCGAGGAGAAAGCTTGATCCAAGACCTTGGCTCGCATGTCGTGTAAGCTCTCTACACAGTGCCTTATCTGCTTGATTTTAGACTTTAGTCATCATCTGTGATATACAACCCGTTGAAAGCAAATATTGATTCTTTGATCAAATTAAGTTGCATCGCTTTGTTTCTTTTAATCTTTTAATTTTACACATGTGCTTTTTAGATAACACGACTGACTTTTACGTCATGTATATATATACTTTCAATTAAAAAAAAAAAAACAAAAAGCCAAAAAGTAAAGTAACACCAATTATCAAGTTTTATAAGAAAAACTTGAGGATCTAAATAAGTAAAATGTTATTCAAAAATTAATTTGTCAAATAGAAATTGAATGTTAAATTTTTAATAGATGTTGTAACGTCATTATGTATTTCAGTTTAAAGAATAAAGCAATACTACGTGATCTATAATTCAATAGAATACGTAAGTGAAATGCATTCACGAATGTAATCGACAAAAAGATTGACTTCAGGTATTAGTTTGCCGTGTTGCGTTGTTTAAACTCGTAAAAACCAACAGTTCCTTCTAGTTTTATTTAAAATTGAACTAGCCTGTAGAGTTCTTCCACCGTAATTTACCGACGACTTGTATAAACGTTTACATTATATTTTCCACCAGAATACTTTTTTGCACATTATTTTCAGAAAAATTGATTAGTTAAGAAAACGCAGTATGTTTTACTTGAAAATTAATCGTTACATTAATGATATTACAGTATAACGAACCATTGAAATGGAAGGACGAAAAAGCCAATCTCTAAAGTTCTTCTCTGAGAGAATGGAAAAAAACTTTGGGTCTATACCTTTTCGTCTATACGAAAAATGAAGAAAGACGTTAATTAAAAAATGTCGATATATATATATATCGTAAATACGTATGCGTCAAAAAAATTAAAAGAAGTAATCGTAAAAAACTTTTATATACGATTTTGAGGTTTACTTCTTTATTAATGAACAAAATTAAAATATATAGATAAGTGTCGTTAACACTAAGACGCATCAGCAAAACTGTAATTCCTCGAAAAGTAACCCGCAATTGGTAAAGAAACAACCCTTAAAATCTTCAACTTCTCTAATCAACGAGCGGTCGCTATAACATTTTTGTTTCGGTAGGAAACCTCCATTAAAAACTTAAATATTTAAAAAGTTTAACGACCGATTAGCGCTAAGCGCCGTGCGCCGTGCCACGATGAAATTTCTCTTTACTTAATTATCTAGAATACGCACCCAGGGATACAAGTGCAAACGACTACTTTTATACGTAATATTTTCTTTTATTTCTCTATCCACTGATACAACATTAGTGTATTAGCGAAATTTAATACCGATATCGTTTTAATTCACTTATTAACCGCACTTGCCATAAATGGGATATTATTAACAAAATTTAGTAATTAATTATTACATTTATAAATAGTATTATAATTCATTTTGATTATAATAATACATAAAATACAATACGTATAAGTGAATAATTTTCATAATTATTCAATATAATTATATGGGTGTATATAATTTTTAGTCTGAATTAGCGTAGAATGTTCATCTCAAAATTGAATTTAATTGCAGTAGTATATATAATGCGCTATTTTAATTTTGTTGAAACTTTGATTATTTATCAATTTAATTTAATCTTACAATTTAATAATAACGATATTATAACTGGAAATAAAAAGGTTAAGCTTTTAACAAAAACGAAGCCTCGTAATAGACTTTTCTCATTAATTGTGGTAAATTATCTTGGCGAAAACAGTATATATACATATATATATATATGCAAGTATATAATTAGAATAAGAATATTAAGGTAAACTGAAAGTCCAAAAGTAATATATTACTATAATGCCACGATGATTTTAATTGTTATAGATATATTTCAATATATTAGCATACAGTCTTTGATAGTACATTTAAATTTAAGTTTGAAATGTTGCGTGGGTCATATAATAACAAGAAATTTTAACGAAATTTGCAATCGTTGAATCTAGTAAACCAATATTATTTACAATAAATGCAATACGCTTGTCAAACTTATTGAAAATATGAAACGTGAACTGATGCACTATTATAAGTATACATTCGGGCCAGTCCTCGAGGACCTTGCGAAAGTTACCTCTTAACCCAGGTGAATGTCGCGGTGGTAATCCAATATCGGTTCGTGGTAAATTTCGCGAGGGGGCATTCAGATAATATCGGACAAAAGCGTATCAAACTTATATCATCGAGTTTTCTAAGATGTACTTTTGCATTTTCCCGGTTGCTCCTCGAACGCGCAAGTTTAAACCACAAGATCCAGAGCTTCGTTGACGTACGATGACGCGTGCCACTGTTATATGTACGAAGCTGGTTTCGAGCGTTTGCTGCTTCTCCAAGCAAATGGATTTACCTGCTTTTTCTTTAAATAATTCAGCTAGTGTTCGAAGCAAAAGTTTGACTGTTCCGAACAACTTGCATCTAGTTAGAACGATGGATTAGCTTGGATTTCGCGATTCCTTTCGGTTATTTCGATTATAAAGAGATTTTGAGCTATTTCGAACTGAGATGGTGGATACATTTACATTGGTACAAGCATCTGCGGTTTTTTTTCGGATGCGCTAGTACATGAATATTGTAAAACATTTAATATTGTTTCACTTTATTATTTTAAATATTTCAAGGATCGCTTAACGATTTATATATAGCTTTATTCGCAATTTTTATTATTTTCTCTTTTTTTAAATAAAAGGCGCGTGCATTTAACTGGGACAAAAAGCTGGAAATGACCTTCTTTCCACATTTTTTTCCTTAAATTTTAATCATTAACGAATTTTCCTTTTCTAAAATAAAATTAATTTAAAGGAAAGAATTCTTTTGATTTATATATATATATATATATATATACATACTTGCGTGTTTGCAAAATTAACATTCAACAATTTTATCTTTCATGTATTTTGATGCATTATTTCGTATATTTCATAATGTCCTTCTATCAAATATCGTGCATTATAGACGCATTTAATAATTATTATATTAATATCATACGGTTCAGCTGCGACACATTAACGTGATTTCGATATACATTTATTTTTATTAATGTTAAAATAATATATTTTACCTTATTTATAATATTGAAATAGAATGTACAACGTATTTTAATACATATCGTTTATTTAGTTGATAAAAAACTAATTTTTTTATTATATAAAAAAACTTATTAATTATCTAATTGCATTTCAATGTAATAAAGAACATTTCTATGGTAATAAAGTAAAAATTGTTCTGCTTTTAAAGAAAGATACATAAAAGAAGTAGAATAAATTTTCATACTGCAGTTTCTACCGTACAATGGTAATTCTTATTTTTTCTTTTTTTTTTTTCTCCCTTTCTCCGCAGGAAACAATTTAATAATTTTCAACAATGATGATGAATTTGACTACGAAAAACCCAGCAACTAACTTATTGCAGCATTTGTAACTAACTTTTTTTTTCTTGCTAAACGTAATTTCTTTAATTTTACATATCGATTACAAAAGTTAATAGCGTATGAATAATATATCTTGCGCAACGAAAATGAAAATGTTTAAGAAATCAAAAGTAGTCATAAAAATTTCTAATAAAAAGATACATTTACTACCATGTACAATTGATATTTAAAGCTATAGAGTAGAAATAAATACAAAATGAAGACGTCTACGCTGACGGCATAAAATATAAAATTCAAATGGTTAATTCAACTTCTCGAAGAAAGCTTGATCTAAAATTAATTTTACGATTTCAATATTAGACTTTGATTATCATACTTCTAATTAATTTAATCGTAAAATGGTACAATTTTTCAAAAATGTAATTATAGAATTATATTTATTAATATTAAAGTTTATTATAATTTATTATAATTTATATAAATATATTAGAAGTGCAAGAAACATTTTTGAAATAGTTCGATATGGCAAAAGTATATATAGATAAATAATTCAGAAGGTATTATTAAACCGAGTTGCTTATTGAATTAAATATTAGATTCCAAGTATATACATCTTACATCCTGTTATAGTATAGGTGCATCGCGAATGGAAGACTTCGCGTATAATCGGATCGTGATGTATACGATTACGCGACATTGTCAAAAAAAAGTGTGGCGAAGTAAGATCCGATGAACTCAGGGCAAGCCACTGATCGCATTAAGCGAATATTCTTTGTTTTTTTTTGTTGAGGTTTACTGTATATGACTAGTCTTCTCTTACCTAATAATATAAACTAGAGCAATAAGAAATATAATAGTATTAAAAATTAGGAAATAGTCAACGAATACTCTAAGAGACGATAACTTCAAAACTTAAATAGAAATAATTACTTGTTATGCTTGTAAATAATTGTGTTATATTTAATACACATCGATTAATTATTCATTTAATACAGATTTTTAAATTTATAACGTTCGTCGATTTCTTTGAAAACTCAAACGTTTATATAAAATACGTAATTTTGTTAAAAAATAATTGTGTATTTACGAAAAGAGAAGTTAAAGAGATATGTACACACAGTCGACTAAAAATAAACATAAGGTTTTGCAATTCCCTGCATTAATTTAAATTACATTTACATAATTAAATAATGTTTTAACGACATATAATATTTACATTTTGTTAATATATTTACGGTCAAGTTGCATTGCAAATTAAAATCCACAGTTCGTATAGCACAATACACTGCGTATATCTATATTTCAAAATACGAATATAAAATTATTACAGAAAACATATTCAGATATATTTTAATTGACATGTTGATATACATACTAAATCATAATTGATGGTTGTAATTTATCTTAATCATACTATCGTTTGGAAAATAAAAGTATATCATTTTAACGAATTCGCGGAAATGCATTTGTGTGCGCGAATTTCAAACTTGTCAATTATCTGTGATGTAAATTTCCAATAAAAATAGTATCAAGATATTTTCGAGAATTCATAGATTTTTTCAATTCTGAGGTTTTCTAACGAAGACGAGGTACGGAGAACTATGTTAAACTAGAATGATAGCGTCACTCATATACACGGTAGAGAGGCTGTGTAACGCAGCAATCGCTCGAATACAAAAGAAATCTCTAAGAGTAAAAGAACTAGATCGCACAGTCGCTAATGAGAAAGACGTCCGGTGGAAGGATCTCGGATAGCGCTCACACCCAAAGTAATCAGCTAATAGCGAGCGCAACTTTCTAATTTGGGTTGTAATGGCCGTGCATATCACTGAAGCATATATTCATCGGTAATAGAATAATTGTACTTTGTCGATTTCGTACGTTTTCAGATTTTATTCCCTTCGTGGTGTGGGAATCTCGCGTTTCCAAAAGAATCGTACCGTCATATACTTTTAGATTTTTTTATATTCGAGGCGATAGTTTAATTAAGGCCAAGCCAATTACTAAGCAGCGCTATCCTTTCCTCGATTTTTACATTATATATATATATTTTTTTATCAATTCGCGTAGCCGCTTTTGACGTGCTAGCTGCCGATGCCCTTTGAACCTAGTTCGCCGGGGTGAAATGACGTCTACGCGCGTTTGACACCCTCGACGGCATATTCGAACCGGTAAATGGATATTTGCTTTATTAAAAATTTCAATAAACGCGATTGCTATCACGTTGCACAAGGTTTATCAATATTTTTCTTCTTAAGCTCGAAAGCTCGGTTTATGGTTCGATGTATATATGTAAAACAATGTACTGAGGCTATAATTATATCCGGTAATTTAATTACGCAACGCAAAGAAGTTTATCGACGCCTTTTGTTAATCAATCTGATAATATACGTTAAATACACGTTGATTGTAGTGTTCACATCCAATAATAATTTACTGTTTAAGCTTAGAGTGAAATATTTTTGATAATTTCATACATTAAGAAAAATGATAATTTTTTTTTCCTCGGTTATTCACGTAAAACCAAACATATTAATGTGATGCATATATTACATATTATAACGAAATAATATTTTTACATAAATTATCATATAGGATCCTATAATGAAACGAAAAACATGAAATTCATAATTTGAAATTCGGTCGTGCATGTAGATGGAGTTTAATATATAGAATACGCAGGTGAAATACAGTTATAGTTATGGGTGGATGACATCTTGGCTGCAACCGTAAAAGCCAGCAGATGAAAAGCCCCGCGGAAAAGCGCACACCTGTACAAGCAAAAGTTTAGCGGAATACCAAATCTTCCATTCTACGGGAAATTAATGACCCTGTCCTTCCGGGGATTGTATTAAAAAATGCGCCATGAAAATCGGAAATGGCAAGGGGCGAGTTTTGTAAATCCAAACATAGTGAAAGAGAAAGAGAAAAGTGGAAGTTCGAGTAAAGTTAAACTTATTTTCCGCAACTAGTGCGTTTTGTTTCACAAATATTGGATTTACCGAAAGCTTACCAAATTTCTGCGCCCGAGTGAGTATAAGCAAATCTCAATAAAGAGCGCACACTCGTCAATAGCTTTTAAGCTCTTTTAAATATCACCGTATACTATTTTTTTCTTTTCTATACATTTTTTTATCTAGCAAACACAACGTCGATGCGCTTTTTTCTTTCGAATTTCTTGAATTGCGTTTATCAAACAAATATGAATACTCTTTGTTTCAACTACTAGAATTTCATTTTAAACTGCGATGATAATTAAAACTAGTTTAAATACAATTATAACTAATTAGTAATTTATTCCATTACTTTTAAATCGGTAAAATAGACATTGATTCTATAGTTGAAAAAATTTGTTTCGTATAAATTGATTAAAACCCTGAAATGTTAATAACAAAATTTTCAGAAAAATATGTAAACCGTATTTTGTTGTAAATGCATTTATATTTACAAAAGATAGCATTATAGCATAGTGAATAATAAATCTCTGAAAAATAAGGATACATCCTGCTAATGTTCAACTGAATATTCGAGTTGAATGGATATTACATTTTCGATAAAGAAAAATGAAAACTATTAGGAGGATAGTTAAGCTTCGTAAAAAAAAGAAGAAGAAAAGGAAAAAATTACCATAAGAACACGATGGAATTATGTGCTCGGAGTATTATAACGAAGAAAATTCGAGACATTTTTAAAGAACACGAGGGGTGATTATTAACCAGGCAATAATCGATAAGAGACTAACTCGACTACCCTTTGATATTCAAATATACATGTATATACGGTGCGGGAATTCAGTTAAGCATATTTCTCAACTACACAGGAAGCTCGTCGATCGAGCCCGTAATTGTCAACTTTATAATTTATGCATCAACCAAGCACGTCCAGATGATACACTTGTAACTGCGATATTATGTAGTAGCATAATAATAAACAGTCAGATTCGATACATTAAATTATCTCGTATATACGCGTATATAAAACATCATTATCGTCTAATTGGCTCTAATTTTAGTGAAACATATCTTATTCTTACAAGGATTTAAATGTTGATCGACAACCATAGAAGGTAGACATTTTTTTTGCGTATAAAATACATTTATTAATTGAAACCAATACTTGAAACCTAACGTCCTCGTATCGACTGGCAGGGTTTGTCATGTTTCATTAATAATGTATTTATGTATACGCGTATATGCATAATCGTAGAACACGTATAATGTCTATTTGCTCGTGGAAAGCTCTGTCTATTATATATGTGTATCAGTGTATATGTATATATGTGTAGATATATCATACTACCTATGTATGCATTTTACCGTGTACAAACGAACCATGACTCTTTAGAGGACGCTGCCCTTAATGAACGATTGCCTTTATTTTATATTATATATGTGTGTGTGTGTGTGTGTGTGTTCGACGTTGACTAGCCTGGCTTGTTAAATTAACCTATGCTTCAAAGACGAGTACTCGATATATTTTCCATCCTTCTCGATCTTGTTTTCCTTTTATATATATATATATATATATATATATATATATATATCTACCCTACAAGCTTCCTGCTACGCTCTCCTATATACTACAAACCTTTATCTTCCTTACTTATGTTCTCCCCATTGTCTATTTTATATAAGAAACTATATACCTTTAATTTTCTTTCTCATCTATAATTTCTCATCACTTCTTTTAACATTAATTATTTATCTTTACAATTTTTCGTTAATTTATTTATTTTGAAAGTTGCGGTACACCGTAAGGTGTGCTCGAAGGATAATTTCATCAAAGCCCTAAAAGTTATTTAAAATTATTTTACGCATGAATTAATTCTCAAAAATCTCCGAAGAAAGATTCGAAATTAATTAAATTTATTATTATTCTGAATATTCACTTGATTTTAATAAACTTTTTATTTTATACAAATTTATTCGATATCCAACGATGCTTATCGCGTTTGGGTTTAATATTTTTAATATACCGTCAACTTTGAGTCAGCGTTTGAGACCCCAAGGAATATGCGTACATTATAAAATAATGAAAAACTAAACAGTATTAAAGATTCTGTACTACGTATTATATTCTTTAATAGTAGTGCGGTTAAATATTTTTGAATATACCTTCAAATGAATCTCTGGGTTATCGCGACTTTTATTTATCGCTGATATATACATATAGGTATATACGCATACCAGGTGAGTACAGTGATGAAATCTAACATGGTCAGATTGCATATATTTATTCGCAATAACATCGTTCATAAAATGAATGTCTGGATTTGTTTGATATTGAAAAATTTTGGTTTAATATCGTATCATATAACACATATATCCACAATTTTATAGCTATTAAATTCTTTCATCAAAAGCCAGATTTCCTTCTCGGTTATAAATATTTCGCAGTAAAAAAAAAACAAATACTTGATTATTCGTAATTTTTGGTTAAATATTTTAAATGCACGATCTAGAAATAATATGCATTCTTATCGATTTGACGATTGTCTTCCTACTCTGTTAAATCAGAGCAAAACAAGTTTGTACATACCAAGTATAATTATGCAAAGACAACAAAGATACAGCTGTCTTAGCCTTTACAATCGTAAAAGCCGTTGCAATATTAACTTTTTATAATCATAGTTCAATACTTTGATTGAAGACTGTAAAAAGTTTTGGTTTAACTAGAAAAGTTGTTTATAGTCACAAGTTTCACGAATTTCATTTGGTTGTTACACGACTAAAGACAGGAACTGGAATTTCTTGGTGCAACGCGCATATATATGCACGTTGTTGTGCCTCGGTTTTCGCTTTGCCTCTTCCTTCGCCAAGTCCACTGCATATATACATATACGCGTGCACGTTCATTTGTCAAAACAGTATACTAACTCGAGTGGAAATTAAATATACTGCACCGAGACCTACAAATCAACCCGTTGCGATATCTTAATCTATTTATGAATATCAATCTCCAGGCATTTTTCTCTTTTCTGCAGATTGGATACACACATTATACAGAAATGAAATACAATTACATAAAAATATCATTATACGTTATGTATTTTTTTTATTGCAAAAACATTCACACGTAATTAAAAAAAAGTAAAATTTGAGTTTAACGTGCTGTTTTATAAAATAGCGCAGAGTTAATAAGATATTTCATTTATAAAAAAAAACAATCTTGTAAAACTGGAACGCAAACGATTGTACGTTGTGAAACAAAAATTAATCTCTTAATACTTAAAATTGTTTAACTTGAAAAATCGTAAAACATCTGTAGAATGAACTAATAAAAGATATTCTACTCCTTGAAATGTACAATTAATTAAAAATTCAGCGCTTCTTTGTCGTTTATTTCAAAGAATAATAATACATCGACGAGCACTTTGTTTGTTTCGTTTCAAACGCATGAACACTCTGGATATTAAAAAAATTTCATTAACTCAATAACGTGGTATCAGAATCTATATACGTGATTAAATCTGATTCTATATATACCGAAATGTAAAAAGAGTCACGATTAATTTTAATTGCGCTCGGAATTCTATAGTTACACGCATTAAAAAACGCGAATCAAAAATAGTTTCATTCGTTAAATCAAAATAATAAAATTTCCACTCGTTACGTATATAGAATATTAATATTTATAACCATAAAATAAAACCAACCTTTATTCAAATTCGAATCCGCGATTTTACGAATATACGTAAAATAATAAACTCATATGGAGATACAAAAAAAAGTCGTTCCTATAAAATTTAGGGAAACGACAGTATGATGGAATTATTGCAACTCGTACACGTACATTAAATTGCCACGCGTCAACTTTTTATACTCGAGATCCAGTGATTCATCCACGAAAGTTTGTATTATTAAACCGGAAAACTATAATCACTCGGATATGTACAAGTAAAAAAAATTTCACGTACACGCGCAACCCCTATTTCTCTCTCACTCTCTTTCACTCTCTCCATATGATGTACAAGGTCGGAGAGAGGGTGGTATAGAACCTTCACGCTTCGTACGGCTCGTGTGTATATAGACACCAGCTTTTTATTTTACAATTCCAGAAATAACGAAGTTTACGGCGTTGGGTTATAATAATAACGGGGCGCGCACCTCGCCGCGGTTATAAAATAATAATGTACCTGACCGATGATGCGCGAAGGACGCGCGCGCGCACGACTATAGGGAAATCTCCGTTTTCTCCCTGTAGTTGCCGTATTTCTTTATGCTGCTCGCTTATGTATCTCGGCTAGTTCCGGAAATTTTAACTCTCGTAGTATAGATTTACAGTCTGTACCATACGAATTTTGACTCGTTCGATTTTGTTTTACATGTTTTGCTGTTTCAACTGTATTAACGTTTTTATACTATTCCATTTTATATCTCCGAGGGAATGCATTTCATATCCTCGGAAAGGAAATATTTTTCTATATGTGTCTGCGCAAAAGGATATTAATTTTTATACCGATCTAGATATATATATATATATAAAATATACGAATACGAGTGAGGAATATAAACGTTCACGTTTAAGTGGCCGTTCAGCGATCTAAAGACGCGCAAGATTCCAAAGTGATCGAAGAAGTTGTATTTATTAAACTCATAAAACATCGTTTGCGCACTCATGAACGTCTGTCATTTCTTGCTAGGTATAATAAAAAAATGGTAGAATTTTTTTCGTTTACTTATATAAAATAATGTAAAATCTGCGTTTTATTTTACTTAACAGTAAATCATCTAATTTTCTCTGCACATTATTAACAATTAGAAGCTTCAAGCTAAACAAATCAAGTATAGATTAGTGAAATATGTAGGTTACATTGAAAATAGACAGTGCAGTGAATTGCGGTCAATTAGTTGATAATCCATTTATTTAATAATCTAACTATCATCCAGAATCCATAAGTTTGTCCAAAAAAATTGTAGTTGAATCTAAGAAAAGAAAGATGCCTCAAATTGAATTATTTTTACGATATTTTTCGCGTAGATGATAATCCTTGGTTTATTCGCAGTTTTCCTCGTCGATGATCGTCGTCAACGATCGCGATCAAAATTATTTGCCCGCAGTGTGGTTCAATAGGTATTTTATATCGCTTCCATAAAAATGAACCGCGATAACCTCGAATCTTTTTTCCCCGAATATATACCGGTAATGGAATATGGGACGATGATTGAATCGTATCCTACCTGTTTATTGAAACGATCTGCTACCGTGTATATATGTCTCTGAATTCAACAATCCGAAATTCATAAATAAATTATTCAACGAGAAAAAAGATTTATCCAGTGTAAAAAATTATGTTGAAATGTTTTTCTGTCTCGTTAAAAAAAAGTTGAAAAGTGTTTAACATTAAATAAAAATGATTCTCGTAAGTAAAAATAACCATAATAATTTATGTATACAATATGAAAAACGTTGTATAGCTAGATTCATGTATATTTATTTATCAACTATTCTATGGTGTATGACGTATGTACATATATAAATAGATGATGTAAAACTTATATTAATTAATTTAATTGCGTGTACAGAACGAAAACGTATTTCAGATTTTCACGACGTACGCTCAAATTTGCGTATGTGACATTTCATTCATTATATTTGAAAAAAATAAATGAAAACCCAATCACATTTTAAGTACAAGTCAAAAATTATATTGTTAATCTTTTTTAATATAATCTACTACGGAAATTAAATTTTTGTATAATATTTAAAAAAATTACTATAGTGGTAACTGCGAGTAATGTAGAAATAGCTTAATTTGTGATGATTTGCGGTCGAGTGATATTGATACCAATTATAATATTAAACGTAACCACTAATATCGCATAAATTTAAGCTTATTCGACTAATGTGTGCCCTCCGGGTTTTCATTTCTACCTACCTTCTCGTTTGTTTCGTCTTGCACACTAACAATACGGGAATCTAAATATATATCATTGTTCACAACTCTATTACTTTCTACTATAAATTAATCATTTTCAGAAGAAAATTTGTACCTTTAAAAATTACTGATTTTTTTAAGAAAGATACTTAAATTTAAAATATACAGGCCACAATTGCATTTCAGGAAAAAAGATTTTAATACAACAAAAACATATTCTTCTTATAATGCGTTTGTTAGATTTAACCGCAATAATTGCGTAATAAAATAAAATTATATCAATATTATATAAGAAATATACGTTCACAAAGCTATAAATAACAATTGGATAATTAATTTAGGGCTCAACGATACGTGTACAGCGGTAATATTTAATAAGCTTCATGAATAATTAATTTGTGTATGCGACTATATTACACCCGATGACAATTAAAATATGTTTGGTGTAATTTCAAAACGATAGATAGAGGGCATTTAGTATTCAATAGAATATCGTTAAATCCGCTTGCGCATTAACTTAAATAAACGAATTTGACAACCTATATGCATTGATATTATATATACATATTTGTATGTATGTAACTGTAATGTAGACGAAAGTAAGTATAATCCAAATGCAACGTAAACAATAGTATAGTTATTATAACTATATTATGCCTATCTGTGCATCCCCATAGATGCTTAAACCTCTTTATTTACGTATCAAGTAATTAATACTAAACAGTGAGAATCGTAGATGATAGACAGGCATATCGGTAAACTTAATTTAACAAAAAAGTTCAATTTAGGTGTATAGATAGTGAGTATGATTGATTGACTTTATTACAAAAAATAGCATTCGCATAAACAAGAAATTATATATTATAAGATTTTATAACAATAAAGTAATGCACTCACTTTTTAATTTATCATATTATTTATGAACATTTATATTAACTGAATAATGTTGATGTAATCAATCGGAAACGATAATTATGACCTTTTATTATTCGTTTGTTGTAAAATTTTACAATACCCTGCTCTGGTTAATCATTTTTTTATACGACTATCTGAATCAAATTAATTTATACGGCTATTGGGATCAAATTTATACATCGAGCGCGCTACTAAACTATAAACATTATTTGTTAAAGTTTAATAATGAATCATTACGATACTGATAAATAAACCGAAATATATAAATATAAGTCGTTACGAATTCAATAAATTTGTTACGATTTTGATTTTAAAGACGTCATTCTGTTCATTAAAAAGCTTTAAAATTTATGTATATTGCAGGGAAAATTATAAAATTACCCAAACCGAGGAAGTTATAACTGAATCATGTATTAAAATACACGCACGAACTTACAAGTATTACGATATAACTTTATAAGTTTAAATTATTTTCTCGTGATAAGCCATACTTCTGAAGCTTTAAATTAATAGTGCGGGGAAACATCCGATTAAAAATATAGAAGCTTTTAACTGATAAAATTTCTTTAAAAATTGTTTTCAATTACAATAGCTTATCATTAATGCAATTTACCTAATTGAAAAAGATACGATTTTTAAATTGATGAACTTTTTTTATATTGAAAAGTGACAAAATTTCCGACACATAACCCACGCGACGAAATAATTAATTTTTCAGATGCACATTGAATTTTAAACAAACACTAAATCAACGAATTATCCTGCACCTTGTGTCGCTGTCACTTTTTATACACCCGATGGGAAAAACGATGAATCATTTGCAATTATTGATTCCATTAGCGATAACTATATATATATGTGTGTACACATACAAGAGGGAATGAAAACCTATTGAAGGAGCTATCGAAAAAGTGACGGTTTCTCGCGAAAAAGAGAAAATTGAAAAGCGGACGTCTAATTTACGAGTATATGTCCCGAGACCGCGTTGGCTCTAACGAGCGAAAAAGCTGCGGTAGTGGAATAGAAAAAAAAGAGGGTGGTGAGGGGGTAGAGGGTGGGAGGGAAAAAAGGCGAAGGTAAACCCGAGGGAGATTGGAGGTGCCATGCGCGCGTCTATACCCAGGAATTCGTCAAATCGAGGCAGTCGGAAACCGACGGATATGCGAATAGCGAGAGGCCTGCGGCGTTTTGCTAATTACGAGGCAAGCGAGCGAGGTAGCGCGCGCGCGCGTTCTAGATCGACCTTGGCCCGTTTGGTGTCGCCGAGAAACGAGTGATCCCAAGTAAACCGTGCGCAACGACTCGATAATACCCAATAATTCTCGATAAGCTAACCAGAGAAGGAGAGAGGGCGAGAGGATAGGGTCAACCCTTTCCGAAACTGCGAGTTTGCGAGTCGGTACATCACGGATTCGCAGAGCTTAGGTATACCTACCGACTTGAGTGGGAAACTTTACGAAAATCCCGCATTTATACGAGAGATGGACTGCTAGTAGTACTATTCGGTTAACTCACTTCTCTTTGTGGCAGCTTGCTTTACAAAGCGATTGTTTATTTTCGGGACTTGCCTCAACGCGAGATTAATTTCGACCGGTCATTCGTTCCTTTTATATATACGCGCATACATCTGGATACATAGAAGTATACCTCGCGTACGCACACGACGGGAGATTTCTATTTTATACACCTCTTGCGAATAGTGAAATTAATTGCCCGGTCGAACACGTAATTTCCAGTTTAACAAATGTATTTGATCGCTCGCGCTTTGTTTGCTCCCGGTTAATTAACAACATTCAATTTTATAAATATTTTAGCAGAAACCTCGAGCTTTGAACTTTATACATATCCTTATATTATCTCGGCGTACGTGTTTACGCGTGCAACCACTTTTTTTAAATCTATATACATCTCAAATTTTTTGTATTATATATTAATAATAATTAAGTGTATACGGTATTCGCTCGAGCGTATTCGGGACTCTTTATCACCGCACACAAGCGTATATTGTACGTCCTAGAGTAGTCGCGGAGTTATCAATATTTTTTCGAGAGCTTTTGAGAACTGTAGCTTTTATCCTTGAGTTAATTACGCGAAAATTGAGTAAGTATATATATTGTAGAAGAATAAATGAGTTATGGCTAATGTTGTTGGTTTTATTGAGAATACAGTTATCCAATTCTATATTATAGTATAAAAATAAGCTACTCGGAATTCAATTTCGAAAATGAATAATTTTAGCATCAATCTTTATCGACTGGGAATACATAAAAATATGTGATAACTGATTAAGAATTTTCGAGTGACATTTAGATAATGGAGATACTAGGAAATGGAGAAGGATGCGCCGATATCGTATCACACGTGCACGAACTCGTGGAATTGAGGAATATTAGCAACGCGCGTTAATCCAAGTCTGCTGGAGCTGTCCCCCGGAGTTATGATCTCCGAAGGTTGGAGCAGTCCTTCGGCTTTCCCATCCGTTCTCTGCGGGAGTTTACGCGCATTCGGCGACTCTCTCAATTAATTTCCCGCCGAAGAGGCGGCACCGAGTAGTCTAAAGACGATCGTAAACTCAACGAGTACATACGCATCCAAAGGATACTGAATTCGAAGCATATAAGCCTTTCCTCAATTCACCTGTCCCACGTTTCATTAAATTCGATCCTTCACACTTTTTACAATACTTTTCATTATTTTAATTACTAAAATATTTGATTATTATCCCGTAATTATCCTCGTTATTTACGTTTTTTCAAATGTTAAAAATACACTTAATTAAAAAAGATCTTTCAATACTGCAAATGTAGAAAGTGAACTTTACATTTCACTTGCAAAGGGTAACCGTTTGGAACAATTCTCAGTTGTTCAGTAAACTTTGCAGGTGTACCTTATTTTTATACCCCGTTTGGAGTTTCTCCAATGTAATCCACTAACTCATCGACAATTTTCGTAATTTAAATTAATCCGTGCTTGAATTAAAAAATTTATAAATATGTTGCGTTTTTAAAATTAATATTTTTACACAGTCATTTGTTTACTCATTATAATAATTAAATTGTATTTATGAGATTTTAATGTTGTTAACGTGAGCAGCGAAGGATCTTACGCAACATAATTCTAATTATTATACCTACAGTATCAAAGTATAACTTAGATAGAGAAATCGCTTATCGGTTATTGTAGTAGAGTGGAGATGATTACGCTCACCTCGATGGATTTTGAATTTATACGAGATGGTTCAACTGCACTACCGACTTACCATTGGTACTATAGCCGATATAAGCTTCTCTTCCGCGTTATTGGAATCACACCTTAGGTAATGGTTCGATCAAAAGTCAATTGATCTCGTGTTGGATAACATGTATACATTCGGTGGTACAACTTCAGTACCACTTGTCAAAATTGTATTGTTGCTAATTCCTAATATTACTTTTAAGTTTATCCTCAATATTAGATATTAACGTTATTAAGTAATTGAGAGACAGACTCGACAAAATATAAAAATTATTGTGTCGTTTAAAAGGAAAATTTACTACAGATTTATTGATTTTTACCATAAATCGATCTGTTCAATTTTTCAGAAAATTGTAGTAACAGTGTACCTATGATATTTAACAAGTTTTGCTTTGGGATGTTTCGTAATGAAAAAGTCATATTAAACGTTATGCTATTTTGAAATAGCCAATGATTCCGAACGTATTAAAATCTATATACGATATATAAACAATATTGGTCGAAACCTCGATGCGAAATGTTTCAATCCCGCATGTGTAACCGTGTGTGTGGGTGTTGAACCATGAATTATTTTACAATGTTGTACTTCGGTGTAAACTACTTTTAATGACGTCATCGATCAAAATGCTATTGAATATATATATACGTATAAGACAAATGAAATTGGACGTTGAAGAGACAGTTACTAAACGATATTTTAAAGAGCGGATAATTACATAAAAATCTTATACGCGGTTATACTGTATGACAGAAAAACTTATACAACTTGGTAAAAGAAGTTTTATCCTCCCATTTTAGTTTTGCCGCGAATAATTTACGTGAAAAATATGAAATTGGTTATTCCTCTGTCGTAAAAAGACAGTTTGTAGGTTATTACTATATTTAAAGGAAAAAATTGATGAAATTTTGGCGCGAATGGTTTGCGAGTTAAAGTATATTATTGCAAGCGGGATTTTAGCACATAATAACATCGTTATTCACGATGTTAGGATCGTCGGTCATATTTGTCATGTTAGGTGAGTATTACGGTTCCCGATATAGGATAACAACTGTCTATTAGTCCATCGTGCAAATTTGCCATCAAAAACAAGCGTAAACCTTAAAAGGTAAGGCGCTTCTCTCAAGCTTATCGGGTATTTCAAGTTGGTACGTTTTAAGTGTAACCTGTTAAATTTTCGTTAAACCGTATATCGAATAAGGAAAGTTTTTATGTCTCAAAAGTTGTACACGACTTTGATGCATTAAACGAGTTTCCTTTGCTTCTCGCAATAAAACGTTTATTGGAATAATGAAAACGTGTATTTCATAATTCGATGTTTACCGTTCGTGATTAACTATGTACATATTTTTGTAAAGAAAGAATTAAAAAAAATATTAGTAAATTTAATTGTTGTGTATGATTTTAGTTAAATAAATACGATATGCGTAGATTTAAAAATTATTTTAATATTTTTCATTGTAACCCTAATTCGACTAGGTCAAGATAAAATAGATATAGAGATTCGCCGTGTTAAACAGGTAGATAGTTGGTTTCAATGTACGAAAAGAAGTTAAAGACTATCGTAACCATAAAACTAAAATCGTTTTTTAATCGGAGAATTTCAATAAAAATAAAGGTAAAGTCAAAAAGTTGAAAGCGTCGAAAGATTGCGCGAAACGCAAAGAGTAACGGGTGACACGCGTCTCTTGGAAAGAAAATGAGAAAAAGAACGCGTGAGTAGCACCGGGTATAAGAAAGAGGACGCACGAAGAAGAATCACTTCTCAATGGGATTGCACTATACGATAAGGAGGGAACACCGCGGAAATTGCTTTCCGCGTGTGACGCTGTCCGTAATGCCACTATCCAAGATGCAGAGTTTTACGATTCGTACCGAAATGGGTCGCGGGCAAGTTTCGAGCTATTTCTCAGGCCAGTTTAGGTATAGGTACCTATACTGAATCTTTGTATATATATTGGTATATACGCGACCGAGGGTCGACGCAGCCTGCACGAATATCCGATTTGCTCCCGAGGCGCTTTACCCTTCGGGACGTATTATTTTATAATCGATCCGCGAATAATGACTCTCTTGCTTGTTTTGTGTTAACCGTTGTTTCTCCACTCAATGTATACATGCGCTATTACATTCGGCAATCTTAGTTTTAACCATTTTATTACCGGACTATAACGTGAAATTAGAATCTTGTATCAAACATAAAAAAATAATAACTTCTGCAAAATACCAACTCTAAAATATATACACTGCGATAAATTTGGTAGTATAAATTACTATTTTAATGGTAAAAAGAGGTCAGACTTACACAATTATAAAAATTGCTATTAATAATGGTGAAAATTGCCACGATTTTGGAAAAATTACTATTAATACTGACAATTTTTATAATTGTGCAAGTCTGTCCTCCCTTTACCATTAAAATAGTAATTTTTACTAAAAAAATTTTCTCACTGTAGTGTGTGTTTGATGATTAAATTTTTATTTACCTCACCGAGATATTTCTCATTTTCTCTACATATTACTGCAAGTTTAGTCGCAACACATTAATAAAATTGCTTAAATAGTAATAGTCTGATAAGCTCCGAGAAGTGCTGTAATAATAAATTATTTAATAAAGCGTAGATTAATCAATTAATGTATTTATTTACATTCGCAAGATATAGAAAAGATAGGATGTTGAGCTTTTGCGACGATTTCGGTTTACTTAATCCGAGATTTTTTCTACCAACCAATCAAACTAAATTTGAAGCGGATAGATTTATAATGCTGAAGAAATTATTAATTGAGCTGGTAATGGAGCGAGAGGAAGAGAGTACGAGAGGTGATGAGAATGCGCTTGTGTCGTCGGATTATTTATAGAGTTCGAAGGGCTTTCGTAAAGCGAACACCTCTCTTGATTATATTTGATTTTGTTAATAACCTCTCTCCATACCTGACGCTTTAAACCTCCGATTTCATATGTATGTCGTGTACATACATTATTTCCGAGTACCTACATACTGTTATTCCATCGAACGTTGTCGATCATTTTTCGTTGATCCTTCTTAAATACCAAGTGTTTAAATTAACATATATATCTTATGCATTACACAAGTTTAATTACAATCTATACAAGCTTGTCATTGATTTTTAAATGAATAACATTATTTTGATGGTGGCATTATACTTTTAATATAAACATTTCTAATCGCACGTTTCATTGTTTGAGTGCAAAAATAAACTTTCGATATAAGGTTAAAATATAAATAAATCTGTAAATCAGTATTTCGTTAATTTAACACGCATCTTGTGTATACAAGTCAATAAATCGTTTAAAATTTATTTTAAAATGCACATACATGTCGTATGCTCTTATTTTATCGGCAACGCAAAGAAATTTTTGAAAAATGTATGTTTCTAAATAACGAATAAGATGTATTCAATTGAAAGTATACGAGCTAATAAAATATTTCAATGCGAAACGAATTTTGAAAAGAATTTTCATTTTCTCACCCCTGGTGAAAAAATTTCTATTGGCACAGACAATTTCTTCCGGAAACTTCGAAATGACGTATCTAATCGTTTATATTTCCAATGGACAGATTCAATTTCCTACATTTAAAATGTATATGTACGTATTTCAGAATTCTTACGAATGAACGCGAAGTCAAGCTAATAAAGATCAAATTAAATTCGGCAATCCAGTCATCCGTAAAAAGATTTCCTCGTACACGGTCGATTATACAAAAATTCCAATCGTATTTCAAAAATCTCCCCTCAGAAAATTACTCGATTACTTTTTTTTTTTAACCCAAAGGAAGGGGATGGCTGTAGAAGAAAAACATGGATATCTTATATATGCCATGGGATCGTAAAAACGGACAAAACTCATAAAGCTTCAAAGAGGACGACAAGTTTTATTACCGATTTAACGTTATTTTCCCGACGGCTCTTTAGCGAGAGTTTTCGTATAGATATGTGCTATATGGCGTTAATAGCACGACGAAACTGACAGAGTGTATACTCATCAATTTCACTCGGAAAATGAAAGAGGTCGAGAGGAATCCATGGGTGTAAATACAAGGATATGTAAATGTCGCGATTTCCGGTTATCGAAACATTGTTGCTTCTATACTGCGCTTGGGGTTTTATAAATTGTACCCTTATTTCTCTTCGAAGTTTATATCTGTTCTATTAGATTGTACAAATATATATATATGTGTGTACATATATTCTTGTTTGTAAATAATTACGTATGCTCTTTAAATGAATAAACAAACATTCTTGCAAATTAACATTATTTACGTAATAATATTCTACACTAATTGATAAAAAATAAATCTATATATATACACATAGGTTACGTCTTGTTTAACAATAACAAAGCTTCTCCATAAATTTAAATAGTATAAGTGTGTGTTGATGTTCTAAAGTTATATATCAAAATAATACCAAAAGTTAAATTTACTAAAAGCTACCTACACGTCAACCTATTCAAGGAACGAATATATTACATCATTTTTACAGTAATAATTGTCTCCTAAGAAAAAAGTACTATAATTAGTGTTTCAAACTTAATTATGTGACTCTAGATAACAATAACATTAACCAATACGCACACGTATATGTATACAAGTATCGCTATAATGTCAAATTAATTAAATACGAATTGTTTCTTATAAGTACAAGAGATTTAAAAGTGCAACTTCATAAAAAAAAGATACATTCGTTCTCTTTTAATTATTCGTCTATTTTCCTGACACTTTTAAATACTACCAACTTCACATCGCTTTGATCACTTCTCTCTCTCTCTCTCTCTCTCTATTAATTTATGTACATCCCTATTCGTTTTGAAGCGCGAGTGCGGAGTAAAAAAAGTGTAATGCAGTTTTAAGTTGAATCGCGCGTCTCTAACAGAATTGTTTATATAGAGCGCGTTGAAATAACGCAATAAGAGAAATACCCCATTATGTATGTATGTACGCATATCAATTGCAACCGTAAGTTAAAGAAATGTAATTTTACAAACATAATTTTATTTTTCCATTCATCTATTCACGATGGGAATCTTAATAAACGGTTTCCTTTGTATTTTGCAAATATCATTTGAAATTGAATTAAACAGCCCATTTGAATTCGTACAAATCTTTTATAATTTAAAATAGCGGTGTAAATCTTTCGACGCGCATTCAGGACGTATATATGCAAAAGAACTTATACTGGAATTTGTAGAAAATTCACCCATTAACTTTAGTGGATAAAGTAAATCGATTAAAGAACGTAAGAGATAAAGAGATAAGAACACCGCGCAATATATGTATATATATATACATATACACCTATATATAATTTGTTAGTATGCATGTACAAAATATAATCCAATTTAAAATTTTATTTTTACTTTAAACTCGAAAATTTTCTATTTATTTTTAGTGTTACAAAAAATATTTAGAAATTTTAAAATTAAAATGACTACGATTATTTTTATTCAAAAGAATATAATTTAAATTAAATAATTTTACCTGTTATTAATAATATTAATTTTAGAAGCAAAGACGTATATATATATTTAATAAATCGAGTTTTTATAATCTTTTGCAACCTTTTTTATTAATCAGTTACAGCTAATCAGCTTAGAATTGCTTCGACAACCGAATAAAAAGGTTTTTACTGTTCAAAGCTTATAATTCATATAGTTTCAAAGTAGATTTATCGCATAGCTTTGTGTTGCTCTTTTTCTTTAACCTAATTCGTTTTTCACAATACCGGTAAATTTTCTACCGATAATTTTCACATTTGCGTCTAGTATTTGGAAAATCGAAAATTCATGGGTAAAATGATTAATATATATAGGTGCGGATTTCCTGAACGTGAAAACACCTTGATCCGAGCGAGAAAATCGCATCGAAAAAAAAGAATGGAGGCATTTCTGAACATATCCACAGTAACAATAACAGAATTGAGTGATTCCCATCACCCCTTTTTTCGAAAGTGCGATTTATCTGAGAAAAATAGCCTATTTTCGTCCCCTCGCGTTTTATACGCACTCGACCGGTTGAATGCGTTCAATTACGTATTTCCGGGTTAACGAGAGCCATTGAAAGCTCTTTTCGTTTGGATATTAACAGCGCATGATATATATACCAACTGAAAGGAGAAAAAGAAATGATACACCTGGCATAAACTAATTACATTCTTGACAGAACATTTACCAACTATATTTGTATCATATAGAATTGAAAATTGTTTTTATATCATAAGAGGCCTAAAATGCGGTTTTACGTTCTGGAGCCTGATTCTGTAATCTTAACGCACGTTATAGTTTAACGTCAACGTTCAATTTCTTATGCTTTTGTATACCTAGATACATGAAAATTTGTCGTATAAAGGTTTACAGAATCAGACCCCTGATAAAATTATTGAAACGTACTTTACATCACTTCGACGTTAAACAGTAATTGTTACACGGGCAAGATATGATTCTCGATTCGGACGAATGGTCACTCTCACCGAGAATTTTTCCGCCCTCGTCATAAAAATTATTATTTCGTCCGAGTGTCGTTAGTGCACGCTTATTATTTTCGATATTTGATAGTTGAGTAAATGATTTTTCAATTTTCGCGTCGGAAGAAAAAATGGTTTATATACATTTTTAGCGAGCCACGTGTTGCGGACATCGATGGCAAAATATTCGCCGAAAAAGAAAATAGAATTTTAGTGTCTGTAATTGGATTGCCGCTAGTGTACTCGTGTAGTGTGTTTTTACTGCCTATGAGACTCACATTCGAATACATGTACCTAATTTACGATTCTATAATACTTTGAAAATGGTTCGCTATTGAAATATTGCCTCGATGAAATATTTTTTTGTAATCTTTTTGTTCTGGGTACGTAGTCGATTAATTTTCGTTTTGTTTGGTAAATCTGATCCAGTGTAACAACGCTTGCGCCGTATTATATTTTTGAATGAGATTTAACCACTGCGGAGTAATTTGTCCATTATTTTTTCATACTTATAATTCCTACTTAATGCTACGTTCATTGTTTACAAACAAATATTAAATTACCGTATAAGAATTTTAATTTCTTTTCCTTTACGAGCACTTAAATGACAATAATAAAGCCGTCTTGCTTATTACAATTAGATAACTTTTAATACTTTCAATGAAATCTCCAATATCGATCATAAACGAATGAAATAATGCAGCACGGTTTATTAAACAATAAAAAAAAAGAATTAAAGAAAAAGCAAGGTTTATAGAAATAATGCGTAACAAATTAATCGTATGCATTATAAAATTTACAGTCAACTGATCACGTATACATACGTAAATTACATTATATCCAGATGATTCGTAATTTGCGCATTCAGTGTAATTTATATAAACAACATCGAGTAACATCAATTCCTGCAAGTGTGAAAGGTAATTAAGTATTTTATTCGCTACACGATCGGATCGGTGATAATGCACTTCTGTTCGAAGGCAAGCTGATCCTTTAACCGGTTAAAGACTATAAGTCCGAAATCGAAAGTCCGGAATCGCGATAACAAAAGAATCTTGTGCTTTTATGTATAGATATATATGTATGTAATGACGCAAAAAGTAAAACCAAACCAATAGGAAATAGAGAAATGGTACTCACTCGATTTGTTCAGGTGACCTAGCAGGTTAGCGACAAAAAGTCCGCGGGCACACGTAAAACGCGGGAGTTGTATAGCCGCAAAAATTTGCGCGCCACGTGAGGCTCAAATTGGTGGAGGTTACGTGCGTATATTTATCTGTATATATATGTATCCACGTACGTTTGCGTGTGTGTGTATGAGGTTGTGCGTGAGAGAGATAAATAGAGAGCTGCGGTGCGTACGTTCGCAGGCGAGCGAATGGAAACACAAAGTGCGCGCGTCGGGGCCGCGCTTCGGCTCTTTATACCCCCTGGAAACTTGCACCTGTGCTTGCGCAGAACTTACTCTTACAAAGCTACCCTCTCTCTCTCTCTCTGCTGCCCTCGCAAGCGCGCTCTTCTCGACGTATCTCGCACTCTATCTCCCTTTCGCTCTCGGTATCCGCGCGCTCTCCAGCCCACCCAACCTCCCCTCTTTCGATATATATCCATAGCTTGACCGTGACGCGCGGTTTTGTCAATTTTTTTTCCCCTCTTTTTTGTGCATACAGAAACATTTAGTACGCGTGCGTTTACATGATTTTTATTTAAAATATTTTTATATATATTTCGCGCTCGATGTAAATCTTTTCCTTCATTTTAGTGCACATATGCGCGTAGAGATTTATATTTTTCCCAGTGACATTTACCTGAAAGTGTGTTTCAATTAAAATTTCGTTTTAATCGGCTAATTCTTTTAGTTATAAATGTCACCATCTTTCTGTAAAAATTATCAATATATGAAACTCGAAAACATTGCAATTACTACTTGATTTAAATTAAAAAGACGCGTTATATGCGTTGTTCGCTCTTATATGCCAAAATGGTAAAATAAATACGGACAAGAGTCATTTTCCAAGTACGCAGTATAAACTGAGAGAGAGTATGTATCGATACCTACAGTTTTAGTGGCAATGATTGGTCAAAAGCACAGCAGTTTGTAGCCCATCGAGCTATATATGTACCATTTATCACGAGCGCTTCATTATCGATACTTTTGCTTTACGACGCAAACACCGGTATTAGTTAAAGCTTCAAATTTTTTAAAAATATCTACCAATCTACTGTTTGTTTAGTATTTCAATTTAATTATCCGCAATCTCTACAAACCTGCATAACTAAGAACATTTGACGTATGTAGTTGATCGTCATTTGTATTTCTGCGCGTCTTGTACGCTATCGTTAAGCAATTTATTACCCTCAATATAAATAAATACATAAATTTTGAGTTTATCGAGTGCGTTATAAATACGTGAAAATTAATTAAATCTTTGCGTGTACACGGTATTGAATATTTTATCTTTTCTAAATAATGCAACGTATATGTATACTAATTTTAAAAATATAAAATTCAATCTTACGATTCAAATAAAATTAATTGATTAGTTTATTTTCGACACGTCCAAATGAATTTTGCATTTCAATTAAATTATTAACAAAACCTTAATTGTAAGTAAAAAATAATACATTATGTAGAATTTTTGGTGATCCATTTTAACGTAACAATTTCTGGCATTCGTGGGACGTGGACGTAAGCTGTAGTTGATTTGTCTATCGGTGAATCAGTGGTAAATGATAATCCGAACAGACGTTTGACACCTTCGTAGGTACGTCCTTTAGCCGAGGTGAAAGCTTTAGATTTGTAGTTGAGCAGTGAAGTATTCAACTAAACATCAAAGGGAAGTGTATCGCGCGAAGCGTTAGTTAGCAATTACGTGCATTCAACGGTGATTACAAAGAACCCGAAACATCTTATTCTTCAAAAATCGTGTGGTAATTCGGTGTTCGCTAAACTTAAGTCAAAAATATTACGTTTTATTCTGCTGTATTTTTATTTTCGTACCCGACACTTTTTTTAATTATCCGTACCTATTACACGCAACTGTTACTGTATTGCCTGCAAAAATTAGAAAATAATCTTTTCTCGATATTTTGCTCGACCAATTAATTGCAAATTAATGATTTTAAAAAGTTGTTGAAAAAACTGAACATTTTTTTGTGTATTTATATTTTTTTATCGCAAAACATTTTAAATAGTTGCGAAATGTTTAACAAAACACTTTTATTCTTTATGTTTAGAAAATCATTATATTCTGCAAAAAGCAATCTTTTCGTTTGAAAAATAAATTTATTTGAATGAATTCTATAAAATGCATGTAATTCGTACTTACCTAGGATATACGTTAATGAAAATAATGTTACGTTTGTAATGATAATTTAACTTATGTAGTATATAGAGATATAAATGCACATACGTCCTATTGTCGTAGATTAATAAGGAACGAGGGGAAACAAAAGCGTCAATAAAAAGAAGGTGCCGTTGACAGCCGCTTCTAAATCTCAAATTGTTACCCAGCACAAAGTTACAAGTAAACAAAAGGACGTTCTTTCTGGTGGTTCGAGAAAAGCTGTTACAGTCCTTCCTTCAAGCGCGTAAAAGCTTCGCATAGTTTGCGTGTGCAAAAGAATCGGAAGAAGGAATACTGAATCACAGTGTTACAAGGTTTTTAATGACGGAAATAAGGAAAATGTTGCTTAGTTAAGTTCTTAAGCTTCCTTTACGAGTTCTCAACTATATATCCTTCGTGAAGATAACGACGTTATTGTTTTCAACCGTTGACCCATTTTTTTCTCAAACATTATTGTCAATCATCTTGTGCCCGATAAAACCAATGATTTTTTAAAGGCCAACTTAAGAACTTATATTTTATAAATTAACGTTATGATATTTTGAAAGAGGATTGAAATTATATAGTAAAATTTAAAATTAGCGAATAAAAATAATCACCCTGTACTCATTAACACTGTAAGAGCGTCTCTTAATATTTGTAATGATACAACGTACTTTACACATTTCAGTTCTTAAAATACTTTGACATTTTTCAAAAATTGATATTTAAATGTAATGTAGTTCATACTTCGTGGTATCTATTTGCAATAATACACTCTAGATTTTACTTATAAATTAATAATTTAATTATCAAAAATTTAATTTTTTTAATTTGGAGGTCATATACAAATTATTGAATGCATTATATGTGTACGACGATTATAAACATTCTGTAAATAGATGTCATTAACAATAAATCAATAATAAGCAGGATAATTACATATCATTAGTAGAACAATATTTACCTTGGAGTATGACAAATAATGTCGTTTGTTGCACTTTGATTAAATAACTAACGTATAATTGCAAATGCATACGTTTTAAGCACGTGATTATCATTATTTAAAGAAATGTCTCTTTTATAATTATCATAATTTAGTTGCTCTTAATTCTAAACAAAGCATTCAGTGTTGCACGAATATTCGTCAAAATTAAACCCAACTGCAACCTATATTGAATTACGTATACATGTAGAATAAATCAATGTTGATCACATTAGCACAAACCAAACAGTATATCTACATACGATGTCGTACGCTACTCAAAGAAATACCTACTAGTCTACGTTATTCTTTCATTTTTTTCTATTTCTCTATATAATTGTAGTTTCACACAACATTTACGTCATTTTATATTCTAACTCTACATAAATTTTGAACATGAAGATTATTATACTTTTTAAATAAGTACTTTTCAATTAATATAAATTATTTCTGTTGATATTTATACTTTGTGACTCTTGCATATTCATGTTCATTGTACAAATATTAAGTTAATAAAACCTTGTCTTACAGCTCAGAATGCAAGTTTCGCATATTCACGGTTAAAAGGATGTATAGTTAAATTAGCGTAGACTTTGACATAATTCATCATTTTTCGGTTCAATTCCACTCACTGTTCGAATTCGTTAACTAGAGAGTAACCGCTGGATCAGCTGAAAATGATCAGCAGGTCTCTTCTATAATAATGAAATTTGAAGCGCATAAAAAAAAGATCCTTTCCGTCTTACGCTTCTTAACTCGACACTCTATTTTTCTTGAATATATTATTTTTAAATAACTACATAACTTACAATTCAATTAATAATTTATAGTTGTAAAAACAATGATTTTACGAGTACAAAATTGTAATCTGGAACAGTAGAACACAAAACTTTATACCTGTTATATATTATTCCTAATTCAAATATTTTATTATAAAGTAATTGATCTCTGTATAACTATAAAACAAGTTCATTTAATAAATATCGATCAATTATGGAGACGTTTTATAATTTTCAAAGAAATTATAATACAAATAAACTATAAGTAAAAGAATATTTTAACATTTTTTAAAAGCCACTACGGAACGATTTTTATAAAACGATTCTCCTTCCACGGGTTGAATAACTAATTATAAAAAATAAATTAAAAAAAGGTTGGTATAAAAATAATGAAAATTCTGTTATGCTTTAATTAAACTGTAATATATTTATAGAATTATATTGGAAATGTTTATAAGATACGTTCAAATAAGAATAAATCTTGCAGGTTACGTGGAAAATCGCCTGTTACTCAATTTTATAATTATCATTAAAATAGTAATGGTGGTATAAAAAAAGAATGCTATATAAGGGAATGAAGAATAAACGTAGCTAGCCAGCAAAGATATTCATCCTCGATTTATTTCCAGTCAGTTTGCACAACGTAATAAGAAATTTTCTACTTTGGATGTAGGTATATATAACGACGTAAAAAACGTTAACGACATATCAAAAATGATCCCGATACGCATCGTCTAGTCATATATATATACACACATGGAGTTACAATATACGCATAAGAAGCGGTAAAAATTGTAAATACATTTTTGTGCCGTTGCGGTATTGTTCGGTTTTCTTTTACATCTCTCTGGTATAGAGAAAGAGAAGAATCCGAGTGAAACGAGTCCGAGAGCTGTCGTCGTCGCATCGCGCGGACACACACGTTTTGTTTCTCTTCACGTATAAATCGAGAGAGTGTCTCGCGTTCGCGTTCGCGCATTAGAATCGTGCCACGTTTCCGCGGTCGCTTGTAAATTTTATGCCGATCCACGCTTGTCCTACGATCCCCTTTATTTCCCATTTTATGGCTGACGTCATAGATCCATGCACCGTATTGCAATTATTAAACCCGACAAAATATTCTTCACCCAAGACCATTTCACCTCTTTTTTTACGATCGACTTCTCCTCTTCAACCTCTTTTCTTTTATAAACGCAAGTGTAGCGAACGTTGGGCGGTACCGATTGATAATGTTCACTAATTTTTGGGTTCCTATATAATATATATATACATTCATACCTGTTACTTAATTTATAGTAATTGTTGCTTTTCCGAATCTGACAACTTCGACATCATTCGATGTGATTTATAGTAACCATGTTAAATAGACAATACTGATTTTAGGTAAGAATGTATTGTACAAATACACAACTTCAAAATAAAGGATTCACTATTAACCTGGTCATCGTGTCTCCTTCTTATATTCATGTAAATGTAAAATGAATGTAAAACGATATAATAAATTGTTTTGGATGTAATCGCCATTTTGAATACTCTGAATATAATCAAAACAAATTAATCCATTTAACAGAATTCAGTGGAAATACACAAAGAGTACTTATATTCTCCTGAGCTTGGGATAAAAAATTACTCTTATTTATAGAAAAGCTCGAGGAACTACGGAAATGTAAAGGTACATTTTTCTTACGATTCTCTTACTCGTATTTAGAGAAGCTCGCTTATTAAATTTTTTTAAATAAACGTTTATCATTTCTTAAGGATAATTAGCATTAGCCCGTTGATAAAAGAGACAGGTGGATGGAAAAGTATAGCGTCAGGCTATAGTCTGGTTCTCGCGATTAATTACACTTCTCACGGTATAAGCCCGCTTGTTTCCTCAATACCGGAAAGGATAATCCAAGGCGCGAATTCGCCAAGGGATTAACGAGGCTTCTGAACGTCCTCTAAGGTGTGGACGTTTCTCGCTCTCTTAGGGTTTGTAGCGATCGGTCTATCGGGATATCCCGAAAACGTGATTAAAAAAAAATTGTAGGTTAATCGGTATAAGTATTGATTATTAACCACCAGTACGTGCAAGTATTAACTTAAACTTATTTTCCAATTTAACGGGATGTCGGACCCAAGTTACAGGGATCTGCACAGTTCAACATAAGAATTATGTTAATAATATTGAATTAAAAATCTGAAAAAAATTCATTTGAGTAGTTTAAAACAAAAGCGAGGGCATGGCGTTTTGGTTTTTTAAGAAAAAGTACATTTATTGATAATAATTGCATAAACAATTTTCGATCGGTAATTATATTGATCTAAAAAGGCATGAATTTTCAACGCAAAAATCATAATTAAATTACAAATTTAAAAATCTGAAAAAATTTGAATATATTATTTAAAACATGCCTAAGGGCATGGCGTTCAGGATTTTAAAAAAATTAATTTTTCTGTTTATAAAAAAGTATTAAAAATGACCATTTTTTGATTCCGACATTCCCTTAATTATAATAATAAATAGGTAAAAAATAAATTAAAAATATTTAGTGTACGCTTTACGTGCATAATGCACATCGAGCTTTGGAATATATAATCCAACGTAATCGTGAAAAAGCCTTGACACGAATAAACTTTGTGCGTTCTAATAATCAAAATTATAGTTGTAATTACTTATTTACTACGCAGTGAAACTTTGCTTTTACATCTTAAAGAGGTGTGTAATATCTATAAGAGTTATTTCAGGTATTTTCAATTACCGTACTTCGAGTAGCGCACCACTTTAAAATATGAATGCTTTCTCGTTAAAAAAGAACTTTTTATTTCTTTACGATTTTCATACAATTATATATTTCGATTCTTGAAACTTCATTGTTTATAATAATGTAAAACATTGCGGTTTGCACCTACAGTAGATCGCTGCCAGGAAAATAAATGCAATACTCGTGTAATACATTTGATGAAATTTGTGTAGATCTTCCAAAAAGGGTTGCACACTATAATCGAGGTGAAGGTATGAAGATCGTAGAAATGCAACAATCAGACTTTGAAACAAATACTAAGATAGAACTTGGAATAACCGTGTTGTAAAGCTTGCGTGACTAAAAGCAAGAGCCTTGCAAAATCAGATTTCGAGGGGATGATCTTTGCCTTTTCGGCCGTGCGTATCTTGACAAGGAGCCCCCCCCCCCGCCCCTCTCTCTGTCTCTCTCTGTCTCTCTCTCTCTCACGTTCCACAGTTTGTCTTTTAATCCCAATGGAATTCCGAGCTTACCATCCGTATACATTCCGTA
The DNA here is from genome assembly GCA_026168455.1 of Theocolax elegans. Lineage (NCBI taxonomy): Eukaryota > Metazoa > Arthropoda > Insecta > Hymenoptera > Cerocephalidae > Theocolax > Theocolax elegans. The sequence continues at coordinate 96,742,513 of CM047425.1, forward strand.
CAGGTAAATCCACCTTCATTTCCACCTACCTTTATTTGCTCAGTATACACCTGTTTGCACGCTCGAGCGATTTTCACCAAAAAATCTCTCGGGTCGAATGTTTACCATTTTTTAAATTCTTCATACATACAAATTTACTCGTAACTTCAACGGTATTTTCCATAGGTGCGGAAAGTTATAAATTCGTCGAGTTTTCACCAAGCGCTTCGAATAATCTCAATAATTTTCATTTTTAAATACCTGTTTGTGCGTATATGCAGCTCGAAATCCGAATGCGAGGATTCAACTTAAATTCGGTAAATAAAAAGTTAATAATCCTCTGCTTCACTTAATAAAAATTTTGTTTTCTAAAAGTAGCAATTCATCCGTAATAGAATATTATAAAACAAATTTATAAAAAAGAAAATGTTTTATACAGTAAAGATATTCCAAGTTTTACTTAATGTTTATCTCTCGTATCTTATCATCTATCGTCCCTATAACTTGTACAACAACTTAGTATACGATGCGAAAGTTTAATTTAAAAAGTTGAAGTGAAAAAAATTCAAACGTTTTAACGCAATTCCGTTAAATTTAATCCCGGTTTTTCACCATTTCACCGCAAATAGTTTCGACAAGCGACAAATTCATCAAACGGCCGCACAGCTATACAAACACGTAACATCGAGAGTATATATAGCAGAGAACGCAAAGAGACCGAAATACAATATCATAAATGAAAAAACTTGAAATTGAAAATTCACCCTCGAGACAGACTGCCAACGAACAAAAATTCACCTCGACGATTAAACTCGAAAAGGATAGGGGGAGGTTGAAAGGAAATGCTTCCTACGAAAGGAAAAATGCCGAGGTAAAAACTAAGATTGATCGGGTAGCATCTATGTTCCCCCTCGTCATCGAAGCCGAAAGTCCTCAACTTTGAAAATCGTCGGATACGTACTCGCTGCGATTCCTCATACGAAATGTATACTGATACTTCATTTTTCAAAGGAAATCGGCTCCAGGTACGCGAGAATATTTTAGTTTCGATCGATAAATTAATTGGCCCTCAAAGCATAAATTTTTGGGCGAGGGGGGCGGGGGAACCCGAGAAATACCGGACCTACACCCATCGAATCACTCTCGATACAGAGACTTGGTAATGCAGTCTAGGGGCTCATTTTTCAAGTTCCTTTAACGAAGAATAACAGTCGTTACTTCGAGGGGATCGAGTTTGCTGGGACTTTTATTCTCTCTGCGATGAAATTCCTGACTATCGATTGTTTTTATATTATATTCGCACCCTTATTTCACCATTCGAAAAGTAAAGCTGCCCGAGATTTGTAAGGGAGGCAATTTCAATAGTTTAATTTTGCTCAATTTATTTATTATACCAATGTTACTGTTAAGAAGATGCATCGTTTGCCAATTAAATTGGCATTTATCTTGATAAATTTCGGACTTCGTAAAAGATAATAATCTTATATTTTAATTACTTAATAAAAATTATAAAAAACCTACAAGCAATCAGACTGACCTCCAGCTACTGTATGGATAAGTTTATAAATATCTTACTTATAAAATTGCACGATAAAATAAATTTTCCTCTGAATTTTATAGATTTAATTTTATTGTGAAAAACTATACTCGCATTATTTTAAACTATCTCAAAGTTCCCGGTGAAAATCAAAGTTTTGTAAAAACTTTTAAAAGTATTTTTTCTTCTTTTATCAGAAATGGAAAGAATTTCGACCTAAATTTTTTTTTATAATAAATTGCTAGCAATTCGATAATAAAATTATAAACGTAGTTATAGTTGTATACTTTTTATTGTACGTAAAAATGTGATAGATGCCAAAATGTTTGTATATAATGTATATAAAATTAGAAATATAACGAGAAAAAATTTAAATGTTGCACATTCACGAAAAAGTAGGCTAATAAATGCGCTAACGAATATTCATAGTATATATGTAGGTATTTATATATATAAGTGTGTTTAACGACATTAATATGTATAACTACTTAACGAGAAAGAATAAACATAAATGTGCTCCAGTTGTTTTATCAGATTTTATTGGTAATGTTTGTACGAACCCGCCGTCTCATAAAACATTAAAAGATTTCACAATCTTCATTTTTCACGATCTTTCTGAACATTATTAAATTTTCGCGATATACTGTAAGTGACATTTAATCGAAACGCAGTCTTTTACTCGATTTATTTATATATATAACTATAGATATTTGATAATAGAGTTAAAAGAAAAAATGATAGCGTCAGCTTATCGAAAATCGTCCCCCACCGAGTGGTACACACAGACGAAGAACCAGCCACTAGTTTCCCTCGTAAAAAAAGATGTAGGTATATAGAGATCGCGGTGCAGAGGCGCAACGTCGAGAACTCGCGGATGTTATCTGGGCTTTTGGATCGCGGTGCGAAGTCAAGCATTATTTCGTAGGTAGAAAAGCCAGTGCTAGGTCAGCACTTGCGCAAGATCTCCGAAACTCGCGCGAGAGAATTCCTCGGTCGTCCTTGTCGGATAAAGTTCGGGTGCGCGCGGCTGCATCCCGTTTGCACTCGCGTATACGTATAGATACTCTCGTTCCATTCGTACTTGTATATATATATGTGTATGTACCCTGCTTTACCGGATGCTCGGGGGTTTTGGAAGCTGATCAAGTTTACACCGCGAATATCAGCCTGCGCTTCGATTGTAATCGGTTAAATCTTCTATCATCGCTGTTGCTTAAATATATACCTCTATATATACTTGACCTTGATTCCTTTCTATTTATTAAAGGATTATTAACAAATATTCAGAGGTATATTATTCTTTTTGCGTTTTACTTCTATTTTTTTTTTATTTTTTGCAAACCCAACTCGTTGCTAGATACTTTTGAGACACGTTTTATTTTTTAATACATTCAAGTTTTTTGGACTCTTTCCAACCTGCTCCTCGCGAATCTGAGAGGTAAGATTCTCGTTCAAAAAAATTGGAATATCCATTGTCGGGTGTTTAAGCTTCAAGTCAACGGTTAGATTTTTCCAAATATAAGCTATTAAACCTTGTCGCTTTATTTGAATCTAAATGTACTTAAATTAAATAAGAATACGTAGGGAGCTTTTATATATTTTAATTTTACTACACTGTGAAAATATTATATTAATATTAATATTAATATAATAATAATATTAATATTAATGTTAATATATTCTTTAGTAATCAAAATGACTATCAGAATAAAATTAGTACTTACACAGTACAGTAAAATTTTTTTAATAGTTACAACAAATTTAATATACTTATTTTCTACTATATAGTGAACTAATTTTCTTATTCTCCCAACTCGTACATTCATTACCAAATAATATACCAATTTTGTAATAAGAAAGGGTACGTCAAGTCACTTCGTATTTATATTGAATGAGCTGTCCATAAATGTAAACTGTTTCAACTGACAAAATATCATAACAAATGAAGTTTATATTCGTTTATAAAAGTAAACGCATACAATTTGTAAAAATATTTGCATCGAACGGCTGACTATATCGTAAACCTTTTCTACTAGTTCGTATTACGAAACATCGTCGTATCGATGTATACCTTTGCGATACAGGTCGATAAACCGTTAGCGGTATTCCTATAAAGTTTAAATAGACTATTCTTAAACAAACTTTTAAGAATTATAAAGTTGCAACATATTTAAAGACTGAAATAGGTCAACAACTCTATGGTTAGTTCAATGCTCTTATCGATTTTTAAGAAAATTAAAGCATTCTTTCTATTAAAGTTTAATGCGCATCTTTCGTTTTGGCGTGTTTGGATCAATATTTCAAAATTTTACGTAGCTTGACCCTTTGGTTTATTCAATAACTGCAGCACTTCGTATAACAATAAATAATTAATTGATTAAACCAGAAGGCAATGCAAATTAATTTTAAAAAAATTAAACTTTGTAATTTAAGTTAATTACGTTAAATATCATACTCCAGAAGTTTACTTTGGCAAGTTTTGGCATTATTTCTCGAAAATTCATCAAAGACACGCTCGATAGACTAGATAGAGCGTAAAAATTAATGAACAAAGTAGATATATCAAAATATCCGGATACGTTCTATTGTGCAGAAGCTTGAATTTTACTTTTAACAACAAAAACTAAAACGAGGGAATTAAATTAAGTGCAGATAATATACATAAAAAATTTATATTGGAAACAAATTAAGAAAAAAGAAAGTTAACAAAAATAAAGATTATAGATTATATTAATAGTTGTCTTCAGCATTTGTAATTTTGCAATTATTCTGATCAATTGAAATGCTAATCGTGAATGTACAAAAAAGAAAAAAATAATAGGAAGGAGAAAGAATAAGTGTCGAAAAGAGGAAAAGGAAAGTAGATATATAGAAAAAGTCTCGCGAGAGTAGTAAGCCAGTGAGCCTTGCAATTTCGACGGGTTGGCAGCGGCAGCAACCGTGCGGCGGTATTAAAGGGCAGGCTCTCCCAAAGTGGCACAGCACTAGTACTTTCCAAGTTTTATCGTACATATATCTATCTCTGATGAATCTACATTCGTAAACAAAAAACTGCAAACTAATAAGTTAATTTCAAGTTATTTCTTAGAAAATGAATTAAAATCATATACTTATTACATTCTATATTATAACTCTTATATACTCGTAAATAGCTGTTTCAGATCCATTTTTTAAATAAAAGCGGTATATAAATGTTACTTCACAGTAAATCAATTTGTTCAACAAAATTATTATTTATCATTTGGTTAGTATACAATAACCTTAGAGGAGTTATTAATAATACATTATTTTCCCATATGAAAGTAGCCCGATTGAGTAATACCCGTGTAAAGAATGCGAGTCTGCGATAGCAAGAAAGTTGTCGAGGCCGGTACCGTAGATTTTATCAGGTTGGTGGATACGTGACGAATTCAAAGGGTCGAAAGGCCCTGGCTACCCGAGACATCGATAACGAGCATATATTCGACGTATATCTACGTGCCGTGATCGAACGAAGAGTTGATACTCGATCCACCGAGTAAGTATATAGTCAATATCCCTACCTCGCTCGCTAAAGCTTGAATCATTAGCGAAGCGTGACTTACCTCGTCGTTCTACAATGTTCAATATGTGGATATTTTCGGTAAGTGTCATTTCACATATAGAAAGTAACCTTCTATTAGGATAAGACTTTTGTTATCGTATACATCACGTCAAATAAACAATTAGTTTGTGAATATATTTTAGTTGCGTATATATATATACGTGTAATAAGTCAAACGTTTAAGGAGAATGCTTACATTGTGGTTATTAAAAAGACCCACATTTTCCTTCAACAAAATTCAACAAACTAGACTGTCTATACTAAAAATTGTTTAATGTTATTTTAAATAAAATTCAAGTTACGTAACGTAAGGTTCGTCGTTGTATACGATTACATCGCATGAATATGTATAAGGTACTCTGCCAGAAAATTATCCACTGTTATCTATAATAATTAGATGTATGCATATAATTATAAATTTTGTAGTATTACTTAATGAATCTACGATGATGTTTGTATAATTGTGTAAAAAAAAAATAAAGAATACATACTTAAAATTTTATTAAAGTATGGTAATTTCTACATGTGTAAATGAGAACATAATTATGTTTTAACATTAGCAGAAAAATAAAATACAATATAAAGATAAATGTATATATATAAAATTGTTCAGCTTATTTGTTTACCCATATATGTACGACACACTACACATAAATTCAGTCGACATAATTTTAAATTAAACTATCTTTCAATTTTTATTATCGATTTTTTGGTAAACAAATTTGTATATAAATTTTTATAAAATTATTTTCTCGTGATGATCTTTTTGAATTTTTCTAAATCTTATTATTAAAATTAATCTTTCAGTATTTTTAGCATTTAATTGCTAAAATATTTATTATTATAAGTACAATTAGTTAAACATGTTACTTTTTTTCGCGTATAAAATTTTTTTTTTTTTTTTGATAAATTTTTAAAAACGTATACTGCGCTTTAGTGATAACAAGTATAAATGCTAAATATTTTTACCGACAATATTGATCACAGGGTTTTATCAAATATCTACACGATGGCAGCAGTCGCCCAAACGGCGCTAACGTTCAAATATTCAGAATCTTCAAAACTATAACTATAACATTTTCTCTTTGTTAAATTATTTGTCAGGTTGCAATTTCATGTAGACAATATTTTTTTGCCTTAAATATTGTAATACTCGGCAGATAATTTTTATATCATTCATTAAATATGATTCAATATAATTTTGTGGATGATTAAAAATTTTGAACACTTTTTCCAAACACTCAATCTTATAATCACTCAATTCATTATCAATTAATTTGATTTCTTTTAAATTTTTATTTGTCATATGCTTTAAATTACCATTATCCATTTTATTAATTTGTTTTTCATTTACTTCTGTATTTAATTTTTGTTCATTGATTACGATTAATTTTTCTGGAAGTTTAACTTTAGACCATTCTAATCTCATGAATCTAATCCAAGTAATAAATATATTTTTAATATCTTTCAATGTTATATCAAATAAAATACTTATCTCATAGTGTGATTTGTGCTCTTTTAAAAGTATCAAGGTCATGAAAAATTCATCCAATTTTGACAAATGACAAATTTGTTCTGGGTAATAGTACATCAAATTATATGCATCAGAACCTAATGTGTTAAATACATACAATAATTTCTCATAATTTTGTAATCCAGTATAAAATTCAATTGCTTTGTTGTTATCTTTGATACTATGTATAGAAAAGAGTTGAGTTTTTTCTGTTTGATGCAAAACACACTTTAATGAAACATTATTTACTTCTTCTGTTGAGTTTTTGTTTCTTACACTTTTTTGAATATTATGTAACAAATTGATAGTTCTAATATTTTCTACATATTTATTTCCATTCATGATTGTTTGGTCACTATCCTCTTGAACATGCTTCTGCAAAATAATTAATCTAGGTTTTTTCAGTACATTGTTCATTTTATCCTTGCTAAACTCACTAGTAATTTTGGAAATTATAAATATTATTATTAATTGTATCAGTATCGTTTAAAGCACTTATCATAATATTTACATTATTAGAACTTTTAATAAATCGACTTATTCACAATTTTACCTTTCTGGACCTAGTTGTAGATATATTTATTCTATTATTTATACACTTACTAATCAATTTTATTATTTAGTGGTATATAGTATAGAATGCTTCTATAATACTGATTACTTCTGTCTTCATTCAAATAATTTTAATAAGTGTTGACTATATAAAACTGTAAAATACATTCGATATACTTCATCGATTGTTATTTTTGTACACTTTATTGAACTAAGATTACCTGTAAGAAAATGTCAAGTAACTCATCATAAATAAATTAATCAACAAATAAATAAGTCATACAAAAATTAATAAAATTATTGAATTAAACACTTACTTTTATAAGTACTTTTAAATGTACAAGTAAATATTTATTGGTGATCACAAATCTATGTATTTAAATTGTTTTTCTTCTGTTTGTGCATCTATCTATAGGTATAGAAAATTTGACACTGGTTAAACAATTTTATAAATTGACTGACACTATTTAAAAATACTCGAGCTAATAAGTAAACAATAAACAGTACCGCCATTATACTCTATTATGTATTAACGCTCTTCATTTGAAATGAAACCGATTTACGATTGAAATATGATCAAACATGACTACTCTATAATTGGCTGATAGTTTTTCATATCACGTGGTTCTTTTGTTTATATAACCTCAATTTAAGTTTTGTAAAAATGTTTTATTTTAAATTTAAAATTAAGATGCACAAATATTTTGTTAAATTATAAAATTTATTAATTTAAATTTTATACGATTGCAAAGATAATAAAAATAGTCAAACAGGATTATTACTACTTGACATTTAAAAATAAAAAGAAACAATTAAATTACGAAAGTTTATTTGATTTCTCAGAAGAATTGTATACTAAAAATGACAATCCAGGATTATAGGAGGCTGATAAGTTAATAGAACAATACATTAAACAATGCATAAACAGGATACATTCAGTAAAATAACATTTTATTTCTAGACTAACTATAAAAGCGATGACAATTCATTCAACAAAACTTTTGTATGTACTTTACGGGGGGGACTGAAATGGTTGCTCAACCAATGCAGTTAAGCTCTTTGCTTGATTTTTTCGATTAACAAATATTTTCTCTACGATTACTATGATGAAATAGTTCGATATGGTCAATCACTAATGTAGTCACTGATTTTTCTTCTTCAATCTTATAATCACTATAAATGAAAACGAAAAATTAAGTGACGATTATAAGACTAATATATGATATATTTTTTTATTTCAAATTAATGACAATTTTAATGAGAAAGTACAAACAATTTATATGCAGTCACAGTTAGGTTCCAAAATTGACTGTAGGTACATTCATTAAACTTTATACTTATTTGCCTAAACAAACAAAAATGCTCATACTAAACAATTTTGGATCCTAACTTACTCACATCAACATATATCAATAACGACCGTGAATTTTAAAGAGATTCATTTCTCTTATTTCTAACAAAGTGACAATAATCTTATATAATGATATTCATTCGTACTGATGCGATTCAACAGAAGTTCTTGTCATAAAACTTATTCTAAACTTACTCAGTTAATATGTACATATGCCTGTTTTATTCATATTATTGTTTGATCATTCACGAAAATTTAACATTGCATCGCATCGAATAATAATAAAAGTATTGCGAATCATGTTTCAATGTTTCATTTGTTACTCTTGGACTGACAATGTTTTATTCTCAACTCACAGGCGCTCGTATTTATTATTATTCGTATGTCATACGTGTTCGTTGTTATGAAGATAATTTTTTAGTGATATATGATTTGATTCACAATGATTACACTTTCTTTTGGGCAGTTAAAAAAAGTTAGTCAGAAATATCTGCCCATTGTAAAATACAAAATGAATCCAGTTGCTTTTGTTTATTTTTTTTGGAAGGATTTTAAGTTTTTGTCAGTCAATACACCTACACGTATATTAAAGGATGTTTTAAAAGAAAATTATTACCTGCATATTAAACTATATTAGTATTATCACTTTTCACCATACTGGCGTATTAAATAATCACTAGTCTTTGATGAAATTGAAATTCAACAATGACTTCGGTGGCATCCTTTTCAATCAAAATGCAGTATACTATTGCATTGAATTTCTCTCATCCTTTATTCACTTAAACTAATCACCACAAAGTAAAGTTTAAAAGTCAGCGATCATTTCAAACCTTCCTTTTTTGCATACAAATAAAAGTATTTCTGAAAAAAATATGTAAAGAAATAAAATATACACAAATAATGCATTAATGACAAAACCCCTAAGAGTATCAGAAATGTGAAGAAGAAAGACTTAACAGGGATCGAATGAAGAAATGGTGTGCCTTCCTGGTCCCCATACAAACCACATTGATAATGTATTCAATGCTCGCTGTTACAGAAAATATTCATGTATAAAATATACAATAAAAAGTCGCTTTTAATTTATTCTCAGCTCACCAACATGCACACGCGAAACATCCTAAAGTGCAAAATTTGCAGAGGCTAATGACGCTTTTCGTGTTAATATTGTTGTTATTATCGCTTCTTATTTATTAATTTCTGTATATAAATGAAGAATACATAATGTAGTTGCCATGGAGTTGCTCGAGGAGCTTACTGATTACATGTTGAAAACTATCGATAGTCTGCTATTAAATGCATTTTTATTCATTATAGATATCAATACTGTTAATCGTATTATAAAATTTTAGGTAATATTAGCAAATACTATTTTTAAAATACATTTTTAAAATTTGTAGTTAATACTAAATAACTCCATATCAACGACATTACTGAATCCTTTAGAAATTATTAAGATAGTTGAAGAATAAAAAGCGTCACAACTCTCATTTTTATTATGTCAAAACTGTCGATGCGCATTTATAAAAATGTCGGGTCAGTTATTGTTTTTTTTTGTAAGTACACTCGTATCTTTTTAAAAATTCCTAAAAAGAGGTCTTCCAATGCGTATTAAAAAGTGATTTGTCGTTATCTATCTTCATTCCTTTCACGTACGAGCGCTAGTTTTATTTTGAATTGCACATTATTTATTTATTCATTCCGTATGTTTATCAACTAATTATAATAGTCTTATAAAAATGACTAATACAGTATATATAGTTATATTCTGTTTCCGGTCTAATGAAATAAAGCACTGCATTAAATAGATTTCTACATTAACTAAAATAGTCCATTCGAATGTACCATACATCTAAATAATTTAACGATGTGGTTTTCGAACGTACACGATTTTTTTTTAATTTTAATATCAAATAACAAGTGCGAACGTAAAATATTAAAAAATATGGAGTTTTAATTACATGCTTTAAACGTCGGCAAGTTTAATTAAACTGAAATTTTACGCGTAGGTCGGATAATAAAAAATTAAAAGAAATAAAGCAAGAAAATGTATTTATTTAATTAAAGTAAGCAAATAATTATATTCACGAGTACCAAGTAAAAAAATCATTTGATACATACTCGAGAGTATTAAAGAAACGAATTGTTATTAATAATGTACATACCCATTCGGGAATAAATTACAAAGCATCTATATATATATGTATATGTAATTTCATAAAAAATATTAGATCAACGAATGTTAGAAGGACAGACAAATGTAGTAAATAAGGAAGTATTATTAGAAATACGTTATCTTGAAAGTAAAAAAACATGATAAATCAACGATAAAGGCAGTATATAAAACACCGGTGTCAGTTTCCGAAATTTAGGAGCATAGAATAAAGGAGAAGCTCATATGCGTAAAGATACGGAAGATGAAATAACAAAGTAGTGCACATCCAAACAGAAAAGGTTGGTAAAAAGTAGGCTGCACGTTCGGTCAAACGGTTAGATTCACCAATAACTGGCAAAAAGTCACTTGCCCTTGGTCGCGCGTATGGCCTTACATATCTCGATCCACGGATGCCCGTAGGAACTACAAATGTCGCAGACACTCGGAGAGCTCGGTGTCGGATGATGCTGACGGTGCTGTGATGAAAAATCATCGTGTCTCGCCGGACTGGCACTCGATGCGCTGGTCTTGCTTCTAATTTCCGATAGAGAATCGTCGCGCTTTTTCGCTGTCCGGCACAGGGTTGAGGATAATTGGATCAGTTCGGAGGGAAGTAGGGTGGAATTGCCTCTAACGCGGTGCGAGGCTGGCAAAGTCGCCGAATTATACGAGCTCGAGTTGTTGGAGGAGGCCGGATTTGAAAGGCTGCGCTCGAGGAAAGGTGAACGCGGAGGTTGGATGGTGGTGATGTTGGTGCCGGTGCTGCTGGTGCTGCTGGTGATGGCGCGTCCGCTCCCTGCGGAGCTTGGCGAGGAGAAACGTAAGCACCGCAGGAGACTGAGTCAATCGTTGAGCAGACCTTGCGACACGTTCGTCAGCTGTTCCTTCAACACGCGGAAGGATGGTCGAACCTCGGGGCAATGGGCCCAGCATTTTCTCATTACCTGCATTACAAATATTCATACGTTATTTTATTTATTTTTACCCTGTATACGTGTGTTTATTGCTCACGCGAATGCTTGAACTCGAAAGATAATAATTATCTTTCGAGTTGATTACAATGACCAAAAAGTTAATAATATAAGTTAAAAATACAAATTGAATGATACTAAATACACAGCGCGACAGTAAACTCATTTATCTAATCCTAAAATTAAATTTTTATACAATTTGGTATTTTTAATCATGTATTGAATATGCAAGATAATAAATAATATATTTTGATAAGAATAACAAAATGATGTATAAAATACCTCGTAAACTTCTTTAAAGCATGCCTTCGGTCTTTCTAAAATGATTCCTCGCTGTACACGTTCTACGACCTCTGTATTCTTGAGTCGGCCATACGGCATTTTGCCACAGGTAAATACTTCCCACATCAAGACTCCGTACGCCCAGACGTCAGATTTTGAGCTGAATCGAGTGTAATTCAAAACCTCTGGTGGTGCCCATTTTATTGGGAATTTGGTTCCTCCGCTGCTTGTATATTGATCGTCCAAGACATACCTAAAACGAAATCCCAGATTGTTAATTATAAATGTCCATTTTCTATAATACGTATACAAATGTTTTACAACAACTACCTCGCTAATCCGAAATCGGCGACTTTAACGACATTTTCTGAGCCAACTAAGCAATTTCGAGCAGCCAGATCCCTATGAATGTAATTGTGCCTTTCCAAATACGCCATGCCTTTGCAGACCTGTTAATCAAATATTTTAGTTAATTAGCACGTTAGACAATCTGAAGAATTTAATGAATTAATTAAAGTAAATAATTTAACACTTCGTTCTTATCAGAGATTGATTAAACAATATGATTTTTTATTAATAAAAGTGGAACGGTATAAAATGAAAAAACAATGTATTAAATTATGTAGCGTATAGTGAAGGATTCCAAACTTTAGATGAGTAAACGACGTACAAACTTTTGACAAAGACACGAGAGTTAGAGAATAGAATGAAAGTAATAAACAAGGACCTGTATGCACATGTCGAGAAGAAGTCCAACATTCGCCCCAAGCGTGGCTTCGTGACGACGGAGGTAGTTGAGTAGAGATCCATGACGCATGTACTCCGTCACTATGTAGATCGGTCTATCCTTGCTACAGACACCGTACAATTGGACTAGGTTTTGGTGTTGCAGTTTACTACGAATGAAGAAATTATGTTATAACTTTTGAATCGCTTCAACGTTGAAAATAGTTTAATTTATAGAAAGTAAACTTACGTCATAACTTTAGCTTCCTCGATAAAATCATCCTCGGACATGGTGCCTTCCTTCATCATCTTGACAGCTACATCGGTGGATCCACACCACTTGCCTCTACGCACCACGCCAAACTGTCCGGATCCAAGCTCCTCGAGTAAATGAAGCTCCGCTGGATCGATTTCCCATTTATCTGAAGCAATTACCATTTTTTGTAAAGCCGTTTAGAATGTCAACATTATTTCGAGTTTGCAAAAAAATCTTTCTTATTAAAGTAAATCTTTGTATTTAATTCGTTTTGTCTTATTACAGTAGGTTAGATTTTTGACTTATGATATACTAAAGCGATCTATATACACTCAGAACTTATTGAAAAAGTAAACGTAAAAAATTGTCCAGTATTTGAAAAAGAAATTTTTTCTTATATATTAATTAAAATAAATGAGTGCTATCAATATAGCATTTACAAATATTCAAAGTTTTACTAGTTTGTCATAGGTTTGGCATTCGCCAGCTATTAAACGTAAGAAAGCAGAGTTGTATAGATAAAGCTTAAGAGAATTCGCTTAGAATAATTTAAAATGAAAAAATGTGTGTACCATGACTGAGACCGGCGGTTGGTGGGACAGGACGATCGCAAGGGCTGGCCTTTAATCTGCTGGCGAGTCCGCCACTGTTGTGTCTGTGATAATTAACGAGATCTGGAATCGAGCCACAGCAGTGTTTTTCCGAAAGATAAAACTCCCCTCTTTGATTCTGCTTAATGTGATAGTGTTTTACGTGAGGATGCGGACTGAAAACATTAAGTTTATGCATAAATTAAAAATATACTTATTTGTATTTTAATTTGCTTCTTCTCTTATTTTAATGAAGAAAATGGTAAGTGTACATTATACAAATAAAAATGCTCGATAAGCGTGTAATCACTTAACTTGAAACGATTTATATCGTAACTAGTGAAAGAATAAATAGAACGAAAATCGAAAAAAAACTTACACTTTTGTGTACAAGGATAGTGTATACAAGCCCTTTGTGGACGAATTGCGAACTACGAAACAACCTTCCTTATCTTCTTGTTTGAGAAGCGATTCAGCTCGTTGTCTCGACATGTCACCCACGTACCATCTAAAATGGAATCACATTAAGTAAGTACAATTCTCATTAAATTAAATGATTCATTCGTTTTTAAACGTTTCTCGTAACGTACATTAATATCGTTAAATAAATAACTTACTCATATTTTTGGAGACCAAGAAGTTCTTTTTCTTTGACATAGTTACTCGGGATGTAGCCGATCGATCTAAAATGTCACAAGATGTATTTTAAATTCAGGCTCTTACCAAGAAGTGCACAGACTTGTCGAACGAAATAGAGAAAATAAATAGGATTGCCGAGTTGGATAGTAACTTACCCATGTTCGTCTTTAACTTTCCACCAGTGTTCCTGAGAGTCGTCGAGCACCTCATATTCCGCACCCTAATTGCACGTTTAATTACAGTTAATTGTCTTTATTATTTCAGAATGTACACCCTTCATGGTTATGATAAAATCCACAATATCGATTATAAAGGGTTAAATCCAGGTTGTAATAAATTAACAACCAATTTTGATTTTAAAAAATTGTACGACGTTTCGTCTGCCAGGTTTTGCAGACCTCTTCAAGTACATAAATGTCAAACAGTTAGCAATGAACTTCCATTACTCGTAGATGAGTAGAGTCAAGTCTTGACTCTACTCATCTACGAGTAATGGAAGTTCATTGCTAACTGTTTGACATTTATGTACTTGAAGAGGTCTGCAAAACCTGGCAGACGAAACGTCGTACAATTTTTTAAAATCAAAATTGGTTGTTAATTTATTACAACCTGGATTTAACCCTTTATAATCGATATTGTGGATTTTGTCTTTATTATTTGTTAATTATGAATTATATATGGAATTATAAATATAATGATAAGTAACGATATTAAGCTACAAACACGTAATAGATGGTACTTTAATATTTCTATAGAAAACGGTGTCAAGTCCAATAACGACATGAAAAAGATGTCAATTCAAATTTGATCTCATGTAGGTATTGATTAATATTCTGTTTGAAAAAGGTCATTGTATATTCTTTTTTATTTTAACTCAATATGACACTGTTGTTATATATGAAACAACTTTATACGAATTTTAAATTATAAAAATAAGTCGAAATAAACTTATTTTTACGTTGTTAAATGAAACTAACTGATGTTAAAATATTACTATACGCGTATGAGAAAAGTTGTTACATTAAAAAAAAATTCAACCAACATTTTTCTATCACACACATTTCTAATGAAAAACATTGAGTGCTACATCGACTGTATGATAAAAGTTTTCAGGGTTTTTACCTTTTCAAGCGATAGATCGCCACCTTCGATGGCTCGAAATGGATATAAAGCCACCACTACTTTGCTGCGTATCATAAGCTTTTCCTGCACACAAACAAGTTAAACGAATTAAATTTTTAAAAAAACGTACGTCTCTGTTATTATTAGAACATTTTTCGTAAAAATAGTAAAAATAAAAGTTGATAATTAATTTGAATTATTTTAGATGAAGCATAAATATCTTTATAACATACTCAATTTTCAAAATTTAAATCCATAATTAATTTTATATGGGATTACATTATCATCATTAGACATTAAAATTTTCCGAGTCACGCAATAATGAATTCTTATTAAAGCTCAAGAGATAAAATTATAATTTATTAATGCAAACATCCATGAACTTTAGAGAAAATTTAATTTAATTGACATATTAATTATTAATATAATCGTACCTTAGCCTTGGAGGAGGGCGTCCCTGGCGTTCCACCCGGCATAACTGGAGTTGAGGGCGTCGCTGTAACACAAAACCACAAGGAAAATTATTACTTGTCTATTTTATACGACAAACAAAGATAATTATTGCACATAAAAGTATTCTATTGATTTTTTTTATGATAAAAAAAATTATTATACATTATGCGGTATCGATCCAGTTAGCGTATAACCTAATAATATCTCTTTGACAACGAAAGTTTAAGTACACAACTTTATTTAATTAGTTGTAAATTCCAAAGTGACGGTAAAACGTTATATAGATTTATCGATAATTACGTATAAAACAAGAAAGCTTAAAACAGTGAAAAGTGTAGTTTAAATATACTTATACGTAAAGTGTAAATTTATTTAACATTTCTGCCGAGTGTAATACAAAGGCTGTTTTGCGAAATCGAATTGGTCGATTATCGAGGAAGAAAGAAATTATTCCGATAACCACTCAAAAAAGTGAACGGCTTACAAATTTGTATAATTGGGCCTCTCTTGCTCGCACACCGAGTGGTGGTCGAGGCGAGTACGGACCGATTCTCGCTGAGAAAATCGGGCTAATTCGGGACTACTCGCTGTTCCGTTCACTCGAAAGTGTAACTCCGTGTATATATATACACGGCAGCCCGATGATTACACATTTTAGGGGTGAATTGCCACGGAGCAATTACGCGACGTAGTAAAACCGCTGCGAATTTTAATTAAAATTCGCGACCGAATTTGTTACAAGGGACTAGGAGGGGGCGTCAAAGGAACCGATTCATTCACTTTTATATAGAAACGTGGAAATGCGGGTGTCAAGATAGATTTATCGAGGACAGGATTTTCAAGTACTCGAGTTTACGGTTCACGGATGAGCTCTCGAAAGAAAGTTCATAGATCGGACGAGTTTTCGAGGACGATAATTTCGAGTCGAGCTAATTCAATTTCTACTCTCTCGCTCTCTTTATTTCTTTCTCTGTCACTTATTCACTGTCTTACCTTTACGAGGCTATTAAACAATTTTCCCCATTTTCCCCCTTGAGAATGTTTAATTAAACTCGAATGCAAACTATCTATCTTATTTGTTCGATAAACCTATTGATCGAGCTATTTTACAGTCAATGCTGGAACAATAATCACTCGACTCGCCGTTAGTCTTTTCGGGTTAAATTTTTGAGTTTAATACAATACTAATATTTATTTCATTTAAATATGTTGAATTGTATAGTACGAATGTCAATAATCGAGATTTTACAATAACTCGGTTGGTAAAAAACGTAAAGTTAATAATTTCCTTGTAACCCAACTGTTTAATACTTATAGCGCGCGAATATTTTAAAAAAAGAATTAACTATATAAAGTTCATCTATCATTTTTTAAAGTTATATACGCATCGTTATAAAAATAAACTCTTTTAACGTTCACGTTGTAACGCGGATCGCTGGTCCGTGACTCATAAACTTTTCTCCATCAAAGGGACGCGGAAGCCATATGAAAATCAATAGTTACAGACTGAGCGATCGTGCACAGATGATGCCAGCAACGTCTATTATTTAATTTTCATAAAAATTCCATTGAAAAACCTGAGGTTTTATTCATATTTTATAACGTAACTCTTGATGCGTTAGTTGAGTTTCACCCACCTGAACGTTTTATATAATACTGCTCTTTTGCGACATCGCAGTTTATTTGGCAAAAAATTTTCGCCGTTCTACCCCATATATACGGCGTTTAAATTTTATACACGATATTCAAGTTTACGAATACTAAAGCTATACCGAAATAGTGTCAGTTATTTTTATAATCCAACCAATTTATACGCTTAAAAATGAGTAGCAGAGTGTGCCATTGAATAAACAATTTCGTAAGGTGTAGACCTATAGTTGAATAGGTAAATCAAACTCTCCAAAGTTATAATTTTACCATTATTCTTTAAACAAGGTAGCGTTAACCGCGATAAAATAGGCAATTGAAGTTTTGAAAATGGTTCATTAGTGTCCTGGTTAATTTAAAATTAACGAAACAATTTAATAAGATTGGAAAGTTTTAAATTACGAGTGCGAGGCGCAGACAAGAGTTTTCCTCGTAAAGTTCTATAACTCGAAAAGTTTGTAAGATGCATGGGTCAGGAAGTATTGAGCGTGAAAGTAATCGACGGTAGCTTATGGGTCGATTCACTAAGAAAATAGATTAAAACTTGCTAAACAAATTAAAATAATAATAAAGATAGATATGTTGGGGTGGAGAGGTTAATATAATACAAGTCTACGAAATGGATGACTCACGTCGCACGCAGGGTATTTAACTCGATCGGTGTCGTCGACATCCCTTCGAGGACACTGTACTTCCGTCCCGTGAACGATTCGAGATGCGCATTTCTCTCACCAGACTCGAGTGATCCGCACATACATCCTCGTTGGATCGCACTACTCCTTTCACGACGTACAAAATCAATGAGGACACAAAAATCCTCGATGCGTTAAACTCGTATAAGTGGATAGAAAAACTCGCCGGTACGTACGTACGTGTATATATATCTATGTAAAAAAGCCGAAATAGAAAATTATTGTCGGTATCTTCGGAGTCAGTCTCGTAGTTGCGAATTGTGGTGAACGTTGTAGAAAATCGGTGGATGTATCAAAAGTGGTCTTGTATTGTACTGACGGTTGCGATGCTCAACACCCAGGCGAGTAGACCGGGCGGAGGCTCGCGCGGAAGCTCCTCGAGGAAGGTTATTCGGTAAGGAAGCCGGCGAGAAGGAAGCTGGCGTCGGCGCTCGTGCCGCGCGCGCGACTCGCGTCTAGTCTCCACCCTGTCTAGACAAAATCAATGCGACCTCAACCTCCCGCTCGGCCGGCACTACCCCCACCACCGCTCGGCCTCCTCCACTCCTTCCCCTCTTCGCAGGCTGTGCATTCTCTGGACAACCCTGTCAAGGCTCGATGCCAACCGGCGCTCCCCACCCCGCATCTACGCTGCGCTGTACACCTCGAGGATGCGCGCGTGCCGTCCGACCGGGATCCGACTCCTCGAGGGCTCCCGACCGCTCGATCGCGTGCTGCTACTCCCCTTCTTTATTCTTTATTCTTTATTCGCTTCTCTCTTTCTCTCTTCCCTATCCCTATTGTTGCATACTTTGTTTTTTCTTTTTCTCTTCTACAATTGGGAACGAACGAAAACATTTTTTTTTCTCGCGGCCGTAGCGAGCTCGATTAAGCGTTAACTGCACTTTGAATTTCTCGTTTACCTTGGAATTGTCGGAGTGGTTTCAATTTATTAACCGAGTACTTTGACTAATTTCATCTACGATGTCAGTGGATTACTTTCCTAGTGTTCGTGTAAACAAAAGTTTTGAAAATCATATTTCGAGTGATAAGTAAATGTAACTTTCTGTCGTCTGTTTCTCTTCTACTTACAACTGATCAGTTTAGCTTATTATATAAGCGACATGCTTTCTGTAAACGAACTTTACAGATTGTAAATAGGTTTCCTCGAGCAAACATTCAACGATGAATTACAAACAAAATTGCTACAAAATTAATGTCTTCATAAAGTTTATTTGATGTTAACATCGTTTTTAAATAAATTAAGCTTATTTTTCATATAATTCACTGAATACATATAAAAACATTTGAATGATATACTACACTTATTTCTTACGAATATTATGATCCTAATCATAAATTATTTAGATTCCAATTATACATATAGTAGTACTAAAGTATATTAATGTGTAAGTAGGTGTGTGTACTTTTATAAAACGTGGCAAATAAATCTACGATCAATTTTATATGAAATGAGTCAAAGTTATATCCAACATACACCAATACGGACTCGATTGATATTAATTTAATTCCGTAAATAAGAATTTATCCGAGTATATAATGAGATTCAATGCAAAACGATTTTATTGGAAAAAAACTCGAGCAAACTTCTTTTATGTGTAACTATCAGCAATACACTTAACATTCTATTGTACCGTATTCTGAATAAGATTGTTTCACGTACATCCTTTAGATATAATTAGCAAACAATTCGAACTCGTTAATATTTAATAAAACTTCTTAATAAATAAGCGCTATGAATTAATCAATAATTTATATAAGTATCACGATACTTCGGAATTAACTGCCGCAGTATTGAGAATCACATACACATATTTTAAATCAATCAATTACGCAAGATTTAACAATCGTATTACAAATCAATAAATACGTAGTCTCAATTAAATTGAACGTTACATATATACAATATTCAATCTAATAGTATTAAGTAATTGTTACTTTAAAAAGTTTATGGCAGAGAAATTTTAAGAAGGGATATTAAAATTTATTTACCTCACCTTGAAGAATCATATGTTTTTTTTTATTAAACATAACTGGTGAATTTTTGTAATCTTTTAGTGGGATTAAAATCGAGCTTAATTAAATTGCAAGACACAATGGATAATTACCACGTGTTGTTTTTCTTACAAGACAAAGCTAATTTCTAAAGTAAATTTTTTTAAGTAAAACATTACTCTGCGGGATTAACAGAATAAAATTGCAAAGGAGTACCTTAATTAAAACACAGTTTTTACTCGTTAATATAATTGAAAAAAGTACGATTTAACTAGGTGATGTATAATATTGGGGAAGTTACAAGCCACAAAAAAAGAAATATCCGCTTATATTATAGTTTGTTAAGTAAATAGAGAGGAAAAAATTACAAATGTTGATTTTTATTCAATTTGTGTAGTAGATCTAACATACTTTTATGCTATTCAAACATTTATTTTTCCACGCATAAAATGGGCAAATTTCGTTCGGTATATACGATAGAAAAGGAGACGGCGATGTACCGAGAGAACGTTATATTCATCATAATCTTAAAATATTCAATTTAAAATTTCTTGTACGAGAAACCGTTTTGTGAAATGTAACTTAAAAATAATAGCTTCCATAAAAATTCGTATAAATTTTGAGAATTTTCGTTTCCGCTTACGTAAAACGCATGTCTTTTAAAGTGAGAAGAAATTATTAATTTTTATATCAACCGCAGAGTTATAAGAAGTTAGATAGAGCATAGTTCACAAATATTTTATATAGTCCTCAAATAGTAATCCCAAGCTAAAATTCGTACGAAATTTTGAAGTACTCGCCTTGGAATATAATACCATTTTCAATAAATTAATTTTTATTTCAACATGAAATTTCATTGCGCGTGCTTAACCATTTAATAATGTTAGATCGGCTAGATTATCAATTATTGCTCAGTAATATATATGAATTAAAGCTATGATTTTTAATCGTATGTAAACTGAGAAAAATGGTGTATTAAAAATGACAATAATTTGTATTAATATAGAGATACGTTTCGGTTATCATAACTTTACTTGTATTTTGTTGTAAAAAAGTTATTGTTCACTGAGAAAAAGTTTAGATTAAAAATTACAATAGTGTTTAGTAAACAAATCACAGACTGACAAATTAGGGAAATTACTATAGTTTGTAGTAATTAGTTTGTCAGTCTGCGATTTATTTACTAGAAACTATTGTAATTTTTACAAAATATTTTGTAATATTTAATACAAAATTTCTCTCCATATACATATATATTAATGTTTGATACAAATTATAGTAACAATTGAGATAATCGAAATTTATCCCAACATTACTATAAAATATATCAATTCGTAATATACTATTTTTCTCAGTGTAGGTGTATATGACCATAATATAAGTATAGTATTTATCTATGATCAGCCGAGTGACAGGCTACAACTATAATCCTCTTTTTTTCATTCGAGCACGCTCGCATTCTCTTCCGGACGACGAGGAGAAGATAGCGCACATAGACGAGTGCCGCATTCAAGTTAAAATATTCGTTGAAAATGTTCATCCGCTTTTTAAATTTATATTAAATAATATGTACACGCTACTGTGTTAATGTTAAATTTACTTGTCGCCGTTTCATTAAAACTTTATGAGTTGAAAACTCGTAAAAAAATTAATTTTATACTTTTGTGTATGCATTTATATTTCAATTAATGTTATAAAAAAAAGCATATGCCTTGAAAAATTATTTTCACACGATAAAATACTGTATTAGCGAAGTGGTATATAACGTGGTCTTTAAAAATTCAAATGTGGATGTACAAAGTAACATAATTATCGAATCGTCGTTAAATTTAATAAAATGAAGCTCTATCTACGTCCCCGCTATTATCAATACGATAGAGCAAGCGCATTATAAAAATTAAAATTAAGGGAAGAATGTCTACACAAGTGAGTAATTTAAGCTGAATAAATAAAAGTAACGTTAGAAATGAAACCCATCTACGAAGACTTGAAAATGTAAGAGAAGTAAAGGAGAATCGTCGAGGGGGTTTTCCCGGGGCGCAGCGACGCACAGAGGGTAAACTACGTTTATCGTTACTTTTGACATTTCCACTCGGCATCTTCCTCGTTCCTTCTCTCCCGCTTTTCTCTAACTATAGTGCATATCCGCTTCTCCTCTCGTCATTGTTGCACACGGAGGGTGTGTGCGCGGCTACGCGCGCCTGCGCACCTTTTCCACTCGATTCACGTGTGTACGCGTATCCGGAGGGACGCGCGCACCGCACGACACTTGCATCGTATTTCTTATTCCACTTTTTTTTTTCCTTCTACTTTACCGTGCAGCTGGATGTACTCCCACCAATTTTTCAAGCATTACCTCAAGAGTTTGGGAACTTCCATACTGCAATCGCAAGTAGTCGGGTGACAGGCTTGCAACGAAATTCCGTCCCATTATCTCTACGTTACATTTTTAGTTTTAAACTACGTACATCGATTTTGCGAAATTGAGTGCGTATCGTTACGATCAAAATTTAAATCACTAACACAGTACTTCGATTAATTATTGTGCTCAATTATAAGATTTTAAGATTCATTTAAAACATTATTGGGTTTTCTTCACAATTATTACCGAGGAATATTCGAGAGAGTACAACTTTGAATCAACGTTGCATTTGTTGTAACTGCGATATCATCTTATACTGAGCTTATTATATTTCATAGTAAATTTGATTAAATAAATAATTAAATATAAAGTGTATATGACATTTAGAGTATTTACTCTCAAACTTATTATCGAGATTCTATCGCATATGCCAAACGCATTCGATTAAAAGTCGCCATTGATTATTCCTACATTTACGGCAATTCCGATGAAAATAAGGTGTCCTATTCGCGCATATCAAATGGGTAAACGGAAAAAAGAAAAACACGAGAGATGGCCGAATTATACGAACGAGTCTTGGAAAAAGGAAACTAAATTGAATTACGTAGTACGTGCAACCCGTTAATGTAATAATAAAATACCCGTAAACAGATTGTCACGAGGTGTACGAAAATTTCGTTATTGTACATATTGCGGTTATGCAATCAAATTAAATATAAATTTAACGCTGTGCGTTCTAATTATTACCGTTTCTCCTTTTTTTTTAAACGAAAAGTCATCGTGTTAATAATTTACCCTGATTAACAGACTAGAAATATATTTGCTTTTAGTTAAGGAATTATAAGTGCTGCGCGTTTACTCGAGAGCAATGATTGTAAAACTTAAAGAAATCATAAAAAGCTACAAAAATCAAGTACTGCATTTATACATATATATACACGGATTTTTATGTAACGCTTTGCTTGTTTGTTTTTATAGGAAAATTATATTATATTCAAAAGCAGCGAGTGTAAAGCGAATCGAATATGAAAAGCGGAGAAATAAAACTGCACTCGAAAAACGCGGCTTATAAGAATGACGTCAAAACGTCAGAATAATCTTTTACGACTCGTGCTCGCGTAAAATTTACGCTGAAATTAATTTTTTTCTCTTTCGCGTGTGTTTGCCAACGCGTAATAGAATTGCATGTAAAAAAACACACACATATTTTTCTCGTAATAAGGTCTTATATTATGAAGAGCACAAAATTCATTGTTTCATAAGTTAAAAATAAAAAATTGGATGAAAAATAATCGTTTATTTACATTCTCGTGCAAGCTGTAAAAACATGGTTTTTAATCACAACTTTCGTTTTAATTCTCTTATTTAATAATATTAATGGTTTGGTGTGAAGAAAGACATTTTTAATAATAATTACACAAGGTGTAATTAGAATTTATATCATTTAATTTACGAACCTTTTATTTATGTAACTGTATATAAATTTTAGTATAAGTAGATGAATTTATATCTGCATTTCAGTATCAAGGAACCTTAGTGCGCTATTTTTATAAGTTTGTCAGATTAATTAAGGAGATTAATTTATTATCAAACAAATCTTTATAGATTAAACGAAGCTGTATGGGATTCGCAAGTTTCTTATTTCTTTTAAAAATCCATTTCATAAATATCGTGAATACCTTCTTTATAA
Source organism: Theocolax elegans (assembly GCA_026168455.1). Taxonomy (NCBI): domain Eukaryota; kingdom Metazoa; phylum Arthropoda; class Insecta; order Hymenoptera; family Cerocephalidae; genus Theocolax; species Theocolax elegans. The sequence continues at coordinate 96,766,608 of CM047425.1, forward strand.
AAAGCACCTTTCCCTATACTAAAAATAACTTCATTAAAAAGGAAAAACTACTTTTTAACTTTTATATTTTCTTGACATTTTTTTCTTTAAAATCTTAGATACTTCATATTTTGCTATTACATTTGCTTTAATGATTATTAATAAAGTAGTTTGGCAAATCTAATTTAAGTATGAAAAAAAGAATGGGATATAAATAAAAGCAATTGTATTCTATTTATTGTTGAACTTTAATGTATTAAAAAAAGTATAATCCGAAAGAAGAGAATTTTCACTGCAAAAACCGAAAAAAAAGATAAAAGTAAAGAATTTTTAGGTGTTACACTATTAGACTGACGGTGCGAAATAAAGACAATGAGAAAGAGCCGGTAAAAAAGGGAGGTACGAAAAAATGCCGTAGAGAATCTACCGGAAGTCATGTAGAAACTCCATTACTTTAACGATACAATTTCCACATCGTTTTCAAGTTGTGAATTCTTTATACACTCGTTTATTCCTTTAAAAAATGTACAAAAACTCTGAACAGTATGAATTATCACTATAAAATTGTTTTCCATTTTCAACTTTATGTATACGACAACTTAATAACTTTTCACATTTCATGATACTGTATACCTTTTATTAATTGTATAATGCGTATATTTACAATCGAGCAATAATGAAAAATCAAAGCAGTTGAATTGAAAATATAATATTCCATTTGTACAATACAATCTATGGAAAGAATATTGAATTATATCTTTTAAAGGAAAAGGGAATATGTCGAATATATTAATTTCTCGAATAGTCATTTGGAAGATGATACATTACCACCGAGCGTAAGAGTATATTCAAACGTTTTTCGTGTTATTACGAGAGAAGGAATAAAAAGGATGTGAGGGCTCAGGTGAGGTAGGAAAGTTGTCGCAGAAAATGGATGCGTAACGAGACCGGGGAAAAGTAGAAAGAACGAAAGATAAGACGCGGAGGTAGTAAATGAAATAAAAACTAGAAGGTGTACGAGAAAAGAGAAAGAGAGCATAAAATAGAAATCCCAGATGCAAAGGGGATCCAAAAGAACGAGATGATGTCTATGTACATCGAGTCCCACGAGTCCATGCAAAACGTTGGACGAAGCCGATATATACATGTATACTATTACCGTAGGAACGCGAAAAATCCTCTCTTATTGTCACAAACGAGAATTCGGAACACGAATGCGTTTTCTCTAATGGGATTTTCCACGTGATCCTTTCTTCCCTCTATACTTCTCTCCCAAGATCGTGTTTTCATTTACTTTAACGTACGCGCAAAAATTTAATAGCTCGCGATTCTAAAAAAGGTATGTACGCATACACACACTGTACACACACAGAGACACACACGTATATATAGTAAACAATTATGCTTCTTTTACTTGTTTTGTAATCTTTCATTTTTTTACGCCTCGTGAAAATGTGATTACACCTCGCCTATTATATTGCCGTCAATTAAATTATTACTATTATATCGATATTAAATAATTATATCCATAAGCGTTGTTTTCTACATGTAGAAATTAATTTGCCGCTTGCGGAGGATAGAAAAATAATGATAGGTTATGCGCATCTTAAATACTTTGCTTTAAGCTTTTCTAAGTAATTTTCACTGTCTTATGACACACATATTACAATATTCTTCGATAATGAAAAACATTCTCTAGTACGCAAGTTCGCGTTTTAAAATAAAAATTTAATATCATTTTACTGTTTTTTAAAGTACATTTTTGTGTAATTTACGAAATTTCGTATTATTGCATCGTAAACTATGTGGATTCGTTAAAATATGTAGTATTTTTTTAATAAAATGAAATAATAATATTGTGTACATAATTAATGTAAATATATTACGATATATTACGTTATAAATTTCGAGGAACATTAATTATGCATTTATGTTTGTGCACGTAGACATAGTTGATGTTGTTGAAGTAAATGAACTCGCAATAAAAACATTCCACGCGACGACCTACGTTTAAACAAAATAAGATGCGAGTAGAAACAAAAGTGAAAAATTTAAACTAATTACAAAAAATACTGAACAACCTTTTTCGTAGACCTTACGAAAATCCATATTCTGCGTAGAATATAAAACCAATTGTTATACTGATACAATAAAGAGTTCGAGCTCATGAAAAAATATATCTCGAAAATATTTATTCGGTCGTTTATTTTTCGAAGACTGCTCTAAAGCGAACTGCAATGTAACTAAAACCCCTAAAATAACAAGGCTAAATGAAATAGAGTTTATATTGTTTATTATTACTAGAGAGAAACAAGATTTAATCCTTAGAACAATCAACGGGAGCGTAAAACAGAAAAAGAAAAATATGTTAGGAATGAAAAAGAATGGATTGACATGCATTTTCACGGGCAGTATATCGCTCACTATTACACGGGAAAAGAGCCAAAGGTAGATAGGGTGAACCAAGTATCTGGCAGACATACACGCGACAATTCCAGTATAGTTGAGAGCTAGGCCATTTTTCTCTGACGTCAATGCAGGCTTTGAACGGTCCAAAATCCATGTATCGCGTTGCCAAAACGTGTATGGATATATTTTACAGGTGTGATTTCGATCGCCAATTATTCATCTTTATATAGGTATGTGTTAAGCTTTTTTTTTTATAAAAGTTAAAGCGACGTAAAAAAAACTATCACGTTATAAAAAAATACAATATTTTATTTAAAACTCAAATTTAGTACGATTTATACTTTAATGAGTTATTTTATATATGTCAGTATATTATATTATTTAAAAAATTTTACGTATATATATGTATGTATTGTATATCGCGTGGAAGCTGTTATCAAAATTTTGTTGTATGAAATTTTATATGTATAAGCATAAAAGTGTATTATATATTATTTAATTATATTTTATTAATGTTACGTAATGTTGTGATTGATTACACAATATTGTTGGGTGACACGGTGGATTAAAATGAATTAACGGTAACAGTGTAATTGTTATTAATTTAAATATATTTAGATATATTGCTAAAAAAACAAAAAAAAATATCATTTTATTCAAAAACGTAAATTTATATGAGAATACGTATCCATATAAATATTTAGGAACAATGTATAATCCGGTAGGAGTATTGATCTCGATACGAGAAAATATGCGCGCGAAAATACAATAATCGCAAAACGCCGCGATGCGAAACATTTTTCGCAAGTATCCCGTGATTGCAGTTCCGGGAGAATAATTATGGCAACCCAGTAGATATCGACGTTTTTGTTGAAAAAATATATTTATATGCGTATACACAAATACACACACACACACACATATATATATCTCCAACACACAAATTTTGCACGCAAAACAATGGTCTAATTTCCATGTCACCGGGAGGCGCACTCGAACGTTTAAAAAGCATCCCGTACGTATATATACTGCGTTTTCTAGCTGAAATCGATCGATCATTTTACAAGCGTATATATACAAGTTCCTCTTCTTTTTTTTATACGCTGCCCAAGAGATAATCCGTCAGATTGTTCACGGCTCATCGAGAGTTCGCACTTGGCTAGTTTTTCGATTAAGCGACGTACAGAGAGAAATGATGCTTTATATTGAATTCATTCAAAAGTATTTTAATTTATTAAGATTTTTATACAGCAATAACTTAATTGAATACAAACTAAATTATTTATTTCAATTCTTTTTATTATTCTTAATTAAATCTCCATTTTTTGCCTTTGTTTACTTCTTATTTTCAAGTATATCAATTTAATACGTTTTCATATAGGACAGCATTAGTAGAACAACACCCGAAGATAATAGGAACAATTATGTTTATTTAGATCAAACTCTGTTTGGAGGTATTAAATCTACATTATAATAGCAACAACATCTCGAATTTCTTGTATTATTTGCATTGATGAAGACGATCATTCATACTCCGCAACCTCTCTCACTGCATTTCAATTTCAAGAAATATGCTCTTGGTTTTCACGGTTTTCACGCAAGAACTACAGTGACATATTCTCTGAATCATTTGTCGATATTATAAAGGTAGAAACGAACACACGCTTCAAAAAGTAATATCTAGGTTTAAGGTTAAGCTATTACAAATATGATGAATATAAGAATATTTTTTAGACGAAAATCAGAAAACCATGAATGTTACATTTAATTATTGTAATTATTAGGGAACAAATGTAGATTGCACAATTCAAAGCGAGAGTCTATATACGAATTCCTGACGTGTGACGATTCGGATTATCAAAAGATTAATTCAAAACTGTGTACGCGTCGTATACACATTTACGCAATATTACTATTAGGTAACCCAAAAGTCAGGTTTATTATTATGCTTTTGAAATAGAAAAATTATACATTTCTATATAACAGCCTCCCATGGAGAAAGATAAAGAAATTATTTATTTTTTTAATTTAAGCATATCTATAACAATAAATTTAAAATAATAGAAAATGTACAAAGAAAATTTAATTTCCTTAAATGTGTCGTCGTTAATTACGACTCATTCCAAAAGTAAGCAGTAAGTGCATTTTTCTTGATCCAGTGGCAGAAAGAAACTTATAGATAATATCAAGTTTTTTACCAAGCTGTTTTATAAAAGCGTTTAAGCATTTGCTTCCTATTTTATTTGTTTGCGCATTATCCATCTTGTATAATATTGTTATACCGAGTTTTATCTTGTTACTCTTTCATTCTTGTTGGTTGGCGGTTAGATTTAACTCTTATCATTCACGGGAATTAACCGGTGAGTTTAAATAATTTTTTTATTCGAATTAATGTATATATACATCTGAGTGGATTAGAAATTATTGAACAATTAATTGGGGAATTATACTTGATGTATTTGTACTATATGGTTTGTATACCATGTGTGAGTATTAAAGTGCATATATGATGAATTAATAAAAATTCAATAATAACTTTGATAATAAAGTTTAGACATATAGACTACGCGAGTTTCAATAAATCGGAACGCGACCATGGTTATACGGCCTTTTTTTGTTCAAGTGTCGTTGAGTATCTGTGAAACGAGTGAAAGGCAGAAAAAGTGGCCTTTCTTTGCACGACACTCGAAGATACGTGCTGACCGCGAGAATAACACGAGGACAGACGCGAACAAATATACCTGCACCGAGAAAAAGAATTCTGTTCGTATTACGTGAAACAAGTGCGTTTATTTCAAACTTTACCCAAGGTGTACCGCAAAGACTTTAAATTTTTATACTTCGTACTTTTCGTTGTTTTGCAACATGCCCCATACAAGGATTAAACCTCGTTTTATGTTTATAACCATGTTAGGAACAAACTTTTTTAATCTTCTACATAAATTATGAAAGTTTATCGACAAACATTTACATCAAATATGTGTTCGAGTTAATAATTTACGCGGAGAGATTAATGCAATCTTTTGCTAATTATTAATTGTCTCTATTAAATAAACACGGATATAACCCACTGAATATTTAAAATAGTATATCAACGAGGTAGAATTTTAAAAGCTCGTGAAAATATTTTACTATTTAATTTATTAATTACTTTCTGTACCAAAATACAATTAAAGTGATACAAATAAAATACCACATAACCTTGCACTATAAGATCAACAAAACTGTTTCTCTGCAACTGCAAAAAACGTGTATGTGTACGTTCCTTTTATCACAATGGTAAATAAACAAATGTGCAACGGAAAAGTATACAATAGCTTTTTTTTAGTAAACGCGACGATAAAGTAAAGGTTAGTGATTTCGAATTTTTTTTTTTTTTTTTCGTAGGGATTGTTAGAAAAGTCAAGCTGTAAAGGTTCGAAAAGCATTTGCACAGGTAAATCTCGAAACTGTCGTACGGGTGAATTATAGTGTGCCCAAATTCTTTCCTGTGTCGACGAGTCGCACACCCCGGGGGATTTCCGAGCGTATAGCAAAGGTTACCGCAGCTATGTTTGATATACAACACTTTTTTCATTATTCGTGACGGATAGTTATAAAAATTTCTGTAATTTTTTAAATTCAATTTCTCTCGTTACAAATCACTAAAATTTTAATCATTATAAGCACATCTTGAAAGTGGCTAAAACGCTTTAAAAGAAACAACCTGCAATTGTAAGTATAATCCATTCTTATACGTGCTATTGCTGAAGCAAGTTGTTCATAGTATTAAAGTACATTTAGATTCTTTATTTTAATTTGCATAAGTACTACATTGTTTGAAACGACAAAAGTTGTCAGAGTTTTCATTCGAAAAAAGTGAATTGTGCATATATAATACATATTTGCGTGTTCATTTGTGCAAAATAAGAGATAAATAAGAAAAACCCTAGGTTCGCTCTATTATACGGACTATTGGAGTATGCCATGCTCCAGTCATGCATTGTATAGATGCATCGATATTCTCCGCTTTTCAGAGTTCTACGTACACTCTGTAAATAATAAATCAAAACACATTTGCATTTGAAAAGTATAATAAGGATTTTTAACGTTATCAACCATTTTAAATGACAGCCTTCAACTACGCGTTTATAATATACATGTACATGTATATATACATATAAGAATGTGATTTACTTTGATTGTTTACTACATAAATTAATAATAATCATTCGAGAGATTAGTACTTGTACGATTGCATATAGATTTTAAAAGTTAATGAATGTTATTTATCATCATTTTGAATTACTTTTAAACTTGTATTGTAAATTACTTTTTATTGACTATTCAATTGGTTGCAATTAATTTTGTTATTGGAATTTTCTTATCCAATGCTAATAGACAATTTTCCCGTAGCAACGGCAAAAGATTAATTTCGCGCAATCTGTTATTATTCGAATTTTTCTTAAATAACTCGTTTGGTGAATGGTAGTTTGAAAATATTAAAAGATGAACGTATATATATAGATTCAAAGCGAATTGGACCAATCTCGTAACGGCAATAGGATGACAACAATGGCCGATCAAGATAGGAGATCGTATATATATAGCACCCATTGCCCTTTTATAGATGGATCGTATTGTGCCGAAGGTTTCGTGCCGCTTAAAAATTCTATGCATTTTTGAAACACCTTTATTTACAGCACTACGAACGTTCTTTGAATCTTGCGACCAGATGCAACACTTTTATAAATTCACGAAAATTCTTTCTCAAACTTCTATACAATCTATATTGTATTATCAATAAATGAGTCGAATGAAATAAAATGATATTTGACTAGTCATTAAATTTAGGTTAAACATTGCTCAGGCACTGAACGATCAAAAATTTAATGTAAAATACAAGTTCGAGGAGTTGATGAAGAAGTTGGTAAAGTTTCTGGAGCTTAACGCTGTAATTCGTGAGTTTTAAAGAGCTCTTTAGATGGGAATCATTGTCACTTCGTTAAGAACGAGAAATTATGCTAGAGAAAATTGCGGAACGCGTCTCGAAAGTCCACACAGAAAGCGAAATCTACATTTTGAAGTCTAGACTTTGATAATAGTATTCAATATCATTTCAAAGACTAAAATGGGTACCACCATTAATTTTTTTTAAACCAGTTTCTTTATTAGACAAAATATCCTACAAAGAAAAATAAGAGAGTATAAAACGATTAAAAAAGTTTAATTGTGAACATATATTTAGTTGATTAAAAACTTTGTACAAGAGAAGTATATCATTAATACGAATTGAATTCAGTTCCGTTAATATTTTTGTTATTATATATAACATAATGTAATGTTATCCAACGAATGTTAATAAATGGATTAAATATCACCGAAACTAATACATTTTCGACGTATACTAACTTTATACTCCGAATTAAATCTTGCCTGATGTTTCTTTTATAATTACGTAGAAAGCCGAGAGAGAGAGAGAGAGAGAGAGAGAGAGAGAGAGAGAGAGAGAGAATTCTATTTCAGAAAGTTTATAATTCGGTACAGTAACGTATTTTAGAAAATGAAATTTTCCTTTTGTACGTGAAATTAATTTTGACTATAACGTCGGCTCAGCTAAAGACTATTTAGTTACCCCGTTTACACAAATTCAATAGTCACGTTGTTAAGTTGAGTTATATACGAAATATATTCTTACTATACGGTATTTGTATATTTAGGGATGACTATATTATTAGTTTATTTAATTAATAGAGATAGTTTTATTAATAGACGAAGCATGGCTCAGGTAGCGTCTAAAGTGATATTTTGTAAAATCAATTCTTACATAAATCTATAAAGTATTTGGAAGCAAAGTATTATATAGCTACCAATTTAATTTGTGATATTGAACAAATGATTAATTTCGTATTAAAGCTAAATCATTTCTTTTATTCAGTTATGCCAGATAATTGGATTAAAAATGATGTATAGTTTTATTAGTCGTATTAGTATTTATATATTTTATATATTTATATATAAGTATAGTAATTTTACGTTTGGTTACCTTCGTAAATTATATAATTATAAATAAAAATGCAAATCGTATAAAATATCTTGTTACTTTATCACAAAAGAGAATAATCTGTAAAGCTATTACTTGTTTATCTCTTTTCGAGTCGTTTCATTATTTTCTTTTTTTTTTGTATACGGTAAACAAAATAAGACAAACTTTCAAGGAGAGCGAATTGCGCAATATTACTTTTGTACTTAAGACGGTTATGATGAAAATGAAAGCTCGGATTACAGGATTTGTCGTGCAATTATTGTAGTGATCAAAATACAAATGGTAGTTGAAACTCTTTATGATGTTCTTTGACATCCATCTCATCCATTTACGGGCATGATTTATATATATATTTGTAACAATAACGTGATTCCTATACCCATAGCTTAACGACGAATCGTTATACCTCTTGATACGAGTCCATCGACGTCGAATAAATTTTCAAAGTACAAAAGCTTCGTGTTATTAGCGCAAAATGAATAATATTATTGTTGTAAATGCGATAAAGAACGTATAACAAATACGTCTCCGTGCGATCGTCAATCTATAATTTGACTAACTAAAACAGTAATTCCGAGATAGAGAAATAATAGGTTAATTATCCCAGCATAATTTGATTACGAACCATATAGAATCAATCTCAAATTCACTGACATAAACAGCACTGTAGAGGATAACGATTTTCCCTTATTCCGTTAATTATGGTTACTCTGTAATGACCAGAAGCTATAATTCTTTGATAATGTAACTTCATTGTTAAATCACTTTCATAAGTCAAATTTTCTTTATAAAAATATATCAAAATTTATGTCATTATTAATTATCGTATTATTTTAACCAAAGCAAATATATCATCCTCGAAACTTATTATAATTAAATTTAATTTATAAAATATTTGTTAAGAAACTCGGTAATTTGATTTCGCAGTGCCCGATTCGTACGTTTAAGACGAAAGTAATGAACTCCATTCAAAGTTAATTTTCCATTTTTGGTCGGTGTTGCAGTAAAATAAACTTTTACCCGGTAAAGTTTCGGCAAAGATATTTTCGAAATTCTATTTTGAGAAATTCGGCGCTACATATATTGCTTTTGCTTTTATATATACATTCCTTTTGCTTTTTCGTGTAAAGGAAACTTTGAAACGTCGAAAGTATACGGAATACCATTTCACTTAAATGTTGTTGTTTTCGATCTTACCGAATGAAAGCAACGCACTGGCATATTATTTTGAAAAAATTTAACAGCACAAGTGTTCAGTATCGTACGGTGAATACGTGAGTAACAAAAATTTTGACCTTCTTTTCCCGTATTATACAAAAACAATAAAAATTTGGTCATGTAAAACCTGTCCAGTATCAAACGAAGTTGGCAAAGAAAGACGAACGCGATCGGAAAAGTTTGCTCGTAACAACGGAGTCAGTATTTGAAGGATCGGAACCGGTACCAAAGGAAGATATAGTAACAAGCTCGGTATGTACCCACGACCGACCAAAGGATTCAAAGAAAATCAAAGTTTGGAAAGTTTCTTTTTTCGTAGTTTCCATTGGAATTCCCGTTTGAAGAAGCAACTCTATGCCATAACTAAAAGTCTTCTCTCGGCAATCGTAGACCGCGCGAGACAATGAAAAGCGCGAGTGAGTAGGAGATGAAAAAAGAGACGAGGCTAAAAAACGAGACCGAACGAAACGAGAAAGAAAGAGGAATAAACCAGGACAGACAGATGCAGTTTGCACCGTAATCTTTGGCTAAGAGGACTCGAGTACCTCGGAAAATGGTGAATGGGTTGCCAAATCCAGGAGAACCGAGTTCACTCCTTTTCTGGAATTGGAAAGGTCTTTCTCTCTCTCTTCATTTCTCCCTGCGCGAATCGACGCTGAGAACGAAAAGGTCGAGTTTGTAAAGTACGCGCAGCGCGATCGTTCCGGATTTTTCTTGGCAGAAGCACCAGGTCGGTTTCTTGAAATATTAACAGCGCGTATCACCCATTCGAAGGCTGGGTCACCGATTTCTTTTCTCGCAAATCGATCTCGTCTTGTCTTTCGCTATTTTCATTCTATTCTCTTTTTTCTTCTACTTCCTCTTCTTCTTCTTCTTACTCTCTTTTACCGTTAACAGAATTATCTTTTTTTAATTTATTATTGACGCGCCCTTGCGATTCTTCGTACAATTGAAAGACAATGGACGAATCCCTTTCTTTATCTTTTTTCAAGGGAGTAAATTTATACGGAGTTTTAAACTTCCTCGTCTTTGTGAAATTGCGATTTAAATTTATCTAGGTTACTGTCGAAAAATACCTAAAAATTAACGTCGACAATATTTAAACCCAAATTACATTAGGTCAGAGTAATTTAAACCGGTGAATTAAAATCTTCGTTTCAATTTGCTTTCGTTAATAAAATCCTTCACCATAAACAAGGGTACCGAAATCTGAATAATTTTTCGAGTTGCATACCTCGTTACCGTGAACATTCGCTCGTGTGTAGCGTATAAAGTTAAGCTCGTTGATTAATTATCCGAAATTTCTGAGCCTTGAAATGCAACGTTTAAAACAAGCCATATTAAACGAAAATACATTTTTTTACTGAAATTAACACTTGATTTATTAATTTATTATACGTACACCTAATCATTACAACATGAATAATTATTCAATCGTGATTCGCTAATTTTAATAGAAAATTTTAGTAGAAGATATATACGTTGAAATAAAAAAAAACACTTTAAATTACATTTAAAATTCTTATATACAAATTATATTTAAAAAATGGAAAATTTTAATAGCCTTCATCTATTATTGTATTTAAATATAGTTGGTACTGGTTCGATTATATGATGTTTGTAAATAGTTTTCTTCCTACATCCATGTTTCCCAACTGACGTTTCGCGGGTACACTCCCGTACCCAGCTGGAACGGTCGAGATAACGCGTCGCTCGCAGAGGAAAGTTTAACGAAGTTGGCAAGAAGTCACGAGGCAAGCCATGCCGACGAAAAGTACGTGAGATGAAAGACCGATTTTCTAATTTAAACATCTTAAGACTGGCGTACTTAGCGAAAATTCGAGGAGCACCCGGTGGTGAACGCGTTCGAAAATTGTGTAATTAGGACACGAGGGAGGGACGTAGGGGAGTACCGAATCAGTGCTGACCTTTCTTATTTTCCGGAAACGTGAATACTCGCCGATGAGATTTTAAATGAGCGTCGTACAAACATCCTTGACTGACTAATCTTGCAGGATTGTTAAATAAAGAAACAAGCATTCAATCTTTCATTGTCAATTGGTATACGTTATATCGATTTTTAATTTATTGTAACTTTGAATCAATAACTAAAGAACGACAATTGATTCGTTCGGTACTTTTATAAATAATTTATAGTTTTTGCTTACAATTCATTGAAAAAGGGACATGCTTGCGATGAAGATAAAGCAATTAATGTGATATTTTAATTCAATATGTATGCGCTTTAGATGGATTACACATGTAAAAACTTCAGAAGGTTGTATCCTCCTTGAATATAAATATATGAGGTATACAAACGTACGTAAAATAAATAAACATTCATACGCAAATTCCTGAGACGTAAAGTAATATTAATGAAATTCAAATTATTTAGTTTTATTTTGTTAGCAAAAAATAGTTTGCAAAATTTTCTGAATTACGGAAAAGCTATACATATAGTTTTTAGGAATATGAACTACTAGATAATTTATGCAACAACTACATTAATGTATGTATAAATAATATTCTATTTAACGAAACTTTGTTTTATTATATAAATAATAATAATATATTACATGGCTCGTGTACCATATGCTGATTTTGTATATAAATTATACAACCTGTCATTTCGTATCAATATATGATTGCCATGACATTTTATCGCTTAAGCAACGATGGGTTCGTACAACCAATGTCTTGAATTACGAAATAATAAATCTGGTATCTTTTTCTCTCTTTCTCTCTTTCCCATCCTGTTGCTTAGACTTTCGCTCTAGCAATCGCGAACGCGCCCACGCTCGCCGAAGGTCAAAGATTGCGAAAATTCGTAGCTCGAAAAGATTATGGTATACTTCATAGGTGTACCAAAACGTATAATTTTTTAAGTCATCGACGAAAGGAGGGTTACCCGCATTGATTCAACAAGAATCATACATTTGTTACCGAGAGTCGGTGGCTATATACAATCGCTTCCGGAAGGGTACGACAGTGGCCTTGACTCGCATGGTGTCGTGCACACATAATTTGTGGTTGCAAAAAAATTTACGCCCTATTTCCGTTTGTCTGTTAAACAAGAAGTAGTTCTACTTTTAAGGTATGCTTAGAAGATTTTTTTCTTTTTGTTAGACTTTGTATAGATATAAATATAATGCATATATAACAATGTAACGTGATCTTATATTTTATAGGTAAGGATGAAAAAACTTAAAAATCAGCATTTTAATGATTTTACAGTATTACATTGAATCAAACAATGTTTATCGTAATCAGATGCATTTGTTACTATAAATTATGAAAAATTAAAATTACTATTGTTAATTGATAAAGTTACCCAAAGGGTTCGTTGAATTTATTTCCGATGGCCGAACACATACGTCATAAATGCATTACGCAGCCCCTCTCTAGTTAACATGCAAGTTAAAAAAACATTTCCGAAGGGATCGCTAACTCAATGATGCGATCTCTGGACGAACAAGCTCGCAGTACCCGAGTCCTCCGAGAATAAAATTATGGGATGCGTAATCGCAGAAATTCGTGAAAAAAGACGATATATAGCTAATGATGAGCAAAAGGTCGAAGCTCTAGCGGGATAATTAAAGCGCTCGACTGCATGACCCAGTTACCTATGGGCGTCCCCCTCGTTACATTGCTTCGGGTGCGCGTAGACAAAAACTAGGGAGGAAAACGAGGAGTGTAAGCTTCGAAGAGAGTGCAGGAATTACGCGGGAAACAACCCGGAGAAATGCGAAGCGAAAGAAATACAAGGTAATTACGATCTCGCAGCAACAGCATTCGCGGCAGCTTCGCCGGAGGCCTCGAGACACTATGCGGGCGGAAAGCGGAAAACGGGTACGCTGCTCATTCGCCGTTCGTTATTTGACAACGAAAGTTGGTAAACAATTTTATATGCCCGCTAGCTCGCTCGCTTAGATTTCGACTTTACTTCGACGTTATATACTTTTTTAAACCTTTTTACGGAGATTCAACTTTTTTTTTCGACGAGGAAACTAGTTTCGATTTCCCAGGGAGAATACTCGAGGCAACGTTTTTATAATTGGCTTTGGACACTGGATTCGCTATTTCATATTTACTCTTCTGATTGTATCGTATGTGGGTAGGCGTCCGATCGATTCTCCAACCGTTCCATTACCGTAATCCAAACAGTCATTTTCGACAAATTACAGAATTATTACAGAAAGCTACTAAAGCCTAATCACAAGAAAGTATCAAATGAATGGCATTACAAATTTTTCAATTAGTGCTAATAATTAAGAAATTCGTTCTGTACATTTGTTGCGGAATAAGGTTTATTTATCTCATAATCAATGAAGAGTAAAATAATTCGTTAGGATAAACTGTATCCTCATGATAATTTCCTCTCTGCTACTGTAAACAAATTATTTATTGTTTTTATAAATAACAATACTAATAAAATTAATAAATTATAGGTATATTGTAAAGTTATGTATTAATTGAGATAAATATAATAAATAATTAGGAAAAAGAACTCAAATTTTTATGCAAAAATACATATAATTCTTTCGATAAAATTTACAAAGGATTTTAGTAATGGTTACTGTAACAATGGTGATAGTTGATAAAACTCTTGAATATTTAAAAAATTGTTTTAAGAATTTAAGCTTATTTGAACATTATAAAAGATTGATTTAAGTTTTCTTTATATATTTTACAAATATTTCGTGTTAAATTATTTAAATAATTTACGAAGAAAAAGTCAATGTTGTTGATGTAAGATCTAAAATTACTAAAATTAAACAAATATATATAATTTTGCATTTACTTTTTCAAATTTTGTTAATATCATTTATTTGATAATATTTCTGTGAGCTAACAAAGTTGAATAACTTTTTAATACTCCTTCTGTAAAACTCGATTTCATGAATGCATATTTTTAAAGCTAACTATAAAAATCGATTTTTGCACATGGTGTATTAAAAAATACTATACGGTAAACGAGCAAGAAAGTAATTCTTCCTGCCTCAACTTTGCACCTATGGTTCGGGTGATAACGTATAAACGTATGTTAATTATTCAAAATTGTAATAATTAAAAATTATAATAATAGTTTTTATTAATTAATAAATATTGTAAATAATACTAATAATAATTAGTAGGAATAATAAAATATCAATCAATCAACAAAACATAATCAAAGTTAGTTATGTTAATTAATAAACTGGTAAATACAAGAATGACTGAGTGCTACAAACTAATGTTTATTGTGCTAACCAAGTTATTAGTTGTCAAATATCTAGGAAACGTTTCCCGATTATTCTAACCAATTATTTCGCTGTCGTAGCAAATCTTTGTTCCGCGCGTATCCATATTCTATGGATTAACCGAGAACAAGCTTTCAAACTTGTTACCCTACAAACCCTTGCACGCTACTTTTTTGGTTGAAAGATAATCTTTCGTTCAGAAGAGAGGACAAATTGATTATGGAAACTTTGATTATTCCTCTCAGATCGAATAAGCCCCAGAACAGATCGTAACGATTGTAACGCAGTTCCGTTACGCGAAAATCAATAGCTATAAAGTTTCAAGAAGTTGCACAATTCCGATAACCCTCAAATGACACGGAAGCATCCATGTTCATATTCACGGATGTAACTCGTAGAACTAGCTGTCGTGCATATATCTGTCTATGCATAGATTCGAAACTCTCCAAGTAGGCGGTATAGACGTTCATCCTCCAAAATGGAAATAGCATTTTTTTTTTCTAAATTTCGCCTTCTCGTTTCTACGATCGCAATGCGTTTCGATACTGGAAATAATAAGACAATGAAACAATGAGCTACCTCGATCCGTAAGATAAAATTGCGAGATCTACAATTTTCGTTATTTTTATCTTCCATTTTGCTTAGTTATAGAACCGAGATGCCGAGTATATCTCGATGGACCGATTTCGGGTTAAAAAAAATATGTATCGACGCGCGGTTTGCGATTTCAACGTTCGGTGGTTTTGAAACCAGTATACCCCATCTCTCTGCGAGTTTACAATATTTTTGAGCTATGCTCTGCGCGTTATCTCGAATACCTTCGCTATATACGAATTAATTCAACGCTGTTCTTTTGTGTTAAAGGTGCATTCGTAACGCAACTAACAAAAGATGCGAGTGATGCTATTCAAACCCAGACATCTATGCAACGTATACAAATACATTCGTCGCTCTCAGTTTTCCGAGAAAATTTAATTACAAAGTACCACTCACGTATATTCGATAATAAAAAAAAGTTTATTAAAAACAACGCAACGTGAAATTCAATATGATCTCTTTTCATATACACCCTTCTATTAAAATTAATAAACGAAGTATAACTTTGTCTGATGCAATGGAGTAATTGATATCAATATGAAAAAAATTACATTTTTTTATTACATTTAAAATTAATATCTTTATGAGCACATCATAATTGTAAAACAAGTCATTTGATACACTCGGCAAATCTAGCACGGGATTTATGTATCAATTAATAAGATAAAATACATTCCACTACATATGTCTTATCGAGGCGGACTTGTTCTACTTGTACGTATTAACTACGTCCCATAAACCGTTAAACTTATAAATCTCAATTTTCGACGAAAACAAGATAAAATGCGCTTCAAATTGATGTTTATATATTTGCTCTATGGGGATTTGTATAAATGAAGCTGTTAGGATATGATGGTTTAATAAAACGAAATGAAGTCGTTATTACTACATTCTTTTACATTCTAATAAAAATGACCAATTCATCCAATGAGAATAAAAATGTTTTCATTCTTTGCAAATTAGATACTACTTAGTTTAATAATGTAAGATTGACTTTATATGCTTTACTTCCTAAGTCATGTGTAATTTTGAAAAATCAAGTTTTCTCCTCGCGTTATAATCATCAGTTCATAATCCACCTAAAATTTAATGAAAATGATAATTTCCAGTAATAAACAAAAATTATTTACTGTCAAATTAAATTATCGTTGTAAAATTTAAAACAGATTACATGTTTATTAACTGTCGATCATCAGTGTAATTCGTAAATTTGAATATCGGGAAAATATGTTTTTTAAATTACATAATCGTTAAAATTTTACCGAGCTCGAAAATGTGTATATGTGAAAACAAGTACTGGAATATGTAAACTCGCACCAGGTGCAGTAAAAGTATCTTTAAAAAGCTTAGGAAGATTTATAAAATTTTCAACAACTTGTCCATGTTGTACGAATAAGTATAAATTCTCTCAAGTGACGCGTCGAATGTTACCGAATAAAAGGTAAGTAGCGTGGGATGTACAAGTTGTGTTGAAAACAGAAAGATTTGCAAAATACCGACACCAGAAGTTTAAACATCTGGAGAAGGAGAAAGTTTTCAGGAAGGTGCATATAGTTTCCCAATATATAGGAAACGATGCGCTAGCGATGAGGTTAGTTGTCTAGGACAGCTCCTTATATCGGGTAGTCTGGCATTCGACATCGAGAGAACTCTAGAGAGCGATAGAGACGTAGACATGTATGCATATAAGTATACCTCGTAATCATGAGCGACGTCGGGCCCTGTCGCGCGTCGCTGCCCCGTGCGACCGACCGTAATTATGTCGGCCGTATATGCGAATATGTGGCTATGCATATATAGGTATATACCTGTACGTTTGTGCGTTCGTTGAATCGATCGGTCCCGCCCCGTACGGAAATTCATTCCCAGTCTCTCGCTCTCCTCCTCCTCCCCCCCCCCCCTCTCTCTACGCCTCCCTGGTCGAGCCCCAGAGTTTATTAAGAACGGATGAGACAGTTCACCCGGGTATATCGCGGTTTTCCTCCTGATTCTTTAATTGATTGTGGCTTCTCCACAACCGATATCCCACAATTTCCTCTATCGACCTTTTTGACGTTAGACCAGACGTTTTACATATTTGAATTACAACTTTTAAAATTTCTGCGTAATACGCTTTAGCAAAAGTAATAATAAAAAGTTTTTCAAAAGTATTTTTCAAATATCTTTTAAATCACTTTTTAAAAGTCATCTTGGTATCTCTTTGTTCTCTTGTGCATTAAGAGAAAATGAGTCAAGCGAGTGACTTGCTCTAGCCTAATGCGCATTAATTATCTTGAGTGCAAGGACTATCCCGATCCAACATAATTTTCTATAAAAAGTATTTTTAGATCATTGTATATTATATATACGTTACGGGAAAGCATAGAAATTGCGATTCTTCGTTAACTACCGAGTCGAGTCAGATAATTAATAAAGCGTTAATTTTTTACATCGTACGAATAATTCGGAACGAAGTTCAATATTGGGTTATTAACTAAAGCGACTCAATACGATTTTCACAACTGTACTTTATCTTGAATATTATACTTCATAAAGTTTAATTAACAATCGGATATTATTATTATTTAATATAGTTTTCAGTTAACGGAGGTAAAATAATGGACCACGTAACCGAACAAGCGTATCAAGTCTATTTAATAACTTTGTTAAAATGAATCGTAACTCAATTTTCTAATGGTACTTAAAGGATATAACGCGTTATACGGGAATATTCTTTTACTTTGTCTCTCGTATTGGAGTTTCATGCTGATTTAACGATATTCACGATGAAGTTCTTAATTGCTAAAATCCTACATGGACAGAAATTATAGAGTAAATTTTAAAACCTGCAATTGCAAACTTTAAAAGAAGCTATATATAGTAATTTGGTCACCGACTTCTGCCTCAATAAATTTTGTTATAAACACCTTTGTAATTATTATCACATTTTAATTATTAATATAGTTTGCATTTAAATTTTAAATAGTCTTAAATTAATTTTATATTTTTAGAATATTAAGTTTATATATATATTATTTGTTAAAAAAGAAATTGAAATTTAGGAATGAAATATTTTACATTATTTTATATACTTATTCATTAATACTTATATTCTCTATTGCTTGTAAACGCTCATCTATGTTTCTAGAAGAATAATATATAGTACACAATCACGTGCATGATTAGAGAAAAAATAAAGGCAATTATCCAGACCTGATAAGTATCCGTTCAACCAAATAGTGCCTCTTTATGATGCCTAAGCAGGCACTGATGAGGTTTGTAACGGGGTACATGTCAGGTCCACATAAACTTTTCATAGACGATTAATTACTTACGTAGTAACCTCAAAAAGATATACGTATAGTTTTAAATTGTAAAAAATAACTTTTTAATTTACTGCAGATTTTTAAACGTTTGTATTATAATTTAAAACACTATATTAATACTAATAAATGTTTTTGTATATAAGTTGCCATTGTCGTTAGTAATAACAAAAAGAATGTTAGAAATAAATGATTCCTACTGTTTACAATTCATATGAATATTTTGTAGTGTAATCAATAAAAAGATCTACATATCTGTAAACAAATAATACTACAATAACCCAATAACCCTTTCAGATAACAATTTTTCACAAACGTACTGTTTTTGTATACTAGTTTGTTATCAACAATAATTATGTTTAGCAGATATGTAATATCACTGTTTTTAACACTTGTCGGATTTTTAGTAAGGTAGAAATAAAAAAACCACAGAAAAATCGACAACCAACTATTATACATAAAGTATTATACATATACTTTAAAAAATCGTTATAGCGTTTAGTATTTAGTAGTGTTATCTGTCTGTGACTGAAAGGTTTAACATTATTAATTAATTGCTTTACAAGTAAACTATAATTTCATGTCTTCCTTAAAAAGTGTAAATTATTACGTTATTTAATAAATTACAACAATCCATAGTATCCATAGTAGAAAGCCAAAAACTATAGTCGTTTGACTGAAAATGGTTAATAATAAGACGGTAATTATAAGAATCAAAACATGGTTTAGGCTAACCTCAACTAAAAGTAAATAATAGTAATCAAATTTGTTGCGAATAAGAAAAATACCAAAGCATCATTAGTTATATGATTTAATACTATTTCCAACAATAATCATTATATTAATATAGAAATTTTGTTACATTGTTACATTTGTTACATTCGGTCTTGCTGAGCTAATGTCTAACGACTCTAAGAACTGCAATTAAAATAAATTAAAATTGTGTCCATAGTACATACTTTGATGTTAGGGGACACTATTCCATCCACAATCAGATTTTCCACCTTATGTATACTTATATAGGCTCCGTTCATTCGTTCTTACGATACTCTTGTGTGGCTAGGGCAGGGACCGTCTGAGCCCCACTGATGATTTCTGGCGGACGCTCCCAAGACGAAACACATAGACTTAAAATTTCTTTCTTTCTTATTTAAAATAATTTCAATTTTATAACTTAGTATTTTATTTGCTTCTTCTTTCTCCTTTTGGTTTATGTCTGGCGGCTTGTGGCCTTCATAATGTTGTCCTCGGGATTGATATGCGGCGAATTGACGAGCTTGCTTTTCGAGCGAGCAAGAGTTCTTAGAGTCGTTAAACGTTAGCTCAGCAAGACCGACAAAATTTTTATATTAATTTAAAAACTTTTGCCCGGGCGAGAAAAATTATATTTTTAATAATAATCATTATATTTCATTCGGGTTCGGTCCCGACCTGGGGACGTTGATTTTTTTCTTTCTTGATCTTTCCTTAATTAATTTTCTAATACCTCTGGCAACATTTAAAACTTAGCGATTGCAAGTAATTTGCTAATAAAAGAGGGTTTTGTGCAATATTCGTCAAAAAATATTGAATAACACAAATTAGCTCGTAAATACCGATTAATATATATATATATACTTTCTAATAATCATTATAATTTGTGATCATATACAATGAAACTTACTAAAATTTATTAAAAAATCTAAAAATCATCATTTTTTGTTTTTGAATTTATGTTTGCCAATAATTGTCCATAGTCTATTGAACTTTTTTTTGATTTTTAAAATATTTGTATGACCTTATCACGAAAATTATTAAAACTTGATTAAAGGCGCAAAATATAAGTCGGTGATCAAATTACTATATTTTGTATTAAAAATTTCTAAAAGATTAATTAAAACTTACTCAAGAATTTTAGAATATCACTTTTCTTACGTTGAATATGTATAACGTATATGTGAAAAATATTATGAAGTTGTTTTGAAATTCATTATATTTGGCATATGCAGATACGTCGTTAATTAATTTTGTCAAGCATACATCTACAGCATTGTCGTTTCAAATTTCAATTTAAGTATTTTCATATTACAGCAAAACTTCAAGTATAAAAAGCTGGTAACATAAAAAAACTTTACATCGTAATTCAATACACTGTGAGAAAAAAATGAAGTTATTGGAAAGTGACGTGTACTTTACTTATAAGTTAGTATTACGACGAAAAGTTGAGCTGGGCGAAAAATGTACGCAGCGGTGCGTAAAAAGTTGCTTGTCATAAAAACAGTATTGTGTTCAGAAAAAAGAAAATTAGTTTACAGAATCCTTTTCGTATTCAACAAATTTCCTCTTTATTAATTTATATAAATAGACTGTTAACTTTGTTCTGCATCTACTGTAATCAAATTACATATTGAGTAAAGTACTTATATACCATTGTGAAACGTAAACAATATTGTCACGTGTACCTTAAAAAGAATGAAAATATTTATCTAGCATAAAGTATAACAAAGAAAACTCTAAATGTCGATGGAACAGGTCGAGGAATACGTAAATTAAAAATGATTAGCTATAATTATTAAAACAATTGTTAGACGCGAGAGGGAATTCTACTTATAGTTAAATCGAGCTCCACAATCAAAAGATCACATGTTTATCATCGGAAAATAAAGAAGAATACTAAGTTCTCGTAAAAAGGTGGGATCACGCGACGTTAATTACCTTAGTTTATAATGATAATTCGCAAAAGAAAAAAATAAAATAAGCGCGTATGTTTTGAATGCGTCTCGTTTGTAAACAAGGTGCATAATATCATAGGACTCGGTCGAAATGAGTCGTGCGAATTCCGAAATATGCAGCCGCGCGCGAAAGAGACGAAAACGAGGCATTAACCGAGCACAGCTCAGCTGGGAGCTGTCGTAATTCAAGAGGAACTAATCAACGGTGCGAACGCTCGGTAATTGGGGATAAGCCGCCTGCGCACTTATCGTCCTCTCTCCCGCCCCCTCTTCTCCCCTTTACCTGTCTTTTTCAGTGACTCCATTATTTTCTCCTTCGTTGTGCTCGGGACGACTGGCCTTGCGCCATTGTCATTTTCCCCGTAGACACACACACACACGCGCGCACACACAAACACACAGACAGAGAGACAGGTGTGTATGTACGCGTGTATACATGTATACGCGGTGTCGTTACGAGCGACCTCGTTTTTACCTCATTTTCAGCCGTATCGTGTAACGTACATAGGTACAGGTTAATGCGCGGACTGCAGACACACGCACTTTTACCTCTTATTATTCCCACTGCGATACGAGGTATTCCCAAAATCGTTGAATTCTTGGCTAATTTTTCGGCCTTATATAGTCGAACTAATTGAAAATAAATAATGATAATTTCGAGGAAAAGATAAATACGGGCTCACTCGCCCGCGCGTACCTTTTTTCTCTCCCTCCTTATTTTTTTTTAATTAGTTGTTGCGAGTGAACAATGGTATACCTTCTGCTATGCGCAAACTTGCCACTTTTGCCGCTCGTGGCCCATTGTACCGTAGATGAAAGTTAGCTTGAATAGACACACAAATAATTACTCTTGCGAAAAGTAACTATAACGCAAATTTAACCTCTCTTCTGCTAGTTCAACCTTTCTAATATTACGGACTCCTCGACAATTCTTATACAGTGATACATACCGAACGAATATACCTTTACACAACAAATAGATACGTATTTTCTGTGTACTATATATAGCTTTTCATTACTTTTGTAAAATAGTATATTACTTTAATATTTCTAAATTTTTTCTTAAGTATATGGATTATACTATATACGAAAAGTTTTTGTAACGTCGTTCAATTTTGTAATCGAGTTTGATAAATGTTTTACTTTGATTATTAGAAGACATATTTCTATTAAAATATTTACAAAATTGTTTTATCTAAGAGAAAACGATTACAACTTGATAGACATATAGAAATTAAAATTTCAATATTTAGTATGCTCCGACATTGCTGATTATTTACTTACGTAAGATGTTAAATCTCGCATATTGCAGATTATTATTTGTAACTCACCTGTAACAGAAAAAAATATTATTATTTCTTTGCAAACACTTTACGTTAAATTATAGGTATAATAATGATTAATCTATGATATTATTGATGGCTGACACATTAAAATTAATAACGAAAAATTGGAGTTACTAGTTTTAATTTGATTATAATATTGTTAATATTAAAATGTTCATATGCTGCAATGAAGTATATATTTACATTAAAGAGATTGTTTTGTATTCTTAAATTTTCAGTATAGGGTTATAAAATTTGACAGTATTACCCCGAGTTAGGTGAAGTTGAGAAGAATGGTCCAAGTTTATGAATACATTCGAGTACCTAGTTATAGGCCGTATATACAGACCGACGAGGGCTTGTCGATATCGAAACTCGTCTACTTATATAAGAGACAGATCTAATGTGATCTCGCAAACTTTGATCCTGTATACATCGAGTCTCGCCCTACTATAGACCGTGAGAAGTTGTATTTTATTTTTTAAAAAAAGTATTTTTATTTACAAGCTTTTTAAGTTTTCTTTGTATACTTTGATATCGGCTAACTAGGAGGCCCTTTGAAAAATTTATGCTGCATGGATTATGAAAATGTGATATAAAATCTCAACATCAATAACGTTGTACGTTATCGAAACAATTATTAAAAAAATATTATTAAATAAATTATTCAAAAAATTATATTTAAATGTTAATAGTTTTAATATACTTAGCGGTTAAAATTTAAATTATAGTTGTAATGTACTATTAATATTAACTGAAACATATTAATAATCCTGCAACTTAAAAAAAAAACTTAAACAAGATAGTGATAAATATCAAAACTAATATTAATGAAAAAGAGCATTTAACGTTCGATAAGAGTAATAAATTTTTTGCAAAATTCAAGAGTTAGCAATTGCTAGTCGTAAATCGTTCAAGCGGGACGCACTCGAAAGACAGTGGCACTTTAGGAAAATGGAATAAAAAATATAAGCGTCGGAAAAAAGTTATCGGGCGCAGCACTCGCATGACTAGTTATTACTCTCTTTTTCTCCCTCAATAGGAGCTTTTGAACATTCCCATACGACCTTTCTTCCTCTCTCTGTCCCTCTCCCCCTCACAATCAATCTCTCTCTCTCTCTCTCTCTCTCTCTCTCTCTCTCTCTATCATAGGAGGTATAAATTTATTGCCTATAACCGCACGCACGTAGCGCACTAAATTTGGCTAAGTGTTTTCGCCCGGGTAGGACACGTTTTATCTGCGTTTCCAGGACGCGCGCACTATCAATTAGTTCGAGATTATCGATTTCGAAGTTAATCCGCAAATATGCGTCATCCACGTTTCAACGACGGCAAATTTTCAAGTACCGGAGGCGACGTATTTTGATGTACCAATACGTCATCTACGCTCTGATGCCGATTTTTAGTTATTTACCCAATCGTATTCGATAAACAATGCGAAGTACTGTAGGCTCGTTTTGTACTATATATGTAAATATGCGACGGATGGTTTGCTATTTATCCGTCTATTACACCGAGGGGATACGAGACACGCCTGTTTTCTTTTCTATACTTTGGCTTTGTGGGTATTAAAGTACTGCGCATCGCAAATAATTATTACCAACTAGCTTGATTCAATTGCCGTGAACGTTACGTGTTTACTATATACTCGAATAATGCTCGAGGTCAGCGTTGTTAGTGGTTCTTGAAACAAAAGCAAAATTATAAAGGATTCGTTGACTGTTTTACATAATTACAAATTTTCGGTTCGTAAATTTTGATTTAAAAATACCGATTACCAACCAAGGATACCTATTCTCGTGCAAAGTTTTGTGTGTTCATGAATCGGATGGTAATGATAAATTTAGATACTATTTTTCAATGTACGGTTGAAAAGTTTTTTAATCAATGTCAATCAATACGTAGAGTTTAGTAAGTAACAAATTAATAAATAAGGTGTAGGAAAGAAAAACGATGCCAATATTTAACGAACAAAGAAATACTTTTTGTGTATAAAAACAACTAGAAGAAGTAAAATTCAGAGAAATAATAAGAAAAGTAAATAATAAATTGATATAAAAGTTTGGATAGTATTAGCGTCCACCGAGCGTCACTGGATGCAAGTTACACAAAATCAACAAATTCGTTATTGCCTATATCGGATCGCGTCTCTAGAATCCAATAAATCTAGATCAAAAATATTAACCGAAAGAAAAATTGAACGGGCCAAGGAGTTCGGGCTCTCGTTCGATTTATCGGCAACAATTAAGATCGGATCTCTGAAGAATCGGTAAGAGTAGGTTAAAGGAGTCGAAGAGTTGCAAGAGAGAGGTAGAAACTACATCGATGATAAGGCGAAGCAGTATAGGTACGCTATAGGAAAAAGCACGGATGCTCGACGTATCTGAAGATGCTGGACGAACTCTCTCTCTTTCTCTCTCCCTCGGTTTATTACAATGATAAATTACGTGGCTGCAGGGAGGCTCGCTCGGTCTCTATTGGACGGGTCATTTGTCTCAGGTCTCGGCGCTCAAGTCGTTTTCTTCTGACGGTATATACAACGCGGAAGGGCGACAAATCGAGCGCAACGACTAAATGGAAAATCGAAGCTCGAGGGAGGCCACTTTCAAATCGTTACGCGCTGAGTTCCACACCTGAAAAATCGTATTATACTTCTCTCCGTCTACTTTTCGGTTCGGTGAAGATCGACTTTGCACAGGAAAAACTCTCGGATAAATCTACGTAAAAGTATATGTACTCGGGATTGCAGTTAACCGAAACTTGGAAAACTTCGGTGGTACGTGGTTCGAGTCTCGAATTCGCTTACAGAGGTATACCTCGTATCGTTCTCTCGACGTTACCAAGATCGTCGACGTTGATGTCAATCGATTGTACAAAAATTATTTTTATAAAACAATTTATACCATTATTATTTATAACGTTATCTGGATTGAATATACACACCGCACGCTTTATTATACATAAACCAATGCAAAAAGTAAATCAATTTTAACTGTATCGCTTGGTAAATTATTTACTGTCATAAGTATTAAGTAATGGAATTATCAAGTAAAATGGCTTTTACTTCGTAAATACACTTTCGAGTAAATTGGATTAGAAGTCTTACGTTGAGGTATAGCGTGCATAGAAGCAAAGTATGTCGTTTTAAAAAAGAAACGGATGAAATATTACCTACGTCGAGGTTCTCGAACCCACTATAAAGCTTGAGATAAAATATAACCTGTGTTACAATTTTTAAATAATCGCGCAATAATGAAAAATTAGACGATATATTATCGTTAATTGGTCGTACAAAGCGTACCTTGGCAAGAGAAAAAGGGAATGCGAATTAAGTTGAAAAAAGAATATAGAAAATCCCTGAAGAGAAATACAAAGCTAGAGGTGAAATTATTGGAAGAAAAAAGTCAGGGTTCCTTTTCTATCGTATTCATTTTGAGGTATGAAAGCCGAACGATGCGGAAATAAGCGCGAACGAGCAAGCAAGCGCGCTAACGAATTTTCCAGAGGAACGAGCTAATAAAAGCGTCAAATCCGTGGTTGTGCATCCCCTTTGTTGCGGCTCGTTCTCGAAATCGCGGAAAAACGCTTTTGCACGCACGACTGAATGCGCATGAGCACTGTCGGCAAAAGAAGAATGTATAGAAACGGAACGAAGACAAAAACCGCTTTACTTCGTATCAATTCGATGAGTTCATTTGAATTATTTTATCTCCGGATACTTCGAGAATTTTTATCTCTTCTTTAAGATTATTTCCATCGGGTACTTAAATGAACACGTTCGATCTACTTGACCTCGTGTACCCTTCATCTAACGTTTCGAGCTGTTTTATTTATATGGATGTATGTATGTCTATATATATATATATAGATATATGTATATCCTTTAGCACTTCTCGTCGATCTGCTTCTCTTCGTTAATAACGTCTTTCACTGAAAGGAAAAATTATTGAGTAAACTTGCTTCTTTTTTCTTATATTCCTTCGCATTGTATCCAACGTAGAAATCTTTTTATGCTCGTTCGAAGGAGCGCAACCTCTGTGCGTAGAAGAAAAACCTTTTTCATCCACTTCGATACGAGTTTTCTTGGTTACCCTATAAAGAGAAAAAAGTCGAGCGCTAAGTCTTTTTGCGCACTTTTTTCTTTCGTCTAGAACCGAGAAACGAACGATATTGAAAACAATATCGTTAGAAAAGTCTCTAACTTTTTTTCGGCTTGGCAATTTATTTGTATAATTTCTAGAATGTTTTAATAAAACCAAGAGCTACAAAAATAATTTTCCAGATGAAGAAATAATATATACCTCCGTTTATTCCCTTCCCAGGATGTATTCTACTCTTTCTGAATATTAACAACTCGACAGTATGTAACAGTATATTATAACTGTATTAAAATAAATTTTGATATAACTACTAACAATTGGTATAATTTTTCAATTTTAACGAATTAAAAATCGAAACAATGTTGCACATGCACGAGAAAATTAAAACGTAAAATTAAATTGCACGCATTTAAATAAATTAGATTGATTTATTGTAACAATTATATCAAAATAATTATCAACCGTGTAACTCGTTAAATAATTTTCGAACGAAATAAATAATCAAATGTATACGAAATGGACATCGGTCAAAATTATATTTATATTCGATTGAATTAAAACTGTATCTCGCACATTTAGCATAGAGAAATCACATATAATTTATGACGGGAAACTGAGAGTTGCTCCGTTCTCGAGAAGCAAATCAATATTTCAGACAGTAGCCAAGAGGCAACTGACAAACCCACCTCGGATTTCCGTTGTAAAATACGGTTGACTGAGAACAATTTCAGCTTCCGGTTTCTTAATTTTTCAAATACAATTTTTGACTTTGTACTAATTTATACATTACACAATTATTCCGTGACAATTTTAGTAATACACAATTTATCTTGCTTGTGTATATAGACATACTTTACCCTTAGGTTGATAAGTAAAATTAATCATACACCTAAAGTTATCACAGTTATAAACAAATGTACCTGTTGTGAATATATATATATGTATGTATGTATAAATGGAAAATTACGCATTTACCGTGATATCAATTAGGTAGTAAATGGGTTGACTCGCGCGACAAAGTGACAAATTTATTAGTTGGCTGGACAGAAAGGGAAACGTCAAAGCGTTAGTCGAGTACTTTACTCGACGGTATACTACAAATGAATTTCGATCTTGGACTATTAAATTTCAATAGGAGAGAATAACAAACATTAAATGGCTCGGCTGTCAAAACGAGCTTTGAAGCCGACGTTAACCAAAGAGGATATATATAGCTATACCGTAAAATAAGAGTAATTCGTCCCATTTGGTCGAGGTAACAGATCCTCGTGGGACACAGACGGATCCTTACAAACACGAGAGACCGAACGAGAAATCGTCTATTACGAGAGCTTAAACCTACAGGTAATTATCGATTTCGAAGTGAGTAAAGCAATTAATAGGTATTATTAATATTACTTATTTTTTCATTGTTTCAAACGTTATTAATAAGTCTATAAATAAACTAATTTTTCATCAGAAAAAGAAAGATGTATTTGGTTAATAAGATTTTTTAGCGAAAGGATAAAAATATACCGATATTGTACTTGGAAATTGATGGAAAGCAGGCTTGTAATCGAGACCCGATGGTTTTACCGGTTTTACCTTATTACACAATTTCTATAGGTCGTAGTGGGCGGTCAAAGCTACTCTGTAATATTGGAAACGTCAATCGCCTTTTCAGGTCCAGGTCGATCCTCAAAAAATCTTGTTTTCTTTTAAGCCTGCGTATACTCTTTTGTACGAAATACCCAGGCTTACACGGTGAAGAAGAAACAGAATACCGTCGAACCAAAAGAAAGCAACCAAAGTCAGAGGATGCGAGCTCGAAAGAAAGCTCGCTTGCCCGTATTTTTCTCTCCTTTGAGCCACATAACCGTGCGTTTTTCTACTTTTCTGTTTCTCTTGGATTTCGTTAATATTAATGATTTTCCTCTTTGGCATACGCGCCGATCAAAAGATCGTGTGCAAAGCTTTTTGAATCAACGTTGCCCTCTTACACGTTTTCTAGTGCAAGACTGTAGAACCATTTATTTATGATATTTCAAGTAATTGGTAAACTCAAATCATTATTGATTAAAAAACGTCATGCTATATACAATAAGGCTCAAAGCGGCTTTTAAAATATTCTTTTGTGAAAAATAAATAGTGATAAGATATTGAATGCATATACATATGAGCAAATCCACAGAACCTTTAATTTTGGGGAAGCGGGTAATATAGTAGTAAATAAGCAGACTTAGCAACATTATAACAACGGTTTCTGGTAGAAAAAGTAATTCGATGAAGGGTCCTTATCATTTTTTTAAAGTTGTTTTCATTAGCTTTTTGTTAGAGGCTTCATAAAGTTGCATTTTTGCAAATTTGACGATGGAAGTAGTACTCATCTTCTATTTTTTAAGCTTATAGAAATTATAATTCTTCCCCAAATGTTACAGAAATTTTTTTTGACAACCTACACCATCTACCCTATTAAACTAAAAGTGTTAGAATAGTGTGCCTTCATGATACAGAAAAATAAAAATCGCAACTCTTGAGGAAGTCAGTTTTTGTAAATTTAGGAAATTTTAGAATTTTGATATTATACAAAGATAAGTTTTGTTTATAGCTATTGTGACTAATATTGCTTTTTTCGATTTGCAATAAGGATTCTTATTCTTTTTTGTGCTTAGCTGTGCCTCTTTTTCTTTACTAGCAATTCTACCTTAAACTTTTCAAAATCTCGGGCCCCTAGTCTTCCAAATTTTCATTTTCGCATGGCACACTCGACATTCACAAAAAAAGCATATATAAACTATATCTCTTTACTTTTTAGTAGATTATTGAGTCATCTACGTAAAACCTCAATTGAATTTTTTGTTAATTTAGATAATATAAGCTGTATAAAAGTATAAAATTTTATACCTTTGAACTGAAGTTCAAATTGACTATACGAAATAGGTTATTTCAACAGAAAAGCTAATATAAATACGCACACACACACACACACACACACACACACACACACACACACACACACACACACACACACACACACACACACACACACACACACACACACCCGCGCGCGCGCACACATACACACACATATCATTCAGTCAGCCTTACGCAAGTAGTTTGTTTACCATTAAAGAGAAGTATGCGAAAAGAAAATTATTTATCATGTAATGAATGTTTCAAATAATTTGCCATGTACTCATTACCAATTGAAACCTTCAAGTTGGAAGATTTATGGAGCAAAAAATGAAATTCCTATTACAAGTACTCAAACAAAAAAAACCATTGTTACTAGGAAAAGAAAATTACAGTACTGTAACGGCACTTGAAAACATCCTTTTATATGAAAAATTGTTGTTAGATATTTCAATTTTTGTTAAATAAGAGACTTAATTATGTTGTTATATTCATAAATTATAGAATAAAAAATGTTATGTTTATTTACGAAGTGATTTTTTATAATTTACCCTATGATACCCCTCATTAATATTTTAATCGTTAATTTCTTAGATAAGTCTTGAAAAGAAATAGGGGCCCTCATATTTTCCTACTATTTAACCTCTAAAGAAGTAGAAATCTCCATTAAAATCAATGTGCCTCCCAAAAAAAAAAAAAAAAAATTTTTCAAATGAAAATCAAAGGTTCCGTGGATTTGCTCATATATGTGCTTAGGATATAATACTTGATTCTGCTCAAATATTCTTTTTCGTAGAATAACTGTACGGAAATGGAAATATGTCATCGAATATCGTGAAACCTAAGTTTTCGTTCGAGGAGTATACGAACGTGTTCCGAATTCTTATAGACACCTGTCCAGCTGTTCAATTTTCCATCAGAGTTATTTTACAAGTACAATTCATAGAGCACAGCATTGTTTCAAACGTTGTTAATTAAATGAAAATAAGTAATTTTGTATCGACATAATAAGGATAAAATAATAAAAATGACTATTACTTTAATCCACCAGGTAATTAAATGTTTAAATGCGGGGAGCTTAGAGGCTCCTCGTGGCACAAAATAAGTTAAACAAACTAGGAGGATTCGTGTAAACAAAGTATAAACAGTAATTTCGTAGCATATACGTGTATATATATAACTAAAGAAGAAACCACACGGGGGATTGGGAAATGCGAGCTTTGACCCGGGACTACCGTCTCCCAGTGCTTATGTTTACCAAGACGTCGCGGCGAGGTTTAAAAGTGCCAGAGGCCCTTCGGGAAGCGGTTACCAACGTATAACCCTCCCGTGGGGCAGTGACTTTACTGGCGTACATACACTAGCCTCTGTTGGGCAGTGTAAGCTGGAAAACCGGAGGCGTAGGAAAAGAAAAAGAGTACCCATTTAGACGCGAGGCATTACTGCTCCGAGTATACAGGTCCAAGAGATGATGCCTCCAGGCGCTTCGGAAAATATCGTTCTATATGTCTATGCGGTGTATAGAGTCTCTTTCTCTCTTATTCTGTGTGCACAGGAGCCGAGCCAAGAGTCGAGGCAGGCTCGGGCTTTACTTAGAAAGAATCGAGTTAGGCACGGACCCACTCGCAAACGACCGAGTTTTACATTATGTATACAGGGACAGGGCTTTTAATTTTGTGTAACCTCCCTATTAACTTTCGCGCGCGATCTTTTCTCTCTCTTTTTTTTTTCGGAAACGTAATTTTATGTTAACAATCTTTAATTAAAATCTTTCAATGAGAATTTTACATTTATCGCGCTTTTTAACATTTTATTTTTTACGACGTTATTCTACCCGTTAGTGGTAATTGTACGGTTTTAATTTAAAAGTATGAAGGATATATTGTGTTAAATATATATTTGATAAATTGTGCAATGAAAATTATTAGTTAAACCAAAATATACCTATACTCGACGATCACTTTTTCTTAAATATAAATAAATTTCAATATGATATTTATACACACTATATATAAGTAGCAAGCATTGAAAAGAAAAGTAAATTAACATATTTCGGCTTATATGGATTCGGTTGGATTCTGAAACAGAGCAAGTAAATGAAACTGCGAGACGATCCATTTTGCGGAATTGAAAAACCCGAGTGCATTTCATATTCGCGATTTGCCGCCTCATCGATTTTCTCGAACGTCCGTTTCAATAGTCCATTTTCACCCTCTTTTCAACGTTGGGCGAGGCGCGCGCGCGCCCACAAAACGCCCCACTATACTATACACTCTCTTCGTTTTTATTCTTTCCGGAACTTCTCTCGCTAATGCGCATGGAGGACAGGACGTCTTGGCGTCCTCGAGCTTCCGGAACTAGAGTAGTATTTTTATCCAAGTGTCGCCGCGAATCTTGCCCGATGAAAAATGCGCCGAATTGTTTTTCCCGACCGCTGTTATACTAGATTCGTGAAGAGCTTGCAATTTATCAGCCGCGATACGACCAAGGGCATTTTTCTGCAAGCAAGAAACTCGAATCGGATTAAAATGACGGTCCCCGATAAAAAAATCGTGTATACATGTATCCCTATGTATCTTTCACTCCTTTAAATTAGCGTCATTCGTTCGCGCAACTGCTCGCTCGTTATCGCGCGGTCTTCCTTTTGTTGTATTAAAAAAAAATAACCCGAGTTGATGTATATTTAAGTTTTGCGAGCTGTGCAGTCGTTTTTTTTTCTCCGTTCCTACGGTTCTTTTTGTATTGTTTGTGTGTGTATGTGTATGCGTCTTTTTTTTCGCTTGTAGAACGCGGACAAACAACGCTAGGGAGGACAGATGGATGAATAATTTTACTAATTATAAAAGCGATTTATGAATGCGGGTGTGTGCGCATTTACATAACGAATGGCTTGTTTAATTGATAAAAGTTGCACTCGAAATGAATACATCGAGGGATGAAAGAACACCCGTGCGCGAGTCTGTACTATGTCTCGCTTTTGCGCTTTTTTATCCAAGGCCTCTCCTTTTACCCGCTCTTGACTGTCATTTACGTGCTAACGAGATTGTTGTAAAAAAGAATTCCTGATAATTCTATTTAACGTGATTGTGTTATTTTTCATTCTATCGGTTGTAAATATTTACATTAATTACCTTTTGATAAAATATTCAAGTTGCAAGACATTCGAGGAGTATATATAACCATTGCATTTTATCTACTAAGTAAAATTTATGTTATGGTCAATCAAATCTATATTGCAACATTGTATTATATTAATATTTGCAATAATACCTACGTAATATTAAAAATAGTTGTTTCAACGTTGTTATAACTGAAAATAAGTAATTTTGTATCGACATAATAAGTATAAAATAATAAAAATGACTATTACTTTAATCCACCGGTAATTAAAATGTTTAAATGCGGGGAGCTTAGAGGTCTCGGGCACAAAATAAGTTAAACAAACTAGGAGGATCGTGTAAACAAAGATAAACAGTAATTTCGTATAGCATATACGTGTATATATATAAAACTACAAGAAGAAACCACACGGGGGATTGGGAAAATGCGAGCTTTGACCCGGGATACCGTTCTCCAGTGCTTTATGTTTACCAAGACGTCGCGGCGAGGTTTAAAAGTGCCAGAGGCCCTTCGGGAAGCGGTTACCAACGTATAACCCTCCCGTGGGGCAGTTGACTTTACTGGCGTACATACACTAGCCTCTGTTGGGCAGTGTAAGCTGGAAAACCGGAGGCGTAGGAAAAGAAAAAGAGTACCCATTTAGACGCGAGGCATTACTGCTCCGAGTATACAGGTCCAAGAGATGATGCCTCCAGGCGCTTCGGAAAATATCGTTCTATATGTCTATGCGGTGTATAGAGTCTCTTTCTCTCTTATTCTGTGTGCACAGGAGCCGAGCCAAGAGTCGAGGCAGGCTCGGGCTTTACTTAGAAAGAATCGAGTTAGGCACGGACCCACTCGCAAACGACCGAGTTTTACATTATGTATACAGGGACAGGGCTTTTAATTTTGTGTAACCTCCCTATTAACTTTCGCGCGCGATCTTTTCTCTCTCTTTTTTTTTTCGGAAACGTAATTTTATGTTAACAATCTTTAATTAAAATCTTTCAATGAGAATTTTACATTTATCGCGCTTTTTAACATTTTATTTTTTACGACGTTATTCTACCCGTTAGTGGTAATTGTACGGTTTTAATTTAAAAGTATGAAGGATATATTGTGTTAAATATATATTTGATAAATTGTGCAATGAAAATTATTAGTTAAACCAAAATATACCTATACTCGACGATCACTTTTTCTTAAATATAAATAAATTTCAATATGATATTTATACACACTATATATAAGTAGCAAGCATTGAAAAGAAAAGTAAATTAACATATTTCGGCTTATATGGATTCGGTTGGATTCTGAAACAGAGCAAGTAAATGAAACTGCGAGACGATCCATTTTGCGGAATTGAAAAACCCGAGTGCATTTCATATTCGCGATTTGCCGCCTCATCGATTTTCTCGAACGTCCGTTTCAATAGTCCATTTTCACCCTCTTTTCAACGTTGGGCGAGGCGCGCGCGCGCCCACAAAACGCCCCACTATACTATACACTCTCTTCGTTTTTATTCTTTCCGGAACTTCTCTCGCTAATGCGCATGGAGGACAGGACGTCTTGGCGTCCTCGAGCTTCCGGAACTAGAGTAGTATTTTTATCCAAGTGTCGCCGCGAATCTTGCCCGATGAAAAATGCGCCGAATTGTTTTTCCCGACCGCTGTTATACTAGATTCGTGAAGAGCTTGCAATTTATCAGCCGCGATACGACCAAGGGCATTTTTCTGCACGCAAGAAACTCGAATCGGATTAAAATGACGGTCCCCGATAAAAAAATCGTGTATACATGTATCCCTATGTATCTTTCACTCCTTTAAATTAGCGTCATTCGTTCGCGCAACTGCTCGCTCGTTATCGCGCGGTCTTCCTTTTGTTGTATTAAAAAAAAATAACCCGAGTTGATGTATATTTAAGTTTTGCGAGCTGTGCAGTCGTTTTTTTTTCTCCGTTCCTACGGTTCTTTTTGTATTGTTTGTGTGTGTATGTGTATGCGTCTTTTTTTTTCGCTTGTAGAACGCGGACAAACAACGCTAGGGAGGACAGATGGATGAATAATTTTACTAATTATAAAAGCGATTTATGAATGCGGGTGTGTGCGCATTTACATAACGAATGGCTTGTTTAATTGATAAAAGTTGCACTCGAAATGAATACATCGAGGGATGAAAGAACACCCGTGCGCGAGTCTGTACTATGTCTCGCTTTTGCGCTTTTTTTATCCAAGGCCTCTCCTTTTTACCCGCTCTTGACTGTCATTTACGTGCTAACGAGATTGTTGTAAAAAAGAATTCCTGATAATTCTATTTAACGTGATTGTGTTATTTTTCATTCTATCGGTTGTAAATATTTACATTAATTACCTTTTGATAAAATATTCAAGTTGCAAGACATTCGAGGAGTATATATAACCATTGCATTTTATCTACTAAGTAAAATTTATGTTATGGTCAATCAAATCTATATTGCAACATTGTATTATATTAATATTTGCAATAATACCTACGTAATATTAAAAATATTTATTAGTATGTATAAAATTGAAATAAAATAAATGTTTTGGGTTTTAGTTCTACGTTCAAACAAAATTTTATGCAAGATAATCAATCCAGCAATTTAATTCGATGTTCAAATGACTTTGAATAAAATGCTATATAAATACATACAAATGATTATTTTGTATTATATTTATTTGATACAGTTATAGCTCTATTCTGGCTATATATTAACATTTTTATGCTGGAATGTACATTTAGTGGTTCGGAGTAAACCACGTGTTCCTAAATAAATTCTTCGGATATCAAATATTAAATTTTCAATCGAATTGAACGATCATTTTACAGGAATATATAAAAAAATTGATATATGCTACAATTTGATATTATATCGAATTACCATAGAATTCAAGATCGAAGCTTACTTTCCAATATACCATCTCAATCCATCTTATCGTGATTGAAATTTAATTATTATACCTATATATAGGTACCATAATTGGACAAGCCATAATTTCAGTTAATTATAAACAGTAGTGAACGGAAGTCAGTTTAATGCTTGCGTATAATGATTATTCCCGTCGAGAAAAATATTTCGTACAACGTTGGCCGAAATCATTATATAGAAGGGTTTCGGTTATATCATCGATTTCGATTAGCCCGCGTGCCCTGCAAGCGCACCACAATTTATTAACCGTTTCGACAAAGCAATTACGTTTGTAAACAAAGCCGTGAGTCTTTCCACGAAAATCAATTAGCCCCCGCGTTTCTATGGGATAAACCGGGGAGGCAGCGATAATCAGGTTTCCGCGATTCGGTCTACAAACACCCATTGTCCCGCGAAATACCGAAGTTGGAGCATCCTTTTGCTGATCGAGCAAGACTCGACCGGACGAAAATGTCCTATGTGTGAACTCCTATTATATACTTATACACATCTGCGACACCATCGGTGATACGCTAGAACGTCTTTTTAATCGATATACAGAGCAATTTCTCAATACGCAACAAAGACAAAAAGGTCATTCATCCAAGAAATTTAATTAATCAAATAACCGGGATCCTGAAAGTATACGGGAGTGAAGCCATAAGTTCGAATGAGAAGTAGAGTAGACTCGTCGAAATAGTCGAAAATCAAGTGGATCCAGAATGTCGGAGGTAAAGAGCGTCTATCGATCTATACTTACTCCGCGGAATGTAAGCGGGTACGTGATCGATTACCCGGACCCATCCAAGAGAAACGCTTTCCCTCTCTTCACGTTATTACAAATTGAATTCCGTGATCAGTCGCGCGCTAATCCTGATTATTTATGTTTGGCTACAGAGTGCAAGGTCCAATCGGGCGTTATCGATAGCTTTGATTTCAAATATATAGTGCATTATAAATTTAATTTTATATAAGTATGAAATATGTTCCATAAAATATGTTATAATATTCCTTTCCACGTGAATAAATCAAGCATTAAAGATAAATTTTGAATTAAAAGAAGCTTGTTGTTCAATTTAATAATTCACTACCTTTATGAAAATAATTTAAAACTGTATATACGATTACGTTAAAATCATTTGAATAATAAAGCATTCATTTGATTGATTGAATATTAGACATAATTTGTTTAAAAAATAATAAAAGTATGTCCAGTAAACGAAGAAAATCATATGCTTACACGCGTAAAGTATAGTACTAAACGATAATAATAATAGTAATAATAATGAGGATAGAATATGTTAATTCCATGCGAAATATGTAGGTGAAACGATCGTTAGAAACTAATACGGGTATAGTTATTAAGTAGTTTCTCGAGAGATCCGGCGAACGGCGAAAACTCGTCAATTCGAGAAGCGGAAGATGGAACGAGTGAATATCGGAGTGTAAAACGTCAATGTTGGTTTTGCGTTTACGGAAATTAAAAAGTTCACGACCCGCGTGCTTGGATGAGTTTAATAGACCTTACGCCGAGTACATCCGGTATCGGTGCGCGCACCAGCTCTTCCGAGCGCATCACTCGTCGATCGCAGGATCGATTCTTCATTTGGTGCTTGACATTTTGACTTTGACGATAATTACAGTTGTAACAATTTCAACCTGCTGATTGACAATTCCGTTTTCGCGCGTGCGCTCGCATTTCTATATATATATACACACTATGTACGCTGCTGTATCCTCTATCGTTGTGCTGCAACGGGACGATTCGAGTCTGCGTTAAATGCCACTTAAATTCCATTAAAATTTTGTCCATAGATGTAAACTCGATAATATTCCTTCTCGTTTCGCAATTCATAATATTAACTCGCGAGGTTCAACTAAATGTAGAAACAGAGTAAATCTAACTGGTATTTTGAGACCGGTTGGAAACGAATAAAATTTATCATAAAATAAAAATTCTTTTTAGATGCCCGTGTAAGTGTAAAAAGAAACGAAGGTGGTTTTATCGATACTTTTCACCGTTGGTATATGCTTGATATCTATGGTAATTTAATCGGCTTATAGGTATATAGTAATATAGTACAGGAGCTACTACGCGCAGCGTGCGGCACTCTTACCACCGATCCTTTTGTATATTATGTGCGTATTCAAGGTTACGGTAAACGCTATCTTCAATCGGATTCTTCAACTTTCACTTGGTTCTAATGCGAGGGTTTCTCCTGTATCTGCGTTAAAAATCCTCCGCGCGAGCTATTGATTCCAGAGACGTTAATAACTACGCAAACGCAAATATTGCGAAATCAGTAAAGCGGGCTCGCTATTATAAATCATTTGAAGCAAAGTACAAAGCAACCGATACGTAACAAAAAAATAATATGAAATAAGGAGGGAATAGATAGATCGTCAAAGGTCTCAAACCGAATCTCCTCGAAATTTCAAAGTTCTAAAGGCTCATCGAACACGATCCCGCGATCGCGGTCGCGCATTAATCGACGAGCTGCTTGCGCAAATCGAGTTGCATCCAAGTGTCTCTTCTCGCGCTTAGAAGAGACGGGGATACTTCGAGGAATGAATTTTCTTGCAGGTTTGCTAGCTCGATATTATTCTGGCCCGGTATACGGGATCGCGATTTTGTTGGTACTCCGCTCTCGAGGTATTAGGTAATGCCTGCGCAATTCGTGACCGCGATTGCTTCACGAGATATTGAATTATTCTGGTTTTTACGGTATTCCCGGCCTTCCTATACCTTACCGATTTTCATTAAATTATTTAGTCGAAAACTCCTCTCTTCTCCTCGGTAAAGTTACCTTTACTTCATTATGTTTATAACGTTTTAACGATATACGGGATATTATAGATATGTAATCGATACACGTGACACGATTATAACGGAGGTTAAGACCAAAAAACAGCAACACCTGTACATGATTAATTTTAAATGATAATGGCTTTGTTCGAAAGGTATCCTTTCGAAATATACTCTTTGTTAATGTACTTATACTTCGTTTGAGCACAAACGGTAATTCTACAAGAAAATTGTAAAAAAAACGTTTTGTTTATAAATTATTAATTAAGGATGTATTTAAATTTTGATTTTATTATACGACAATATTCATATATGCAGTACACTATAATTTTATTTTATTAGCCTGTTACAAATTACCGTTTAAATAAATTCAACCACATATAGTTTTAAAGCTAATACAAAAAGCCTGAAGAAGAAAAAAATTGTATATGTAATGGTGCAAGCAAGAAAAGTTGTCTGCATTCTTTACAATGTATGTAGGAAGAATCTAGGAGCGGAACAAAGTTTAAGCTTCGGATATTTAAGCCTATTAGCTATACTTATTAGGCTTTTTATAGTACAAATCACTCCAAATGCTTTGCAGTAAATTTAAATCGTTAAATATATACGATTTGAAACATAGACCCAATTGTGTTTGTTTACCGTAAAAATTAAGCAGAACGAAAAGATTGAAGAGATTTTTAGTTTTCAGTGTAGAGTTTTGCCAACAAATATCTGGTACCAACGGGAATTTCCGTTTTAAGCTACATTTTTAAACTTTTGTTTTCTTTATACATTTTAAATTATATTTGATTAATTTACCTGAATTACCTGAAATCTGAATTTTTCTTTAATACGCTGTGAAAATTAATCAAAACGGAGTCCAAAAGGTGTGATAAACAAAAAAATTTTCAAACTTTTTTTGTGCGAGAAAGAAATTTCCGTTGGAATTTCTCATACATTATACACCACTGGCGAACTATCGGCTAGACATATATAAAGAGGTTAGCTTGTTATTAAACCATATAGACACACGTTAACGCTTGTTTAGATTATGTATCGCCCGATATACAGTGTATACATAATCTGAACATACTTTTAAAACACTATCGAAATTTCAAAAATCTGCGAAACCATAATAGTTTCAGGATCAGTCAGAGATATTTACTTGACTAATGTTTCTCTTAATAAACGTACGTAATATCTTAGAGTCGAGCCGTTCATAAACAATAGGTAAAAATTATATTGTTTTTACTTTATACTCGGTGAAATCGGGTGCACGCTTTCGTGTATTGCGGATACTTTGTTCTGCGAGTGTTACAAATATACTTGAATTTGAATCGGTAAAATGACCGTTTCTCTTTCAGTGATTTAATGCAAAAATTAGGCAGTGGAATACTTCTACAACTGATTTCTTCTCGAATGTTCGTTTGTAATATTTCAAAGAAAGGCTCGATTGGATAATTATAAACTTTTATACAGATGATTTATGATTATTATTATTCACGCAGATTGTGTTGAATATTCAATTAAACAATTATAACTATTTTTTTAAATAATTGCAACATATGATACTAATCTTCTAATTCCTCAATTAGGATCAACTAAGTAAATCACATAGTAACTCGTACCTCGTCATCACTTTAAACTTTAATAAGAGAATTTAATTAAAAGAGACACGCGCGAGCAATCGCTCCTGTATAGAAATAAAAAGAGAATAGTTAAAGAATTTATTTTTATAACCATCTAAATGGAAATGAAGCTAAACAATTAAACCTAAAGTAATTTGTGTACGTGTACCTGGTATGTATGAAACAAATTAATCAACAAGTAAATAGTGTAACTAAATTTCTGACCGAATTTCGGAATCAAGCTCATTAAAGTCGTCATTGGACCGATGTCGGTGCGTCTTCGGTTCTAAACCACGAGACGATATGGTGAGCTCGCGATATATAGGTAAACGCAAACGCGGGAAGCATAAGCCTTTAATCAGCGCGGCCTTGCGCAACGGCAGCCCGAGTAGAGCGCGGCTAAGCCGACCCGGTGACAAATAACTTGGAATACGCGGGACCGTTGCACGTGCACCATTTACTCCTTCTCTCTGTCTATCTCTCTCTCCCTCTCTACCTCTTTCCCTCTCTCTATCTCTCTCATTGGTTCCCTATACTAGACAGAGAGATATCGTTCGTGTTCGCGATTATGGTCACCGCTCTAGTCGCCGCTCGCTTTAATTATATATATATATATACATACTACCGTTTTACCGATTTGCTAACTGGATGTACTGCCTTATACAGTGTATTAAATTACTTTGCGAATGATGTCCACCCGACTCAGGACGATACAAAATTTTATATTTTAGATTTCATCCTTTCGTGTCGCTTGACGTGCGCGTTTATTAAAAAGTGTATAAGTAACGATATATCATTA
This sequence comes from Theocolax elegans, assembly GCA_026168455.1. Taxonomy (NCBI): domain Eukaryota; kingdom Metazoa; phylum Arthropoda; class Insecta; order Hymenoptera; family Cerocephalidae; genus Theocolax; species Theocolax elegans. The sequence goes on from CM047425.1 coordinate 96,807,648, forward strand.
GTACTTCGTTGCAACTACAGTTGGAAAAAAAAATCTTATCAGGAAAATTCACATTTACAATGTACACGCAGGCATAATAAAAAGATCCCGGCTAATTACGATACGGCGAGTTTCAGCATGCGCGAGTTTAGAGAAGTAATATAGACGGATTATACGAAAAAAGATACTTTCTAGAGATACCGGATTTCGATGCAACGGTGCGCGTTGGAAAATAACCGATTTAACTGAAAAATCATTAAAAATACTGGAGACGTATATAAACGATATCAGAAAAAAGAATAAGGGTGAAAGGTGAGGAAGCAATGAGTGATCCAGTCGAATATGTACAGTTCAGAAGGATCGGATCGTTTAAAGGAAATTGACATCCATCGCGATACAGGAGAACTCGCACGTGCGTACACGCATCGATGCATCCAAGCGAATCGAATATTGCAAACGTACCGGAAGAAGCGGTAGCTGGTGCGGTGTGGTGATGGTGACCGGAGCTCCCGCCACCGGTCGCGGAATGCACCGCGTTCGTGGCCGCGGTCGCGACCTGCTTCAGTGCCGTTAACACCATCATCCTCTTGGCCTAAAACACGTCTCTCTTCCTTCGTGTTCCACTAATCGCTATTCCCCCTCTCGTGTGCGCTCGGTTTGGTTGGATCTCTCGTTTTGCGATCCTCCGTCTCCCTCTCTCTCTCTCTCTCTCTCTCTCTCTTGAGGATCGAGAATCGTTCGGAGGGGATTCGAGTCTCCCTCTCCTTCCCACTCCTTCTCTTTCTCTCTCTCTTTCTCTCTTGCGTTCTCCTCTAACCTCCAACTTTGGGCAGGCTTTTGTATGTGCATGTGCCTTTACGTACACGCCTTACGTCACTGGGACACTATAACATCGTGTTCAGTAAAAGAACCGTTGAAATTCTGTAGTCGTTGAATTTACAGATATAAATCGGGACACGATTTTCCTTCAAGTCTCCCTGGAAATTTAAGACGCGTGATTCTAGATTTTCTCCTACGACTGGCTGCTGCTGCTGCTGCTGCTGCTCTCCTTTGCTTTCTCCGAGAAGAATTTCGCTTCCATAGCGCAGCCGATTCAGTTCGGTGCAGCGGTGCATTCGGCACCGGATCTCTACCTCCTACGAGATCATTAAACAAATTGCGTTACGAATCTCAGACATCCTCCAAGTATGATTTCAACTGTACTCGTATTTCACTGGTGCACTAGGGAAAGAAAAAGAGAGAAAGAGAGAGCGTACGAAAAAGAGAGAGGGAGGGGGGGAGAGGGGATCTCGTGACTCTTCCGCGGGTTTGGAGCAGCGCGGACGAAGAGGAGCGCTGCTGCCGCGCGGCGCGGAAAGAGAGAGGTAACGCGCGGCTCGGTTGCTGTCTTCGACTAGACTGTCTTATGGGCACGCAGCGGCAGCGCCGCTGCCCGGTACCCGTTTATAGTTTGCCTTTCTCCGAGGCCCGCGAGTGCGAAGAGTGACGGGCCCCGCAGAGAAAGACAGAGAAATAAAAACCAGGAGGGGTAGAGAAAGGGAGAGCGCACCATCGTTATGGCGCCTCTCCACCAGCTCTCTGCTTACTCTGCTCGGCTGGTAACATATTTATCCTCTCCCAGGAATTATAACTTTTTTATCATCCTGTATAATTTATGAAAACGGCACGTTTATCCTTTAATACCTGTTTGTTTTGTTCGCTACTTAGTAAGTAGTTACTTGAACAGAAACTCAAATAATTACGGAATCTTCCATCTATAAAATATTCTTTTGCCTTTTTTGCTCTATACTATCTATGCTTTTCATATTACTTAGCTCATCGAATCTCACAATTACTCGTGCTAGAGTAATTTTTATATTGTTCCGATTTAGGAGATGGCTACAAATTTAAACAATTGTCTTTTAATGGAAATTCAAGTTGTTTAACTTTGTTTTAAGCATTTTTAAAATTTATTCGTACATAGTCAAAGAAAAAGTTGGGATTTTAAAGGCGCACCATAGTTAGGATTTACTTTCTATTAGCTGTATAAACAAAGTAGAAATAAAAGTCTTTGCATCTTTATCGTGTCTGTTGAAAGGAGTGGCTTGTATAAGTATAGTATTGTTTGATTTTGAGTGGGTTTTGAATTTTATAAAGTGAAGGTACACTCGGTCTAGCATACCAAGCCACAAAGTATTCGATTCACGTTATCGAGTGACTTGCAACTTGAAACTATATATATATAAGTATTCAAATACAACAATTTTATTTATGACTCAATGTTATATCGACGTACTTTTTTTAATATAATGTATTATTAATATTTATTATTATTCATTTGCATATGTTAGTTTATTAATTTAATAACATTTTTAGTTATTCAGTTGGTTGTTACTTATAAAACAGAATTATAAAACACAATTATAAATGCGTTAAAACGCAATAAAAACATAAACGTTTAATTACTGGTTTTAAAAAGAGAATATTATTTAATTATAGTTAAAAACAAATTTGTTTTGTCAAAGTACACAATACTTATTGTTTTATGATATTTTTTACGTATAGAAAAAAAAACGATTGTACATTCTCAAGTGACAGTAAATAATTTTATGTCGCGCAGGACTACATGTTCATTCGCGTGTGTTGAGAGGTGTCGCATGTAGTTCTCAGGAGCAAAGGTAACAAATGTGCTTTAGTTCAATTTGTAAATATTATTTATACGTAATAATTATACTTGTTTTCTTTCGAACATAAATTAAACATTAAAGAATGTTTTGTGTCTAGTTATGTGCCGCAACGTAGTACATCACAAGTAAATGTCAATCAATTTAAAATTGAAAAAAATAACCCAAATGAGTGTAATTTACAAAGAAATTGTGCGATAATTTCGATAAAGCAATCAAAGAAGAGATATCAACCAGTCTTTGTTTAAATTTATCACGGAAATCAAAGGAACAATTTTCCATCCATGGAAAAATAACATTACATCAGATGGCGACAAAGGGGCAATTACTGCAGACAATCTAATGATTTTAATCGAAGACCAGGTAATGAAGATTGGACCTAGTTAAGTAACAAAATCCGATGTTGTACAGGTATTTTTTATTGAGTAGGAGATATTGGTTGGTACACAAGACGATGTCGCATAAAGAGAAAATTCTATAAATTATGATTAAATTATGAAGTACATCTATGTAATCCACCAAACAAATAATTAAGACAACGTTATAAAATTCTTTTGTCGTCAACGTGTGTGCCATTATGATCAAGTAAATATAACATCAAAAATACACTACAATAATTGGAACATAAATCATGAAGCAGTGAATTAATACTGCAGAAATTAACATTAAAAACAGCATTTACGACTGCTCGATAAAACGAAACGATATACCGCATATTAATCGAACAATAGATCGGTAGCAGTAATAAAAGTTATAAAATATTCGATCACACTTGTGGGATAAATAAGATATTAAGTATATAGTTGAAATATCAAATAAAAAGAGCCGAATGCGAGATTAAACGATTCGGTTAAATTTAAACTAACAGTTGAACATTACTTTCCCAGAGTTTTGGAGGGCAATATAGTCATTCCCCTTTTCCTCTCGATCGTATAATTATATTTCGCATTCGAAATTATTAAATCCCCATTAGCGACCTAAAATCGGGCGGCGGGTAAATTTATTTCGCGTACGTAGACAATATTTTTAAGCGTAATTACGGTATCAAGCGCGAGCGCGCCAAGGAAATTTCTCCGGCCTACTCCCCACCCCCGCTCGGTCGTTCGTTCGTGCAATGCAAACGTAACAAATCACGCTTAATTACAAACAGCGAATCCGAGAGAGGGAGAGAGTGCAGCTGGCTCTCGTCCAAGGCTGGAACTTCGCTACCGCTCAGGTGCGAGCGAGGCTTTCGCGTCTTCAATACTTTAAATTCTATTTTATCGACGTTGACGTTGCACCTCGTAAGCTTCCTTTTTTCCTTCTTTAACACGCTTCAGCCCTTTTTCTTTTCCAACTCAAGTAACTTTTTCGTACAGGTTTACTTTTTTTTCACTCTTTTTTTCGGAGGGGAGGGTCTGCTACACGATCGAAGAAGCACTTTTCAGAATAATTTCCCTGTGATTTTTCGAATCGAAGGTAAATTGAAAACTTTCGTGACTTTTGGTGCATTCAATTCAAAACCTGGTGAAATTGATATTACGATGGAATCGGAATGAAAAATAAAAAAACAATATTCTTTGTGTTACTTTAAAGGTGCTACGGAATGTTACCGCTATGTAGCTAAAAGAAGAAGTATAACTCTTTTACTTCAAGTAAAAGCATCGAAAAAATGTTATAGTAAAGTGCATTTAATACGATAGAACAATGCACTGGCTCTCGTACATTAATTAGTAGCAATAGCAGATTGAATATACGTTGCGTCCGTTTCTACTGATTCGCTGATGAATAGCTACTCGACCTATCTATCTATACGTACGTATATAGATATATTTAAAGATATATCTTTTCACCAAATTCAACAAAACTCAACCCTCTAGTTTTCGCTAATTTGATAGAGATTCAACGGGGTCGTAAATATTTTTTTCTACGAATTTTTAAGTAAGCACTGGTAAATTTCGCCATCACCGAAAACCTAGCACAAATTTACTAAAAGTTAAACAACTTGAAATTTTAATTGGAAGGTTAAGCACTTTTTATTCCGACATTCTCCGTAATGTTTCTTTAGTTAATCGTAACTTGCGGCGAAAATATTTATTGCACATTAAAAAATACATCACAAATATACATTTCAAACTTTATTCATATATAAATATCTTAATAGACGATTATATATAAAAGTACTGATTTTTAAAAAAGTGTATGTGTAATTACAGAAAATTCAATGTTATACTCACACTCCCTTGTTAAAATAGAGTTAAAAACTATTCGAATTGCAACAATTGGTATCGTATCCCCGAAACTCTTAAAATAAGAGAACTGGGCAAGGAACTCATCCGGTAGATACCAAAAACCTATTTATTCACGAAGTTTCAACTACTTTGAAAAAGAAAAACGAAAAACCCGAGAAAAACTCATAGCTTTCAAAGCTCTTTTAAAGATGAAATAAAACAGAAATTAGTAGTTTCTAATAAAGTAAATAAAATATTAATTGCTTCTTAAAAAAATAATAATAATAACGTTTTGATAATGTTTTAAGAGTTACTTAAGATATAAGTGTGTAAAATTTGTGTTTATGTTTATTGTATATTTAAGAACAATGGTAATGGTAAAAGAATAAATATTACATTTTTCATGAGTAGTATGGTAAAATACTTTTGACTATTATAAATCGATAGCATCAACTGCAGATGCATCAATCGAGTTGTTCCCCCAGAGAAAATACCACGCGCACAACGCGTACCCGTAAATTTAGAATCCGCAAACTGCAGGAAATTCTACCGAAGGTACATCGTATATATGTATAATGTTTGTTAAAGGTGTAGGCGGTCATAGATATTAAACAATCCACGAAAGTTTTCTGTCTATCAAACGGAATTTAACGTAAAATCGAGTCGAATGTCGTAAAATCCATTATAAGTTAAAAATTTCGCTCAAACCGCTGTAAATTCGGGAGAATGCATGAGTAATACCGTGAGCTTTGAACGTGGGAGAATCCTCGATAAAAGTCAAGTTGAAACTAGACAGTTTAGTTTACCTAATAACGAAGCTTGAAAACTCATCCTTAACTCAAATATACTTAAACGTTTTATGCGTTTCTTTTTCAAATTTTTAGCTAAACGAATCAACGAAAAATAAAACACATACATTACGTCGTTTGTATGAACTTCATCGTCGAAATAAATTAACAAGATGACGATGAATATAATGAAATATACGGTAATTTATTTGCGCGATAAACGATGTAGATGAATTGGGAAAGCCAGTTCCGTTACTCCTGGACATTTTACAATGTTAATTCGCTTGATGTATGTAAATAATGAAATGAGCTAATGAATGTTGTGTAATTGTCATAAGTAGGCAAAGTGTTACCCACTGGACAATGCGCACGGTAAAAGCTATCGGTTTCAGGTTGGCAATATCCGTTTCATTGATCAACTGGTCAGCGTGAGCGCATGCAGAAGCACTTTACTATTTGGCCATTTCCTTTTTCATCCTCTTGAGTTCTCCGATATAGCTCCTAACTTTGTATAGGTATTCAATGCGATACAACTTGCTACACATAAATTATTTCAATCTATTACCTATGTACGAATGGGTAAACGATATTTACGTATACTATACGGGTGATTCGTAAAGAAGAAAAAAATAAATTTCCTTTTAAAGCACAAACGAAACTAGGTAGTTCTTTGAATTTAATGTGATATAAATAATACATGTAACGTGGTTCCGCGGTACTTGAATTTATGCCGAGTTGCTAAATTTCACTTGAAATTATAATAATTTTAAAACCCCAGGTCTTTTGAAAAATTCGTCCTTATTTGCTTACTGAATCAAGATTAGCTTTTAAACGTTGACTAAATTCGGTACAAACGCAAATTGCTCAATGAATACCAATGTAAATATTGATGTGCAGTAATTTTATTAAAATTTCGATAGCCAGCGTTCAAATACTGACATTTATTGATCGCTAAGTGCATTGTTGACACATAAAGGGTCAATGCTTGACAGTTATAATAATCGCAATCGAATAAAGTAAAGTAATACACACTACATATACACTTTTATTTGCTATTATAAAATTTTACATACGCGTACATTTTGTTTTAATATCGATTCATTTTGTGGATATAGATATATAAAATAGTGAAAATCCCTGTAGAGACAGTAAATGTCACTGTGATGTTAAGTTTATCTATAGGCGTTTTCACTACTTTATAGGGCTATATACTCCAAATAGAGGTTTCTCCGTTAGCTCAGTTTAATTGTAAATATCAAAATAAAAGTTATGCGTTTCATGCACCATAGTAAAGATTTTTTTTCATAAAAGTACCCGCACATATATAATTCGTAATTAATGCAATATTTGAAAAATACTTTAATTTGCCATACATTTACGTTTTCAAGCAATAATATTCCAACGGACACGTCGATTAAGCACAAATACATGATATTCGACATGGAGTGATTTTTGAAAAAAACGAAGTTAATTTCTGGTGTCATAGATTGCAAAAGTGTACGGCATAGCCAAAAGTGCAACGAAGTCTAAACTTGGCTGATGTACATCCTGGTCTCGATAACGGAACGGTTATTTTATGTATGCGAGGTCACAGAGGATAGTTAAAACTTGTATATAAAAAAAGAGGACCAAAGAAATAAATAAATTAATACGAACATTTGCGGGAAAACATTCCGATTTGCAAAGTTTCTCGGTCGATCGTTTTCGGTGCAAAAGGTAAAGCAATTAAAAGTTAGTGGAATATTTGCCCTGTGCGGGCGCGTTGCAGCTACGCAAATAAGCGCTTCAGCATTACTTGATTATTTCGCGTTTTGCATTTCAAATTATGCGTATATGAGGCGTGACCGGCGAACTCAACGAGGCCAATAGCGTATATGAACGAAGGACGATATACGCGATATCGGTGAGGAAATAAAAGAATTTCTTATCGATAGAATCGAAAAATAAAGAAGCATCCTTCGTATAATCGGATCAAATACTTAGCTCCCGTTTATTTCCTTTCCTTTCGATTTATCGAACGAACGTTATATACAGACTGGTATATCGATATGCTTTATGATTGAATTAACAAAAGGTATTAATTGTACGAATGTTTGATACAGAATGCCTCTACGTAATAAATAATATCTACAGTTTTCAGTGGATTCATTCAAATATCTCGCAGCAAAAATAATGTGAAAGGAATGATAAACTCGTGGAATAATGCGTACCGTTATAATCATTACATATGTGATTTTATTAAATCTATTGAAATAATAACAAGCAAATAATATTTATATACACCTCGTAAATGTCAATTTAAAATTGTTGATACCATCCTAAAATTTATATGTTTTATTACGCAGTTTTCATCGTTTTACTCTTACCGAATTTTCCACACTGTATAATACTTTCTCTTGGCAACGTGCGATTGTTAAATCCATCCGACGTTTTTTTATTACTTATAATAACGACATCGACTGTAGGAGAGCTCAAATGGAACTGTAAAATTGCAAACGGAGGGACAAAATGAAAATCGCGGACAAAAAGGATATACTATTTTCTTTTAAGTGGAGAAATAATTACATTGGAATATGTAGAATTGGTGCACGTACGCTCAAATTCGGTCACTGGGTGTAACTTTTTTGCTCTATCACTTTATTTTTAAAGTGAAATGTATAATCTTTAATCAATGACACAGATAAAAAATTCCGTCATACATAATAAATTTACAGTGGGAAGTTTATATATTAATTACTTCATTGTATTTTATCATTTTATTACTAATATTTAATTTAATATTTAAATTGATTAAAATCTAAAAATATATAAAAATTTATATTATAAAATAAAGTTAGCCTTCGTCTATAGGTTATTTTTACATTTTATAAAATTGTAATATTTTTGTTAATAAAAATGTATTTGGGAATCATATAAAAAAGCAAAATGCAATAAAATTGGCTAACATATATCGATTGTACGAAAGTACGACCATCTACTCTAACATTTTAGTGGTCAAAAATATCGAATATGGATATATATTTATATAAATTTATAAGAATGAAGCTTGATTCCAATACACCAGATAGACAGATATTTTATACATTACACGAGAATTTGAAAAAGTTTGTAAAATCAAAAAAATGACTATATTAATTCAAATATTGGATCGATTGGAGGGGTACGCAAAGTGCAGTAAAAGTATAATGAAATTGCGAAAATGAAATAACGCGCCTTAATGAAAAATGTATGAGAAAGATTCGTTGTAAGCGTTAACCAAGATTAATAAACATTATTCGTCAGCATCTGGTAAATCCCAGTAAAGTTATTTTCCACGCGGATCAGTCCACTCGTCGGATGTATCGTACGTATATATATATATGTATATATACATGTATACGCGTACATAAACGCGCGTAATGATCAATAACGCCAGGCTGTGTGTTTATTGTTTGCGCGAGCGCGCTCAATGATTTAAACGAAGGAGCGCCTCGAGGGCGCCGCGCACAAAGAGGCACCTGCGCTCCAGCTTTGTGCATAGTGTGTATCTATATACCGACGCAGAGAGGAGGAAAATACGACACGAAAGCCTATAGGGAGCTACGATGAAAATGACTTGTTCTCTGTCTCTCACCTAGGGCACTTATCTCCTATCCTTCCCTCGCGAGGATGCATTTATTGCAATTAAACCACACGATACGTGCGGCTCTATTAAATTTGTAATTATGCGAGCGCTTCCTTCTCTCTTCTCTATCTGTGTATTTAAACGCGTTTCGTTTCCTCTTTATTTTGATAACATTTGCCTCTCGAATTCTCGGGGCTCTCGATATAATGGACCACGCAATTACGTTTCTATTGCGCCACAACGGAGAATGAAAAAAAAGCGTGCACACGCACATGTGAAAAATAATATTTTAAGGATTAAAAATTACGAAAGTAAACATCGGCATTTGAAAACATTTTATATTGACTGTTATTTACAGCTCAATATAATTTTAATAACGCAAAAATGCGATTAATCATATTTTACGATATTTAAATTCGTGGATCAATCATTGTTATACATATAATTTTTTATATCGATTTAAAATACGTATTGCAGTTTTTGTTTACTCTTGCAATTGAAAGTAACACTTGATAATGATTTAGTTCATTGTGTAATATGATATTAATATTTAGTTATATATAAATTAAGAATAATTCATTTTGAATTTATAAAAAAACTAGTTTATGTTGGTAAAAAATTATCGCGATATAGTGCGAGATAAAAAAATTGAATTTTAACGTCAGTTTCGAACTAGCATGGAACGAGCTTAACCGCACACATCAACAAGATTTGCGTTTACCGCATTCGCACAGTTACGCTCTATATAGTTTGATAATTTTAAAAATTTTTATTTCAACAAACTTGATGTGTATATTTTACACGACGCAATTTTTCTAGGATAAGACACACATTTCAATTACTGTATACTTGAAAAGATAATTATAAACATATAGTTGGATTCAGTAAATAATTTTAAACGAAGAGTGTCGATAGGTGTGTAGAAATAAAGATAAAAATAACCTTTGTAGAAGGTTGCGGAAAGAAACGATATCCGTCAAAAGTAAAAAGGTGTAGGTTTTCACACAATTAGCTCTAGATTACAAATGGAAATTCGACGTTGAAATCCTCTTAAGAGCGCGCAGCCTGGGCGAGCAAGAAAATCTGAAAATAGAGTTTTCAGGAGCGATAGTGAGAGAGAAAGAGAGAGAGAGAGAGAGAGAGTATAAACGGATTAAAGGCGCGAGTGGTCTCCGCACGGAGTCCGTAAAGTAATCGCGTGCTGCACCGTACCACCGCCGCTAATCTTCCGTACATCGAATTTCAGGAACGTCGATAATAGCACCGAAAGCGCTAGATGAACCCTCTTCCTCTTCCGCTTATCCCTGCAGCAGTCTGCACATCCACCCGCTACCCGCCCGCTTGCTCAAACTGCTGAGTCCGAGGTCTCGTCGTAGCGCTACTTCCAGTCTTTTATTCTCCGCGTGTCACCCTCAGAAATCTATATATATACATGTGTATATATAGTTATATATAAGTATATTCCCCACCTTTTATCTCTTCCAACTCGGTAATTAGCTTTCTTCTTCCCTATACATGTTAATTTTTTTCACGTCTCGAAGGCCAACTATTATTAATCGATACGTCGACAAAACGTGCCACCCGCACTATACTGACTCGACGTTATTCCGTCCTCTCCATCGACGGCTATGTATATTCGAGATCCAAAAAACTATGATACTATGCGCTTTTAAACTCAACGAGAAAAAAGATACTAACGGTACGAAATTCTTTTATATTTTTATGACCATCGATTAATAGTTCGTTTAAAATTTTATCTCAGAATTATGCTGTATAAAAATAGTGTTGAATATATAGCGCGTAATTTTTTTTTAATACATCGTTCAACTCATTGCAAATTATATCGTTCACTTGTTTTAACAGTTCAAGAATTGCAGTATCATTTATAAATTCGGCAGAATTATAAAACGTTAAGTTTTACATTGTTCACGAAGTAGCTTTAAAAAAATGTTTATATTCTATTAAAATCTCAAATATATTCTCATTTTTATACATTAACAAGGAAAATACACGCAGAAGTTGTAATGATTTTTTCAATCAATGTTGTATATAGATTTAAATGAGAATTACCAGTACGTAAAACAAATTAAAATTTTATGTATGAACATAAAGGTGAAATAGAGTTAAAGTTCAATAGAAAAGGTATGTTTTCGCCCACCGAAAATATACATATATATATATACACACACACACACACACACACACACACACACACACACATATGTATACAAACAAAAAATCGAGGTAGTACGTACGTTGAATAGTTAAACCGAATTATTTTGAGATTCAACCACCGGAAAAAGCAAGTCTATCTTTTAAATATTTGGTTTTGGTAAAAAAATTTGGGATTTCGTAATAAAAAAAGTGTGTATCTGCCTCTTTTATCTACACTTGTAAATTATTGTACATTTAATTATAATAACTATCGATACAATATTGAAATTTGATCGAAACACAAAAGGAAAAGTCGGCTACTCTGCGAGCAGTAACTTAAGTCTAAATGAATCCTTTGTATTACATTTTGAAAAGCTTTTACCCCAAATACAAAATATGTGTACCAAATAATGCGAGAGCAAAATTCAGATTTGGATAAATAAGTTTAACATCTCTTGAATAAATAAAATGAAAGTTTGAGTTCGCAGAATATCCTGCGTATAATATTTTTTATCTGACCGCGCATTTCTTCTTAACTGACGACCCTTTCTCTTTCTCTGGCTCGCGTCCTCGCGCCTCCTCTTTGGGATGCAGCCCACCTTTCTTAATACCAAAGCCGCTTTACGTAACCCTCCTCGTCCACGCTACACACACACACACACACACACACATACTCGCGCGCGCGCGCGCGGGCACTTACACATCGAGAGAAAGAGGCGCTGCAGCAGCGAGTCATCTTTCTCCCCTCCCTTTCTCTCTCGCTTTTATATCTCGAGTCGAGCATCCTTTCTCTCGCGTGGGCGCTCGGTGATAATTACTTTCTGCGCGATGCAACCAAGGTTCGTTTATACGCTTGGACTGTTACATTTTTATCGCGACCAGCTTTCTGTGTGCACGCGGTCCATTATCTTTTATTGCTCGCGCAGTGGCAGTCAACGAAAATTGGGTTGTCTTCAGTTGAGTCTCCGAGGAACCGGACAATGTTATGTTTTCCGCGATCTTCCCGCATCAGTTTAAGGTGTTATAACTCGCCAACTTCTTTCGTATCTTGAATTCCTTTCACGATATTATTTTTATACCCGAATGTATCTCGGTATTTTCAAGGTTCTTTCCAGTTATTGTTTACTTCCAGGTTAACAATCAATATCAGAGTATCCGTTAAATTTCGATATTCAGGCCAGGTTAAATCACTTTTTTTAATGCTGCTATTATAAACAAGCTTTTTTTTGCTAAATTGTATACTTCGTTTACTTGATTAAATATTTTATTAAACAAGAAGCAAAAGATTCCTCAAATATTTTAGAATATTTCTATTAAACCGCTAAAATAAGTTTAAAGTAATCGATAAAAAGTTTTTTTAAGTATTTTTGCAGCGGTAATAAAAGTAGTGATAGATCGAGCCACAGAGTGTGGTCGATACGGAGTCCATTGTTTCATAGTAAAATGTGATTTTTTACATTTTGCCACTTTTTCCGATCAAAACAAAATTTCAAATGATTATAATGATACATCGATTGTTCGTAATTAACTTGTAGAATAGATAACCCTTCGCCATTTTCAAAAAGAAATTCATCCAAAATGTAATAAAATACAGAATTTTGTTAAAAAATTTGCGAATGGATTTGGTAGACATGTTTTAATTATACACTTTTAACCGAAGCAAGCTGCATATATTCGGTCACGTAGCAACGATTCGCTCGAGAGATTAAGTGCAGCGTACGAGTAAAAATTGTTTAGCCGGCAGTGATTCAATGCGACAATTTGAGCCTGAAAAGAAGAACTTCTGAACTTCACTACATCGTTCCTCATAAAGCTATGCGCGTACATTATTTTGCCAATTTTTAGTTTACGCCATTTTATTAAAGTCGTCCCGTTCGTATGCATTGATTTTTCATAGCGGTGGGCCACGTTCGCTCGACTGGTTGTAAACGACAAATATTTGGGCTACTGCAAGCGTGATTGAGTTTTTTTCCCGAGGAATGTACGTGCTCGTTAGTCCTTTCATATCCGCTGCATTTTACGGGACTACTCGCTAAATTTAAGGATATAGATCGTTACGCTCTTATTCGAGAAAAACGAAAATTTAGGTTTAATTAATTTTGTATACGTTCCAGAATGAACTTAAACTTTTTTTGTAGATATTTCCATATCCTTTCCAACTTTTAAACCTATATATAAAAAAAATTATCATAGGTCACACTTTAAATGTTCACAATATAATCTCACATTATTTGATATTTGATATATAAATTTTAGAATTAAACAATTACTTACAGTTTATAACTGTAGTCATAAGATTTTCACGTTTTAACTCTTTTGGTAACATATTTTTAACTCTCCAATCGTTTGGGGCGCGATATCGACCGTGTCACAGAGGATTTGATGAACTTTTGGCTCATTATTTCTTAATAATAGACGATTAAAAGTTGAACCGTAGAGAGCGAGGAGGAGGCGAGAGATGGAACTACGGGAAGCATTTAATTCTGAATAAAAGCACCGCTTGCATTATATGTCGTTGAAAGTACACGCTTTCAGAGTCTCTATATGCATGCATAATGTGAAAAGAAATATTCATATACTAATAATCGTAAGAAAAGTATTGTAAATTACGATCGTTTGTTTCATACACTCGTTTGATATATGGTCATAAAAAGCTACGCTTACCTATTTTCCATATTTATCGTAAAACCGATCTTACAGTATATAGAAGACATTTTCCATCGTTAAACGACCATAAGAGGAAAATTCGATATACTAAAAAAATATGTCATACACTATTTTTCCAATGGAATAACGATGTAAGAAAAGTTAATAATGTTACTTATTATAATAAAGGGTTTAGTTATATGGACTGTTTAGACTTACTCAAATTTTTTGATAGTATAATAATTATTATAATTATTCAACGAGTCTCTCGTGGTAGAATTAGAGAATTACAATTTCGTAGCCTTATAATTATGCAATTTGATGGTTAATTCCAGTTAGATTACTCGAAATTTACGAAACACAAAAACAATTTTCCACTGGCGAGAAAAAATTATTTCCATTCTTTATACTTACAGTAGCAAATCGTTACGAAATTCACTTAGACTCGCTTACTATTTAGGAATTGTAGATAGATGTATCATTAGAATTAGTTATAATAATAGTTATGTATCTTATTATTCACTTATAGTTTAACATCCACTTTAAGAATTTAACTATACCTATACTCATCACCTTAAAATGTAAACATGTATCGGTATAGTTTTTTTATATAACACAACTCGCACCTTCGTTCAAACTTTACAGTTGCATTAAAAGTGTAAGTAGACAAGTTTCATTTTTGCCGCACCTTCCTTTACATTACGAAAAAATAATAACAGCAATAAGATTGGGCAAAATTTATGAACTGGAAAGTAAACCATTAAATTGTTTAACCTAATTCATAAAAAGAAATAGACATTTAAAATGTTATTAATGCGAAAAATGACATTTTCACTGTATAGTGTATGAGCTCAAAAAATGCTTTCGTAAGTACAGTATCTAATATCACGTGAAACCAGCCATAATAATCCCCACCTAACACTATTCAAACAGTTGACAACTAATAATCTGAAAAATTAAAAAAAGTAAAATACTTATCGAATTTCAGTTAATCGTTACACATATTTTTTTCAAGTTTTTGAGCACGTATATGTGACTCTCATCAAAAATCAAAAAAAGTGTATGAGAGTATACCATACGCATAATTATGTTTTATAAAGTACAAGTTAATAGGTGGCGGAGCCCTCATTCAAATAGATATAAGCACATGCACAGAGGCCAGATACATTAAAAAGTGATTTACTATCTCTTTAACCGAGTATACGCGCGGACCGTAAAACAATCTCGAAAGCATCGTGGTCGATGTATGTATATGTATATATTACGTGTACACACTCGCAGATTTGGTTTACAGAGCCGACAAACTCGAAAACCCAAGGGCTCGGCAGTACCCGAGATAAAAATTAAGGAGACGGATAGCCAAGGTAGCAAACGAGAAAAGGAAATAGAGAGTAAGCGAAACAGTAACGGAGATATATCGCGTTAAAGAATTACGTCGGTTTTTACACCGGCAGTTTGAGCGTGTTGCGCGCAATACGCCCGTTTATTTCATCCCCTACAATAAACAAAGTTGGTAATATGAGGTGTAAATTCGGAGTTGTCTAATTTCCAGAAGAATTCCGGGACCGCTCGACTAATTGGAGCAAACGTACCCGTAAATGCATCCAATTCGCAAAACTTCCACGCTGCAAATGCTTCCCGATTTGTTGTGTTTCTAAAAAGTCTTCAAACAAATTAAATTGCAGTCAACGCTATAAAGCTACAATATTACCTTCATTTTCCCAATTACAAAATATTTTTCATTTCCCATTTTGCGCTAATTAAAAGATAGCTTATACTATATTTTTAATACTATCACTTACATATTATTTTTCGCATACTGATCTCATTTTTTAAATTTACAAAAGAGATAAGCAAATGTTTCCCCCAATATTATTCATATATACATATAACAATCTACCTAATCTGATCCAGAGCTTTACTTGTACCGAATGAAATAAAGATCACATAATTTAGTAAGCTAGAGAGTTAAACAGTATTCATTAAAATGTGTGCACAAGTTATGGAAATACAGAGTTTTAACAGATCTATGCACGGTTTCACTTTGCGACTAGTACAAAATGAAAATAGAAGAGAACGCGGTGAAATATTTGGCGACATAAAGAATTCTCTTGCACCCTGTAGTGCGCTGTCTCGTAAACATACACGTATCTTGAAAGAAGAGAGAAAATTTTTGCATATGTTCTTGTAACAATGATTTTTAAATTAAATAAAACCCCGCGTTGCTTCGTTAAAATTAAATAAAAATATTTTTTATAACAGCCAATATCTACTTGAATCTTAAGTAGGTGTGTCTATACGGATTAAAAAATGAGAAAAGTTATTTCAATTTATTTTGAGTGATTGGGGGTGTGATGCTTTTAGCGTTATCGAATATATACCGAAAGTTTAAGCGAAACTTGTATATAAAGTGAGTGACAGAAGAAAAGCGAAAGAAAAGCGACGAAAAGAATTTTTTTTTGTGTTAAACTCGAGGAAAAATAAATGGAGATAAAAAAGGCTAAGGAAAGTTTGGGGTGTGAAAAAGCAAAGGATTATTTGCACCGAAAGATGAAAATGCAGAATGGAATGACTGTAGCGAAAAATTACTTTTAAACGAATTGCTTATTCATTCTATGAAATTTTGTATTTGTCTTATTAAAAGTACGCCTATATTTATTAAATAATTGTGCAATCTGTTCAAACAATACAATTATACGTGGTTCAGTTAATTAAGAATTCACATTGCTATTAATCAATAGATTATAAAGAAGAGAAAAGAAAAGCTCCGTCTACGAGCTTTCAAAATTATAATTAATTGTCTACTCTAATTAAGAGTTACCAAAATAATCATCTACCTAGTCAAAAACAAGTTTAAATTCCCATTAATCTGAAACGCAAATTTTTCGCGAAATCACGCGAAAAATCGTAGTTTCATAACTTTATATAAGCATTGAAACAGTATAGTTCTGGGAAGCATCTACTGGACTCGTCCCGAATCGCAAAAATATTCAAAATACAAATAGCGTTAAATGTGACGGGTTGTTATCCCATCGTACGAAAAAGAGGAAAAAGTTGAGAAAAAAGAAATAATCCAAGAGTAGGTAAGTTGAGAAGTGCGACACGTGCACACAGAGAGGATGCGGGGTGTTGAAGGGGTATGTATATACATAATACGGAAGAGAAAATGAGAGCATAGAGAGAGGGACAGAGACAGGGATGGATGCGCGAGGCAAGATGGGCGGAGGCGGGTTTCTGCGCCTGCTCCACGGAACGTCGATCATAGCCGTAGGTGCGATGCGCGCGCGCGCGCGCTCGTCCTTCGCCGAGTCTATCTCTCTGTCTCTTTTCCTCCAGTCTAATCTTTCTCGTGCTTCCGAGCTTCCGATTTACCGGATCCTCTCCTTCCCAGATTTGCGCGCACGTGCATAATGTACGTGTTACTCGCAGAGAGCGCGCGGTCTACGTTGACCTCCATTCCCCCCTTCAACCCCTTGATCTCGCGGCTCTCCTAACTTACTTTATAAGTAGACGTTCCCTATTTTTCGCGTTCGCTTTCCACCTTCATTTTTTGAGTGGTATACCCGCGTCCTAAAACGCGGACTTTGGCAACGCAGAATATTGTTCCCAAAAATAATCGTTAATAATTTACTAGTTAATAATTGTTAATCTATTTACTATTAAGTTAATTAAATTATACTGTTTAGCATAATCTACGCTATCGGTATTGCTGTTCTATTTGTTAAATACAGTAACTATATTTATCTGAAACTATAATTGCAAGACTTAATTATAAATATATAAAAGTGGATTCGTTTTCCAATCTATAATCCTATTGAGAATCTCTTATAGAACACTCACGCCTCCGTTCGATATAATATAGATAATATTAGAGTAGAATAAAAAAAATACAATTTATAATTGTAACGGAGAAAACTATTGTGCTCTATCGTCTAATCTAGACCTTGACCTTCTCTTCTTTTTATAAACCTGGAAAACTAGATTTCTTTTGCTCGTACGAGAGCGCCAAGCGAGTTTTAATACCACCAGAAGCTTCGTCTCCCCTTGGTTCGAACGACAATTTACATTTTATATTTTATAATGCATTAGCTATTATAAAAATTCATCGACAGTAGCTTGAAAAAAGAAGCTTTGTAAAGCTTTGTAATTTATATTTTTAAACTAAAATCGTTAAAACACATTTTATACACACTTAAAACCTTTGAGAAAAAATAACTCATTTTCAAAAATCAAAAATCAAGAAATAATGAACTTATTACGACTATTGTGAGATACAAATGAGACGAAGACATTGGTCGATACGGTACACAAAAAAAAATCAAAAAAGAGAATGGACCAAGAAAATCGAAGAACTGAATGTATGCAAATTATATAAAATATGGAAATGAGTGAAAAATGCATTGTACGATGTGAATGTGCACATTTCATTCATACAATTTTTCATAATGTAAAATCTATGCATTATAACAAGGTTTATCAAACTCGATATTACATCACATCAAATTAACAATTGATTCAAAGAAATTACTTTACATTTAATAATAAAAATTGAACAAACAGTATTGTTTATATAGTGCGATAAGCATTTTATACTGACACAGTGAAATACTTAGAAGCTACTTAAATAAATAATGCAAACATTGCAAAAATAAATTAAAAATGTATCACGCGTCTCGAGTAACGTTGACCTTCTGAGCAATGGATTAATTAGACCGTGCCGTAGACAAGCTGATCTTGATTTTTCACTCCGCTTTCTCGTAATTAGAACAAAGTATATAAACTACTATTCCTCATACTTTTTTTAAATCTTCACTAATTAAAATAATAGAATAAAGTACGTACCGACATTTTTACGATAGAATCAATTTTAATTAACAACATGTCAATAAGGAATCATGTCTTTTTCATGATTGTAAATTCTTACTATAGCAAAAGTGATTAATTAACATCGATAGAATAAAATCAATGATATCCGTATACCTCCTATTCAATTCTCTGAATAAATAAATGCCTTTATTCTGTTAAAGAATGAACGGTAAATTCTTTAATTTCGATGAAAAGTGAAAATACTTTTGTAAAGTAAGATTCATTAAATTTTTGTTTAATCGCAATTGCAAACATCATTAAAACGTGTAAATACAAAGTTTCCATACAAACATATAATAATAACAAAAATAATAATAATAAATTATAAATGATTATTACGGTAATGTAACGAACGTAAAGAGAAGAATGTAGAAGTTGAAAAATGCGTCAAGGTGTATTTAAATACATCCCGTTATTTAAATATTTGAAAAAGTACATTTGTACAAAGGAAGATGAGCACACCGGTTAATCCTAGTAAAAGTAACACTCGTGAATGATAAATTGTTTCGTAACGGGTCTCGTGACACTATAGAATATACCTGCGAGTCGCGTTAGTTGCATTACACTTTGTGTTAGTCAGGCGTGGTCATAGTCTTGGTAAAAGAATTTTTAAGCAAGTGAATATGCGGTAGTTGGGTTACACACTAGTCTACGTCACAACGGATAAATAAAAATGCTGGGTAAAATAAGTATGGATTTCAATAGAGATAACGTTACGCATACCTGATGGAAAATTAGGCGGAAAGTATTTGAGCGACCATCGACACCCGAAAAGTTTTATATCGCGTGCATCCGGTAGTCGATCCTTCATCCCCAGGGTCCACTTTACGGAAGATGCGAGAAGCGAGCTCATTTCTCGTACGTCGAACTTGTTCTCCAGACGCGAGGGAACCCACTGTACTCATCTCAACATACTCGAACTCGGTTCATTTTCGAGAAACAACGCGAGGTTTATACGATCGAGAGAAGACGCGAGCTCGTGGCGGTCGAGCAAGTGTGTCGGGTCTCCGAGTCGGGGCCTCGCGGCCGAGTTTCACCGGCTCGCCGCGCGATTTGCTTCGCTCTGCTTTACCCCTCCTCCTCTTCCTCCTTCTTGCACTCAGTAAGCCTGCATGCGCTGCACTTTCGCGATTTTCGGTTGCACGAACCTTCCTTTCTCTTCTTTCTTTTGTGTGCATTGCCCGCGCGCATTACCTCTTTTGGAGTCTCATCCTCATCTCTTCCGGATTGATTTTATTTTTTTCCTATTTTCGGTAAAAGGAAAAGATAAAAACTTCTTTTTCTTTTTCCCGAAAATAAGTGATTTTCTGCTACGGAGAATCCATCCTTTTATTCAATTGTGATTTACTCTTACGTTATTTAAAATTTAATAAAATGTTATCGATAACCAAATTATTATAAACATTTATCGGCGTTAGGAGAACGAATTAAAAAAAGACTACTTTTATAACCATACCGTACAGTCACATTATTCCATAAAAATTATTTCAATTTTCAACTATTATAAGATTATTAGGTATATAGTATATACGAATAATTCAATAATTATAATTTGCAACTAATAGTATATTACGCTAATACGTACATATTTTTCATTAAATTTTGTGCAATTTGCATGAATAAAATAACTTTCGTTTACCGTTTACTTTCTTATATTACAAATATTCAACGTGAAAGCAAATTACTTTCTATAATAAAAACGTTTAAATAAACAGAATGGAATTCTGTAAAATCTTTTTGTTGTATCACAGGTCGTTACTTTTTACATTATTATACGCGCGAGATCTTTCAAATTGTCTACATCAAATTTTTGTTGCATATTTTCTTTCTTATATTTTGAACGCATGTGCTTTTAAACGATGAGTCGGCTTAGCAAAAGCGACGATCACATTTTGCGCTTTTTTCCACGTTTCCAGAATTAGCCAATATGCAGCCAGTCTTCTTTTTTGGTAAGCAAGATTTATTTACGAGCGTGTACGACGGAAATTGATGATACTTTTAGATCTTTTCCAATAGGATTTGGTATGAAAATATGACACTCCATGCGCGCGTATTCTCTCGATGATGATGCTAATCATCTTAAGATCGATGAGGTACTTATACTGTTTTTTTAGTTTTTAATTTTTTTTAAAATTATATTGTATGATTAATCGATGTTTGAAAGTTATAGAAATAAGTGTAAGGAAATATATTAATAGGTCAATATTTATTTTATTTATATATAGTTTATATCAAAAATATCTGAAAAATCGATTTTGAGTTTAGCATGTAAATGCCCTTCTACAAACTGAGATATTGTGCCAAAAATTTAAGGTTTTATTGGTATCGATCGATACGATCAACCGAGTATGCTTACGATATATTGGTAACGAATGCACGTAAATCGATCGGTATTGATTTATGTACAGGCAGAATTATTATCAATCGATGTGTTGAACGGTGTATTCTACGATCATAATTTACACTATTAACAATGTTTAGTGCACATATACGATCTTTTCTCTACATATTTCAGCATAAAAATAATTTGATTTTATGATATTGATACCCAACGAAATAAATTGGATGCACTGTCAAAATTCGGAAAAGGAAACCAATTTCAATAAAGATTCGGAATATGTAGAGTATCGAACATATACTGGATCAAGAAATGAATGTCCAATAATATTATGCACGATTTTAAGCTTGCAAATAATCATTTTCATTTCCATTTAGACAATTTTATTTTTGAATTAACAATTAATTAATTTAAACAGGACAATAATTTATTCAAATTGAGGAGAACAATCCCCTTTATTTATTAATAATCTATCTCAGTTCAAAATTTGAAGCAAAAATATCTATTGGTTTTTGAGTAATCCCTTACCAAAATTTATGATAATTTCATGCAATTTGAAGTTATACGCTCATCCAATTAAAAGACATGTCAAGATTTTTGGCAAAGGTTTTCTCAAAAACTAGTTATTATTTTTGCTTCAAAGACAGATAGATTATTAATAAAGAAAGGGGATTGTATTCCTATAGATTTACGTAAATTAACTTTCTTTTTTAATTATAATTAATTTTATGTAATTTTTGAGATCAGTAAGGTAGGGAGGATAAAACTAGGCTTTGGCACCCTGTTAACTATGAAAAATAAAACATTAATTATAAGAAAGTACAAATAATATTAAATTAAGTAAAATAAATAAATTGGACACTTCCCTGAATTATAATCACCCCTCTAATCGTTTATATTTTGTAATTAATGGACTGTGTGACCGAAATATTTATCTATTAGTTTAATTTTGTTTTTCTAAACTAACTGCAGATATTATTTTTAAGAAAATTATGATTACATCAGGTATTACATGTAAATTTAAGAAAATGTGATTTTCAATAATCATTATTATTTTTGCGTAATTATAATGTACCATCTCATTAATAATATCACTAATGACGTATTTTATAAAAGTAAAACTAATAACAATAATGTATTAGAATGTGAGATAATGCGTTTTAAGAGGATAAGTAAAAGTTATATTTTTGTTACATAAAATGGAGAATAGTTGCCATAAAAGCTGATAGCCAGTAAACTAAGGTAAAGACTCACCGTTATTGGATCGCGCTTGCGACTGAACTACGGGATTGTTGTTGGCTTCGGAAGAGGTGGTGCTCGTGGTCGTACCCGTGGTAGAGTTTGGTGTTTGATGCCGGTCTCCGTTACTAGCGGAGGTTACGCTAGGAGTAGCACCAGAGGTCGGTTTCGAGGAACTCGACCAAGAGCTGCAGGTATCACACCCTTCCGCGGATCTCGTCGACATACGGCAGCAAGACCATCGTTTGCCACTCCAGAATCCCGCGTGATAACGGCCACTGAGCCCTGGATTTTCGCTGCATACTAGAAACGTTATCGCGATTAATTTTCTGATACTTATAAAAAGATTAATAATTAAATGTGTACCTTCAAGGCAAAATACCCGTATCGACCGAAACCTTTTAAACATGTTTATAGTTTTAATCCATGCATATACAAAATAATAATATTAAATTAGCGCATACACACGTTACACAGTTTACTCGAAGAAATTAAACCAACGAATAACCGCGTGTAATTGCACGACGAATTCAGTTCCCTTTATCGTACAAGATTATTACTCATATCCTGTAAATGTTTGCGAATTTTATATATATATAAATATATGACAATGAATTATCTCTCTGCTACGGATGATATATTTATTTAAGTTGTTTTATAAAACGTTGTGATAAGTAATTTTGATTGTTACTTATATATCTATAACTACAAATATGTATGTGTATTTAAAATTAAATTTTATTCCTCAAGGAAGTCGAATTTGAAAGAAAAATCTCTGACCTGCTTAAGGTATAAAGTGAAATATAACGTTATTGAAACTAATATCATATTAAGACGCTTTAAATGCTTTAATCTGGGCATTAGTTGCACTATACGACGTTCAAGTGGATAAAGTTTTAATAGAGACAAAGTTTAAGAAAGAGTTTCCTGAACTAATTATAACGATCTTTCATCAATTACTTTAAACGTACGAACTAACATTTCATCAAAAGTAATTCGTCAGCTATCTCGCTAAATTAAGGTACGGTGTTATACGTTGATAAACATAAAACAATTAGAAAAGCTAGAGTTACGTTTACGGAGAATGAGATTTGTACGTATAAAAATTGTCAAAATAGGTAAGAAAGCGTTTCGAAAAGTATCTGAATAAATGATAGCCAAAGTGGTAAAGTAGATCCATAGTTGAACTTGTCCACAACCCGGTCGATCTGACTTTCGAAGTAAGTTATAAGATCCCATATGTCCAGCGGTCAATCGATCGCGGCAGAGGAAAGGTGTACCATTTTATCCCCGCGACATCGAGTCGCGAATCCATGGGGAATCGAGAACGACTCGGATCATTCCCGACTGATCTCGACTGGTACATAACGATCGCCAAGGGCCACCCGATCGTCGCACCCACGGGCCATTGATTTTTAATCGAGCCGACGCCGTCATTCGTTCGGTTAACTCCCTTGCCAATTCTCTATCGCTTCTGCGCACCAAAGTTCCTTCATCCGACCGAGGACGGGGCGGGATACTTAATTTCACTCGGGTGATGATGAAGGGGGGAGGGAGGGAAGGGAGTGGAGAGACTTTGATGTGCAATATCTTGGAGAAAAGATTATCGGCAAAGACGCGCGTTCAGGGGAGAGGAGCATTATTTTCGAGAAAAGCGATAATGGAACCTACTGGAATATAACTTAATTTCCAAAAAGCTGATGCGGACTGCGGTACCAGGATTAACTGCGACTTCTGTAATTCAAGTTGAAACTTCGAGTCACTTCGTTGAATAATTCGAGTTCAATGAAATGTATTCAATGGCTTGTTATAGAACGTGCAATGGGATTTCAAGATTTTATCAAAATAGTTTTAATGAATTTTGAGTTTGTAATTTTGGCTGTACATTGTTTTAACAGTTTTTCTTTACCTGGGTGCCAGGTATACTGCACATGCTACATAACACGCATTTCAGAGCGAGATTAAATTAGTTGTTTCATCGGTTTTCAGATATATAATTACATGGATTTCCGTTTAAATCTAATTCCCGTGTTCATACTATTTAATGATTTTACTACAGCTACATTATCTAATACCGTATGTTTCCATTAGAAAACATATATACGCTAACCAATACTTCCCATTGTAATTACATTGACCTAAACAATAATTAAGCATATTTGTATATATAAATTTACAAATTTTTCATAAACTTACCAATAATGTCTTTAATATGTTTACGTTAATTTCCACAGCTTGAATCTAATATGTATCAGTTATAATGAAGAGGTTCTTTGATGTCTTGAATTTTAATTTAAAAAGCTTTTAGCGTAAGGAAGTTGATCGATAATTCACTTTTGATGACTGTAGTTACTTATAAACCGTTTGGATACTTGAGATAATTATCGAGATTAATAAATAACGATAATCTAGGCGATTTTAAACATTTTCGCTTTGTAAAGATCTAGTTCAGTAGAGGACGTTGCCAACAATTTGCAAAATAAATTTTATGTGCATACAGTATAATATATCAATGTACGTAGATAAAAATTTATGCAAGATAGATTAACAGTTAAAAATAATGACATTATGTATACATCGAATAATCGAGATATATTGGGAATATTAATACTGAAGCATGTAGGATAGAAGGGACTGTTGTATAAGTCGAAAATAAGCGAAATCCGATAATTTTGCACAGGATTCCATTAATTTTCATCCAAATACGATCTTTCGGCATAAATCCCGACAGTAAACAAGCTGGTGAGGCGATAACAAGCCGTAAAATCGTCAGGGTCACCGACGTAACGATAAAATCGAGCTCCCACGAATCCGCAAAAACCCAGTCGAGTAAATTAACGGTCAGACTGCAGCGCACGCGACTCTCGTCGTTGTTGAAACAATTCTATACACCCAGCAAATTTTGAATCGTTTTATTAACCACGGTATTCAAATGCGTGAGCTTCAAAGTTAGTGTAGTATTTCAAATGCACTGAAAATTTAATCACATTGTAACTACCTCTGGGGGTAAATTACACGCTAAATTTACATTTCATTTTTACTTTGAAAATGTATTATTACTTTTTTTTATGATTTCCAATCAAACACATTCTGTTCAAATTAATTAATTGTATCGCAATTTACATATTTCGATATGTACCTTTCCACGATAACTCGCAAGGTTTCTTTTCTTCAAAAGAGAAAAAATTTGAATTAAATATAGTTAATTACAAAATATCCGTTGCACGTGCGTGTAAAAATATATAATAGTAAAAAAATCTTGAAAATTTAAACGGATCTTTTGAACAGCCGCATGTATTATACAGTTTGAAAAGAAAAATTATGCTCACAACGGAACAATTCTCGAGTGTCGAAAGTGCAGTATAGTTTATTGAATTACAAGTTTGAATCTGCGTCAGGTTTGTAATCCTCTCTTGGTCTGTATAACTCACGACTGCAACCCTTCTCCGGAATATACAATTGGGAGAAAGAAAGCGGTGAGACTCCCGTATATACGGTTAAGGTAAAGAGAGAGAGAGAGAGAGGTGGAGAAATCTCGAGAGGAGGCATCGGATCGCGGTGGTAGACGTTAACCGTGTACCGTACCACTAGTGTATTCGAGTAACTCTACGCGAGTGAGTATTTTCCCCACGAATGCAACACTCGACGAAACTACGGTAACGAGCGAGAGACGCGTAACTCTCTAGTGTGTGTATGTGTGATTGCATGTATATACATATACACACCCATAAACTTCAAGTATGTCTCAGCATGCTCCTCTACGAATATGTTGCATAGCATCCCTTTCTCTCGGAAGTTCTTTTCGTTTGTATATCTACAAAGAATCTATCTCTATCCCTTTATACTGTGTAAACGATTTTTTTTTATTTATATCGGCTGTCCATCCTTTCGTAATTATTATTGAAATTGACTGCGCGAATATATTGGAAAATCGATTTTCTCCATTGCTCGTACAAACTGGGAAAATTGTATTTTTTATAGGCTTCTGCACTTTTAGTATAATTTAACTGTTGTATACGATCAACGCACAGTCAACTGGTCAACGTATACGATGTATATGCATTTGAAAGAACGCGCTTACGATCGCGTAAAGGGCAACAATACCAAATTTAACGAAAATTATCGTTCTGGCTTGATCTTTTCTAATGCCCTGAAAGCGCTATAAATTTGGCCGTTTCAATACGTGTTGTTTCACGATGGTGAATTCGAAACGGCACTATGAAATCGCTCTATTGGCTATAGAAAATAAAGCTGCAAGAGTACACGGATTTTCAATGCTGCATTGTTACGGTATACTCTATGACTTTTACGTCGGAAATCTAATAGTACTGGATTTATGTAAAACTCCACCGTTCAGCAGTAAAATTTCACTTTTTCCATGTAATACTGCTGACTTTGCCGAATAACCCGAACTAAAAATCGGATGGCATGAAAACTTTTATGTTACACTAGTGGAAAGTACAAATTCTGGCTAATCCATAAAAATAAAACAATATCTTCATATATACATATGTAATGCAACTCACACTAATCAAAACTAGAAACCCAGTATCATATCTAAATTAGAAACAATAGTAAACATTTTTTAACTTTTTTTATCGCATTCCTTACTGCTTTGGTGACCATTCTATAATAGATATTTTGAAAAAAATGACAATTTTGATTACTCGTTTTTCTATTCAAAATAAAACGAACATAAATTTTTTTATTTAAAATATTTTTATTCTTGCTTTCTAGAAGTGTTTTTACCGGTAGCTCGATAAAACTGCATCTCGCAGAGGAAAAACCAACGAGCCGCAAAGCTACATAAAACTATAATTCGCTACCCTTTTATCATTTATGTTATTTCCTTTCCATCTCGAATTTAGAACATTGATAAATGGAATAAAGAACTTTCAAACATTAAATATTTTATGTATTTCGAACTTGGAGAGTGATAAATATGAAAAATTACACGAAAGAAAATTGTAGGATAATCAATAAAATTTATACTTTTGGAATGAAAAATAAAACAACAACTTGACACTGAAAAATGCCGTATCCTATGGTTATTCTCAATATGATTAACCACCAATACCTACGCTGTATTTTTTTCTATATAGAAATCGATTCGAGTATAGTGTCAAAGTTACCATTTTTAGGGGTGTATATAGTTCTCATTTTTCTTTCTCTATAGTTTGCATCACAACACTGCCATCTTCCAATTTCGGAGATTTTGAGCTCCCGAGTCTCGTGTGGATCTGTCACCGTGTTAGCCGATTACCCGCAAGGTCTTTTCTGCCCTCCTGCAGATCGGGATCCCTGTTTCATTTTTTACGGCTCTGTCGTAAAAACGCTCGAGCTTTTTTTGCTTTTTATTGTTTCCCCTTACGTTTTACGAGCTCTGAATTTGAGATTAGAGTATCTTTGGGGAAGGCTTTTTTAATCTTGGCATATTTCTTCGATCGCGACAACTCAGGCATGCTAAAGCTTATTATTTTGGTTTGGTTTTGGTTAGGTTATCAAACTTTTGCATTGCGTTGAAAATATACAAATACTTATTGCTTTGACGCATTTTAAATATCTCATCTATGCAGTATATTTGAGAAAGCCAATTTTTATTTATTTTCTTCCGCTTACGATATACCCTATAAATTGAATTCTACGCGTATATGTACAGATTTAATAAGCAATTCCATAAAATTTAATGTGTTTACACTATATTTATAAAATATTTTGAAAAGCATTTTTATCTTCTTTACATTGTAAATATTATACGAAAACAATTTTCGTTCTTGAAACCTTGTAAACATTAATATTACAACATGGTTGTAGAAACTTGACGAAATATTTTCACCTAGAAATGTAAAATGAAAACATTACACAATTTATATATGAAAAATCTTTATAAAATATACTTTTGCTTGAACTATTTGCATATATTCGTTGTTTTCGTTTTTGCTTCATTTTGAAAAAAAGATTTAGCAGTAAAATTACAAATTGCGAAATATCTAGATTTTACTAATTACATTTATTGTTTTGAACAGGTGAAATGTTGGACCCAAGTTACTGGGATCTACACCTTTCAACATAAGAATTATCTTGGAAAAATTGATTTAAAAATCTGAAAAAAATCATATGGGTAGTTTAAAACAAAAGCGAGGGCATGACGTTTCATTTTTAAGAAAAAATACATTTGTTAATAATAAATGAATAAACAATTTTCGGTCGGTAATCATTAGTCAAAAAAGGCACCAACTTTCAAAGCAGAAATCAGAATTAAATTGCAAATTTAACAATCTGAAAAAATTTGAGTATACTATTTAAAACATGCCTAAGGGTATGGCGTTTAGGATTTTTTCAAAAATGTATTCTTTTGTTAATAAAAAAAATATTAAAAATTATCATTTTCTGAACCCGACATCCCCTTAATGAACATGTGGTTGATTATCAAAAGGCGCGATAGCGCCTGACGCAAGTATAGCGCGAGAGCCATTATAGACAGCTAATTTAACCCCTCAGATTTTTGATGTCTTTTTTTTATGTAAGTATACTATTATTATAAAAAGTATTAATCTGATCATTAATCTTGTGTAATTTATTTCAATGCGCCAATAACAACAATACCGTCGATGAATAATAAAAGAAGGATAGAAGATGATCGAGAAAACATACAGGAAGAATAATAGCGTTCTAGAGATTACTCCCTTGTGACTTATAACTATAATTTGAAAGGTCTGAACAATTCAAAATTTCAGGAGACTGTGTAGAGAATATCGACAAACGAAAATGGAAGCATGCACCAACAGTTAAAGATGGTTTGTTAATCCTTATAGATTAACCGAGCATATGGACAGCGAGAATGAGGACGAGAAAAATAAAAGGCAAGAAGAAAAAATGGAAGGAGCGTACATATGAAAGAAGGAGAGAAAAGAAAACACAAGGTAAAGGGATGTAAAACGGAGAAGAGACGGTCCGGTGAACTATATATAGACACATATTACGTACAACCAAAAGCCCAGAGCTTAAAAAGGCGCATTCGACGGCTCTTCTCGAAAAGTCTTGTGAAAAGCTCTGACAAAAACGTCGCCAGCGCGCGTGTGAAAAAAGGAGGGAAAAATCGAATTTAAAGTGCCCACGCGTCGTGTAATTCTCAGGTCCTTCTATTCGGCTGTTCGAACTCTCTTTTTGTGTGTGCGTGTGTGTATATGCAATATGTATGTGTAAAGGTACGAGTGAATACACCGTCGGCTCGAGAGCACATTATTCCGAGCTATCGAATCGCGAGGGTACCTAAGCGATATCGATTTTCGCGAGATATTGATTCGATATCGTGCCGCAGTGCAGCCGTGCAGCGGCTGCATCAGGCAATATTCCTACGTCCAAGTATATCTCTTTTCTCTTTCTCTCTTCTCTCTCTCTCTCTCTCTACTGGTGATATCTCGAGTGAACCACATCCTGATTTCAATCATCTTTCCCGTTTTGATGGATAAATCTCCAACGGCTATTATTTTCATAAACTTTCATCGATCATTCGATGGGACATGTACGTCTATAACTCTCTTGAAATTATCTCGGTTGGAAATTTATTTAATAATATAAATGCAACTAACAGAATAATTATTTTTCAATATGTGGATAAATATTCGTGGGCGCTTCCACTGATGTATAACGTATTACTTGATTTGATACTTGACGTAAATCCCATTCGAGTTATAAGAAGTTATAAAAGAATTTAGTTGCACCCAATTTTCTTCTGGGATCTCTCGAGCATGTAATTGAACTGGCTGATCAAATTCATTTTAAATTTTATACTCCTATGTCTAGGGAAATAAAGTACAACAAAACGAAATGTTGCGCTTGGTATATATACATATTATGATCATACATTTGATACATGCGGATATACACAGAAAAATACTGCACCGCACACATGAATTATCTTAAATGATTGAAAGTTTAATTTCCAAGACAAGTATTAACGGGGACTTTATCTCATGATGCTCGTATTATCAGAATTAATAATTAGTACACGCATTGGTTGGATCAAACGTGAAAAAGTAAACCTTGATAAACGTGGTGTAATTGAAAATCACTCACAAAAGAAGCCTTATACACAATGACCTACAGAGAGCAAAAAAGGAAAAAATGAAAAGACGAGAGAAAGGAAGATAGAGGTAAGAGCGATGGCTTATGTGCCAAGCTGCCGACGTACACATACGCCGGCGTGAACTAAAGCAAACAAACCGCTTGAAATTTCTCATGAAGGTGATTTATTGACCTCAAAGTTCAATCCCTCGAATAAGAAGAGACCAAACAACCTGGTGAGCGAGACAAAGCGATCCACACCGAGACGGAGAGACAAAGAGACGCGATAGAGAAAATGAACAAACTATATAGGCAGATAGGTATAAATGCTTTATTAATGTCAATCCATGACGATTAATTATACAGCCATTGATATATATTATACACGTACATTTATATATTTACAATTAATTAATCACTCATTTCAAGTCAATTAATAATGTCATTCTTAGTACTTATATAGATATTATCACGTCTAATTAAATTAAAAGCAAATTAAATTCTCTACGTATATTTAAGTAAGTTAAACGGCGATTTAAAACAATATTTAACTCTACTTATAAAACAACGTCGCAACCGTAATTTTCATTTACTTTTCGTTTCCCTGTGTTTTATATATCTGTATATAGATACGTTAAATTAAATGTTAAAATATGTTATATAATGTTCAAGCAGAGAAATTACAATGGGAATTTCAAATTCTCAGGCGTGGTAGTTTTAAGTGAAATTCTAAATTCTAACTAAAATACTGAAATCAGTCATCAAAGTTATTCTTAACTCACATATGTATATATAAGACGTTAAAATTTAGGTTCGAGATTTCGAAGATTATTAAGTGAGACTATAAATAACTCTGAATTAAATATCACTGATACTTGATAATGAAATTTGTGTAGCGTATATCAAAATAATAATCTAATGACACATAAAAGTCTATATACGTATTTTTGTACTTTTTTCTTATGACCATGTAAAATTTTAGTAATAGATAATAAAAATTATACTACTAAAAAATGATACCGTGATTCTCTTAGTAATTTATTTGAATTTTCGTTATGTACCATTTTAAGGGAAACATAACATGTGAGAAAATTTGCATGCAGCAGGGCTGCAGTTTGTATATATATAATATCAAGATGCTCCACGTATACCAAAGAGAGTAGCAGGGGGCGACATATTTTACGAAATTTTATTCTATTTGCATGTCCTTGTAAAAAAATGAAAGTGGCTTTTCACTTTGAATGTTTTACAACAACATTTTATTCACCCGAATGAATAAATTACAGAGATACGAAATATATTACAGAGATATAGTCATGTTAATATATAACAGTGGAATTAAATTGTCCAGAATAAGTTATTAAATGTTCTATGATAATTCTCAATAAGTTAATTAAATAATATAAGTAAATGCGTGTAGAATTAAAAAAATGTAAAAAAAATTGTAAATTATTGTGTATTATTAATTTATGAATACTATTATTTGTAAAGTTAATTTTGCATGAAGCAAAGTGAAATTTGTTGAACGGTTTCGATTTTATGTAACATAAAATTAAAGCTCTGAGGCCTCAATATTAACGTAAGCAAATGTTTAACGTTATTTTAGGGCTGAAATTTTTCATTTTACAGGAAATGGTTAATACTCACCCCAGTCTAAAAAGTGGTTAACGTTTGCATTAAATTTAGCAAATAAGGCCCCTGGGATGTCAGTAGTATAGCGGATACTAAATAAACGGCGTGAGTTTCGATAACGGGGCAAGTTGGGACGAACTCTGACAATGCCCGTAATTTAAAAAAAGCAATTACATACTCACGGAATCACTTGGGAACTTTTACGAGATTGCATTATACGAGGTTAAAAAGTTAGCGTATGTGCGCACATTATGCCGTAGTACGCGGTAACTTAAAAAGGTTTGCTCAAACTAAAAATGATTTCCTTTTGCCCGCGGTTTCTCGCACACGAAAACTTGCGTTGCCGTACATCGAAAAACTCGTACAGGATATATAGATGCACACGAGCGCATTTTCATACGAGTAATTTGGGGTAGTACACCCTTGGAAAACACGCGAGCTCCTTTGTACGAAAATGTAAACTGACGTACGTATGTGCACGCGTATAAACGTACATCTGTACAAGCTGCAACGAAAATTGTATATAGAAATTCAATTCATTTTTCTTTTCTCACGGCTACTTTGTAACCCTGTACGCTACAATTGCATATTTTATACGTACTCGGCCACCGTAATAATCTATAGACTAGGAAATCTTTTTGTTTTTAAAGCTGTTGCTCATTTTATGCGTTCCTTTCGCAAATTTTCATATACGTATACACATATATTTCTTTTTACGATGTTGAGCGAATAAATGTTTATCGTTCTTTTAATTTATTTGATAATAACAGGTCGCAATGTTACAACTGTAGCTCTATTGATAAAGTAATAATCAGTTTTACTTTTACCATTGCGTATATACATATGACATTACATGGTTACGTTTACTGTGGTATATATATATTTATACGACGTTCTCAACGCGAGTTTTCGTTAACTTTATAGATATCCCATTTAAAATTGCAACTGTAAGCGTTTTTTGGTAACGTTGATACATAAACATTCGACTGTAACTTTTCCCGTAATACGTGACTACTATACAGAGAGATGTGATTGACTGTTCGCTACATACCAATATAAAACAAATTCACTCATGACACATCATAATTTTTTTTTTTTTTATTTATTAGGATTAAACTCTCTGTCAAGAGTTATACACCATGACACATCATAATACGACACTCAATGAAATACTCACGATAACTTTGATTATTGATAAAAAATGTAAAATAAAGTAGTTGTAAACTTACCGGCTCGTATTGCACGAATCCACTCTGCACGGTCCTGTTCTCTTGCAGCAACGAGGTAGAGGGTGTACTCCTGGCCGGCCTCGCGATACCCGACCTGGAATGGGAGGCCCGGGGGTATCCCCCCGGCACCGGCCCCACCGCCCCCGGTCGAGTCGCTGCCGGCCACCTCGGTGGCACTGCCCCCCAGCGTGGCCGTCTCCACGACGTGGACGCTCTCGACAGCGATTCTGCCACGTTCCTTGCGCCTCTGTAACAGACAGACCAAAGTCGCGCTCCAAAATCACTCGCTATTACCACACCCATGCCTACCAAGGGAACTTTACACTATTATCATCCCTTTTCACTACCTTATTTTCTCTACCACCTACCTTACCACCCAATGATTTAACCTCGACTTCATCGTAACTATATTAACGAATCGCCAACTTTTGTCAATTTAACTTTCGTATTTTGTTTATAGGCGGAGGAAATCGCCTTCATGCGTGAATATACATCGAATATTTAAACAAAATTTTGTTTTATTCTTTTCAGGATGTCCTTTATCATTAATCACGCGAGTCACTTCGTTACGATAAAATCCAGCTAAATCTATTGTCTATAATATATAACGTTACGTAGCTTAAAAACCGTTTGGTACAGTACAATAAATTATTAGTAAATTTATAGAAAGAAAAACTTTTATAGCTTGTAAGTAAAAGAGAAAAGGCTGTTCACCCGTTGTTTTAACTAAGATTGGGATAAGGAAAATGATATTTCTTTATACAAAACTCGATTCAAAAGTATTATGGAAAATGCGATCTCATTCTGTTTAGTTGGAAGGAATCGAATGAGTTGACGCTCGGTAAACGGGAGGGACGAAACTGGAAAAATCATTGCTTTGCACATCAAATGTACGTATATATTTTTCGACAAAATGCGTGCGATCGTAACTTTATTTTAATTTAAGTCGAATAAATTAATTCCTACAATACATTAAATTTTTAATATATAAAATTACTATTATAATAATAAATAAACGCATTTAAATTTGATATTTACATGTATTCATCATATTACACGTTATTGCAACTAAAGTTACATTATTTTATTTTTATTTTTATAAGAAAATTTAGTTTAATATATTGACCTACAAAACGGTCGAATTGTGTGGTCTGGTTCTGTTTCACGTGTATCTTCCATCGTTGCGCCAGGAGTTATGCAAATTTAACAACGTGAAAACGCAAGATAATTCATCTTTAAAAATTTTAGAGGTACTAGTATTTTAACGTCGGTAATGCAGTTTTTCTTGTTCAAAGGTATAATGAACGAACCTTCGTATTTTACCCGTAAAAAAACTCTCGATCTGAAATTAACGTATTATACAAAAGTTAGAATAAAACTAAATTAAAAATTTTTCATAAAATTCTAATTTTTGTAAATTTTAACAAGTTTTAACATTAATTCCGTATCTACATCAATTAACCAAAAATACTTGAAATTAATGTTAGATATACGTATATTTACACAAAAATGTTTAACTACGTGCTAAATAGAAGGTAGCAGCATTTAAAATGCGCAATTCGCTGAGAAATAGAAGAAAATATATTATAGCTGTCGTAACCGTAGTGAAGGAACGTTCATTAGAATACACTTTACCGCTAAATATACCTATATGAAAAAGCTATACTATCATTTTGAGTAATCGCGTAAACGTATAATTAAAAAAAAAATTTGATGTCACGTTATAGTTAGAAAAGATAAATTATAAAAGCAATACTTGATGTTACATTGTAATAAAATGTATAATTTATTTAAAACAACTTTATAATAATTAATTAAATGTTATATCAAAGGGAATATAAAAATTGAGTAAAGTATTAATAGTACCGCACACTTAAGTATAAAACTGTAATTGAAGTATTAAAAACAAAGAATAGTCTCAAAAAAAGATACGTTTGGGGTAGAACAAGAACCACAACTAAAATACTGAATTAATATTGTGAGAGATGTGAAATAGACTTGGCGATGCCCTCGAGAGCGATGTCCGATTTGTCCCCTGGGGACGCGACGCGTACGTGCATACACGCTGGGAGACGTGAGCGCTAATAAGGTTGCAAATGCAAGCTTGCGGAAGAAGCTCTCGTCGATGCTATCAGATGTTACATAGACGTATTTCGCTTCGTCAGCGCCAACGTATGCGGGAATAACATCCCGGAGAAAGAAATACTTAATTTTCACCCCATAAAATCTCTTTTCATTTTTCTTTTTATTGAAAAAGAACACTCTGTTATCTTACAAGCTCCGTTTATTTTCTCTCTCCATCGACTCCCTGCACCGATTCTTATTGAATTCTGATAGTATAGAAAATTGAAAAAATCTCAAATTGTTTGTTTTTGTGATTGTGAAGCTGCCACTTTGAGGTAGAGGTAAATATAAGGTAAATGTACCAATGTCTGGACATGTCCTATAGCTGGACATTTAAACCGTTAATGCAGTGTTATGTATGTATACATTAATAGATATATTTCTGATAATTTAATATCTTTAAGTATTTAGGATTTGAAATTTCCGCGTTGTAAGTTACATAATATATATTTTATTTTATAAAAAACAGTGTGCAAATCGTAAATGACTCGTTTATCATCATTAGTTTACGATTTCTTAAAGTCATGATAAGGAAGAGAAATATTTGCTTAAACACTGAGAAAAATTTTTTTAGTAAAAATTATTATTTTAATGGTAAACGAAGGACAGACTTACCCAATTATAAAAATTACTATTAATAATGGTAAAAATTGCCATTATTAATAGTAATTTTTCCAAAATGGTGGCAATTTTTACCATTACTATAATAGCAATTTTTTTAATTGTGTAAGTCTGTCCTCCTTTTACCATTAAAATAGTAATTTATACTAGCAATTTTTTCTCAGTGAAGGAGAAAATAGTAAAAATAATTAGTAAATCACATGGTCTAATAAAATTAAGATATATAAAGAAATTTCGAAAAAATTTGTTTGTCTAATTTATAGTACTAAAATAGTATACGTGTTCAGTGACTAACCGACTGTCCTGCAGTTATTCCTTGAGTTCCACATTATACACGTACTACTAACTGGGCAGCTATATATATAGCGGTGTGATTTTGCAAACAGTATGGTTTTGTTTCTAATCTATATTAATACAAAAATTATTTTGCCGATTATAATTAACTAATATTAATAACCATTAGTTTCAAAATTGTTAATGTATGATTATTTATGCATTTAAGTATTTCAGGGTATCTTCAAATCCGCTGCACACTCATTTCGTTTTTATTTTTTTTTTCATAATATGAACATTTGAATTTTCGCGATATAACCTTTTATATATTAAATAATCAAGTGATCACGGTGCAACCAATGAAATCAATCTTATTTTGGTTTTACTTCTATACCCATCTCTTTTTTTATAAGAGACTAGGACATCTTATTTTGAATTAAAATTAAACGTGCATATAATTTGTTTTTTTTAATTGAATTATACAAATTTGTTAATATTTTGATGTTTTGATTTTGATAATTTGATATTTACAAGCACAGAAAAAAATATAATTGTAATCGAACGAGTAAGCCGAAAGTAATCATATTTTTGACATGTATTCTTATGTACGTAATCTATGTGAAATTAATTTGTAGTTAAGTTTAATATGTGATTTTATGTTCATTCCATATAATATTAAACAATGTAAAATTATATAATAATATAATTTGTAAATTTTTATATGAAATAATCGATTCCTACAATGATTTCTCGTCAGCTGCCGTACTAGGTCAGTTATTGATACCGAAGTTAGTGCGCAATTATTTCGTTAAAATATACAAATATTTCAAAAATGCTTAAGCTGATAAAAATTGAACATAAATATTTTAAGCTGCTGAATTGTCCAGTTATGGGGACATTTACCTTATATGTAGTATATATACCAAATAGTAGAAGAGGCTCTAATTTCCAAAGTTTTCGAATCTTCCCATTCCCTCCATTCCCGTTTCTTGGATTAATTTTCTCCTTTCTCGGTCGATTCTCTTCCGAGGAAGATCAAACAAAGGAGGACGTAATTGCAGTGAAAAGACTTGGCGGAAAATGAAATAATCATTCAAAGTTCATTCACGGATAGTTCGTGCGCTAATTCGTAGAGGAAACCGTTTGTTTGCACTTTCATTGAGATACATTGTGTACAATTAAAGATAGATAATTATCTGTCCTTTCAAGTCTCTGCTATGTTACTATTTTCTTGTCTCTAATAACTCAAACCGTTTAAATATTTACCTTAAGTGCCTTACTAGTTTGAGGGTAGTTGATACCAATTTTTCCCCATTAATTATGGACTGGTTATTTTTGGTCAAATTACTAATGTTTAGCTGAAGAATATTTTCTGAGTCTTTAGATTTCTACGAAAAGGTGATATTATTATATTATTACTTCTATAAAATTACAACAAAAATTTTATTTATTATTTATTAGTGCAAATATATGAAAGTATTACATTATTATTTCGGGATTCGTTGTATTGCAATTGATTCAATGACTTTATGTTTTTTAAAAGACTGGTTATTGGAAAAATTTCTTTACTTTACATGCATAAAAAGAGTATACTTTTATCTGCTAACTACAACACAAGATACTCTTTGCGTCATATTTCCCTAACGTATAATTATGGTAGCTGCTTCCAACCAACTATCTCAAGGATGATTGATTTATGAAATGATTTATCATAAAGAATCGTTGATTGCAGTAATTGATTTAAAGAATCTAGCCAAATTTTATGCACTAAAATTTTAATAATTTTATTATTATACCTCAGAGTATTATTTATCACTATCCTTATTTTAAATCTTCAATTACACCGTTCATCACATCAAGTAATATAATATTTTTGCTGAAAATTCGAAACTATTAATATATATCATAATTACTCCGATTATTTTATTTACTTGGAAATTATAACCAAAAATTTGTTTTAATTATTGATATACGTTTGCAAATCATTATATTTTTAAACACTAACACTATACACAATTACGCATAATACTGTATCTTTAACGTTAATAATTCAAATAGCAGTTTAATAAAAATAAAAAATAAACGTCAATTATTAATGCAGAATCTCAAAAAGACCCGAAAGCACGTTGTATGTAAAATAATTTGCAATACACTTGGAGCTTAAAAAGTTCCACATACTCGATATACGTTTGACGCTTATAATATCATAGAAATGTTATAATTATATTTATCGATTGCGAATTGTGTCACGTTTTTGGAAACGCTAACTAGAAAAAAAGATTAAGGAAACGAATGCAGGTAAAAATGAAAACTTGAGCGTAGGATAAAAAATGGGTTGGAATAAGAGCGCTCAAGGCTTAATTAATGTAAGCAAGTATATAGCTCATGGGTTCGACCGCTCAGTTACTATATGCAGTATATGGATCTTTGCAAATAGTCGAGCGGTAAGCAGCATTGCTACAAGGGGTACGAGAAAACTAGAATTATATGATACAACATTTATAGAATTTTTTTATAAAATTTCTTGCGTATAGTTAAATATTGGTGCTTGTGATTTGAAAATAGAATTTTTACTTAATGGTAAAGGCATATTTGACAAAATCATCAGTCGTATCGTATATTTATTAATTAATATATCTTCTCACAAGTTTCAAATTTAATGCGATCAAATTAATCAATACTCTATTAATCGAATTTGAATTGTTGCGTAAAATTATGTAATTACAATATTACATACACGACTAATCCGTATATTAAACTGTATAGATTTTGCATCTACCGAATACTTACATGAAGATATATTTGACAGTAAATCTTAGTACATAAAAGATATACTTGATCTTTCACAATGTTTGTTGTTATTTTGCGATGTATTACTGTATATATTGTAATAACAAATTTTTCACCTATGCTGTATGAATTTTTACTAATTTTAGGAAAGAAATTTTTACTATGTCATAAAAAGTTATCATCAGATATAAAAATTAAATTTAAACGGATAAGTAATATTTTTGTTATATTAAAGAAAAATTAAATTTATTATTGAGTATGTGATGCATGTCAATTTTGGTGATAATAATTATATGAACCGAGATTGAGTGAAATGCATATGCATGTCAAATACACGATCCATATAATTTCTTAAATATATATTAAATATTTTTATATTATTTATACTATAATAATTATTAAATATTACATAATTTATATAATATATTCAAGGCTGAATGCATACAAGATTTAGTTAATTCAAAAAGGTGAAATTTTGCAGGATATATTTCTCACAGAGGACTGATTTCAACTTTAATTTGTATATAAGGTACTTTCAATAGTTTAAAAGCATGTACATTCTGTCACACGAAAGCGTGCAATACCTCTAAGTTATAAATATGCTGGATATTGAGTTTAGAATTTCTCTATAACTATAACATAATAGTGCATTCATGGCAATAATGATTGGATCTCTAAGTTGAAGAATTAAGTAAATGTGCTTACCACTGACACAAAAGTAATTGTTTACAGTAATAAGAATTTTATTTTAAAAAAGAGTCTATAGAGGTAAAATGATCAAAAGTAAATAAATTTTAAATGTAAAAATAAAAATTTTAATAAAAAAATGTAAAAATTTTCTACCGCATGTAGCAATTATTACTATATAATTTTTTAATACCACTTAATTAAGAATGAATGACAGTTCCAAGATGTGTATATTTGAAAGAAGCTTTTTAGTCTTAAAAATCAGGATAAGTTAGGTTTAAAAAATGCACAGGAAGGAATCTACGTTAAATGGTTAGTTGAAACTCGATAATTTTAATAAATCTTTGAAACTAGGTGTTTCAGGGATGCCGCGGTATAGGAAACTTTTTAATAAACCAAAAATTATGCTTCAATATCGAGCCTCTTGTAAAACGTAATAGCCCTTGAGAATCATGAAAGAATGCAAGTATAACGAGGATAAGGCGGACATTAAAAGAATATAAGTAGGAGGGGTTGGAGTGTCAGAGGGGCCAGCGGGTGAGTAAGAACGAGTGAGATAGATATAACCCATTTGAGATTTACCCGTAAAATATTCCGACTGTTATAAAAGATTTTTTATTACCCGTAAGGAGATATATAAAGAAATCCGCGAGTGCTTAATGTCTCTCGCGCTTCAATAATTCATGGACCAGAGAAAGAATGGCCAGACCGATCGAAAATTCAGTTGAAAAGCGTGGAGAGGAAACGAAAGGGAGAGCGTGGGACTGGAAATCCCGAGTCCCAGCCTCCTCCTCCTCCTCCTCCTTATCCTTCTCCCTCTCCGTCTTCTTCTTCTTCTACTCCTCGAGGAATCATTTTCCGAGACTTTTATCGGATCCAAGGATCTCTCGCGCTTTTCCGGCGCTCTTCTCTTCCATGGAGAGCGATACCGGAAATCGCACTTGGTCCGATTCTTTGTCCGCCCGCGTAAGCATAAGAGGATATAGATGGGCCCGAATAAATACCCGAGCTTCCAAACGAAAGTACCAGAGAGAAAAAGTAACTTCTCGATAAACGGATTTTCGTGTTTCGCAACGGGGTATATTGTGTACCGGAAGCTCAAGGCTTCGGATTTGAGCCGAGGCTGGTGCTGCTTCACCAATATATTTTATTTGCCACGTGCGCCGAGGATGGATTTTACTTCCTACTTTCGAGAGATTTTAATGAACGCTTCGGATTTATTCTCCTCGTTCTGGGGATACTCCTCGTATTAAAGATTCGGTGATTCAACTATACTTTTTTCTTTCTTTATCTCTTGTTTCTCGATCGTTCGCGTGTAGCGCGCTAAATCCGCAATAATTTTATTATTATTATTATTATTATGATAAAGTACACATCAATTATTTACGTGATATAATAAATATCATTAAAAGTTTCTAATCATTTTCATTTTTTACTACATTTTTCTTAGCCTATGAGTTAAAAAATAAATTTTACACGTTCTTCTTAATTATCAACTGCTATTATATCTACTGATTTATCTGTTGCGCGAAATTTATTATATTTTAAGCTATACTTATTAAAAAAACGACAAGAAGTTAATTAATATTTAATGTCTCTATAAACAAATTTTTTCGATGGAAATTCATGCAGTAAAAATTCATATTGTTGTCGACGGTACAAAACTCCATAATGTACATTCGAAAAAGTGTGTCACTAGGTTACGGAAATGATTCCATGAAAATTGATGCGCGAAAAGCTTTCGGAACAACCAAAGTTGAATTTTGTTACGCAAAAGAGAGTGAAAAAAGAGAATGTTAATAAGTTCGTTGCTTATTGACCGAAATCTCGTATAAAAGTTCTTTTGAATTAAATATCATTCAATGTTTTGTGAGCAGATATGTTACTTAAAGAGTCATTTTATTCGTACGTTGGTTCACGATATGATTATTTGTTCTGCAAAAATTAATTAAGAAAACAATAATATTTTAATGAGTACAGCGTGAGTCATCGATTATCTAGTTATCTTTTTCATTTTATTACCTGCGCGAATAATAGAGATTTTTTTTTGTAAGTATCGCATTAATCTTAATGCAAACGGTTTATATACATATAAACCAGAATATGAATACAATATAGCAATATTACAGTTGCAGTTATCATTTATCATAAATAATGAATTTTTAAATTGCACATTAAGTAGAAATACAAATCATTCGTATATGAGCGTTGAAACACGGAGCGGATAAAATATGTCTAGTTATATCAATGAAGTAAGTACTTAGATCAAAATGAAAAATTTCGAGCGTAAAACCAGATATTCTGTACCATATTTTCTTTAAAACGTAGGAAAGTGAGTTAGCTCTCACACACACACATATATATGTACGCTCTCGGCGTATTATTGTACGCATGATTTATGGCAAGTTACTCGAAAAGTTTCAAATTCATTTCCCTACAATTTCTGCTAATGTTCCGTGTAATATTTTAAATATCATCGCTTTAATAAGCTATTTGTAATTAATTTTAGCGACTGCTTAATTAAGAGAAATATATATAATTTAATTCGAGACTGAAGAGTGTTGATCAAACTTTTTTAATAACGTAACATTTATCTGGAAACAAAAACCGTAAGATTGTTTACCAACTCATTAGCATCTATAAGTAAATTACTTGAACAGACCGTAACGTGATTTTAAAAAAATATATACCTCCTGAATTTGCATTCGCCCGGTAGCCCGAAGGAAAGTAAAATCGGCTCATCAAACATTTATGAAAACACAACACAGGCCCTATTAAACTCGTTTGAAATTAAAAAGTCTCGAGTGAAACGCAGCGTAAGTTTGCACGTAAAAAAAAGAAGCCCTGGGAAGACGAAGCCCAGGATCATGAGGAATGGAAAAAAGGGTAAAAAGTTGGCTCGTTTTCATTACTCGCGCTATTTTTTTAACGACAAAGAACTGGCCAAGGTATTCAAGGTATATATAACTGAGAGACGTGTCTCCACGCCCCCGCGCGAAGAAACCGGGTGATGACCACTTTTTTAATGAAAAATGCGTGGAACCCAAAGAGCAAGATAAAGATAGGAGGTAGGTTTATTCAGCTTAGAGTCTTGCTTGTGCCTCGTCTTTTTCGGATTAATGGGAAACTCGGTCCCTCCGCGTATTCCCCAAAGACCGCGGGAAAAAAAACTCGCGAGTCATCTTTTTCAAAAACCGAACAAAGCCAATCAGAATTAACATCACGAGTACGCTCCCACGCTTGTATCTGGTACAATTTCCGCAAATCTCGAACGAGAGAGACCTTCGAGTTTCCTTCTTATAACCTGCCAAATACACGTGTACGAATTTATTTCATCGGAAAATTAAAAATTTTAAACGGGTAGAACGAAGAAAGATTAAGTATTTTGTTACGATTTGTGGTCGAGATCACGCGAATGAAACCAGAGAGCGAAGATGTATTTCGTCTAGATTTGATTTCAAGTTTCAATGAACGGATGGTCACATTTCGAGTTGAACGATCGATTCGAGGGAATATATCATCTCGAGTTAATCAAAGTGTTTGATTATGTGATCCAAGAGAAATATTTATATTCTAATGCTCGAACGAGAAAATGACAGTTTTCTAAATACATTTTAAGATATAATGAATCTTGGTAATACGCTTACGCGTTCAATTGAACGTATTGATTTATCTGTGATCAATATAAAAATTACAGATATAAAATGTCTATGGATAAAGTAAAATATACTAGGGTTATGTTTAGCGTTACGAA
The DNA here is from genome assembly GCA_026168455.1 of Theocolax elegans. NCBI lineage: Eukaryota > Metazoa > Arthropoda > Insecta > Hymenoptera > Cerocephalidae > Theocolax > Theocolax elegans. Next base: position 96,851,312 of record CM047425.1, read on the forward strand.
TTACGTATATCCTTATTTTATATAAAATAAAATAATGTAGAAGGCAGTATTAATAAAATTTATCTTCTATTTCACGCGCAATTATAACGGTGATATTACATAAATAATAAAAAATTACGTTTACCAAAGTTAAATGTTCGTAACGAATTGAGCGCAGACTTGCAGAAATTGAAAATTTGAAGATTGTTAAAAATATACGAGTATGTTAAATTTAACGTAATGCAACGTTGATAATTCTATTAGTATTAGTAATTTCAATAGCTTACGAACTTCCTGTAATTGCCAATGCGTCACCCATAATATCGGTTTAAATTACATAATTAATCGATGACAGTTATCGAGACGCAGTCGACATATAGTAGAAAGTTTGCCAAAGTGTATACCTTCATCACTGAAGTTAGTATATTAAAATACATTTGTTGTAGCATATTAAATAGGGATACACACGAAACTTGCCATAAAATATAAAAAAAACTTTCAAACATAAAAAAAAATATATTGGAAAACAATAATAGAAAAAGTTAGATAAATGAATACTTAATATTTAAGCATAGAGATGAAAAAGGTTGCATTGTGCGTAGAATATCGGTAAGAGAACAACGAAACCTATAATTTGAAAGAAGGTTCCCGCGAAATCCTTAAGTTCGCACAACCGCGTGGAAAATTACATACGTACGTCGCGCAGTAAATGCAATGGTTAAAAGGTTGATAATGGTAGCAAGGAAAAGGTAAAAGGTAAAGGGAAACAAGAGAAGTAAAAGGAAAGGGAAATGGAGCTCGGACGAGTGCTCACCTCCGCGGTGTCCTCGGAGCCGCGGATGAGGAGGGACTCCGCGGACGCGGAATGAGGTCGAGCTAACTGGGACGAGGCCGTGGCGAACCGTTGATAGAACTTGCCACCGGTTCTCTGGTCCTCTCGCCCTCCTGTCTGGTAAAGGATCTCGGAGGGATCCAAGACCGGCAACGGATAACCGTATGCTCGACGAATTTCAAATGAACTTGCTCGGCAGTAGTAGCGGTTACAACAGCAAGAGCAGCAGTTGCAGCAGCAGCAGCAGCAGCGGCGGGGGAGGTGGCGGTGGCGGTACCGGATAAATAACCTCGCGTCGCGTACGAGCCAGCCCTGCGTATACACGGATACGAACGTGGGTGTGCGAGCGCTCGCTGCACCAGGAAAAAAGAGCCGAGCGATTACTTGTTTCACGTCGCAGCAGCGGCTACCGACTGAGAATCGTAGGAGGGCCAGCCCAAAGGGGGTAGCTCCACTGGACCGCCGGGAGAGGAGGAGGTGGTGGAGGATGGCGGAAGCGTAGCAGCGCCTGCGCTGCCAATTTTCCACATGGTCCTGGTGCGCGACGCGAGCGCGGTTTCTCCCTCTCAACCACCCTCTCGAGCCTCCCCCATACCCCCTACTCCCTCTCTCTATCCTTCGACGGTCGCGCTTCGACTCGACTTTCCAATTAATATATATCATTATTTGCGAATTAATAATAAAATACCTCGATCGTTATTGCATAATTATGTAGGGACGATAAAGATCAATTGCAAATTTCTATTAATTTATTCTTTGTACTCTATTGTCATTAAATTTGAATATTCATTATTGAGTTTCAAGAGCACGGAACTTTACTTTATGAGGATCAAGATGAAATAAGTGACTATCCTATACTATGTTAAGGTAATTGGTGATTGGTATTGCTCTAATTATTTTCTTGCTTCAAAATTTTGAAAGGAGAGTATAGTACAAAAACGAGGTTATATTATGCAATAAAAGCTAGCTCGCGTATTCGATAATAATATTTGGTTGAATTAGGTAAACGTGCGTTTTTGTTTATGTCCTCATTATGTGACAGCATCCGATTGATCAATCACTTTTATGTATATATTCTTGCGACTAAATAATAGGATGAGCTTATTTCCTCGTGAATATATTAATGCGGTACGCAACTTATTTTTTTGTTTAAATGTTAAGCTTGCGCGGAATATAGGTTTTTCTTCATTAGCAGTTTATGCAAAAACAATATTATTCATTCACAATATATAGTGAGACATCAAGCTTTTTGTTCGTTTATGCTACATTAGAGAATTTTGAGGGTGATGCGGAAAGATGAATAATATATGCATAAGTTTTTTTTTAAATTAAATGTTACTGAAGCAACAAATCACTGTGTTTCATTGCGAACGAATGCTACTTAATATAGCTAAAAAACGTGAAATTTTTCTTTTTTCTTGGAACGTACCGAGTAGTCAAAATAAAGAGAAAGAGAAAGAAAAAGAGAAAGAGAAAGAGAGAGAGAAAGAGAAAGAGAGTGATGATAGTCGGTTCTTTGAGCGGTTAATTTCTTTTTCTTCTGGATTCTTTCGGGTTTGCACATCCTTCCTCGGTGCTCGCGTGCACGACTATCGTATCTCCTGAAAAGCTTGATCAAGCTACGGTAATTCGATCCATCTTCACTTGGATAGTATATAGACACATTGTTACGTACAATATAACCAGCCCCTCGATTCTCATATACACGTTTTAAAGATATATAGTTTTCAAAATTTCATTTTGGTTCACATCGTCTTTTCATTATCTTTACTCTACTCAGTTTCTTATAAATTTTCAAAATCATCAGTAAATTTTGAAATGTTCATAGATGCATAATTATAATAAATTGTTAAATTTTGGTTTCAATACAAACAAAATTGCGATTTAACTTTAGACAGATTAAATTTCAGTTATTTTGTTATTACATGAGAATGATCACGTAAGAATAAAAACAATTAATTTGACATCGTGCAATCTTTTTTTCTGTGATTGTATTCGTACAAATTGACTGACGCATTCTGTATATTTGCGGGAAAAAAAACAAAAAAAAAAAGAGGAAACGAGAAACACAGACATTGGGATTTTATCACGAAAAAGAATAAATTTAAAGTGAAATTCGTACATGCTAAAACTCTTGCGTCCTTGTATTACTTGTGCAAAATTGACCATTTTGTTGTTAAATTTAGCAAAATTAACTTGAAATATAAATTTACTAAAACGTTATATTGAATTTATTATAAAAATATAATGTTATTTTAACGTATAAAAATTGTATAACAATAAGTTTAGTTTATTGTTTCAAATATAACTTTATAATCTATTTTAAATACAGTAAAAATTGAATGTATTATTTGCATAGTCTAAAATAGAAAATTCTTTCAATAATAGAGACAAAGATAATAATGAATGTTTTAGAATGAAAAACTTAAAATTGTTTTAAAAAATGTGGTAGGTAAGTAAGCTATGTATGAACGATCTCTACATCTAGATTAATAAATGTGTGATTTTAAAATTAAATGTCTCTTACAATAAACAATTGATCTTAATTCGAAGTGTCAATCGAATAATTATTCGTAGTGAATAATTTAACGTAAAGAATATCTTAAATACCGTTAAAATTAAAAAGAAAATTGTCAACTTTATATGAAGGATCTATAAACACTCTGAAATACTGCACGATTCTATCTGTCTCTGAAAGAAACATTAAAAATGTTTTCCGGTAAAGCAATTTCTTCGAAGCAAACGAGAGTGGACGAAATATACTTACTCGCGCGCGTGCGCGCGTGTATGTGTATCCACTCACACTCTCTCTCTCTCACACACACACGCACACATTATTAAAAAGAAAAAAGAAAGAACGATATATAGGTTTGAGGAGTCAAGATTTTTCATCGATCGCAGTATACTCTGTTTGCCTTCGTTTTCGCGATGGCTCATCCTGATTTGTCGGCTCGTAAAAACATGAATCCTATTCGGTTGTACCTATAGGTATATGCGTGACTCGCCAGGGAGTACCAAACGGGAATCGGTTGGCTTCCGGTGCCCGGGTGGGTGCCTCAGAAATGAGTCAGCCCGTTCCTCCTTATAAGAGGCTCCATCTTTCTCTTTCTCTCTCTCTCTCTCTCCCTCTCCCTCTCCCCCTATCCCTATCCCGCTCTCTTATTTTTCTTTGTGGGTGCGCGTTTGTGTGAGCCGCCTGAGTGAATTCCTCGAAGATGACGAGCACGCGGGGGGATCATGAAAAATTTGTTGGATGCATATATGTAGATATATACCTATATACACTTGCGTACACGTTTCTCCAGTTTCGAACGCTTATCGTCCCTCCGTGTAAATAAATTCTTAGCACCTTTATAATATTTAACACATTCTCCAAATTTGTAGGATTCTTCAAGCTTACAGATAAATGCGGAAATGCTCACGAAAAATTAGCATTTGTTTCCGCTTTAAATTATTATTTTTCACTGCCATAGAGGATTAGTACAGTGTGGGGAGGTTTATTCGAGTACACCAAAATATTAATGTGGTGGTTATAATAGTACCTGTGGTTGCTTTCATCCTTGAAAGGATTATTTTTAGAGGATTAAACAACTTGGGAGAACAATAATATTTACATCATCTAAATAAATAGTGTTAGTTAAGTCTCGCGATGATCATTATATACAAACAAGCTAAAATGGATTAATCTGCCCTTATTAATTATAAGAAATACTGCGTATTAATTTATATTTATTATATTATATTAGTTATTAAATTTTACGTCAATTAATAAGCGTACATCTAAGTAATCTAAATAATGAGGTATTAATTACAAAATTCCAGTTAAAAATAAACGTGTCACACTTATGTACAAAGTAGCTTTCTATAATTAACTGCATGTACACTATATATTTAGTTCAAATTAATACTGTACCAATACAGTAATGAATATATACATTTATTTACAAAATTAACTATTATTTATAAAATTAACTATACAATTATTCACATAATTTGAATACAATTTTTTAACAGCCAAAAGAATTATAAAGACGTTTTATGACGCATTTCATTCTAAAAATAATAAATTATAAAACGAAAAAATTATATATACATAGATATTTTGAAGCTCAGATTAAAGACGTGTGCAATAAAGATAATTATGAAAAAATCTGAATATTTTAAAATGTTAAGAAAAAACACAGAAGGTACAATACAAAACATTTACAATACTTTAATAATACTTAAAAAATACACAGTACAATTATATCAACAAACGTACACAAATTGTCGCTTTAATGGGATATATATAACATCCTATCTATTGAGTACACGCAAGAATAGAAGATATGATGCTTTGCATTATGCAATGTGTTAATTGTGTTGAAAAGAAAAAATGATTAATTATTTAATAGTCGACACCTACCATGTCTTTCCTCTTTACTAAACAAAAGTGGATGAACGATTATTTTCATATTTTTGTTCCAATATATACAATAATCCATTACACAAGTAAATAAAAAGTTTAGTGACTAGATATAATGTACAATAAAAAAGAACAACATTTAGCAAATAACTACTCTACGAAATCAAAGTAAAATGAAAAAAAAAACTTCAAAATGACCAGATTGACTTAATTTATCGAAGAGAAGTTACGTCTAATTAATAATGAAGCGGAACTTACTTCCTAAAAATTGAGTAATCTTCGTCACTAACCTCAATTTGTAGGCAGAAAAACATTTTCTAAAATAAATATGAAAACATTCAATTACAATGCTGTGTTAGATAGATTCGTGATAATGATTTTTATAATTATTATTTTTTTATCACATAAATGTAAAAGCATTAGCATTTAATCGATCTGTATATATTTACCTCGGAGTTTCCATCGTAATAAACGAGATGTTGACGAGTCAAGACGAACCAACGTTGCTTGTAATTAACAGGTGTGAAGCGTTTTTTATTCTGCGATCGCTTCACCATAAAACCTTGCCTCACAATATCATTTTCTTGGGGTTCGAGTTTTCCATCCTTCCCTGCCATCCCTTGCTAGAGTGTCTGAGTACAGCCTGTAAACATGTTAATAAATACATCTATACGTCAAAAAAAATATATCATTATTTAATGTACGTTTAATGTTACATTTGTGCAGTTGTTTTTTTTTGAATACTGTAATTTAGTTTTCGTATTTTTTTTAAGTGCGCGAAGAAAGATCAAAGCTAAGAAAGATTGAGAGTACGGTGAACGCATAATTAATCTAAACAGTACAAAATAATAGGATTCATTTCGGGACATCAAACTAGTTATTCAAGTTATTCGAGTTCGTTTACTTGTGCTACGTTAGGAAACTACATAAGAAACCTGTTATTATTAAATTAACCCATTGTTATCTTTTATTAAAATAAACGCATATACTACATTTTATTTAGCACATTTATGGTAATATATGTGTGGGATACGAAAAACGAATGATTCTTCTATTATTTTTAAATGAATAACATTTAATTGAATTTTAGAGAGGTATAACATGATTAATATGTTTACAATTGATTAATCGTGACTTGTCTACTATGACTGTATAGGACGATGCAAGATAGAGGTGCCTGCACGTTTTCGTGATTCAACAAACTGATCAATGCGTATATAAACTTAATTGTAATTAAATATACGATTGAAGCAAATAAGTATATAAATGACTCGTTTTATTAGCAATTATCAGGGATTAGAGCGAGTTTTTACGAAGAAGTCGGATAAAGAAGTTGGAAGATAAAAAAATAAAAAGTAGTGCGTCAAATATTTCACTAGAAACGGTATGTGTATACAATTTATATATACTTCAATTCATAAATAATTGTATAAGTATATATACCTATATACGTACGAGTGAAACACTTTGAGGGGTATAAATAGTTATATATAGTTGTACAGAAAAATCTAAATTCGGTACTGATCGAACGAAATAGATTTTATCATCTGGTCTCGACTCGATTTGGTAAAGTAGCAAGTAAATCCATGGGTGCGCGCATGTTCGAACGAGCGCGAGGGAGCGAGCAAGAGAGTGGGAAAAATGCAACAAGTGTAGCCTTTCAATATCCAGTGCAAAACGCCGCGCGGCGCGCAGCTGTAAAATAATCCGGAACGCGCGCTCACTTACGGAAAGTAAAAGGATCGGAAAACGGAGAGACGCGTAGAGCACCTAACTATAACCAAGTCTCTCTCACTCTCTCTCTCTTTTTCTCTGTCTCTCTTTATACTTTGATGTAAAATGCTTGGCAAAGACAGAGAGAGAGAGAAAGAGAGAGGGAGAGCGAGAAAGAATGCACGAAAACAATGACCGATGCCCTTGAAAGAGCTCTCGCGAGTGGTATACCTATATACATACGTAATATATATATATACATAAACAGGCGTTTTCACTGGGATCCGCATGTGTATATGCGAGCGACAAAGAGAGACTTGACTCAGTCGATCTTATATATATACGTTTTCTCACGGAGCGCACGCGAGAAAACACGAGGAGTCAAACCGAATGTAATAACGATAAACGCGAGAAGAGGTCCCCGAGCGTGAGCTCTCTTGACACGCGTTTTAAACCCAACGCAACGTTGCGGGAGTTGAAGAGAGGAAAAAAAAACCGGAAATGCCCTACAAGACCTTATCATCTCGCGGTGCAGTGCACGCGCACGCAAATATCTTATCTTGCGAATTCCGGCAAGGAAACACGTATACATTAACACCGACTGCTACACATCCTTACTCTCCCCTGCAAGTTTCCCACTCCCGTGAACTTCCAAGTTTTTTTAAATAATATAGTTAACTGGTTATTAGTAGCTTCTAATAGCTTTATTAAGAATAATAGAGGAAGTCGTTGGTACGAGTACAACTTAAAAAATAAATTTAGACTCTACTTTCCGTGGAACTATACATCTCGTTATCTTCTATTCTATATGTATATATATAGACCGAGAAACCGATCCCTCGAAAAACGAACTGAAAAGAAAAAAAAAAAGAAAAAGAGGATGAACAACGATCCCATCAGCCGTGAAATCCTCATACATATTATAATGCGTAGACAGCTACATATATACGTTCGAACGAAAGAAAATGTACGCGTTCGAATAATTTACTAAAAAATTTATTTATAAACTTGTACGATTTTAATATGTATATATAGTGAGTGAAACGACGCGAACGTGTGAACGACATTTAAATACTTATACGTGTACATGTACTGCCGTTAATAAAATCTTTTTTTTCTTGATAGGTATAAGTATATTTACATATTTATGTCTATACATAAAAACACCAGTTGTACACGTTTATTTACAAGAATTTAACTACGTTACCTCTGCGGTGCAGATTTTTTCTTTTACGTAAGTAGGTATGTAAGAAAAACAAATCGAGTGATTACAGAGTAAATCGTTTCGAAAAGTGTCATTTGAATATACGTATATACATACGAGTATCTCTAATTCTAGATATAACAGTACATATATATATACGCGTATAAATGTGTATATAATCCGGTTAATAACTATAGGCTTACACTCGTAGGGAGGCGCGAGATTCTTCAGAAAATTACAAGCCTGATCCGAACGCTTTTGCGATCTCAAAAAGAAACTTACGAGACTCGACAAAACCTGTTCGCTGTGTGTCACACCGTTTCTGCTTCTCGGCTGGCGGAAGTAACAAAAAAAAGGGGAAAAAGATAAAAGTTTGGTTGGCGTACACATATATATAGCCTATCCTATACGGTTGCATATATAAGAGAAAGAGAAAAAGCGAGGAAAACAAAGATTTTCATTGTAACGACTGCGCGAAAGGTAAATGTATTCGCACACATATATATATATATATATATATATATACTGCGTACATATGTGTCTGTGTGTGTATATATATTCGTACACACACACATTTACGATATTTACACACACGTACAACATTTATATACAGACACAGATAGGTACGTAGGCTAAGCTATAAGAGCGCGCAACGCGATTTCCGTAGCGGAGATTTACACTCGCGGAAACGTATAGTTGGCAAAAGTAAACAATAAAAATGTCGCGTTTCAAGTAAGTACAGAGTGAATAGAGTGTGTAAAAGTAGGCACTTACCATGCACGAGACGAAAATATCTCGGTTGCGGTGAGGAGGATGGGACCGATTTACCGGCCTGTTGGTCCCTTCTTTTACGAGGTCGTCCGGGAAGAGAGCTCCGAGGAGCAGCTTAAGAGGAGCACGAGCACCAGGAACAACAACAACAACAACAACTTGACGAAGAAGAAGAAGAAGAAGAACGCGAAAGATAAGGTGAGTGTCGACGACCTGTCAGAACGCGAGCGACTGTCCGTGGTGTGCGGCTGGTGGTACTGCTGGACCGTTGCTGTCGTTTCCTCTATCGGTCTCGTGCACGGAAGGAAATAACCGAGGAAGGACAGGTTCGCGAGTCATTTCCATCGAGAAATTCAATTGGATTCGTTGAGATCTATAAGCTTGGAGTTCTGATACCCGGTAATCAGCTTGCGCGTGCACACTACACCTTTTCCATACACCCGCACTAATCTATACAATTATTCTCTCTCTCTCTCTCTCCCTCTTTATCCGTTTCTCTCGTTCGACGGTAGTAGGTATATGCGTTATCTTTCGGTGTGGCTCGAGAGTTCTTTCTCTCTCTTTCTCGGTCTTGGTGATGCTGTGGTGGCACTCGCGGTCCGCGGACACACTCGTATAGTCGCTCGAGAAGTATGTAGATGCAGGTATAGAACTGTACGGGGATACACACGCGCGCGCTACGAACACGAGTAAGACGAGTCTCGTCGACGTCGGCGCATGTTCGTTCCTCGCTTCCACCGCGTCGTCGTCTAAGCCGGGGGAGACATTCGTGCGCGAGACCGACAGAGGAAAAGAGAGAGAGAGAGAGAGAGAGAGAGTGAGAGAGTGAGAACGCAAGTGTCGGTTGGCCCTCTCTTGCGCGCCAGTGGTATATCGTGTGTATAGCTGGAGTGGAGAGGAGAGGCACGGCTGCGGCGGCACGCACCAACGACACACGCGAGTCGCGACTCGCCTCGCCGTCCGACCAGAGGAGGCGAGAAGAACAACGGAGAGGAAAAAGAAGAGAGAACGAGAGAAAGGATAACGCGAGAGTGTATGCGTGCGTTATATATGCCGATGAGGAGCGGCGTTGCACGATTTAACGTCTCTCGATCTCTCTCGCTCTCTTTCTCTGTATAAGTATATATACAGTCTCGTCTCTCGTCGCTCCTTTCCTCGGTCCCTCGGCAACTCGCGCGCGCTCTACGATCAACGATATATTCACCGAGTCTACGCCGTCTACGCGATACCCATACCCTATACCCTATACCCTTTACCTACCTATAACTACCTACCGATATTCCAACTTAATCTGCATTCGTTCCCTTATTGCAACGACTGTTCACTCTCCAAATTTCTCAATGCTCCTCTCGGCATCGTAATTTACGATACTCACAATGCGCTCTTTATTCTCTATCCATCTATTTCCATTCAAAAATACTAAGAAGTTACATCATACGCGTATAGGTATACCCCACTTGTATATAGTTATACATTTGGTCACCGATTATTCATAAGTATAGGCATTCACCAAATTATTTTCTCGGAATACTGGTATTAAACTTCTTGTATTAAGTATACTTAAGATGCATCTCAAACATTGACAATTTCATTTAGGTATATAAGTAGGTACCTGTCAATATAGGATATAGGTAAATCGCTTTGTATAGGTATATCAGTCGTAATTGTATGAACTCGAATATTAGAGTGACTTTCGATCTAACGATTTGGTTATTCGGTTTTCTGTTCGAATACTATACTGAAGTAATATTTTCACCAAATTGCCAATTTTTATACGGACAATAAAACTGGCGATTCATTTGCTTAGATTTAAATTTGTATTTTTTGTTACTATCAATGGATACTTATCCAAATATCTATATAAAAAAGAATTTGCGTAATATTTATTCGTTCGGGATCAATTCTATTTTTCGTTTTGATTACTAAATATTACTAAGTTATGGACTTGCTAACTATATTAAAAAATTATCGATTTGATTGAAAATCTAATTTTTATATAGTCGGACCGAGTTGGACCTTAATTCCAGGGATCTACATCTTTCAACTTTAAAAATTGTGGTTAAATCGTTTTGAAGTGAAAAATTAAAAAAATTTAAAATAGAATTTGACGAACAGACTTAATAAGAATAAATCGTTTTCAGATAAAAATTAAATAATGCGCAAAAACCCATGCAAACGATAGCCAAAAATTTACAATTACGTCCAAACTGCAGATATAAAAATCTAAAAAAAACATCAATTATATTGTAATAAGCGAGTACAAGGACAAAGTGGAAAGGATTTATTTACCAAAATTAATTATTTTATTTATAAAATATAAAAATAATAATCTTTATTATCAAAATTCAATGCGTTCTTAATTATATATTACAATAGTAATTTATTTGTTACATTTAAAAATACTAAACGAAATGAGAAGTAATTTATACTAAAGTATGATATATTATAAATTAATAATGTAAATATAATATACTTTCTTAACAAAGGCAAGAATCTTGGCAACACTGTTGAATCGTTGCGGGTGCAATAGAAGAGAGCAAGAGGTATACTTAGTATATCTATATACCCGGCGAGACACACACACACGCGACGCAGTGCCGCAGCATACATTATTGGAGTCGGACTTTCGACAGTAGGTATAGTGGGAGGGGAGAACCGAGAAAGCAAAGTTCTTACAAAATGGCGATACAACCCTGACACTTGTTTTTCTTTTGCTAACTATTGAGTTATTGATAAACTATTGGAAAGTACGTTGTTAAAAACGAATATCGAGAGAGGTAAGTGTTTTAAATGAATAACGCATTTTAATTTTAACATAGTTTATCGTAACAATGTGTCATTGTTTGTAACGTTCACCTACTGATAATATTTCTAACCTTAAAAACATCTTTCTGTTTATTGTTCGTATATAAATACGTCGTGATATTCTACTTTAAACAAATTTTGATCTAATTTTGAGTATTATCAATTGTTTGTCGTTCTTTAATATAAAAGTGCATATTTACTAAACTTAGACTAAATTATTCCTTTATGAATTTTAATAATATATTACTTGTAGATGACATTTATATATTGTAACTTAAAGATAACTTGAATTATGTTGTTTATAGTATATTAACATGTAAATTTTGTATTTAATTTTTAGGTTTCAAATATATTGAAAATGGCTTCGTCGGATGCAATTCAAGTGAGCTCGTTACCATTGCCGCCTGTTCAATATATAAATCTTTATACAGATGAAAATGTCAGGCGAAACAGAGCTCCAAGACCACCCCCACCTATCCACGATAATTATTCAATGTTTGGTAACATTTTTAATGCTGATGACACAATAATTAGGCCATTGGAAGCACAAGGAATCAAACGATTGTATCCACAACATTTTGACAGACGAAGAGAATTAAAAAAATTAAATCATTCGTTACTTGTTAATTTTTTGGATCTAATTGATTTATTAGTTATGTGCCCAGAAAGTCCAAGACGAGCTGAGAAGGTATACTAATTATTTTTTTTATAAAATTACAGTATAGAATATTAAATTTTTAAGGTATCCAATCATATTAATTATATAAACTAAAAATTTTATAAATTCTTTATTTAAGGTTGAAGATTTAAGTTTGCTGTTTATTCACATACATCATCTTCTGAATGAGTTTAGACCTCATCAGGCACGAGAGACATTAAGGGTAATGATGGAATTACAACGGAGACAACGACTCGAGACAGCCCTGCGATTTCAAAAACATTTAGATAAGGTCGGTATTGTAAACAATTTAATTTTTGTTTCATAATTAAATAATCAATATGATTTTTATAAAATTAGAGTGATAACTTATTTTAGGTTCAAGAAATCTTACAGAATGCTTTACAAATGTTACCTGATACTTCAGACTTAGATTCTAAACTTTCTATTAATACAGAAGGTATGGAAATAGACAGTGATTTGAGTGCAGAACAACAAGCTGTAGACCCTTGCAGTCCAAGTGATCGAATTATGTGCAAAGTTATTGATGACATGTTTATGTCGAAAGATTTGTATTAAAGACTGAATTACTTAAGTATTTATTAATATAGTTTTTTAGTATTGATTTAAGGGGGTACACTTATGTTAATGTAATAAAAATACAAGAAAATTTTTGCTAAACTGTCAAAATTTTATTTATTAAACTATATACCTGAAATTTATTCTGTGGATATAAGAATGTTTTGATTTTCTTTCTAAAAATATCTAAGGAATATCTTTTCCACAACAATGTCTTTTTAAGAAATATAAATTAAACGACAAGCAATATACATTTGTTAAAATCCTTACATGATAAAAATCACTACTATTTGAGATAAAGGTACATCAATGACTTTGGTCACTTCACAAGACATTTTTCACATTTATGGACATAACACTTGTACTTAACCAATGAAAAATTTTGATAACAATTTGCATTATTAGTTAAAAACGCAAGAACACTAAAACACTTTGCCAACTGAATTGATAAGTTCCTACATTTCAGTATTTTCATTTTTGCTGGCATGTCAACTATACAAAAGAAATCAATAGCTCGTTCGCAAATAGGACGAAAATATAATGAAATGAAGAGACAATATATTATAGAAACAATTGTAATATACTCGTTACGTATTATAATTATTCTAAAACTACTTCAGAGGCGCAAAATTAATTAATTGCTTAAACTTTACTGTTTTAAACTTACTATAAGTTTAAATGTATATTTTATTGATTTTTTATCAATAAACATATTTGTTTGTTTTTAAAATGAATGTAGGTGTATTTCCTTAAGGTTGAGTTGGTGTATATTAAATAATAACATATTTTAAGAATGAAAAAAAACTTTTATTATCGCAATAAGGATGTATCTACAAAATTATAAAAGTAGTATAACATTTTGAAATTCGATGTGACTAATGGAGAGGAAGGTGAAAGGTATTTTGAGAAAAAGAACTAGAACTCACCTTGAGCGATGATTACTGTAAACTCAATAATTATAAACAATTTGTATAAAATTGCTGCTACAATCTGAAAATCTGAAAAAGAATAAAACTTAAGTATTATCTACTGCTCCTGGAATTTATGTTCAAAAACATAGGCAGTCACTAATCAGGATCTGAAAAAAAAATCAAATATTATAATTTTTCTCTCCTTTATGATCCCCTTATAGACCTGCACCTGAAAAAGAATATTATATAAAGTACTACATGTAATCAAAGAAATTACTAACTTTGCTATTTTAAATATAATTATATAAAACACAACGTCAAAATAATTTAATTAACTTTAAAAAAATATAAAATAAAAACAAAATACTTTATTATCAGATATTTCATTTCTTTGATTTCAAGATAGAAAGTATCATCCTTTTAAGCTAATTATGCCTTGACTGCTCCAACTGCAATACAGTACTGCACCTACTAACACACTATTATTATTAAATTAAGAAGTTTACTATTACAATATGAGGAAAAATGGGACTTTTGGAATTCGGAGCTTTTTAGAGGTAGGACAGGAATTTGGATACACGTTACACAAGATCCGTAAAAAATCGCCACTTCGGTCGCTCGATTTGCAACGGTACAATACAGTCGTTCAGTTTGTCATATTTCGCTCTTCTTTTCTGTTTGTTAGGATGCACACTCAATTTTAATTATATATGTTTTGCGTTTGTTAATTGGAGCGTTATTGTACTTAATTAAAGATGTCTGTTTTACATAAGGAAATATTCATTCCTTCTACGCAATTATTTGCATTTGTCTTTCGAAAACTAATTTAAAAAAGTATCTTGAAATTGATAGTTCGATTTTTTAACTTATCACGAAATAAATTCTTCAGACACCTGATCACACTTTTTAAAAAGACTTGGAAGTTTTTTAACGCACTAGGCACAATGGAATAGTCGATCATGCACTCGTAAAAAAGGGATCACTATTACGACAGTATAGTTCGCGAAATACATAACTTCCATTGCTTATATCACGCGATCCTAAATTATTTAAATTATAATTTCAAGTCAGAGGCTTAAATATACCGTTCTTACACACGTCTCAACGGTAAATCGTTTTTCCATATAAAATCGTCTTAAATATTTCGATCAATGTCGATTCTTCTTTACAGTGAAAAAACTTTATCTTCGATCGCGTCACACTGCTAAAAGTTCATTCAAAAGTCGAACAAAAATTATGATCTTGTTTATTTGAAAACCAGTAGCCACTTATGATTTAATAAGAATTCTTCCTCCAAGTACCGCGTCCACGTGGTTTGAATCCACCTCGTCCACTAACTTTGTTGAAACGATTTTGGAATCGTCCACGATTACCTAAAAAAAACAATTTAATTATATTAAAATAAATTATTAAACGTCAATTAAATGATATCAACTATCAATTTTATCTTTTGCAAATAGAATATCATTACCATAATTTGACGAAATATTTGAACTGTATTTTCCACTTGGAGGAGTGTACAGTTGCTTATTGTTCCTTGGTATATCTTCCTTTAGACGTTTGTTTGAATTATTACTGTTATTAGAACTGTTGCCATTTCCAAATGTAATAGGAGTATGTCGTTTATGTCCAGTAACAACTTTTTCGTTCTAAATTAAAAGAAAAATATTTTATTATTTTTTATGTAGTTGTAAACAATGTATATATTTGATACAATAATGTAGCGTTAAACTTTAATATAAATAAGAAATTTAAATTACCTTCTTCTCTTTCGAAATAATTGTCTTCCATGAGGGGTGAATAACACTTTTGAAACTTGGTGGTGAATGGAATAAATCTTTGATAAGGGTGTTGATGTTGTTGGTGGTTTTTAAAGCTATTACTTTCAGTTGATTATCTTCCGTTTTAAGTTCATCTTCAGTTTTTCCGTTAATAGCTTCTCGTAATTTCTTAATATAACCTTGAATACCTCGTGCAAAATATTGCAATCTCAATCTGAATTCTTTTAATTGTTCAGGGTCTTTAATCAAAAACTCTGGAGTTTGCTTACATAATCTATGAAAAGCATACATTAAACATTCTACATGACTAAATTGAAGTTTGGGTACTTCAGTTACTTCTGTTTCAGGAGGAAGAGGCATGAAAGTCTGAAATGTACATTTAATATTGTTAATATTAACAATTAATTAAATATATACATACAAGTCAATACATAACCTGAGCAAATTATTACTTACAATTAAAGCGTTGTAAAGTTGCTGTACTTTTTCTTCAGGTTTTTCTATTTTACCACAGTATTCTGCTAATTCTGCCAGCAATTTTAAAAGTTCCAATTGTACGTCTCTACCGTCTGGTGAAGATATCAGTGATAAATGTGGTAAAACTTGCATACAAATGTATGAGACAAATTTAGATGAATCCACTTGAGACTATAAAGATTAACATTTAAAATAATCATCCTTTATAATAAGTATATAGAAAATAAAAATACTTACACTAAAGTATGGAAGAGCATGTTTAATGCATTGAATAAGTCTACTACATTGCTCCATATTAGTATGCTTAAATGGTACTGACAATTCTGCTTGTTCTATTGCTATGTCCACTAACTCTTGCTGTCCATTAACTGTTGAACCAAGCCTAGTCCAGGCTAATAATTTCATTATGCTGTGAAACTCATCCGCAGTAACATCCTGTATTATTTATAAATAAATATGTAGTTAAAATAAAAATTAGGTAAAAAATATTTGATTAAAATAAATGCTATTGCAACAAATATTTTTACCTGCAAAACCTTCTTACACTCCGTTATAAGTAAATCTTCTGGTTCTTTGGTAATAATATCTCTACCTAAAGTTTTCAATTTGGTTGCTAAAAATTTGATACAACGTTCTCTGATTCCATCATCACCATTAAGAATTTGTATGAAAAATCCACTTAATGCACCTAAAGAAATATTTACAAGATTATGATTTTTATTAATTGTTTATGGGCATATTAACTATGCAAAATAATTAATTTACCTTTTGGGTCATTCTTAATTAGAGTCATAATACTGTTATGAACAACATCAAGCTCCGAAGAATCTTGAGCCAATAGTAATTGTGCTAAAATATCTGCTATTCTCACAGTGTGCTCCTTACTATCTTTACATAAAGTGGGTAAATCTTTAATTGCTTGTTTTCTAATCTGAAATTAATAAATTACTTATTCAATGCATAGTTTATATTATTATTTTTATTTATTTATTGATTTGTTTATCATTATGTGTTTACATTTATAAAACAAGCACACTAACTTTTCAAGATAGATGAGTTTATCATTCAGCGATGTATATTATTTCAAGGTATTTAAGATCTTTTTGAACCAAACTTAATATTAAACCAAAAAAGGTACTGTTTACTTTTTACACAATAGTGAATAATGAGTAAAAAGTGCCTTCTTTAAAATAAAAATTGAGTTAGGTTTGGAAAAACCATAAATACCTTAAAATAATACTAACTTTTATTAAAAAATAATTATTCAATTAAAGAACTTTACTTACAGACATGTCTTCATCTTCGCATAAATCCAAGTGTGCATCAATAGCTTTATCCGCTAATTTAGGAAAATGTTTAAAGAATCTAGCAATAAATTGAGATGCTAATCTTTTTTCCTTTGGAGTGCCTTTAACTGCTTTCAAAATTTCTAAATATTCTGTTTCATGCTACAAATGAAACAAATAAATGTTAATAAATTTAACTATTTTTGTATTTTATGTTAATGAAATATAATTTACAATGTTTTGCATTGATTATAAATAGGTAGATTATGAATCATTGGAATAGACAATTTAGTGAACCGAGGGTCCTAATACGTTGAATTAACCACGGAATTAACGAGAATCAATAATTTAAAATCGAATGCCCAAATAAAGTCATTGCCCCCTCCTTTATGTACACCATATAGGTGTACTGGGTGTACATCGAATCAAAATAGTAAATATGTAGGAGTTATTTAATACGTTAATCGCGGCATTACTCATTTTAAAAATATACGGGAAATGTAAATCCGATAGATACGATGTATGTAAAATTAATTTAAAGGAAAAAAAGCAAAATAACTTCTCACCTCGGACAGCTTATCTTTGGCGTCGGCGAGCACGCCGAAATTTTTGTACAACTTCTCGATGCTGTCCGTACTCATGTTGCCGAGCGTTTTTCTTCTTTAGATATGACGACGTGAGTTAATCTTGACGATTGTAAAGGTTTATCGATCTCAACGAAATTTAGGAAATAATACCAAACGATATACAAATATACTTATACGAATAATTCGACAAATACCGGTCCGCTTGTACGATCACGCTGAAAGTTCGACGAAAGATGGCCGGCGGGGGAAAAGATGGCTATCCTTTTACACTCCCCTCCCTCGATTTTCTCTTGGTGTGAAATAGATTGCTTGTATAGTGTTATTGCGGTGCCAACCTTGTAGGATGGAATTGTACTACACTATACATATATATAGATATACACGCGCTCTCGGGTTTACTGTTAATTTTATTACTCGGTTCTTAGAATTTAATTATCAGCTATGCTACAAGCAGATAACTGTACTATAAATCGTATTATATGTAGATAATTATACCCTCCATAATGCATATCTGCGAAATGTGAATTTTGAATTTACAACCTTGGGCGTGGCTTCTTTTGTAAAGATTCACAATTACGAATTCCGATCTGACGATCCTTATAGTGCTTAGTACTTGTCAATTGTTATTCACTACAAAGTATTTTCTAACACAAGCATTGATTATACAAACATAAAAATAAACATATATTTACTGTATAAAAAAATATGTTATATAATATAGTCGTAGCTCATAGGTGCAATATTATATATTTTGCAGATAGAAATAAAACTGTAGTATTTTTTAACATGCGTTTCCACTAAATCTTTGTCTTTTTTCACATTATTACTTGTCTTTTAGTATTATTTACTTGAGCCATGGTCACACCTTACATCACGCACACACACACCACATGTACATTTAAAATTACCGCTTAAAGAGATAGAGAAAAGAAAGGTTGGTAGTACTTAAACGGAAAAATACGATTTCATCAGAAGAATGTTTGAATTACGTTTGACACGGACAATACGTGATAAAAAATTAATAAATCACTTATTTTATTTAGTTAACGTGATAAATAATAAAAAATGAATGTTCTTAGAAAATACTGTACCTAAACATTGATTCGTTAAAAGCTAGTAACATTTTGTCGGAAATATATTTTTTATTTCCGTAATAAAACGGAAGTAGATGGAGCTTCGCTGCGTAGGTTGGATGCCGAACACCGTAGTAGTTACTACGTTACTAGTTATAGATAAAGATAATCGAGTATTGGCAAGACGGAGATCGAAAATGAGAAAGCACTGATCAGAGTGAGCAAGAGCTTGTGATTTAGAGAATCAAAACTAACTCGCAGTAACGAACCACTCCGTGTGGGTAGCTACAAGCTAGCTATACTACACTTCGTCGTGGGTACTATACCGTGCCTTTAACGTGGAGTACGTCTACATAAGTACGCCATTTTGTTTGTTTCCTCGTAATATACGTAGTCGTACGACATCGGAGATATTAAGAATCCCTCTCGAATCGAAAGCGCATCGTTTACACGCACATCTACTCAGCAAGTTTATCTCGTCGAGGGATTATTTAGATTTACCAGATTTTTCTATTTTTGTGAATTGTTAGTAAACGCACATCGATAATGTCTCATGGTGGTGGAGGCGGAGGTGGTGGTGGCGGTGGAGGAGGTGGTAGAAACGAATGTAGAATCTATGTTGGAAATTTACCACCCGACATTCGTACCAAGGATATACAAGATCTTTTTTACAAATTTGGCAAAGTTACTTTCGTCGATCTAAAGAGTCGCAGAGGTCCACCGTTTGCTTTTGTTGAGTTCGACGATCCCAGGTTTGTTAACTTCTTCTTTCTACGCGTATTTTATGTCTTATTCATTAAATTATTTCAATTGCGTGAATTGTTTATTCTATTAATAGTGCATTATTCAAATTTTAATTATGCAAAATGTCTCGAACGTAAGGCTGATTACAAATGCAAGTAAGAAGTAAAGTGTTTCGAATCGATACATTCTTTAATAAAATATTGCTTAATATTGATTATTACTATACTCTGAGTAAATGTTTATTGACAGCAATGTTACAATTATTCTTCTTTATATACTATAGAAAAATAAAAATTAATTTATGAATGCTTGCTTTCAATATTTAATTTATCCAGAGTAACAATTCAAAGAATTAATTTGTGTTTAATGTAATTCTGATGTTGCTGTAGAGATGCAGAGGATGCTGTGCACGCCAGAGATGGATACGATTATGATGGGTATAGGTTGAGAGTTGAATTTCCTCGTGGTGGTGGTCCAAGCAGTAATTTCAGAGGTAGAGGATCAGGATATAGCAGTAGAGGTCGTGATGACATGGGTAACTCAAGAGGGCGAGGACCTCCAGCTAGGAGATCTCAATACAGAGTACTAGTTACTGGTTTGCCACCTTCCGGAAGTTGGCAAGATCTAAAGGATCATATGCGAGAAGCAGGAGATGTTTGCTTTGCAGATGTGTACAAAGATGGAACAGGAGTTGTTGAATTCTTGCGTTATGAGGATATGAAATATGCAGTTAAAAAACTTGATGATTCACGCTTTAGGTCGCACGAGGTAGGTATCGATCAATCATAGAATTACATAAAAATTTGTGTGATCAAGTGTATAACAATTATTATATATTTCAGGGTGAAGTAGCTTACATAAGAGTAAAGGAGGACTATAATGGAAGTGGTGATCGAAGTCGTAGTGAAGACAGAGATAGGGGACGTAGTTACTCAAGAAGTTATAGTCCACGTCGTAGGGGTTCACCAACTTATTCGCCATTGCGTCGAAATTATTCACGGTCACGTTCCAGATCACACTCTTATGACTAGAGTGTACGTATGGTATATACTAAGCTCTAATATAACAGTGTACTACCACATTGCTTCTGCGTTGCGTTTAATTTCTATTCAAAACTTATTAATCGATAAGTTTCACTGCTAAGGTGTAAGTCTGGTGAATTGTTTTAATTTTTTCACGAAACATTTCAGTCATTCACATGGTAACCGTAAATACACTACTTTTATTTAATGTTTGGAGATTTTTTAATTTGTAGATCGTTATGTTATCTTTTCGTTTCATTGTTTAACGAATTACTTTATCGCTATTATATAAATAAAAAGGTACATTACATCAAATTACATTAATTGTGATTTGTACTTTGTACATTCCTTTAAAAGATTTACGGACTTATTACTGACATTGAAAATATGAAGTGTCCTTTCTTTTAAATTTCAGTTTTAAAGATACTATTTGAACTAAACATACACATATGAAATAAATGGAATGTAAAACTAAAATTATTAAATACTAATCAACGTTACAACGAAAACTTAAGAGTTGGGAGACATTATAAGCACTAAAATTGTAAAATATTAAATATTTCAACTTACGTAAGAGAATTAGTGCGTGCTGATTTTATTTGCTTTATCTCCCTTCATTAATTGTCCAATAAAGAAAAACTATAAATATATCTTTAGAATCTACACGTGAAGTTTAAAATAAATCTGATGAAAATTATTACAACGATTACTGTATCCTAAAATTAATTCTTGAAATATTTTTAGATTTTTACTTTTGTGAGTTTATAATGTTTCTTCTTGAAAATAAATATTTAAAGAGAAAATTAACAATAACCAATAAATAATTATTCATAATAGAAAATATTCTTTATTATAGAAATTTATTGCACATCTATAAAAATAAAAGAAAAGCAATAATCAATAGTGTTTTGAAGAAGTAACATACTCACCACTGTTAATCGACTTTTAGTTATTATTGAATATAAATCAACGTTAACTGTAGAAAATTTGAAACTAATGTATTTTTTCTTCTTTTGTATATTGGATCGGATTGTAACTCGATGAATAAGAAACCTGAAACCCACATGATGATCTTGCTCCTTGGATGGATAATGCGCGTTGCTTTGGACGGATATTACGCGGAGATCATAAGAATTAACGGGAAAGGATCGCGGAAACGGGATAAAGATCGAGGGCTAAGGATTTTTGTCGCGAAGAGGATTTTAAAAGGATCGGATTCAGGATTTCGGAGTCGCTTTTCAAAAAGGACGGCACATTCTTATTTTAAAGGAATGATTGTCGATTAGGAAGGATAAAAGCACCATTCCCAATTTTTGTAGTAAATTACTTTTTTAGAGAGAAGTTGCACACTTATTTGATTTATTTGGCTATACGTGAACAAATAACATTTTTTATTTTAAACAATTGTTTTTTCTAATGACAAGGTGCTGGAGACTTTAATTTTAATAATGACTTCATCAAATCAGTGGAAATTTGTGTCAGTAGGATTGCTTGAAGAGGAAATTTAACAGTTGTGTGCAACATTACCTACAAAGTTGGGAATTTGTGTTTCATTGCATTTTATCGAACTCGAGGATATTAAGGATAGACGTATGAGACATTTACCGTGACGTAGACTAGAAGAGGATTTCATCGTGCACGTTTAATCGATTATGCCTTTCGCTTACGGTCTTTAAACAGAATGGATTTTCAAGTTTTATTCGGAAATACAAACATTATTTGGATTTCTATCGGAACTTAACATAGGATTTTCCTCGCGGGAATAATTTGGATTTTGCATTTATAAAATATATAAACATGGATTCATTAGGAAAACAAGAGGAGATGAGGATTTCGATTCCTCTAATAAAAACATTTTTTCATAAATTCCGAGGATAATATTAACGGATTGCGTAGGATTGATTATATACAATCAATGGATACTTTTGGAGATTTACTGAAGGACCTAATCTGTTCGAATTAAAGGTATTTGTATGTCGGATTTTCTTAATCGAGATGCCTCATCTTCTAAAATTTTGCATGCATTGCTTCAATGTTCTTCCTTGAACTTAAAACTATTTACTTTATCTCTTAATTGACCTTCCTTCGCATTATCAATGGTCGCTCGACTTTAATTAGCGATTTTTAATGATTCATCACGTATTATTTATACTTAACCAAATTACCACAATATAGCACGATCCGAATCATTTTCGTGATTTTAGTAAGTAGTTTGTAGTTCATTATTATTCGATGTCAAAAGCAACGTTAACCGTGGTGAAGGGTCATTATTAATAATCTCTGTTAATAAATCACTACCCTCTTGATTTAATTTACTTACCAACGTTTATATATTATTTTTCCTAATTCGAATTTTTAATCTCTCATTTATTTTTGAATAATTATTTATAATCGATTAAATGGAAATCGTGTAATTATTTTCATATTATTTTCATATATCTTTATGTTGCTTACATTCTTAATGTTCCATTTTTGCACCATCAATTTAACTGTTATATTCGTTTACAATCCTTTTATCGGGTTAAAATTCTGTTACATTGGATTTTACAATACTTCCTAGTAAAATACCGTATCTGATGTATAGTGTAGCCGGTATTTCTTTTAACTCGCTTGTTCAAAAAATGACAAACTAAAATAATATTTCGCTTGTAGACAGCTTATTTATAATATCTACAGTGGTGTAACCGACTAGCTCAACTTACAGCATGACATTTAAACATTCCGTAAATGTATAAAAAAAAAAAAGAAAAATAGTAATTGAAATCCTCACCTTTGTAAGACCACATTTCACATAGGTAATTGTAAATACATCCCAGTCCAAATAAAAGAAAAATGCCTTGTTTTCCTCAAGTCCCTGAACTTCTAAATGTTTATATATGATTTACGATATTTTATTATGCACATATAATATTACACCGTTTATATGGGCATACGTATTATAAGATTAAAATTTGTACGAGAAATATACGAAATTAGTATTATTATATATACAATCATAATCTATAATTTAAAGAGATGTGACTCGTCCTTATTAATTGAGCGTTAATTACAATTTCTTATATATTTTAAATGCATGATAATTTCGTTCTAATGTTGTGTCTTAATATTAAAAAAAGTAAAAACTAATACTATAAGGTCCAGAACAAAGGAAAGCATTAAAATAAATAAAAATAAAGATTAGCTATAATTTAAATTGAACTTGTCGGAATACTATGGAAGTGATTCCTACATCACTGGAGCACTATTCGCTCTGATCGAGTTTAAGTTCGACTGCGATTTGTTCAACTGGCGAAGTGGAAAAGAAGCACACGTAAACCATAATCTGAAAGATAACGTGACGTAGTTTAGCGCCGAGGATGCATCAGGGTTCTGCGAAATCCATTTTATGTATTTTATGTACCCGTGTAAGTATTTTGCGACAATAAAATTTGGTTCATCAATAGAAAATTATCTATTGGATTTTATTTTATTTATTTTCCTAATATTTCCATTTCCAATTTCTGTACATCATCCTTGATATGTTTTAAGTAGATATTTAAAATTATTTTAAAGATTACAAAAAGTATTAAATCATTTTGAGTTTACTATACGTACTTATTACCTATTTTTCATTTTTTAAACTTTTATATAATATTATAAAATTATTATCAATCACATTATATATTGTTATTACTATTCGATTATTATTTCAAATCTGCACAACAAATTATTATTTGAACTCCGGTAGGCTAGAGTCCCGAGGAAAACTTATTTTTAAGAAAATTTCACATTATTTTCAGAAATTATTTAATGCATCATTGAACTGTTACTAAAAGTATATTTGAAATAAAGTGTTGAGAGAATAAATATGATTTTCTAATTAAAAAGATAACAGTTTTTCAATTTTGAAGAATATAAAGTTGAATTTGTTAAAACACCGTTTGTTACAAATAATATTTCATAGACTAAATTTATTCTAAAAAAAATTCTGAAAGAAGGAAAATTTTCACATATTGTATATTAATAAATTAACAAGTTGATATGATTTATTTATTTTTAATTCTAAATGATTATTATTAGTAAAATTATCAAAGAATGATGTAAATTTCAGGCATTATTGAGGTATACTCGATAAGGAAACATTAATAATAAATATTATCGTACATGTGTGCAGAGCAAGGTAACGGTATACAAAGAGATATTAGTTTTCGACCGATGTGATTCTCCCCTATTTTACAGCTTTAATTGGCTGACAACTTTTTAGTCCAAATGACGTGACGCGTTTACAACCGATAAATTAATAATAATGTGTACCATTCAGAATACTTATACTTAACTTTGAAAAAGAGCACTGGAAAAACTTCCAGTCATGATTTCACTCCTCTTTCATGTTGCGCCAGCTTAAAAATATTTCTGCATGCACCATTTGCAAGATAAAAGTATAAATTTTATCATTTTATAAAGTAATGAAAAAACTTTTTCATAAGAAATCAATTAAAAATAGATTCTTATTATATTAATTAAGATGTTATTATAAACCAATCAAATGTGATTATAAAAATAATTTTCGTTCCAAATATCTCATTAGTATATTAAAAAAGATGTTCGAAAACATTTTAAATATTTGTTCAAAATCTATTAAATTTGGTTAATTTAAAAAATTGGTACCGTTGTTTATTATTTTAATAACAATGGGTAAACCTTTTTTTAGTCATTTTGTAACACTCTTTTACTTGCTTTATACTTAAATCTACGAATTTTTGAAAGTTTTTATTATTACATGACTAATATATTTAAATAGACAAAAATCTTGATTCCTAAACCTAATCTTTATTGGCGTAAACTGATTATTATTTCATTTTATATTAATTATTAATCAGTAATCAATAATCAATGATCATATATGTATATCATGTAAAAATCAAGGATTGAGTTTTTCAGACTTAGTTTCATACACAGAGTTTTATTATTTTTAAGTTTACGAAACTACTTTGATCTTTTTGATTTAGATTTCATATATTTTTAATTAAAAATTAAAATAATACTGTTTATTATAAAATATTCTTTATTTCGTATAAATAATTATTAATCAACATCAAGAATTTTTTTAATGAAGCATACAGATCGAAAATTACCAAAAAAGATTGTTTTTAAAATATAAAACACTTTTTCTAATAAAAATAGATTTATACTTATTACTTTATGTTTAATTCTTGAAAACTTTATGCAGATAATCTAATAATATGTACGATCTATTATTGTTAGTTTGAAGATAATTGCAGTACTAACGAAGCGTGAAATTATTGTTCTTAAATTAAATGAGCGATTGAACGATATTGTTAAATAATAAAATATATAAGATCATTTAAAATTTAGATAAATACTAACAACAATGTGTACATTTGAAAGATCACATGGAGTTATCGTCGAATATCGGAAAAGAGAATAAATGAATTTGATCGAGAGGGGAAAGAAGATTTCTCGAGGTTTGGGATGCGATGATAATATGCGAAACGTTGTATCGCAGCAGATGTATAAAAGGTGCAACGACTACCGAAGAAGTCACAGTTCGCATCCAAGTTTCAAGCTTGCATTGCCCTATTACAGCAATTGCTGTTGTCTTCTTCTACAAAATTGAAAGTTAGCAAATTCAATTTTAAAAACCATGGACCGTTGGGTAAACAAAGTTGCTCTCGTTACTGGAGTTACCAGTGGCATCGGCCGCGCCATCGCTGAGATCCTTGTTGAAAATGGTTTGAAAGTCATCGGTCTCGATCGTCAAGTTGACAAAATTAAGGTATATCTAGCATTACATTGATTTATTCATAGTAACTTATAATAGCTTTTTAATAAAACAGAAAATTCTTACTGTAACTTTATACTTAATAACGTAGAAATTTTGTAGTTTCTTTTTTAACTTTATGTACTTAGGAGTCCATTTATTTTATCTCGATATTAAAAACAATTTTTTTAATAAAAATAGAAAAATTCAGAGTTTGATATATTAACAAAGTAGCTACAAATCATATGCACGATATACACGTACATTAGTAGAAGTAAAATAAAATTTCTGAATAAGAGATAAAAATTTGTCTTTTTTTGAAAAACGTTTAACTAGAAGTTCTGAGTTTTTACCCTAAAAAATCTGTAACATTAAAAAAATTTTGCGTTTTCGATAAAATTTTATAGATTTTATCCGACGAATTGAAATCGAAGACTGGAAAATTGATACCACTCCAATGTGATTTGAGTAACGAAATGGAAATAGTTCGAACGATCGACTGGATCGAAAAGAACGTCGGTGTAGTCGAGATTTTGGTAAATAACGCGGCTATTGACTTGCCTTCCCTCCTCTGCGACGGCGGAGTAGACGAGTGGAGGAAAAGCCTGGACGTTAACATCCTCGGAGTGGTCATCCTTATAAAAGGAATGCTAAGACTTCTCAAGAAGAAAGGTATAATTTCGATCAATAATAATCTACATTATAATAATATAAATTCGAGCGCTTACTTAATCAACATTTAACAAATAATTATAGGATTGAATTCCGGCGTAATAATCAACATCAACGACGTAGGTGCATGGAACAACGTCAACAACATTAACAACGTCAACTGCAACCAACCCATCACGACAGGCTACCTCACAACTAAAAATGCTCTTAGATCGCTGACCGAAAACCTTCGCCTCGAATTGGCTCAAATTCAATCCAACATCAAAGTTATCGTAAGTTTTACTAAATTATTTAAGCAACTATATCATTTGACTTTGACTCGTCAATCGAATTAACACTTTGAAATTTGCATGATTTACAGAGTATCGTTCCGGGACTCGTCGAGACTATGATGTCGGAGCAAACTTTGCGAGAAAATATTCGATTGTCCCTTAAAACCAAAGATGTAGCAGATCTCGTTCTCCTCTCCATTCAAACTCCTGAGACAGTTCTGATTCAAGACCTCGTCATTACTCCAATTCGCGAGGTTGTCGTGGCATGAGCGAGCTTACTTGATTATACCCCAGCACCATCGATCCATTGGCTACCACCAAACTAAATTGTACATTATATGACTCTTCATTGTTATATGATTTCTGCTTTTTCTAAATAAACATTATACTTTTTCATTACTCATTGGCTTTATTATTTTTTATTGCATTATCTTAATGCGCGATTATTTTCCGCAACTACAAATATTTAATTTATGAATTAATTCTTCATTGTACATTCATTATCACAAATATTAATTTACTTACATATGCCATTTATACAGTTAATATATTACGAATGAGCATTAATTCAGATTTATTTAAAACGCAATAAAACAAATACAGTTTTGAAGTAGTTGCAGCATTAGTAACTTAAGTATTATATTACAATGCTAAATCGTTTGGAAATAAATATTTTTACGCCTACCATACTTCGCCAACGGGTTTAATACTAATATCTTCGACCTGAAAGTAAATGAAACGAAAATTTATAAAATAGAATACATGTAAAACAGTAATTTTAACCGACAGAGCACTTTACGACACGAGGATCTTGGATTTTAGTACTAACTTGTTTTTTACAATTTTTCGTACGAAGCTTTACATTATTGACTAGACAAAAATATATATCTGATTTGGAATAAATAATCTAATAATTAAAATTTAATAGAAAGGTTAACTTGAAAATCAGATATTATTTATTTGCAAGAAAATAAATCAAAAAATGTCGTACAGTCTCTTAATAAATTCGTATAAGTGCATATACGCATATTACCATAACGTGGGATGGTAAGGATAAGATAAATATAACTGCTTCGGCAACGTCATTTGGTTGTAAAGATGGTATCGTTGTAAGTACGTCAGGAGTAAAAGAAGCGTAGCTGGACAACAAATCTGTCGCTACGAATCCTGGACTGATCGTCTGAAACGAACACACGAAGAAAATGTTATTTATACGATATTTTATACATTTTTTTATTACTAAAAAGTAATATTATGGTCAAAATAGTAATTTTTTCAAAAAATAACATTCCAAAATTTTATTCTTTAGTTTGAGATATTTTAGCTATTGGATAACACAACGAATATTTGACTCGCGTTAAAGTGATTAAAAATTAAAGGAATCGGTTGTATCACTCAAATGTATCCGTATAGTAATATGATCGAGCTATTGAATTACGTGTATTAAAGTACCTTGCTTGTAAAAGAGATACAGGATATATATATATATATAGACTATTGTAGAATAACTGTGTGCCAATGTAATCGTATAATGTTGTAATAAACAAGTATTCCAATGCGAGATTGATAAAAATAAATTTTGAAAAATGGATACAACTTACTGAGACGCGAACATTGCTATTGATGACTTCTTGACGAAGCGTTTCAGCGAGTATTTTGATAGCGCGCTTCGTGGCTGGATAGACATTGAAACCAGGTACTGCTGGAACCCTATCTCCGGCTAAGCTGCTCACGTGGATGACGATGCATTCTTTTTCGGTTTTAAGCATCGAACGTACAGCTTCTCTCGTGCATGTGCACAATCCCAGTACGTTTACATCGATAACGCTTCGCCAATCTTTTAGGCTTCCGTCTACATGGAAATTTATAAACATATTTTTTTATCTTTCTATATATAAGTTTAAACCCATTTAAAAAAGTTACGTTAATTTCGTTTCGCAAACAGTACTGTATGGTCATTAATTATTAAAAAAAATTTCAACGCTCTTATATGATATATAGAATTTATTATTCAGGAAACTCAAATTTCTTCTGCTGTTGAATTGATCGATATAAGTTAACGGGTTGTCGGACCCAAGTTACAGGGATCTACACCTTTCAACATAAGAATTATCTTGGAAATAATGAATAAAAATCTGAAAAAATTTATACAGATAGTTGAAAACATAAGGAAGGGCTTGACGTTTTGATTTTTTGAATAATTGACTAAACAATTTTCGGTCGGTAATTATTGATCGAAAACGCCATGAATTTTCAGCATAAAAATAAAAAATAAATTACACATTTTAAAATCTTAAAAAATTTGAGTATATACTGTTTAAACATGCCTAAGAGCATGGCATTCAGGATTTTTTCAAGCATATTAAAAATGACCATTTTCTGAGTCCGACATCCGCTTAAATGTAAATTATTATATTACAAGACTACTTTTCAACCTTTCTCTGCTCTACGCAATATTTGTTAATTTTGTAATAAGCATCTAATATAATAAATGATCACCTAAAAGGGTAGCTTCTTTGGTGATTCCGGCATTGTTGACCAGCACATCGACGTTACCTAAGTTCTCTTTAATCCACGCAAAGGCAGTTATTACATTCTCCTCGTTCGTTATGTCGCATTCAACGGCGTGTAATTTCGCAACGGGGTCGTCGATCAATTCCTTGATTTTTTCGACTCTTCTTGCTAGGCCAACTACGATTAACCCTGTTGATCAAGCCAACGTATTCATCGGTTAATTCCAGCCCTATGCCATATTACTCAATAAACTACGAGCAATTATTTCTCATTCTCTCGCTTGCCAGTACATTAACTCTTATTGTTCACAGAACCCCTATTCAAATTGCTTGATAAATATCGAGGGACGTTTTTTTAAATCGTGCTTTTCACTTATTAAAATGTTTTACTGTATTTTTCCTTAATCCTCAAATGATTTTGATATGATTATATAGATGTGTAATAATTGTATACAATTTTTCATAATTATGAATAAATCGATTGTATTACAATTTTATTAAATTATTCACGCATAAAATATTTCTAAATGTATTTCTAAGAATTATACTACTGGAAATGAAAAAAAATTAGAGAATTTTCACTAATTATAGTTAAATTTGACTGATTTCCATCTATGTAAAATACTTGCGTAAATATTGGTTTAAAATTTTCTCACGGAATATAACGCAGCGCGATGCGTTCGTAGACTATTTTAAACTGTATATTCACTCGTTCCTTGAATTTCAATAATAATTTCAACAATAATTTGAATACAAGTGTTTAAAGCAGTAATAGAAATAATCGTAACAATATTAGAGAAAATGTTAATTAAAAATTGTAATTTTAATTACAAAACAATTGTTTATGTGTTGGTTATTTGTACATCTCCTTACATCTTTGTTAATAATATTAATAATTTGTCAATATTTTACGTAAGATGATAAAAATATAATTCTATAGTTAATTAAGGTTGAACCGTTTTACTTGGCTTCGCGCAGTAACAGTCTGCCTCCTATCTGTTACTTTAGTTATAACATTTTTCATAATTGCTTTGGAATAATAATAAATAAAGTAAATAATAAAATAATCCGTGCTACATATGCATTCTACATTCATAAAAATACAATAAATACCATGGTTGAGAAGCTTGCGGACGATAGCGGCACCAATGCCGACACTTGCACCAGTAACGACAGCAACCTTACCACTCCAACGCTCCATCAGCGAACCGGATTGTATATTTATATTGAACTGTGCATCCAACAATTCATAGATAAATGTATATATACACACGCGTTTTGTCAATCTATTCGGTCATACTCGCATGCTCGTTCGAGACTGCACCTTTTATATACAAGACACGAGAGACGCGTCTCTCTCTCTCTCTCTCTTTTTCTCGCGAATATGTTACACATGCAAAGTAAGTCTACACGTAAATACGCACGCGAGAGAAGTGAGGTAGACTCGACATTCACAGGGTGACCGGGTATCGTTCGCGAACAATCTTCTGTGGTAAACCGACGGTACTTATATATGTATTATATATATTACATATATATAGCTACACTTGGATAAATGTGTACATGTATACTGGTACATAATCTATGCGACTTCGTATTATATACATTTTTTACTCTATGTGAAATTTTGTGGGCACAGCGATCCGTTGCAGCATTGAGTTACATTTCAACGTGCCGATCTACGATACCTTGATACATCTGTGGAACCTCGAGAAACCCGATTCGTTCAATCATTTTACGACTGGACTGATGATATTTTTTATACGCACATCCATCTCCATTGTCTATACGTATACGTATAGAGTTTTCTTATTCACAAACGTAGTAATATAATTACTATTTTCATTAGTGTGATTTAATATTATGTTTAGATATTAATGTAAAAATTATATATTCCTCTAATACAAAAACTTACAAAATTATGCTTACATATAATATTTCTTTGGCTTACCGTCTACAACGTGACATTGAAAATGTCGTAGAAAAATAATTCGTATATATGCTCGAATCACTGTTTACTTAGTGGAACTTCCCGATCTAAAACTTCATTTAAAGACATAATTTTGCGCATGCTCGTATTGTATATCCTATGAAATGTTATAATCTCACAAGTCACATATAGTCACTCAGTCATAGGGTACGCAATCACAATCACCTTATTTTCTAATTAAATACTTAATTTTTTTAACACTTTCAATTTTTTTAACAAAAAACGTATTCAAAATTTTCAGGTGTCTGCATTTATCCAGGAACTAACAATATTTTTTTCAAATTGAAATTTTAAAACTTAAAATTATTTTTAGTGGGTAAGGTTTAGTTTAATTATATCGTTTAAAAATTACTATTGTAAATAAATTTATTCCGTATTTTATTATATTAAAATTAAACATTTCATTTGACAGTCAGACATTTATTTTCATATTTAAATTATCAATTACATAACATAAAGAGTCTTTTTAGTATGCCACCGGTTATCGAAGAAATTACACTTAATAATGGATGTAAGATCCCTATTATAGGATTTGGCACATGGCAGGGTCGTGTAAGCAATAATCTTTTATTTAACTAATTATTCTTCATTTCACTGAATGTACAATCTTTATAATGTATTTCTTGTAAATAAAATATATACAATCAACTATTCGTTCTATAAAAGGATGACCCTTCAGTAGTTGAAAATGCCGTGAAAATTGCTATTGACGAAGGGTATCGTCATTTTGATTGTGCAGCAAGTTATGGCAATGAAACGGAAATAGGCAAAGCACTTAAAAGTAAAATCGATGAAGGAGTGGTTACTAGAGAAGATCTTTTCATTTGTTCAAAGGTAAACAATGTGTAATAATTAATTTGGTATAGTTAATACGTATTTTGTATAATTAATTATTGGTTATATTTAATTGATTGTAAGACGTACATTAATTAATTTATCGTCTTTACAGGTATGGAATGATGAACATGAGCCGGAAGCAGTAGTCGCAGCATGCAGAAGATCTATCCAGAAATTTGGCATGGACTATCTTGACTTGTATCTAATACACTGGCCGATGTCATACGTAAGATATATATACTTATAACATATCATTGTTAATTTCCTGTAAAAATAATATAAAAAATATCCTGTGGAAAGTATACAATAAATGTAATAAATGACTGTAATATAAATTAACATAAAAACAAAAATTGGTAACTATTAGATCCTATGTTTTGGACGAATATTTTTCCGAGTACTTTTTAAAAATGATTTTATCTTACTCAAGCATCTATTATACACACACACACACACACACACACACACACACACACACACACATATATATCACTTTTTTATTTTTAATTGTTTTACATAAAATTACATTATTCGTAATAAAAATGGGTTTATTTTTCGAGTTAGTTATTGCTATAACTTTTAATAAAACCAAATATATTTTATGTAGAAATTAGACGAGGACGCACATGCATTTCGATCAAATATCGAATGGAAACCAGAAAATCATGTTGACTTAATCGATACATGGCGTGGCATGGAAGAATGTGTTAATCTCGGTCTGGTGCGTAGCATCGGCTTAAGTAACTTTAATTGTGAGCAGACGTTGAGGGTATACGATGCTGCGATCATTAAGCCGGTTACTAATCAAGTTGAATTGCATATATTTCTGAACCAAAAGAAACTTCGAGATATATGCGCCTCGAAATCCATAGTTGTTACCTCATACTGTCCATTATGTGCACTAAAATGCAAGGTCAGCTCATTTCAGCCTACTGAACCGGATCTACGACTCGATGTGCCTGAAATTTCTGAGATTGCCAAGAAATACAACAAAACTTGTGCTCAAATCGCGTTGCGATATTTGGTAAGTTTGATTTTTACATCCAGGTATGTTTAAGAAGAACCTTGTCGATATGTTATGTCTCGCGTTAGTTCGAAACTTTCAGTCTTTACTAAATTGTGGTAAATATTGATTTTCAAAAGTCCGTACACTCGGTTTTGAGTTAAAAGTACTTGATGCTGCTCTTGTTTGCATTGAAAGCTTTCATTCGCTTATTATAAAACTTCTGAATTATAGCCATGAAAGTGTAAAATTTGTCATAGCTTTGATTTTATAAATAAGATTAACTATTTATTAAACTTTAACTAAAATTCGTAAACCATGGAAATTTTTTATGTATTCGCTAAATACAATTATTATTGTATAATTTTCGTGTGGTTAATTTTTCTAGATTGATATTGGAACCATTATAGTACCGAAATCAAGTTCACCAGAACGAATAAGAGAGAATATTGAAATCTTTGATTTTAAGCTAACAGAAGATGAGATAGCAATGATTGATACACTTGATTGTGCATATAGAGTTACTAATGCTGAGGGGTAGGTGAAAATATATAAAATTATAATACGCTAAAAAAATATTATAAAGAAATGATTAAAACTATTTGTTTCAGATTTAAGCATTTCAAAGAATATCCATTCCATGAAGAATATAATTAATAATAAAATAAAGAAATACATTACTATATGAATCAATAAACTATTGAAAGATGCAGAAAACCTGGCAATATTTAAAAATATGTTTTATTAGAATAAAAATATAATTTATATTAGATTACTGCTCAAATTGCACAGTACAAAAAATCATATACCTACATTTTTATGGATGTAACATTTAATACTACACAACCTGACACTTTATCGTTTTTTTAGTAGTTTTGCCCAGAATTATGGAGTTAATTATAGATTAATCACTACATGTACTTATAGCTATATATACTAGTTCAATTAAAATGATTACAAAAAATCTGGTTTATTAATATTTTTAACTGAAATCCCTATTAATTACGTACACAAAAACTACATAAGCGATATCCCTGAAGGTATTATCATATGACTCAGAGACTAAGACACGCCTTTCGTAGACGTCTGCGTTCCTTGATAAACAATTTATCACAACTTGACGAAGAAATATTGACTTTATAAATTTTCTAAAAACAGTCTATACAACTTTGCAAAGAACGTGACCTTAAGAAAGCTAGAAATTTTCTATAACCTTGCATAGAGTGCAACCTACATATCTAAATTTGTATTTAAAATGTTGTAGCTATACCTATATGTAAGTAAACGAAATTAAGAAAGGTCATTTTGTTCAAAAAGTTTCAGTTCATTTTTAGAATTAATTTAATCACACCAAATTCTTTGCAAAATATTTATAAACCATAGTGTTTCATTTTATGTCCATTATAGATAATGATCGACGCATTGTAACAAGGGCAATTTTGGTTTATATAATTCATGTTGTCAATCATGCATTTTTTATAATCTTAAACAATAATTGTAGTTCCAGTAATCGAGATATTTCTATTTTTTCACTATTATCCTTATTTACATTCACAAATACTTCTGTTATTTCTATAAGATTTTATTTAACAACTGGATTGAATATAATAATTATTAATAATCCTAACTTATATTACATACATATTATACTTTATATACACTATAGTGTATAACATATTTTTAATTAAATTCTAATCAATAATAATAAAAATAAATTCATTAATAAGCGTATTAATTAACGATCAATTAATAATTTAATGTTCTAATACAAAATTATAAAACTCTTTGACTTCATCTTTGACTTTGAAAGTGTCATAAGAAAAACCAATAATGTGTACATAATACATTTAGCTAACTGTTTACTTAACGGACTAAGAATTTTTCGATCTAAAACTTCATTTTAAGACATATTTTTGCGCATGCTCGTATATGTTGAATTTGTCTATATCCTATGCAATGTTATTATCTCACAAGTGAAATAGTCACTCAGTCGTACAGTCGACATACTTAGAAAATATAAGGCTCCAGCTAGTCGGCAGTTCAAGTTTGAAGTTTTGCCATTTGATTGCTCGACCTTATACGATTAACATCTCTCAATTATTATACAACGCAATATTTCGTTACCTTTGAAATACGTTCTCGTTTCCTATATGTATTAATAATAGCAATACATTTATTACGAGTATTTAAGTATTTTCAAAATTTTCAAAAAATTCATATCTTGACATTGATTTGACAAGGACAGTAATTTTTTAAAATTCAAATAACCGTTGTTGTTGTTAAATTGTTCTTACTACTAAATTCTATAAGAATTATTCATTTAGTATTATATATAAAGATTAATAGAATTCTTTATAATATAATCCTTAAAGCTTGAAAACATGTTCAGCGAGTAAAATATAATTTTATTACATTGTTAATATATTATATAATATATAATTACATCTATATTCAAAGTAACAACTACATTACAATAAAGTTTTTACTATGCCACCAACTGTCGACGAAATTACACTTAATAATGGATATAAAATTCCTGTTATAGGACTTGGCACATGGCAGGCTCGTGTAAGGAACATTTATATATTTTATAATTTGTAGTTTGCTTATATATATATAATCTAATAAACTGTATAATTATGCAACGCAATCCAAAATTTTACAACGATTTTATAAGAAATCCTAAATTAGTGTATTCGTGTATTTTACAACGTATTTCTTAAAATGTAAAATCATATTCTTCTATTTATAAAAGGATGCTCCTTCAACTGCTGAATATGCCGTGAAAGTTGCAATCGACGAAGGGTATCGTTATCTCGACTGCGCATCGGGTTATGGTAACGAAGAAGATGTAGGCAGAGCAATTCAAAGTAAAATTGAAGAAGGAGTGGTCACTAGAGAAGATCTTTTTGTTAGTTCAAAGGTAAAAGTTAATTCTATACTAATTAATTTATGTCACTTATTTAAAGAAGGATTGTATAGGTATGGAATGATGAGCACGAGCCGGAAGCAGTAGTCGCGGCATGTAGAAGATCTCTTCGAAAATTGGGAGTAGATTATCTTGATATGTTTCTTGTTCACTGGCCATTATCATACGTAAGATATATACATATACTTTTTTTTCAAAAGTATCACGCGCATACAATTAAGTTGATATATATGCACCGAAATAAATGGACTTTTGTTCTTAGAGGAATTATTATTAAATATAACTCGAACGGAAGAAATGCTTGCTCTAAAATGATTCATTTATAAAGTAAGTGGATCTCATTCTATAATTAAATAGAATCTACTTTTGAAAAAAATTGGGAAATTTAACTCAATAATACTAATATCCTAATATCAAGCATATTTCTCTTTATCATAGAAGAATCTTTTTAGAGCAAGTGGAGTTTCTGTTTGTCATATTTAAGAAGAATTTCTCCGAGACCAAGAATCTGTTTCTTTTCAGTGTGATGTAAAATATCAACTATGATTAATCTCAGATATTTTATTTTATTTATATGTAGTACTACGTATAAATCCACTTATTTTTATTTAATACTTTTTCCGTCATAGAAAATAGATGAAAGCGTGCATAAATTTAGGGCAAAAGTCGTATGGAAGCCAGAGAATCACGTCGATATCGTCGATACATGGCGAGGGATGGAAGAATGCGTTAATCTCGGTTTGGTCCGCAGTATTGGCATAAGCAACTTTAATTGCGATCAGACGTCGAGGATATACGAGGCTGCGATCATCAAACCTGTAATGAATCAAATTGAATTGCATATATATTTAAATCAGAGAAAACTTCGAGAATTTTGCGCTTCTAAGGACATAGCCGTAACCGCGTACAGCCCACTGTGTGCGCAAAGACACATCGTCAGTCCGTACCAACCGGATGTACCGGACCTAAGACTCGACGTGGATGAAATTTCTGAGATTGCCAAGAAGTATAATAAAACGTGTGCTCAAGTAGCGTTGCGATATTTGGTAGGTTGATGTAGTTTTATGGTTTATTATTTTGAATCTTTTCATCATCAAATCTTTTGATCTTTCTTGGATTCATATTTTTCAAATTTTAAAAACACTCATGTAAGTGTCAGTATATGGTATAAAGCAAGATATTTTACAATTTTCCTAGATTGACATTGGAACGGTAATAGTACCGAAATCAAGCTCACCGGTACGATTAAGGGAGAATATTGATATCTTTGATTTTAAGCTAACAGAAGATGAGATAGCAATTATTGATACACTTGATCGTGGATATAGAATCACTAATGCTGAGGAGTATGCATATTCATTGATAGATAAATATATCATTTGTATGATTTTCGATTCTTATCATTATATATGATTTTTCATTTTTCAGATTTAAGGATTTTAAAGAATTTCCATTTGATGAAGAATAATGCTTAAAATAATGCTTTGTTCTATAGACATGGATTACAATTTAATTACTACACGAAGTTGAAGATAAATAAATTTTTAATGTTCGATTTAAAAAAACCTCTCACTTTTAAAACTAAACACTGTTGCTCTGTTTATCATACCTTTGTCGATATTGTCTCGCACGCGTACATATATATTTATGCTCTAGCAGTTGGTTAAATTAAAATTTTTGCAAATATTTGTCTTGCAAATCTTACAACACAGATATTTATAAATTATTACTTTACCTATTATATTAATATTTTTGGTCTTTTTAATTATCCTGTAGTTTAGAGACCGTTTGTCAATCAAATTATATATTATATAATATATAGGTGTCACACAATTCATCAAATTAATAATATATTGCTTTGACTACTATTCTTACATTGGAAGTGTCTTAATTTTACGCACATTTGGCAATTATAAATTATATATTTTCTGTTAATAAAGGACTTAAAACTAAATCTTTAAATATTACTTATTATTTTTACGCGGAAAGCTATAGGACACCTTAATTGATTTATAAAGTGTTTAATCTGTTTGAAAACCTGGTAGTTATAAAAATTATATCATATTTTAATTTTCTTGTTGTAAATATATGTATATTATTTTAATCTCAATTGGATATAAACATTTTTATAATTTAATGGGAATAATTATTTTTAAATATTATTTGTCCAATTGTAATTCGCAAGTCGACTAATAGTATAGCGATTCGACAAATAGAATTAATGGACGCGCTCTTGTGAAAATCTCCTTGAGGTTTGCGAACCTTACAAAATACAAAGATTCATTTTTGATACATCAC
Organism: Theocolax elegans; assembly: GCA_026168455.1. NCBI lineage: Eukaryota > Metazoa > Arthropoda > Insecta > Hymenoptera > Cerocephalidae > Theocolax > Theocolax elegans. The sequence continues at coordinate 96,890,414 of CM047425.1, forward strand.
GCCGATCCGGGAGTTGACAGTTAATATTGAACGAAACATAATTAATTAATAAATATAGTAGCCTCGAAAATTATTAATAACTTATTTTAAACTAGTGGTCTAGAAAAATGGTAAGTTTATCAAATATACTCTCTAGATTATAAACTAACCTCAAATCAATCAATTCATTTAACCATCAAAATTTATTTGTTTTACTGTATTTATGTTAAATCCGATATCAGTTTATTTAATTTTATGTAACTAAATTTTATTTTACCATTTCACCGCCTTCGTAATGAAGTATTTACTGTATCTACTTTTAATCTATTATTGTCGCGTCATCGCGTTGTATGTAATCAATGTTTGCAAATTCAAATTATGGTAAATCATAAGTCAAGTACAATGTAATTATATATATCTTTGTAGTTTCGAAATCAATACGACAGTGATGTCACTGTTTGGAGTCCACAAGGACGTCTCCATCAAGTTGAATATGCTATGGAAGCTGTTAAACTGGGTTCGGCGACAGTAGGTCTTAAGAATAAAACGCATGCTGTTGTTGTAGCTTTAAAGAGGGCTCCCTCTGAGTTGTCTTCTCATCAAAAAAAGATATTTCCTATTGATAAACACATTGGATTTGCTATGTCCGGTCTTACTGCTGATGCTAGAATGTTAAGGTTTGATAAAATATATTCCTAATTTTATATTTATTATATACATAGATTCTGAATAAAAACTTTTTTTATACAGTCGATATATGAGAACGGAGTGCTTGAATTACAATTATTCACACGATTCACCTTTGCCAGTGAGCCGTCTCATTACAACCTTAGGAAATAAAATGCAAACGTGTACCCAACGCTATGACAGGAGACCTTACGGAGTTGGATTATTAGTAGCTGGCTACGATGTGAGTATATAAAAATAGATAATAATTTTAAAATTAATTGTTAAGAAAATTGAAATTTTATTAAATGTAATGTTTCTGCGGCAGGATCAAGGTCCACACATATATCAAACTTGTCCGTCAGCAAATTACTTTGACTGCAAAGCAATGGCAATTGGTGCTAGATCACAAAGTGCAAGAACTTATTTAGAAAAACATCTAACTGAATTTCCAGATTCTACATTAGATGAACTTATTAAACATGGATTAAGGGCATTAAGAGATACTTTGCCAAATGAATCAGATTTATCTACTAAGGTTATTATTAAATAATTTGTTTTTAGGTACATGACTTAAAATTATGAGTCTTACAAATAATTTTTTTACTTCTAGAATGTTTCAATTGGCGTTGTTGGTAAAGGATCAAATTTTACTATTTTGGATGAAACAGTAACGGAGGTTTATTTGTCTGAAATTAAGGGTGATGACACAAGAGGAAGACCTGTTGAGCCTGATGTACAGTCTGATGATAAACCACCACAAGATCCTCCTTCCCCTCCAGCTCCAAGAGATCCTGTGGTTGCAGTTGATACAGAAGAGCATAGACCATCGGCAATGGACACCGAATAAAAAAAGTAACTTGCCTATTTTGCAATGCCGGTTTTTTATAATTGTGAAAAACAATAAAAATAAATATTCTAACTTTATTTCTTATTATAATAATGGAAACTTTATTTAAATACATTTTTTACACAATCAACAAATCTATGTACAATTTAACAGTGGTATTAACAAATGTACATTTCAAGTATAACATCAACAAATGTTCAATCGTACTAAAGCATAGAAAAATAGAGTAATGTTTCACTTAAAAAATGTTTATATATAAAACATTTTGTTATGTACACTATTAGTATTTTTGAATTTACAATTTAATAAAATAAATACATTTTTAATATTCTTTTTTATATTTTTAAACAATAGGTCAGATAAAATTTATTTCAGATCTTTAGCAGCTAGAACGGTATTTATTATTAAAACTATAAATTTATATTTTCATGATTTCTAACAATCTAATTTTCATAATTTACAAACACATTAATCATAAAGTAAAATTATTTTTATGCAGTTGTTTCGTGAGCATTTTCTTGATTAATCTTTTTACCTCGTTTTTCTTTTAAAACATTTGTTAAGAAGTATTCACCAGCTTTATAAGAAGATCGCACTAAAGGTCCACTTGCTGTATATAAAAATCCTAATTCATTACCTACATTTTCCCAGTATTTAAATTTTTCGGGAGTGACATACTCAATAACTTTTAAGTGCCTTTTTGTGGGTTGCATATATTGTCCTAATGTTACTGCTTCAACACCAACTGCTCTTAAATCTTTCATGGTTTGCATTACTTCCTCATCTGTTTCTCCAAGACCTAACATTATTGAAGATTTTGTTATCAAATCGGAATTAACTTCCTTAGCTTTTTTCAATGTTGCTAGTGATTGCCTATAAAAATAAATAAATAAAACTGTTGAATAAATTTGTGATGAAATTGTATGTATTCTAGTTTACACTGATTTTAACAATTTTAATTAATATAATCATAATTATTATAACTAAAACTATTACTTACTTGTATCGTGCGCGTCTATCGCGAACAAAAGGTGTCAATCGTTCTACAGTTTCTATATTATGGGCATATACATCTAAGCCAGAATTAACTATGGTTTTTACACATTCAACATTACCTTGAAAATCAGGTACTAAGCATTCGACTAGAATATCACTTCTACAAATACAAATGATAATTTTTTAATTAATGCTTAAGTACAATGACAAAATAGTTATAACATATTTTTCAAACCTTTTCTTTAATTCTTGAACTGTAGCTGCTATATGATTTGCTCCTCCATCTGGTATATCTGCATTTAAGACATATATTAATATAAAAAAATAGATTTCATATTAATAAAATTTCTTAAAGTTCTGCACAATCTCTATTTACCATCACGATCAACAGATGTTAATACTACATAATCTAATCCCCAATCTGTTACTGCTGTTGCAGTATTAATTGGTTCTTCTGGATCCAATGGTGCTGGAGCTCGAGCTGTTTTTACAGAACAAAACCTACACCCTCTTGTGCATGTATCCCCCATTAACTGTACACAGTTAACATTATTAGTATATGGCATAATAATGTATTAATAAAATTAATTAAAGCAGTTATAAAAATTAGGTGAAGATTACCATAATTGTAGCAGTAGCAGTTCCATGTGTCCCACCACCCCAACATTCTCCAATATTTGGACATCGTGCTTCTTCACACACTGTACTTAATTTGAGATTACGAAGTTGTGATTTAATTCGACTATAATTTGAACCCATAGGTATTTGTGTCTTAAGCCATGGAGGTAGTCGTAATCGTGAATTATCCCCTTTTGCCAATTTAAGAACTCCTTTATATTCATTTGCATCACCAGATATAAAATTTTCTAATTGTGGACCATCAGCTAACTTTTTAGAAAATTCATCTTTTGTTAATTTAGTGGAGTATGCAGTCTGTAGAATATAGTTAAAATATTAATTACATAATGTTTAATATTTTTATAAATATATTTTTTTAAGAAATAATTTACCACTGCCTGTAAATTAAGCCCCAAACAACATTTTCTACTAGGTATTCGAACTGTGCACTGCATTTTGGCAATATGATTTGTCAATCAAATTAAGAAAACTAGAAATTTATAAAAATAGCATTAGATTAGTATAAATATATACCTATTACATTTGTAGGACAAGAAACAATTGAGCAAGGTTGCACAATGTACAAACATTATTATTAAATTTTATCTTGAACTTTATATTAGTTCATCATAACCATATATTTTTACTATTATATTTTATTCAATTAATATACAATAAAATATAAATAAATAATGTAAATATCTAATGCTAAACAAGAAGTTTGATTACCTTACAAATTGTTATGTTAAATTTAAAACATAACAAAAAGATTAAAAATAGTATTAAGATTTCATTATAAAATATAATGATTTCATGAATTGAATACGCACAATTATATCATGGTCTGCATTATTGAATCTCACCCACGAAGCTTAGCCTAGTGACTATTGACTAAGACTGAAGCGTAAATAATTATTGAATTCGGTGACCCTAACCTTTAAATTATGAAATGTTGATATGGTAAGTAAATTCTTCTTAGTTTAAAGATTGAACGCCAGGTGGCGGCAACGGTGTTCGAATGTAGGGACTAGCAGCTCAGGTATGTAATCACATTTGTATATTTATTTTACAAAATTTGTATATATTTTAGCAATATATAAAGAAAATGTAGTTAACAGCATAGGTTTTATAACAATAAGTTTATCTTTAAGTACTATAAAGACTAATAATTACTTTAAAAATCTTATACTAACATTATTAAAAAAAAAATTAAAGGAAAACAATTTTTGCTTAAAATAATGTATCTTAAATAATTAATAATGTCGATCAGGTTGATTTTCTCGATGATGTTTCGTGCACATTTAGACAGGAAAATTGATCGCAGGAAGCATTTTTATTGGATCCAACGGATACTGCAGATCGGATCAAGGATTTAATTTCATCGGAAAGATAATCGGCTGCCAATATATTACTATGAATTCTGAAAAATAAAGGAAAGTTTTGTGTAAATGTAGATTGCATTTCGATGAATAAAATAATACAAATAAGTGTGGTGAATTTTATTAACTTATACCGAGTTGTCACATGATTTTGTCATGTTGTCTGTCTTTATATAGTATTCATCGTTCATCGACTTCGCAAAGGTGATTTTAGAATACAAATCGCTATTTTTTTGACAGATAAATCACCGAAGAAAATTAATGTTAACTATATTAAATAAGTGTATTGTAAGTAAGAATATTTACATTACAGATAAATATTTGATAAAATTTCAAATCTAAATATGATTTTTATAGAGTCAAAGTCTTTGTGTTAAGATATATATGAAACCAGTGTTTTATTTATATATTCATAATACGTTAAAAAACAATTTCAAACGAAAATTTTACACGGATTTGAAAGAAATGAAATATTCTGACTCTATACCGCAAATATGACAAATTAAAGGACTAAAGGAATGTGCAATCGCGTACACATGCATATAGGTATAAAAAAAACCAGAAAGAGAGACGATGATTATACAGTCAGTCTGACACCTTGCCTAGTCGATGAGCGCTTTTGTCTACAGAGCTCGGTGACTGATGTTAATCGAAAAATAGCACAAAAGAGGGTAAAAGTAACGTACAGGCCATCGAACCAGTGCTCCAACCCTTGGAACGCAGATTCATCGAGATCAGTGAGCCTGGTAGTATTGCCTTGAGCGGCTGTCAATTCTGAACTGGCAACGCTCTTCAGTTCGGCTCTGCTCTTTTCCAGCTCGTCGAGATAATCTCGATGCACGTGACACGCGAGCCTCGCAACGCAACGCGGACTGATGACGAGCTCTTGACTTCCATTACGCTGGATCTGGCCTTCGGCTGATTCAGATGTTTTTACCTGTGTAAAGTACATCACCTTTCGTATCATTCGTCATCGATCAATGGATACTAGCCACGATGTATTTTTTCAACATTTGTTGGATAATATATTGTTCAAACGTTACTTAAGTTATACACTATATTTCGACGGGATTTACGTGAACAAACGGTATATGACAATGAAGCATAAAGAAGGATCAAAAACTCACTTGGTCTAAATTTGGTCGAATGTATCCCTGTAATAGCGCAGTGAGAGCAAAATTGTCGGAATCGAGATGGACCGAGCGTTTCCTTCTTCCGGATATAACGCTTATCGGTAAAAGGACAGGATTCGAGGCAAGAGCTGCTGCTGCGCCAATCAACGCAACCCCCGCTAATGCCTTTAATGCTACAGCCTGCCAACGACAATTAAACAAACATTATTAATAATTAATTGATATAATTTCCTTATTTTATCAAGAAAACATTAAATCATTAACTTGGGAATTTAATTCTCCACATATTTATAGAAAACGTTTTTTAATTACGATTCACGATGCTATATAAGTTTCATCGAGACAACTTTACGAGAAGAGCTAATGAAATTCAACAGTTTCCGAGTAAAGTTTCTCCAACTCTTATCCTTTACTATGCCAAATTACAAAAGGAAATCTATCGTTCTCTTTTATGTCGTTCTAACACCCTTGAGAATATTCGTGCGTATATTACAAACTCGGGGATTATAAATTTTCCAGATTGTTCGTTCGACGAAGTTTCCATTTTCGCTGTTCATTCATAAATATTTTTAATTATACAAAGCCGTTAAATGCAATAAGGACCATTCGAATAATTAAAATCGAAACGGTTTCGGATTGTCGTAATTTATATAAGCAGTAAAAAAAAATTTTCATTGTCATGTTAAACGAATGGCTTTGTAGTATTACAATAGGAAAAGTTCCTTTTGTAAAATTACTGCACATCGCGCGAATTATTAAGAATAAATTTGAATAATAAAGCTGATAGTATTTCGTATATGATATCTGACCTTTTGCGTTTGGAGATTAGTGGCGGAAGGAGGTCCGCCGCCAGGTGGACCACCTTCACCGAAAGGATAGTCGGTATCACCTTCCCCCGCGACGTTTCCCGTGATACCGTAGCCACCGGATCCTGGTCTTGGTCGGTCGTAGGGTCCTCCCGAGCTTCCACCACCCCCTCCAATACCATATCCGTAGTTTGCGCTTTGATAGTTACCGGGGCGGCTGCTGCTACTCGATCCGTATCTATCCCCGTCTTGGCTGTAGCTTGCGCTCGGTCGTTGTGCCGTTCCGTACCTACACCGGATGCACAATCAGCTTTATCATAGCGTTTTCATAACTACCACAATCATTAATTTGAGATTTTAATTACATACGACTACCTACGTCGTCTACACAATTAAAAACCGAGAACCGATTATTACTTTCTAGCCAATTTCTTAGGGGAACACCTGTGCAGTTTATTAAGGCGTAGCACGAAAGGGTTGAAGGGTGAAAGGTTGAAAAGGAAAGCTAAAGAAAAATCATCATTTCGCGAGGTAGAACGACGCACTAAATTTTCCACGTTTCGAAGTAAACGAGTGCTCGTTATTTTTCGAACACAATAGAAGTCCATCTGCACACAGAGCGAGAGGAGTCCGTTGTATAAATTGGTTGAGGTAGAAAAGCAGGAGAAAATAAGATAGTTATAAAGAGTGCCATTGAGAAAGAGCTAAGCGTGATAAAAGAAGATCTACAAGGAGATAGCGTGACTCACCTGTCGTAAGGGTACTGGTTACGTTGATCGTAGTAGCCCTTATCCTTGCCAAACCCAAGGTAGCTCGAACTCCTCCATCCGTGCCCGTATCTACTGGATTAAGTCGTATTACAAATTAATCCGGTTTAGTCTAAAATTAACTCACGAGATTCGGAACGATTAAAATATATATCCTACGTACCTGTCGTCGGATGGTCGGCTGCCGTGGAAACGCGCCGCTGGTCGCTCCAAATCCGTAGCTTCCGAGCCTGGATTCGTTTGAGCTCGATCCTCACTCTTACCCGGACAGCAATTTCCGTCTGCGGATATATATATACACATATATGTACAAAGGTCCTATCATTCGACTTTCTTTCTGCTGCATAAGCCTCGCTCTATACCTATAATGGATCGCTATACGTATACCTATATATGTATATACCATACACTTTATTTTAGTTTTATCGCATAGTAGTTTCCGCAAACGATTCACCGTGATTCTACATCAATTTCGCGTTAAGTATACGACTGCCCTCGCGTATCCCTCTTTTATACACGCATCTCTCGTCGATTTACTCGAATTTCCTTTTTATGCGCTCTCGTAACGCTGAGCTGAATTTTCGGACACACGTGTTGGTTCTTTTATTTTGAGTCATCTTCGTGTTCACGTCCTATAACGTTTTACCTTGAATCGCGGTGATGATCATGTCCATCGTCAAAATAACATCAACATATATTGTTTCTATTCAAATATAAATGATACTATTTGTCTTTGTAATATTAATTTATGTAAGGTTTCTTGAAAATGTTTAAGCTCGTATATAGTCTTATTAGTTTTATGCATCTCACGTATTCGTATTAGTATATTATATTACAGATTAGTGATCAACGTATTTTGGAAATATTTAATGTAAACAAATGTAGAATGCCTAATACCGATGTGGTGGCAGAGAAGCACCATGGTCGATCACGAAAGCTTAAGGAATATTTGCTGTGACTTGGATGGGTAACCCATTCTCGTGCAGCTTTCGCGATCGATTAGGTGGTTTTTCCACACTCCACGACGTGAGCGGGAGGTATGGAATGATTTTGATTTTTGGGCCTACGCAATGTGATCTGAACACCTAAACACAATGTTTGAATATACACCGTCCGTCTCGCGGAAGGTTTTTCTATACTATAGGTTATTCCTTTCTTCACGGGTATAACGCCGGGCAAATGCAAGGCGGCGGAAAAAAAAATTCGGGAGGGGAAAAAAGGAAAGTTAATGTACATCCCCACATATATGTGGTAGCGGCGTCACGTAAAAACCTACTGGATGGCGGGTACACCGGGTTAAGAAAATCAAATAAAAACAATATAAAATATATTATAAAGTATTATATAAATTTTAATCGGTATTTCCGAACTAATTTGTGTTGCTCAATATTTTTTCAAATATTGCACAAAACCCTCTTTTATTAGCAACTTACT